>OV702281.1:125512526-126762526 GCA_916181665.1 Avena sativa | reverse complement strand
GCTGAAACTTGCATAGGGTCGATTCTGAGGGTGTTACAATATGCTGGGACTATGCTGTCCAACTCAGCCCTCATTGTAACCTGGCTACCCCTTTATAAGGTGAGCCAGGGCCTCCTAGAGGGGGGATCGATCCATTCTAGAGAGGATAAACCCTAGGAGAGCCACTTAGTCTTTCTTCCTCTTTTCTCTGAAAACTGCTCAAGGAGCAAGTGTACATGTTGGGTATATACTTTCCGGGTATACCCACAGGACTCGCTGACCAGGGTGGCCCACCAACGGGTTAGAGCTTTGCTTCACGGGAGGCCCAGTCAGAGAAAGTGGATGAGCCAGTTCCGGCTATGACAAGGCCCAGAAGAGTTACCGACTTAGGCATGTAGTATTACTTGTAGTCCAAGCTGTATCTAGTTACCGACTCTGTAACGTAGCCGGATAGGTATCTCCTGTAACCCTAGGTCCCGGTGACTATATAAACCGGCTCTATGGGATCCTTTAGTACAATAACCACAATCACAACTCGCACAGGCGAACCTCTCTTATAATCCGATGTAATATCTGGCTCACGCTGACATATTAGTGGGTTGCTAGCAGGAGTAGGATAGATCACTCCTGGGTAAACTTGTGCTCACCATTCCCGAAACATCGGAAGTCTCACACCCCATCTTATCAACACCGTCAGGACCCCCTATGGCGTACTTTTCGACAATCCGACGACAGTTCGCGCCCACCGTGGGGCGGGTGACTTTTGGAGCTTCGTTCCAGGCGGAATATGCGCGTGCAGGAATCGGCAAAACAATCGCTATGGTTCGCGTGGTCTACGCAAGTGATGTTCCTCATGTTCTTCTCGACGAGATTTGGATTCCGGCTAGCAAACATGTAACAACCTACACGATCATGTCCATCAGCGAGATCGATATCCGCCCAACCCACCCTTGAGGTGATGACCATGGCGGAAGAAAAATCCGGATATGCTCTGTCCGCAGAGGCGGCATAGTTCAAGATCCTGGAAAAAATCAAACTCACCCAGCCCACTCCTGTAGTGGAAGAAGCGGTGAAGGAAAAATCCAGATCTGATCTCCTTGTCGAGATCGGATACACGGATGAGGAATATATCCGCTACGGATCCAGTCCCACTGAAGCCGTAATAAAAAAAGCACTCTTGAGGAACAAGATAAAGAAGATGATGAAACGCCCCTACATCGATTAGGAAGCAATTGCTGATATCAAGATAATTTTTGAGATGGAAGAGGGGGAAACCCAACTGTGCCGCTACCTCAAGAACATGAACAAGAAGAAGCATGGTTTCGTATACCACATAAGCTCTGGATCCTACTCTATCGATGCTGGAGCTAGGAACGATTTAGTTCTTGACACAATCGAAGAAAACACCGACTTACCTGGCTTCCCTCAGGAGTCAATAATGTCGCAGGAACTTCGGGACATCGAAAAAGAGATGGAGGAGTACGAAGAAGAGCATGCCCCCAAACCAACGCAACGTGAGCCGGAGACTCCCCCTAGTCCATATGATAGCATGGATGAAAACTACACCTCGCAGGATGACATGGACACTGGAGATTCGTCTGAGGTCCACAAGCCAACCACTATAGAAAGTACCGATGGAAGTTTATCCCCCGGTGTTAGACCAAAAGACGTCTTTGCTCGTACACACATTAAGGCTACTGGGCGGTCAAAGAAGAAGAAAAATGAGAATCCGACACCGGCAAAGCCGAACATCGAGGAAACCAACAAAGAAAAAGTTGATGAAGAGATCGAGATGGAGAATCAGGATGGAGATCCGATTAATACCACGCCCATTGACCCTCCCATGGATGGACACGTCGTCACGAAGGGTGCACGTGAAATCTACGGAGATGCTCTCACAATTCCAATCCCAACGTCTTTGATCTTACTCTGGATGTGCTGGAGAAAAGGCCTGAGGATCTAGAAAAACACGACTTGTTTTTACTCTAGGAGTACGCGCGCATCGTCGAGCTTAAACAACAGTTAGACAGTGATCCTGCCAAATATCAGTCAGATTTTAAGCGACTACCAAACAAGACAAGCGGAGGTCTGGTTCTTGCCAATAAGAACCCGGATATCCATAGAGATCTATTCGATGAAAAAATTGGAGAGAAGATCCAAGTCTACAGCATGCCGTTGGAAAATGTTGCAGCAGCTCGGGCTATCCTAGCCAATAATCCGTCTCCCGAGCAGGTCTGGCAATGCGTTGCGTTGCTATACAAAGGATTGAAGCAGCAGAAAATGGCCATGTCATTTAGTGGCAAGTTGGACTCAAATTCGGAATTTTTCCACACTGGCGTCGACCAAAGCGCGGACGAAAGACCCCGCAGGGATACAGATCAACGCTATTGTCCCCGGGGAGAAGAAGAAAATTCAAGAACTGGCTCAAACAACCACTCTCGCAGGCCCGCACGTGACTGGGCAAGAGTTATTCTAGCTGCGTCCAAATATGCCATCAGGGCAATGGTTCCCCATCAAGTCCCTCGTCGGCAAAACAACCGCTATAGAGAAGACCTGGAAGTGCGCCGCCAACGAGAGCAGGATCGGCTAAGAATGCAACCACCAAGTCGTCCGGCGGGTAATGCCTGACGAAGAGATGATCCGGATTGTCCTGAATTAAGTAGGTACGGAGCCCGAAGAAACCATCATCGGAGTCAGCATAATAAGGCTCCACCACCACCCCCGCATAACCCAGCTGGAAACAATCCACCAGGGCCACCATCTCCCCTAGGCAGCGACCATGAAGGATCCCAAGGTAGCCATGGAAGCCGCAGGGCGGAGGCGGTAATGGTGAAAGGAGAAGCATAAATACAACTCTATCGTGTAGAAGCCGTGAGCCTCCAAGGCGCAGATCTCTCTCGCCAAACGACGCTCGCCATCGCATTGAATCAAACATAGAAGCACGCCGGTATGAGTAAGAAGACGTGTACGTGGGACCCAAGTGCTTTGGCCCATGCATCTGTCAGACAAATTTTTTGGTTGACTATGGAATTGCCAAACACATCCAACCCTATGATAGAGCGGCTCGGCCAGATACTTGGCTCCAGGACTTTTTTCAGGCTTGCTGCATCGCCAAAGGAGGAAACAGCCTGGTCGTAGTCCGATATCTCCCGCTTATGCTGAGGAAGACGGCTCGATCATGGCTGAATGAGCTACTAGGAAATTCAATCCATAACTGGTATGATATGCATAGTGCATTATTTTCAAACTTCGAGGGAACATACAGGAGGCCCTGCACAGTCGGAGACTTGCAGCGTTGCACCCAAAGACCTGGAGAAACTTTCTGGGATTACCTCGGATGTTGGATTGACACAAAAAAACTCCTATGAAGGAGTAAACGAACGATCGAAGCTTTCATCGCAGGACTCCTAGTCGGACTTTTGTGTCACAAATTGAAGTGTGACCACATCACAGATTTGGGAGAAATGATACAGAAGGCAAGAAAATATGTTGATGTCGATGATGATTCAGAAGGGCTGCTAAATATTCTGGCCAATCCCAATGTGGCCAAACAGCCAAAACAACAAAATCAGAAGAGCAAGAACACCTCGGAACATAAACCAACTCTGGACAACACAACTGTTAACGCAACATTCGGATCTGGAGGATGAGGAGGGCACGGAGGCGGCTGGGGTCGAGGTCGCGGAACTTCCTTAATCTAGGGCAGACGAGAGCAGCAACCCGGGAGAACCTATACCTGGGCTGACATTGCCAAAAATCTTTGTGTCCACCACTTAGATAGTAACGGAGGATCTACCCACACAAATGTCGAGTGTCATTTAATGATGACATCCAAAAAGGCGAATCCGCTGGCTATAGTGCCAAGCGATGAAAAGGAAAGAAAAATTCCGAGAAAGGCATGGAGCCCAAGGAACATTCTAACATGGAAGAAGCAAATGCTACACATCCCAAGTCGGATGGAAATAAGGATTTTCCAACAAAGAAAGACGCATACGTCTGCTTCCTTGGATCTCAACTGGCTAAAGCCAAGAAGGCGGTTCTCCGTGAGCTCAATGCCTTGGTTCCGGCTGTTCCATAATTTCTGGATTGGTCGGATGTAACCATCACCTTTGATCGCTCAGATCACCCGAGGAAAACACATCATCGGGGAAAATATCCTCTGGTCATCAATCCTCTTATTGATGGCTATGAGTTCTCTAAAACTCTCGTGGACGGTGGTAGCAGCATCAACATCATCTACATCGAAACGTTCCACCGCATGAAGATCCACGAGAGCCAGTTGACTTACAGCAGCCTAAGTTTCCATGGCATTGTACCAGGGAGATAGGCGGATTCTCTGGGTGAGATTACTCTGGATGTGACATTCGGAACCCGAGAAAATTACCGGACCGAGCCACTCTCTTTTGAGGTGGTACCGTTCACAAGTGCTTACCACGCCATCTTCAGGCGTCCGGCTTACTGGGCGTTCATGGATCTTCCCTGTTACATTTTCAATATGACAAAACTTCCAGGTCCGAAAGGCGTCATCACCATCGAGGGAAATCCGAGGAAAGTGCGAGAGTGCGATGAAGGATCTGCTGCCTTCGCCGAAGCCATGCTACATGCCCAGGAGTACCAGGAGATCAAGAAGACCATTAACCCGTCTGAGTTGCCTGCTACAAAGAACAAGGTGATGAAGCCAAGCATATAGTTCAAGGCGTCAGAAGAGACGAAGAAATCATCGCTGAAGGAAGATGATACCTCTAAGATGACGAACATAGGGGTAGGCTTAGACCTCGCATAGGAAAGCGCGCTCGTCGAGTTCCTCAAAGCTAATAGTCATATCTTCTCATGGCAGCCTTCTGACATGACCGGAGTACCTAGGTAACTTGCCAAGCACTCTCTTAATGTGTACCCTAACGCTAAACCCACCAAACAGTCCTTACAACAGTTTGGTGATGAAAAGCGCAAAGCAATAGCCAAGGAATTAGCCTGACTAGAATTAGCTAGATTCATAACAGAGGTCATCCATACAGATTGGGTGGCAAATCATGTACTCGTCCCTAAAAAGGACACTATTGATTTAAGGATGTGTCTTGATTATACCGTTTTGAACAAGGCATGTCCAAAAGACTCGTTCCCTTTGCCAAGAATCGATCAAGTTATCGACTCAATGGCAGGGTCAAAATTACTCTGTTTTCTCGATGCATATTCCGGATATCACCAAATACCGATGAAAGAATCGGATCAAATTAAGACGTCTTTAGTCACTCCTTTTAGAACCTTCTGCTATAAAACTATGCCTTTTGGCTTAAAGAATGCAGGAGCAACATATCAACGTACTATGCAACATTGTCTCAACGATCACGGACACAACATCCATGTATACGTAGATGACATAGCTGTTATGTCCAAAAAGAAGGAAACTTTAATTTTTTTACTTAGAGGAAACATTTGCTCGCCTATGAAAATTTAACATGATACTAAATCCGAAGAAGTGTTTCTTTGGAATTCCATCCGGGAAATTGTTAGGTTTCATCATCTCTGAGCGAGGCATAGAGGTGAATCGGGACAAAACTAAGGCTATACTTAACATTACCAGGCCGACTCGCCTGAAGGACGTGCAACATCTCACTGGCTGCATCACAGCGGTGAGTTGGTTCCTCAGCCGGCTTGGAGAAGAGCCGCACCTTTATACAAACTCTTGAAAAAAAAACAAATTTTTTTGGACCCGGGAAGCTGATACTTCCCTACAAAGTTTGAAAGACCTACTTTCAAACCCACCAGTTCTCGCAGCGCCAGAACCTCAGGAGCCTATGTTACTTTACATTGCAGTGACCAACAAATTCATATGTGTGGAAACAGTAGTGGAGCGCGAGGAAGAAGGACATGAGCATAAGGTGCAGCGTCCAACTTACTACCTAAGTGAGGTTCTGACAGAGTCGAAACAACGGTATCCACACCATCAAAAGCTAGCCTATGGAGTGTTCTTTGCATCTAGAATGCTACGCCACTACTTTCAAGAGCACAAGATCACAGTGGTGAGTACTGCTCCCCTGCGAGATATAATCAACAATCGCGACGACACAAGACGTGTTGCAAAGTGGGGAATAGAGCTTACAACTTTCGACATTGAGTACAAGCCACATACAGCAATCAAGTCCTAGATATTGGCCGATTTCGTTGTTGACTGGACAGAGATGGCAGAAAATACAAGTCCTCCAGACTCAGAATTTTGGATCCTTCATTTTGATGGATCAAAAGCATGAGGAGGCTCGGGGGCTGGAGTGGTGCTCAAATCACCCCAAGGAGATAAGCTATTCTATGTGTTACAAATACACTTCACGACAACCAATAATATTGCCGAGTATGAAGCATTGTTACATGGAATATGCATGGACAAAAACATTGGCGTAACAAGACTCATGTGTTATGGAGACGCGGATTTAGTTGCTCAGCAAGTATCTGACATCTGCAATGCAAAAAAGCACATGACATCCTACAAAGATGTCATATATGAATTATCTAAATCGTTCAAGGGTTTTGAGGTTCAACACATCCCTCGAGCAGAAAATGAGGAAGCAGATGCTCTATCAAGGATAGGCTCTATGCGGAAGCAAGTACCGGATGGAGTTTTTTAGAGCATTTAAGGGTCCCCTCCATAACCGGAGTTGATGAGGACTATCCTACGAAATCCGACTCACCTTTAATAGCAGTTCTGGCTGTCATTCCTAGCTAGAAAAAACCCTATCTGGATTTCCTGATAGACGGAAAATTACTCAAAGACGAAGTCCTGAGCCAACAGATCGTCCGACGAGTGAAATCCTACACAATAATAAATGGTGAGCTCCATAAGCGGAGTGTTTCTGGGGTTTTTTAGCGATGTATTTCTCCGGAAGGAGTGGAAATCTTACAAGAGATCCACGAAGGCGAGTGTGGTTACCATGCTGTAGCCAGATCCTTAGTGGCAAAAGCTTTTAGACATGGATTATTTTCGCTTACAGCTAAGGCGGATGCCGATAAACTGGTCAAAACGTGCAAAGGCTGCCAAAAGTACGCCCGTCAGGCACATGTTCCAGCTGATCAGCTGCGAACAATCCCTATTAGATGGCCATTTGCGGTCTGGGGGCTTGATATGGTGGGGCCATTTGCGGTCTAGTGATGGTGGTTAAATTTACAAAGTGGATTGAGGCTAAACCCATAACAAGTTACGATGGAGCCACAGCCAGAAAGTTCGTCAAGGACGTAATTATCCGATTCGGATATCTGCATAGTATAATCACTGACAACGGGAGTAACTTTTCCATGGGGGAACTTGCCGAATGCTGTGAGGAACAAGGGATTCGACTCGATATTGCATCAGTTGCGCATCCATGGGCTAATGGACAAGTCGAAAGAACCAACGGTCTTATTTTACAAGGACTCCTACCTCGTCTCGAAGAATTACCGTATGTGATATGGAGCTTACGCACAACTCCTAACAGATCAACCAGATATACTCCTTTCTTCTTGGTCTATGGTGCAGAAGCAGTTCTTCCAAGCGATCTAATTCACCAGTCTCCTAGAGTCAAAGCGTATATCGAAGAAGATGCAGAAGCTTCTCGAAAAGATGATCTCGATATAGTTGAAAAAGTTCGCGTCGTTGCTGAGCATAGATCTACAACCTATTAGCAGAAGTTGCGCAAGTATCATAGTCAGAGAGTACGGAACCGTTCTTTCAGGAAGGGCGATTTGGTTCTCTGACTAGTGCAAAAAAGAAAGAACAAACTTTCCCCAATTTGGGAAGGACCTTTTATGATCAGCAGAGTTCTGCATAATGGGTCATATTATTTAACCAATATGAGACCAGTCAAGGAAAGACCAGATACTCGGAAGAGAAAGAGAGCTGGCGGTAGTACAGACCCGGATGAGATAGACCGTCCATGGAATATTGCATAGCTACGTCCCTTCTATTCTTAGTTACATTTCCTTGTAATCATATATGTACATGTTCAAAGTAAAATAAAGTATTGGTTTCCTCATATGTTATGTTTGAGAAGTTTTTTACCATCTTATTTCCAAATGAGCATGTCATTTTTAGAAATCCCAGAATGCTTGATAGTACTTTATGCTCATGTTTGTTCTGGTTATGATTTTTGAATACCTAAAAAATGTTACCTTAGGGTAAAAAAATTATTTTATTGTTTATACTTTGGTTTTTTATATGATTGCTTAGACGCGGGTATCTTCCGAGTGATGAATTTTTGGTACTGGAAGCCGGATTTGTTTCCGAGATTAAACTGTTTTAGCAATTGAGCTCTGTTGCTCGGCAAAGTTTCCATGCTAAAGGTTGGCCGTCTCATGAAAGGGACGAGGCAGAGAACTAGATAAAAACACAAGTATAAGCGTAAAAAATTAGTGCTTAAGAAATTTTCAAGCACACACATAAAATATATACAAACATAAGTGCTACGATAGTAAAAGCATCAGTTCTTATAGACCAGCACAAGCAAAATATTGTTTCCATCATTACATGCCCAAGTTCAGAATAATGCATTATAAATGTTTATGTTGTAGAATTAGGTGGTGGTGATGAAAAGCGTGGAGCGCTGGAGTCGACATCGTCATCACCCTGGATCTCGGACTCAGAAGCAGCTTCAACGAGGCTGTCTCCTGGCTCCTGAGGCGAGGGAGGCACAACGACGGATTCGAAGAATGGCGTCGTGTAATTGATTATCTCCGCCACACGGAAAGCATAACCTGCACAGGACTCTTGGATAGCCTTGATGTTCTTTGGGTTACCCTCATCGTCCTCATCAGCGATACCCTTGGTGACGTGCCAAATTTCCATATCGCTATGGTGGCTCATCACCATGGTAAGGGCGGTCTATGCAGCAGTACGAGCGTAGGAGATTTTCCAGTCTTCAATAAGTTTTGGAATCTTCTTAGCCTTGTCCCTCACCTCTTGCACTAGCATCTTATGCAAGTCGGAAAGTCTGACCGACTCGCCAACCTCTTCAAGAGTCTGGCGGAAGTTGAACAGAATATCTTCGACGATCTTTATGCGCTCAAGGCAAGGTTCAAAGGTAGGAGAGTCGGAAAGGTTCAGAGGGTCTGGGAAAGAATAAAAAATGACTAAAAGAAAGTAAAAAAAATCAATCAAATAAAGACAGTCGGAAATCTTACCTAGCATGGAATGATTCCACTGAGCACGCTCCTCTCAGAGGCTATTCAGTTCATTCTCTATGGCCTAGGCTAGATCACTCTGGCTATTAAAGTCCTTCTTGCGATCATCTAGTTATTTATCTCGGAGGGCTAGCAGCTTCTCGAGCCTCTCATTCTCCATGTTGCTTGACTCCAGGACAACATTTACGGATTTCTCTGACTCAATATTAAGCTTCTCAAGCTTGTCCCGGAGCTCAACATTCTCCATCTCCAAGACCTTGAAGTTCTCGAATTGCTCCACCATCTTGCTGGATTCGCACAACAATTCTGCAAAGGGAGAAATATCAGTCAGGCAGAATAAGTTTGACTATGACAATAACTAAATGACAAAGAGGAAGTCGGAAAAGTTTACCTTCTGCTTCATCTTTCTCAACTTTCAGCTTTGAATCCTCAAGGCGCAGGGCCTTGATTTCCTTGCATTTATTGCATATATTCTTGAGTAATTCCTGGTTGGAAGATGCAATTTTCTGTAAGTTTAGAGACAGAATACCGTCAGATGGCTACTAAGACTTGGGCTGCAAATTTAACTAAGTAAAAATACAGCACGAGCCTTGGGGGCTACACTACATCATTATTTTGCATCCTATAAGCATCAACTCGGATTCAACGATCTTTATCTGACTTTATGCTTGGGGGCTAGAGGATATGAGAATAACACTACAAATAAGAATCAGAAACTTACAAAGTGCTCTAGGTGCAGCTTCTCAAATCCGAGTTTGGTGTTATGGAGCACTTTCTCGGCAAGGGATATGGAGGGAACGTCCGTCGCTGGGAGTTCACCAGACTCTATCTTCGCATCCCGGACCAAAATCTGGTCCATGAGGCTGACCAGCTTCACGTCCTCCGTGTCCTGGCTTGCTGCCTTCTGGAGTGAGGGTCTGTTTCTCAAGACTGGACTGAGCCATCTTAAGGATCTCCTTCTTCTTCTTCCGCTTTAAGCCGGAGACAGTAGAGCCAGCCATTTTATTCAATTTTCCTGTAGACACTACCATGGGATCATTACCCTTGACGGGTTCACCCTTGTTAGTTTCCTGGCTACCAATGGTAACCAGGCATTCGAGGTGTTGCTAGCGATAGGGACGGCAAAACCAGCATCAGGAGAGGCGGAAACCTCTGGTGCTGATGATGGGGCAGTGGTTGGAGTTGGCGGTGGCATCGTTGGGGAGATGATAAGCTTCTGCTGACGTAGTTGTTTGCCCAGCTTGCTGTCTGGCTTCACTTTGCTCTTCAAAACTTGTTTTGCTCTGAAGCACGCAAATCCAAATATCAGGGGTGCTTTGGAAAGTAAGAAATGTACAAAGTACTAAAAACATCGACAGGGTGCTTACTTTTTAACTACTAGCAACATTTGGCTGCCAGCAGTGATAACGACCTCCTTCACCTTGCGCTTCTTGGAAGCGGAGGCAGGAACTTCTTGCACCTCGTCATCCTTCGTCGCCTTCGGATCGTCTGAAATATAACCCTCTAGTGGATCTAGCTCAGACTCGGGGAGCTTCTCGAGCTAACAAATTCAAAAAGCATCAATGAAAAGAGAGTCGGAGAAACAAATAGAAAAGAACGACAAAACGCGAATGCAGAGTCAAAATATTTACCGAAGTCAGAGGACGGGTAGACGTGAACATCTTCAGGGAGACATCCAAAACTTTTCGTTCCACTGTCTCTTTGATCAAAAACTGCATGCAGATCTTGTAATCCTTTGCCGGAATCCGGTTTGGGCTGACCCGTGGGCTGTCCTTTCTTGTCTCCAGTGATGGTGTGCATAAGGCAATCTCCATGATGCCGTATAGGCTAGATCCGGCGATCCAGCCAGCAGTGGATCAAGTCGGATCCACAAAAGCCCATATGCTTCATCAGAAATTTAATCCGCCTCTTGGCGAGGATCAAAATATCCGACAGTTCCGGCTCCTCTACGTCCCATGATTCTTGGTGGGGAGCGGCACCGTCAACGAAGGTCAGAAGACCTTCCGCCTTTCCATGGGCCGGATTATCCTTGTGATAGAAGAAAGTTCTGGCCCAACGTTTTATAGATTTACTAGCGTTAATCCTAGGATAAACTCGGTTTCTCCTAAGGACTAAGCTAAGAGTTTTAGTGGTGTAAGGAACACTGACACTGATGGTATTCTTCCGGGTACCATAGTAGTACCGGAAAAGGGTGAGACTTTGCCTAATGCCAAGAAACCCCTCGCACAAAGCTGCATGAGTGCTAAGCTCTAGCAGGGAGTTGGGAGGAAGATTATGGAGCTGCACACCATAGTATTTGAGGACCTCGATGAAGAAGTCTGATGGTGGCAGGCTAAGGCCGCGGTGCACGTTCGTGCCGAATAGCACTTGCTCTCCATCGCACGGGGTAGGAGTGGCGTCTCCACGGACGCTCCGCCATGCGCCGGCGACGAGGTAGCCCTCGTCCTCCATGACCTAGATATCAGCGTCGTCCATGACACTCGGAACCCAGAGGCCCCGCATCTTCCTTTCGTCCGCCGCCGCTGAGCCCGTCACCGCCGAACCCAGACTCCTATGAGTGACATGACATGTTCTGAAAAGTTGTCGGCCAGCACACCGCTGTTTGAAATCCGGCTCTTGTTTCAAACTAAGCAGGAAAAATAAAGATTAGAGTAAAACATATCCGACTTAAATGACTCGGAATCCTACACCATTGAAAGAAGTTTTTAGTAACCCTTCAAGATTCTCAAGACGAAGAAACCATCAAGCTAGACGATTTATCCGACATTGGATCTTGGAGACTTCCGGGGGCTACTGTTGGGGATATAGTTTCTGGGTATACCCAAAGGACTCGCTGACCAGCGTGGCCCACCAACGGGTTTGATCTTTGCTTCACGAGCGGCCCAGTCAGAGAAAGAGGAGGAGCCAGTTCCGGCTATGACAAGGCCTAGAAGAGTTATCGACTTAGGCCTGTAGTATTACTTGTAGTCCAAGATGTATCTAGTTACCGACTCTGTAACGTAGTCGGATAGGTCTGTCCTGTAACCCTAGCTCCTAGTGACTATATAAACCGGCCCTATGGGAGCCTTTAGGGCAATAACCACAATCACAACTTGCACCGGCAAACCTCTCTTGTAATCCGTTGTAACATCCGTCTCTCGCCGATATATTACTAGGTTGCTAGCAGGAGTAGGATCCGATCACCACAGTCGGATATGAACCTGGGTAAACTTTTGCTCACCATTCCTGGAACATCTGACATCTCACACCCCATCTTCTCAACGCCATCAGGACCCCCTATGGCGTACTTGTCGATAATACGACGACAGTACGCCATTGTTGATATATAGGAAAGATCTTGAGAGTATTCATCGTGTGTAGATCCACTACACTATCCCTCCCTGGATCCCACTAGTACACATTGGACCCATATTTAGCCTACCCATGGCATCTGTCGTGCCACCACTATTACATGTATCAAAGAGACAAAGGGAATATGACAAAAAGTTTATGGTTCGAACACAACATAGTTTCGTGGAATGCGTAGGGATCATTATGGACATCCCGGTCCCTCGATTGATCATTGATCGGAGAGAGATCTCGATCATGTCTATGGCATTCCCGAAATGTAGGATAACACACTTAAGGGTCTAATGCTATGGAAGCGAAAGGATCACCGATGAGAAAGGAATATCAGAAATGTTCCAAGAAAGGATTATAGGAATAGTTTTGAAGAGGGTCAAAAGATGTTTGGAAGAAGGAAAAGACCAAAAGGTGTTTTAGATAAATAGAAATTTATAATATGCATTTAATATGTGTTAATCATGAATTAATATGTATCTAATAAATACTTTAAATTAATATTTATGGGGCAACTTCCTGTAATGGGCTGAATCACTAGAGGGAAACATCCTAGCAGGAAGCCACCCCAAAGGGCGGCTCAAACAGCGACAGCAGCATGCCCATTTCGGTGACCTAGCATACCACTATGTGATGTAGTACACTATATTCGTAGACATAACACCAATGAAACACCGTTCCACGAGTATTACATTCCTCAAAGTGGTACAGTAGAAACATCGCGGGTCCAAGGCATGACTATAGATTACAACATAATACAGTACAAAAGATCCATAGAACTTCCTCGATATAGTGCGGAGAGTATCTTACAAAACAAAACCAGAGATAGTAACTTGCAAACGATTCTACTAGTAAGTCTATTATTAATATTTATTTGGCTCGCAATTTCTGCTATTGCAATGCTCTACAGAAGTAGGTTCTGACAACTAGGGTTTATCTACTATCTAAATTTCCGGCTTTATTTCCATTGTATCTGATGATGACGTTGACTCCAGTTATCCCATTAGATATCTTCAGTTCCTCCAAGCAGCTCATCTCTTGATGAAATCATTGATTTCTCCAAGATCTATCAAGGATTAATATGATATGGTTGAGTACGAGCGTACTCAGCAAGTTCATTAAAGAGGACTATTTGATGCACTTTCTACAGCCATAGACCAAAGGCCGTAGGCTATGTAGGTTTTCGTAAACATTTCTTCAAAGATTGTTTTTGTTCTGAAGATCTATGTCTGTCAGCTTTCACAAGTTGATCAGAACTTCGTGGAGTTCCTTTCCTACTGCGTTTGTAGCTCCTTCGCGGAACAGGGAGTAACATGTCACACTTTTTAACAATCTGTAGAGGTGCGTTGCATTACCCATGAGAGACCTTAGCGTTGTTGCACATCTGAGTTGCATTCTCGTCCACACTTTCTTAGTGTTGAGGATATACTTTCCGGGTATACCCATAGGACTCGCTGACCAGGGTGGCCCAACAACGGGTTAGAGCTTTGCTTCACGGAGGGCCCAGTCAGAGAAAGAGGAGGAGTCACTTCCGGCTACAACAAGGCCCAGAAGAGTTACCGACTTAGTCCTGTAGTATTACTTGTAGCCCAAGCTGTATCTAGTTACCGACTCTGTAATGTAGCTGGATAGGTCTCTCCTGTAACCCTAGGCCCCGATGACTATATAAACCGGCCCTATGGGAGTCTTTATGGCACAATACCACAACTTACTCGCACAGGCGAACCTCTCTTGTAATCCGCTTAACATCGGCTCTCGCCGACATATTAGTGGGTTGCTAGCAGGAGTAGGATCCGATCCTCGCAGTCGGATATGAACCTGGGTAAACTTGTGCTCACCGCTCTGTGAACACCATATGTCTCACACCCCATCTTATCAATGCCTTCAGGACCACCTATGGCATACTTATCGACAATCCGACGATAGTTGGCGCCCACTGTAGGGCAGGTGACTTTCGGAGCTTTGTTCTGGGCAGAATCTGCGCGTGCAGGAATCAGCAAAACAATCGCCATGGGTGGCGTGGTCTACGCTAGTGATGTCCCTCTCGTTCTTCTCTACGAGACTTGGATTCTATCTAGGGAGCCCGTGACAACCTAAACCATCATGTCCATCGGCGAGATCGACATCTACCTCGGCTTGGCTAAACCCGCCCAACCCACCCTTGAGTTGATGACCATGGCGGAAGAAAAATCCAGATTTGCTTGTTAGCACAGGGGGAAGAGTTCAAGATCTCGGAAAAACCTGAACCCACCCAGCCCGCTCCAGTAGTGGAAGAAGTGGTGGAAGAAAAATCCGGATCTGATCTCATCATTGAGATCGGATACACGGATGAGGAGTATATTCGCTTCGAACCGAATGATGTCGATGCTAAAGCAGGAAAATCGCTCTCAAGGTATAGGATTGAGCCGACGAGACACCCGCGTTAACTGCAGGATAGAGGCGAAAGTCAAGGCACACCGGTACCTCAAGACCATGAACAAGAAGAAGCATTGCTTTGTGTATCATGTGAGCTCTAGATCTGACTCTGTCGATGCTGGAGCCAGAAATGATTCAGTTCTTGATGCTATAGGAGAAAATACTGACTCACCTGCTTCTCCTCAGGAATCACTAACACTACAAGAAATCTGGTGATACATCACCCTCCATATTGGTCACTGAAAGGTCATAGTTTTTATTTTGTGACCTTTTTGTGACCAAATACAGAAGGTCAAACGCTGAGCGTCACTAGTTAAACACCACAAATTTTTTTCTGAATTGGTCATAGACGTCTATGACCAATATAGTTGGTCACAGATTCTATGACCAAGTGCATTGGTCACAGACTGTCTGTCCTGTCCATGTCACATCCTACGTGGCAAATCTATGACCAATTGTAAAGATCGTTGAAAAAATTTAGCCCGATCCAGTTCGGCCATATACACGGGCCAAGCCCAATAATTCAGCATATTTATATTATTTGCCATGCCAGTTCTTGGCAGATACGTGGACCAAGCCCAACATCTCAGCCTTTTTATTTTTGGGCCTTTGCCTTTGTATTGAACATTTAAATTTACATTTTGGTCTTTTTATTTTGAGTTGGCCCTACTAGTCAGATGGGTCCAATCGTCAAGCGCACTAGCTACTAGGTCCCACTAGTGAGTTTCAATTTCAGAGGTATTATTTTGTCACATTCTAACAACAATAGATTATAATATAATCATAACCTAAAGAATACAGAGAAATTCTACCAATTCAAAAGAGGCAATAACGAACATGTCTTACATTGGCAGTACATTAAAATCAGTACACAAGAGGTATCCAGCTACCAAAATATACAAAAGATCCGAGCTATAACTAGCTACCAAAATCAAACTAGAATCAGCTACAATCATGTTCCAGCTTCTTCCGAAGACTTCCAACAAAGGGATGGCCTTTAGCTTGGACAAATCTTGCACGCATGCTGTCTCCATTGACATCAGTCATCACAAACAGAAATAGAAGAATAAAAAATGCTCTGATGTACATTGCAGTATAACGCATGCTTGTTCATGTCTACAGTTGTAACATATATTTCTCCACTGACATACATCAAAGATCCAAAGCTAGAAGTACTCATCGATCATGGAGTAGTACAATGCATGTCAAAATAATAATAATTAATTAATCTGAACAAGAGTTGCTTGTTCATGATCACTGTGTACAATAACAAGTTCACAACAGACACAGGTTTGTCCATGAATACATATACATTAAAGATCAAAATCTATCTAGGGCACCATGACATACATCAAAGATTCGATGCTAGAGACTACTACCAGGAAGATGGATCAGGGAGTAAGTATGGGGACTTACAGTATATAGTAGTCAAGTGTTATCATTCTCACATAGTCCACATTAGCCTCCTGCAACCCAATAAAACACCATACAACACATGCAGAGCACAAAAATTGCCCGAACACAAATTTTAGGATGATTCAAGCAAATCAATGTATAGTGAAAGAGAACATACGGAGCCCAGAAGTTCCAGGGCCCTCTTCCCGCTGTACACGGCGGTCATCAGACATGCAAGCAAATCTCAAGTCACAAAACCACCGCAAAACTAAGATTGTGAAAGAAAAAAAAGGAATCTGATCTTGTCGCTGATTACTCACCTATAGAGACGACCGCGCAGTCCACCGACCTATCGTCTAGAGCAAGAACAAGCAACAGGACCGCCACCACGGTTTCCTGGAAGCCAAGACCCATCTAGATCACCATATTTACCTCTCCACACTGCTCACGAGTAACATGCTTATCACTTCGAAAGATCAAGCATATGAACCAGAAAAGGACAGATGTTAAACTTGATACAGGAAAGTTTAAGATGTAGATGAATAGTAGTAACGGTCACAAGGCTAGCTGATAGAAACAACAGTAAGGTACAATAGATTATTTCCTCATGATACACGGCTATAAACAATAAATCAAAGTTGTTGCATGAATTCCAAAACGGCCAGAATGGCGCTCGATACAGTTGAACACACATAATGATTCAATCTCATATGTTGAAACCATAATGACTGGCTATGAAGGTATTAGCTACGGGAACATAAGTACATTAGACACTTCAATGTTCTTGGAGAAATTATACACATAAAAAATGAGAAGCATGGTGTAGTACTGAACCAGAACCACTTTCAAGTGAAAATTCATAGTTCGGTTTCAACTAAATTGTTTATGAAGCAACCAGCAGTACCAAGAAATAATGGGATGATACAACAACCTATTCCATTATCATGTCTCAATTAGCTATTGGTAATACAACAAACTAACAAGAATGCATGACATGAACTAGGTCAACAAGGTTTGCAGGCGACAGGGAGATACACCTAGAATTATCTACTAACCTGCAATCCTCAAATTATATATTAACTAGCTTCCAGTGTTTGCATACCGTGTCAAATGAATAAACTCATAGTTAACAGATCATATATGATAACAACTCTAAAGCCTTATCACATTAACTGACATAGAAAAGTAAAGGGTTCTTTCATTGATTAATGTTATTTCTTGTTCCCATTTCAATAATTCCGAAGTGAAATTGTTGTGAACTGATGTTAAAGGGGCCCTTTGTGGCCAATCTACCAATATCAGATCAAGTATATAAAATTCTTATGACCATATGGTTACGTAAATGAGCTACTATGATAGCACACATATATTAAAATAGAAGCAGCATATGAGTAAATTCTGGTGCCCAAATGCCTCAGTTCAGTAAACACTAAGCATGGTACACAGTAACTTTTTTACACATCTAGCCAGATGACCTACACTAATTTTTTTACAGAACCAGACAACAAAAATCCAACATAAGCATATCAGACATTAACCAAGCATGACAGACACAACTCATATCATTAAACAATCTTGAGTAAATTTACAATATAGAAGGACGGGTACTTACTGAGTTCAGAACCTGGGCCGCAGATTAGGTGTCGTCAGGCGTGGCCTTGGTGTCCGTGAGCAGGACCTCCGCCTGCTCTTCGCTATTTGTGTGGCCAGCGTCTTGGAGGGCGGAGAGGCGGACATCTTGGGACTTCTTCTCTGGCTCCAGCTCGACGCCGATTCTCGAGGAGGGTGGGCGGAGGTGTACGTATTGGATTTCTTCTCTGGCTCCGGCACGACGGTGGTTCTCGAGGCGGGCGGAGGCAGACGTCTCTGAGTTCAGAGTCTCGTCACCAATGTTGAGACACCCTGCGTACAGCCTCCCACAGACCATGCTACAGCAGCACAGCATTGTCTCTGCCCCATCTCTGCATCACCTCCTTCGCAGCATCGTCTCTGCCCCAGATCTACAACGGATGCAACACAAAACCCGTGGGAATATTATATCGAGGAGACGAGAAGATATGCAAAGCAAATGTGAGCATAGGGGGGACTCACTAGGCTGTCCCTGATGAAGCAAAAAGCAGGGACGGCGAGGGACCCCGCACACACCCGGAACATCTCTGACCCACACCATCGGGAGACCTCCTCCGACCTTGTGGCGGCTGCAGCACCGCAGAGGCGTCCGTTGACAAGAGTGTCAGGAGAATTGGGGGAGGAGATGGGCGGCTCATCATGTCGGCGGTGGAGAGAGGGACAAAAGATGGGGGTGGCGGGGGAGGCGGTGTCACGGTTGGGCATCGAGGCCTTCAAGGCAGTTCGTCTTGGTGGCACGAGGGCTGCGAGGCCTCCAACCGACAGCCTCCTTCTTCGTCGCGAGGTCAGGCTGGTTGGCCATAGATGTCGGCCAGCTAGGGTTCGACCGCAATGGCACGATTCGAGGAGCACGATGAGGGGCGTCGGTAGGGAATTGACTGGGGAGGGGCAGCGTCTGCGAGTGGTGGTGCTAGGCTACGTCGACATGGTTGGGGATGTGGCATAGGATTCACTGGACGGGGGTGGTTGGGGATCTGGAGAGAGGCGGCGGGGTTGGGGAGACGAGGTCTCGCATGTGAGGGTTAGGGCTTGGGGGTGGATGTACCTCTCGATCGCGATCTGGAGGATGCTGTGATGATTTTACGAAAGTATCTCTGCAGACTTTTGTGATGTAAGACTAAAACTGTAGGGCATTTTGGCCAATTCATGTCTACAATGTGGGGGACGGGGAGAGGGATAAACTAGCATTGTATTTTGGTCCATTGGATGGAGGCCATCTGAACGGTTGGTCTGGTTTGTTAGGCTGATCCATGGGTATCCTTATTCTCTCTTCTGATTGACAGGTTTTTTAACCACATTTTAAAAATGTCGTAAGTAATTCAAAAAAGATCGAATATAGGGAAATCTTCACATTGTTGCGGTGACCCAGCATACCACTGCATGTGTAGTACACTATAGTCCTTGACATGACATCCACAGAACACCGTTCCGCAAATATCACATCCCTCAGAGTGGTACAACAAAAACATTGCCGGTCCATATTACAAACATACAGACATTATTATTATTACATTACCGGAAGTTCAAGACTTCCAAAAGATTCAACTTACAAACCAAAATATAAGTGTTTCAGCGGAAGTTTAAAATTTAAAACTTAAACTACAAATTGATCTCAGCAACTTATTGCTATATATTGTTCATGATGCTCGGCTCAAGTGGTTACTAGAACTATAGTAATTATTCAGACTCCTGGAAATCTCCTCCATAGACGATGTCGTAGTCCTCCCCTTCTACGGCACCATACAATTTGGGCTCTTCATAGAAGACCGCCTCTTGACTCTCAGATGCATACATTGGAGTATCTTCGGGATTCTTAGAGTCTAAGCAAGGATTCAAAGGAAAGGATGAGTAACAGCGTTACTCAGCAAATTCATTATATGCAAGGTAGGAAGTTTAATGCTCTAACTACCACCTCGGACTATTAGTCATTGGCACTATGCAATTTTTGTAAATCTTTCTTCAAAGGTTGATTTTATTATGAAAATCTATGACCACCAGCCTTCACAGGTTGACCAGAACTTTCATGGAGTTCCTTTCCTGCCGCGTTCGTATCTCCTTCCCAGAACAGGGAGTAACAAGTTACAATATTGCCCTCTCCGCGACCTCATATGTCTGCACGATCCTTCAGGCTAGCTCACCTTCGTTAAGCCCCCTTTCGGGCAGGTTAAAAGCCTGATGAGTTCCCGAAGACTCTATGACCTAGTGATGCCCGGATTAGTACCATTTACATGGACTATCTCCTTAAACACCATTCATAGATAATCTAGACACCAAAAGTGTGGGGCGTAAGGGTGCCCACCCATATGTTGGATCCACACAAGGAATCACGACGTCACGTTAAGGTCGTCTTGCCTCCATACAATAGGAAAAGGATACAGCTGACTTCTCCGTCCCATTCCAAATCTCATGGTTAACGCGTAATATACGGTGCTAGAATCACTGATGTTATGGGTTATTAATTCCTAATTTTTCATCATTAGTGCAATTAGAACCTTAAGTTCTATTGCTCCATCATATCATCACTTAGGATGATATCTAAGATTTAGTATCTTGAGAAAATATTGTTTTCTTTTTTCTATAGTGTAGATGATAACACACAATTCACAAATACTTTGATAAAGACTCTTCAAAGGACATGAGAAAGTGATGAACTTGCCTTGTGATTGCAAGGTAGTGAAGTCTGATGCTTGCACTGGACCTTGAGCTTCTATGTCTACAAAAACATCATTATTGCCCGGTAAGGACAATATTTAAAGAAGCAACATGATTATGCAAAGTAATGTAATGCATCATTTAACTTGATATGCATTCTCCCCATTATTAGAAAAATTCTTTTTAATAATAAAGGATTTATAAATATTAATTTTAAATAGTTATAATAGAATATTGTATTCTTTTATTTTATTTCGCTTTTATTTGAATTATTGATTTAATAATTCCTTTAAGAATTATCATTTAAATATAAAAAATTCTTATTAAATATTTGTTTAGTATTTTTTTCTAAAATACTACAATATTAATATATAATGAAAGTGATTTTCATTTATTTTTATCATCTTTCAATAATTTTGAAAATTCCATAAGGAATATATAAATTACAAAATTCTTAATAAAACTTATATGTCCAAAATTTTATCTCTTAATTTATTTGGATAGTTTGGATTATAGTGAATCCAAAAATATTTTATTTAAAATTTTTGGACTTTTATTTTATTTCCTAGAGTTTATTTAAGTTCAGGGGCATTTTGGTCTTTTACTATTTATTAAAAACAGACTCTAAATGATTTGGGCTGGCCTTTTGTGTTTATTGGGCCCTTGTGGCCTAGTAGGGAAAGGTCAAAACAACACCCCGAAGGTTTTCGGCCCACCCAGCCCAACTCACTCTTTGTCTTCTCTCTCCAGCTCACCCCTCTCCTTCTCCTTCCCCTACCCCGTGGTCAGTGGTGTCGCCGCCGGCGATTCCTGCCGTCGTGGACTGTCCTGGCCGCCGCCATGGTGAAGGATGAGGTTGTTGGGCCCGCTCTACCCTTCTATCCAATTGGATTTGGACTTGGAGCTCTCCTGTGGCCAGATCGATGTCGTCCCGAACCCTAGGGTTTGGGGTTGGCGTTGATCCTGACGTCGCCGCTGCTGTCGTGCGCCGTGGTGATGTTCCTCGCCTCCAGGTGTGGCTAAGGTCACGGATGTGGCAATGTGTGGGTTGCAGCGCCCCCCTGGGGGTGCTCCCTGTGCCGCCATGGTCGTCGGCCCCTCTGCTTCCTCTTCTATTCTTCAGCGAGGACCTTTGGTGAGTGTTTCCTCTCCTCTCGTGCTCTCTGTGCTTGCCCATCCTATGCTAGATGTTGGTGGTGACCTTCATGGTTACTGTCTTGTCCTGATTAGGGTTCTTGGTTCTGTTTAGGGTTCATACCCTACTATTGTTTAGATGCTGATGAATTGGATCATGTGTTGATGATCCCTGAATCTGTTAAGTGGTGACTAGTTGTGGCTTACGATTAATGATTAACTGTGGTGATGCTAGTGGTTTACCAGATGTTTCCATGGTTAAATTTCATTTGATTTAGATGGTAAAGTTGCTCTGGAAACAATACTTGATAATGCTAGTGGTTTTGATAACTTACCACTGTCTTTACTTGGTTAATAACAGTGAGTATGGTGTGATGAAGTTACTGTCTTTGTACTGTTGGCTTGAGAATTCATGTATAAATTGAGATCAAAATGGTCTCTTACAGTGAAGACATATATATATGAATATCTTGTTTATGATTCTTGTGTTTAAGAACAGGAAAATGATTTATAATTCGTTGGTTGTATCTGTGAAGATTGGATGCTTAACCTGCTCAGTTTAGAACTGTTCTTGTGAAAACATCCTAGTATGGCACACAATACTAGATTCTTTTACTTAGTGTGGTTTTATTCAAGCTTAAGATTTGGCTTGGCATGATAGATAAGTGAAATCCTCTTTCCTTGTAGCCCTAGAACCAATGATGTTGGTCTGAGGTTTAGGGATATAGACCTCTATCTTGTTGATTCACATGGATTGGTTCTGGTAGTGATACCAGCTACTATTGCTTGAATCAAAGTTGGGGAAAATGCTTGTAATCTTGATAACTTATATAGATCCATAAGATTAAATTCTAAGGTGCTACTCTTGTCTTTGAGATGTGCCTAGAAGTTTAAATCTTAGCTATGTTCATTCTTGAATTGGAATATAGCTTGATAACTAAATCAATGATGTTGTTCTAAGATTTAGTTGGATCCTTATACTTTTTTGATTGCTTTTTGGGTTTGAAACCTCAATGATGTATTCACCCCACTTGGGTGCCTTCCAAGAGTTTGAATAAGATACAGATTATGTATGCTTGTCTAATCTTAGACAGATAGATCATGTGATGGTCTATTTACTCACCTCTGTCACTTGATGTTGTGGTTGCTAGTGGTTGATCTTATGATAGCTTGATCCGGTGCTCCCCTGGTATTTCCAGCTCCTGGCTTGTCCTTGATCTAGCCCATCATCTCCTGATCTTGATGGCTTGATCTTGGTCTTGCTATCCACCTGATCTTCCCCCTCCTTAAGTCACCATCTTGGTGATGTGATCCTGGGCTTTGGTTGGTTTGATTTAGCCTGGCTTTGGCTTGGTTTGGCTGCTGGATGCTATGCTTGGTGTGTAAAAGAAATGGAATGGTGTGGGGATTGGTTTTCCCATGGTTGTGTTGATGGTTTTGTTTGGTTGTGCTGCTGTTGTGGTGTTGACAGCACACACCATGCAGTTTGGTGTGTGTGCTGCTTGTGTGCTTGCTACACAGTTGTGGATATGTTCTGAATTTTGGAAGTTACTTTCATCTGGTTACTTCTACTTGGCTGGTGAAACTTGCCCCTTCTTGCTGTTATTTGACTTATGGCTTAAAATTATGAAAGATACATTCTTTCATATTGGTGAAACTTGCCCCTTATATATACTCAATGGTGAAAAAGTGAACAGTGCACTTCACTGTCAATTTCTGAGAGTAAAATTAATCCTAATCCTAACTTTATTTTTCTTTTAAGTTTATTTTTATTTTGCAGGAACCAGATTTGAAGATCAAGACTTTAGTTTAGGTTTTTTATTTTTCTTTATAGACTAGTCACTTGTAATAATTCTCATATTCAATTGTAATCTTTAATTTATTCTTTTGTACTCTTTATTTTATTCTTTTATAATAAAGATTGTACTATCATCAAAAAGAAATATTATTTTTTATTTATTTTCTATTGTAAAGATTGCTGATGATTATCATAAGTTACATTTTTGTAACTTATTTATTGAATAAAATTATGAAATGGAGATTCATATTCTTAATTTCTTTCTTTATATAAAGTTTGAGTTATTATTTGTTAACTCTTAACTAAATCAAATACTCAAAAATTATTCAAAATGCTTTGAATTATAATACAAACACTCAAGTTTTAAATTCAAATTTCATTTCCCAAAACACATAAGTCCACAAAGATCATATCAAAGTCTATAACAATCATCCTTCAAGACTATACCTAACCTCAAAGCATGAAAGAAACTTTGATCACTTTAGGGTTTTATTTGGCGAAAAATTTACCCACATTTTCACGAATGAATGCAGCATTTCAAATTCCTAAATCTACCCTTCGTTTGTTCCTAAATGATGGGATGTTACAGACTTCCCCCCTTAAATTAAAATTCGTCCCAAAGTTTGTTGAGATGTACCTGAATAGTTCTAGATAGGCTTTTCTTAAATCCTCTTCTTTCTCCCAACTGGCTTCCCTTTCAGAGTGATTTTCCCATTGTACTTTGCAGTACTTGATTGCTCTATTCCTCAATCTTTTCAAGTTTTCTTCCAAAATTTTATAGGGATTTTCAACATAGGTCAAGTCTGCTTGTAGGTCTATCTCCTGATGTGTGATTGCATCATCCAGAACTTTCAAACATTTGCGAAGTTGTGACACATGGAAAACATTGTGCACTTGAGCCAATCTTGATGGTAACTCTAAAGCATAAGCTATAGTTCTGTTCTGACTCAATATATTGAATGGTCCAATATATCTTGGACTCGGTTTTCCTTTAACTCCGAACCTTTTCACCCCTTTCATTGGACTTACTTTCAGCATAACTTTTGGATGCTACTTCTGGATGCCAAGATCTTCGACTTTGATCAGCATAACTTTTCTGCCTACTCTGGGCTATTTTCAGTCTATCCCTGATCTTATCAATGATATCTTGTCTTTCCTTGATATAGTCTGGTGCAAATTCTCTGCTTCTTCCAGGCTCATACCAACATATTGGTGATCTACACTTCCTTCCATACAAAACCTGATATGGAGCTGCCTTCAGACTACTCTGATAGCTATTATTGTAGGAAAATCCTGCCAATGGTAGATGATCTTCCCATGTACCTCCAAAATCTAATGCACAAGCTCTTAACATGTCTTCTAGTATTTGATTTGTTCTTTCAGTTTGACCTCCTGTCTCAGGATGATATGATGTGCTGAAATCTAACTTGGAACCAAGTGCTTCATGCAATTGCTTCCAAAATGCTAAAGTAAACACTAATCCCCTATCATTTACGATATTTTTGGGCACTCCATGCTTACTTACTATCTCTTTGACGTAAACTTCTACTAACTTCTTGGTATTGTCTTTCTGATTTACCGGAATAAAATGTGCACTCTTAGTGAGTCTGTCTACAATTACCCATATCATATCCTTCCTTTTTGGTGTCATGGGCAATCATGTGATGAAGTCCATACCTATTTCTTCCCACTTTCATTCGGGGATTTCCAAAGGTTGTAATGGTCCTGCTGGACTTTGATGTTCAGCCTTCACCCTTTGGCAAGTATGGCATTCTGATACATATTTAGCAATGTCCCTTTTCATGTTATTACACCAGAATAGTTCTTTCAAATCCATATACATCTTAATACTTCCTGGATGTATATAATATGGTGTTTCATGTGCTTCTCTGAGTATGGCATCCCCCGAATCTCAGTCACATCTGGAACACAAAGACAATATTGAAACCATAAAGACTCATAATCTCCAAGGCGAAAAACTAATTTTTGCCCTTGAGATATCCTCCGAATTTTCTCAGCAATAAAAGGATCTTCTGCTTGATGTCTAAAAATTTTGTGCTTAAGATCACTGTCCTGCTCTGCAACTACCTGCATAGTAGCTAATCCTCCAAGAACCTCTATTCTAATGAATTGAAGCTCTAATATTTCCAAGTCCATTTGTAACTCTTTTGGTAGCTCCCGATTGCTGGGCTGAATATCTGCACTCTTTCTGCTTAAATCATCAGCTAAAACATTTGCTTTTACTGGAGTATAGTTGATTGTTAAATCATAATCCTTGATTAGTTCCAACCAACTCTTCTGTCTCATATTCAATTCCTTTTGAGTGAAGAAATATTTGAGACTTTTATGGTCAGTGTATAACTCACATCTGGCTCCATAAAGAAAATGCCTCCATCCTTTTAGCGCAAAAACTACTGTTGCTAACTCTAAATCATGAGTTGGATAGTTGACTTCATGTGGTTTCAGTTGTCTTGAACCATAAGCAATCACACTTACTGAACTTAGCATAAAGTTTGTGTTCCCTTAGAGTCTACAATGCTATTCTCAAATGATCAGCATGTTCTTCCTTATCCTTGGAATATATCAGAATATCATCAATAAAGACTATGACAAACTTATCCAAATATGGCATGAATATAATATTCATCAAATTCATGAATATTGCAGGTGCATTGGTCAAACCAAATGGTACAACCAGATATTCATGGTGTCCATATCTTGAGACAAATGCCGTCTCTGGAACATCTTCCGGTTTGATTTTTATTTGATGGTATACAGATCTTAGGTCGATCTTTGAAAATACTCCCGCTCCTTTCACTTGATCAAACAAATCTTGGATCCTTGGTAAAGGATACTTATTGGATAGTAACGTTGTTCAGATTTCTATAATCTCCACACATCCTTCTTCCACCATCTCTCTTATCCACAAAGATTACTGGTGTTTCCCATGGAGATACACTTTCCTAAATAAATCCTTTTCTTGCTAACTCATCAATTTGCTCTTTGAGTTCTTTTAACTCTTTGGGTCCCATCTTATATGGTGCTTCAGCTATTTGTGCAGTACCAGGAATTAGATCAATAGTGAACTCTATCTCCCAATCTGGTGGCATTTCTGGTAGCTCTGCTGGAAAAACATCTTGAAACTCATTTACTATAGGAATATCTTCCAATTTGACCTCTTTCATTGAGTTCAACTGCAGATCCACCATAATATGACTGTGCTTATCTGGTTGGTAAACTATCCTTGATCCACTTGGAGTTTTGATTGAGACAGTTTTCTCCTCACAATTTATCTGAGCTCCAAGTTCCATCATCCTGTCCATCCCCGGCACTACTGCAATTCCCTTCAAAGGAAATCACATAAAGGTCTGCGAAGTATGTACAACCTCAGATCAAGATAACCTGATCTTGTTTTATGTGGCGTACAATCACATTTCCCCCTGCTGTGACTACGGTCATAGGGTTTTCTAACGTTTCCCTTCTAATCCCGAACTTATCACAGAATTCGTCAGAAATGAATGAAGTACTTGCACCAGTATCAAATAGAACTTTGCCGGAATTGGTAAGGATATTGAGCGTACGTATCACTGCATGCTCCGAATTATCCACCTCCTCGAGGGTTGCATAGTTCAGTTTCCTGGTAAGTCGGTTCCTCTTGCCATTATTTCCTCCTTTATTGGGTTGTCCATTTCCTCCACTGGCTTACCTTCCATCTCGAGCCGGCCAACCACCTTGTGGTTTGCTTAGACAATTGGGCTTGATGTGACCTCTCTGACCACAAGCGTGACATACAATTACTGGTTTTGGGAAATCCCTGCTAATATGCCATGGGAGTTTGTAATTGTGGCATATAATATTCTTTGCATTTGGATTTGCACTCCGATTGGAATTGTTGTTGTTATAGGGCTTATTCCTTGGTTTGAATTCCAGATTGGGCTTGGGCTTGCTTGCTTGTATCCTCTTTTTTTCCTTCTTAGCTACCTTCCTTCTATCCTCTTGGACATTCTTGTAGTCATCTTCGAAGGTAATAGCTGCATCTAGCAACTGCTGATAAGTTCGCTTATTAGCCAACCTCAATTGTATCCTCACAAATGCATTTAATGCACGCAGAAAACGCTTCTTCCTCTTTTCCTCCGTGTTAACTTCTTCCTCAGCATAACGAGATAGTTGACTAAATTCCTGGATATACTTCATAACACTAGTATATCCCTGCTGCAGCTCTTCAAATTCTCTTCGCTTTAATTCCATAACACTCTCTAGAACATGATATTCACGGAATCTCTGTTTAAACTCTTCCCAGGTATACTCCCTTCCTGGTTGTTGCATGGTCAACTGATTTTCCCACCAAGATGCTGCAGGTCCTGTCAGAAGATGAGTTGCATACCTCAATTTCTCCTCATCATTGCAACCTACAGTCTTCATCTTTCTTTCTATGTCTGCTAGCCAATCTTCTGCATCCATTGGTTCAGGAGCTGATGCAAAAGGTAGCGGCCTTGCATTCTGGAAATCAGATAGACTCACTCATCCACCTTCAGGTGCCCTCTAATTTACTCGTCCCAGCAACTCCTCCATGAACTTGTTCTGGGTCTCTTGCATCATTTGCATACACTGCATAAAGTTCTGCTCCATTAACGGCCTCATTGGTGGTGGTGGTGGTAATGCTCCCTGATTTGCAGCATCTGCATCTGCCTTCTCCTTGGCCTCTCCTTCCATCCGCTGCTGCTCAGTTTCGATTTCTACACCCATATCCATGACCCTCTAGTCCTGCAACATAAAGCGAATACTCATAATTACATCATGCACATGTGTTCTGAGCTCGACTTTACGCACAAAACTAGTCACACAATGAAGATCCAAAGAAAATCCAAATATGCATTTCACATATTATACATAATATCATAATAATACAAAGTCATTACAACATAGACCATATAGGTATAATCACGACACTACCTTATTTATCTAACTATCTTATTTCCTTGGAGTACAATAAACGGTACTTGATATCGCTAACAAGTTGCCTCCCTCTAGTAGTAAGTACACTCATCATACATGCCTGATGTCCAACCGTGATGATGTGTCGTTCGTCGTACAGTTTGTGAAACAAATGGCCTTCCAGAAGGAACATACTCAGTATCTGAAGTGTCAGGACTTGAGTCATTACTCAACCTGAGTGCATTGACTCCCTCCAGCTCAGCTGAAAAGCCAAACATATTCAACATTATCTCCCGCTTGCATCTCCTGAGCTTCATTCCTTGAGTTGTCAACAGGGTACGCAGATCCTGCTGCTTCCTAGGTGCTCCTTTGGGCAAGATAGTTAAACACTGGATAATGTATATTCCCTGGGTTTTGACAAGATGTTGATGATTCAAACACTCTCTCCTCAGGATCTTCTTCTTCATCCTGAGTATCTACCGACATGGCATTTCTACTACTAGTACTAGGGTTAATTCTTGTACCCATCCAGCTAGATTGTCCAACATTTCTGTCAGAACCATCTGTGGACATCTGGTGTTCATAAGATCCTTCATATGATCCCCTTCTCCAACCATCAGAATTCTCAATAGGAAGTTCTGAATCAGAATCATCCTCTGAACCCTGTGGTACTGCATACCTCATATCTATAGTAGGATCATGTATAGGTTCAGGACTTGGTAAATAAGGATATGGTATAAAAGATTCAGGATCTATAGGTATATCCTTAAAGATAGGTTTTGCACTACTACTTGCTTCCTTCTCCAACTGGAATGCTAACTGATTCCTCGTTTCCGGATTAGTTAGATCCTCTAACATGTCATTTTTGTCTTCGACAATCACTTGATGTGTCTTATAAAAAGACGCAACGAGTGTTCGGTATCTATCCATAAACTTGGAAGCTAACTTAGGATGCTTCTTAACCAAAGTAAGATCATCCGGTATAGGCTCCGAGTCTATAGAATCATGAGGTATCATAGAGAATGTGCTACCTTCTAACTCCTTGGCTTTATGTTCCCGGATATTAGCTATCGCCTCCACAACAACAACATGATATGCTGCTAAGTGACTCCTACCTTCACCTATAGGTAGATCGTGATATAATCCAAGCTCCTCTGGAAGTTGGATACTCACACGATACTTGGATAACATCCGGCCATCATAGTAGGTTATAGTGTTCACTGGAATTCTAGTTGGACAACTAAAGATCTTTAGAAGTTGACGAAGTTGGTCGGTGAATGATCCTTGATAATCATCAAGAGTCTCCTCTTTCCTTACCAAAGTCTGTTTTGGAAACTTTGGTGCCATAGCTCTGTATATATCAGAAAAATATTTTTATTAGTAACCAATAATATATTGCATCATAACAAAGAATTATGGCACTAAAACATATAACGGAATATTCTCATTTGAATACCCATTATATTTCTTTTAGAGAATTCTTTATCGTTGCCATCTCTCCTACAGGTAATACCCTTTACTAGGTTTCCAACCTAAGGTCAAAGCAATTTTCTCTGATACCAACTGCGGTGACCCAGCATACCACTGCATGTGTAATACACTATAGTCGTTGACATGACATCCACAGAACACCGTTCCGCAAATATCACATCCCTCAGAGTGGTACAACAGAAACATTGCGGGTCCATATTACAAACATACACACGTTATTATTATTACAATACCGAAAGTTCAAGACTTCCAAAAGATTCAACTTACAAACCAAAATATAAGTGTTTCAGCAGAAGTTTCAAATTTAAAACTTAAACTCCAAATTGAGCTCGAAAACTTATTGTTATATATTGTTCATGATGCTCGGCTCAAGTGGTTACTAGAACTATAGTAATTATTCAGACTCCTGGAACTCTCCTCCATAGACGATGTCGTAGTCCTCCCCTTCTACGGCTCCATACAAGTTGGGCTCTTCATAGAAGACCTCCTCTTGACTCTCGGATGCATACATTGGAGTATCTTCGGGATTCTCAGAGTCTAAGCAAGGATTCAAAGCAAAGGTTGAGTAACAGCGTTACTCAGCAAATTCATTATATGCAAGGTAGGAAGTTTGATGCTCTATCTACCACCTCGGACTATTAGTCGTTGGCACTATGCAATTTTTGTAAATCTTTCTTCAAAGGTTGATTTTATTATAAAAATCTATGACCACCAGCCTTCACAGGTTGAACAGAACTTTCATGGAGTTCCTTTCCTGCCGCGTTCGTAGCTCCTTCCCAGAACAGGGAGTAACAAGTTACAATTCTTACACTCTGCAGAGGTGCGTTACTTTTCCCATGAGAGATCAACTCCTTGTTGCACAACCGGGCGTACTTTCCCATCCACAATTCCATGATATGGGGCTCAGTAGTTGGTCCAAGACAATCACTGCCCTCTCCGCGACCTCATATGTCTGCACGATCCTTCAGGCTAGCTCACCTTCGTTAAGCCCCCTTTCGGGCAGGCTAAAACCCTGATGAGTTCTCGAAGACTCTATGACCTAGTGATGCCCGGATTAGTACCATTTACATGGACTATCTCCCTAAACACCATTCATAGATAATCTAGACACCAAAAGTGTGGGGCGTAAGGGTGCCCACCCATATGTTGGATCCATACAAGGAATCACAACATCACGTTAAGGTCATCTTGCCTCCATACAATAGAAAAAGTATACAGCTGACTTCTCCGTCTCATTCCAAATCTCATGGTTAACGCGTAATATACGGCGCTAGAATCACTTATCTCATAGGTTATTAATTCCTAATTGTTCACCATTAGTGCAATTAGAACCTTAAGTTCTATTGCTCCATCATATCATCACTTAGGATGATATCTAAGATTTAGTATCTTGAGAAAATATTGTTTTCTTTTTTATATAGTGTAGATGATAACACACAATTCGCAAATACTTTGATAAAGACTCTTCAAAGGACATGAGAAAGTGATGAACTTTCCTTGTGATTGCAAGGTAGTGAAGTCTGATGCTTGCACTGGACCTTGAGCTTCTATGTCTACAAAAACATCATTATTGCCCGGTAAGGACAATATTTAAAGAAGCAACATGATTATGCAAAGTAATGTAATGCATCATTTAACTTGATATGCATTCTCCCCATTATTAGAAAAATTCTTTTTAATAATAAAGGATTTTTAATATTTATAATAGAATATTATATTCTTTTATTTTATTTCCCTTTTATTTGAATTATTGATTTAATAATTCCTTTAAGAATTATCATTTAAATATGAAAAAAAATTATTAAATATTTGTTTAGTATTTTTCTAAAATACTACAATATTAATATATAATGAAAGTGATTTTCATTTATTTTTATCATCTTTCAATAATTTTGTAAAATTCCATAAGGAATATATAAATTAAAAAATTCTTAATAAAATTTATATGTCCAAAATTTTATCTCTTAATTTAGTTGGATAGTTTGGATTATTGTGAATCCAAAAATATTTATTTATAATATTTGGACGTTTATTTTATTTTCTAGAGTTTATATAAGTTCAGGGGCATTTTGGTCTTTTCCTATTTATTAAAAACAGACTCTAAATGATTTGGGCTGGCCTTTTGGGTTTATTGGGCCCTTGTGGCCTAGTAGGGCAAGGTCAAAACAACACCCTGAAGGTTTTCGGCCCACCCAGCCCAACTCACTCTTTGTCTTCTCTCTCCAGCTCACCCCTCTCCTTCTCCTTCCCCGGCCCCGTGGTCAGTGGTGTCGCCGCCGGCGATTCCTGCCGTCGTGGACTGTCCTGGCCGCCGCCATGGTGCAGGATGAGGTTGTCGGCCCTGCTCTACCCTCCTATCCAATTGGATTTGGACTTGGAGATCTCATGTGGCCAGATCGATGCCGTCCCGAACCCTAGGGTTTGGGGTTGGCGTTGATCCTAACACCGCCGCTGCTGTCGTGCACCGTGGTGATGTTCCTCGCCTCCATGTGTGGCTAAGGTCGCCGATGTGGAATTGTGTGGGTTGCAGCGCCCCCTGGGGGTGCTCCCCGTGCCGCCATGGTTGTCGGCCCCTCTGCTTCCTCTTCTATTCTTCAGCGAGGACCTTTGGTGAGTGTTTCCTCTCCTCTCGTGCTCTCTGTGCTTGCCCATCCTATGCTCGATGTTGGTGGTGACCTTCATGGTTACTGTCTTGTCCTGATTAGGGTTCTTGGTTATGTTTAGGGTTCATACCCTACTGTTGTTTAGATGCTGATGAATTGGATCATGTGTCGATGATCCCTGAATATGTTAAGTGGTTACTAGCTGTGGCTTACTACTGATGATTAACTATGGTGATGCTAGTGGTTTACCAGATGTTTCCATGGTTAAATTTCATATGATTTAGATGGTAAAGTTTTTTCTGGAAACAATACTTGATAATGCTAGTGGTTTTGATAACTTACCACTATCATTACTTGGTTAAGGACAGTGAGTATGGTGTAGTGAGTATGGTGTGATGAAATTACTGTATTAGTACTGTTGGCTTCAGAATTCATGTATAAATTAAGATCAAAATGGTCTCTTACAGTGAAGACATATATATGAATATCTTGTTTATGATTCCTGTGTTTAAGAACAGGAAAATGATTTATAATTCGTTGATTGTATCTGTGAAGATTAGATGCTTAACTTGCTCAGTTTAGAACTGTTCTTGTGACACCATCCTAGTACGGCACACAAGACTAGATTCTTTTACTCCCTCCGGCCTGAATTACTGTTCGCAGCCTCAGTTCAAATCAGATTTTACAAAAAACTCCAAATAGATTCAAATCGTGGAAAACTAGCCTATATTCAAAATTCGAATTTGGAAGTACGATCGCTCCGGAACCCGGCGTCCGCAATCACCGGCGCCCGCCGCGATCCCCCCTGCCGCAATCACCGGCACCCACCAGCGATTCCCGCGTCCGCCGCGATCCCCTGCGCCCGCAATCACCGGCACCCGCCAGCGACCCGCGTCCGCCGCGATTCCTGGTTCCAGCTCTAGCTCCACTGCCCATCCCCGCTGTCGTCCTCGGGGGAGGCGGGGCCGGTCTAGGTCCAGCTCCCTGCCGTTCCCCGTCCCTACGACCCTACCGTCGTCTAGGTCCAGTTCCTTGGCCGTTCTGCCCACCTCTGGCTCCTCCTGTGCGCACCTCTGTGGTTCCTCCTCCTCCATGGCCGTTCCAGTCCTGAACTCGACGGCCCCCTCTGCCCACCTCCGGCTGCTCCTCCGACAGGTCTCTCCGCCCCCACCGACGAGCACTTCACGGTTAGCACTGAAGCCTGAGATGCAAGCTGTATTAATCATTGTTCTAGAAATACTTCAGCGTCAATTCGCGTTGTTTTAAAAAAGATGCAAAAAGTAAAAGACATTGTCAATTAGTTTAGCAGATAACATATACTCCTGTAGAGAAGTATAAATGGGTACCACAGCCATCCTGGGTAACTGAGAATTATTTTAACAACTAGCATACACTCCTGTAGACATTGTCAAGTTAAGATCAGTTCTGCAATAGAGAAGCATAAATGGCTACTCCCAAATGTAAAAACATTAAGCAGATTTGGTGACAAATAAGAAGCCTAGGTATTAGATAAGTTAAGATCAGCTCTGCAATAGAGTAACAAATGTTCCTAATGACAGAGGCAGAGTACATGGTTTTACTGTCATTTTCACCAAATGTGCAATAGAGTATGGTATCTTAATTCATTTTTCACCAAATCTATGTTGATCTGTGGTGAAAATGACAGATAAACCATGTATACAAAGTGAAAGCTACTCCAAAGTGAAATTGCAGTGAATAAATAATCAGATAGAATTGTAGATCATAGTGTGTTGTTTGCTTCTCTATTGCAGAAGGAAATTTCAGTAAAGGAACACTGGCATACTATGATTATATCCTTTGTTCCAGGACAGGGTACTAAGCATACTCATTCTACCACTAAAATTTCAGTAAAGGAACACTAGCATACTAAGATGGAGTCCATGGTAATTGACAGAAAATATGGAGTCCTCTACATAAAAACCATTTGGAAAAATGCACTGGTATTTTCAGATTATCATGGAAATAGTTAGATAAACAAAACATCATCCATCTGTGGTACAATATAAGAAACACCACAGAGAAAAGACAAAACATCATGTAATTGACATAAGTGGACAGAATAACACTTAATGTAAGATAGTTACCTTGATGGAAATTTGCAATAATGGAAAAGGTGAATTCATGTTTGAGATTTTCTTTTCATGAATAACAATAAGAGGATTTTCCATCTCCTGCGAACATATAAATAAAGGATAACTCAGAACCATGGTTTAGCAGGTTATTCTTTTGTCACATTCCTAAAACTATCTCAGACTCCAAAGTTCCTACTCCAGTCATAACTCCAGTGAAACAGTACACACTTGAATTTGTGAAGTGTAGTGGCACTAGCATATGGTTTTTAGTTTTTTTGGTCAAAAGATATGAATTACCATTAACAGTCCCAGGACAACATGATGAGCAAGAAAAAGAATTGGATATACATATTCTAATCAAGAAACAGGCACACTTGGATGGCTGGACCTCTAAATAGTAATTGACTACTTCCTTCTCAAATGGAGAAGTAAATCCATCATATATTTCATCCAAGCTCAAATCAAATTGTGCATTGAGGTTACCTGGCTTCATCATACATTGACTTGGGCTACGGTACTAGTATCAGCATGAAGAGCAGCTACGGTACTCATATCTGCATCAGAATCAGCTACGGTACTAGTATCAGCATGAGCAGCAGCTACGTAGCTCATCTCAGCAGCATCAACAGAAGCTACGTAGCTCATCTCAGCATCAACAGAAGCTACGGTACCCATCTCAGCATCAACAGAAGCTACGGTACCCATCTCTGCATCAATCACTCCCTCCACACTATCCTCTTCCGCAATCAAATTGCTAATCCCCAACACCGGAAGCTGATGATCCGGGCCAAGATCTCCACCCAATCCACCGCTCAGCATCACAGCCTCTTTCTTGACATCCAATTCGACGCCCCGAGGAGAACCAATCGGCCCGAGCAGCCCTCCCTTCTCCTCCACCTTCACGCCGTCGCTCCCGAACACTGACCCATCATCCTGGAGACAGGGACCCCTGCACCGCGACCCATAGGATCCATTGCACCGGAAGCCGTCTCATCGCCGAGACCAAACATGATGCTCGCTCGCCATGGCCTGGTCGTAGTCGAAGTCGTCGAGGATATACTCCTCGACGGGGTCGAAGCCGGCGTCCCGGTCGGCTAGTGCGGGCGCGGGCGGCGGCAGAGAGTAGGAGGACGGGGGCCTAGGATGCTGAGGCATGGGGGGTGGGTGTGGGCGGGCTGAGGTTTCGGAGAGGCGGTGCCATGTTTCCTTTATCTCGCCGGAGCTGGCAAAGTCGCACGCTTTGAGAAAAGCGGATCCCTTTTTTCTTGATCTCCTTCCTCGTCGGGTTCAGGTTGGTGAACGCGGAGGAAATAAGGCAGCGGGACGAGGATGAAGGAGGGTGGCCGACGAGGGAGTAGCGGAGCAGGCGACGCAGCGGAGGGAGAGGTGCTGGTGAGTGAGCGGCAGAGCAGACGGTGGGGAAAGAATGAGCTAGACGAGCGGTGGGGACTGCTGGGTTTGTCGGACAAAAGTGAAGGGGATTTTTGAAAAAGATACGTCGCGGCCAATAATTCGGGCCGGAGGGAGTACTTAGTGTGGTTTTATTCAAGCTTAAGATTTGGCTTGGCATGATAGAGAAGTGAAATCCTCTTTCCTTGTAGTCCTAGAACCAATGATGTTGGTTTGAGGTTTAGGGATTTAGACCTCTATCTTGTTGATTCACATGGATTGGTTCTGGTAGTGAGTTGGGGAAAATGCTTGTAAGCTTGATAACTTATATAGATCCATAAGATTAAATTCTAAGGTGCTACTCTTGTCTTTGAGATGTGCCTAGAAGTTTAAATCTTAGCTATGTTCATTCTTGAATTGGAATATGCTTGATAACTAAATCAATAATGTTGTTCTAAGATTTAGTTGGATCCTTATACTTTTTTGATTGCTTTTTGGGTTTGAAACCTCAATGATGGATTCACCCCACTTGGGTGCTTTTTGAGAGTTTGAATAAGATACAGATTATGTATGTTTGTCTAATCATAGACAGATAGATCATGTGATGGTCCATTTACTCACCTCTGTCACGTGATGTTGTGGTTTCTAGTGGTTGATCTTATGATAGCTTGATCTGGTGCTCCCCTGGTATTTCTGGCTCCTGGCTTGTCCTTGATCTAGCCCATCATCTCCTGATCCTGATGGCGTGATCTTGGTCTTGCTATCCACCTGATCTTCCCCCTCCTTATGTCACCATCTTGGTGATGTGATCCTGGGCTTTGGTTGGGTTGATTTAGCTTGGCTTTGGCTTGGTTTGGCTGCTGGCTGCTGTGCTTGGTGTGTAAAAGCAATGGAATGGTGTAGGGATTGGTTTTCCCACGGCTGTGTTGATGGTTTTGTTTGGTTGTGCTGGTGATGTGGTGTTGACAGCACACACCATGCAGTTTGGTGTGTGTGCTGCTTGTGTGCTCGCTACACAGTTGTGGATATGTTCTGAATTTTGAAAGTTACCTTCATCTGGTTACTTCTACTTGGCTGGTGAAACTTTCCCCTTCTTGCTATTATTTGACTTATGGCATAAAATTATGAAAGATACATTCTTTCATATTGGTGAAACTTTTCCCTTATATATACTCAATGATGAAAAAATGAACAGTGCACTTCACTGTCAATTTTTGAGAGTAAAATTAATCCTAATCCTAACTTTCTTTTTCTTTTAAGTTTATTTTTATTTTGCAGGAACCAGATTTGAAGTTCAAGACTTTAGTTTAGGTTTTTTATTTGTCTTTATAGACTAGTCACTTGTAATAACTCTCATATTCAATTGTAATCTTTAATTTATTCTTTTGTACTCTTTATTTTATTCTTCTGTAATAAAGATTGTACTATCATCAATACCGAAATATTATTCTTTATTTATTTGCTATTGTAAAGATTGTTGATGATTTTCATAAGTTACATTTTTGTAACTTATTTATTGAATATAATTATGAAATGGAGATTCATATTCTTAATTGCTTTCTTTATATAAAGTTTGAGTTATTATTGGTTAACTCTTAATTAAATCAAATACTCAAACATTATTCAAAATCCTTTGAATTATAATTCAAAGACTCAAGTTTTAGATTCAAATTTTATTTCCCAAAACACATAAGTCCACAAAGATCATATCAAAGTCTATAACAATCATCCTTCAAGACTATACCTAACCTCAAAGCATGAAAGAAACTTTGATCACTTTAGGGTTTTATTTGGCAAAAAATTTACCCACATTTTCAGGAATGAATGCATGCAGCATTTCAAATTCCTAAATCTACCCTTCGTTAGTTCCTAAATGCTGGGATGTTACAATTGTGTCATTTTATATGACCTCGTATCCATGTAAAATAATAAACTTGCAATATTTCAAATATTTTAAAAAATTATTTTCATGCCTTAGAAATGAACTATCATGTTCAAGGTTTCATGCCTTTTAGGCCAAACGTCCAATGTTATGGCTAGAATCGCGGCATAGTTTGTGACAATCTGCCCATATTGCGCACACATGTGCATATTCGGATGTCGAACAATGTTGTAGGAGGAAGTTTTCCTTTTCGTCGCACGGAAAAGCCATTTTCCATTTTCTGAGTGCCAACAAACGGGGCGTTTTGTGAAGCGACCACCAAATGAAAGCTTCAAAATTGTAACAATCCATTTTTCAAAAAACTATACCACATTACATTGACAATTTCCCAACTGCGGTATCTCAAACCTTTCCGTCCATCCCTGATGAAAAAAACAGATTCCTGCTGAATAGGTAGGAAGTGGGTCAGATTTGAACTGCGGATACATTATTTGATGCTCTTGATTTCTTGCAAAAATAATTTTTAAACTCACAATATGCTATTTCATCAGAAATCTAATGAAATATTAGCGAGACTCGTCCCCTAGCTAGGAACCTTCATGTTCTCCGTTTTGACCATAGTTTGAAACGGGCATCATAAATTCAAAAACAGTACAAACAAGATAAATCCTTCGGGTGGTGTCTTATTATGTGACATATTTGCAATGAAAAATACCAAACTTGGTATGTTGCAAGTGTCTCAAAAAAACCTTCTCAAAAATGACCTATCATATTCAAGGTTTCATGGCTTTTGGGCCAAACGACCAATGTTATGGCCAGAATCGCAGCATAGTTTGCAATAATATGCCCATATTGTGCATGTATGTGCATATTGGGATGGAAAAAAAATATTGCAGGAGGAAGTTTTCCTCTTCGTCGCATAGAAAATGCATTTTCTATTTTTCGAATGCCGAAAAACAGGGCGTTTTGTAAAGCAACCACCAAATGAGAGTTTCAAAATGGTTCCACCACATTTTTTAAAAATATTAGACCATGTTACATGGACAATGTCCCAACCGGAGCTTCTCAAACCTTTCGGTCCACCCCTCATGAAAAAGACAAATGTCTGCCGAATCGGTAGGAAGCAGGTCCAATTTGAACTACAGCTACATGATCTAACGCTCGTGATTTTTTGCAAAAATCATTTTTATCTTCATAATATGTTGTTTTATTAGAGATACACTAAAATTTTAGCAAGGCTCATCCGTAGCTATGAACCTTCATGCCTGCCGTTTTGACCATAGTTTGAAACGGGCATAAAAAATTCGAAAACGGTCCAAAGGAGGTAAATTCTTTGCGTGGTGTCTTATTATGTGACATATTTTCAAGTATAAATACCAAACTTGGTATATTACAAGTGTCTCAAAAAACCTTCTGAGAAATAACCTATCATGTTCGAGGTTTCATGACTTTCGGGCCAAACGACCAATGTTATGGCCAGAATCGTGGCATAGTTTGCGATAATGTGACCACATTGTGCACGCATGTGCATATTGAGATGGCGAACAATGTTGCAGGAGGAATTTTTCCTTTTTGTCGCATAGAAAATACATTTTCTATTTTTCAAATGCCGAAAAACAGGGCATTTTATAAAGCAACCACCAAATGAGAGTTTTAAAATGGTTCCACCACATTTTTTAAAAATATTAGACCATGTTCGATGGACAATGTCCGAACCGAGGCATCTCAAACCTTTCAGTCCATCCCTCGTGAAAAAGAGAAATGTCTGCCGAATCGGTAGGAAGCGGGTCCGATTTGAAGTACAACTACATGATCTAACTCTCTTGATTTTTTGCAAAAATCATTTTTAGCTTTATAATATGCTGTTTATCATAGATCCACTAAAATTTTAGTGAGGCTCGTCCCCTAGCTATGAACCTTCAAGCCCGTCGTTTTGATCATAGTTTGAAACGGGCATAAAAAATTCAAAAATAGTCCAAACAAGGTAAATCCTTCATATTGTATAATTTTATATGACAAGAAAGTTATACACATCATAAAGATGAACCAAATTGATTTTTATATCATTTTAATCCGAAGTCATATTAACAGATTATAGGGAAATTAAGTTTTTAGATTTTCTAAAAAAAATTAAAATCCCTCCACTCGTGTGGGCTAAAACTTCACAAGAGTCCATAGTTTTTATTAAAATTTACCTGCTAATGTCTATTGGGCTGTTGGCCCAGCCGGTAGGGAAAAATATTCAGGAAAAAAAAGAGAATGCCATTTTCATCGGAGGCCTAGGCCCAACATTGTCTCAGTATGTACAAAAGGATGTCATGTGTTATGTTTACAGGAAAGTTAGGTTGGTCCAGTGGTTTGGTCCCCTAGGCTTTAGTGAGTGGTCTAGAGTTTGACCCCCCGTGGCACTCTTTTTTCCCTTTATTTCTAGTGGCTTCGGCATATACAAAAAATGTGATGCATTGTTTGAAAACATCTTCAAGGTGTTGGTGGAGTGGTCTGGTTCCTTTTCCTAGAGGGACGCGGTGGTGGGTTCGAACCCCGTGGCTTCCTTTTTGGATTCATTTTTGTTTTATGCATATACAAAAGGAAGAATACATTGTTTACTTACGTGATCATGGGTTTGAGTCCCCGTGCCTCTTCTTTATCTTTAATTTCAGGTATTATTTATTTAATATCAGTCTCCGGACAAAGGGATCGTGGATTCGATTCCTGTGCCTCAATTTTTCCCTTAATTTCAGTCGCACCGCTGGGTATTATTTGTTTAATATCAAAATGACATGTAGACCCTACTAGTTAGTGACATTAAATAAAATACCAGATTCACTTGTATACCCCACGCAAATGGACATGTCACATGACACATAGACGAACTGCTTAGGTGGAAGTCTAGTCACCCTCTTTATAATTTAGAATATATTATTATTATATGATATGACCATCTAAATTGGTCGTAGTCTCCCAGATAAATGGCTTTAGACCAGTCATATTCATCTACGACCATTTCATGTTAAGATACTATGACCTTTTTGACAAAATTGGTCACTATTTTTTAAGATTTGAACCCTCCTAAATTCCCTACGACCAACTAGTTCAGAATGGTCATAGATCTATGACAAAAAACTCATGGTCGTTAAAAAAAGTCACTAGTGAGCATATTTCTTGTAGTGTAATGTCGCGGGAACTTCGAGACTTCGAGAAAGAGATGGAAGCGTACGAAGAGGAGTACGCCTCCAAGCCAGCGCAAGGTGAGCCGGAGACTCCTCTGAGTCCATATGATAGCATGGACAAAGACTACACCACGCAAGATGACATGGACACCGGAGATTCATCCGAGGTCCAGAAGCCAACTACGACGAAAGTACTGACAGAATTCTATCTCCCGATACCAGACCGAAAGCCGTCTTTGCCACTGGTACGCACGTTAAGGCTACCGGGCGGTCATGATACCAATCCAAATTGCTTCGAATCTTACTCCGGAGGAGCTGGAGAAAAGGGCGGAGGAGCCGCAGCGTTCTCCACTAGCGTGCTGTATACCCGCATCGTCCAGCTTAGACAGCAGATAGACAACAATCCTGCCTAGTACCAGTCAGAATTCAAGTGACTGCTAGACAAGACAAGGGGAGGTCCGGTTCTTGCTAATAGGAACCCGGATGTCCACAGAGATTTATTCGACAGTAAAATCAGAGAGAATATCCGAGTATACAACACGCTAGTGGAGAACGTTGTGGCTGCTCGGGCCATCCTCGCCAATAATCCATCTCCAGAATAGGTCTGGCACTGCGTAGCGTTGATCGACAAAGGATTGAAATAGCAAAAGACATTTGCATCCTTCCGTGGTAAGCTGGCCTCAAGGTCAGAATTTTTCCACACTGGCGCAGGCCAAAGCGGTAATGGAAGACCTCACAGGGACACGGATCAGTGTCACCGTCCCTAGGAAGCATAAAATTCAAGGACCGAATCAAATGGTCATCATCATAGGGGCGCGCGGGACTGGTCGAGAGTAATTCCGGCCGCGTCTGAAGATGACATCAGGGCATTGGTGCCTCACCAGGGCCATCGTCGACAGAATAATCGCCATAGAGAATACCCGGAAATGCGCCGCCAGCGAGAACAAGATCGGCTAAGAATGCCACCCCCAGCCATCTGACTGGTAATACCGGACGAGGAAATGACTGATGAATGCATATTTGCATCATGTTTTAGATTATTATTTTACATTGTGGTGATAGGATCTTGGTATTTTACAGTGTTCGCACACACCTTTTATGTTTGTTTTCACTAGTATCAGGACAGATGATGGATCCGATGGACACAATTCTTGGACCAGTTATATTGGACACAAATTGCCGAAAACCTCACCTCCGAAAGGGATATGGAGGGGAACTTTCCCTAGGGATCCATCTTCGCCCTAAGCAGATCTAGGAGGCCAAGGCATCGATCTCCATCTTCATCAACTGCTGCATCACCATCATCATCATATCCATCCATCCCATCTAGATCTTGTTGTAATTCTAGCACTTGTTGTGGATTTATACAAGAACTATTCATTTATAATTGTTTCCATTACCATTGCCATGATGTTGTTTGGCTCCATTTATGAGTAGATCATTAGTTCTTGGGGAGATGGAGAAACCCTAGTATATGATTGAGATGAAATAGAGATTATTATGTTATATATCATTATGTGTATGTGTTAATTGTCTTCATATTGATGTTGGGAGTTGTGCACCTCTTTAATAGTTGCCTCTCGCGGGTACTTGATGAAGGGGATTACTTGTTGGTAGATGGAGGGGTGATAGCACTTATTATGACTATAAATTAGTTGTCATCCTTTACGTACTAACTTGGGGGAGTAAGGAGAACTCATTAAGACATATCCATGCCGCGGGAGAAATCCCTTAATAGCAGGATAATATGATTGATGCCTTTTATCTGTCAGCTGTGGTTATGAAGGATAATGTGAGCAGTGGTTGATGCCTATTCATCCATATATGGAGCTCCTCCCACATACATACATGTCATGAGAATATTCGTTATAATAATCTTGATCACTCGGTCTAAATTGCTAGTGTTTTATCCACCACTCCCCGAGAATGCCTTTCCCCTATTGAAGTTCCAAGCTTTCTTACGCATCGCGACTACTAGTTTGTGCATTAAGTTTTACTTCACTTTACTTTATTGTTTCGTCCAACCAAAAACCCAAAAATAAAAATTATTCTTTTAGTACTTCGTTTAGTTTTAGTTAAAAGCATTCTAGTCTTTCGCCTACTGCTCCCTGTGGGATCGATATATTTATTTAGAAACTAGCTACAAACGATCTATGCACTTGGAGTCATCAAGCTATTTTCTGGCACTGTTGCCGAGAGCTTAGCGATATAAGTCACTTTACTTTTAGTTATTTACTTTCGTTGTACTAATTGTTGATTTGAGTTGCAGGACCGTAACAATGGACAACACTCAGCATTTAATCCATCTTAAAGAAGTAAGAAATATGGGTTTGCCCATGGACGCTTTTTTAACTGTCAATAAAAGCATAAACCCCGATGGTATTGAGATCCATCCTTTATTATTTGAATTACTAAACTCTAAGAAGTTTGCAAGAACCAATGAAGAAATTCCATATGGACACTTACAATTCTTTGAAGATGTTTTTAGTTCCTTTATATTTGATGATTGTGACCATAATAAAGTTAAAATACAGTTGTTTAGACAAACTCTCTCCAATAATGTTTGCAACTGGTATACATCTTTTGTGTAGAAGCACCAAGGACGTGGACGCATTTGACAACCAATTTCTTGTCAAAATATTATTCAGAAAGCAAAGCTCACAGGATGAGAGGTATTATTATCAGTTTCAAAAATAATCCTAATGAGAGTTTATATGAAGGCTATCTAAGGTATAAAAGCTATCTAGATAATTTCCCCCATCACCGTTTGCCTTAATCCCTCATACTTTCTATGGAGGGATAAATACTAAAAATAGAACAAGCTTAGATACCGCTTATAATGGTACTTTTCTATCTTATACCTATGATGAAGCCTGGAAATTAATAATGAAAATGAAGGAGACAACAGAAAGTATTGAAAATGAGGAGAGCGATATGAATAGCTCTTATGAATATGCTTGTGTAGGGTTCGCAGCATAGAAAACAAAAAATTTCCTACGATGTGAACTAAGTACCAAGATCTATCTATTAGATACAAACAACAGGAGGATGTATATCCGTAGAGAACATACCCTTGAAGACCGACAAAGCTTAACGAGTTCGACTCGTGGTTGATGTAGACGATCTCTTGCCGATCTCAAGATCGAGAGGAAGTCCTAGCGCCGCAAATCAGCAGCGCATCCGTGCTCGCACACACGTTCGAGGCACCGAGCAACCTCCGCCTCCACACTCCAGCGATGCAGCAGAAGCACAACTCTTTCTTGCCGAATAGCCATCGGGAACATGTATCTCGCTAGTCCGAGACCATGGGGGATAAATTCTAGAGGGGGAGAGAGATCCTTCACGAGGAGGTGTGAGAGACAAGTGAGAGGAGGGGCTCCTTTTATAGGGGAGGGAGGGCAGCCCAAGGGGGCATGGCCGCCAGCCATGGAGGGTGCCCCCACCTCTCCCTCATTCGTGTGGGTGAACACTTGTAGCATCCCAGTTGTCTAACACCTGTAATGCTACTTGTTCTAGTAATAAAAGGGCCACTTCCAATATATAATTGTTGCATCATCATCATATCATGCTCATGTCATCATGTCACCTTGCATTTGAGCATCATATAAAACCCCTTCTTGTTGGTTCTTATCTCATGTGCATTATTAATTGTAGTTGCCTCTTGATATTGTATTTGGTTCTTGATAAATTGTTAAATGCCCAAGTTGATTTGGGGGCATATCTCTTAATAACTCCACCACCTTTCTTTCACCACCTTATAATTCCACCATCCAATTAATATGAGCTTGGCATTTTATTTGAGTTTACCTCTAGCTCATGTTGGTTGGTTGGATTCCACCCATAATCTTATGCTTGGCCTTTGCCCACCTTTTGGGGAATGCAAGGAATAATGCCACATGATTTTGTGTTGTTTTCACAATATAGCTACATGGCAATTATTGTTTGCATGGGCCATGCAAGTGCCACCTTTTTCCTTGACATTTGAATGTTTTCTTTTGGCTTTGCTTGCATGGATCACCTCTCCTTTGCTTAATCTTGTTTTGGCTTGTAGAATTCTTCACCACACCATCTACCTCTCTATCCCCCTCTAGCTAAACCCTAATCACCATACCCCATGCACGCACATGTGATTATGTGGCATGCACAAAACCTAAACCCTTCCCCCTCTCTCTAGCCCTACCACCCTTGTGCTTGTTCATGTGAGGCCATTTTTATGTGCTTACACATGAGCACACTCTTCCTCTATTCTCACCTCTCCCTTAAACCCTAGACCGAACCCTCCTTAATCTAAACCCTAAAGCTTGAACCACCAACCTCTAGCTAACCCTAACCGAGCCTACCTCACCTCTTCCCTCTCTCTCTATGCCATGAGGGCCCCCCCCTCCCCAACCGAGCCTCTCATCTACTCCAAACCCTAGCTCTCCCTAGACCGAACCCGAGCCACCTATCCCCCTCTCTTCTCTCCCTGCCCTAGGGCCCCTCCTACCTGCCTGGCCACGAGCCCCTCGCCCTACCCCACCTGGCAGCCTCCCTCTCTCCCTTCCCTGCTCTGTCGTGGCCTGCCGAGCACGTGAGGTGCAAAAGGTGGCGCCGAGCGACCTGCCCCTCCCCCACGCAAGCCCCCACCTTTCCCTCTCCTTCTTATCCTCTCCCTTCGTCTCTAGCCGTCCCCAGATCTGCCCAGGGGCTCTGCCTCGCTTTTCCCCCTCTGCCCCCTCTTTCTCCACCGCAGCGCACCCCGACGCCGGCTTCACCGTCGATCTCGCTAGCACACACGAACCAGGAGGCGGGCGCGGAGCCGAGGTTGTCGAGGAAGCCCCCGAGGACGTCTGCGACGCCCCCGTACCCAGCAGCGAGGAGGAGACGCCCCCGCACCGCCGAAACCGACGCCGCCAGACGCAAACCCTAGCCGCTCAGGACGTCTGCCCCGCCGTCGATCTACTGCGCCCCGACCCGATCCGAGCCCACCATCGAGTCCGCGGTGAGCCTCTTCCCCTCCCTGGCAAGGTCCTTCTCGCCGTCGCTTCCTAGCGCCGCTGTGCGTTTTGTCGAACAGCCTCGGTGCGCGGCGGCCGACGTCGATCTCGCGTCGCTGCGTCGCGCAGCGACCTAACTAGGCCCCGTGCGCTCCCCTGTCAACAGCCACACCGCCACCGCAGCGGTTTCGCCACGCCGCGCGCACGCCCGCGTCGCGGGTTCGATTCCCCCTCGCCGCGCCAGCCGCTGTTTCTTTTGTCTGTCAGTTGGTTCAGTAGAAGAACAACAGTGCTCGCACTGCACTTTGCACAAAACCCCCTAGACTCCTTTTGCCTCAACCCGCAGCCCTAGCCCCCCAGTCAGCGTCAGAGTGGTTTTTATAAAAAGGCTCCCCGGTTTTCAGCTAATCAACCCGCGGTCCTCCTCCCTCTTAGCCACTGTCGTGTGGGTCCAGGTGCGCCTGTCCCCACATGTCTGTGACCAGGGCTAGATTGGCCTGGGTGTTAAAACATTTTCAGATTCTGTTTAAATTCAAAACTAACTAAATTTAATTCAAATTCAAATCTCCATTCAGTTTTAAATAACTTTTCCTTTATAAATCCATATGATGCAAATGTTATATGTTTCTGAACCAGAAAATATGAGGATTTCAAATATGCTAATCAATTTGCCTTTTGCACATTTTAAATTCCAAGTTGAGTTAAATTACCACAAATGCCACTAGAACTTAAATAATTAATAACTTTTGATTTATAACTCCGAATTTAACAAATGATATGTCTAAAATGATCAGCTCGACGAGACCTTTCTGTTTATGCTATCCATGACTTCAATTGCAGCATGCATCATATAAATATATAGTGTACAGCAACTATTATGACAATAAAATGTGACCAAACCTTAATAAAATGACTTATTCTTGTATACCACACCTCACCCATGCCATGCTACTTTATTGCCATGCAACTTGTGCATCATTCATCATGGCATGATTGTTTGCTTGACGCATTTTATCCCTATGCTTGTGCACTTTATTTATGTTGGCCCTTGTTTGTTTGGTTTTTCTCGGATAGACACTGAGCAGGGGATATATCAAGAGCACCAGGAGCACTACCCAGTTCCGTCTCTCGCTTCCACCGAGCTGCCAGGCAAGCACTACCACATGCTTGCATACATACAGTACCTATTGCCTCTATCTTATTCTTGCATCATTGAGTCGCGCATGCATTAAATTGAATCCCAAGTATTGCATAGCCTTTACTTTAAACCCCACCAAGCTTGTTCCTCCATCCCATGAGCCATTACTACAGGAGTTGTTTGAGCCATGCGAGTCGTAGAACAGCATGTGTAGGGTTTGTGAGAGTCTGATGGATAACGAGGTACCTAAACAACTTAACCTGAGTAGTAATGGGATAACTAATGAAAGTGGCACCGGTGAGCAACATCTGCTATTTGGTTTTTCCTGCTCACTTGTGTCCCGTAGGACCCCGAGTACTTGATACCTGTTCCTTGATTTATCGCGCTATCCACATCCGGGAGGTATATGGGACCCCCCTGAGCCAGAGCTTGATTCAGTCTTATTTCTTGGGGCCACAAACTAGTTTGAGGTTTATTTACGATCCTGTACTTATGCCATGTTTTACTGCTTTATTTACGTTTGTGCGAGGAGCACACTGTACTGTTTAGGATCGTGGCACGATTCCGCGGTGTCGACAAGCCCAGCCACACTTTCAGGTTCCTAGTCGTTCACAGCCGTCCCCACAACCTTAAGTCCGTCTCGGAGCCGGCCGGCTTCGTTGCGGGTCTACTTTAAGGGGTGGCCCCCTGAAATATTTCTGAATCCTGTGATTGCTATGTCGTGAAGGCCTCGTTGGGTTTTGATTTGGTTTTTCCGAGGTTGAGCGAGTGTGTGTTGCTATTGGTGCACCCCGGCCGGGTAAAACTTTCTGAAAGCCGTGTCCGCGGTTATGGACGACTTGGGGCACAGTTTCTCGACCATAGACAAGCATAACTAAAGTACCGCTTTTAATTTGACTAAGTAATTGACTAGTAAATAGTGCAACACTCATGGAATGGTTAATAAAATTGCCAACGGATGGGGGGTTGTTCGTCCGCTTCCTCGTCGGTAAGCGAGGAGGAGGATGGATCTGGTGATATTACTGTTATAACTGTTGTCTTCAATTCACGGACATCCGTCTATCTTTGGTTAGGCGGATGGTTAGCGTTTATCTATAGAACTGCTAGGGTTTATCTTTTGCTGCAATTGCGTCACCCCAGGTTGTGTCCCCTTTAGAGGCATTAAGACTTGCTGAGTACCCTTAGGGTCTCACACGATAAATTATTGGTTCAGATGAACAGGTACCCTCGCAGGACGGATACTGGGTGGAAGAGGCTGATGATGTTGGCAACGATCGTTCGGTGTAGAGATTCCGGGAACGGGGATCCGTGAGGTCTGTGGGCGGGATGTGCTTATTTCCATGGCATCTTATGCCGATTTGCTTCTTATCCGTACTCGGACTTGTTTTGCCGCTTCCGCTTGATACTCTGATGTGTGTTGTATGAGGAATTATCCTAAAATATTATATCTATCTAGGTCATTTGAATCTTGCCGTATGGCGTTGCTATATTTCCTTTCTTTCTAGATGGTATGGCTCTGATGTACTCTTGTATGGTGGCTTGCATACATACCCACTTGTGTATGTAGTTGATCCCTTCGCCTGCCGATTACGCCGCCCGTACAGGTTCCGTTGAGTTGGAAGTGGTTGGGACGGCCGAAAGGTCTACCCGTGAGTGGCTTTTGGGGCCCCACCGTACTATTTCAACCACTACCGCTCATCCAGGCTTGTATCTAGGAGCGTAATTCACCGAGGTAGTTACAATTGGTATCAGAGCCATCCCGACCTTCAGGGTCTCAGCCAAACGGTCGTTGTCAGTCTAGCAAATATTTTGATAGTTATGTATACTAAGGAAAAACAAAACGTGAGAGTAGGACTGCTTCCACTTTTCTTCTTACCCTCCCACCCACCCTTTTCTGGTAAGGAAGTGTAGCGTTTTCAATCCTCTTCTTAAAATTCAAACTAGGATTCACGTGTTCTGGGTTTCCGTAGTACCATAGGTTGTGTGTGTGTGAGTTTGTGTGTAATCCCTTGTCTATCTGTTGCATCCAAGTTGTTATCTAATCAGCCTTGGGTTATCAACTGTTGGTACATTCCATACCGACAGGCTTTTGCAAACCGACGCAATCTGTCTTACTCTTTGTATCCGACGTTATCGTGTTTGGGGTGTTCGTTTCCGTAGTTACCAATCTTTAGGTTCAACGTGAGAAGAAGGGGTTAGGATATGTGTTCCACTTGTTCATGTGCGGAGTAATGATTTGAGTGCGGGATGGAGTCGCGACCATACCACTACTTTTATCATTCGCTTTTGTATATTGAATCGGTAGAGTCACTAATCTTGATTCGTTAAGTAATTTTGCGCATCTATTGGTATTTTAATGCCGAAATTTGTGGAAAAATTTTCTTTGATATGTTTGTGTACCACACTCCTTTTCAGTCGTGTGCGATATGCTTAATATCTTTTAGGTGTTTTGAACTTTGTTGATATTTTAATATCATCTCAGTAAATCGTATCCTTTAATCTTGGTTAATTCCATTTTGGTACTATTTTGGATTATTATTATTCTCCATTATAGTACTGACTTGTGTTTTATATCAATCTCAGGATGGCTCCACCACGCCGTTCAGATGAGGACATACCACCAGAGTTGGGGGCCGCATTGTCAAACATAGCTAATGCCTTGGCAGCGATGCAGCAGAACCAGCAGCGCTTGGAAGAAAGTGTCAGAAGAAATGAGTTTGCTCCACTCCCTCCACCTCCCAAGCGGGGCGACATCAAAAGCTTCCTGAAATTCAACCCTCGCCAGTTTGATGTTTCAGATCGCCCACTGGATGCGGATGATTGGTTACGTGAGACGTCAAGGCTTCTTGAGACTGCTGATGTTCCTGAGCAGGAATGGGTAAAGTGTGCTACTCACCTTCTAAAGGGAGATGCAGCTCTCTGGTGGGAGAATTACTTGAAGGCAAGCTGCACTGGTTTTCAGCCTACCTGGGGACAGTTCTCTGGAGCGTTCAAAGAGCAATTCCTGTCAGAGATTGTGATGGAAAGGATGAAGGAAGCTTTTCTCAACCTGAAGCAAGGAAATGATAACGTCAACACCTACATCAGGAACTTCATGAATCTCTCTCGTTATGGTGGCGATGAGGTATCTGATGACAAGAAGAAGCAGAAGAGGTTCAGGCAAGGGCTCAATGCATCGATCAAGTATGCAATCACACATGCAAGGCCGACATCTTTTCTGGAACTACAGCACACAGCTTTGCAAGAGGAAGCAAGCAGGCAAGTGTTCGAGGAGTCCAAGAAACACAACAGGGATGCATCAAGCTCTTCGGTTATGGCAGCTCCTTCTAAGCGGCGTGTCTGGGTTCCTAACACCCCACCGTCGCTCCCGGCTTCACCAAGACCTTCAAGCTACACGTCAAGGCCACTAAACTCCATCACTGCGGCTCCCAGGGGCTACAACAACCACCACCCTGGAGCGCCTGGCGGAGTCCCTGGCTACTCTGCTCCACGTCCACATGGTGCTTGTTTCACATGTGGAGATCATGGACATCCCAACTGGAACTGTCCGTTGAAGAACAAAGCTCTCCCTCAACCCCCGCCAAGATCCGCAGCAAGCTCTCCTTCGGTTCGTGCACCACCACCTCGGGCTCTCAACATCAACACCAAGCCCGGGTCTACGGTTGCTCGTGCCAATTGTGTCAACGCCGCTCAAGCTGAGCATGCACCTGGAGTGGTGATGGGTACGCTATCCGTTAACTCAGTCCCTGAACGAGTTTTGTTCGATTCTGGTGCATCGCATTCATTTGTTTCTCACAAGTTTGCAAATGAGAATGTGTTAGCCTTGGATCCTCTCCTTAAGAAGTTGATGGTCCTATCTCCTGGTTCAAACATGAGGGCTGCTTATATCAGTCATGGCAATCAAATTGAGATTGGTGGCTCTTTGTTCTCGGCTTCCTTAATTGTTCTGGGCAATTCTGATATTGATATCATCTTGGGCATGGATTGGTTGACGGCAAATGCAGCTGTGATTGATTGTGCTGAACGCTCGGTTTCTTTAAAGATTCCTGAAGGCCATATAGTCTTTTCTCCAAGTCTGACGCCTGCTGTCCAGCTTTTCTCTCTGGCGGCTCTGAATGATGATGCTATGGAAGCTATTCAGAGAGTCCCAGTGGTCTGTGAGTTTCCGGATGTTTTTCCTGAAGAGTTGCCGGGTATGCCTCCGGATCGTGAGGTTGAGTTCGTAATTGAGCTTGAACCTGGAACGGCTCCTATCTCCAAGCGGCCTTATAAAATGGGTCCTTCTGAGTTGGCTGAACTCAAACGACAGCTTGATGAACAAGAGAAGTTGGGTTTCATTCAACACAGTACTTCTTCTTGGGGTAGCCCAACAATCTTTGTGAAGAAGCGTGACAGGACTGATAGACTTTGTGTTGACTACCGGGCTCTCAATGCTAAAACCATCAAGAACAAATATCCCCTTCCGCGGATTAATGATCTCTTTGACCAGCTAGCTGGAGCTGTGGTATTCTCTAAGCTGGACTTGAGAAGTGGTTATCACCAAATCAAGATTCGCAAGGAAGATGTGCCTAAAACAGCTTTCACCACCCGCTATGGCCTGTATGAGTACACGGTGATGTCTTTCGGTCTCACCAACGCACCTGCTACTTTCTCGAGGCTGATGAACTCGGTCTTCATGGAGTACCTAGATAAGTTCGTTGTGGTCTATCTGGATGACATCCTGGTCTATTCTAAGTCCAAGGAAGAGCATGAAGAACACCTTCGTTGTGTCCTAAACAAGCTTCGCGAGAACCGCTTGTATGCAAAGTTCTCAAAGTGTGAGTTTTGGCTGCCTGAAGTAACCTATCTTGGTCATGTTATCTCTGCCAAGGGCATTGCAGTCAACCCGGAAACCGTGAAGACAATTGTTGAATGGCTTCCACCTGCTAATGTCAAAGAAGTGTGGAGTTTTCTTGGTTTGGCTAGCTATTGCCGTCGCTTCGTTCAGAACTTCTCGAAGATAGCGAAACCTCTTACCGATCTTCTCAAGAAAGGCAAGAAATACCTGTGGACTCCTGCTTGTCAAGCAAGTTTTGATACACTCAAAGAGAAGCTCACTTCCACGCCAGTCTTGGTTCCTCCGGATACATCTAAGCCTTTCCAGATATTCTGCGACGCCTCTTTGCAAGGATTAGGTGCGGTCCTTATGCAAGAGAAACAAGTGGTTGCTTATGCCTCTCGACAGTTGAAGACGCATGAGATCAACTATCCCACACATGACCTCGAGTTAGCAGCAGTTGTATTTGCTTTGAAGCTATGGAGGCACTACTTGCTTGGTAACCGTTGTGAGATCTTTTCTAACCACAAAAGTTTGAAGTATATCTTCACTCAGCCTGATCTCAACCTTCGGCAGAGGAGATGGATTGAAGCAATCAATGACTTTGATGTGACCATCAACTACACACCGGGCAAAGCTAATGTCATGGCAGATGCTCTCAGCCGTAAAGCTTATGTCAACAACCTCATGATGGAAGAACAACAACCTCTTTTGTGCAAGGAATTCCGTCATCTCAACCTGGAAGTTGTGAAACAAGGGCATCTCCTGAACCTTCTGGCTACTCCTCTCTTGGAAGAAAAGATTCGCTCTCGTCAGCTGGGTGATCCGCACACAAGAAACATCATCTCTAAACTTGAGCTTCCGAAGTATGAGTCCTTCCACGTTGATGATCAAGGCACGCTTTTCTTCGACCACCGGATGTTTGTTCCAAACTACCCGGGTTTGAGAGACCAAGTTCTCAAGGAGGCGCATGATTCGGTTCTTTCTATCCATCCTGGCAGCACAAAGATGTACATGGACTTGAAAACACAGTATTGGTGGCCTCGTTTGAAACGATATTGTGCCAAGTATGTCTCGGAGTGTGATGTTTGCCGCAGAGTGAAAGCTGTCCATCAGAAACCTTTTGGTCTTCTACAGCCATTGAAACCTCCGGAGTGGAAATGGGAGAAAGTAGAGATGGACTTCATCACTGGCTTTCCAAGGTCGCAGAAGGGCAACAATGCAATCTTTGTTGTCATCGACAGGCTTTCTAAAGTGGCTCATTTCTTCCCCGTCAAGGAAACAATTTCTGGAATTCAGTTGGCTGAGCTCTATATCAACAGAATTGTCTCTCTGTATGGGGTTCCGCTTGAGATCAGTTCAGACCGTGGAAGCATCTTCACTTCCAAGTTCTAGGAGAGTTTCCAAAATGCTTTGGGAACAAAGTTGAACTTCAGCACTGCTTACCACCCTCAGTCGCAAGGACAAGTTGAAAGGATCAATCAGATTCTGGAGGATATGCTTCGGGCATGCGTCATCTCTTTTGGCATGAAGTGGGAGGAATGTCTGCCATATGCTGAATTCTCCTACAACAACAGCTTCCAGAAGAGTCTGAAGATGGCACCATTTGAGGCTCTCTATGGTCGCAAGTGCAGAACTCTGATTAGTTGGTCAGGTGCAGGAGAAAGAATCTGGTTTGGCCCTGATATTGTAACTCAGGCAGAGGAGAAGGTGCATATCATTCTTGAGAACCTGAAGATTGCTCAAAGTCGTCAGAAGAGCAACTATGACAGGAAGCACACGGACATGGTGTATGCCCCTGGTGATCTCGTGTACCTTCGTGTCACTCCCATGAGAGGTACACACCGCTTCGGTATCAAAGGAAAGTTGGCTCCTAGATACATCGGTCCATTCAAGATTCGTGGTAGAAGAGGAGAAGTTGCTTATGCCCTGGAGCTCCCGGAAAAACTCAAAGTCCATGATGTTTTCCACATCTCTCAGCTCAAGAAGTGCTTCAAAGATCCCAGCAGGACCGTGGATCATGAGCTAATCGATCTCCAAGAAGACCTGTCTTATCAAGAACACCCCACCAAAATCCTTGAGACCGCAGAAAGAAGGACTCGCAACAAGTCCATCAAGTTCTGCAAGGTGCAGTGGTCACACCATTCTGTTGATGAAGCCACATGGGAGCGTGAAGATGAACTCCGTGCCAACCATCCTTCTCTCTTTGTGTCTTCTTCTTCTTCCTAGAATCTCGGGGCGAGATTCCTGTTTAGTGGGGGAGAGTTGTAGCATCCCAGTTGTCTAACACCTGTAATGATACTTGTTCTAGTAATAAAAGGGCCACTTCCAATATATAATTGTTGCATCATCATCATATCATGCTCATGTCATCATGCCACCTTGCATTTGAGCATCATATAAAACCCCTTCTTGTTTGGTTCTTATCTCATGTGCATTATTAATTGTAGTTGCCTCTTGATATTGTATTTGGTTCTTGATAAATTGTTAAATGCCCAAGTTGATTTGGGGGCATATCTCTTAATAACTCCACCACCTTTCTTTCACCACCTTATAATTCCACCATCCAATTAATATGAGCTTGGCATTTTATTTGAGTTTACCTCTAGATCATGTTGGTTGGTTGGATTCCACCCATAATCTTATGCTTGGCCTTTGCCCACCTTTTGGGGAATGCAAGGAATAATGCCACATGATTTTGTGTTGTTTTCACAATATAGCTACATGGCAATTATTGTTTGCATGGGCCATGCAAGTGCCACCTTTTTCCTTGACATTTGAATGTTTTCTTTTGGCTTTGCTTGCATGGATCACCTCTCCTTTGCTTAATCTTGTTTTGGCTTGTAGAATTCTTCACCACACCATCTACCTCTCTATCCCCTCTAGCTAAACCCTAATCACCATACCCCATGCATGCACATGTGATTATGTGGCATGCACAAAACCTAAACCCTTCCCCCTCTCTCTAGCCCTACCACCCTTGTGCTTGTTCATGTGAGGCCATTTTTATGTGCTTCCACATGAGCACACTCTTCCTCTATTCTCACCTCTCCCTTAAACCCTAGACCGAACCCTCCTTAATCTAAACCCTAAAGCTTGAACCACCAACCTCTAGCTAACCCTAACCGAGCCTACCTCACCTCTTCCCTCTCTCTCTATGCCATGAGGGCCCCCCTCCCCAACCGAGCCTCTCATCTACTCCAAACCCTAGCTCTCCCTAGACCGAACCCGAGCCACCTCTCCCCCTCTCTTCTCTCCCTGCCCTAGGGCCCCTCCTACCTGCCTGGCCACGAGCCCCTCGCCCTACCCCACCTGGCAGCCTCCCTCTCTCCCTTCCCTGCTCTGCCATGGCCTGCCGAGCACGTGAGGTGCAAAAGGTGGCGCCGAGCGACCTGCCCCTCCCCCACGCAAGCCCCCACCTTTCCCTCTCCTTCTTATCCTCTCCCTTCGTCTCTAGCCGTCCCCAGATCTGCCCAGGGGCTCTGCCTCGCTTTTCCCCCTCTGCCCCCTCTTTCTCCACCGCAGCGCACCCCGACGCCGGCTTCACCGTCGATCTCGCTAGCACACACGAACCAGGAGGCGGGCGCGGAGCCGAGGTTGTCGAGGAAGCCCCCGAGGACGTCTGCGACGCCCCCGTACCCAACAGCGAGGAGGAGACGCCCCCGCACCGCCGGAACCGACGCCGCCAGACGCAAACCCTAGCCGCTCAGGACGTCTGCCCCACCGTCGATCTACTGCGCCCCGACCCGATCCGAGCCCACCATCGAGTCCGCGGTGAGCCTCTTCCCCTCCCTGGCAAGGTCCTTCTCGCCGTCGCTTCCTAGCGCCGCTGTGCGTTTTGTCGAACAGCCTCGGTGCGCGGCGGCCGACGTCGATCTCGCGTCGCTGCGTCGCGCAGCAACCTAACTAGGCCCCGTGCGCTCCCCTGTCAACAGCCACACCGCCACCGCAGCGGTTTCGCCACGCCGCGCGCACGCCCGCGTCGCGGGTTCGATTCCCCCTCGCCGCGCCAGCCGCTGTTTCTTTTGTCTGTCAGTTGGTTCAGATAGAAGAACAACAGTGCTCGCAGTGCACTTTGCACAAAACCCCCTAGACTCCTTTTGCCTCAACCCGCAGCCCTAGCCCACCAGTCAGCGTCAGAGTGGTTTTTATAAAAAGGCTCCCCGGTTTTCAGCTAATCAACCCGCGGTCCTCCTCCCTCTTAGCCACTGTCGTGTGGGTCCAGGTGCGCCTGTCCCCACATGTCTGTGACCAGGGCTAGATTGGCCTGGGTGTTAAAACGTTTTCAGATTCTGTTTAAATTCAAAACTAACTAAATTTAATTCAAATTCAAATCTCCATTCAGTTTTAAATAACTTTTCCTTTATAAATCCATATGATGCAAATGTTATATGTTTCTGAACCAGAAAAATATGAGGATTTCAAATATGCTAATCAATTTGCCTTTTGCACATTTTAAATTCCAAGTTGAGTTAAATTACCACAAATGCCACTAGAACTTAAATAATTAATAACTTTTGATTTATAACTCCGAATTTAACAAATGATATGTCTAAAATGATCAGCTCGACGAGACCTTTCTGTTTATGCTATCCATGACTTCAATTGCAGCATGCATCATATAAATATATAGTGTACAGCAACTATTATGACAATAAAATGTGACCAAACCTTAATAAAATGACTTATTCTTGTATACCACACCTTACCCATGCCATGCTACTTTATTGCCATGCAACTTGTGCATCATTCATCATGGCATGATTGTTTGCTTGACGCATTTTATCCCTATGCTTGTGCACTTTATTTATGTTGGCCCTTGTTTGTTTGGTTTTTCTCGGATAGACACTAAGCAGGGGATATATCAAGAGCACCAGGAGCACTACCCAGTTCCGTCTCTCGCTTCCACCGAGCTGCCAGGCAAGCACTACCACATGCTTGCATACATATAGTACCTATTGCCTCTATCTTATTCTTGCATCATTGAGTCGCGAATGCATTAAATTGAATCCCAAGTATTGCATAGCCTTTACTTTAAACCCCACCAAGCTTGTTCCTCCATCCCATGAGCCATTACTACAGGAGTTGTTTGAGCCATGCGAGTCGTAGAACAGCATGTGTAGGGTTTGTGAGAGTCTGATGGATAACGAGGTACCTAAACAACTTAACCTGAGTAGTAATGGGATAACTAATGAAAGTGGCACCGGTGAGCAACATCTGCTATTTGGTTTTTCCTGCTCACTTGTGTCCCGTAGGACCCCGAGTACTTGATACCTGTTCCTTGATTTATCGCGCTATCCACATCCGGGAGGTATATGGGACCCCCCTGAGCCAGAGCTTGATTCAGTCTTATTTCTTGGGGCCACAAACTAGTTTGAGGTTTATTTACGATCCTGTACTTATGCCATGTTTTACTGCTTTATTTACGTTTGTGCGAGGAGCACACTGTACTGTTTAGGATCGTGGCACGATTCCGCGGTGTCGACAAGCCCAGCCACACTTTCAGGTTCCTAGTCGTTCACAGCCGTCCCCACAACCTTAAGTCCGTCTCGGAGCCGGCCGGCTTCGTTGCGGGTCTACTTTAAGGGGTGGCCCCCTGAAATATTTCTGAATCCTGTGATTGCTTTGTCGTGAAGGCCTCGTTGGGTTTTGATTTGGTTTTTCCGAGGTTGAGCGAGTGTGTGTTGCTATTGGTGCACCCCGGCCGGGTAAAACTTTCTGAAAGCCTTGTCCGCGGTTATGGACGACTTGGGGCACAGTTTCTCGACCATAGACAAGCATAACTAAAGTACCGCTTTTAATTTGACTAAGTAATTGACTAGTAAATAGTGCAACACTCATGGAATGGTTAATAAAATTGCCAACGGATGGGGGGTTGTTCGTCCGCTTCCTCGTCGGTAAGCGAGGAGGAGGATGGATCTGGTGATATTACTGTTATAACTGTTGTCTTCAATTCACGGACATCCGTCTATCTTTGGTTAGGCGGATGGTTAGCGTTTATCTATAGAACTGCTAGGGTTTATCTTTTGCTGCAATTGCGTCACCCCAGGTTGTGTCCCCTTTAGAGGCATTAAGACTTGCTGAGTACCCTTAGGGTCTCACACGATAAATTATTGGTTCAGATGAACAGGTACCCTCGCAGGACGGATACTGGGTGGAAGAGGCTGATGATGTTGGCAACGATCGTTCGGTGTAGAGATTCCGGGAACGGGGATCCGTGAGGTCTGTGGGCGGGATGTGCTTATTTCCATGGCATCTTATGCCGATTTGCTTCTTATCCGTACTCGGACTTGTTTTGCCGCTTCCGCTTGATACTCTGATGTGTGTTGTATGAGGAATTATCCTAAAATATTGTATCTATCTAGGTCATTTGAATCTTGCCGTATGGCGTTGCTATATTTCCTTTCTTTCTAGATGGTATGGCTCTGATGTACTCTTGTATGGTGGCTTGCGTACATACCCACTTGTGTATGTAGTTGATCCCTTCGCCTGCCGATTACGCCGCCCGTACAGGTTCCGTTGAGTTGGAAGTGGTTGGGACGGCCGAAAGGTCTACCCGTGAGTGGCTTTTGGGGCCCCACCGTACTATTTCAACCACTACCGCTCATCCAGGCTTGTATCTAGGAGCGTAATTCACGGAGGTAGTTACAACACTCCACTCACAAAATGACCCTTCAATTTTCTCCACTAAAAAATCCACTCAAATTCCCATTAAATTTCCACCAAATTTAATGCAAACTCTCATTAAATAAAACTCTTTTATTTTATTCAGAATTTTGTCAATTACTTTAATGAAAAACATTCACAAATAACCCCTTGCTAGAATTCTATTTCACATGCATAACCACTTTATGCAATTTCACCCAAAAACCTGTTTCGGTATTTAGTGAAATAAATTCCTGCGCTTGTTTATTCTTTCAGCATGAAACTTTTGCTCCAATTGGATGTCGGTGTCTCTTAAGTGTGTCACCCTACGGTTCGTGAATAATGCGGACATGATCGAGACCCCTCTTAGATCAATAATCAGAAGCGGGATCTGGAGACCCATACTGACTCCCACACATTGAACGATGACTTTCTTGTGATCGTCGGAACCTTTTATGCTAGTATCTTAATCCCTTTGTTTCACGATATATTACATGTCCGAGATTCGATCATCGGTATCTCCATACCTAGTTTGATCTCGTTACCGACATGCACTCTTTTCTCGTTCCCGTGATATAACATTCTAGTGATCAAATCACTTGCTTGCAAGCTAGTCAATGTGATATCACCGAGAGGGCCCAGATTATATCTATCCGTCATCGGGATGAACAAATTCCACTCTCGATCCATGAGCCTCAACATAACACTTTGTTAGTTCTGAATCCATCTTTATAATCACCCTATTACGGTGTGACGTTTGATGTTATCAAGAAACTCTTCCGGTGTTAGTGATTGACATGATCTCATGGTCTAAGGATTAGGATCACTTCGTAAGTTGTTATAGCAATATAAACTCAATGACTTTGATCGTAATGCTATACTTCGGATGAATGTTCATCACACCATTACACTAATGTTGTGATCCCGTTATTAACAACATCCAATGTCCATGATCAGGAAACCTTGATCATCTTGTTAATCAACGAGCTAGTTTATGAGAGAGGCATAACTAGGAACTTTCTGTTTGTTTATTAAACACACATGTATTAATGTTTCCATATTAATACAATTATAGCATGCAAAATAAACATCTATCATATACTTGGAATACACATAATAAACACTTTATTATTGCCTCTCAGGGCATATTCCCTTCGGTCTCCCACTTGCAGTAGAGACAATAATCTAGTTACATAGTGATAAATCTAACACCCATTTAGTTCTGGTGTTGATCATTTTTTCTCTAGGGAGAGTTTTAGTCAACGGATCTGCTACATTGAGATCCGTATGTACTTTACAAATCTTTATATCTCCATCCTTGACATGCTCGCGGATGGAGTGAAACCGGCGCTTAATATGCTTGGAATGCTTGTGAGACCTTGGATCTTTGGCATTGGCAATGGCACCATTGTTGTCACAATAGATCACCATTGGGTCCAACGCGTTTGCAACCACTCCTAGTTCGGATATGAACTCCTTCGTCCAAACTGCTTCCTGAGCCGCTTCTGAAGCAGCAACATATTCGGCCTCCGTTGTTGATCCCGCTACCACAGGTTGTTTGGAGCTCCTCCAACTAACCTCTCCGCCATTCATGAGAAATACGTATCTGGATTGAGACTTAGAGTCATCCGGATCGGTGTCAAAGCTAGCGTCAACATAACACTTAGCGACGAGCTCTTCTTCACCTCCGTATACAAGAAACATGTCCTTAGTTCTTCGTAAGTACTGAAGGATATTCTTGACTGCTATCTAGTGTTCCGAACCTGGATCCGATTGGTACCTACTAGTCAAACTAATAGCATGTGGCACATCCGGTCTTGTACATAGCATGGCGTACATTATAGAGCCTATGGCTGAAGCATAGGGGACTTTGTCCATTATCTCTCTTTCTTCCGCCGAAGGCGGACTTTGAGTCTTACTCAATGTCTTGCCTTGCAACATAGGTAAGAACCCTTCTTACTTCCGTCCATTTTAAACTTCTTTAAAATCTTATCAAGGTATGTACTTTGCGATAGCCCTATTAGGCGCCTAGATCTATCTCTATAGATCTTTATGCCTAATATGTATGACGCTTCACCTAGGTCCTTCATTGAAAATTTACTGTTTAGATAACTTTTAACACTGTTTAAAAGATCTATATCATTTCCGATCAATAATATGTCATCCACATATAATATCAGAAATGCCACATTGCTCCCACTCACTTTCTTGTAAATACAAGCTTCTCCATAAGTTTGGACAAATCCAAACTCTTTGATCACCTCATCAAAGCGGAGATTCCAACTTCGTGATGCTTGCTTCAATCCATAGATGGATCACTGAAGCTTGCACACCTTGTTAGCATCCTTAGAATCGACAAAACCCTTTGGTTGTATCATATACAACTCTTCTTCAATATTACCATTGAGAAACACGGTTTTGACATCCATCTGCCATATCTCATAATCGAAATATGCAGCAATTTCTAACATAATCCTAACTGACTTTAGCATCGCTACGGGAGAGAATGTCTCATCGTAGTCAACTCCTTGAATTTGTCGAAACCCCTTTGCGACAAGTCGAGCTTTATAGACGGTCACATTACCATCAGCATCAGTTTTCCTTTTGAAAATCCATTTGTTCTCCACGGCCTTTCGGTCATGAGGTAATTCCACCAAGTTCCAAACTTGATTTTCATACATGGATTCCATCTCGGATTTCATGGCTTCTAACCATTTGTTGGAATCCGGGCTCATAATCGCTTCTTCATACGTCGCAGGGTCATCATTTTCATCAACCATGAAATTCATGACAGGATTTCCATACAGCTCGGGAGCTGTACGCGTCCTGCTTGACCTGCGAGGTTCGGTAGTACTCTCTTTCGGAGTTTCATGATCATTATCATTAGTTCTCTCTTCAACAGGTGGAGCCAACTCCGGAACAACTTTCGGCGCTGCGCTACTCGCCATACTTTGAAGAGAAGGTTCAATAACCTCTTCAAGTTCTACCTTCCGACTACTCACACCTTTCGCGAGAAACTCTTTCTCTAGAAAGGATCCATTCTTGGCAACAAAAACCTTGCCCTCAGATCTGTGATAGAAGGAATACCCAATAGTTTCGGGTAACCTATGAAGACACATTTTTCCGCTTTGGGTTCGAGTTTATCCGGTTGAAGTTTCTTCACATAAACATCGCATCCCCAAACTTTAAGAAATGATAGCTTAGGTTTGTTTCCAAACCACAATTCATACTGTGTCTTTTCAAAGGATTTAGATGGTGCCCGATTTAAAGTGAATGCAGCAGTTTCTAGTGCATAGCCCCAAAATGACAATGGCAAGTCCGTCAGAGACATCATAGATCGAACCATATCTAATAAAGTACGATCACGACGTTCCGACACACCATTTCTCTGTGGTGTTCCTGTAGGCGTGAGTTGTGAAAAAATTCCACACTCTTTCATGTGAGTGCCAGACTCGTAACTTAGATACTCACCTCCACGGTCGGACGGTAGAAATTTGATCTTTCTATTACGATGATTTTCCACTTCATTCTGAAATTCCTTGAACTTTTCAAAGGTTTCATACTTGTGTTTCATCAAGTAGATATAACCATACCTACTCAAATCATCCATGAAAGTAACAAAATAACGATATCCACCTCGCGCCGACACACTCATTGGACCACATACATCAGAATGTATGATTTCCAATAAATCTATCGCCCGTTCCATTGAACCGGAAAACGGCGTTCTAGTCATCTTGCCCATAAGGCATGGCTCACATGTATCAAATGATTCAAAATCAAGTGATTCCAAAAGTCCATCCGAATGGAGCTTCTTCATGCGTTTAACGCCAATATGAGCTAGACGGCAGTGCCACATATATGCGGATATATCATCATTTAGTTTAATCCTTTTAGTATCAACATTATGAATATGTGTAACATTATCATCGAGATCTAATAGAAATAAACCATTCATCATCGGTGCATGACCATAAAAGATTTCATTCATATAAATGGAACAACCATTGTTCTCGGATTTAAATGAATAACCACTTCGCATCAAACATGATCCAGATACAATGTTCATGATCAGTGCAGGCACCAACTAACCATGCAGCTGCAGCTACTTCTGTGAAGATGATAAAGGATTTCATATTTCCCAGGTTTGGAGTTGCTCAATTTTTAATTACTATTGGTGGTTCTCGTTTTATGAAAGGAACTTTTAGGAAGATCTTGTGCAAATATGGAGTAACTCACCGCGTTTCTTCACCATATCATCCTCAAATGAGTGGTCAAGTGGAACTCTCTAATAGATAACTAAAGACGATACTCAAGAAGACGATGGATAAATCAAGAAAATATTGGTCATACAAGCTCAATGACACTCTTTGGGCATACCGAACTGCATTTAAAAATCCAATGGGTATGACACCATACAAGATGGTATACGGTAAGGCATGCCATCTACCTTTAGAATTGGAACATAAAGCCTTTTGGGCAATCAGGAACTGAAACTATGATCTTAAAGCAGAAGGAGAAAAACATTTATTAGACATTCATTCTTTAGATGAGTTTAGAAGTGAGGCATATGAAAGTGCTAGATTGTTTAAAGAAAAAGTAAAAAGATGGCATGATAGGAAAATAGAGAATAAGGTCTTTAAAAAAGGAGATAAGGTTTTGCTCTATAATTCTCCTCTTAAGTTGTTTCTAGGAAAGCTCAGATCAAAGTGGGAAGGCCCATATATAGTTGAATAAGATTATGCATCAGGAGTAGTGAAGCTCCAGGGGAAAACACCCTCTCTTTCATGGGTGGTGAATGGAAAATTCTTGAAGCATTATCAAATAAAAGAAGATATAAGTGCAATCACCTTACGAGTGATTACCCCATAAGAATTTATTGAGCAAAAATATGGAAGGAATGGAAACTAGAAGAAGGATAAAATCGAGACGAAGTGAGCAACACCATGGTTAAGCTATAGACCATGAAAGAGCTCTTCATGGGAAGCAACCCATGTGAAATAAAGGGTTGAGTAAGTTTTAAATTTTCAAGTAAGCCTAGTTAAGTTTGTGATTGAATAAAGTAACACTTGAAAGCTCTAGTGAAATAGAAGAAATCAGGTTATTCTAAAAATCTCATTTGGTGAATGTTAATGTTGGTCGAAAATTTAAGCTATCATTTTTCTGTCAAAACTTGGTATTTCATTAAGTTTCGGATTAATAAAGAATTCCCAAAGAAACAGATAAATTTGATGTATACAATAGCCTTAACGACCAACTATATGGCGGGAATTGAATTTCCAGGCATATAGTTGCGGTCGCATAGTTATTTACCCCATATCCAATTTTTGTGCCAGAATACAGAAGGTTTAACGACCAACTATATGGCGGAAAGAAAATTCCCGACCGTATATCTGCGGCCATATAGTTGGTACCACCATAGATAAAAAATCTATAGTCGGTTCATAACTATACGACGGGATCTATTCGGGACACGCCCGTATAGTTGATCGTTATGCAAGGTGGCTAGGGTTTTCAACCTCCCCTTTTAAAGCAGATCGCATCTAACCTTTTTCACTAAGTTTTCACAGAGCTATGGTCTCTAGCCTTGAAAAACCTCGCCATCTACAAACAAGCCCCTTCTAACAATATCCGTGTAGCGAAGCCATGCAGCCTTTCCATGTCAACAAGATTTGGAGAAAGAAGGAAGAGAAGCCCGTGAAGAGGATCAAGGGAGTAGAACCAAAAGAAGCATCTTTGTCATCCTGCTCGGAGATCAAGCCTCTCCCGAATTGGGAGGACATGTTACCGCAAAGGATGGAGATGATGAGGCAAGCATATCAGAGAAGGAGAAAGGATGAGTATCTCCCTAATTCTTACCGTCACAACATGTGATCTTATTATAAACCTCCTCTTAGTGCATCACCTCTTAAACCCAAGAAGGTGCGGCAAGATGATATTCATGATAAGATTTGTCAGTTGGAGAAAGCTTCAAAGGCATGTGTTGAAACTATTGGAGAAGGGATTGACTCCTACTTGTTGATGAGCAATGACCTTGAGAAAAATGTCAATGACATCGATGGTAGAGTTGGTTTCTTGATTAAAACTATTTTTGAGTTAACATATGAGAAGAAATTCCTCCAGAGGAATATTTTGAAGCTTCAATATGACATGGCCGAGCTCAGCATCTGCCTCGCAAGCATAGCTAAAGTTAGCAACACGAGAGGAGAAGGCAATACTCTTCCTATCCAGGAGGAGGAATAGGTACCAGCAAGGAGTTATTTGATCCAGCCTGGCTTGATTCCAATCTTGGGGAGATCTTTAAAACCTTGTAATCAATCTTATAAGTTTACTATTTTAGTTTGCATTAGTTCGAGCTCATAAATAAAGCTTGCATCATTAGAATTCCCTTCAGGAATAGTCGATCCCTTTATGAAATTCTGAGTTTATTATAATATATGGAGCATTATTGAGTTTGAGTTTGTCTTATTGGAAATATGAATGGCTTGAGTATAATTTTACTTGCACTTGATGATAGAAATAGGAGTCTTCCAAACCATTGGTATTAACGGAACATACAAAGATAACTTGATCAATATGTTGTAGGTCAATGGTTTGCTTTACAAGAGGAGAAATTATCTAATTAGTTAAGATGAAAAAGAAAAAAACCTTGAACAAAGGAGAAATTATAAGTGATTTCAAATAGAGTGAGAACAAGTTGAGGTAGAATACTCAAGTTATAAAGATGCTTCATATATTTGGAATTTGGTAATTGAGATCGTTGAACTTTGGATTCCTACATGAAGTGGAATGTATGGCTAGCTCCTTTTCACAACACAAACAAAAGTCTGAGCACAAATATATATATATAAAAATAAGAAAAGAAAAAGAGCGAATGTGCAAATAGCAAATAGGCATATACCACTATATTGTAGTAATACAAAGAGACGATTGAGATTTTGAATCCCAAGTAAATATGTTAATCCTAAAACACTTGGGACTACCTCACTAACTCATTCGGTTGAACTGAATATTTGTACATCATGTTAAGAATAATCTTTTGTGAACTGTTAATTGCTAAGGTGTGGAAGCCTACTAATATTATTCGGATGGTTCGAGTAAGGTACTATTCATTAACTTATTTATATGTATCCTATATGATAAACACATGCTGCAACTGCCCCATTTATTTTAATGACTCAGCTTCATGAATATGAGGATCACATCCATTAAGCTAAACTTTCTAAGGACGAGCAAGAGTCTAAGCCTAGGGAAGTTGATGAGTGCATATTTGCATCATGTTTTAGATTATTATTTTACATTTTAGTGGTAGGATCTTGGTATTTTACAGTGTTCGCATGCACCTTTTATGTTTATTTTCACCAGGATCAGGACAGATGATGGATCCGATGGACACAATTCTTGGACCAGTTATATTGGAGTGAAAATGAGCCAAAAACAACGTAAATCGCATATTTGGGAAATATCAATAATACCAGAAGAAAACCCAAAGCGATAAGAGGACATAGAAGGTTTAACAACCAACTATACGGCTGGAAGAAATATTCCGGACGGATAGTTCCCGCCTATAGTTGGCGCCAACACCGCCTCCTCAAATATTTTCACCCCGTGAAACTGGATGGGAGAGACGACATACAGAACAACCAGAAATTGCCAAAAACCTCACCTCCGGAAGGGATCTAGAGGGGGAACTTTCCCTAGGGATCCATCTTCGCCCTAAGCAGATCTGGGAGGCCAAGGCATCGATCTCCATCTTCATCAACCGCTGCATCACCATCTTCATCGTCATCTCCATCCATCCCATCTAGATCTTGTTGTAATTCTAGCACTTGTTGTGGATTTATACAAGAACTATTCATCTATAATTGTTTCCATTACCATTGCCATGACGTCGTTTCCCTCCATGTCTAAGTAGATCATTAGTTCTTCGGGAGATGGAGAAACCCTAGTATATGATTGAGATGAAATAGAGATTACTATGTTATACATAATTATATATATGTGTTAATTGTCTTCATCTTGATGTTGGGAGTTGTGCACCTCCTTAATATTTTCCTCTCATGGGAACTTGATGAAGGGGATTACTTGTTGGTAGACGGAGGGATGATAGCACTTATTGTGACTATAAAGTAGTGTTCATCCTTTACGTACTAACTTGGGGAAGCAAGGAGAACTTATTAAGCCATGTCCATGCCGCGGGAGAAATCCCTTAAGAGCGGGATAATACGATTGATTTAATTTATATGTCAATTTTGGTTATGAAGGATGATGTGAGAAGTGGTTGCTGCCTATTCGACCATATATGGATATCCTCCCACATATATACATGTCATGAGAATATTCATTATAATAATATTGATCACTCAGTCTAAATTGCTAGTGGTGTATCCACCACTCCCCGAGAACGCCCTTTCCCCTATTGAAGTTCCAAGCTTTCTTACGCACGCGACTACTACTTTCTGCATTAAGTTTTACTTTACTTTACTTTATTGTTTCGTTCAACCAAAAACCCAAAAATAATTCTACTTTTCTTGCATCTTAAAATAGTTATTTAAGTACTTTGTTTAGTTTTAGTTAAAAGCATTTTATTCTTTTTCCTACTGCTCCCTGTGGGATTGATATCTTTATTTTGAAACTAGATACAAACGATCTGTGCACTTGCAGTCATCAATGACCTGGATCGTCCTGTATCAAGTAGGTACGATGTCCGAAGAAATCAACCTCGGAGTCAGCATAATGAGGCTCCACCACCGCGTCGCTCAACCGGAAATAACCCGCCAGAGCCACCATCACCGTCCGACAGCGACCATGAAGGATCTCATCGCAACCATGGAAGCCGCTGGGGTGAAGGTGGAAATGGTGAAAGGAGGCATGAATCCGACTCCGCCGTGCAGAAGCCGTGATCCTCCAAGGCGTAGATGTACCTCGCCAAACGTTGCTCGCCATCACATTGAGTCAATCATGGCAGCGCGGAGGTATGAGGAAGAGGACGTATATGTCGGACCAAATTTTTTGGCCTACGTATCCGTCGAACCAAATTTCCGGTTCACTTCGGCATTGCCAAACACATTCAAACCTATGACAGCGCAGCTCGGCCAGATACTTGGCTTCAAGATTTTTCCAGGCTTGCTACATCACCAAAGGAGGAAATAGCCTGGTTGTAGTTCGATATCTCCCACTTATGTTGTGGAAGACGGCTCGATCATAGCCTAATGAACTACCAGAGAACTTGATTCATAACTGGTATGATATGCAAAGTGTGTTCTTTTCAAACTTCGAGGGAACATATAGGAGGCCTACATAGTCAGAGACTTGCAGCGTTGCACTCAAAGACCCGGAGAAACCTGCCGGGATTACCTCAGGCGATGGATCGACATGAAGCACTCCTACGAGGGGGTAAATGAGCAAACTATGATTGAAGCATTCATTGCAGGACTCCCAGTCGAACTTTTGCATCATAGATTGAAGCATGACCATTTCACAGATCTGGGAGAGATGATAGAAACGGCAAGCAAGTATGTTGACGCTGATGACGATTCAGATGGACTACTGAATATTCTGTCCAATCCAAATGCGGCCAAGCAGAAGAAGCAGCAAACTTAGAAGTGCAAGAATACCTCGGAAGATAAAACGGATCCGGGCAACACAGTTGTTAACGCAACGATCAGATCCGGAAGACGAGGAGGGCGCGGAGGCGGCCGAGGACGAGTTCACGGAACTTCTCAGGTCCAAGGTAGAGGAGATGAATAGCCCGAAAAATCATATTCCTAGGCCGACATCACCAACAAACCTTACGTACATCACCTGAACACGAGTGGAGGTTCTACCCACACAAATGCCGAGTGTCGTTTCAATGACGACATCAAGAAAGACGAATCCGCTGGCTACAGAGCCAAGCGACAAAAAGGAAAGAAAACCTCCGAGAAAGGCAAGGAAGATTCTGACATGGAAGAAGCGAATGTCGCACAGCCCATGTCGGATGGAAAGAAGGATTATCCCACAAAGAAAGATGCATACATCTGCTTCCTTGGGACTCAGCCGGCTAAGGTCAAAAGGCGGTCCTCCATGAGCTCAACGTCATGGTTCCGGCTGTTCCCCAATTCCTGGATTGGTTGGATGTAACCATCACATTTGACCGCACAGATCACCCGAGGAAAACGCGTCATCGAGGAAAGTACCCTCTGGTCGTCAATCCTCTTATTGATGGCTATGAGTTCTCCAAAACTGTAACACTACAGTACTGGAAAGACTGTAGCTTCTATGCAACTTGCCAATCCCTAGATCAGTTCATTGGCTTACATAGAACTTAGATGAATAACAAAGTAAAATATCCGTGTATCATAAATAACGAAGATCCAGAGTATATATTTATTACAATAAAGCTTAGCTTGAAGGCTAGCTCAAACTTATTCAAGTATCAAACATAAATAAATAACTCCTTCAATCTCCAAATTCCCCACAAGCAAACAAGTGTAGAGTGAAGTACCGCGACCTAGCTGATCAATCAGAGTCGGAGTATCCTGCAACATAAAATGTAGCAGCCCTGAAGGGTCAATACATGGAATGTATGGCAAGTAGCACTAAATAGGGAGACAATAGACTTAACAACTACATGCTTATTTGGCTGGTGGAGATGTGGCTAGCTTTCATTTTACAAACACTTTGGCCTACTTTATTAAACCAATTTGATTCACAACAACCCATTAAGTTCACCCATCAAGTTTTAGAAATCATGAAATAAGGATGATCGATAATATTTCATAGCATCGATATCAAGAAACTCATTTGTCCATAACCGGGGACACGGCTAAGCACTTAGATTATATACCCTGCTGGGGTTTGTACACTTTACCCATGTGACTTGCACAACCCAGCTCGTACCACCAAACGCATATTGTGTGATGATAGGGAGAAGTCCGAGAAGAGACCGTTCGGGAAGTAGATCCCCAAACTCCAGTGCGCACCGGTCTCAACCTACCATTCGCTACATCTCTGGCTACGCTGGGTTCGGGTCACCACGACCTATTGAGTCCAACTAGCCACCCATTTCTTACTGGCACATGGTTGCACACGTAAGCTACTGAAATAAAGACAACTAATCCTTCTCAGTGTCCTGGGCGACATTCCCCACCAGTATTCACATTTAGATGACCAATCCTGCCACTCCGCCCAGGTAGTTCATTGACTTTATGTTATTTTAGTAGAACAAAACCTTTACTTTACCAAAGCATGATCCCTTCCTCTTTTCTACAGCAATGCTAAGCACATATGCATATGGGAGCTGAACTACAAAGAATTTCCCTACCACAATACATAGGACATAGCATAGCATAGTAATACCTACACATGTAGCTAGAAAATACACTACAAATGCACAAGGGAAAAATAGTAGAACAAATTCATGATCAAAATAGCAACTACTTGCCTTGACAGTAGGAGTCGAGAGTATAGTCCTCACAGAAGCAAGCGTTGCACTCGTCACAATCTACACGATACACAATTTCAACACATAAACAATCATATACAAACATAACAGTGCAAGATGCATGCATGAAAAGTTGAACAAGGCTTCAGTAGCATTCTATAACCTTTGTTCAGTATACCTACTGTATGCATGCATGGAAAACATTTATAAGTATGGAAAACAAAACTTGCAATTTTAAATGGCCAAATAATGGAGATATAACCCAATTATTAAGCCACTCCTATTGACTAGTTTGTAAAATCTTGGAAAAATAACTACTATATAGACAACCTAAAATAGAACCATTACCAACTGGAATCACTCAAAAAGGATTTACAGAACTTTTAATATAATTAAAATACTCTAGAAAGCCTTTTAATTGTTTTTGCAACTTCTAGTACAGTAAGGCTACCTTTTTAATTCGCAAACAGAAATTACTTGTTCTACTGATTCCAGGGACACCTCATTTGCAATTTTCAGACTACTAAAACTTTTCCTATGAATTTATTACTCTAAATAAGCCATTAAACCATTTAATTAATCACGGCAAAACCTTGCTGCAAAAGTCTGAAACAATTGCACAGAAATATTCTACGTGAAAAACTGAATCCAATGGTATCTCATTTGCAATTTTTGGCCCAGTATATTAATTTCTATGGATTTTACAAGTTTCAACTAATTTCTGCAATTTTTAATAATTTTCTTAATTCGCAGATTGACTGGAGCTGACTGGGAAGACACGTGGCCTGCGGCTAGTGGGTGATACCCCTTCGGCCTGGGAAAGAACAGGAGGTGTTGGATCTTAAGATGATCGTACGGTGGAGGGTGTCTGAGGCGAGGCTCACCGGAGTTGGTGGTGATGGGCGGTGGTGAAGGCTCAGGTGGCGATGTCGGCGGTGGGGCGGTTGTATCCGGTGACGGTGGAGGTGCGGACTAGGTGTGGCGTGATACGGCGAGCTTGAAGGCGTACTTCACGTGGCTCCTTGCTCCCTCGAGCGGCAGCAACCGGCGGATGGAGCACCACGGCTCCCGTCGATCTCCGGCGAGCAATCCCCAGCGGTGTGAGGCTCTATAGAGGGGGGAAAGTAGGTGAGGTGACGTTGTGATAAGTATTGAACACCAGAGAGGGGGAAAGGGGACTAGGGGCGGTTAGATTCGTCGTCCTCTACCTCGTCTAGGGAGCTCGCTGGCGGCGTCAATGGCGGCAAGGTGGGGTAGGAGGCTAGGGTTGCGAGAACGGGGAAAACCGCACGGGGTCGAGGGGGAAAAGTTTATAAGGGCGTGGGCATGCGAGAGGGGCAAAAATCCAAACGGATTCAAGCGGAAACCACGCTCGGGGTCGATATGAACTCGCGGGGCGAGTCTTCGTCGCGAAGAGGGAGACAGTAGGGTGGGGTCCGCATGGCAGCGACACAGGGATAGTGGGCCGGCTGCGGCGCGTGCTGCTATTTGCCGCTCGCGCGGTTGCGTGCTGCTACTGCTGGCTGCTGCGCTGGCAGGCCCCTTGCCACCTTGCTCTTTAGGATAAGTTTAGGATAATGCATCAAATGTTTATGCTGTAGATTGAGGCGGTGGTGGAGACCTTGGAGCACTGGAGTCGACATCGTTGCCACCTTGCTCTTTAGACTAGGAAGCTTCTTCATCATCGATGAGGTTATCTTCCGGCTCTTTAGGAGAAGGAGGCACAAAGACAGATTGGAAGAATGGCGTCATGTAGTTTGTCATCTCTTCCACGCGACAAGCATAAATCGTGCAAGATTCTCGGATGGCCTTGATGTCTTGCGGGTTACCCTCATCGTCCTCGTCGGTGATGCCCTTGGTGACGTGTCAGATTTCCATGTCACTATGGTGGCCCATCACCATAGTGAGGGCAGTGTGTGCAGCAGTCTGGGCGTAGGAAATATTCCAATCCTCGATGAGCTTTAGAATCTCCTTCACTCTATCCCTCACCTCGAGCACTAGCATGTTGCTCAAGCCGGAAAGTATTACCGACTCGCAAGCCTCTTCAAGAGTCTGGCGGAAGTCGAAAAGAACATCTCTGACAAGTTTTATGCGCTCGAGATGGGGTTCATAGTAAGAGGAGTCAGAAAGATGCAGAGGATCTAGGAAAGAACCAAAAATCAAAATCTGACTCAAAAAAGTCGAAAATCAAAGGAATAGTAAAGTCGGAAATCTTACCTAGCACACAATGGTTCCACTGAGAATGCTCCTCTTGGAGACTCTTTAGTTCTACTTTTGTGGCATGGGCTAGATCTTGCTGGCTCTCGAAATCCTTCTTAAGATCATCAAGTTGTTTATCGCGGAGGGCCAACAGCTTCTCGAGCCTCTCGGTCGCCATGTTGCTTGACTCCAGAATGGCATTCATGGATTTATACGATTCATTTTTTGGCATTTCAAGCGTCTCGGAGTTTAGCATTCTCCATCTATAATACCTTGAAGTTTTCGGCCTTCTCCACCATCTTGCTGGATTCACTCAGAAATTGTACAAAGGAAAAATTATCAGTCAGCTAAATAGTTCGACAAACACTAAGGTTAATGTCGGAAAGTATTACCTTCTGCCTAATCCTTCTCAACCCGCAGCTTGGAATTCTCAAGACGCAAAGCCTTAATTTCTTTGCGCTTGTTGCAATGTTCTTGATCAAGTCCTGGTTGCAAGATGTAACTTTCTGTAATTTAAAGATAGAATAACCGTCAGACGGCTAACAAGACTCAGGCTGCAACTTTAACAAAGTCGAAATCTAGCACGAGCCTTGGGGGATACACTATATCGTTCTTTTGCATCCTATAAGCATCAAGTCAGATCTTATGATACAATCTTTATCAGACTTCATGCTTGGGGGCTGGAAGATATGATAATAAATACTACAAATGAGACTCGGAAAACTTACAATGTGCTCCAAGTGCAGCTTTTCAAATCTGAGTTTTGTGTTATGGAACACTTTCTCGGCAAGGGGGAGGGGAGAAACGCTTGTCGCTAGAAGATCGCCAGACTCTATCTTTTTATCTGGACCAAAATTTGGTCGAGGAGGTTCACCAACTTGATATCCTCCGACTCATGGCTCGCTGCCTCTAGAGTAAGGACTTGCTTCTTGAGGCTAGATTGCGCTATCTTGAGAATCTCCTCCTTCTTCTTCCACTTCACGCTGGAGGCAGCAGAGCCGACCATTTTATCAATCTTCCCTGACGACATTTCTATGAGATCATTACCCTTGACGGGTTCACCCTTGTCAGTAGCCTGGCTACCAATGGTAACCAGGGCTTGTAAGGTTGTGGTAGCGTCAGGGATGACAGAACTGGAACTAGGAGAGACAGAAACCTCCGGTGCTGAGGTTTGAGTATTGCTGGGAGTTGGAGGAGGCATTACTAGAGATAATCCAAGCTTCTGCTGACACAGTTGCTTGACTGGCTTGCTTTCCGGCTTCGGTTTACTCTTCAAAATAGACTTAGCTCTATAACACACATGAATGATGTCAGGTGTGCTTTGGAAAGAAACAACATACAAGGTACTAAAAAACCACAAGATGGTTACCTTTTAACCACTATCAACACTTGTATGCCAGCGGTAACAACGGTTTCCTTGGCCTTACGCTTCTTGGAAGCAGAGGCAGGAACTTCTTTCACCTCATCGTCCCACGTTGCTTCCGAGTCGTCAGAGATATAACCCTCAACAGGGGAAAGCTCGGACTCGGGAAGTTTCTTGAGCTGATAAGCATTAAAGAACATCAGTAAAACCAAAGTCGGATGGCGAGGCAGAAAAGACCAAATAAGCTTAAAACAAAGTCAAAATATTTACCGGAATCAGAGGACGGTTGGCTTTGAACATTTTCATGGAGACTTCGGGGATCTTCTTCTCCACCCGCTCCTTAATCAAAAACCTCATTCGGGTCTTGTAGTCCTTCGTAGATATGCGCGTCGAATTGACCTTCAGGCTGTCTTTTCGGTCTCTGGTGACCGTATGCATCAAGCGATCTCCGTGATACTGCAATGGCTGAATCCGGAAATCCAGCCAGTAGTGGTTCAAATCAGATCCATGGATCCCCTTGTGTTTCATCAAAAACTCGATCCACCTTTTGGCGAGGACCAAGTCTTCAGACAATTACAGCGCTTCTGCGTCCCATGATTCTTGGTGGGAGGCAGCACCATCGACGAAGGCCGGAAGACCTTCCGCCTTGTTTGGAGCCAGAATATCCTTATGATAGAAGAAGGTACCATCCCATATTTTTACCGATTCGCTAGCGTTGATCCTAGGATAAACTCGGTTTCTCCTAAGAACTAGGCTAAGGGTGTCGGTTGTGTAAGGAATACCAGCACTGATAGAGTTCTTCCGGGTACCATAGTAGTACTGAAAAAGAGTTAGACTTGGCTTAATGCCAAGAAACCCCTCACTAAGAGATGTGTGAGCACTAAGATCAAGCAAGGAGTTGGGGGAGATTATGAAGTTGCACACCGTAATGTTGGAGAACTTCGGTGAAGAACTCCAATGGTGGATGACTGACGCTGCGGTTGACGTGCGTCCTGAAGAGTACTCACTCGCCGTCGAGCGGTGCGGGAATGGCATATCCATAGCTGCTCTGCCACAAGCTAGCGACGATGTATCCCTCGTCCTCCATGACTTGGAGTTCGACGTTGTCCATGGCGCTAGAAACCCAAAGTCCCAGCAGCTTCCTCTCGTCTGCTGCCGCCGTTCCTGTCGCCGCTGCCGCTCCGGAGCTGGATGGTGCCTCCATCTCGCCAGAGAGGGTCAAAGATTAGCGGCGCTAAGGTTTTTTTGGTGTGCATATGGGAATAGATGCGGAGCGCTGGAGGAGTACAAGGAGACAATGAAGAGCGGCGAGGAATGAATCTAGGAGAAGGATAAATCTCTACTTTTATTAACCTCCATGCCAAGATTCGCACTACTCCGCGCGATTTGCGCCACTCGTATAGGAGATAGAGAGGAGGCTTCCTCACGACGCCTCCGCCCCCTCGATTCTCGCGCGGGCATTGAAACGGTGTTCCGTTCCGTAAAGGATGGACCCACAAACAGTCGTGCTGACAAGATGTTTGTCAGTGATAGGACCTCATCAGAAAAAGTTGTCAGATAGCATGACACTGTTCAAATCCGGCTCATGTTTTGAAACGAGCAGGAAAATTACTGAAGTCAAGAAGACATATCCGACTCAAATAATACTCGGAATCCTACATTACTGGAAGAAGTTTTCGGGAACCCTTCGAGATTCTCAAGACGAAGAAACCATCAAGCTAGATGATTTATCTGACTTTGGATCTTGGAGACTTCCGGGGGCTACTGTTGGGGCTATACTTTCCAGGTATACCCACAGGACTCACTGACCAGGGTGGCCCACCAACAGGTTATAGCTTTGCTTCACGGGCGGCCCAGTTAGAGAAAGAGGAGCAGTCACTTCCAGCTACGACAAGGCCAAGAAGAGTTACCGACTTAGGCCTATAGTATTACTTGTAATCCAAGCTATATCTAGTTACCGACTTTGTAAAGTAGCCGGATAGGTGTTTCCTATAACCCTAGGCTCTGGTGACTATATAAACCGGCCATATGGGAGCCTTTAGGGCAAAATACCACAACCTACTCGCACAGGCGAACCTCTCTTATAATCCACTATAACATCCGGCTCTCGCTGACATAATACCGGGATGCTAGCAGGAGTAGGATCCGATCACCGTATTCGGATCTGAACCTGGGTAAACTTGTGCTCACCGCTCCCGGAACACCATACGTCTCACACCCCATCTTCTCAACGCCTTCAGGAGCCCCTATGGCGTACTTGTCGATAATCCGACAACACTTAGTGTGGGGCCTGGTCTAAGATCCAAATCGATTACTGCCCTTCTTCATGACCCCGCATACCCTCAATTGTTGCACTATCAAAACTCAAGGCAGACTTCTCCCTGTAATTGTAACACCCCGGCCTCTTCGGACCGGCGGCTGTCACTCCTGGTTACCCATGCCAACAAGTTTAGAGAAAAGACTAGTGTTGGTCTATGGGGTTAGTTTAGAGATCCGAATTTATCCTACCCGCACCCGGTACCCACTTCCTTAATTGTCACCCATCCTCAGATTGCTCTAGGCCAAGCACGCTTAACCTCAGAGTTATTTTCAGATGAACTTCTGGAAAATAAGTTGCAACTTGTTGGTATGTGTATCCTATCTATCCTATTAAGCCATGCCCAGGGTCTCACAGTAATACGGATTTACCTTAGTCTGATACGCATGATAAATAAACACTAGAAATCTGTATTTTGTACACCTAGATCCACAGTAGGATTCTCCCGAAATATACGGCTTTACCCATGATCTCCAACTTAAAAAATGCCTAGAACAGTGTCTGTGGCATACGAAAGGAAGAAGATTCAACTGAGTTCTAGAGACATATAGATCTCATGGTTAACGCGTATTTTATGGCACAAGAATCACTGGTGACATTGGTTATTAAATCATAGATGATACTTTCCCGTGCAATGGTGGTTCCATTGCCAGTCATAATAGATTGGCTAATCACCCTAAATCAATAACCACTAGTTCAAGTCAATTATGAAAATAGTGTTTTCTGTCATCCTTTTCAAAATGCAAGTGATAACAGTAGTAGATTGCAAATACTTGATAGAAAATAACCAAAGGACACGAGCAAGTATGAACTTGCCTTTTTGACTACATGATTATGTAGCCATGTTTAAGTATGGATTGAGTTTGGTGATTTAAGAAAGATTCATGTTACATTCAAGTGTACTTCACAATAAGTCATAAGATTTTGAAAGTAATTAAAAAGTTATGAAATTATAGCACACATTGATTAATGTTGAACATTAATCAATGATTATTCTTAAGAATGGTTACTTTTAAAGTTAGTGAGTTTTAACAACTTTGCTAAAGCTTTTGTTTGAATTGGAAAAAAGAATAAATTTTGAAGAAAATACTTATGGCATTAAGTTAAGCAATTCACAGTGTTCTTAGAACACGGTCGATGGTTATTTGAATTGCCCTAACGATCTTAAGTTAACGAGATCCTCGCTGGTTGAGTGACAGACCAAAGTTAACTATAAAGTGTAATTAATATTAAGATACAATATACATGCATTGCTTCTGAGTGCAAGAGTTTCCTTCAATATAATAGATGACGAAATCGTATAGGTATAATTTATACCTAGCAAGTAGATGTCAGGTGAGTTATAGAGTTAAGACTAATCATGAGATATGGTGATCTCATTTTATGGTTTGTTTAACTTCTGTTGGCTTTAAAAGCATGCTAAGTATGGTTAAGAGATAAAGATCATTCACCCTTAGTATAAGTGAATGATGCATAAGGCTAGCTTAAATGTTGTTGGTTTAAATTGGATTTAAGATTCCAAAGGAGTATTATAAAGTTAATAGTTTACACTTATGTTTTATTATAAATCATAATTATGGTTTTAGGCTTAGTAATTAGACTTAGAGGATTCTTTTTAATATTGTAATATTTTATAAGGACATATGTTTATTTCTTACTTAGAAGAGAATTCTGAAGAATGAACATATGATAAAATAATTAATTTACATAAAAAAGGTAATTAAGGATTTATTACCTTAGAAATCTTTAAACCTTCTAAAATAATATACTTAATTTTTTTCTAGTAAATTGTACTTAGTAAAGATCTTAAAAAATATTTTTATTTATTTTTAGGCATTGTCCTTATTTTTATAAAAGTCCATAAAGGATTAAATGTCCTTAAATATGCATTTTAAGTTTTGTTAATTTAAAAGACAAGATAATATTTTTCTTAGATATTTTATATTTCTGTGAACTTTTAGAAGTGTCATTTGTATTTTTAGGATTTTTATTTATTTTTCTAGAGCCTAAACACTCTTAGGGGTATATTTGTACTTTACATTTTCTTTTTTTATTTGTATTATTTTGTTTTACTTATGGGCCTGACCCATGTGCCCACATGGTCCACAGGCCAGCCCAGCCCATGTGGAAGCCCACTGGTTTGGCTCAACCCAACCACATGGCTTGGCTCGGCCACCCCGACCCACTCCCCATTCTCTTGCACGCGACCTCACTGTCCTATCCTCTCTGGCGACCCCATGGCATCGCCGCCATCGCCAGCCTTCGTCGCCCGTGTCTGGACGCCATGGATAACTTCGTATGACCTAAACGTTGTGCCTTGCCCTACTCTACCTCATCCACCACTTCGATCTGTGTTACCCGACTTCTTCTGGCCGCCCCTTCTCGTACTAATGCTAGGGTTCTAGACAAATTGATGCGATGATTCTATTCCTCTATACTTGAGGTTGCTAGGAGCTCGGGAGCTCCCTCCTCGATGTCGGCGAGCTGCTGGTTGTGGCTTGGCACAGGCGCAACACCTCCGTGCTCCCTGTGTCGTCATGCCGCGGTCGCCTTCTTGGCTGCGCCACCCCTGCTTTGCCTCCGACGAGCTATGTATCGCTGCTAGGTGGGTGTCTCTACTCTCCTCTCTCTCTCTCTCAACCTCTCTCTCATTCTTACTTACTCTCTGGTACCATCCCTAATTAGGGTTTCCTGTTTCTAGTCTAGTAGCAGCACTATAATTCTTGTGTGCTAATAGTCCTATGGTTATTGGTGTTGATTGAACTAAATCCCTGATTCAGTGACATGTCTATTATTAATATGATGCTACATATATCCTTCTTGATCTTGTGTTTCGTGCTTGTGATGGTGATTAAGTCAATATTATTGCTAAGATGCTAGCTGGATACCATTCAGAATACTAGTGATGATGCACTAGTGACTGTTTCTTTGACAGTGAACCTGCTGCACTTAGTACATGCTCAGGTGCTTTGTCTAAATCTTGGATTGGTTGTGCTCTTGTCCATTTTAGAATTAGGAACTGTATAGAACTATGATTCCTAAGATTTTATTTGGAAAATGATATAAGTGGCAATATAGATATGTGTTGTCAAACTGGTGAGTGTGCCAACAAATGATTCCTGGATTTTAACTTCTAGGAAAATGATTTAATGACTTGATTTATTGTTTTAGTGGCTTCTCTTGCCTTAAGTACTACTGTGGTACCTCCATGTAGGAGTGTGCACAAAAGTACTTAATGGTAGGATGATCTGCTGCTAGAAAAAAATAGATCTAGCTCTAAACATCATCAACATTGATGTTTTACTTGAATGATTAAGCTAGCTTTATCCCTGGCCTGTGTTGCAAAACTGAGGCTTCTTTTATGAAATAATAACAGATGTTGTTATGCCTATTTATTTACTAGCTCAAATAACAGATATTGTTATCCCTGGCCTGTGTCAACCATCCGCCTTACCCCACGTCTCTAAACACGCACTGTGAGGACCCCTCCATGGCGTACTTGTCGGCAATACCACGACAGTTGGCGCCCACCATGGGGCAAGAGGCGCTTCAGGCTCTTTAGCGGGCGAGGACCAAGATCTTCGCGGGAATCGGCAAAACCGTAGCCATCGGTCGCGTTCTCTTCTCCGGCAACGTTCCGATCGTCCCCCCCGACGAGTTCTGGATCCCGGCGAAGACAAACCCTACGCGGTGTTCGATCGTTCCTATTGGAGACATCCACCTCTTCATCAGCGAAACTGACTCGGGCACTAGTTCCCTAGGAGTCGGAGGAGCATCAAGACCCGCACGGACCGCCTACGGGCAGGATACGTTCGCGGAAGGATCGATGTCGGATCTCTCTTCGGAGTTTGCCGGCAAAGATCGGAAAAATTCAAGACCCACCCAAACCGCCCATGTGCAGGATATAAAGGTGGAAGATCACTGCAAATCCGCCAGCTTCGCCCGTGCGTCTGGACAGCAGAGATCCAAGTTCGTCGGCGTGGTTACCATCTTCGATCTGGCGCGCTGCGTTCAGAGAGAGGGCGAAAACCCCCGCGATTACCTGGCCAGGTGGCTCCGTATACGAGCCGATCTAGCCCACTACCCCAATGATGATGCCATCTATCACTTTGTGGAAGGACTGGACCATGGAACGCTTCTCCGACATTCTCTAAGACGGCAACAGGCGTCAGGACGCCTCACCTTCGAAGGCATGGTGGACACCGTCAACAACTATGCGGAGGCTGAAGCGGAAGCTCAGATAGCGCTTGCGCTCATTGACGGAGCCCCTCCGATTCAGCCACCACCGCCTCCGTCCGCCATCGTCGCAGCAGCACCACCACTTCTAGTCATCGTCGAGGCCGTTGCACCTCCACCGCCCGTCATCGAGGAAGTCCTGGCATCCCCCGACTCTGTCATTGACGCACTTTATGCTGATTTTAGTGCAGATTCAGAGGAAATAGACTTCAGTCCAGAAGAGCCAGACTCCGCTATGCAGGAGATGGAGGAGGAGTACTCGCGCGACGAGCAAGCTAATAACACCGTCATGTCTCGAGGGGTGTTCATCACCATTGGGACAGCGATGGATGAAGACCAGCCCGGCCAAGCTCCACCTACGACACTGGATAAGGGGAAGGGGCCACTAATTGCTGACGACATTGATCGCGCAAAGGTCATGCCACCTCCACCTAACCCAGTGCAGTAGCCGGAGGAACTCGGCACCGGTCCGAGCAACAACAACACCGCGAACTTGCCGCCCCCAGCATCCACGTCGGCATCAGCCCATGTTACTCCAGCTGATAGAGTGATGTACGACAATCTCCTCGTGGAGCCTCTAACCATTGATCGTATCCGGAACGTGACTCAACTTGACGAGAAGCGCCAGCAGCTGCTGGAGGAGGCGCAGGCCATCGCGGAGCAAGGCGCTAAACTAGATCGAGATCTGGTCAATGCGCAGAAGTCCATAGAGAAAGCAAGAGCAATGGAGGCCGAGTACAAGACTCTGCTGCAACAGCAGAAGGATAAGAAAGCTCCGGCTCGCGTCATCAACGATCCTGGTGTACAGCGCAACCTAGGATGGGCTCCCTCGAAGCCGGCACAGGCCAAGCCATACATTGACAGTCAAGGCAAGCAGGTGATGCCCACCCCACTCCTTAACCTCGTCGTCGCTAATACCCTTCTAGAGCAGGATAGATCGCCTGAGGCAGTGGAACAGGTCTATGACCGAGTGGCCAAGGTGGTAAAGCAGCAGGAAAAGGCAACCTCTCAGAGGCTTGAGTCTGACCCAGCGCTCTGCCGATCTAGCCAGTACAAACCGCCAAGGTACAAATATCCTCAAGATGTCGGATCGCGGTCAGGTTCATCAGAACGAAGACGGAGGGATGTGCGCAACAGGAAGGATGCTATCCCCATATCCTCCGACCATGGAGAAAGAGCCCAACCTCGCCGCCCATCGCCATCGCCCTGATCCCCCCGACGTCAGGAAGACTACAAGGCTCACCATCGCACGGATATGCCCCCACCAAAGTAGTGTGGCATTGTCATCCGCGACAACGCGGAGCAGACCCGTCATGACGGAAAGCACAACGAAGGACATAAGAGCAGGTCGCGCTATGACCCTCCGCGTCCGACAAGCAACCGTGACAGGCGTGAAGCATCGCAGGAGGGTACCAGCAAGAAGGCTAACCCACCGCCACCTCCGCCTCCGTCGCCGCCAAGCAGTCATCATGGCAGAGGGGGCCCGCGTCGTTCGCGCAGCCCATCCCCTGTTGACAAAAAGAAGAAGAACCCGAAGCCGTACGATGCACGTTCGAGGATCGATAAGATTCAGGAGGCCCTGAAGGATCATACCTGGGACCACGTTGCTTTGGACCTGCAATACGGTCCGCAACTTACCCCAAAGGTTTCCGGATTGACAAGACCATCAAGCCCTATGACGGCACCGCCAAGCCTGCCACATGGTTGCAGGACTACGGCAACGCGGTGGAGATTGCCGGAGGCAACCCCAATGTCGCCGTTAAGTACCTCCCGTTAATGTTGGCGGGCACAGCCTATCAATGGATCGATGACTTGCCGGAGAAATCTATCTACAACTGGCTGGACATGCAAGAAGCGTTCACCAAGAACTTTGAGGGTACATACAAGCGTCCCTGCACTGTGGGCGATCTACAGCGGTGCGTGTAAGAGAAAGACGAGACATCTCGCGCCTACCTCTCTTGCTGGCTGGACATGAAGAATTCCTGCGCAGGAGTACACGCTCAGACCGCTATGGCCGCCTTCATCGATGGATTGGAAAGGGGCACGTTACTCTGACATAAGCTAAAGCGCTTGCAGGACAATCATCAGCTTGACTTGAATTAGATGATTCAGTTAGCTAGTGAGTTCGGAGCTACCGACGACGATGCTCGTGGATCTTTGCCGGCAATGGCCGTTCCAACCCAAGCTCGGTGGAACAGCAGTACAAAGCGGAAAACCGCTCCAGAAGAAAAGCAATCTACCGACATGGTCGCCATGACTTTTGCAGGACGAGGAGAAGGCGGACAACGTGGCCGAGGAAGGGGAGCAGGCCGTGGGCAACAACGAGGAAGTGAAACCAACTCGGCGCCGCTCCGCATCCCCCAAACGTACGAAGAGTACTGCGATATGCCGTGCCTCGTACACCTCGATGTCAACAGCAAGGCCACCCATACCAATCGACACTGCAAGTTCGTCAACGACCTCAAGGAATACCCGGAGTCCGGCTACAAGCGAAGTCGGAAGAATAGACCACGAGGCAAGGGCAAGGGGAAGAACAAGGAGGAGGAGTCCAAGGATTCAAGTGACATGGACGAGGACGTTGACCCCAAGCACGCCTCCAAGAGCGACGACAAGGGCAAGAACCCCTTCGCAAAGAAGGCCCCAGTCTACCACACTTTCCTTGGCACCCCCACCGTCCGACAACAGAAGACCTCTCTAAGGATCCTGATGGCCACTCTCCCCCCAGTCCCCCAATACCTATGCTGGTCGGAGGTTCCAATCACTTGGGACAGGACGGACCACCCAGACCTTGTGCCCATGGAGAACCAATACGCCATGGTCATCAACCCATTGATTGACGGCGTGGAGTTCACCAAGTGCATGGTGGATAGTGGAAGCAGCATCAACATCATGTACCTGGATACACTGCAGAAGATGAACTTGACGGAGGCAAACCTAAGACGGACCAACACTGTGTTCCATGGCATAGTTCCTGGTCGGGAGGCTCGGTCCCTTGGGTGCATCACGCTTCAGGTGGCCTTTGGCGACGTTAATAATTACCGCCAAGAGCGCATGACCTTTGAGGTGGTCCCCTTCAAGAGCGTGTACCACGTCATATTCGGCCGCGACATATTCCACACGTTCATGGACAAGCCATGCTTCGTCTACAACAAGCTCAAGATACCCGGACCAAACGGTGTCATCACTGTCTCCGGAAGCTTTACCAAGGCAAGGGACTACGAGATCAATGAAGCAGCCGTTGCAGAAGCTGTCCTCTACAGCGAAGAATTCAAGGAGATCCAGAGAAAGGTCAATGACTCAGAGATGCCCGCGTCGAAGAAGCAGATCTCCGACTCCGCTCCTGCGTTCAAGGCCGCCATCGAGACCAAGCCGGTGGAACTTGTGGTAGGCGATGCCCCCAAGACCGTCACCATTGGGACGAACCTGGATCCCAAATAGGAAAGCGCGCTCGTCGAGTTCCTCCGTGAGAATAGGGACATCTTTGCCTGGCAACCTGCCGACATGAAGGGTGTACCTAGGGAACTTGCCGAGCACAGCTTAAACATAGATCCAAAATGTAAACCAGTGAAACAACCTCTACGACGCTTCGGGGATAAGAAGAGACGCACCATTGGCAAAGAGATAGCTAGGTTACTTAAGGTTGAGTTTATCCGAGAAGTCCTTCACACCCGATGGGTGGCCAATCCTCTACTTGTCCCCAAAAAGGGAACCAATGAATTAAGAATGTTCGTTGATTACACCGGCTTGAACAAAGCATGTCCCAAAGATCCGTTCGCCTTGCCTCGCATTTACCAAGTCATTGACTCGACGGCTGGCTCGGAACTTTTGTGTTTTCTCGGTGCATACTCAGGATACCACCAGATCAAGATGAGGAAGTCGGACCAATTGGCCACTTCGTTCACTACCCCGTACGACACATTTTGCTATGTCACGATGCCCTTTGGGTTGAAAAACACAGGTGCTACCTACCAGCGGACAATGCAACGTTGCCTTCACGACCAAATTGGTCAGAACTTTCATGCCTATGTGGACGATATTGCGGTGATGTCTAAAAAGTCAAATGACTTAATCTCCGACTTAAAAGAAACCTTTGATAATCTCCGGAAATACAACATGATGCTCAACCCTAAGAAGTGCGTCTTCGGGGTTCCAGCCGGCAAACTGTTGGGTTTCATCGTTTCCCAGCGCGGAATCGAGGTCAACCCGGAGAAAATCAAGGCCATCTTAAACATAAACCGTCCGACATGTCTAAAGGACATCCAACGACTAACTTGTTTTGTTGAAGCAGTTAGTCGGTTCATCAGCCGACTTGGAGAGAAGGCTCTGCCGCTGTACAAGTTGCTGAAGAAGGCGGACAAATTCACGTGGATGGACGAGGCATATGCAGCATTGAGGCATCTCAAGGAGATTCTTTCCTCAGCGCCTATCCTTGCAGCACCCGAGCCTGGCGAGCCCCTGTTAATTTACATGGCGGCAACCAACCGGGTTATTAGCATCGTCGTCGTGGTAGAGCGGAAGGAACCAAGCTATGAGCACGGAGTGCAACGACCAGTTTACTATGTAAGCGAGGTCTTGACGGAGTCCAAGCAGCGTTACCCGCACTACCAAAAGATAGCTTATGGAGTATTCCTAGCTTCACGGAAGCTGAGGCATTACTTTCAGGAGCACCCAATCACAGTAGTGAGCAAGACTCCACTGTCCGACATTATCAACAACAACGACGCTACAGGAAGGGTCGTGAAGTGGGGCATTGAACTTGCCGCCTTCGAGATCACCTATAAAAGACGCGACGCTATCAAGTCACAAGCCTTGGCGGATTTTATTGCAGATTAGACGGAGATGCCGGACGCCACTCCGTTGCCAGAACCAGAATACTGGGTGATGCATTTTGATGGATCAAAGCTGCTCAACGGCTCGGGGGCTGGTGTATTGCTACAGTCACCAAAAGGAGACAAGCTACACTACGTTCTGCAGATCCAATTCGAGGCAACAAACAACATGGCGGAGTATGAAGCACTCATTCACGGATTGCATGTAGCCAAGGATATTGGCATCAAGCACATAGTTTGCTGTGGAGATTCCGACTTGGTTGCCCAGCAGGTGGCTGGCACCTAGAATGCGCGGAACCCTATGATGGCGGCATATCGCGACGAAGTGGACGAGATATCCAAGAGCTTCTTGGGCTACGAAGTCAAGTATGTGCCTAGGGAGAAATACGAGGCGGATGATCTATTGTCTAAACTTGGATCAGGGCGCAAGAAAATTCCGCCAGGAGTTTTCCTAGAGCATCTACGCACACCATCCGTGAAGGGCGCCGACATCGACAACCCGGATAGAGCTGATTCTTTCGTCAACATTGTAGTGACCTCGGATCGATAAGGATCCTAAGTCCCTGTGATTATCATGCTAGTCCCTGGATCAATAGCTAGCACTCACAGTCGATGAAATATCATGTAAAACACAAAGTCTTTATTACACGGTGAATCCATAGTATGAATTTATTACAAAAATTGCTTAGCATTAAGCTAGCTCAAATAACAGCGGAAACATAAAAGCAGCATGAGTCCATCAACGCCCCAGGCTTGTTGAGTGTAGAGCCGCGATCCCTACACACCTTTCAATCTTCGGATTCTGCACATAAGACATGCAGCCAACAAGTTGGGTCAATACTTTGAATGTATTGGCAAATTACACCAAGGAGAGAAAAGACTATCTCTACATGCAAGGCTGGTATAGGCTGTAGAGTTCATTTGCTCAAAGCTAGTTTTCTTAAGTAGAGAGAAGAAGAGAGGATTGTCCTACTTTGTAAACATTTGCTTAGATAACATAAGGTCGAGTGGCACACGAGGATATTACGCACCAAGTGTCCAACCAACCAAACACTTGGATATTACGCACCAAGTGACACTTGGATATTACACACCAAGTTCCCCAAAATCCCACCCATTAGCGATATTACTCACGCCTTGGGGTTTTTAAAACTTGTTTCAGAAAAGAGACAGGAAGATCCTTCAGAGGCTCCATCCTTCAGACGCTCATTGTTGTTCTGTTACCGTGAACACGGCTGATCGATCAGATTGCAATACTCTCGAGAGTTTGTGCACTTTACCCACAATCCACGATCAAGTCCTTTAACAGACAAGACCATGGCGAGTCTTTCCCTTAGTAGCCCCTCTACCTTTTGGATCCAACCGTGCCAATAACCTCCAAATGTCGGTACCCAGGTGAGGTTTCCTACTAAGCACTAGGCCAAGACAGAGCCCATAATGTATTGTGGTTGCACTGGAAGCTTCTGAATTCTGAAACATGGCAGACTTGTTTGATTCCTGGGCGTCCGTCCTCCACCAAAATCTCACTCGTTGTCCCGACAACCATTCCGCCCAGAAGAAAACTTAGTTTTATTTTGAAGTGGATTTGAGAAGAAAAGTTTGCTCTAGAGAGCCTTTATACTTAGAAAAATTCTTTGTCTTTCGAAACCCCAAAACGGTACTTTATATATATAGCATAGCAAGTATTACGTAGCAAAAAAGGAGAACCTATTAGGAGATAAATCCTAAGTATAGAGCTACTCATGGCATACTACAAAATCATCGCACTTGCAAAATAATACTAAGGAAAATTCTACTAGAACATCCTACACATGCATACTACAGAATTTTGAAGATCACATGCATAAAATCAAAACTGGGACAAAAGTTATGAACAAGTGGTGTAACTTGCCTTGATCCGAGCAGCACTCTACACAATAGCACTCCTTAGCGCACTCCAAACAATCTAACGAATCACACACATAGATCCGATCACAACTTGCTCAAAACAGGTCACAGAGATAATCATGCATGCATGCAACATGGTAATTTATGCAAGGTTGGTTCTTTTAAATTGACCAAGGTAGCAAGATTGTGTTGCAATAGTGTAAGGGTGTCACTAGGATTGATTTCCCAAAGGTTTAGATCTAATTGAATCCCTAAAACAATTCCTAGGATTAAAGGGGGATCAAACCATCTAATTAGCCCCAAGCTAGATCTAATGATCCTAAGCAAAGTTTAATGATTTGGATCAGTAGGTATTGTGGAAACAAATTTATTGCAACAAGAATCAATTAAAACAGAATTTTAATTATTTTTCTATAGAATAAACACTCTAATCTAATGATTAAAATCTACACCTAAAACCTTACTGTAAACTTGGAACATTGTTGTAGATCTGGATTCTACATAAAATTAGGAATCCAACGGTATATTATAAGCTAAAATTGGCCAAGTAGTTATTTTTCTATGATTTTCGCAATATTAAACTCAATCTGCAAAAATCAAACCAAACTAGCCTAACCCTAACTCAAATCGCGCCAAGTGGCAGCGCCTGGTTGGTCCAGCTGGGAAACGCGGCGCGCGCGCGTCTGCTGACGCCGTTTGTCACGCGGCGCGCGCGCGGCTGCTGACGCCGTTTGTCACGCGGCGTGGCACGGCTGGTTTGTACAGCTTTGGCGGTACTTCTAATCTGCAGCGCGAGTTTGAGATCGGACGGTTAGGGCTGCGCACGACTTACAGGCGGTGGCGGCGACGATGGTGAGCGGCGGCGGCGTTGGTGGTCAACGGGCGGCGGCGCTCCGGTGGTTCCCTGGGACAGCGGCGAAGTCGACGAGGTTCGCCTGGCCCTTGCGGTCACGTTCGCCCCCTCGGCCGATCCCCTTGCTTCCTCCTCCGACTGCGGCGCTCCGATGTCTCCTCGCTACTGGCGGCGCTCCGGCGAGCAATTGGCGGCGCTTCGGCAGGGTCCATGCTAGGGTTTTTGGGGGGAACGATAGAGGGGGGGGGGGTCTGCTTATATATCCCCAAAGTCTTGGGGAAAGGGGTGGCCGAATCCCGTTCGAATCGGTTATCCCGACGCGGCGGCGCTCCGTGTCCGCCATGGACTCTGGGAAGGTGGCGATGGGAGCGGGTCCCACGTGTCGGTGGTGGAGGGGGGGGGGGTTGTGGGCCGGCGCTGCTAGCTGGGCCCTTGGCGACGCGGCGCGGCTGCTGCGGCTGGTGGCGGCAGGTAGTTCACGGGCCGGCTTAACTGGCCCGTTTAGGTTAGTTAGCCCTTTTTTCCTACTTTGTTTTATTAAATTATGTTTTACTAAAACTTAAATAACTTTTGCAAATAGGGTCCAAACTTGATGAAATTTGTTTCTAATTTTTTATAAAAGGAAGGTGGTCAACATAGGACCATGGCTTGATGTTTCACAAAGCTTCTTAGAAGGAACAAGCTTGTTACAACCATAATGCCTGCATATGGCAACCACTAATAGGGTTTTGCTTTGCTAGGTTTAGGTGTTTAGGATTTGTTGTAAAAATTCATTTGTAGAATGCAATGATGCAAGGATGATGCATGGAACTAATAACATCCTAATATAAAATCTGGGATGTTACAAACCTACCCCCCTTAAGAGGAATCTCATCCCCGAGATTCGGGTTGGCTAGCAAATAGGTGTGGGTGCTCTGCCCTCATGTCTTCTTCACACTCCCACGTAGCTTCTTCCTCGGAGTGGTGGTTCCATTGTACCTTGCAGAATCTTATAGTCTTGATGCGGGTAATCCTTTCGGCTGTTTCCAGTATTTTGATGGGTTTTTCCTCGTAGGTAAGGTCATTCTCCAATTGAACCTCATCTAGGGGAACAATGTCTCTTAGCGGTGTTTCGGCCATCTCCGGGTGACACTTCTTTAGTTGCGACACATGAAACACATCATGAACAGTCAGTCCTTCCGGCAACTCCAACTGATATGCAACTTCCCCTTTACGGGCCAGAACCTTATATGGTCCTATGAATCGTGGGGCTAACTTGCCCTTGATTCCGAACCTCTTAACTCCTCGTAGGGGTGAAACTCGGAGATACGCACGGTCCCCTATTTCATAGGCCACATCTCTGCGCTTGGAATCAGCGTAACTCTTCTGTCGGGATTGGGATACCTTTAGCCTATCCTGAATCTGTCGTACCTTTTCTTCGGCATCCTTTATCAAGTCAGGTCCAAAAATACTGCATTCACCAACTCCATTCCATAGCAATGGAGTCCTACACTTCCTGCCATATAGAACATCAAACGGAGCCATCTTGATACTTGTCTGGTAGCTGTTGTTGTATGAGAACTCAGCATACGACAGGTTATCGTCCCAACTAGACCCATAGTCCAGTGCGCAAGCTCTCAACATATCTTCCAAAATTTGATTCACCCTTTCTGTTTGGCCATCTGTCTGAGGGTGGAAGGCAGTACTGAATTCTAGTCGGGTCCCAAGAGACTCATGTAGTTGTCACCAAAACTTTGAAGTAAACTGGGTGCCTCTGTCTGACACAATTCCCTTGGGAACACCATGTAGGCTTACAATCCTTGACATGTATATCTTAGCTAGCTTAGCACTTGTATATGTGGTCTTTACGGGGATGAAGTGAGCCACCTTGGTAAAGTGGTCCACCACTACCCACATAGAATCAAATCCAGAACGAGTCCGGGGCAATCCCGTGATGAAATCCATGCCTACCTTGTCCCACTTCCAGTCAGGTATAGGTAGTGGTTGAAGTAATCCTGCCGGTTTCTGATGCTCGGCTTTAACTCTATTGCATACATCACACAGAGAAATATACTCTGCAATATCTCTCTTTAGGTTATTCCACCAGAATCTATCCTTCACATCCATGTACATCTTTGTGTTACCTGGATGAATTGAGTATGGCGAATCATGAGCTTCTTGTAAAATCATCTTCCTGATTTCAGGGTCATTGGGAACGCACAAACGCTTCCCATACCATAGGGTTCCTTGTTCATCCAGACGAAATTCTTTAGTCTTTTCTTCACTTATCCTGATTCTTATTTCTTCCAACTCTTTATCTCCCTTCTATGCTTCCTTGATTCTCTCCTGGAAGGTGGACACTATTTCCATAGTCGCTACGTGCCCTTTTGGAACTATCTCTAGCCTGAGATCCCTGAATTGTTTGCATAGATCCTCTGGAAGTTCCCCTGCGGTAAGTCCATTCACATACACCTTACGACTTAAGGCATCAGCCACCACATTTGCCTTTCCGGGATGGTACTGTAAATCCAAGTCATAATCCTTAATTAGCTCAAGCCATCTTCTTTGTCTCATATTCAACTCCTTTTGGGTGAAGATGTACTTCAAACTTTTATGATCTGTGAACACATCACAATGTTTGCCCATGAGGTAGTGTCTCCATACCTTGAGTGCATGAACCACAGATGCAAGTTCCAAATCATGTGTGGGATAATTGTGTTCGTGGTTCTTAAGTTGTCGGGAGGCATAGGATACCACTTTCCCATCCTGCATCAATACACTTCCAAGTCCTTGTCGAGAAGCGTCACAATAGACTTGAAAATCCTTCTGGATATCAGGCAGACATAGAACTGGTGCCGTACAAGGCGTTTCTTCAACTCTTGAAAACTTGCTTCACATGCCTCGGTCCATAGGAATTTCTTTTCCTTCTTTAATAGTTCCGTCATGGGTTTTGCTATCTTGGAAAAGTTTTCAATGAACCTCCGATAATATCCTGCGAGGCCCAGGAAACTCCTAATATCTCCCACATTCTTGGGTGACTCCCATTCCATCACGGAAGCTACCTTACTAGGATCTACGACAACACCTTTTGCTGACACAACATGACCAAGGAATCCCACTTCCTTTAACCAGAACTCGCACTTGCTGAATTTGGCATACAACTTGTGTTCTCTTAGCTTCTCCATGATAAGGCGCAGATGTTTCTCATGTTCCTTCTCATCCTTAGAGTATATGAGTATATCATCTATGAATACCACGATAAACTTGTCCAAATATTCCATGAACACTTTGTTCATCATGGTCATGAAGTATGTTGGGGCATTGGTCAGACCAAACGACATTACGGTGTACTCATACAATCTGTATCTTGTGGTGAATGCTGTTTTGGGCACATCCTGTTCTCGAATCTTTAGCTGAAAGTAGCCTGATCGCAAATCGATCTTTGAGAACACACTTGCCCCCTTCAACTGGTCAAACAAGTCATTGATGTTGGGCAGAGGATACTTATTCTTAATCGTCACTTCGTTCAACGAGCGGTAATCCACAACCAGCCTCTTGGTCTTATCCTTCTTTTCCACAAACAGGACGGGTGCTCCCCAAGATGACGCACTGGGTTGGATGAATCCCTTGTCCAATTGTTCCCTAAGCTGTTTCTTGAGTTCCTTTAACTCGTCCACATCCATCTTGTATGGTCTCTTAGCTATCGGCCCCGTGCCTGGCATTAAGTCAATGAGGAACTCGATATCACGGTCGGGTGGCATTCCAGGTAGCTCTTCTAGGAAAACATTCGGGTACTCTTTTACAATAGGTACCTCCTCCAAGCTAACCCCCTTAAGAGAGTTTACCATGACTTATTTAAGTGCGAAATTCGACTTGATACGAATTCTCTTCCCTTCCGGTGTTGTGAGCATGACAGTTCTTTTGGCACAATCTATGACCCCTTCATATTCGGTCATCCAATTCACGCCCAAGATTATGTCTAATCCTTGTGATTCTAGAACTACTAGACTTGTGGGAAAGATGTGTGTCCCAATCCTTAGTTCTAGTCCCCGGCAACCGGAGTTCGCCACTCTTTCTCCCCCAGGAGAACTTACCCTTAGAGGAAAGTTTATAGTCTCCGTTGGTATCTTGCCTCTATCCACAAATACCCTTGATATGAATGAATGCGATGCACCAGTATCAAAAAGAACAACTGCGGGAAAAAAATTGAGTTTGAACTTACCAATCACAGAGTCTGGCGCATCACAAGCATCCTCCATAGAAACATGATTTACCGTGGCTTTGACAAATGGATTTGGCTTCTTCCCGTTTCCATTTCCATGGTTGTGTCCATTTCCATTCCCATTGCCATTGCCATTCTTCTTCTCGGGGCAAGAGGTTGCATAGTGCCCTGTCTTGTTGCACTTAAAGCATGTCACCTCACTGAGATCCTTTCCATTGCTGCCATTCCCATTGCGGTTCCTATGCCCATTGTGTTTGTGGCCACCATGGTTATGACCGTTATAGTTGTGGCCATTATTGTTATAAGGTGGTGGTGAGGAATTGTGCTGCTTCTGGTACGGAACAGAGTGTTTGTGAGGGTTAGATTTCCTCTTGCGGTTTTCTATGCTCTTCCTCTTTGATTCAACCACAATGGCTCTGTCCAGGAGTTCCTGAAAGTTGTCAAATTTCTGAGCCACAAGCTGAATGGATATCTCATCATTGAGCCCTCTTAAGAACTCCTCCTGTCTCTTGGCATCAGTGGAAACATCATCGGGTGCATAACGAGCTAGCTTATTGAAAAGCTCTCCATACTCGGTGACAGAACGGTGCAGCTGGTGTAGGTCGCGAAACTCGCGGCTCTTCAGAGTCATGACACCAGCAGCCACATGATGAGTGCGAAAAGCTAACTCAAACTGATCCCAAGTGATAGCATCAATATCCGGGTGGGTGACTTGGTAGTTATCCCACCATTCTGCAGCAGGCCCTTCAAGCTGGTGTGCGGCATAACGCACCCTGTCAGCTCCGACAGCTTGCACGGTGTCTAGCTTATTGTTGATCGTACGCAGCCAGTCATCAGCGATGATTGGTTCAGTGCTGCTAGTGAATATAGGTGGGTTCAGTCTCAAAAACCGAGTCAAGCGATCCTGTTGAGGAGGTGGCGGAGGTGGTGGTGGTGGCGGGTTGTTGTTGTTTTCCATGTTCTGAGTGAGCAGTTGGATCAGCTGGTTCTGAGTGGCCAAAAGTTGTGCTATTTCTGGCGGGATTTCGGAGTTCGCTCATCTTGGCGGCATCTGTGGGGGGTTTAAGAGAACAGTTAAGAAATAGACAGAAAAACTAAGTAGTAAACTCCTACCCTTATGAAAACACACCAAGCACACATGGCACACAAGACATAACAACACAGCTTAACACAGAAAACAACCAAGTTTAACTAAACCAGACTTGTCTTGGTATTTATTACAATCGCGAATAACGTTCTACTATAGTATTAAAGGGGGTCCAACTATTACACATCTTCCACGCCTTCCTCTTCCTCGTCCTTGAACGAGTAGCCTTCCTTCTCTAAGGTTGTCTTGTACAACTCCATCTCCTTCGTGGTGGCTTCAAGCTTCTCTTGGAGGTCCTTTATCTCATCCTGCAGCTTCTTGGTAGTGGCTTCCAGCTGCTCCTGTAGTCCCTCCTTCTCGCTTTGTAGTTCCTCCACTAAACTTGACTTCTTTGCGGCTTCAAGTTGCTTTGCCAAGTCCCTCTTGGAAGCACGCACATCATTGATTATCTTGCAAAGGCCTTCAGTTTGCACTTCAGCTCTATCGATCTGCTGGTTGAGTTCCCTAATTCTCTTGTTTTTGTTTATCACCCTCTTCTCTTGGTTAGCGAACTTCTTCTCTTGGTCCTGGAATTTTATCTCTTGGAGCTTCATTGCCTCCTCCTGCTGCTTGATCATTTCTTCCTTCTCCTTTATTAGGGCGCATAGCTCGTCGTTCTTCATCATCTCGAGGAAGGTACCCTTTTCAAGGTCATGGATGTGGCACTCCAAGTCTTGATATTGTGTTCTTCGGCGCTTGGTAGAAATTCTTTCCTCAAAGGTTAACTCCATGGGAATTCCTTCCTCATCTCGTCTCCCAAAGAGGCCGCCGCAGTGTCCTTGGAGTGCTTCATGATGACGTCCACATAGGCGACAAATGAGTTGCTGCAAGCTGATGCTAAGGGCCTTCTCCTTGGAATCGCTAACAATGTGGATTGCTATGTCTTCCTCGGGGTTCTTGCCTCGCTCTTTTCCTGGCTGGATGACCTTGACTCCCCAACAGCCGTCCTTGTGGAGTTTCTTCATTGTGCTCCCCTGGAGTGTTGGGAGAGGAAGGTCCAAACATGTGAGTAGATCCATGAGGCATCCACCAAAGCGAAGGGGCTCGATGTCCGCGACGGTGTCGTAGAGGAAGCTTGTCATCTTTAAGTTAGAAGAATGAAGGTTAGATACTTAAACAAGTAGAGGAAGGCAGATACTAGAATTGCGGAAAATAACTTAGTAGAAAAAAAACAGGTAAGGCACAAAAGTTAGAGGTGGTTCCAATCCTAGGGTCACGTCCTACAGGCAACGATGTGCTCTGATACCATCTGTAGTGACCTCGGATCGATAAGGATCCTAAGTCCCTATGATTATCATGCTAGTCCCTGGATCAATAGCTAGCACTCACAGTCGATGAAATATCATGTAAAACACAAAGTCTTTATTACACGGAGAATCCAGAGTATGAATTTATTACAAAAATTGCTTAGCATTAAGCTAGCTCAAATAACAGCGGAAACATAAAAGCAGCATGAGTCCATCAATGCCCCAGGCTTGTCGAGTGTAGACCCGCGATCCCTACGCACCTTTCAATCTTCGGATTCTGCACATAAGACGTGCAGCCAACAAGTTGGGTCAATACTTTGAATGTATTGGCAAATTACACCAAGGAGAGAAAAGACTATCTCTACATGCAAGGCTGGTATAGGACGTAGAGTTCATTTGCTCAAAGCTAGTTTTCTTAAGTAGAGAGAAGAAGAGAGGATTGTCCTACTTTGTAAACATTTGCTTAGGTAACATAAGGTCGAGTGGCACACGAGGATATTACGCACCAAGTGTCCAACCAACCAAACACTTGGATATTACGCACCAAGTGACACTTGGATATTACACACCAAGTTCCCCAAAATCCCACCCATTGGCGATATTACTCACGCCTTGGGGTTTTTAAAACTTGTTTTAGAAAAGAGAGAGGAAGATCCTTCAGAGGCTCCATCCTTCAGACGCCCATTGTTGTTCTGTTACTGTGAACACGGCTGATCGATCAGATTGCAATACTCTCGAGAGTTTGTGCACTTTACCCACAATCCACGATCAAGTCCTTTAACAGACAAGACCATGGCGAGGCTTTCCCTTAGTAGCCCCTCTACCTTCTGGATCCAACCGTGCCAAGAACCTCCAAATGTCGGTACCCAGGTGAGGTTTCCTACTAAGTACTAGGCCAAGACAGAGCCCATAATGTATTGTGGTTGCACTGGAAGCTTCTGAATTCTGAAACATGGCATACTTCTTTGATTCCTGGGCGACCGTCCTCCACCAAAATCTCACTCGTTGTCCTGACAACCATTCCGCCCATAAGAAAACTTAGTTTTATTTTGAAGTGGATTTGAGAAGAAAAGTTTGCTCTAGAGAGCCTTTATACTTAGAAAAATTCTTTGTCTTTCGAACCCCCAAAACGGTACTTTATATATATAGCATAGCAAGTATTAGTTAGCAAAACAGGAGAACCTATTAGGAGATAAATCCTAAGTATAGAGCTACTCATGGCATACTAAAAAATCATCGCACTTGCAAAATAATACTAAGGAAAATTCTACTAGAACATCCTACACATGCATACTACAGAATTTTGAAGATCACATGCATAAAATCAAAACTGGGACAAAAGTTATGAACAAGTGGTGTAACTTACCTTGATCCGAGCAGCACTCTACACAATAGCACTCCTTAGCGCACTCCGAACAATCTAACAAATCACACACATAGATCCGATCACAACTTGCTCAAAACAGGTCACAGAGATAATCATGCATGCATGCAACATGGTAATTTATGCAAGGTTGGTTCTTTTAAATTGACCAAGGTAGCAAGATTGTGTTGCAATAGTGTAAGGGTGTCACTAGGATTGATTTCCCAAAGGTTTAGATCTAATTGAATCCCTAAAACAATTCCTAGGATTAAAGGGGGATCAAACCATCTAATTAGCCCCAAGCTAGATCTAATGATCCTAAGCAAAGTTTAATGATTTGGATCAGTAGGTATTGTGGAAACAAAGTTATTGCAACAAGAATCAATTAAAACAGAATTTAATTATTTTTCTATAGAATGAACACTCTAATCTAGTGATTAAAATCTACACCTAAAACCTTACTGTAAACTTGGAACATTGTTGCAGATCTGGATTCTACATAAAATTAGGAATCCAATGGCATATTATAAGCTAAAATTGGCCAAGTAGTTATTTTTCTATGATTTTCACAATATTAAACTCAATCTGCAAAAATCAAACCAAACTAGCCTAACCCTAACTCAAATCGCGCCAAGTGGCAGCGCCTGGTTGGTCCAGCTGGGAAACGCGGCTGCTGACGCAGTTTGCCACGCGGCGTGGCGCGGTTGGTTTGTACCGCTTCGGCGGTACTTCTAATCTGCAGTGCCAGTTTGAGATCGGACGGTTAGGGCTGCGCGCGACTTACAGGCGGTGGCGGCGACGATGGTGAGCGGAGGCGGCGTCGGTGGTCAACGGGCGGCGGCGCTCCGGTGGTTCCCTGGGATAGCGGCGAGGTCGACGAGGTTTTCCTGGCCCTTGCGGTCACGTTCGCCCCCTCGGCCGATCCCCTTGCTTCCTCCTCCGACAGCGGCGCTCCGATGTCTCCTCTCTACTGGCGGCGCTCCGGCGAGCAATTGGCGGCGCTTCGGCAGGGTCCATGCTAGGGTTTTTGGGGGGAACGATAGCGAGGGGGGGGGGGCTTTTATATATCCCTAAAGTCTTGGGGGAAGGGGTGGCCGAATCCCGTTCAATCGGTTATCCCGACGCGGCGGCGCTCCGTGTCCGCCATGGACTCTCGGAAGGTGGCGATGGGAGCGGGTCCCACGTGTCGGTGGTGGAGGGGGGGTTGTGGGCCGGCGTTTCTAGCTGGGCCCTTGGCGACGCGGCGCGGCTGCTGTGGCTGGTGGCGACAGGTAGTTCACGGGCCGGCTTAACTGGCCCGTTTAGGTTAGTTAGCCCTTTTTTTCCTACTTTGTTTTATTAAATTCTGTTTTACTAAAACTTACATAACTTTGGCAAATAGGGTCCAAACTTGATGAAATTTGTTTCTAAATTTTTATAAAAGGAAGGTGGTCAACATAGGACCATGTCTTGATGTTTCACAAAGCTTCTTAGAAGGAACAAGCTTGTTACAACCATAATGCCTACATATGGCAACCACTAATAGGGTTTTGCTTTGCTAGGTTTAGGTGTTTAGGATTTGTTGTAAAAATTCATTTGTAGAATGCAATGATGCATGGAACTAATAACATCCTAATATAAAATCTGGGATGTTACAAACATGGTGACAAAGACCCCTCCGGCTTGGACAAAACCGTTCATGGAATATCTCAAACACGGAACTTTGCCCGACGACGAGGTCGAAAGACGGTAGATAGTACGACGAGCAAAGGGTTATACCATAATCAATGGGAAACTCTACAAAAGGAGCACTACTGGTGTATACCTAAAGTGTGTGTCCCAGCTAGAAGGTATGGAAATCCTACGCGAAATCCATCTCGGAGATTGCGGGCATCATGCCACTCCTCGATCGTTGGTCGCGAAAGCCTTCCAGCAAGGATTCTACTGGCTGACCGCGAAGGCGGACGCCGACAAGCTGGTTAAAACGTGCACATGATGCCAGTATTATGCCCAACAACCACATGTCCCTGCTGAAGAATTGCGAACAATACCTATAACTTGGCCGTTTGCAGTCTGGGGGCTAGACATGGTGGGACCGTTACAAACGGCACCGTGTGGATTTACGCATCTGCTTGTAGCAGTTGAGAAATTCACCAAATGGATAGAAGCTAAACCCATTATAAAGCTTGATGGGGCAACCACCCTCAGGTTTGTCCGAGATCGAGTGGTGAGATTTGGTCTCCCACATAGCATCATCACCGACAATGGAAGCAACTTGTCACTCGGAGAAGTGGAGGCCTATTGCTGGGACAAAGGCATCCGACTTGACCTTGCGTCTATGGCACACCCACAATCTAATGGTCAAGTTGAGAGGGCTAATGGGTTAATTCTGCAGGGAATCAAGCCACGTCTTGAGGCACCTCTACATAGAGTAGCTGGAGCCTGGGCGGAAGAATTGCCATCTGTACTGTGGAGTTTATGAACTACACCCAACAGATCCACCGGCTAAACCCCCTATTTCATGGTATATGGAGCAGAAGCCATCCTACCTTCCGACATCCTCCACGATGCACCAAGAGTTGCCGCCTACGACGAAGATGACGCTGAAGAATCCAGAGGCCTATATGTGGACCTTCTCGAGGAGGAGCGCGTTTTGGCATGCCAAAGATCCTCCATCTACCAGCAGAAGCTACGCAGCTACCATAGTCGCCGTGTTCGGCATCGCTCGTTTAAAGAGATTTGGTGCTCCGACTTAAGCAGAAGAAGTCACACAAATTATCCCCGCCATGGGAAGGACCGTTCATCATAAGCAAGGCGCTGCTCAATGGGTCTTACTACCTTGTCGACAATTGTGAGCTCAAGGATAGACCCAACAAGGATCATAAGCGTAAGCGACGTGACCCGGATGATGACTACCCGGAGCTTGATCGGCCATGGAACATAGCACAGCTACGTCCTTTCTACACTTAGCATTTTTTATCTAATCGTGTACCTCTTATATGATCAATGAATTAAAGCTCTTTGGTTCACTCATATGCTGAGTCTTTTACCTCCTTTAGTGTTTATTTTTGGATCATATAAACCTTTATGCACAAGCTTTGCAATTGCACTTGTGAAAATTCCGCCTACAGGCGTTAGCTTAAGTTTTCTGGTCTACACGTTCTTTGTTGTTTTTATGTGGATTCTGGAGTAGTGACTTTCGGCACTTATTGTCGGCGATTTTGTGCTCAGGTTATTGACGGTACCATTGGGCATCATCACCTAAGAGCATGGTTCCGACAACGAGTCTTCCGACTCACGAAAAGTCAAGCATAAAAACCAAAGTAATGGATAAGCCAACACTTGCTTAAAAAATATATACATATTGGGCATTAATTCTTAAGTAGCAGGATACGACAACCACTGTTTTCCGCCTTAAGATTACATCACCAAGTTTTTTCAATGCACACTCCAAATGTGAAACAAGAATTGGGTGCAGGGGACTTGGAGGATGCATCATCACCAGCCGGAGATTCACCCTCAACGTCGCCACTATGAGGAGACTCGGAAGATTCAGGGTCGACGTTGTCAAGAAAGTTCCTGGGCACGAAGACGTCGACGTCCACCAACTCGGCAACCCTGGTGTCATAACCCGCGAGTGATGACAGGATGGCTTCGTGATCGATCTCCTTTCCGTCATCATCCACGTCGGGGATACCAGATGTCACCATGTCGATGTCGGCACCTTCATAGTGCGCCTTCACCATGGACAATGCCATCCTTGCGCCAGCCCGTGCACATGAAGCTTTCCAGCTTGCGACACGCTCGGGGGCTCGGCGCAGAATCTCCGAGTACTTCACCACGGAGTCGGAGGCCTTGATATAAATTTGGAGGGTCTTGGCAATCTCCTTGGCTTGGGTGATGGCGGTATTGATGAATTTGCCGGCAAGAATCATGCATTCCTTGTCCGATGGAGGCGAGCGGGTTAAACCCATAGGCGCTGAAAATTCCGACAAGGAGCGCATGAGTTCAATAAAATTCTAAGTAACCAGACTGCAGAACTACAAGGCGGAGAACGCTTACTGAAGATGCTGGCCTTAGCCTGCCAGACGACGTCCGCCAAAGATTCCTTCTCTTGTTGGAGGAGCTTAAACGCCTCGCTATGGCGAAGGTTTTGCTCATCGGCAGCTTGCTTCTGATCCTTTAGGATCGCAAGCTCCTCCTTCAAGCGATTGATCTCCACGGAGGCGGAGTCCTGCAGGGCTTTCATGGAATCCTCGTGCATCTTCAGCATTTCTTCCCTCTCCTTCTTAAGGATCTTGTTTTCGCTGTCCAGCTGCTGAATGTGCTTGGACTGCTCGACAATATCCTTGGCCTTGGCGACATGCTCTGCAAGTCGGAGAAAACAAAGTACACAGTGAGTACTCGAAAACGGAAGGCACAAAAGTAAGAAGGAAGTGCGCAAAAAGAAAACAGACTCTTGTTTTTGATGATCTGTTCCTTCAAGATGGCGGTTTTACCCTTTTCAGCTTCAAGGTCCGCGCGCATCTTCTAGTACTTATCGTTGGCCATGCCCCTCCGAGAATTCTCGTTCTGTGGAAACAAACACAAAGTCAAGTCGTTGTTTAGTCCGCTTAGAGCCTCTAGTCGGAAATTTTCCACTTAGATGCTCGGGGGCTACAGCGAGAGATTTTAACTTAGCAATATGCTTAGCTTTTCTTTAAGCATCTAGTCGGAGCTAATTCAGTTCTCAACTAGAAGCTTGGGGGCTACAGTATAAAGTTTTAACTCGGACAATGCTTAGCTTTTCTTTAAGTATCTAGTCGGAACTAATTTAGTTACAACTAGAAGCTTGGGGGCTACATCACTTAAAATTATGAACACTCTGTATGCTACTCTTAAAGCATCTAGTCGGAATAATTGATTCCATCTAAATGCTTGGGGGCTACAGTGAGAGTTTTTTCTAACTTAGTCACTTTTAGAGCATATAGATGTAAAACCAATGGTTTTCCGTCTACATCCTCGGGGGCTACAGTGGGATACTCATATGAAATGCAAAAGGTAAAGTAAAACTTACAAGTGTGATGATCTTGAGGTTTGTAGCACTCTCGGCCAGCAGCTTGCCAAAGGAAACGCTATTACTTTGCAAGATGTCTGCTTGACGGAGTAGATCCTCAAGACCGAACGTCGGAGATGACGGCACTCCTCCAGGAACCATAGTTGTGCTACCCGGCGTAAGCACCGGGAAAATAATCTTCGGCAACTCGAAGGGTTTCTAGGGAGTAGAGGAGCCGCCTTCGGAAGAAGTACCAGCACCCACCACCGCCTTGCCGCTACCGATGGCATACTTAGCCAGAGCTTCAGCCATTTGAAGAGCAGCGCTCTCCTGCGTCGCCTGCTCGCCGACAATTGCGAGTTCGATAGAGGCGCCAGAATCCACTTCCATGGCGGAAGGGCCTGGTTCCTCCTGGACTTGGGAGTTTGTCGGAGCGGAGGAGGGCTTGACGGCAGGAGTAGCAGGGGCGATGGCGGGGGAAGAGTCGTGATGCAGCATATCTTTAATATTTCTAGAAGCCCCAAGAGTCTTGGAGGACTTCTTGAGGCTGGTTGTGGCTTTCTTCCTGAAACGTGCAAAATGCATAAGTACAAGAATAAGACAGATAAAATAAGACAATGTCGGAGAATAAGAAGCTTACACTAGGGGGGGGGGCGCTTTGGCGAACATCCCGGTGGCTTTCTTCTTTTTAGCCTCCAGGGCGGCAGTACTCTTTTTGGAGGCTCCACCCTCCGTCTTCTTCTTCTTGCCTCCGTCAGCAGCGTCAGAGGTGGAGCTCTTCCGCTTTCGCGCCAACGGGGCATCATCGTCAGACACGACCGTGACTTCCTTCATCTTGGGATCGTAGATTTGGGCGGCCAGGTTGCCCTCCTCTAGATCGCTAAGCTGTTAAGTGAGAAATCATCGTGTTAGACAAGATGATATTGGCAAGACGGAAAAACTGGAGTAATGTCATACATGGAAAATAAATACCTTTGGGAACTTTCCGTCTACGAACATGTCGTAGGTGAGTGTGAAGCCACGCTTCTTGTCATTCACCTTGACGATGTCCTTAAGGCGGAACTTGACGGAGTCGCTCGAGAAGTTGTCCTCGGAGATCCGGAGGGTATCCCTTCGGTCGCTGGTGTACTCATGCATAATATTCGTACGGTGATGCAGAGGTTGGATCCGCCTGATGAACCAGCACATGGCTAGGTCCAAGCCGGTTAGACCCGCCTCCACAAACCACTCTATCTGCCTTATTGCGCGAGAAGCGTTGAGGTCGGAGGGAAGGGAGGCATGGGACTGCCATGTGGGGACTTCGGCGGCGGCTCCGTCCACAAAGTCCGGGTACGTTACTTCTCAGCCCGCCAAAGGAATGTCGGGGCCGTAGAAGTACGTCCGCTACCAATTTTTGCATGACTCGTGGCCGACGATGTCGGGGAACCGCCGGCCAGGACGGATCTTGAAGCTTATGGTGCCGCAGTTTCTAAGCTCCTCCCTACTGTGTCCGGCTTCACGTTTGACGGTGAAGAAGTACACAAACAAATCTAGCCTAGGCCTAATCCCTAGGTAACCCTCACAAAGTGCCGCGAAGTTGCTAAGCACTAAGATACTATTGGGGGAGAGGTTGTGGGGTTAGACCTTGAAGTGATTCAAGACGGACAGGAAGAAGTGGGAGATGGGCAGAGAAACGCCGCGTACGAATTGCGCTTTGAGGTACACTTTCTCTCCGGCTTGGGGAGAGGGGGTCACCTCGCCAGGCGAGCCCCTCCGTCGCAGGGAGGTAACCCTCAGCGACCATCTCTTGGATGTCGTGGCCGGTGATGTCCGAGCCGCTCCAGTCGCCTTTGTGCGAGTTTGGCTCCTCTTCCAGGGGCTCCAGCGCCGCCAGGTTATGGTCGCTGCCGGTGGTTTCTATCACCGCCGATGCGGGGATAACCAGGCCCTCTGGGGGAACGACGACGGAGCTCGCCGGCTTCGCTCGACGCCGCCATTGATGGGGATGAGCTGCTGCTAGCCATGGAGAAAGGAAAGAACGCGACTGGTGCAAGCAAGAGGCTAGGGTTTTTCGAGGTTTTCGCGGAGAGCTCGAGGAGGCGCGCGGCTGGAGGAAGAATACGATGACGCGAGAGAATGGGGTGAAAAGTGGCAAGTGTCCCACGGTCGCTATTTATCTTACTCTACGTCAAGATTCGTGCAGCTAATCGGACGGTTGCCGCGTAGACGACGTGTTTGTGAACGTGCGCGGTAATTTCGCCACGTCTCCAACCGTCGCCGCCAACGGTTCGTATCGCTCGCGCGGGAAAAACGGATATGATTACGTTCTCTGCATGTGTGAGTTACGAGGCATCGCTGACCTACAACCTACATCGCCTTAACTGACATGGTAGATGAGCCATCCCATCGAAGATTCCGGCATGGGCGGATTTAATCCGACAACGGGAGCGTATGATGGAAGATTCAGCGTTTCTCCGACTTACTTATAGAAGATTGAGAAAACTTTTGCAGGGTTCTTTGGGAGGACTACAAGATGTTGCTTGACGATTTTCCGGCATCCATTTAGACGGAGAATTCCACGGGAAGAGGAAAGACGGCGCAAGATCTCAGAGTTCTCTGGGGGCTACTGTTGGGGATATGCTATATGGGTATCCTCATAGCATGTCTCTTATCCGACTAACCCGGGTGGCCCATAGTCGGTAGCATGGCCTATGGCCTGCTGGGCGGCCCAGTTAGGTGGATCCAGAAGGGAGGCCCATGCCGGATAAAGGAAGGCTACAGTGGAGTCACTAGCGTACCCGGAGCCTTGGAGTGCAAGATACACAAGACTAGTAATAGACGGTGTAGAACTCTGTAACCTGTCCGGCTAGGACTTTTCCCTATAACCCTAGGATCTGACGACTATATAAGTCGGGCCTATGGAAGCCTTTAGGGCAACGATAACTTAGACTTTCTAGTCACCTCGCACAGTGAACCTAATCTCTGTAACTCGGCGTATTGCCATTATAGTGATTTATAGCAGGAGTAGGATTCCGTCCCCGTTGTGGGATCTGAACCTGGGTAAGCTGTGTTACCTCGTACCCGTCAACCATCCGCCTTACCCCATGTCTCTAAACACGCACTGTGAGGACCCCTCCATGGCGTACTCGTCGGCAATACCACGACACATAATCAAATTTAAAGTTTTCTTTTGTTTGAATTTTTGTAAATACAATGTGACTTGTTGTCCTTTATTATAATGAGCAATGTAGTGCATGTATTCACCTTAAAAAACTATTTCTATTTCACTATGGTACTCTTTTTGTTTCTAAAACATTGTAAGGACAAGGTATTATTTATATTAAAATAAAGAATTCCTCTCTTTATTTATTGAATTATATTACTTGGCTTTATTGCAATTATTCATTTTGCATTTTCTTATTTAATCTCAATTATGTGAATTACATCAAATACATTAATTACCCATATAATATAATCTTTAAACTAATTCAACTTTCAAATTCATAATTCCAATATTCTTTTGAATTCTTTTCCCCAAAACAATAAAAATGAGCAAAGGTCATGTCGTAATCTGTCAGAACAAGAGAGATCTCGATCCCCCTACGCCATTTTAGTTTTGCGTGAAAATACCCCGAATTTTCTTATGCATGAATGAAATGCAGAAACATGTATATCCTCTATTTTTGGTCTCTAATTCTTTTGTTACACCCACGCGGAGCCCACGCAGGTGGGAGGGCATTAGCTGACGCATAGGCCAGCGCTGGTCGCCGCTGGCAGTGGTCCACATGGGCGCGCGCGGGCTGGCGCGCTGGCAGGCTGCCAGCGGCCCACTCGGCCAACGCCGCTTCCTCACCTGGCCACCACCTCGAATGTGCGCTAGGCTGGGCCGGCTAGAACGCGCGCGGGCAAAGGCCCATTCGGCCAGCGCCTTGGCTGACTGCTAGGTTGGCCACGTGTGTGGTGACCCAGCATACCACTGCATGATGTACTATACTATAGTCGTTGACATAACACCAATGAAACACCGTTCACTAGTGTTACATCCCTCAGAATGGCACAACAGAAACACAGCGGGTCCAATACATGGCTAAAGGTTACAACTCACTCTTTACACAAGATCCAGAGAGCACTCTAGGTTAAAGAGAGGGAAAGAACTTCTTACAGAGAAGAATCAAATGTAAACAACGCAAGAACTATTATACTGCTAGAACTAGTATTTTAACTAAGGGATTGGCATTGCTGCTATTGCAACGCACTAAAGAAATAGGTGCTTTGGCTAGAGATTATATTCCTATCTAATCAGTAACTTCGTCTTCACTTGGGTTGAGGTATATGTGGACTTCCTTGTCTTCATTGAAGAGCTTTAGCTGGGCATGATAAGTCCTGGAGCATAACTTGATGTGGTTGTTGTCTATTCCAACTTTAGAATCTAGCAAGGGTTAAGAAGATACTTTGAGTATGAGCGTACTCAGCAAATTCACTAGAAAAGGAGTGTTTGATTCACTATAACTACAGCCACAGACCGTAGGTCGTAGGCAATGCAAGTTTTCATAAACATTTCTTCAAATTTTGCTTTTATTTTGAAAAGCTATGTCCGTTAGCCTTCACGGGTTTACCAGAACTTTCATGGAGTTCCTTTCCCGCCGCGTTCGCAGCTCCTTCCCGGAACAGGGAGTAACAAGTTGCAGTTCTTACACTCTGCAGAGGTGTGTTACTTTACCCATGAGAGATCAACTCTTTGTTGTCGGGCAGCTTATTCCCGTCCACAATTCCATGATGTGGGGACCAGAAGATGATCCAAGCCAATCACTGCCCCCTTGGCGACCTCGCATGCCTCCTTGGTGTACACCATGCACACATAATGAATTACGACAATGGTTTGTACAAAACGTGAGATGCCAGAAATATCGTGGGACGATGAGGGTTCCCACTCATATGCTGCATATCCTCTATGAATTACCAATAATATGCACGCTACGAGGATAAGAGCCACGACCTGCACATCTGGCTTCATGCGAGAGGAAGAAGATACAACTGACTTCTCCGTCCCATTCCAAATCTTATGGTCAACGCGTAATATACGTCGCAAGAATCAATGGTGACATTGGTTGTTAAGTCCTAGGTGATATAGTTCTGAATAATGGTATTCCAATTGTCAGATTTAATATATTAGCTGATCACCCTGGATCAGTAACCAATAGTTCACATTATTATCAAAAATAGGGTTTTAAGAACTTTTTCAAATGCAAGTGATAACAACACTGGATTTGTAAAATACTTTATATAAAATAAACAAAGAACATGAGCAAGTGTGAACTTGCCTTTTGTGATTGCAAGATTATGCACTCACGGTCTTCGAGTCAGTATAAGATCCAAAATCTGAAATCAGCATCATTGGTCCGGTAAGGACTATTGTTTAAAAAGCAATATGCTTTTATGTGTAAGTAATGTGATGCACGTTCTAAACGCAAATCCCGGGAATAACGTTGTCCTAGGGTTTGGATTCCGGAAATGGTTACTTTGGAATGTGTGGTCCTTTTAGATAAGTTTCACATTTGTACTTCTATTAGATCTTATATAAGAGTTCTTGTTTGAAGTGGAAAAAAGAATAACCTTCGAAGAAAAGTTTTCTCTTCTAAGGTTTAAACAAGCTTTGGGGTTAGTTGAGTTGGGTAGCTGTTATTTATGTTTGCTTGAATGGTTTGGGTTTGAGACGTTTTTATAATTTAACTACTTCAGACCAAAGTTAACTATAAAATATATAGTAATGTTTATTGTATTATGTTTAGATTTTTGGAGATTAAAGTTAACTTTAAAATATAGATATTTGTGAAAGGATAATACTTATAACATTTGTATCTAGAATGTTTCTTTTAGGTTACTTAAGATTGGTTATCTTTTTTACTTGGTGTAGTGGTTTCTTGATTCAATAATGGAGTGGTATTATTTACCTTTTATAGATGAGTGTGTATGGTTTATGAACCAAGATATATTTTTACTTAACTACTTATGAACTTATTATAGTGTTATGGTAGTTCTTGTAACTTGGTGGTTTAAAGTAGATAGGAATGATATGATTTATTCACAAGTTGTTCTTTAAGGTTTTTTATCATGAATTGGAATCCTTTGAGAATATAATCTTCCCTCAAGGTCGAGGATAATTTAAATAAAAGAGTATTTATTATGTTTTAAACCATTATGGCCTTATATTATTAAATTTAAGACTAATACTATTTATTAGACTTATTTGACTCATTTTAGGAATATTAATAAATTTTATTTATCCTTATATGAATTATTAATGAAGTAAGTAAGTTTAAATTTGAGTTATTAAAATATTTGAATTTTTATTTAACTCAAAAGTAGAATATTAGATTTTTAACATGTAAATATTACTTTTGTGATCATTTTGGTATATTACATTTATTTTTGTGATTTATAAATAATAAGATGTGATTTTTATAATTCTTATTACTTTATAATTATTTAATAAATAATGAATATTTACTTAAGTGTAATAATAGTACATGATTATAGTTTTAAATTATAATTTTTTTATTTTTCTAGATTTTTGGTATTTTATTCATATTGTTAACATTTTCCATTATTAAAATATGAATTATCAAAGTTTATTACTTATAAAACCTTTATTAAATAACATTTGTTTAAATAATTATCACAATAATGTTTTATAATAGTTTTAAGTTATAGATTTTATTTTTCTGAAAATTTTCGTATATTATACATATTTTCTAAATTATAGCTCAAAAGTTATTAATTAAAAAAGATTTAATCTTTTATTTGATTTCTGGAATATTATTAATTGGGTTTATATTTTATTTATTTCTTAAAGAGGAAATACTTTTTACACCGCACTCAAAGATAGCCTCAGTCACTGACCCGTGGGCCATTGTCCACCTCAGCGCTCAGGTTTAGAAAATGTACTTTTTCCTGACCCTCTCTCTACCCCCAGCCGATGACACATGGGCCCAAGGCCATATCATAAGCCACGTGAGGCAAGACTAGTCAAACGAGCTGACGTGGTTCGACCCTGAGGTGAGCATGACGTAACGATGGCGTCAGCACTACCACCACCGTCAGTGGTTGGTCGCCGGCGACGATCTACTGCGCCCTAGCAAACGAAATGAACCTAGTGCGAATCAGTGCATTGTGCTGAGTTCTAAAGTGGCGGCGTCGCTCGGAATTGGTCATCGGAGCCTCAGATCCGACGAGCTCCGATGGTGGCCGACGGTGGTACATGGTGAGACGATGATTTACAATGAGATAAGAAGATTTAAGGATACTGGAAGGTTCAGGAACTCACCCTGATCATGATAGAGCGGTTGAGGAGGCTTGGGGAGGCGTGACGACGGCGAATCGACGATAATGGCCACGGCGGCCGAGGAAAAAGAATGCTCGATTTCACATGATTCTCGGCGAGCGGGCCTCTATACTTGTTTCTAGATGGTTCAGTCCACTACGACGCGTTTAACGATGGCTATCACGAGGCGAGGGGTGGTCGGAGTTGGCTGGAACGATGATCTCCGATGAGCTAGGTTTTCGGGTGCGGAAGGGAAATGAGTCTGGAGAGCGAGATTGGGGATGACGATGAGCAGGGATGTCACGGTGGCCTTCTTATCCTCTCCCGGCGATGGCGGTGTTGATCTTGGCGCAAGGACGACGATGACGGCATCGGGCGGCGGCGAGCTCCTCCAGCGAGTTGTCTGTGTGCGTGAGGATGACGACGATGGCTGTTTTGCGAATAAACCCCTGGAAATTCTTTCAGCTCAACCCGCGGTCCTTTCCTTACCCTACTCGTCAGTCACATATGGAAATGAGCTGGGCTGGTTACTGGGCTGTTGTGAGCTGCATATGGCATCAGATAAGTATAGGGGTGTTGGGGCACAGCCAGGTAATGTTTTTATTTGTTTTAACTTTTTCTATTTTATGTTTTCCTTTTAAGATTTGAATTTGATTTATATTTTGAACTTTTCTTTGTAGGATTTCTTTGCTGGATAATTTCAATAATACTAAAATATATTTAGTATCATTTGTGAACTTTTATTATATAATCTTTTTGTATTCCTCTTATTTAATCAATAGGAACCCCTTTTATAATAATTTGTAGAAACTTTTCTTATTATTTTTCTCTCCTCTTTTAGTTATGAATTTCTTGAATGATGTATTCTTATTTGTTTATAACTCTTAACTCTAGTTGGCTAAGAGTTTGAATATAAATTTTTATATGTAAAATGATCCTGGATCATTATTTGATGCATGAAATATCAAAGAAATGAATATGTTCATTACTACTTCCATTGGTTTGTAAATTGGCAATTGTATCTATTCCATTATGATAAACAAGGAAGTTTAGGATTTTGGATTATAATTATTTACCCTAGGGTTTAGGGTTTTTAATATACTTAGACTCCTTTATGGATGTGGTTAAAGATTCAATAACTAAGCATATTGTTTCTGTTTGGGATATTTGATGACATCACCTTTTATAATAGAAAGTTATAATTAGAATGTTTTATAGAAAGGAACTGGTAAAGACATGCTTATAAGTTTTGCTATAGGAAAATATTCCTATAGAGTGATATGGACATAAGATGATAGATCAATAACATGAAATGGATATTCTACTTGGTTTGAGATTTAGAATTGATTGTCTACCAAGAATAAATAGAAGAGTAATTTATAACATATTATTATATTTCACAATCCTGGATTTCTAATTAAGGAATTCCTTTCCTAGATATAATACTTCTTCCTATCCATCATCATGGTTAGTATGATGAGCTTACTCATTAAATCGTCTTTGAAATGATTTTCTTCCATTAAGGTTTTTAGGGTTTTGGTTTAACTTTTCCAAGTGTTTAAATTTCAAGATTCATTCATTGATGAATGCATTCCACTTGTTTGAAATTTGTTGGTTTCCTTTTATTCAAATTTTTGTTCAAGATGGGTTTTAATGTTTCCATTTAGAAACAAAAAGTTTCTTTTCACCCTAAATTTCAACAATTATTTATTTTTTTATTTATTTTTCACATTTCAAAATTTGGAAATTTTTTGGAATGTGACACCAAGATTGGAATGAAAAGGTTTTAATAAAGATTTTGGAAAAACCTAAGGATAAGAGTAGCTGGGAGTTCTGTCTTGAAAACATAAGGAGATTATATGTAGGTCTCCATAGTTTTGTTAATAGAAACTAGTTGAGTATTTTGTTGTGTCAAAGTCATCTTGGCTCAGGTTTTGAAATGCCAGAACATTTGAGAATATGAAAGATGAGCCAAGACATTTCCATTGTAAGATAGCCCTTGCGAAATAGAGTTGAGATGAGAAGTAGAGTACCTAATGCACAATCAGTTGCATGCACTCAAGCAAACAAGTAAGCAAACAGTGCAACACTTAATAAGAAAAATATTTTGTTCCCCCTGATTTTTTCCTTTTGGACAGCAAATCAGGGTTGCTGAAATTGGGATGTTACAGATGGAGTAGATGTTTGACGAAGTATAAGGTGGCAATCTCATGTCCCTTGAGTACGAGGGCCGCTCCTCATGCTACTCAACTTTAGTCACGAGTAAGTTCTTGTCATAGTAAGTACACTAGTATCATAGAGAACCGCCAATAGGGTACCCCTTGCACATGACACGGGAGCTATCCCATATCAAAATGACAAGGCAAGTAGACAATGAGCATCTCAGCAATCTTCTTTATTACCATGGGGAAATGGTGCTTTTTTCTATCTTTCCTCTTTTCAATGTCTCTCTTTTTTTATAATAAGAAAGCTTCATAGATTGCTCACTATGGTTATGCTGCAAGTTTCCACCATGATTAGGCATTCCTTATGCTAGCGGCCCAGGTGTTTCTCTAACACATATACATAACTCCATGGACTTACAAGCTCCCTTTTTATTTCACACCGACGACATCCATAAACAAAATAGCATGATATCAACGGGGTAGATATTTACAAGTGTTGAAAGCATTCTTCGTGACAGCACGATTCTACTAATCCCAACTTATAAGTGCAAGCATATACAATATAGTTGACACAATGGTTCAAGTTTATTAAGGGCAGGAAAATAAGGTGTGCCATCAAGTTTTTGAGAGCTTTACTAACTAGTTTTCACATAACAAAAATAATTTTTAATTTGAAAGGTAGATGAAGCTTAAGAATTTACTTGGAAGAGCAAAATAATGCTAATAGGTAGATATGGTGGACACAAATGACATAGATTTTGGTTTAAAGGTTTGGATGCACGAGAAGTATTCTCTCTCAGTACAGGTTTTTGGCTAGCAAGGCTGGGTAGCAAGCAAAAGAGTTCAAGGAAACAAGCAAACATACAAGTAATAAAGCCAAACATGGAATCTCCCTTGAAAACACAAAAGATCTTGAATAAAGAATACTAAACTTATGAGCCAATCAAGAAAGAAATATATTGATATAAAATACATATAAGTGCTTTTATCTTTTCCTTTCAAACCTCAAAAAGTGTTGCTACTGACTAGATCTCGGTTTGCCAAAACCAATTTAGATTTACTTGATGCTCCCAAAGTGATACCAATACTAATCAACAAGATCAATCATATAATAGAGATTGCAAACTAAAATAAGAAGTGCAAAAAGTAAAAGATGAAACTTCTCATTAATATTCCGTAAAGGCACTCACACCAATGGATACATAGATAACCAACTAAAGGAGAGATACTTCCACAATGCAAACCAGCCCATATGATAACTTCCCTACTCAAGATATGACTACTAAAAAGGTAAAAGATGAAAGATAATGATGTGATACCGCGGCACTCCCCCAAGATTGGAAAAAACCAAGGGGATGTCAAAACCTGATGACGAATTACTCCTTCGGTGGTGGTCGTGTTCCCTTGATAAGCTTTTCAACCAGCTTCCTCAAATCTTCAATCTTGAAGGTTAGATTATGAATCAACTCCAATTTATGCTCAATGCAGTTCATGATCATGTTGGACCGAGAATCCCAGTCCTTGTTATTCTTTCCCCACTCTTCTTCCTTACATTTTTCTTTCCCTGCATAGTTAGAACGAGGCATATCCCAACTAGAGGGCAACTTCCCTTTGGGCATCTTTTGGAATTGCTGCTCATGTATAAGAGTATGGAAGGGGTTCTTGGTGCGTGGAGGAAGTGCTGTGGAGCAAGGCAATGACCTGGAGGTTTCCCTCCTGTAGGCATCCATGCTGTCCTCCTAAGATTGATAGGGTTTGCCACCACGCCAATGCCCGCAACGGTAGCGCGGGTGTTCGGATGCTTTTCTTCCTTCACTTCTTCTTCATCCTCGACCAAGATCTCCTCCTCCTTCTTGGGGCCTTGAAGATCATCTTCCACGGGATTCTTGCCCTTATCGTTGGCGTAGACCATGGTGCTTCTAAACTTGAGAATATTTCCTGATAGAAACAGATCGAAACAAAAACACGAAGAGAACACGATATACAAACCTCGGGGGATCCGGGGTTATATATTACGAAGTTTTACGACATAAGCAAGGTACTGTGCGAAAACGGGACGGAGACAGACTCCGAGGTGGTCTCACCCCTGGTGGCGTGGCTAGGATGGGCTCGCGCCACTGGTGGGTGTGGCCCACCCGGGCTCTGTTTCCTCCTCTTTTTCATATCGTAACATTCCATATGGAATAAAAATAGCAAAAATATAAAGAGATAAGTTTTTCGTGAACCTTCTATTTTCAACACTTTTACCTATTCGGAAACGGACTCTGCAGATTCCTGAGTTTGATCTCTAATGAATTCTTCCGGAGTCACAATTTGAATAATGTCAACATCTTCATTATAAGAGTCTCCAGAAATATAATGTTTAAGCCTTTGACCATTCACCACTTGTGTACTGTTGTCTCTCAAATATGAAATTTTAATAGAACCTGAACGATACACCTCCTCAATAACAAAAGGTCCTTCCCATTTTGAGAGTAGTTTTCCTGCAAAAAATCTGAGACGAGACCTATACAATAGAACTTTCTCACCAACATGGAACTCCCTTTTTAGAATTATCCTATCATGCCATCTTTTTACTTTTTCTTTAAAGAGTCTAGCATTTTCATAAGCTTAACTTCTCCACTCATCTAAGGTACTTAAGTCAAGCAATCTTCTCTTACCAGCAAGTTTAAAATCTCTATTTAGTTCTTTCACTGCCCAATAAGCTTTATGTTCTAATTCTAGAGGCAAGTGACAAGCTTTACCATAAACCATTTTGTAAGGAGACATTCCCATAGGATTTTTATAAGCAATTCTATAAGCCCATAAAGCATCATTCAACTTTTTAGCCCAATTTTTCCTAGATCTATTAACAGTCTTTTGCAAGATAGATTTAATTTCTCTATTTGAAAGTTCTACTTGCCCACTGGTTTGGGGGTGATAAGCTGAAGCAATTCTATGGTTAACATCATACTTAGCAAGAGTCTTCCTAAAACCACCATGAATAAAATGAGAACCTCCATCAGTCATGAGATATCTAGGCACACCAAACCTAGGAAAAATAACATATTTAAGCATTTTTAAGAGGTATTACCATCAGCACTATTTGTAGGTATGGCTTCCACCCACTTTGTAACATAATCAACAACAAGAAGAATATGAGTATACCCCTTTGAAGGAGGAAAAGGACCCATAAAGTCAAATCCCCAACAATCAAAAGGTTCAATAACAAGAGAATAATTCATTGGCATTTCAATGCGTCTAGAAATGTTACCAACTCTTTGAAATTCATCACATGATAAAATAAACTTCCTTGCGTCCTTGAAGAGAGTAGACCAATAAAAACCTGATTGTAAAACTTTTTGTGCGGTTCTATCTCCAGCATGATGTCCTCCATAAGCACTGCCATGAAATTTTCTCAATATCTCTTGTTGTTTATATTCTAGAACACATCTCCGCATAATACCATCTACTCATTCTTTATATAAATGTGGGTCATCCCCAAAGTAATGCCTCAGGTCATAAAAGAATTTCCTTCTTTGTTGGGCTGTAAAGGTTGGAGGCAAATACTTGGAAACAACAAAGTTAGCATAATCAGCATACCAAGGGCTCTCTCTCGGGCTTACATGTATTGCAGCCAACTGTTCATTTGGAAAACTATCATTAACAGGAATATGGTCAAAAGAAATGTTTTCCAAATGAGATAAATTATCAGCAATAGGATTTTTTGCACCTTTCCTATCTACAATATGCACATCAAACTCTTGTAAAAGCATCACTCATCTATTAAGCCTAGGCTTAGCATCTTTATTTGTCATAAGATACTTAATAGCAGCATGATCAGTGTGAATGGTAACTTTTGAATCAACAATATAGGGTCTAAACTTATCACAAGCAAAGATTACAGCTAAGAACTCATTTTCAGTAGTAGCATAATTCTTTTGAGCATCATCAAGAGTCTTACTAGCATAATGAATAACATTCAATTTTTTATCTACTTGTTGCCCAAGAACAGCACCCACAGTAAAATCACTAGCATCACACATAATTTCAAAGGGTAAATTCCAATTAGGTGGTTGGACAATAGGAGCAGTAGTTAAAGCTTTGTTCAAAGTTCCAAAAGCTTCCTTACAATCATCATAAAAAACAAAAGGTACATCTTTTTGGGGAAGGTTTATAAGGGGCTTTGAAATTTTTGAGAAATCTTTAATAAAACGTCTATCGAAACCAGCATGACCAAGATAACTTTGAATACCTTTAACATACCTAGCATAGGGAATTTTCTCAATTACTTCAACTTTGGCTCTTTCTACTTCAATACCTCTTTCAGAAATTTTGTGTCCAAGAACAATCCCTTCATTAACCATGAAATGACATTTCTCCCAGTTAATAAAAAGTTATCAAGGTTGTGCAAACAATTATCAAAAGAAGTTCCATAGACGGAGAAATACATCTCTGAAAGGTAGCAGGAGCATTACATAAACCAAAAGGCATACGCCTATAAGCATAAGTTCCATAGGGACAGGTGAAAGTGGTTTTCTCTTGGTCTTGAGCTCTCACAACAATTTCAGAAAACCCAGAATAACCATCAAGAAAACAAAAATGAGTCTTCTTAGACAGCCTTTCTAGCATTTGATCAATAAAAGGTAGAGGATAATGATCTTTCTTAGTGACTTTATTCACCTTTCTAAAATCAATGCACATCCTATAACCAACCAATACTCTTTGAGGTATAAGCTCATTATTTTCATCAGGCACAATAGTTATTCCTCCTTTCTTTGGGACACAATGAACAGGACTAACCCATCTACTATCAGCAATAGGAAAGATTATACTAGCAACAAGAAGTATTAATACCTCATTTCTTACCACTTCCTTCATCTTAGGATTTAAACGGCGTTGATGTTCAACAACTGGCTTTGCATCAGGCTCAATATTAATAGCATGCTGACATATAGTACGAGAAATCCCTTTTAAATCATTAAGAGTATACCCCATAGCTCCTCGGTGTTTCTTCAATACTTCCAATAATCTTTCCTCTTCCTTTCCTGAAAGTTTAGAACTAATAATAACAGGATATATTTTCTTATCGTCTAGGTAAGCATATTTAAGATCATTAGGTAAAGGTTTCAAAAAGAAGACGGGATCGCATTTAGGTGGTAGTGTGGTACCCAACTCTTCCACAGGTAGGTTGTGCTTAAGCATCTTAGGTTGACGAAGGAAAATCTCGTCAATCTCATTTCTTTCCTTCATGAAGACTTCACTTTCATGATATTCCATATACTGTTGCAAGGCATTGTTAGGTGCAAGAGAAATAGCAGCGAGTTGTTCAACCCTGAAATCCTCATTAGGCAATTCATTTTCATAAGGAGTTTTAGCAAATTTGGAAAAATTAAACTCATAAGATTCTCCATCAAACTTAGTTAAAACTTTCTCCATTTATGTAAGATCCCACCTTTATAAAGGTAAAGATCCATGTGATTGCAATGCTAGTCCCTGGATCAATTGCTAGCATCCACAGTTTAAGACGAAGTACATAGAAACAAAGGTCATTATTAGATCGTCATTCCAGAGATAACATAGTCTTTTACAACTCCATAGCCATAGGCTAGTACAAGAGTTTAACTTAACAATATAAAATAGAAGTCTTCATCTTCATGTGCCATAGGCAAGCATGTTGAGTGTAGACTCATAAACCCTAATCATCATTAGAGTAACCTGCAACATCACAAGTTACAGCCATAGTGGGTCAATACATTGGAATAGAATTGCCAAGTGATACCTTAGTAGAATATTAACATCTAGTTACTACATGAATTTGGCTAAGTGTAGCTTAGGATTGGTTTGCTCAAAATAGGTTTTACCTATTAGTTGAACACACTAAGTTTCTCTTTGACAAAACTTTCCCAAGGAACCACCAATATAAATTGGTGAACCTTCACCCTTGTTCAACCACAAGTTTTACTTATAAAATTGGGATGAGGAGATTCTTGATAGCTTCCATGTCTTGATGCTCAAGTTGTCCATTACCGGGTACATGGCTAAGTACTTAGTTTATTCCATCTGCAGAGGTTGTGCACTTTCCCCACAAGACTTGATTTTCACCAAGACAGGACCTTTCAGAAGCCTTCCCTTAGACCAAAATGGACGCGCTCCAAACCTATCAATCCCCTACCACCAACTGTCCATTTGGCTAAGTTATTGCAACCTATATGATCCAGGCAGAGCCCATAATGTCATGTGGCTGCACTAGAAGCTTCTTAACATTTGGCATCTCAAATCCCTTTGTTCCTGGGTGGCAATCCACAAGTGAGATACACAAGGTAAACCATAGAAATGGGCCTGGTGTAACCACTCAACCAAAAACCACCAAGCAATTACCATTCCACCCAGGTGTTTCATTCACTTAGTTGTTTTATTAAGCAAAATCATAAGTCAAAGACTTAGCAATATTTTTACATAGCATGTATATATTCCACCCTTGGTTGCTACTAGCTAGGCTAAGCATGACAATAGCAAGTATCTTAACTTAGAGAAAATTCTAACAATTCTACAACTACTAGGATTTCCCAAGCATATAGATACTTAGTAAAATATTCATGCAAGCCCTGTACAAAACATTTCTAATGCATAGTCAAAATATTGGGACAAAAATATGAAGCACCACTTGCCTTGGTAGTTGTTCACAACCACAATCACTATTGGCACCAAAATCTACACATAAAATGATAGCACCAAATTCACATATCAAAATATACAAGCAAAAATATATGAATGCATGCAAATGCCATGTGATTATTCTTATACATCAAACCAGACAAGTAAAACAGTACTGAAACATAAACAAAACAATTATACACTAAATAAAATTGATTTGGCCCTTAGAACATTTTCCATATAATTTTTATATACAAAATAAGCTTAGAAATGTCTCTGCAAAAAAAAACCATTTTACAGATGCAATTTATTAAACAAACTGCATAACTGGATATAATTCTTTCTCCTGATTCCAATGATATAAAATTTTGCAAAATTTGGACGTGTAGATCAAAAGTTATGAATTTTGCAAGTTTGAACAACTAATAGATCTATTTCCAGATTTTAAATTTAAACCCTAGCCACGCGGCGCTTTCTGATTCGCTGGTACCGGTTCGCACTAGATCACGCTCGCGGCCGTTGGATCTAACTAACTAAGCACGGCCCAGATCTGCGCATACCCCTTCGCGGTTGATCTAATCGCATCCACTGGATCCAGATCCAGTGGACCACGTTGCTCGGACCAACAGCGGGCGACGCAAATGGCTACCGCGGTGGCTACGCGTCTGCCGGTGATGTTCCAGCGAGACCGAAGGGCCAGGGAGAGGGGGCTGGTGCTTACCGAGGTCGCAGAGACACGGCGAAGCTCAACGTGCAGCTGGACAAGGTCGAGGCGCACGGACACAGTAGCAGGACCTCGTCGGAGTTCGTCTGAGCGTCGGTTGTTCACTGTCGGAGTTGAAGACGATGTTCTGGGGCGCAAGTATTCAAACAAAAAACGTTAACATATGCGCGAGACACTGGCGAACATGACTGCGTGAACCAGAAACAGAGGGAAACACGGGGCTCACCGGAATGGCTCGTCGGAGTCGAGTCGAGCTTCGGTCGTTTCCAGAGGTTGACGATGGCGACGACCTAGGGCGATTCAGAACAAAAGAAATGAATGAGAAGGTGCACATGATGATTGTGAAGCAGCTCGTGTGAACCAGAAGGCAAGGTGCGCTCGGAACTCACCGTGATGGCTCGCCGGAGTTCCTTAGTACAGCGGCGGTGCAACTCGAATTGCCAGCAGCCTAGTGGCAGAGATGGTGTGCCGAGTGAGGGGAAATGAGCGGAGAGGGGAGGGATTTAAGTAGACGAAGCTAGGCGGGGATTTACTCGGCAAAACAACGGCATTTAACTCGCAAATTCATCGGCAGTGACGGGGGAGGAAACGGCCGGAGCCGGTCGCGGGTGCGTGATTTCAGGGAAGATGATGACTTGGCGTGTGGGGCCAGCGCGTCAGCGACCGTGGGTACAACTGCGCGCGTGAGATAGAGGGGGAAAAGGGAAATTTCCGGGTGGGCTTCGCGGGCTGCATCTGCTGTTGGGCTGGAAGAGTGGCACCGGCCCTTTTCCTATTCTTTTGTCTTTTTCTTTTTCTTATTTGATTTTCTAAAATCATTTTGAAATGCTTTTTGAATGAGTTTGAATTCAAACTTCCTCTAGATTTTTGTAGAATGATTCAAGCATATATTTGTGTATAAAACATTGATGTTTGATAACAAACACTTTGGTCCATTAAAATATAATTAAAACCATGCCTTAAATGATTATTTGTAATAGGCATACAAATGGTTTTAACTTTTGATTCTTGCTTGAAACTTTGAGCAATATTTAGAAAATAATAATAAATCTTAGGATCAATTCCCTAATGATCAAAACATGGTTTTCCTTATTATAAGGTAGCAATAAGGCTAATGCCTTGCTTTACATAAAATGATAGATCATAAGTTTCTGATTTTTTAGGAAATTATCCTGAAATGAGTATGAATGCATGAATGATGTGCAAACTTTGAAAATATGATTTTAGGGATGTTACAAATCTAACCCCCTTAAGGTTAATCTCGCCCTCGAGATTCGAATTGGCTAGCAAATAGGTGAGGGTGGTCTTTCCGAAGGTCATCTTCTCTTTCCCATGTTGCCTATTCTTCGGAATGATGGTTCCACTGAAGTTTGCAGAATTTGATAGTCTTTGTCCGTGTAACCCTTTCTGCAGTCTCAAGAATCTTGATAGGTTTTTCCTCGTAAGTGAGATCACTTTCCAATTGGACCTCCTCCAAAGGTATGGTGTCCTTCAAAGAAGTCTCTCCCATCTCTGGATGGCATTTGTTTAGCTGATCACATGAAACACATTGTGAACGGCAGACAATGATTCTGGCAATTCAATATCATAAGCTACTTCTCCTTTACGACTCAGAATCTTGAATGGTCCAACATATCTTGGGGCCAATTTTCCTTTGACTCCGAATCTCTTAACTCCTCGAAGTGGTGACACTCTAAGATAAGCTCTATCACCCACTTCATAGGTGACTTCTCTACGCTTAGGATCTGCGTAGCTCTTTTGTCTGGACGGTGTTATCTTCAATCTGTCCTTTACTAGATTGACTTTCTCTTCAGCCTCTTTGATTAGTTTTGGTCCGAACAAATTTCTTTCTCCCACACCATTCCATAGCAATGGGGTAGTACACTTTCTCCCATAGAGAAACTCAAACGGTGCCATATCAATACTGGCTTGATAGCTGTTGTTATAAGAGAATTCTGCATAAGGCAAGCTTTCATCCCAACTAGCTCCATAGTCTAGGGCGCATGCCCTCAACATATCCTCTAGAATCTGGTTGGTCCTTTCTGTCTGTCCATCAGTCTGGGGATGAAAAGCAGTACTGAATTCCAATCTCGTTCCCAATGATTTATGTAGTTGCCTCCAAAAATGAGAAGTGAATTGGGTTCCTCTATCAGACACAATACTCTTGGGTACTCCATGCAGACACACAATCCTATTCATATAGATCTTGGCCAACTTAGCACTTGTGTAGGTTGTCTTCACGGGTATGAAATGAGCCACTTTAGTTAGGCGATCCACAACTACCCAAATAGAATCATATCATGACCTGGTCCTTGGCAATCCGGTGATGAAGTCCATGCCAATCTTGTCCCACTTCCAATCAGGAATAGGTAGTGGTTGTAGAATCCTGCTGGTTTCTGATGTTCCGCTTTCACTCTACTACATACATCACACAAAGCAATATGTTCGGCGATGTCCTTCTTAAGATTATTCCACCAAAATCTTTCTTTCATATCCATGTACATTTTTGTGTTACCCGGATGAATGGAATATGGTGAGTTGTGTGCTTCCTGTAAAATCAGTTTCCGAAGCTCCGGATCTTGCGGAACGCATATACGTTTTCCATACCATAAAGTACCTTGTTCGTCTTCATGGAATCCTTTGGATTTTCCCTTGCCAATCTTTTCTTTAATCTCTTCAATTTCCTTGTCCGTCTTTTGGGCTTCCTTGATTTTGTCCAACAAGGTGGGTTGAACCTCCAATGACATGAGATGTCCTTCAGGCACAATCTCCAATCTGAGGTCTCTAAATTGGGCACACAGATCATCTGGCAACTCTCCCTTAGTAAGGCCATTCACAAATACCTTACGGCTTAGTGCATCCGCTACAACATTTGCTTTACCGGGGTGGTATTGAAAACTCAAGTCATAGTCCTTGATGAGTTCTAGCCATCTTCTTTGTCTCATGTTGATTTCTTTCTGAGTGAAGATATACTTCAAATTTTTGTGATCTGTGAACACTTCACATCGCTTTCCCAAAAGATAATGTCTCCATGTTTTGAGTGCATGGACAACAGAGGCTAACTCCAAATCATGAGTAGGGTAATTTACTTCATGAGTTTTGAGTTGTCTCGAGGCATAAGCTACAACTTTCCCTTCTTGCATCAGAACTGCACCTAATCCATGATGAGATGCATCACAATAAACCTGGAAATCCTTCTCCAAATATGGCAGACATAGGACTGGTGCTGTCACTAGTCTCTTTTTCAATTCTTGGAAACTGAGTTCACATCCTTCAGACCAAGAAAACTTCTTGTCTTTCTTTAGTAACTCCATCATTGGCTTAGCTACCTCGGAGAAATTCTCAATGAATCTTCTGTAGTATCCTGCCAAGCCAAGAAAACTACGAACTTATTTCACTGACTTAGGAGATTCCCATTCAGTTATAGCTGACACTTTTGCGGGATCAACCGCTACACCATTTCCTGACACAATGTGTCCAAGAAATCCAACTTCATTCAACCAGAATTCACACTTGCTGAATTTGGCATACAACTTATGCTCTCTAAGATTCTCAAGTATCAAACGCAAATGTCCCTCATGCTCTTCTTTGCTCTTGGAGTAGATCAAAATGTCATCGATGAAAACGACAACAAACTTGTCAAGGAACTCCATGAACACCTTGTTCATCATATTCATGAAGTAAGCTGGTGCATTGGTCAAACCAAATGGCATCACCGTGTACTCATACAATCCATACCTAGTGGTGAAAGCTGTCTTAGGTATGTCTTGCTCTCTTATCTTAAGCTGAAAATAACCTGACCGGAGATCAATCTTTGAGAACACATAGGCTCCTTCTAGCTGATAAAAAAGTCATTGATTCTGGGCAAAGGATATTTGTTCTTGATAGTCACCTCATTTAGTGAACGATAATCGATGCATAACCTTTGACTTCTATCTTTCTTTTCCACAAACAAGATTGGTGCTCCCCAAGATGAAGAACTTGGTTGAATAAATCCTTTCTGCAACTGTTCTCCAAGTTGTTTCTTGAGTTCTTTCAACTCATCAACTGACATCTTGTAAGGTCTCTTAGCTATTGGTCCTGATCCTGGCAGCAAGTCAATCAGAAACTCCACATCTCTATCTGGTGGCATTCCCGGCAATTCTTCTGGAAACACATCCGGATATTCACTCACAATTGGTACACTATCTATGCTAACCCCCTTAATAGAATTTAGCTTACTCCCTTTTGATTCGAAGTTAGACTTGAATCTTATCCGTTTCTTTTCCGGGGTTGTGAGTGCGACAGTACGATTGGCACAATCTAGTACTCCTTCATACTTGGTCATCTAGTCCATTCCCAATATTACATCCAGTCCTTGGGAATCTAGGATTATCGGGCTAACTGGAAACTTATGCTTTCCAAATTCTATCACTAGATCACGACATCCAAGACTTACTATCATGTCTCCACCGGGAGAACTTACTTTTATTGGACAACCAATATTTTCAGTTGGAAACCCATTTCTATCAACAAATGCTTTTGATATGAATGAATGTGATGCACCAGTATCAAAAAGAACAAGTGCTGGAATAGAATTGAGTTTGAACTTACCAGCCACAGCATCGGACTCCTCATAAATCTCTTCCACATTGATGTGGTTCACTTGTCCCTTCTGGAAAGGGTAGGGCTTGTTGGTTCCTTCAACTTTCTTTTCTGGGCATTCATTTGCATAATGTCCCAGCTTCTTACACTTGAAGCATTCAACCTGACTGATATCTCTCTTTGCAGGCTGACTGCCACTTCCACTTCCACCTCCACTGTGGTGACTCTTGTGTCCACCCTTGTGGTTCTTATACTTGTCATTATCATGATTACGGTGATGCTTGTTGTCATGATGGCGGTTGTGGCTATGGTGGTTGTTGTACTTTCCATGTTTGTGGGATCCAGAACTCCCACTATCATCATGATGGGAACGCTTGTGAGACGATCCCGAGTTGTGCTTGTCAGAGCTGTGCTTCCTCTTTCTGCTTTCAACCTGTTTCATCTTGTTCTCCAAGATGGTAGCCTTGTCACATAGTGATTGGTAGGTGGGGACATAGGCCACGAATAACTGCAGATTCAGTTCATCATTCAGTCCTTCGAGGAATTTCTCTTCCCTCTTGGCATCAATATCAACTTCATCCGGTGCATAACACGCCAGATTGTTGAACTCTTCAATATATTCAGCCACGCCGTGGTGACGCTGTTTTAGGTTATGGAACTCCTTCTTCTTCAAACTCATCACTCCGGATGAGATGTGAGCTGTACGGAATCCATCTTCAAAGATATCCCATGTCACATCCTCAATGGGAGTGGTGATCTAGAAGTTATCCCACCAAGTAGCTGCTGGTCCTTCCAACAGATGTGCTGCAAACCTGACCTTCTCCTCGTCGGTGCAGCCGACAATTACCAAATCCTTGTTCACCGAACGTAGCCAATCATTGGCCACCATGGGATCAGTAGTTCCTGAGAACTTTGCAGGCCTCAGTCTTAGGAATCTGGTGAGCATGTCAAATCATGGTGGATTGTTCTGATTGTTGTTGTTGTTGTTATTGTTGTTATTCTGATTCTGCATAAAGCTGGTCATCATTTGCATTAGCTGTGCCTATGTTGTCATCAGCTGCTACATCTCGGGGGTGACATTGTTGTTGTTTGGGTTGGGATTGGCACATCGAGGAGGCATCTGTGGTTTTCACAAGGATAAAATGAGATACCCATAGATGCTTATCATGCACAATACATCACATAGACAATCACCAAAACAAGCATCAAAATAACATAAAGTTCAACGACATAAACAACAAGTTTGAAAAAGTAATCACACCATAGCAATCCACCCACATGTTGGATGGTCATTGCGACTCAATAAACATAAGCATGGTAAATGAAAGATAAATGAGTAGTCATCACTACTCCTCTGCATCAACCTCCTCATCAACAAGTGTAAGACCTGCATTCTCCATAGAGGTCTTGTATTCCTCGACATTGGTAGTCAAGGCCTCTATCTTGGCCCTAAGAGCCCTCTTTTGTGAGTGAAGTCTCTCAATCACACCCTGCTGGTGCTCGAGCTCGAAGTCCTTGGCCTCCAGCTCTTCCTTCATCTCCCGGATATTCTTGTTCCGGTCTTGGACTCTCTTCTCCTGGCTCTTGAACTTCCTGTCCTGGCTCTCAAACTTGGCCTCCATTTCCTTGACTATCTCGTCTTGCTCCGCAAAGAGCTTGTTCTTCTCACGAAGCTGCACTTGGAGCTTGTCATTGCTAAGCATGACGTTGGTACTATCAGTATCTAGGTGCCTAATAAGAACCTCTAGGTCCTGAAGGTACAGGCAAATCGGCTTCACCGTCTCTCTAGCAGCATCCTCGAATTGAATAGCCTCACCCTCCTTGTCGTGCCTCCCGAAGGGGTGAAAGTAAAGACCTCTAATCTCTCTGGAGTGTACTCCCTACCAGACGCCCAAGCAACTCCTGCATAACTATATCTAAGCCCTTCTCCTTGTCGTCATGCATCAACTTGAAGGTGATCGTCTCTGTGGTCGGCTCTGTCTAGCGTCCGGGCTGAGTGACTCTGAAGCCCCAAAGGTCCTTCCTCTCAAACTTAGTGAGGGGAAGCGTCATGATGCTAGGGAGCAGAAGGTTGAGCATGCTAGTGAGCTCAATAAGACGAGTGCCAAAACGAGTTCCCTTGAACTCTTCGGCCGTGTTGATAATAATAGCAGGCATCTATTTTTATAAGATAGAGAAAAGTTAGAATCAACATCAATAGAGAAAAATCACAAGACAAAGTATCACAAGCATATCTTTGGCAACAATCACACAAGTCATGGCATACACAAATCCATTACAAGCATCAAAGGTTCAACATAACTTAGACAAGTGTGGTGGTCCAACTAACGAAGTACATTACAATCCCATCTCACTTGCCAAGTTGGCTAACAGGGCATCCCTAGAGGCAATGTGTCGATCCTGATCACATCACTACATTGCTAAGTCTATGATGTCCTCTCTTAAACGTTGGTTGGTAGCCTCTAACTCTTGGGTATGCTCCTTTTCTTACCTAAGGTCATTTTGAGTGTTGAGCATTCTGCACTTGAGTCTATCACCAAGCTCCTTGATAGCATTCCATGCTGCATTTCTTGCAGATTCAAAGAATGTCATGTGCATTACTGAGTTGGTGACCATGCAGAATCCTGATTCCTTGTGGTTGTCTTCCTTGTTTTTGTACAAGTGAAGTTGCACCCACCAGTACTCTACTCCTTCATCCATCACGGGGAATCCTTTGTACACAACTGCACCATGTATTCCCATGGCAACCATGAGGTCATTGAGGGCCTTGGGGAATCCAAGGTCATGGTCATGAGTGGTCCCATCCTCACGGCTTCGTTGATGGAGTTCATCTACAAATAGAGATGAGAAAGAAGATTAGAAAAGTTTACGAGAAGAAAAAGACAAGTGTAGAAATTATAGAAAATTTTTCCTTGGTGGTTTCTAATCCAATCCTAGGGTCATAATCCTACAGGAAACACAGTGCTCTGATACCATCTGTAAGATCCCACCTTTATAAAGGTAAAGATCCCTATGATTTCAATGCTAGTCCCTGGATCAATTGCTAGCATCCACAGTTTAAGATGAAGTACACAGAAACAAAGGTCATTATTACATCGTCATTCCAGAGATAACATAGTCTTTTACAACTCCATAGCCATAGGCTAGTACAAGAGTTTAACTTAACAATATAAAATAGAAGTCTTCAGCTTCATGTGCCACAGGCAAGCATGTTGAGTGTAGACTCATAACCCCTAATCATCATCAGAGTAACCTGCAACATCACAAGTTATAGCCATAGTGGGTCAATACATTGGAATAGTATTGGCAAGTGATACCTTAGTAGAATATTAACATCTAGTTATTATATGAATTTGGCTAAGTGTAGCTTAGGCTTGCTTTGCTCAAAATAGGTTTTACCTATTAGTTTAAAACACTAAGTTTTTCTTTGACAAAACTTTCCCAAGGAACCACCAATAGAATTTGGTGAACCTTCACCCTTGTTCAACCACAAGTTTTTCTTAGAAAATTGGGATGAGGAGATTCTTGATAGCTTCCATGTCTTGATGCTCAAGTTGTCCATTACCGGGGACACGACTAAGTACATAGTTTATTCCATTTGCAGAGGTTGTGCACTTTCCCCACAAGACTTGATTTTCACCAAGACAGGACCTTTCAGAAGCCTTCCCTTAGACCAAAATGGACGCTCTCCAAACCTATCAATCCCCTACCACCAACTGCCCATTTGGCTAAGTTATTGCAACCTATATGATCCAGGCAGAGCCCATAATGCCATGTGGCTACACTAGAAGCTTCTTAACATTTGGCATCTCAAATCCCTTTGTTCCTAGGTGGCAATCCACAAGTGAGATACACAAGGTAAACCATAGAAATGGGCCTTGTGTAACCACTCAACCAAAAACCACCAAGCAATTACCATTCCACCCAGGTGTTTCATTCACTTATTTGTTTTATTAAGCAAAAACATAAGTAAAAGACTTAGCAATATTTTTACATAGCATGTATATATTCCACCCTTGGTTGCTACTAGCTAGGCTAATCATGACAATAGCAAGTATCTTAACTTAGAGAAAATTCTAACAATTCTACAACTACTAGGATTTCCCAAGCATATAGATACTTAGTAAAATATTCATGCAAGCCCTATACAAAATATTTCTAATGCATATCAAAATATTGGGACAAAATATGAAGCACCACTTGCCTTGGTAGTTGGGGGAGTAGCAACAATCTTCACAACCACAATCACTATTAGCACCAAAATCTACACATAAAATGATAGCACAAAATTCACATATCAAAATATACAAGCAAAAATATATGAATGCATGCAAATGCCATGTGATGATTTTTCTACATCAAACCAGACAAGTGAAACAGTACTAAAACATAAACAAAACAATTATACACTAAATAAAATTGATTTGGCCCTTAGAACATTTTCCATATAATTTTTATATACAAAATAAGCTTAGAAATGTCTCTGAAAAAACAACCCATTTTATAGATGCAATTTATTAAACAAAGATCATAACTGGATATAATTCTTTCTCCTGATTCCAATGATATAAAATTTGCAAAATTTGGACGTGTAGACAAAAGTTATGAATTTTGCAAGTTTGAACAACTAATAGATCTATTTCCAGATTTTAAATTTAAACCCTAGCCACGCGGCGCCTTCTGGTTCGCTGGTACCGGTTCGCACTAGATCACTCTCGTGGCAGTTGGATCTAAATAACTAAGCACGGCCCAGATCTGTGCATACCCCTTCGCGGTTGATCTAATCGCATCCGCTGGATCCAGATCCAGTGGACCACGTTGCTCTGACCAACAGCGGGCGGCGCAAATGGCTACCGCGGTGGCTGCACGTCTGCCGGTGATGTTCCGGCGAGACCAGAGTGCCAGGGCGAGGGGGCTTGTGCTTACCGAGGTCGCGGAGACACGACGAAGCTCAACGTGCAGCTGGACAAGGTCGGGGCGCACGGACACAACAGCAGGACCTCGTCGGAGTTTGTCTGAGCGTCGGGTGTTCACTGTCGGAGTCGAAGACGACGTTCTGCGGCGCAAGGATTCAAACAAAAAATGTTAAAATATGCACGAGACACTGGCGAACATGACTGCGTGAACCAGAAACAGAGGGGAACACGGGGCTCACCGGAATGGCTTGTCGAAGTCGAGTCGAGCTTCGGTCATTTCCAGAGGTTGACGATGGCAACGACCTAGGGAGATTTAGAACAAAAGAAATGCATGAGAAGGTGCGCAGGATGATTGCAAAGCAGCTCGCGTGAACCAGAAGGCAAGGTGCGCTCGGAACGAACCGTGATGGCTCGCCAGAGTTCCTCGGTACAGCGGCGGTGCAACTCGAATTGCCGGCAGCCTGGTGGCGGAGATGGTGTGCCGAGTGAGGGGAAATCAGCGGAGAGGGAAGGGGTTTAAGTAGCCGAAGCTGGGCGGGGAGTTACTCGACGAATCAACGGCATTTAACTCGTGAATTCATCGGCAGTGATGGGGTAGGAAACGATCGGAGCCGGTCGCGGGTGCGTGATTTCGGGGAAGACGATGACTTGGCGTGTGGGGCCAGCGCATCAGGGATCGTGGGTAGAGCTGCGTGCGTGATAGAGAGGGGGGGGGAAGGTAAATGGCCGGGTGGGCTTTGCGGGCTGCATCTGCTGTTGGGCTGGAAGAGTGGCACCGGCGCTTTTCCTATTCTTTTTTCATTTTCTTTTTCTTATTTGATTTTCTGAAATCATTTTCAAATGCTTTTTGAATGAGTTTGAATTCAAACTTCCTCTCGATTTTTGTAGAATGATTCAAGCATATATTTGTGTATAAAACATTTATGTTTGATCACAAACACTTTGGTGCATTAAAATAGAATTAAAACCATGCCTTAAATGATTATTTGTAATAGACATACAAATGGTTTTAAACTTTTGATTCTTGCTTGAAACTTTGAGCAAGATTTATAAAATAACAATAAATCTTAGGATCAATTCCCTACTGATCAAAACATGGTTTTCCTTCTTATAAGGTAGCAATAAGGCTAATGCCTTGCTTTACATAAAATGATAGATCACAAGTTTCTGATTTTTGAGGAAATGATCCTAAAATGAGTTTTGAGGAAATGATAGATCATAAGTTTCTTATAAGGTGCAAACTTTGAAAATATTATTTTAGGTATGTTACATATTACAATCTATAATAACTCCACAAGTGTTCAAGAAAGTTCTACCAAAAATGATAGGACAAGTTTTACTAGATTCCTTACCAAGCACTAGAAAAACCAGCAGGATATTTAATCTTACCACAAAGAACTTCCACATCTCTTACAGTGCCAATTGGACAGACTGTCTCTCTATTAGCAAGATGAATAACCACATCAATGTCCTCAAGTTCATAAGGACCAATTTCATGCATAATTTCCTTGTAAAGCTCATAAGGAATAGCACAAGAACTAGCACCAATGTCACATAAACCATAATAACAATGATCACCAATTCTAACAGAAAGCACAGGGACACTAGCTTTCCTAGCTTTACTAGGAGGAGAGATAATATTAGAAGCATCTTCACAAAAGATAATGTGTCCATCTTCTACATTTTTAGTGATAAGATCTTTCACAATGGCTACTACAGGTTCAATATATATTTGTTCATCAGGTTCCATAGCTTTCTTTGTACTTTTTCTAACCACATTAGCCATAATAGAATGTTCATTTACCTTGGTAGGGAAAGGTATTTTCTCAATATAAGGTCTAGGAAAAATAGAATCAACAGTACAAACTTCACTATTTCTACCAGGAACAAGATTAACAACATCTTTATAAGGTGCATGGTACTTGTCCTACTCCTTTTTGGGTATTTCAATATACGAGGAAAATTCCTTAAAGCAATTTGCAAGAACTTGAGAATCAAGACCATACTTAATACTAATATCATGAAACTCATAAGTTCCCAAAAAAGATTTAATGCATTCATAATCATAATTTATACCTGACTTTCTTCCTTTGTCATTCTCTCATGCTTCAGTGTTTTCTTGAATACGGTCTAAAAGATCCCATTTAGCTTCTTCCTCCATACGTGTGAATGATCCAGCACAATAAGCATCTAATAAATCTTTATCATGAAGAGAAAGCCTTGCATAAAAGTTATTAATAATAATATTGTTAGGGAGTTCATGAATAGGACATTTAAGCATTAGTAACTTCAATCTCCCCTAGATTGGGCTGTACTCTCTCAATCACGAGGCCAAAAGTTATATATTTGATTCCTATCCTTATGAATCTCACTGGGATGATTGAATTTAAAGTAAAAGAGAGGTATTATTTCCTCCCATTCCATAGATTGTCCATTCTTCAGCAAATTATACCATTCTTCAGCTCTTCCTTTAAATGATATAGAGAGTAAGTTCTTCTTGATTTGTTCAGTTGTGATACCTGCACACTTAAACAACCCGCATAATTCATGGATAAAAAGCAAGTGATCACCAAGATGGACAGTTCCATCCCCAAAATAATAATTATCGATAACACGATCAACAATTCTTGTAGGCATCATAAAAGGATCTCTCTCAACAAGTGGTGGTTCATCTACTACCCTAGCAGTGGTAGTAGCTTTCCCAAATAGGAAACCAAGTGGGTTGTCCATATTGGAAACAAAGTACCAAACAGAAATAAAAAGAAATACTCATAGTAGAAATTTCCTTTACCAGTTCCACTCTTCAATAGCACTTCACTCCCTGGCAACGGCGCTAGAAAATAGTCTTGATGACCCACAAGTATAGGGGGTGTATCGTAGTACTTTCGATAAATAGGAGTGTCGATCCCAACGCGGAGCAGAAGGTGTTGACTAGTGGTTTGGAGCAGGAAATCTCTTTATATACTTACCAACCAGATTTTTAGGGGTTTTTGATAAGGCAAGTAAATAAAGACATCAAATAATTGCAGCAAGTGGCCCAATCCTTTCTTAGAAAAGGACAATCCGGTGATATTACTTATGAGGACCAAACGTTCTCGAGGACACCTGGGAATACTGTCAAGTGCTTTCGTTTCATATAGCTGATTAATCTTCTCTGGTTTGATAAGTGTTGTGTGCGAGAACCTGTGCTAATGTACTGACCTTACTAGGAATAATACATACTTGTGATTAAATCCCTTGCAAGCATCCGCAGCTACAAGAAAGTAATTAAGATAAAAACCTAACCGTAGCCTTAAACTCTGAGATCCTACACTCCCTTGTGCAAAGGTTTCCTAACGGGGGTTCAGGTTTTTGTCACTCCGGCAACCCAACAATTAGTATCCAAATACACAATGCATTCCCCTAGTCCCATAAATGGTGAAGTATCATGTAGTCGACGTTCACATGACACCACTAGAAGAATAGCACCATAACTTAAATATTAACAATTGAATAATACCTCAACACAATTCCCCTACTAACAACATGACTTCTCCCATGTCCTCAAGAACTAAACGAACTACTCACGAGATATCATATGGATCAATATCAGAGATGATATCATGATGAATAACAATCTGAACATAAATAATAATTCAATGGTTCCACTCATAAGCATCAACTACAAATGTAATCAACACTGGGAAAGTTTCCCCTAAGAACTATGCAAGATTCAACACAATTGTTACAACGGGATGGAGTGGTGATGATGGTGCTGGTGGAGATGATGTTGTGGATGATGATGATGATGGTCCCGATGAAGTCTAGCTTGATGACGGTGTTGATGGCGACGATCTCCCCTCTCCGGAAAGGAATTTCCCCGGCAAAAATCTATCTGCTGGAGAGCTCTTTCTCTCTCTGTAGTTTCCACCCCACAGAGGTAGCAGAATCTTTCTATGGTCACTCCCCGAACTTTAGGGTTCTAGGAGGAAGATATAGGCGAAGGAGCAGAGCAGGAGATGGGCCAGGGTGGCCACACCCCTTGGTGGCGCGGCCTAGGGTGGCCCGCGGCTGGGGGGGTGTGGGCCCCCTGTGGCCCAACTCCGCCTCCCCTTCTGGCTTCCTTCGTCTTCTGGAAAAATATGATTTTCCGTAGTTTTTCTGGTATTTTTATGATCTTCGCGAAAATTGCATCTAGACACCGCTTTTTCCATCAAAATCCTGACTCCGGCAGTTCATCCTCCAAGAATCAGCCAACATGCAAAAATAGATGAGATAACATTAGTATAACCTCTTAATATGAAATATATCAATGGATAGCAGCAAATTATGATATAGAATAGTGATGCAAAATGGATGTATCATCCCTCCTTCGGCTGCCCTTTTGACTTCGTCTTTTCTCCAATAAAATATTGACTTTGTCTTTTGTCCCGTCCAATTCCAAGAATATTTCCTTACTAGCTTTTCTGAAACCAAAAACAGCAGAAAACAGACAACTGGCACTGCGGCATCTTGTTAATAGGTTAGTCCCAGAAAATGTATACAAATACCTCATAGTGTAGACAAAACATAACAAAGTTGATACTAAACAAGCATGGAGCATCAAAAATTATAGATACGTTTACTGTTGGGAATATGCCCTAGAGGCAATCATGTATGATGATGTTTTCCCATTGTATTCATAAATTTATTAATTTTTCCTTGTATGAGCATCTGATGTATATCATTGAATATGTGATTCGATTGTGGAACTATACATTCATGTTGTTTGTACTAAATATCCTTGGTCATCGAAGTTGTGCTGGACACACAACTTAGACCAATGTGAAAGTCGGCTTGATGACTCGGTTCCACTTGTCATGGGCATGGAGATCCTATTCCGACTTACACAGATTCAGCAAAGAGTTTAGCGAGTCGGATTGACCCATATTGAGGTACAATGAACAAGTTGTCATTTGTATATCTCAATCAATGTAATCCTTAGACCTGAGGTTATTGCACAGTCCGAGTTGAGGATCACTGACTTAGGTTCTGTCAAACGATGTCCATAACTGGGCAGTTATAAAGGCAGAGTTCGGGTCGACTGAGAATCAAGCTGCGTGATGTGAATAACCAAGATGGGATTTTGCCCCTCCACTTGGAGAGATATTCTCTAGGCCCTCTCGGATGATATGATTCGGAAAGCATGGCCATGCATGACTTGGTTAAGTATTAACCGAGGCAATCGACTAAGAGTTAGTCAGATGAATCACTTATCTCGGATCGATAAGAGAGTCGGACTATTTAAGGGATGACAATTTTTCTCCTATAGTCTGACAAGGTATATCGTGAGGCAAAAGGGACTCAGACGCAAGTCGCATTGGAAAGGCAAGTAGTCATGACTCTTTGGTACTTGGGAGTCAGCACATTCTGCTAGGAGCCGCTACCGACTGATCGATTCGGAGTCAGACTCCAATCGTGTCCAAGTAGCCATGAGCCTATGGGGTCACACACTTAAGAGTGGGAGCAAGTTCGAATTGGATCTGAACCGGAAATCTGGTTGGGTTAGACCCGAGCCGGATTTGGACTGATTCAGTGAGTCAAAATCACGGTGACTAATATTATATGGGATTTATTGAATGGGCCACGAGAGTGGAGCCCACATTTACTCCCTATATATAGTGGAGCACAGTAACCTAGAAGGGTTAATCGTTGATCGGTTAGGTCATTCCATGAGTTGGAAACCCTAGCTCCACAGTAGTCCTGCCGACGTACTAAACCTAGTAGTTCACCGCCGGTGCTCCCCCTTGTACGTGTGGATACCAGTAGAGGTGTTGTACGATCAGCACCAGGACGACCGTGATCGGATCGGATCGCAAAGGACTGCACTGCATCAACTAACGCGCTACATCAGTAATCTGCAATCGCGCGTCTAGTGGTAAACCTCGTGGCCTTCTACCTCAGCTAGATCTTGGGATCACCATGTTAGAGGGAAAAACGTTTATTTTATCTCTACGTGGCCCAATTGTGGTATCAGAGCGATAGCTTCTGGTTTTAGGCTCGAGATCTCGTATATGTGATATGCGGTTGGCTGTAGAGGAGATCTATGTGATGTTTTGGTGGTCGATCTATGAGATAGATCGGTTTTGTATGAGGTTGATTGGATCAACTGTACTCGGGGAATGGTAGATCTGATTTCCGTGATCATACTACTGAGATGTTGGAACGACATACCCCTACCAGTCGGTTTCCACCATCGGGGTAGACTGTGACACGTAAATCCAGAAGCGATGATCGAAGATCAAAGAGTTTGATAGAATCGGAATAATGGTCAGAATCCATGTCCAGATCATAGATGAGATCTACGTTTTCAGAAAAATCGTCGGGCGCTGCCCGCACCCGCAAGGGGCACTGTCCCTTCGATCCCCGCCCGCTATCCGGCTAGCGGGACCGCCGGCTTCGCCCTGTCGTAGCGCGTTAGACGTCGTTGCGAGTTTCACAATGTCGGTAGATAGCATATCTATGCATAACTTGTTTTTGCAGGAAGTTGTGAATGGTATGGTTCATGTGCATGTGATGTATGTGTGTAATCTATACGTGATCTGTGAATCATGGTTTTTGTAAGCCAGCTGGAGCCTAGGTGTTGTCATTTTAATTGTATAATGACCTGCATGTCAGATTCTCCATGTAATTTACTTTACTAATCTAGTGTAGCTGTGTGGAGAACCCGGATGGCATGCAAGGAGATGTACATGTCGGTGACATGGTGTAAGACGACAAGTGACAAGAGTTGGCACGAGTCGGATTACATGCTTTGTGGAGATAGAGATCGCCATGAAGAGAGCTATACCATTCACATTATGATTGATTTATTTTGTGTTATTGATATGTCTTTGTTTTACCTCTATTAGATAGTTGGTAAAATTTAATCCCTCAAAGAAGGTTTAGTCGGTTTTCCCGCCAGTGTTTGCACCATCACAAGTCGGACATTTTTGGTAGTGGGCTCATAAAATTGAGGTGCTGCCAATTCTTTTCGACTAGGTGGGTTCGAGTCGGACTCTTACTGCAGAAACACTCGGTAAGCTAGACGGGTCTATCACAACGGTTGTGGGGTCGGGGAAAAGTCAAACGGGAGCCGGGGCATGTGATGCCACCCATCCAACATGAGTCGTATGAGATGTGATTGACAAGGAGTTTGTCTACCTAGATCACTTGGTGGCTAGCGGTGATGCTAAAGCTCACTAGCCGTCTTGCTTATTAAGGGTCCTGAATCACTAAGCAACCATCAGAGGGGTGTTGGTTCTAGTGGGAGCATAAAATATTAAAGTGTTTAATATGCTTGCTCTTTTACGAATACATGTCTTAAGTGTTTTGCATATTTCTGTTGTAGATAATGGCACCAAGTAGCAGTCACTGTCAGATATCCAGTTTTGCGTTGATAACCATTCTTGAGAAAGATAAATTGAACGACACTACATTTACAAACTAGTATCAAAATCTGAGAATTGTTCTCAAACAAGAAAAGAAGGACCATGTCCTAGACAACCCACTTCCAGATGAGACGAATGAGAATGCGACTGTCGCTGCCACCAATGCCTACCGTTAGGCTAAGGATGAGTCCATGGATATTATCTGCCTTATGCTTGCTCACATGGAACCGGACTTGCAAAAGTAGTTCGAGAATGTTGAGGCCTACGATATGATCGAAAGCCTCAAAAGTATGTTCCAGGCTCAGGCGAAGACTGAGAGGTATGAAGTCTCTCAGGCTTTGCTGAGTTGCAAGCTTAAGGATGGTGATCCACTGAGTCCGCATGTGATCAAAATGGTTGGTTACGTGCAGTCTCTAGAGAGGCTTGGCTACCCCATTAGCGAAGAGTTCGCTACGAATATAATTATGGACTCTCTTCCTAGTGCATATGGGCAGTTCATTTCGAACTACCACATGCATGGTATCGATAAGAAGCTCACTAAATTACATGGGATGCTCAAGCAGGCAGAGGCGGATCTCAAGAAGGGCGCCAGTCAAGTGTTGATGGTGCAGAATAAGGCTAAGTTCAAGAAGAGTTCTTGGACTAAGAAGAAGGCTAAGTCGGGAGGAAAGCAGGCTCAGGACCCGGTCCCAAGCGCTTCCTCGGGGACTAAGCCATCTCCTTCAGCCGGATCCACTTGCTTCTACTGCAAGGCGGATGGCCACTGGAAGAGGAATTGCAGCAAGTACTTGGCTGACAAAGCCAAGAGTGAAGGTATGACTTCCGACTCAAGTACACTTGTTTGCAATGTTATAGAAATTTATCTTTTTGATGCACCTAATAGTTCTTGGGTATATGATACTGGATCAGTTATTCACATCTGCAACTCTTTGCAGGGACTGGTAAGAACTAGGGGCGTAGAAAGAGGCGAGGTTGATATTCGAGTCGGCAACAAAGCAAGAGTTTCTGCGTTGGAAGTCGGCACGATGCAACTTCATTTACCTTCAGGATTCATTATGGAACTAACTAATTGTTACTATGTTCCAGTGCTTAGTCGAAACATCATTTCTTCTTCATGTTTGATGAGGTAAGGCTATGAGTTGAATATCAAGAATAATGGTTGTTCTTTGTATTTGAATGATATGTTTCATGGATTTTCACCCGTCTAGGACGGGTTATTTATTTTGAATCTTGATGGTGAGTCGGTTTATAACATAAATGCTAAAAGATTGAAACCAAATGATCTGAATATGACTTAATTTTGGCACTGTCGGCTTGGTCATATAAGTTTGAAACGCATGAAGAAGCTCCATGATGATGGACTCCTAACTTTTTTCGACTTGGAGTTGTTTGAGACATGCGAATCTTGCCTACTCGGCAAAATGAACAAGAAACCTTTTGCAAAGAGTTGCGAGAGGGCGTCCGACTTGTTGGGACTAGTACATAGTGATGTATGTGGACCAATGAGCACGACAGCCAGAGGTGGTTATGAGTACTTCATTACCTTCAATGATGATTTGAGTAGGTATGGATATATCTACTTGATGAAGAATAAGTCGAAAGCCTTTGAAAAGTTCAAAGAATTCCAGAATGAAGCACAAAATCAACTTGGCAAGAAAATAAGGTTTCTTCGGTCGGACCGAGGAGGCAAGTACATGAGCCATGAGTTTGATGACCATCTAAAAAGTTGTGGAATAGTTCCCCAACTTACTCCGCCAGGAACGCTGCAAAGGAACGATGTTTCGGAAATGCGGAATCAGACCTTGTTGGACATGGTATGATTAATAATGAGTCAGACAGATCTCCAGTTATCATTTTGGGGTTATTGTCTAGAAACAGTGGCGTTCACACTATACAGAGTACCATCAAAGTCGGTAGAGAAGACACCACATGAGATGTGGAAAGGCAAAAATCAGAGTTTTTCTTTTCTTAAGATTTGGGGTTGTGAAGCATTTGTAAAGCGACTTCAGTCGGACAAGCTTACGGCCAAGTCAGATAAGTGTATTTTCGTGGGGTATCCGAGAGAAACCTTGGGTTACTACTTCTACAACCGAGAAGAGGACAAAGTGTTTGTCACTCGGGTCAGTATCTTCCTTGAGAAAGAGTTTCTCAGTCGGTGAGTCAGTGGGAGCAAAGTGCAGCTCGAAGAAATTCGAGAGGAACCGGCTAGTAGCGAGTCAGCAAAAACCTTGGAGGTTGAGCCGGTCGTGGTAGCTAAGCTGGCAGCAACACCTATACTATGAAGATCAGTGACATTATGAAGTGTTCGTGATGTATTACTGTCAGACATTGATGAGCCGGAAAATTATTCGGAAGCGATGGTGTGATCTGATTCCGATTCATGGCTTGGAGCCATGAGATCTGAGTTAAAGTCCATGCATGAAAATCAAGTTTGGAACTTGGTTGATCTGCCAGACGGTGCAAGACCCACCGAGTGCAAATGGGTCTTTAAGAACAAAACTGATATGGATGGAAATGTTTCCGTCTATAAAGCACGTCTTGTCATGAAGGGGTTCTGACAAGTTCAAGGAGTTGGTTGGGACGAGACTTTCTCTCCTGTAGCGATGCTTAAATCAGTTCGGATCATGTTAGCTATAGCAGCCTATTTCGACTATGAGATATGGCAGATGGATGTCAAAACGGCTTTCCTTAAAGGAAATTTAACCGAGGACGTGTATATGATACAGCCCGAGGGTTTTGTCGATCTGGCAAATGCTTACAAAGTGTGCAAACTTCAGAAATACATTTATGGCTTAAATCAAGCATCTCGGAGTTGGAATATTCGCTTTGATGAGGTAGTCAAATTGTTTGTCTTCATCAAGAGTGATCGTGATTCTTGTTTATACAAGAAGTTTAGTGGGAGCAAAGTAAACTTTCTAATCTTATATGTGGATGCCATATTATTGATTAGAAATGATGTCCAGATGTTGCAAGAAACCAAGGAATCATTGGAAAAGAGTTTCTCAATGAAAGACTTGGGTGAGGCAACATACATCCTCGGAATCCGGATTTACAGAGATAGATCAAGACGGCTCATTGGATTGAGTCAGAGTACTAATAGGACAAAGTGTTGAAGAAGTTCAACATGGAATCGTCTAAGAAGGGGTTCTTACCGATGTCCCATGGTGTAAAACTTAGCAAGACTTAGTGTCCTTCGACGACTGATGAGCGAAGTCGGATGATTGCGATTCCGTATGCTTCTGCAGTCGGATCCATCATGTATGCCATGATTTGTACTAGGCCAGATGTTTCATATGCTCTAAGTGTTGTGAGTAGATACCAGGCTGATCCAAGAAAAATCCACTGGACAGCGGCTATAAATATCCTAAAGTACTTGAGAAGGACTAAGGATATGTTTTTGGTTTATGGTGGTGAAGATGAACTCAGTGTGAAGGGTTACACGGATGCAAGTTATCTTACCGACTCTGATGATTCTCGTTCGCAATCCAGATACGTGTTTATTATAAATGGAGGTGTTGTGAGCTGGAAGAGTTCCAAGCAAGAGACTATGTTTGCGTCTACAACAGAGGCTGAGTATATTGCCACCTCGGAGGAAGCAAAGGAAGCTGTTTGGATGATGAATTTCCTCATGGATCTTGGTGTGGTTCAGGGCTCATCCAATCCGTTAGACGTGTATTGTTACAATAATGGTGCTATTGCACAATCCAAGGAACCTAGACAACACCAGCAGAACGAGCACATACTCATGCGGTACCACCTGATTCGCCAGTTCGTGGATCATGGTGATATCAAGTTATGCAAGGTACACACTGATGCAAATATTGCGGATCCATTGACAAAGCCATTACCACATCCGAAGCATGAGGTGCACATAAGAGCTATGGGCATTAGATGCCTTGACATGTGATGTCGGAAGATTGACTCTAGTGCAAGTGGGAGACTGTTGGGAATATGCCCTAGAGGCAATCATGTATGATGATGTTTTCCCATTGTATTCATAAAGTTATTAAGTTGTCCTTGTATGAGTATCTGATGTATATCATTGAATATGTGATTCGGTTGTGGAACTATACATTCATGTTGTTTTTACTAAATATCCTTGGTCATCGAGGTTGTGCTACACATAAAACTTAGACCAATGTGAAAGTCGGCTTGATGACTCGATTCCACTTGTCATGGGCATGGAGATGCTATTCCGACTTACACAAATTTGGCTAAAGAGTTTAGCGAGTCGAATTGACCCATATCGAGGTAGAACGAACAAGTCGTCATTTGTATATCTCAATCAATGTAATCCTTAGACCTGAGGTTATTGCACAGTCCGAGTTGAGGATCACCGACTTAGGTTCTGGCAAACACTATTCCGTAACTGGGCAGTTATAAAGGAAGAGTTTGGGTCGACTGAGAATCAAGCTGCGTGATGTGAATAACCAAGATAGGATTTTGACCCTCCACTTGGAGAGATATTCTCTTGGCCCTTTTGGATGATATGATTCGGAAAGCATGGCCATGCATGACTCGGTTAAGTGTTAACCAAGGTGATCGACTAAGAGTTAGTCAGATGATTCAGTTATCTCGGATCTAGAAGAGAGCCAGACTATTTAAGGGATGGGAATTATTCGCCTATAGTCTGACAAGGTATATCGTGAGGCAAAAGGGACTTAGACGCAAGTCACATTGGAAAGGAAACTCGTCATGACTCTTTGGTACTTGGGAGTCAACACGTTCTGCTAGGATCCGCTATCGACTGATCGATTGAGACTCGGACTCCAATCGTGTACAGGTAGCCATGAGCCTGTGGGGTCACACACTTAAGAGCATGAGTAATTTCGAATTGGATCTGAACCGGAAATCTGGTTGGGTTAGACCCGAGCTGGATTTGGACTGAGTCAGTGAGTCAGACTCACGGTGACTAATATTGTATGGGCTTTAGTGAATGGGCCACGAGAGTGGAGCCCATGTTCACTCCCTATATATAGTGGAGCACAATAAACTAGAAAGGTTAATCATTGATCAGTTAGGTCATTCCATGAGTTGGAAACCCTAGATCCACAGCAGTCCTGCCGACGTACTGAACCTATCAGTTCACCGCCGGCGCTCCCCCTTGTACGTGTGGATACCAGCAGAGGTGTTGTACGATCGGAAGCAAGATGGTCATGATCAGATTGGATCGCAAAGGACTGCACTGCATCAACTGACGCACTACATCAGTAATCGCAACCGCGCGTCTAGTTGTAAACCTCGTGGCCTTCTACCTCAGCTAGATCTTGGGATCACCATGTTAGAGGGAAATTTTTTTGTTTTATCTCTACGTGGCCCAACATTTACGACCTATCAACACCAAAGAATCATCACTTTTGTGGCGCATATGGTCATCTGGCTATATGCACCACAATAGGGCCCACCCGTGGTATGGCTATATGTGGCACTTAAGTTTCAACTTTTGTGGCGTATATGGCTATATGCGCCACAGAAAGCCCGGGTGCCCAACCCCGATGGCAGGTCCCGCCAAACTTCTATGGCGCACCGTCCCTGTGCATACGCCACAGAACAGTGAAAGGTTTTGTGGCGCATTTGCTGTAATGCACCACTATTGTTTTTCTGTGGCGCATGACAACACATATGCGCCACAGAAGTCTTATCCATCTATAGTTGTTTTTCTAGTAATGTTTATAGTCACCCAGTTACGATGTGAAATTTGATGTTATCAATCTACTCTTCATATGTTAGTGATTGACATGATCTCATGGTTTGAGGTCTAAAGTTACTTTTAATGATGTTACAGAAATTTAAACATAATTACTTTGATTGTATTATTATACTTCGGATGAATGTTCATCACATCATTCCACCAATGTTGTGACCTCATTATTAACAACATCCAATGCCCATGATCAGGAAACCTTGATCATCATGTTAATCAACAAGCTAGTTTATATGAGAGGCATAACTAGGAACACTTTATTTTGTTCATTATACACATGTATTAACGTTTCCTTTTAATAAAATTATAGCATGTAAAATAAACATCTATCATATACTTGGAATATGATAATAACAACTTCATTATTGCCTCTCGGGCATATTCCCTTCAGTCTCCCACTTGCACAAGAGTCAATAATCTTGTTTACATTGTGATAAATCTAACACCCATGGAGTTTTGGTGTTGATCATGTTTCACTCTGGGGAGAGTTTTAGTCAACAGATCTGCCACGTTCAGACCCGTGTGTACTTTGCAAATCTTTATATCTCCATCCTTAACATGCTCACGGATGGAGTGAAACCGGCGCTTGATATGCTTGGAATTCTTGTGAGACCTTGGTTCCTTGGCATTGGCTATGGCTCCATTGTTGTCACAATAGATCACCATTGGGTCCAATACGCTAGGAACCACACCCAGTTCTGTTATGAACTCCTTCATCGAAACTGCTTCCTATGCTGCTTCTGAAGCAGCAACATATTCTGCCTCCGTTGCTGATCCTGCCACCACGGGTTGTTTGGGGCTCCTCCAACTAACTGTTGCTCCATTCATGAGAAATACGTATCCGTATTGAGACTTAGTCATCCGGATCGGTGTTGTAGCTAGCATCGACATAACACTTAGCGACGAGCTCTTCTTCACCTCTATACACGAGAAACATATCCTTAGTCCTTCTTAAGTACTTAAGGATATTCTTGACCGCTATCCAGTGTTCCGAACCTGGATCAGATTGGTACCTACTAGTTAAATGAATAGCGTGTGCCACATCCGGTCTTGTACATAGCATGGCATACATTATAGAGTCTATGGCTGAAGCATAGGGGATTCTATCCATTATCTCTCTTTCTTCTGTCGTAGCCATACTTTGAGTCTTACTCAATGTCTTTCCTTGCAACATAGGTAAGAACCCCTTCTTACTTCCGTCCATTTTAAACTTCTCTAAAATATTATCCAGTTATGTACTTTGTGATAGTGCAATCATACGTCTTGATCTATCCCTATAGATCTTGATGCCTAATATGTATGGTGCTTCACCAAGGTCCTTCATAGAAAATTTGATGTTTAGATAAATTTTAACCTCATTTAAAAGATCTATATCATTTCCAATCAACAATATGTCATCCACATATAATATTAGAAATGCCATAGAGCTCCGACTCACTTTCTTGTAAATACAAGCTTCTCTGTAAGTTTGGACAATTTTAAACCCTTTGATTACCTCATCAAAATGGAGATTCCAACTCCGGGATGCTTGCTTCAGTCCATTGATGGATCGTTGAAGCTTGCATACCTTGCTACCATCCTTAGGATTGACAAAACCCTTTGGTTGTACCATATACAACTATTCCTCAGTATTAGCATTGAGGAACGCGATTTTGACATCCATCTGCCAAATTTCATAATCAAAAAATGCAGCAATTGCTAGCATAATCCTAACCGACATTAGCATCGCTACGGGAGAGAAAGTCTCATCATAGTCAACTCCTTGAATTTTGAAACCTCTTTGTGACAAGTTGATCTTTATAGATGGTCATGTTACCATCAGCGTCAGTTTTCTTCTTGAAAATCCATTTATTCTCAATGGCCTTTTAGTTGTGAGGTAAGTCCACCAAGGTCTAAACCTAGTTTTCATACATGGATTCCATCTCAGATACATAGTAACCTAATTCCTTCGACCATGAGATCATGTTAATCACCATCAACGGAACGATGCTTTGATGACATCAAACACCACACTGTAACTGGGTAGTTATAAAGGTGGGATTGAGTGTTCAGAAAGTATGTGTTCAGGCACATGGATCAAGAGTGGGATTTGTCCATCCATATGACGGATAGATATATTTTGGTCCCTGTCAACACCCAGATTTTTAATCCTAGATGCCTATTATGCCATACATCGCAATCCTAGGATTACCATTTTTGCGAGACATAACAAATTAGATATCACGGTACATCATCCATTACAAACCAAACATAAGATCTTACACAAATAAAGGATCACATGATCCAGTCTTAATACAATTCAAGCAGCGGAATAACGTAATAATAACGGTAGTGTGGGCGAAGCTCCATCTTCATGGTCACAGGCAATGCTGACGATGGGAGATGATCCTGGTTGTTGTAACCTTCCTGCTGTCAGTCCTCCGGATACTCTTCTTAATAGTCTGGCCACGGGAATAGCCAGGGACAAAGCCATGAGTACTCTTTAAGTACTCACAAACTAATACTAACAAGTGAAGTGGTTTTGAATAGGAAGTGTTAGGCTCTAGGTTGTTTTGCAAAAAGCTAGATTTACCTCTACTGAGTTCAGAAGCAAAGAAAGGTAGTTGAAAGTTTTATAACACCTAAGTGGGAACTGGAATTTCATATCACAACTTCGTTGTGGTCAAGTCAAAGTCATGAATCATTTTACAATTCATTTTGAAAACATCTGACGACAGAACAGTATGGCCACTCCAACTGTCCATAACCGCTGACACGGCTATTCGAATAGTTTGAGACTCTACAGAGGTGGTACACTTTCACCACAATATTCGATACATCCGTTAGGAACAATCCTGAATTCACCATACTCAGTATGCGGATAATCAATCCTAACCTTTCAATTACACGCCCTAGTATAGGCATCTCCCATGTGAGTTTGGCCTCCCAACCATGACCAACTGTCATCTTGGGAACTGCACGGGTGGACAATCTTCACAAGGTAGCTTTAGCTTAAACCTTGGCCACAAGGGAACCCATACTAAGGTATATAAATTTCCAGTTAAGCCCTACCCAAAATTCGGGTATTGTGGTTGTACGGTAAAATTGAATGGTATCGGATCCAGACAACCATCAATTTTATAAAGGGCTATGGCTCATGCCTTAACATTTTCATCATCGAAATCATCTGGTGTTCAAGAACACATGTCAAAACATTTCAGCAGAATGACTCATCATTCTAAGGTTTTCATAACCATTTTCACTAAGTATTCCCATCTAAAGTTGATCAAGTTTTATGCTTAGCACTAGCATCTACAAGTGGGGGTGAATACTAATGAGGGGTGGTAAAGAAGTGTATGTTATCTAGGTTCAATCTCATGCCTCAGGATGAAATCAAGATTTATCTAACTTAGGCCAAGTTTTATGCTCTTTATGCTACCTTTAGATATCTTTCTGAAGTCTACAAGTCACTAAGTAAACTCCAATAGAAAGCTTTGATAAAGAAATAAAATAACTAGGCTTGAAAATAAAACTAGGATTTGGGTATCAAGTGGTGTAAGCTTGCAAGTAGAACTAGCATGGTTTAGCTTTCTAAGATAGTAACTTGCTAAGTCAACTTGTATAGTGAGGCTTGCATAATTGCAAGTATAAGCTTGCTTAGATAGCTTGCCTTGTGCAGATCAGTGGTTGAAGTTCTCCTCGGCTTCTTCCTCGTAGTATCCTCCTTCCTCCTCGTATCCTTGGTCGGTACTAGCGTCTATAAATAAATACGAGGTACACAATCATCAAACAATACTTAATTACTTCTATTTATCACACCAAGGTTTTCACTATATGATCTAGGATCATCACAAACATTACAATCATCAAAGCACTTGTCTTATCTATTTTATTTTGGAACAGTAATTTCTACTCATTGAAAAACTACTTAAGATTTAATATTATCCAACTAAAACATGGGATCATGTTGACACATGTCATCACCACATATTTCAGTACTTGGGAATGTGATTTAAAGTGGTGTCACAATTTAATAAGGTTTACTCCTTTTTATTTGAATTAAATAAAGTGACTAGAATGGCCTATGAGGCATTCTTTTATTTCTTGTCCATTATTTCTGCAAGTAAACCTAGATATTTTTATATATTCAGAAAGGTCTAGTTAAATGTGATTTTTGAGAGTTGGAATCGACTCAAAATCTTTTGAGGTTGAATTTTGAAAAATGTTTGAATGCAGAAAAGCTTCTGCCTTGTTATTTTTACTATAGGTGATCTACAATTCCAAATGAATTGAATCAAACGGGCTTGGATTAATAATTCCAGTACCTTTCTAACAAAATTGGTTTCTTACATTTTGGTTCAGTGAATCGAGCTGGGTTGATTTTTGAATCTAGGTACAGAACTAGGTTTGAAACTAAAATAATAAATCTAAATTTGAATTACTGGGTCGCGCGGGATGTTAACTGGGCCGGCCCATGGTGCACAGTGCACGCGTGGGTGGGTTTAAGTGAATGACCCCACCAGTCAGCGAGAAAGGGGGTGCGAAGCAGTACGGGGTGATCTAGACCGTGCGATCAAACTCTAATCCAGCGGCCACAACCTATCGTCTCCGTCGGGCAACGCCAGCAAGAGAGAACCCTAGCGCAGCTAGTGGGGGTCTACGGTGGCTCACCGGGGCTCAGGCGAGGGTCGGCGAAGTGGGCGAACGACAAAGTCGACGACGGCGAACCTCCTGGTACCGGCGGCTTCTCCTAGGGCGGATCCAATCAACGGCTCCTTTCTTCCTACTCCGTGGCAGACTCCGGCCAAATTCCGGCGATGTGCTGCTCGCCTTGCTCCGTGGGTGAAGTGGGGTGCTTCTAAGAGAGAGTGGAGTGACATGGTGTGAAGAAATCGAGCGAGGGAGGCCTCTATTTATAGTGCCAGAAGGGGACCGAAGGGCGCGGGTGGAGATCGTCGGTGTCGTCTGCACAACGAGCTAAAGGCATGCGCAATGGTAGGGGCAGTGTTGTGCTCCCTGGCGAAGCTCAACAGCATGGTCACGCGGCGTGGGGCGGTGTGAGACGGTCGGAACGTTGCTGTGCTCTGAGCGGGTCCGACAGAGGTTTTGATGGCGCACAGGCGGTACGGGTCACGCGACGGCGAATGGGAATGTATGCGGGGTTGCTGGAGCGGTGGTGATCACGCACGCAAGCGGCGAGGGCGGCACGCGGTCTGTGTGCGTGTGTCGCGTGCGGCGCTCTGGCGCTCTCTCGGCACGCTTGCAGAGAGGCTGGGCACGCTCGGGCTGTGTGGTCCAAGGGATGGCTGCGCTTTGGCATCGGATAGTGGGTGGCGGTGGATGGTGGTGAGTGCCCCAGACAAGGTTGGCGAGGCTAGTGAGGCTCCTAGCTGGCTGGCGACATTGGGGTGGCAAGGGTGCTCTCCGCATGCTTGCCATTGATGGTGTGGTCGGTTTTACAGTGAGCTAGAGTGGTTAATTTAGTTGGATGATCTCTGAGGGAGTAGTGTGAGCTAGATAGGGAACAAGTTAGGCCAAAATTACTACTCATAATAGTATTTGATGTTTGTTTGTTTTTTGTCTACAAGGTGTTTGATGAAATGGCCGAAATAGATTCAAATTTGATTTTTTGGTTCAAACTTGGTGGGTGTGATAGTTACATCTTAGGTATTCTATGGTTGATTGGATTTTTCAAGGTGCACTGGTTTGGTTGGGATTTGCAAAAGGGTGATCTTCACATATGTTAAAGATTCAATTTTGAAGTATCATTTGAATCTAGTTGCCAAATGTTTTTGTAAGTTTGAAAGGTGGGCTTGGGTTCACTTTTACTTGGTCTAGCAAGGGGTGAAAATAAATGTAAAAGTTTCTGTTTGAAATCTTGGAATAGAAACACTCAAAGTGGCCTAGTGAACAAGATTGGCAAAAATGACCATTTGCTTTATTTGATTTGTTTTTTATTTTCTCTTGATTTGTTTTTGCTTGGAAATGTTTTAGAACAATCACACAAGTCCATTCATGCATTCATACAATCATCACATCCACACATGCATTCATATTGATTTGATTAACAAAAGTTTTTGTTAACCCTAATTTTGGTGATTGGAATTTCATAATATTGTTCAATATTTTTGGGATGTTACAAACCTTCCCTCCTTAAACAAAATCTCGTCCCTAGATTTGAGAAAGAAGAAAAAAGATACCTAGGATTTAAAGAGATCGGGAAACTCCGTCTTGATGTGATCTTCTCGCTCCCAGGTAGCTTCTTCTTCAGTGTGGTTACTCCACTGAATCTTGAGAAACTTGATGCTTTGGGTCCTGGTGGTTCTGAAAGATTCCTCCAAAATACGGATGGGTACTTCAGGATACGTCAGGTAATCATTGATCTCTATGGTGTGGTGATCAATGTTCTTGAAAACTTCAATCTTCTCCGTGACTCCTATGCATTTGCGAAGCAACAATATATGGAACACATTATGCATGGCTGACATATCCTCTGGCAGTTCTAGTTGATACGATACTTCTCCTCGACAATTTAGAATCTTGAAGGGCCCGATATATCTGGAGCTAACTTTCCTTTGAGCTGGAAACGTTGCATTCCATTCAAAGGCGACACTTTGAGATACACAAAATATTCAATATTGAAAGGGAGGTCTGTGGCATCCCGCAAAACCACTACTAGAAAATCGCGTTGTTTTTGTGCATTGCATCATCATGACCGCATGCTCATGTCATCATGCCACATTGCATTTGAGCATCGTCATCATCTTGCATTTGCTTGCATAAAACTATTTTCGGGAAAACCTAATTTGTTTTCTAAACGCCCCGTCTTTATTCAAACGCAAAACCCGGGTCTCCGGATTATTCTATTTTATCTGCTATCGGTTTGCAAAAGCCATGTTTGAAATATATAAAACCTTTAATTATTTTTAGTGGGGCAGTCGAACGGGCCGATTCGACCCGAACGACCACCCCCAGAATAAAATCGGTCCACGAGAATCCTAAAACTACCCAACCTAATCTACCCACCCCTCCGGCCACCTCACCCTAGCCTATCCCAGGCCGACACCTCACCTTTTTCCCTTCCCCACCCAACCAGACACTGCCACCTCACCTCCCACTCCCCCAGCCCAAACTACCCACCCCACACACGCAGCACACGACGCACACAAACACACCCGGCCACACCGCACCCCCTCCCCCTTTTTCTCCCTGGCCCCACTTGCCAGCCCCCCAAGCCACTCCCCACCTCTCCCCCACCCCGACCCCACTCTCCACTCACCCTCCCACCAACAGCCCCTGGCCCCACCCGGAACCACCACCCACCAACCGCGCTGCCCCCGCTCTTCTCCTCTCTCCTCCCTCCTCCCGCGGCGCTCCCCGCACCCCCTGCCTCCTCCGGCGCCCGCCACCGCCGGCGTTCCCCTCCGCTCGCCCGCGACGCCGGCCCCGTCGCCGCGCCGGCGAACCCTCCTCTCCCCGGCGCTCCTCCCGCCTCCGCCGCTCGCCCCCAGGCCCCACCTCACCGCCACCGCCCCCGACCTTCTCCCCCTCCGCCCCGGTCGCGCCGGCCGCCGTCCTCGTCCCCGCGGCCGCCGACCGCCGTGCTCCCCCTTCGCCTCCAGGACCCGAGCCCCGCCGCCTCTGCCAGCCTCCCTGACGCGCCACCCCCCTCTCTCCTCGGCCCCCCCTGCCCTTCTCCCTCATCGCCGGCGCCTCCCCTCTCCGGCGACCTCCCCCTCCGCCGCGGCCGCCCGCTCTTGGCCCTTCCTCCTCCTTCGCCCCTCCCCGTCGGCCTCCTTCTCTCCGGCCCCTCCGCCGGCCGCTCGCCCTCCGCTCCCGTCGCGCCCTCTCGCCTCGTCCCGCCGCTCGAGCCCGCCTCCTTCCGCCCACCTCCGTCGTCAGCCTCCGCCCCGCCGTCGCCGTCCGAGCTCACCCGGAGCCCCTGCGCCGCCCCGCGTCCCGCCTCCAGCCGTGGCCGCCGGAGCCCGAGCCGGCCCCGTGCCTCCACCCCATCCCGGCGCCGACCTCCTCCTCCCGCGGCCGCCCTTGCGCCGCGAGGTCGTCGTCCGAGCTCGCCCCGAGCCCCTGCGCTGCCCCGCCTCCTCCCGGCAGCGCCCGCTGTCGTCGGCGCCTCGCTGTCCTGTGAGCGTGCCTGTTGACGCCAAGCCCGACGTCGGCCCTTCTCCGCCCCGGCCAGCTAACGGTGCACCTTGTCATGCTGCTGTTGAACCCGTTCCGCGTGTGTGTGCCGCTGGTGCTCTAGCGGAAGCCAAGACCAACTCGAGACCTCGAAGGACCCCACAAGACCACGGGCGCGAGACTCCAAGACCGTACCGAGCCGAAGGTGTCCGAAGAATCTCCGACAAGAACTCTATCACGGAACATCTAGCACTCCGACGGGGAACCCTGAAGACCCCGGCGTCGAGCCCCAAGTTCGCCTCCGATAATCAAGGTGGTACCCCAAGATCTACATCATATGTGTCGAGACCAACACCAAAGCGATGACAAGATCTACCAATGACCGAGAACCCGGACGCCAAGATCTACTTCCCGGACCCCTGAAGACCGATCCGTAGCGCCAGAACCCGAATCTGAAGAACGCCAAGGTCGCCGATGCGAATACGCCAAGTTCATCTACCCCGGACACCGTGCGACAAGGTCTACTTCACGGATCCGAAGACCCCGGTACCCAATCCGCTCAAGTCCGCCATCGACGGCAAGATCGACACCGACCAGGGCGAGTCCGATGCCCCGACGCCAGACCAAGTACTTCCTCCCGGAACGCCAAGATCTCCGCGTGAGACGACAAGACCGACAACATGGCCCGACCACCGCGGATGCGACCAGATCTACTTCTGTTGTCCGAGACCGTTTCCGTCGAACCCTGGACCCCGAGACCAACCCCGAACCTCCCCGGAACCCCAAGTTCGCCGAACCCTAATGTGTGACCCCTTTCCTCGAGCCCTATTTTTATAAATGAAATATAAACTTGTTGCATATTAAATTGATCATGCATGCATATTTGTCTGTGGTTTGGGGGCCTTATGCCGATTCACCTTATAATTAAATATGGGGCCCATATGCGGGCAAATCTAGTCTTATATTGGCCTCATTTAAATTTGTGTAGCGAACCGTAACTTATCTTGCCCCGTTATTACAACATTTAATTTGCGGGGTAGTTAAATAACTCGAATCGTTTAATTAATTGTCGGGACCCCGGTTCCGCTTAATATGACCTAATTGCATCGCACCTTTGCCATGTCATGCATCATGCATTCATCATGCCCGATCTTCTGTCGTTGTATTAAATAGTGCATCCGGTGCTTCCTTTAGTGTTTTGGTTCTTCGCGGATAAGGCCGTTGAGTTGATGTGAGTGTCGACCCGATCTTCGGTTGAACCTTCGACAATGTTTTCAGGCGAGCATCTCCCCCTTTATACCTATCTTACTTTTATAGTATTTATTTCCCTCCTGTTGATCTATTGCTATCTGTGTTGCGTTGCTCTAGTTTTCGTACCCGTGGTATCCCTTGCAGCCTTATATTGCCGTGGACACCTCCTATTACCTGTTGTTTGGTAGATAGTTGGACCTGCGCGTCATAGTCGCTTGCTCAAGTGCTGTTGCGTGTCGTCGAGTTCCTCAGTTGTTGGAGTATTGCCGTGTGTTTATTGTTGGAGATGATCAGGACTTTAATTACCGTTTAACAACTAAAATTGAAGTAGGTAAGCAGAGGCACAGGTGGGCAATAGATGTTATTTGGTTGTTAACCGTCCACTTGTGTCCCGTAGGACCCCGAGTACTTGATACCTGTTCCTTGAATATTCGCGCTATCCACATCCGGGAGGCTTATGGGACCCCCCTGAGCCAGAGCTTGATTCATTCTTATTTCTTGGGGCCACAAAATAGTTTGAGGTTTTATTTACTATCCTGTACTTATGCCATGCTTTACTGCTTTATTACCATTGTGCGAGGAGCACCTGTACTGTTTAGGTAAGCGGAGTGTTTTCGCGGTATCGACAAGCCCAGTTTTGGGTTCCCAGTCGTTTACAGCCATTGACGCAAACCTTGAGTCCGTCTCGGGGTCAGCTAACTTCGTTGCGGGTGTACTCAATGGGGTGGCCCCCTGAAATATTTCTAAATCCTGTGATTGCTTTGTCGTGAAGGCCTCGTTGGGTTTTGATTTGGTTTTTCCGAGGTTGATCGAGTGTGTGTTGCTATTTGTGCACCCCTGCAGGGTAAAACTTTTTGAAAGCCATGTCCGCGGTTATGGACGACTTGGAGCACAGTATCTCGATCATAGACAACTATAACTAAAGTAGTGCTATAAATTTGACTTTATAATGACTAGTAATCAGCTTCACTATAATGGAATGGCTAAATAAAACTGCCAACAATTGCTTGTTTGGGTTGTCGCTTGCGACCATTGCATCTGACTAGTAAGTATTGCAACTATAACGGAATGGCTAAATAAAAGTACCAACAACTGCTGGGTTTGGGATATCTCATGCTAATTGTATTTGACTAGCAAGTGTCGCAACTACAGCGGAATGGTTAACTAAAAGTGCCCACTGCTTATTTTATCAGGATGATTATCTATATTTGACTAGTAATTGCTGCAATGATAACCGAATAAATAAAACTGCCAACGGTGTGAGTTCCTCGGTTGACTTCCTCGTTTGGTCTCGAGGGGGAAATACCAGGATGGGTATGTTTGGTGGTAGTATCAGGTTGGATCCGGATAGGTCTTCCTTATCCCTCTCTGATAGCCGACAGTTGTATCGAGTCTCTATAGGTTGTTTAGTGCATGCCGCGCTGCCGCTCAGTCCACCATACCTATGTAGGCGAGGACCGCCGAATTCTAGTCTCGCCGTGTACTAGCCTCAGTACTGACCGCTCTCTCTTTTTCCTTTGCCCTTTGCCGGAACCCCTTTTGTCTAAGCAGGTTTTGAGATCGACGTCGTTAGCAGGGTTACCCTTCCGGCTTGGCCTGGGCAGGGTTATGGACCCCATTGGTTATTCTTCAGGGCTCTTAGCCCCATTTGCATCTTGTCCGTAGCTGGACGCTCTATCGTTTTAAAGGTGATTTGGATCTTTGTTCTGTATATCTGTATTCTTGACTCATGGAGTCGTGTTGTATATATATCTGTTCTGTGGGTCCCATCGAGGACTGTTGTGTAATGTTATTACTTCGTTTTCCACCCGCACGAAAGTGCCTGGTGGGCACCTTTGAATCGTTTCTATGCGGGTTTGGCGGGAAGCGCTGAAACTTGCATAGGGCCGATTCTGAGGGTGCTACAGAGTGGTATCAGAGCCCAGCAGTTGCGATACCCCACAAGTCCAGCCTGTAGGATAACCTAGCTAACGGCCGAAGTAGAGTGTCAAAACTATTTTTGAAAAATCGGTTGGATAGTTCTGATTAGGTCTGATTTTACTCCTTACCCCTCTGCTGCTCTCCTCTCACCTCTGCGTGTTTTGAATCCACTCTCTTCTCTCTCTTCGAGTCCAGGATTTCTCGTGGTTGGGTTCCATCGTACCTTCAGGGTTTCGCTTCCTCCTTTGGTAACGGTGTTGCTACATCCGGTGTTCATGCTGTCTGAGGAATCTGTCTACTGTGGTACCATTCTCTGTTCCTTGTTTGTGCCTTCCGGTGTTTTCCGACGCGACGACCTCATCTACGCCAGATCCGATGCAGAGTCTGCATCACTCCTTTGTTTCTGAACCTCGATTGTCGAGATCTTCAGTCTGATTCCGAGAATGGTTGCACGCTTTTCTACTGATTGTGCAGAGTAATAGTTTGGGTGCGTGATGGATTGGCCCCCATGCCGACTACTCACTCTATTTGCTCGCGTACATTGAAGTGGACGAGAATGCATCGGTTCTCTCTTTCTATCGGAGCTAGAGGTGGCTTTATTTGTTGATACCTCTACCTTCGACCTTTTGTTCCCGGAGTGTTCTCTCGACGATCACGGACAACGACCTCTTGTTAGTGGTGTCGCGAAGATCTACATGAAGCGAGAAGATTCAGATCGCCGGCCTTCTTTCCGGTACCATGAGGCGGATCTCGAGGGCGAGATCCATTGTTAGTGGTGTCGAATTGTGGCATCCCGCAAAACCACTACTAGAAAATCGCGTTGTTTTTGTGCATTGCATCATCATGACCGCATGCTCATGTCATCATGCCACATTGCATTTGAGCATCGTCATCATCTTGCATTTGCTTGCATAAAACTATTTTCGGGAAAACCTAATTTGTTTTCTAAACGCCCCATCTTTATTCAAACGCAAAACCTGGGTCTCCGGATTATTCTATTTTGTCTGCTATTGGTTTGCAAAAGCCATGTTTGAAATATATAAAACCTTTAATTATTTTTAGTGGGGCAGTCGAACGGGCCGATTCGACCCGAACGACCACCCCCAGAATAAAATCGGTCCACCAGAATCCTAAAACTACCCAACCTAATCTACCCACCCCTCCGGCCACCTCACCCCAGCCTATCCCAGGCCGACACCTCACCTTTTTCCCTTCCCCACCCAACCAGACACTTCCACCTCACCTCCCACTCCCCCAGCCCAAACTACCCACCCCACACACGCAGCACACGACGCACACAAACACACCCAGCCACACCGCACCCCCTCCCCCTTTTTCTCCCTGGCGCCACTTGCCAGCCCCCCAAGCCACTCCCCACCTCTCCCCTACCCCGACCCCACTCTCCACTCACCCTCCCACCAATAGCCCCTGGCCCCACCCGGTCCCACCACCCACCAACCGTACTGCCCCCGCTCTTCTCCTCTCTCCTCCCTCCTCCCGGGGCGCTCCCCGCACCCCCTGCCTCCTCCGGCGCTCGCCACCGCCGGCGTTCCCCTCCGCTCGCCCGCGACGCCGGCCCCGTCGCCGCGCCGGTGAACCCTCCTCTCCCCGGCGCTCCTCCCGCCTCCGCCGCTCGCCCCCAGGCCCCACCTCACCGCCACCGCCCCCGACCTTCTCCCTCTCCGCCCCGGTCGCGCCGGCTGCCGTGCTCGTCCCCGCGGCCGCCGACCGCCGTGCTCCCCCTTCGCCTCCAGGACCCGAGCCCCGCCGCCTCTGCCGGCCTCCCTGACGCGCCACCCCCCTCTCTCCTCGGCCTCCCCGCCCTTCTCCCTCATCGTCGGCGCCTCCCCTCTCCGGCGACCTCCCCCTCCGCCGCGGCCGCCCGCTCTTGGCCCTTCCTCCTCCTTCGCCCCTCCCCGTCGTCCACCTTCTCTCCGGCCCCTCCGCCGGCCGCTCGCCCTCCGCTCCCGTCGCGCCCTCTCGCCTCGTCCCGCCGCTCGAGCCCGCCTCCTTCCGCCCACCTCCGCCGTCAGCCTCCGCCCCGCCGTCGCCGTCCGAGCTCACCCCGAGCCCCTGCGCCGCCCCGCGTCCCGCCTCCAGCCGTGGCCGCCGGAGCCCGAGCCGGCCCCGTGCCTCCACCCCATCCCGGCGCCGACCTCCTCCTCCCGCGGCCGCCCTTGCGCCGCGAGGTCGTCGTCCGAGCTCGCCCCGAGCCCCTGCGCTGCCCCGCCTCCTCCCGGCAGCGCCCGCTGTCGTCGGCGCCTCGCTGTCCTGTGAGCGTGCCTGTTGACGCCAAGCCCGACGTCGGCCCTTCTCCGCCCCGGCCAGCTAACGGTGCACCTTGTCATGCTGCTGTTGAACCTGTTCCGCGTGTGTGTGCCGTTGGTGCTCTAGCGGAAGCCAAGACCAACTCGAGACCTCGAAGGACCCCACAAGACCACGGGCGCGAGACTCCAAGACCGTACCGAGCCGAAGGTGTCCGAAGAATCTCCGACAAGAACTCCATCACGGAACATCTAGCACTCCGACGGGGAACCCTGAAGAACCCCGCGTCGAGCCCCAAGTTCGCCTCCGATAATCAAGGTGGTACACCAAGATCTACATCATATGTGTCGAGACCAACACCAAAGCAATGACAAGATCTACCGATGACCGAGAAACCCGGACGCCAAGATCTACTTCCCGGACCCCTGAAGACCGATCCGTAGCGCCAGAACCCGAATCTGAAGAACGCCAAGGTCGCCGATGCGAATACGCCAAGTTCGTCTACCACGGACACCGTGCGACAAGGTCTACTTCACGGATCCGAAGACCCCGGTACCCGATCCGCTCAAGTCCGCCATCGACGGCAAGATCGACACCGACTAGGGCGAGTCCGATGCCCCGACGCCAGACCAAGTACTTCCTCCCGGAACGCCAAGATCTCCGCGTGAGATGACAAGACCGACAACATGGCCCGACCACCGCGGATGCGACCAGATCTACTTCTGTTGTCCGAGACCGTTTCCGTCGAACCCTGGACCCCGAGACCAACCCCGAACCTCCCCGGAACCCCAAGTTCGCCGAACCCTAATGTGTGACCCCTTTCCTCGAGCCCTATTTTTATAAATGAAATATAAACTTGTTGCATATTAAATTGATCATGCATGCATATTTGTCTGTGGTTTGGGGGCCTTATGCCGATTCACCTTATAATTAAATATGGGGCCCATATGCGGGCAAATCTAGTCTTATATTGGCCTCATTTAAATTTGTGTAGCGAACCGTAACTTATCTTGCCCCGTTATTACAACATTTAATTTGCGGGGTAGTTAAATAACTCGAATCGTTTAATTAATTGTCGGGACCCCGGTTCCGCTTAATATGACCTAATTGCATCGCACCTTTGCCATGTCATGCATCATGCATTCATCATGCCCGATCTTCTGTCGTTGTATTAAATAGTGCATCCGGTGCTTCCTTTAGTGTTTTGGTTCTTCGCGGATAAGGCCGTTGAGTTGATGCGAGTGTCGACCCGATCTTCGGTTGAACCTTCGACAATGTTTTCAGGCGAGCATCTCCCCCTTTATACCTATCTTACTTTTATAGTATTTATTTCCCTCCTGTTGATCTATTGCTATCTGTGTTGCGTTGCTCTAGTTTTCATACCCGTGGTATCCCTTGCAGCCTTATGTTGCCGTGGACACCTCCTATTACCTGTTGTTTGGTAGATAGTTGGACCTGCGCGTCGTAGTCGCTTGCTCAAGTGCTGTTGCGTGTCGTCGAGTTCCTCAGTTGTTGGAGTATTGCCGTGTGTTTATTGTTGGAGATGATCAGGACTTTAATTACCGTTTAACAACTAAAATTGAAGTAGGTAAGCAGAGGCACAGGTGGGCAATAGATGTTATTTGGTTGTTAACCGTCCACTTGTGTCCCGTAGGACCCCGAGTACTTGATACATGTTCCTTGAATATTCACGCTATCCACATCCGGGAGGCTTATGGGACCCCCCTGAGCCAGAGCTTGATTCATTCTTATTTCTTGGGGCCACAAACTAGTTTGAGGTTTTATTTACTATCCTGTACTTATGCCATGCTTTACTGCTTTATTACCATTGTGCGAGGAGCACCTGTACTGTTTAGGTAAGCGGAGTGTTTTCGCGGTATCGACAAGCCCAGTTTTGGGTTCCCAGTCGTTTACAGCCATTGACGCAAACCTTGAGTCCGTCTCGGGGTCAGCTAACTTCTTTGCGGGTGTACTCAATGGGGTGGCCCCCTGAAATATTTCTAAATCCTGTGATTGCTTTGTCGTGAAGGCCTCGTTGGGTTTTGATTTGGTTTTTCCGAGGTTGATCGAGTGTGTGTTGCTATTTGTGCACCCCTGCAGGGTAAAACTTTTTGAAAGCCATGTCCGCGGTTATGGACGACTTGGAGCACAGTATCTCGATCATAGACAACTATAACTAAAGTAGTGCTATAAATTTGACTTTATAATGACTAGTAATCAGCTTCACTATAATGGAATGGCTAAATAAAACTGCCAACAATTGCTTGTTTGGGTTGTCGCTTGCGACCATTGCATCTGACTAGTAAGTATTGCAACTATAACGGAATGGCTAAATAAAAGTACCAACAACTGCTGGGTTTGGGATATCTCATGCTAATTGTATTTGACTAGCAAGTGTCGCAACTACAACGGAATGGTTAACTAAAAGTGCCCACTGCTTATTTTATCAGGATGATTATCTATATTTGACTAGTAATTGCTGCAATGATAACCGAATAAATAAAACTGCCAACGGTGTGAGTTCCTCGGTTGACTTCCTCGTTTGGTCTCGAGGGGGAAATACCAGGATGGGTATGTTTGGTGGTAGTATCAGGTTGGATCCGGATAGGTCTTCCTTATCCCTCTCTGATAGCCGACAGTTGTATCGAGTCTCTATAGGTTGTTTAGTGCATGCCGCGCTGCCGCTCAGTCCACCATACCTATGTAGGCGAGGACCGCCGAATTCTAGTCTCGCCGTGTACTGGCCTCAGTACTGACCGCTCTCTCTTTTTCCTTTGCCCTTTGCCGGCACCCCTTTTGTCTAAGCAGGTTTTGAGATCGACGTCGTTAGCAGGGTTACCCTTCCGGCTTGGCCTGGGCAGGGTTATGGACGCCATTGGTTATTCTTCAGGGCTCTTAGCCCCATTTGCATCTTGTCCGTAACTGGACGCTCTATCGTTTTAAAGGTGATTTGGATCTTTGTTCTGTATATCTGTATTCTTGACTCATGGAGTCGTGTTGTATATATATCTGTTCTGTGGGTCCCATCGAGGACTGTTGTGTAATGTTATTACTTCGTTTTCCACCCGCACGAAAGTGCCTGGTGGGCACCTTTGAATCGTTTCTATGCGGGTTTGGCGGGAAGCGCTGAAACTTGTATAGGGCCGATTCTGAGGGTGCTACAAGGTCTCGACTTATCTTTTCAGCATAACTCTTCTGTCTGGATTGGGCGGTCTTGAGGTGCTCACGGATCTTTTGAACTTTCTCTTCTGCTTCTCTTAGGATGTTGGGTCCAAAAATCTGACTTTATCCTACTTCCGACCAATTCAAAGGGGTACGACACTTCCTTCCATACATGAATTCAAATGGGGCCATTTGCAAACTAGTGCGGTGACCCAGCATACCACTGCATGTGTAGTACACTATAGTCGTTGACATGACATCCACAGAACACTGTTCCGTAAATATCACATCCCTCAGAGTGGTACAATAGAAACATTGCGGGTCCATATTACAAAAGTACACACATTATTATTATTACAATACCGGAAGTTCAAGACTTCCAAAAGATTCAACTTAGAAACCAAAATATAAAGTGTTTCAGCGGAATTTAAAAGTAGCAACTCCAACTAGGAGTTGAGCTCAGCAGCTTATTCTATAGAGTTCATGCTGCTCGGCTCCGTTGGTTACTACTAACTAGGGATACTTAGTTGGACTCGTTATCATTGACACCGTAGAGGATTTCGTAATCCACTCCATCAACACCTCCGGACAGATCAGGTTCCTCGTAGAACACATCTTCTTGACATTCGGCTGCATACATTGGCACATCTTCGGGATCCTCATAGTCTAAGCAAGGGATCAAAGGAAAGAATGAGTAACAGCGTTACCCAACAAGTTCATTATATGCAAGGTGGGAAGTTTGATGCTCTAACTACCACCTCGGATTATAAATCCTTGGCACTATGCAATTTTTGTAAATCTTTCTTCAAAGATTGATTTTATTCTGAAAAAAATATGACAATCAGCCTTGTTCGTGGAGTTCCTTTCCTGCCACGTTCGTAGCTCCTTCCCGGAACAGGGAGTAACAAGTTACAATTCTTACACTCTGTAGAGGTGCGTTACTTTACCCATGAGAGATCAACTCCTTGTTGCACAACCGGGCATACTTTCCCGTCCACAATTCCATGATGTGGGGCCTAGTAGTTGGTCCAAGCCAATCACTGCCCCCTTCGCGACCTCGCATGCCTCCTTGGTGTACACCATGCCCACATAATGAATTACGGCAATGGTTTTTACAAACCGTTAGATGCCAGAACTATCATGGGACGATGAGGTTCCCACCCATATGTTGAATATCCTCTACGAATTACCAATTAATATGCACGTTACGAGGATAACAGCCACGACCTGCACATCCGGCTTCATGCGAGAGGAAGAAGATACAGCTGACTTCTCTGTCCCATTCCAAATCTCATGGCTAACGCGTAATATACAGCACTAGAATCACTGATGTCAGGGGTTATTAAGTCCCTACTTGATCATCATTGTTGCAAATAGAACCCTAAGTTCTATTTCTCCATTTTGTCACCACTTAGGATGATATCTATGATTTCTTTATTTGTGAAACTAATATTTTCTTTCTTTTTATAGCATATATGATAACACACAATTTGCAAATACTTTGATAAAGACTCTTCAAAGGACATGAGCAAGTGATGAACTTGCCTTGTGATGGCAAGGTAGTGAAATCTGATGCTTGCACTGGACCTTGAGCTTCTAGTTCTACAAAAACATCATTATTGCCCGGTAAGGACAATATTTAAAGAAGAAAAATGATTATGCAATAATGTAATGCATCATTTTAACTTGATATGCATTCACCCCATTATTATAAAAAGTTCTTTTTAATAATAAGGGATTTATAAATATTACTTTTTAATATTTATAACATATATTTAATTATTTTATTTTATTTCCTTTTTATTTGACTTTTATTGATTTAATAATTCTTTTAGGAATTATCACTTAAACATCAAAAATTGTTGTTAAATATTTATTTAGTATTTTTCAAAAATACTACAATATTAATATATAATGAAAGTGATTTTTATTTATTTTTATCGTCTTTCAATAATTTTGTAAAATTCCATACGGAATATATAATTTACAAAATTCTTAATAAAATTTTAATGTCTAAAATTTTATATCTTAATTTATTTGGATAGTGTGGATTATTGTGAATCCAAAAATATTTTATTTATAATTTTGGACTTTTATTTTATTTTCTAGAATTTAATTAAGTTAAGGGGTATTTTGGTCTTTTTCCTATTTATTAAAACATGCCTTAAAAGATTTCTGGGGTTGCTTAAGTTTATTGGGCCCTAGTGGCCCATTAGGCTTAGTCAAAAATAATCACCCCGAAGGGTCTGGCCCAACTCAGCCCATTCCACTGCTGCATCTCTCCCTCGAGCTCATCCTCTCCTCCTCTGACCTCGACCCCGTGGTCGGTGATGTCGTCGCCGGCGATTCCCGCCGCCGTGGGCCGTTCTGGTCGTCGCCATGGCGCAACAGGAGGTTGTCGACGACACCCTTCCTTTCTATCCAACTGGATTTGAGTACGGGGCTCTCCTGTGACGGATCGATGTCGTCCCGAACCCTAGGGTTTGGGGGTTGGCGTGGATCTTGGTGCTGCCGCTGCCGCCGTGCATCGTGGTGATGCTCCTCGCCTCTATGCATGTTCATGGTCGCCGCCGTGGCGCCGTATGGGTTGCAGCGCCCCTCCTGGGGTGCTCCCCGTGCCGCCATGGTCATCGGCCCCTCTCCTTCCTCTTCTAGTCTTCAGCGAGGACCTTCGGTGAGTTCTGTTCCTCTCCCCTAGTGCTCTCTATGCTTGATGATCCGATGCTAGATGTTGGCAGTGACCTCTCTGGTTACTGTCTTGTCTTGATTAAGATGATTTATTCCATTTAGGGTTCTTATCCTGTGGTTGATCCTATACTAGATGAATTAGATCATGTCTGGATTGTCTGTAAGCATGCTAATTGGTTATTGGACTGCGGCTTGTTGCTTGAGATGAACTATAATGGTTCTGGTGGCTTATTAGATGCTTTTATGTTTGGATTGCATATGATTCAGATGGTATAGTTGCTTTGGAATCCATGCTTGGTAAAGTCAGTGGCTTGATAACTTTCCATTGCCATTTCTTGGTTTATGATCATGATTATGGTGTGATGAAATCACTGTCTTAGTGATGTTGGCTTAGAAATTAATATGTGGTTTGAGATCTCAATGATCTCAAACAGTACAGATAAACATTGGAATGTTTTAATTATGATTACTGACAGGAAAATGATTAATAGATTGATTTGTTGAATCTGTGATGATTGGATGTTTATCCTGATTCATATAGAATTGTTCTTGTGACACCATCTTGGTATGGCACACAAGATTGATTCTTATTCATTTATTGGGCTGGTTTAAGCTTAAGACAAGCTTGGATTCATAGAATAAATACAAATGTTCTTCTTTACAATCCCTAAGACCAATGATCTTGGTCTGAGGCTTAGGGGTTTTAGGCCTTATCTAATTGATTCATATAGGTAGTCCTGGTAGTGGTACCAGCTATTGTTTTTGAATCAAAGCTTGGAGAAAAATGATAGTAAACTTGATCATTATCTGGCTCCAAAAGATTAGTTTCTAAGGTGCTACCCTTACTCTAGGGATGTTCCTAGAAATTAGATCTTAGCTATATTTATGCTTGAACTGTAATATATAGCTTGACAACCAGAGAAATGATGTTGTTCTGAACTCTGGTTGGATCCTTGTACTTTGCTGTTTGCTTTTAGAGTTTAAAATCTCTATGATGGATTCACCCCACTTGGGTGCTTTCTGAGAGTTTGTTTCATAAAACAACACATGCTTCTGTCTAAATAATATGATTATATCATGTGAGGGTTTTATGATGCTCACCACAAAATCTGATGATTGTGGAGTAAGGTGGTGATGTTGATCTTGTTTTGCTGAGCTCATGAGCTTGACCTTGAGCTAGCCTACTCCTCCTAGCTCCTAGACTTGATCTTGTTGTCCACCTGATCCTTCCCCCTCCTTATGTTACCATCTTGGTGATGAGATCTGGGCTTTGGTTGGTGTGGTTGCTGGCTGTTGTGATTGGTTTAGCTGCTGGCTAAGCTGGCTGTTCTTGTGTGTGTGCAATGTAGCGATGCACTAGTGCCTCTCCGCGGCTGTTTTGCTGGTTTTGGTGTGTTGGAGCTGTGCTGTGAAGCTGACAGCACATCACATGCATTTAGTTGTGTGTCATGCTTGTGTGCTTGCTGTGCACTTATGGTTATGTTCAGAATTTTGAAATTGATTGTTATCTGGTTAATTTTACCTGGCTGGTGAAACTTGCCCCTCTTGGCTGTCATTTGACTTCTGGCTTAAAAATTAGGGAAGATTTATTCTTTCATATTGGTGAAACTTGCCCCTTCTATAATTTGTCAATGATGAACTTGTTCAGTGCACTTCACTAACATGTTTGAGAGAAAAACAATACTAACCCCGACTTTCCCTTTTCTGTTTGTTTTGCAGGTACAGATTTAAAGTGAAGATTTTAGTTTAGGTTTAGTTATAGAACAATCCAATGTAATCTTTTTCATAATTTTGTAATTTTTATTTTATTATTTTGTAATCTTCATTTTATTCTTTGGTAATAAAGATTATATTATTATAAATAAAGATTATTCTTAGTCTTTATTTATTTACTTTTTTGAAGTGTGTGGATGATTTCAATAAGTTACAATTTTGTAACTTATTTATAAAATAAAAATAGGAAATAAATTTTCATATTCTTAATTGTTTTCTTTAGATAAAATTTGAGTTATAATAATTAACTCTTAATTAAATTAAGATTCAAACCTATTCCTAATTCATTTGAATTATAATTCAAATACTCAAGTTTAAAGTTCAAATTCATTTTCCAAACACATAATTCCTCAAAGATCATCTCAAAGTCTATAGCAATCATCCTTTAAGACTAAACCTAATCTCAAAGTAAGAAAGAAACCTTGATCACTTTAGGTTTTTATTTGGTGAAAATTTTACCCACATTTTCGTAGATAAATGCATGCAACATTCCAAATTCGTAAATCTACCCTTCGTTAGTTCCTAAATGTTGGGATGTTACAGACTTCCCCCCTTCAATTAAACTTCATCCCGAAGTTTACGGAGATGTACGTGAATAGTTCTAGATAGGCTTTTCTTAAATCCTCTTCTTTTTCCCATGTGGCTTCCCTTTCAGGGTGATGTTCCCACTGTACCTTGCAATATTTGATTGCTCTGTTCCTTAATCTTTTCCAGTTTTCTTCCAGAATCTTACAGGGCTTTTCAATATAGGTCAAGTCTGCTTGTAGTTCTATCTCCTGGTGTGTGATTGCATCATCTTGAACTTTCAAACATTTACGAAGTTGTGACACATGGAAAACATTATGCACTTGAGCCAATCTTGATGGTAACTCTAAAGCATAATCTATAGTTCTATTTTGACTCAATATCTTGAATGGTCCGATGTTTCTTGGACTCAATTTTCCTTTAACTCCAAACTTTTTCACCCCTTTCATTGGACTTACTTTCAAATAGACCATATCTCCCACTTCTGGATGCCATGATCTTCGACTTTAATCCGCATAACTTTTCTGCCTGCTCTAGGCTATTTTTACTCTATCCCTGATCTTATCAATGATATCTTGTCTTTCCTTGATATAATCTGGCGCAAATTCTTTTCTACTTCCAGGTTCATACCAACATATTGGTGATCTACACTTCCTTCCATACAGAACTTGGTATGGGGCTGCCTTTATACTACTCTGATAGCTATTGTTATAAGAAAATTATGCCAATGGTAGATGATCTTCCCATGTTCCTCCAAAATCTAGTGCACAAGCTCTCAACATGTCTTCTAGTATTTGATTTGTTCTTTCAGTTTGACCTCCTGTCTCAGGATGATATGTTGTGCTAAAATCTAACTTTGAACCAAGTGCTTCATGCAATTGCTTCCAAAATGCTGAAGTAAACACTGATCCCCTATCAGTTACGATCTTATTGGGTACTCCATGCTTACTTACTATCTCTTTGACATAAATTTCAACTAACTTCTCGGCATTATCTTTTTGATTCACCGGAATAAAATGTGCACTCTTAGTGAGTCTGTCCACAATTACCCATATCATGTCCTTCCTCTTTGGTGTCATGGGCAATCCTGTGATGAAATCCATACCTATTTCCTCCCACTTCCATTCAGGAATTTCCAAGGGTTGTAATGGTCCTCCTGGACTTTGATGTTCAGCCTTCACCCGTTGGCAAGTATGGCATTCAGATACATATTTAGCAATATCTATTTTCATGTTATTCCACCAGAATAGTTCTTTCAAATCCATATACATCTTAGTACTCCCTGGATATATAGAATATGGTGTTTCATGTGCTTCTCTGAGTATGATTTCACGAATCTCAGTCACATCTGGAACACATAGACGGTCTTGAAACCATAAAGACTCATAATCCCCAAGGCGAAAAACTGATTTTTGCCCTTGAGATATCATCTGAATCTCCTCAGCAATAACAAGATCTTCTGCTTGATGTCTAAAAAATTCTTGCTTAAGATCACTGTCCTGCTCTGCAACTACCTGCATAGTAGCTAATCCTCCAAGAACCTCTGTTCTAATGAATTGAAGTTCTAATCTTTCCAAGTCCATTTGTAACTCTTTTGGTAACTCCCGATTATTAGGCTGAATATATGCACTCTTTCTGCTTAAAGCATCAGCTACAACATTAGCTTTTCTTGGAGTATAGTTGATTGTTAAATCATAATCCTTGATTAGTTCCGACCAACGCTTCTGTCTCATATTCAATTCCTTTTGAGTGAAGACATATTTGAGACTTTTATGGTCAGTGTATAACTCACATCTGGCTCCATAAAGAAAATGTCTCCATACTTTCAGCGCAAAAACTACTGCTGCTAACTCTAAATCATGAGTTGGATAGTTGACTTCATGTGGTTTCAGTTGTCTTGAACCATAAGCAATCACTTTCTGATCTTGCATTAATACACAACCCAAACCTTCTTTAGAAGCATCACAGTATACAGTGAAGTTCTTCCCTGTTTCAGGAACTGCTAAGATTGGAGCTGTAGTTAATCTAGTTTTTAACTCTTGAAAACTTGCTTCACATTTCTCATCCCACTTGAATGGTGTATTCTTCCTTAATAATTTGGTCATTGGTCTGGCTATTTTGGAGAAACCTTCAATGAATCTCCGATAATAACCAGCCATTCCTAAGAAACCTCGAATTTGCTTCACATTGGTCAGTGAAGTCCACTCTAGTACTGACTGAACTTTAGATGGATTCACAGCAATTCCATCCTTACTGATCACATGACCGAGGAATTCTACCTCATCAAGCCAAAATTCACACTGACTGAACTTAGCATAAAGTTTGTGTTCCCTTAGAGTCTGCAATGCTATTCTTAAATGATCAGCATGCTCTTCCTTATCCTTGGAGTATAACAGAATATCATCAATAAAGATTATGAAGAACTTCTCCAAATATGGCATGAAGATCTTATTCATCAGATTCATGAATATTGCTGGTGCATTGGTCAAACCAAATGGGACTACCAGATACTCATGGTGTCCATATCTTGAGACAAATGATGTTTTTGGAACATCTTTCGGTTTGATTTTTATTTGATGGTATCCAGATCTTAAATCGATCTTTGAAAATACCCCAGCTCCTTTTACTTGATCAAACAAATCTTGAATTCTTGGTAAAGGATACTTATTCTTGATAGTAACATTGTTTAGGTTTCTATAATCACCACACATCTGTCTTCCACCATCTCTCTTATCCACAAAGATTACTGGTGTTCCCCATGGGGATACACTTTCCTGAATAAATCCTTTTCTAGCTAACTCATCAATTTGCTCTTTGAGTTCTTTCAACTCTTTGGGTCCCATCTTATATGGTGCTTGAGCTATTGGTGCTGTACCAGGAATTAGGTCAATAGTGAACTCTATCTCTCGGTCTGGTGGCATTCCTGGTAGCTCTGCTGGAAAAACATCTTGAAATTCATTTACTATAGGAATCTCTTCCAATTTGACCTCTTTCATTGAGTTCAACTGTAGATCCACCATGATATGACTGTGCTTATCTGCTTGGTAAACTATCCTTGCTCCACTTGGAGTTTTGATTGAGACAGTTTTCTCCTCACAATTTATCTGAGCTCCGTGTTCCATCATCCAATCCATCCCCAGCACTACTGCAATTCCCTTCAAAGGAATCACATAAAGGTCTGCGAAATATGCACAATCACAGATCGAGATAACCTGATCTTGTTTTATGTGGCATATAATCACATTCCCTCCTGTTGTAACTACTGTCATAGGACTTTCTAACGTTTCCCTTCTAATCCCGAACTTATCACAAAGTTCTTCAGAAATGAATGAAGTAGTTGCACTAGTATCAAATAGAACTTTGCCGGGATTGGTAAGGATATTGAGCGTACCTATCACTACATGCTCCGAATTATCCACCTCCTCGAGGGTTGCATAGTTCAGTTTCCCGGTAGGTCGGTTCCTCTTGCCATTCTTGTTCTTGCCATTATTTCCTCCTTTATTGGGTTGTGCATTTCCTCCACTGGCTTGTACTCCTCCTTTGGTAGGCCAACCACCTGGTGGTTTGCTCGAACAATCTGGCTTGATATGCCCCTTCTGACCACAACCATAACAAATCACTATTGTCTTCTGCATTCCCTCTGGAAATGCCCTGGAATTCCACAATTGTTACAAATAACATTCCTTTTTGGATTGGATTGATTTCCACCACTGCCCTTGTTATTGTTATTGATATTGTTGCCATAATTCATATTCCGAGGTTTGAACTCCAGGTTGGGTTTAGGTTTGCTTGCCTGAATCCTCTTGGTTTCCTTTTTGGCTCTCTTCCTCCAGTCCTCTTGGACATTCTTATAATCATCTTCAAAAGTAATGGTTGCATCCAACAACTGCTGATAAGTTTTATTATTGGCTAACCTTAGCTGCATCTTCACAAATGGATTTAATCCACGCAGGAAACGCTTCTTCCGCTTCTCTTCAGTGTTGACATCCTCCTCAGCATAGCGATACAGTTGACTAAAGTCCCGGATGTACTTCATAACACTAGTATATCCTTGCTGAAGCTCCTCAAATTCTCTTTGCTTCAACTCCATAACACTTTCTGGAACATGATATTCACGGAATCTCTGCTTGAACTCTTCCCAGGTAAACTCCTTTCCTGGTTGATGCATGGCCAACTGATTCTCCCACCATGATGTTGCAGGTCCAGTCAGAAGATGAGTTCCATACCTCAATTTCTCCTCATCATTGCAACCTACATTTTTCAGCTTCCTTTCAGTATCTGCTAGCCAGTCCTCTGCATCCATTGGTTCAGGAGCTGATGCAAAAGGTAACGATCTTGCATTCTGGAAATCAGATAGACTCACTCCTCCACCTTCAGGTGCCCTCTGATTTGCTCGCCCCAGCAACTCTTCCATAAACTTGTTCTGGGTCTCTTGCATCATTTGCATGCATTGCATAAAGTTCTGCTCCATTAATGGCCTCATTGGTGGTAGTGGTGGTAATGTTCCTTGATTTGCTGCATCTGCATCGGCCTTCTCCTTGGCCTCTCGATCCATCCGCTGCTGCTCAGTTTCTATTTCTACACCTGTATCCATGACCCTCTAGTCCTTCAACATAAAGTGAATACTCATAATTACATCATGCACATGTGTTCTGAGCTCGACTTTACACACGGAACTAGTCACACAATGAAGATCCAAAGAAAATCCAAATGTGCATTTTGCATATGATACATACTATCATAATAATACAAAGTCATTACAACATATACCATATAGGTATAATCACAAAACTACCTTATTCATCTCACTATCTTATTTCTTGGAGTACAATACACGGTACTTGATATCACTAACTAATTGCCTCCTTCTAGTAGTAACTACGTTCATCGTACATGCCTGATGTCCAACCATGATGACGGGTTGTTTGTCGCATAGTTTCTGGAACATATGGCCTTCCAGAAGGAACATACTCTGTATCTGAAGTGTCAGGACTTGAGTCATTACTCAACCTGAGCGCATTGACTCCCTCTAGCTCAGTTGAAAAGTCTTCAAAAACATATTCAACATTATATCTAGCCTGCATCTCCTAAGCTTCATTTTTTGAGTTGTCAACAGGATACGCAGATCCTGCTGCTTCCCAGGTGCTCTCTTGGGCAAGATAATTAAACACTGGATAATGTATATTCCCTAGGTTTTGAGAAGATGTTGATGATTCAAACACTCTCTCCTCAGGATCTTCTTCTTCATCCTGATTATCTATTGACATGGTATTACTACTACTATTATTAAGGTTCATCCTTGCACCCATCCAACTAGATTGTCCAACATTCCTGTCAGAACCATCTGTGGACATCTGGTGTTCATGAGATCCAATATATGATCCCATTATCCAACCATCCGAATTCTCAATAGGAAGTTCTGAGTCAAAACCATCCTCTGAGCCCTGTGGTACTGCATACCTCATATCCATAGTAGGATCATGTATAGGTTCAGGTCTTGGTGAATAAGGATATGGTATAAAAGATTCATGATCTATAGGTATATCCTTAAAGATTGGTGTTGCACTACTACTTGCTTCCTTTTCTAACTGGAATGCTAACTACTTCCTCCTTTCCGGATTAGTTAGATCCTCTAACATATCATTTTTTTCTTCAACAATCACTTGATGGGTCTTATAAAAAGACGCAACGAGTGTTCGATATCTATCCATAAACTTGGAAGCTAACTTAGGATTCTTCTTAACCAAAGTAAGATGATCCGGTATAGGCTCTGATTCTATAGAATCATGAGGTATCACATAAAATGTGCTACCTTCTAGCTCCTTGGTTTTCTGCTCCCGGATATTAGCTATTGCCTCCACAACAGCAATATGATATGCTGCTAAATGACTCCTACCTTCTCCTATAGGTAGATCATGATATAATCCAAGATTCTCTAGAAGTTGGATACTCACACGATACTTGGATAACATCCGGCCATCAAGGTAAGTGATAGTGTTCACTGGAATTCTAGTTGGACAACTAAAGAGCTTTAAAAGTTGACGAAGTTGGTCTGTGAATGATCCTTGATAATCATCAAGAGTCTCCTCTTTCCTTACCCAAGTCTGTTTTGGAAACTTTGGTGCCATATCTCTGTATATCAGAAAAATAATTTTCATTAGTATCCAAATAATATATTGCATCATAACAAAGAATTATCACACTCAAATATATAACAAAATATTCTCATTTGAATACCCATTATATTACTTTTAGAGAATTCTTTATCGTTGCAAATTTTCTTACAGGTAATACCCTTTACTAGGTTTCCAACCTAAGGTTAAAGCAATTTGCTCTGATACCAACTGCGATGACCCAGCATACCACTGCATGTGTAGTACACTATAGTCGTTGACATGACATCCACAGAACACTGTTCCGTAAATATCACATCCCTCGGAGTGGTACAACAGAAACATTGCGGGTCCATATTACAAAAGTACACACATTATTATTATTACAATACCGGAAGTTCAAGACTTCCAAAAGATTCAACTTACAAACCAAAATATAAAGTGTTTCGGTGGAATTTAAAAGTAGCAACTCCAACCAGGAGTTGAGCTCAGCAGCTTATTCTATAGATTTCATGCTGCTCGGCTCCGTTGGTTACTACTAACTAGGGATACTTAGTTGGACTCGTTATCATTGACACCGTTGCGGATTTCGTAATCCACTCCTTCAACACCTCTGGACAGATCAGGTTCCTCGTAGAACACATCTTCTTGACATTCGGCTGCATACATTGGCACGTCTTCGGGATCCTCAGAGTCTAAGCAAGGGATCAAAGGAAAGAATGAGTAACAGCGTTACCCAACAAGTTCATTATATGCAAGGTGGGAAGTTTGATACTCTAACTAACACCTCAGATTATAAATCCTTGGCACTCTACAATTTTTGTAAATCTTTCTTCAAACATTGATTTTATTCTGAAAAAACTATGACAATCAGCCTTCACAGGTTGACCAGAACTTTCATGGAGTTCCTTTCCTGCCGCGTTCGTAGCTCCTTCCCAGAACAGGGAGTAACAAGTTACAATTCTTACACTCTGTAGAGGTGCGTTACTTTACCCATGAGAGATCAACGCCTTGTTGCACAATCGGGCGTACTTTCCCATCCACAATTCCATGATGTGGGGCCCAGTAGTTGGTCCAAGCCAATCACTGCCCCTTCGCGACCTCGCATGCCTCCTTGGTGTACACCATGCCCACATAATGAATTACGGCAATGGTTTGTACAAACCGTTAGATGCCAGAACTACCGTGGGACGATGAGGGTTCCCGCCCATATGCTGCATATCCTCTACGAATTACCAATTAATATGCACGCTACGAGGATAACAGCCACGACCTGCACATCTGGCTTCATGTGAGAGGAAGAAGATACAGCTGACTTCTCTGTCCCATTCCAAATCTCATGGCTAACGCGTAATATACAGCGCTAGAATCACTGATGTCAGGGGTTATTAAGTCCCTACTTGATCAGCATTGTTGCAAATAGAACCCTAAGTTCTATTGCTCCATTATATCACTACTTAGGATGATATCTATGATTTCTTTATTTGTGAAAATAATATTTTCTTTCTTTTTATAGCATATATGATAACACACAATTTGCAAATACTTTGATAAAGACTCTTCAAAGGACATTAGCAAGTGATGAACTTGCCTTGTGATGGCAAGGTAGTGAAGTTTGATGCTTGCACTAGACCTTGAGCTTCTAGTTCTACAAAAACATCATTATTGCCCGATAAGGACAATATTTAAAAAAGTAAAATGATTATGCAATAATGTAATGCATCATTTTAACTTGATATGCATTCACCCCATTATTATAAAAAGTTCTTTTTAATAATAAGGGATTTATAAATATTACTTTTTAATATTTATAACATATATTGAATTATTTTATTTTATTTCCTTTTTATTTGACTTTTATTGATTTAATAATTCTTTTAGGAATTATCACTTAAACATCAAAAATTGTTGTTAAATATTTATTTAGTATTTTTCAAAAATACTACAATATTAATATATAATGAAAGTGATTTTTATTTATTTTTATCGTCTTTCAATAATTTTGTAAAATTCCATACGGAATATATAATTTACTAAATTCTTAATAAAATTTTAATCTAAAATTTTATATCTTAATTTATTTGGATAGTATGGATTATTTGTTAATCCAAAAATATTTTATTTATAATTTTGGACTTTTATTTTATTTTCTAGAATTTAATTAAGTTAAGGGGTATTTTGGTCTTTTCCTATTTATTAAAACAGGCCTTAAAATATTTCTGGGCTTGCTTAAGTTTATTGGGCCCTAGTGGCCCATTAGGCTTAGTCAAAAATAATCACCCCGAAGGGACTGGCCCAACTCAGCCCATTCCACTGCTACCTCTCTCCCTCGAGCTCATCCTCTCCTCCTCTGACCTCGACCCCGTGGTCGGTGATGTCATCGCCGGCGATTCCCGCCGCCGTGGGCCGTTCTGGTCGTCGCCGTGGTGCAACAGGAGGTTGTCGACGACGCCCTTCCTTTCTATCCAATTGGATTTGAGTATGGGGCTCTCCTGTGACGGATCGATGCCGTCCTGAAACCTAGGGTTTGGGGGTTGGCGTGGATCTTGGTGCTGCCGCTGCCGCCGTGCATCGTGGTGATGCTCCTCGCCTCTATGCATGTTCATGGTCGCCGCCGTGGCACCGTATGGGTTGCAGTGCCCCTCCTGGGGTGCTCCCCGTGCCACCATAGTCGTCGGCCCCTCTGCTTCCTCTTCTAGTCTTCAGCGAGGACCTTCGGTGAGTTCTGTTCCTCTCCCCTAGAGCTCTCTATGCTTGATGATCCGATGCTATATGTTGGCAGTGACCTCTCTGGTTACTGTCTTGTCTTGATTAAGATGATTTATTCCATTTAGGGTTCTTATCCTGTGGTTGATCATATACTGGATGAATTAGATCATGTCTGGATTGTCTGTAAGCATGCAAATTGGTTATTGGACTGAGGCTTGTTGCTTGAGATTAACTATAATGGTTCTGGTGGCTTATTAGATGCTTTTATGTTTGGATTGCATATGATTCAGATGGTATAGTTGCTTTGGAATCCATGCTTGGTAAAGTCAGTTGCTTGATAACTTTCCATTGCCATTTATTGGTTCATGATCATGATTATGGTGTGATGAAATCACTGTCTTAGTGATGTTGGCTTAGAAATTAATATGTGGTTTGAGATCACAATGATCTCAAATAGTACAGATAAACATTGGAATGTTTTAATTATGATTCCTGACAGGAAAATGATTAATAGATTGATTTGTTGAATCTGTGATGATTGGATGTTTATCCTGATTCATGTAGAATTGTTCTTGTGACACCATCTTGGTATGGCACACAAGATTGATTCTTATTCATTTATTGGGCTGGTTTAAGCTTAAGACAAGCTTGGCTTCATAGAATAAATACAAATGTTCTTCTTTACAATCCCTAAGACCAATGATCTTGGTCTGAGGCTTAGGGGTTTTAGGCCTTATCTAATTGATTCATATAGGTAGTCCTGGTAGTGGTACCAGCTATTGTTTTTGAATCGAAGCTTGGAGAAAAATGATAGTAAACTTGATCATTATCTGGATCCAAAAGATTAGTTTCTAAGGTGCTACCCTTATTCTAGGGATGTGCCTAGAAATTAGATCTTAGCTATATTTATGCTTGAACTGTAATATATAGCTTGACAACAAGAGCAATGATGTTGTTCTGAGATCTGGTTGGATCCTTGTACTTTGTTGTTTGCTTTTAGATTTTAAAATCTCTATGATGGATTCACCCCACTTGGGTGCTTTCTGAGAGTTTGTTTCATAAAACAAGACATGCTTCTGTCTAAATAATATTATTACATCATGTAAGGGTTTTATGATGCTCACCACAAAATCTGATGATTGTGGAGTAAGGTGGTGATGTTGATCTTGTTTTGCTGAGCTCATGAGCTTGACCTTGAGCTAGCCTGCTCCTCCTAGCTCCTGGACTTGATCTTGCTGTCCACCTGATCCTTCCCCCTCCTTATGTTACCATCCTGGTGATGAGATCTGGGCTTTGGTTATTGTGGTTGCTGGCTGTTGTAATTGGTTTAGCTGCTGGCTAAGCTGGCTATTCTTGTGTGTGTGCAATGTAGAGATGCACTAGTGCCTCTCCACGGCTGTTCTGCTGGTTTTGGTGTGTTTGAGCTGTGCTGTGAAGCTGACAGCACATCACATGCATTTTGTTGTGTTTCCTGCTTGTGTGCTTTCTATGCACTTGTGGATATGTTCAGAATTTGAAATTGATTGTTATCTGGTTACTTTTACCTGGCTGGTGAAACTTGCCCCTCTTGGCTGTCATTTGACTTCTGACTAAAAAATTATTGAAGATTTATTCTTTCATATTGGTGAAACTTGCCCCTTCAATAATTTCTCAATGATGAACTTGTTCAGTGCACTTAACTAACATGTCTGAGAGAAAAACAATACTAACCCTGACTTTCCCTTTTCTGTTTGTTTTGCAGGTACAGATTTAAAGTGAAGATTTTAGTTTAGGTTTAGTTATAGAACAATCCAATGTAATCTTTTTCATACTTTTGTAATTTTTATTTTATTATTTTGTAATCTTCATTTTATTATTTTGTAATCTTCATTTTATTCTTTGGTAATAAAGATTATATTATTATCAATAAAGATTATTCTTAGTCTTTATTTATTTACTTTTGTGAAGTGTGTGGATGATTTCGATAAGTTACAATTTTGTAACTTATTTATAAAATAAAAATAGGAAATAAATTTTCATATTCTTAATTGTTTTCTTTAGATAAAATTTGTTTTATAATAATTAACTCTTAATTAAATTAAGATTCAAACCTTATTCCTAATTCATTTGAATTATAATTCAAATACTCAAGTTTAAAATTCAAATTCATTTTCCAAACACATAATTCCTCAAAGATCATCTCAAAGTCTATAACAATCATCCTTTAAGACTAAACCTAATCTCAAAGTAAGAAAGAAACCTTGATCACTTTAGGTTTTTATTTAGCAAAAATTTTACCCACATTTTCACAGATAAATGCATGCAACATTCCAAATTCCTAAATCTACCCTTCGTTAGTTCCTAATTGCTGGGATGTTACAACTAGCTTGATAACTGTTGTTGTAAGAAAAGTCTACGAAAGGAAGACAGTCTTCCCATTTAGATCCATACCCTAGCACACATGCTCTCAACATATCTTCGAGTATTTGATTTACTCGCTCCGTTTGTCCATCTGTTTGAGGGTGGTAAGTTGTGCTGAAGTCTAGTCTTGTTCCCAATCCTTCTTGGACTTTCTTCTAGAATCTCGAGGTAAACTAGGTTCCTCGATCTGATACAATGTTCTTGGGGACTCCGTGCAAACTAAAGATTCTAGCGATGTACAACTCCGCTAGCTTCGAACTCTGGTAGGTGGTCTTGACTCGTAAGAAATTGGCGACTTTGGACAGTCTATCAACTATGACCCAAATAGAGTCATTTCCCCTACTAGACGTAGGCAATCTGGTGATAAAGTCCATTCCAACTGAATCTCATTTCCATTCTGGAATCTGCAGTGGTTGCAATAGTCTTGCGGGTCCTTGATGTCCCACCTTGACTCTCTGACAAATATCACCCTTGGAGATGTAGCTTCTGATTTCTCTCTTTTTATCTTATGCCACCAAAATTGTTCCTTCAAATCATGATACATCTTTGTCCCTCTGGGGTGGATAGAATAAAGAGTATCATGGGCCTCCTTCAAAATAACGTCTTTCAACTCTGAATCTGCTGGCACACAGAGACGTCCTTTGTACCACAAAACTCCTTCTTCGTCTTCGGTGAATCATGGTACTTTGCCTATACCGATGCAACGTCTGATTCCGTCGATACTAGCATTTCCTTTCTGCGCCTCCTTGATCTGACTGATCAAAGTGGGTTGAAGTTCTATTCTAGCCAAAAATCCTTCACTTACTAATTCCACTCTAAAATCTTCCATCTCCTTGTGAGAACTTGGTTGCTCATTCAGAATCATGGAGTTCAAGCGGCACGGCAATCTGCTAAGGGCATCTGCTACCACATTGGCTTTACCGGGGTGATAGTGAATGTCCATATCATAGTCCTTTATTAGCTCTATCCATCTCCTCTGCCTCATATTCAGCTCCTTCTGAGTGAATATATACTTCAGGCTCTTGTGATCCGAATAAATTTCACAACGGTTTCCCATCAAGTAATGCCTCCATATCTTTAGGGCTAGAACTACGGCTGCTAGTTCGAGATCATGGGTAGGGTAATTTTGCTCATGCTACTTCAGTTGTCAGGATAGATAAGATATAACTTTGCCTTCTTGCATTAACACACATCTGAGACCGATCTTGGATGCGTCACAATACACATCAAACGGCTTGATAATATCCAGCATGATCAAGATTGGGGCTGAAATCAATCTCCTCTTGAGTTCTTGAAAACTCGCTTCACATTTGTCTGTCCATTCAAACTTCTTGTCTTTCTACAACAATTGGGTCATGGGTCTTGTGATACTCGAGAATCCTTCTATGAACTTGCTGTAATATCCCGCCAATCCGAGAAATGCACGAACTTGGGTTTGAGTGGTTGGGGCTTGCCAATCTTCCACATCCTTCACCTTTGCAGGGTCAACGGCAATTCCTCCGGCTGATATGATATGTCCGAGAAATCCTACCTCCTGTAACCAGAATTCACATTTGCTAAACTTGGCATACAGCTGATGCTCCCTAAGGGTTCCAAGGATGGTCCTTAGGTGTAGCTCGTGTTCTTCTTCTGATTTGGAATATATCAGAATATCATCGATGAAAAAAACGACAAACTTATCCAGGAAGTCCATAAAAATCTTATTCATGAGGTTCATGAAATAAGCGGGGGCATTGGTTAATCCAAAAGACATGACAGTATACTCGTATAATCCATATCTGGTGGTAAAGGCAGTCTTTGGAATATCCTCTGCGCGAATCTTGAGTTGATGATAGCCAGTTCTAAGGTCAATCTTAGAAAACAATTTGGCACCAGTCAACTGGTCAAACAGGTCTTCTGTCTTTGGCAGTGGGTACTTGTTCATGATGGTGACATCATTCAACTTCCGATAATCCGTACACAAATGGTTACCTCCATCTTTCTTATCCACAAATAAAACAGGTGATCTCCATGGTGACGCACTTGGTTGGATCAATCCTATCTCCAGCATAGCATCCAGTTGCTTCTTCAGCTCCTCTAATTCAGACAGGTTCATATCAGGTCTCTGGGCTATGGGTTCGGTTCCAGGGATTAGTTCAATGATAAACTCGATATCCCGATCTGGTGGCATACCGGGCAAAACATTTGGAAATACATCGGGGTATTCACAGATTACTCTGACTTGGTCAATGGTTGGCTGGGCTATACCCTTGTTGCATTTGAATTCACGGGACAAGGTTTTAGATACATGCTCGACTGATATTCCGGCTGTACTGGTCATGGTTATGGCTTTCTTGGCACAGTCGATTAATCCTTTATGTTTGGACATCCAATCAATTCCTAGTACTACTTCCAATCCTTTTGTTCCAAGTACTATTAGATTAGCATAATAATCTATGCCATGGATTCAGATAGGTACGGCCTTGCAAATTTGCCTAGCTTTGGTGGTTGAACCAGGTATTTGAACTATCATAACATGCTTCAATTTGGTAGGTTGAATCTTACTAGTGCATGCAAATTCTTCAGTAACAAACGAGTGCGATGCTCTAGAATCAAACAACACTCTTGCAAGTACTGAGTTAACAGAAAACATACCCAGCACGACATCTGGTGTTTCTTGGGCTTCTTTAGCATGCATGAGAAAGAGACGGCGGTTGCGGTTGAGCGAGTTCCCTGGGGCAAACTTTCTTCTGGGCTGAACACGACGCTGCTGTTGAGCTAGGGCATTTGCATTGGGGGCTGCAGCAGTTTTCTTGGGGCACTCATTGGAATAGTGTCCCTTGGTTCCACATTCATAACAAGTCACTTGGGACTTGTCCTTCGCTGCAACAGGCACAACATTGCTTCCAGTCCTTGGGGAAGTGTTGGTGTTGGTGGCGACATTGTTGTTGTTGAACTTGGGTGGTGCACAGTTGAAATTGCTAGGGTTCCTGGGGTTGTTATTGTGATTTCCTCCGAGCCTTGGGTTTCCACTGTTGGGATACGTTGGACGGTTCATCGGGGGTCTGTTGGTTCTTAGGGAAAATCCTGGAGATGGGTTGGGGCGATACTTCGGTGTATGATGGGTTCCTGGTTGATGCATCATGCGATGCTTGCGGTTCTCATTAGCTTGGTTGATCTTGCCCTCCATTTGAATGGCAGAGTCCACTAAGGCTTCAATATCAGCAAATGGGATATTGACCAACAATGTCTGCATCTCATCATGCAGACCATTCAAGAATCTCTCCTTCTTCTTGGCTTCGGTGTCAATCTCATCAGGTGCATACCTAGCCAATGACAAAAATTTGTCACGGTACTCCACTACGGTCATCCTTCCTTGCTTCAGTTCTCTTCATCTCTCATCCTCTTGATCAAACCCGCTGGCACATGGGTTCTGCTAAACTTGACTTTGAATTCATCCCAATTCATCATCTGTCCTCCAGTCATGGCGTGAACGCTGTTCCACCATGCTCTTGCATCTCCGGCCAGGTAGTGGGTGGAAAATAGTACTTTCTCGTTAGCTTCCACTCATGCAACTTCTAAGTTGTTCTCCATGGTTTGCAGCCAATCATCGGCATCTAGGGGCTCTTCAGACTTAGTGAAAATGGGTGGGTTGGTGTTCTGGAAGTTCTTGAGCTTGGATCCATGGTTTTCCTGATTTCCATGGCCTTGATTGTTGTTGGCCATATGAGCTATCTGTTGAAGGGTGGCTAAGTTGGCTTGACGTTCGTCTATTTCAGCTTCGCGGTCAGAAACCAATATTTGCAAGATTTGCAGCATCGGGTCCAAGGATGAAGTGCTTCCTCCATGAGGCATCTGAAGATTGAGATAGATTATGCGAAAAGGGGCAAATTTTTAAGGTTTAGGGTTTTGGGTTTGAAAAGTTTTCAAAGTTTGATTCAGGTTTTTCTAGAAACTTGCTTCTCATTCATTCATTCATAGCACACGATACAAACACACACAACAACAGAGGAAAACAGATGGTTTTAAGAAACATTCTACGAAACTATGATACGATGGGACCGGATACAACTCACTAATGCTAGTGCTCAAGTGCTACTACTCCTCGGAGTCAGTGTCCTCATCATCCTCATCATCAATGAAGGCGAAGTCATCCTCATTGGTGAAGAATTCCATGGCCTGATCCTCCAGAAAGTCATCATCGTCACTGAGATAGGAGTCGGGGTCTCCACGAAGGTCTTTGCCTGCATTCTCCCTCTCGTCCATCTGCATGTCTCTCTCGTGGATAGTCTCCTCAAACTCTGTGATCCTGTGGCAAAGACGGGCAATGATGCACTCCTTCTTGTCGAGCTGACGGCGACGAGACTGGCGATCCTTCACTAACATGGCAATGGTCTGATCCTTCTTGCGGCGATGGCGTACTTGTGGTTGGCGTAGGAGCGGGCATTGTCTAACTCCTTCTGGCGGTCATACATCATGAAGCTGAGGTGGTCCAATTGAGTCTTCAGCTCATGGTGATATGGGGCCTCTAGTGGATGTCCCATAACATCACGCCTTGGATAGAACTCAAAGCGGGTACCCTTGATCTGATTGATACTCTGCCCACATAGACGGGCAAGAGCTTCCTGTATTGCCCTGGCAAGTCCATCGAGCTAGTTGCTCTCTCTCAAGGTGAACTGTATTCCCTCTGAGGTGGGTGCTTTGATCTTTCCTCGGAGACTTGCAACAACTATCCATTGCAACTCCTCTCCTTCCTGATCGTTGATCTGAGCTCCGAAGAACTCGGGGTGCGGACGCTCCAGCATTTCTGACAGCTAGTCCAAGTCACGCTCAAAGATGAGGTCTCATCCATTCCCCAACTGATAAAACTTGCTATACTTCACGTCCATCTATAAGAATATATGATGAGTAAGTTAGTAGAGTGATCAAGTGTGTCAAATTTTATTTAAGTTTGCAAGAATTCTTGAGGAACATGAATTTTCATGAAAGAGCCTAAGTGATAAGAATGAGAATAGGTTTTTCATAAATACTTACTTCCTTGGTTTTGAAACTAAGTTTTTGATTCAAATGTCCATTCTAAACTAGGGTCTCCTATGGTCGGGATGGCTCTGATACCAACTTGTCAACACCCGGATTTTTAATCCCAGATGCCTGTTATGCCATACATCGCAATCCCAGGATTACTATTTTTGCGAGACATAACAGATTGGATATCATAGTACATCATCCATTACATACCATAAATAAGGTCTTACACAAATAAAGGATCACATGATCCAGTCTTAATACAATTCAAGAAGCGGAATAACGTAATAATAATGGTAGCGTGGGCGAAGCTCCATCTTCATGGTCATAGGCAATGCTGGCGATGGGAGATGATCCTAGTTGTCGTAACCTTCCTGCTCTCCGACCTCCGGATACTTGTGGCACCCTGGATCTACGGTCCGAGAATACCCGTTATGCATGCAATTCACGTTCCCATGATCAGTGACCCGTGAGCATAACCGACTAGTATCATTACATCATCCATAAAGTAACGAGTACAAAAACTTACAAAGGGGCCATTATGGCAATTACAACACAAGTAGTGGAAGTCTTCAGCGTAGAGCTCGTGCCTTAACCTACAGGGAACTGACTGGGAAGACGGCCTAGCTCGCATAGACGTCAGCAATCTCCATCAATCCTCTTGCTTCTGAAAAATCTGGCCAAGTAAATAGCCAGGGACAATGCTAGTGAGTACTTTGAATGTACTTGCAAACCACCTTAAGATAACAAATAATAACGGGTATGCAATATGGCTGTGGTAGGATGGATCCAAGAGAGGTTCTTTTCTAAACTAGTTTCTTTTGTAGATATAGCATGTCTCTATATCTTTGTTGAAAAACTTTTATAAACCATTTTGGAAACCTTTTTGAAAAGTTTTAAGAAAACACTAGGATTGGGTCACCCATTCGTTTCCCCTTCCGGTCATCTCATGACCAAACTCCTTCCTCCATTTTCCCGACCATCCCATGGTCAAAAGATTTTTGAGCCATTGTTTTTCTGAAGTCCTTTTTTAAAAACAAAACCATCACCGATGTACAGCCGCCAGCACAACCGTCCATGACCTAGGACTCGGCTATTCGAATAGATTTACACTCTGCAGAGGTTGTACACTGTACCCACACCATCCGATTACCTGTCCCTGATCCACACCGATCGTGGGTCGAATAACCGGTCAAGACCTTCCGAATGCCCTCTCCTGTACAAGTGCCTACCCTATGAGGTTAACCCCCTCAACACCGGGACGCCCTATAGTAACCAGCCAACCGGAGCGTGTTTTGCACCTCGACGGGTGTGTGATTTCAATGAGGGGCTCATAGTATCGCGCGGAGGCCCTTAGACCCTTTGATCCTTCTCCCGGTCGATGCTACGCATGGACCGTTAGACAGAGAAGGCCCACCCTCTGGGGATTGTTTTCCCCTATAGTAGTGTGAGGCCCCTATACCGGATCAGTCAAACTTCCAGCCCAGCCCTGTCCCATTCCAGAGTAATGTGGTTGCACGGGTTAATTGCGCTAGCTTCAAAACTGGCCAGCCCGACTATTTTCATAAACATTTTTCCTCCGTATTTTGTCCCTCTTTTTGTAAAACAAAACCTTCCTCATTTTTCTAAAACCACTTGGTGGGCCAAGCCTCACCAAGGATTTATCATAAAACAATTTTGTAAGTCCTTTCCCGGGGTCTTACGATCCTACACTTTTGTTTGGGCTAAAAAGGGGTCTCCAAGAGGTTATGGTGTTAAACACCATCTACCATGCTAAAGGAAGGTAGGTATTATACAAAGGGGTTGTACCTAATGGTACTAAGGGGTGAACATTTGGAGGAGCCAAACATTCACCATATAAAATAATTACTATAGTAAAACCAATGCACTTCGCATAAATGGGTAGATAAAACATGCATATATAAAATACTAGGATAAGGTGTATGAGAAAGAAGGTGGCTTGCCTATGACCAGCAAGATTTCCCGTGACTTCTTTAGAATACCAGAATACCAATACAATTAATAATAAGAGAAACCCGATGCTTCCTTCTTCTCGGCGTCACACAATTGCAACTATCGCCGTTATTGAGTATAGATGCAAACAAACAACACCACAATCAATACAAGGCATACAAGCATCAAACCAAAAAGCAAACCAAGGATAAATACAAGATATACATAAGTAGGATGTTGGAGGTTTGATTTGGTTGGATCGGGAGAAGATTTGAAGGCATTAGGTGAAGGATCCCTTTTTGGTTTAAACTACCTATAAGGAGATTTTGACCAAGTACTTGATCTGTATGATACCATTGTATAAAAATGATATCATCAGATAGGTATTGATAAAATGAAGCCAACAAAAGTGGTTTCACTATTTTAGCAAATCCCCTTGGTTTATAGTGGATTTTATAGTGATTAAAGCTCTAGTTTTAGGAAATACTTCACCAGGACTTCTCTGAAGTTCCAACAATTATTTCCTTGGGTGATTAGGTAGTATTTGGTGGACTGATTCAAGAGGAGTTAGATTCACCTCAAAACAATTAACAGAATGCCTTTGAGAAATTCCCAAAGACAATACTAGCTGGGATTTGTTGTTTTCATCAGATTTAATATACATAAGCTTTTTAGTTGATTCCAAGGACAGATATTAGGTACTGAGAATACCTTTCTGTAGAAATTGGAATCAACCTTTGAGTTGCATAGCTACTGTAGTGATTTTACTAGTGAATAAACCATGCATAGAAGAGTTTATTTCACTAAAATTCAATAGAGACTCATAAAAATATGAGCTGCTGGATTATGAAAGATATGGTTATGTGTGCTCATGAAGAGTTGTAATTAGGTCCAAACCTCATTTGGTTTGACCTAGGGAAATTCCTAAAGTCAAAAAGGTTCTGTTTTTGTTATCTTTGTTGTGGGTAAACTAGGAAGCCATTTTGTGTGGGGCTAGTGGGACTTGCAAGGTATGGCTATTAACTTTCATTAGAAATTGGGTTTACTCTATTTGGATAAACCAAACTCTCTGAAACAATTTTTGAGTGAAAGGAGTAAGCTTGGCTGTTTTATTTTCTATGATTTATCTATTCAGTAAATTGGTCCAAAACCAATTCTGCATGTTAGAGTGGAGACTTGGGTACTTGTTAAAATTAGTAACTAAATTTATTTAGGGCTCCCTGTTTATTTCGATTTAAACCTAAGACCAAATTTTCCTGCATCTGGGAAAAAGAATAAAAGGAAAAAAGCTCATGGGCCAGATCTGGGAAATGCTGGGCCGTTGCCAGCAGATCCGACCCTGTGCTGGCTGCGCCCTGTGCAGCGAGTAAGTCACTGCTGGTCTAGCTGGGCTGGCCCATTAGCAGTTCTAGGATGAAGGGTTATGGGGCAATGCGGTCCGTCGGATCGAGGAGGATCAAACGGCGCAGGACCGTCTTTAACCTCGCGCCGCCGGCGGCAGGCGGAAACCCTAACAGAGGGTGCATGCGCGTGGGGAGCTCACCTTGGGGCCTCGCCGGCGACTGAGGGGTGGTGGAGGCGATGTGGCACGTAGAGGGAAGTCCGGCAAGGGGCGGCACGGTCTGGTTCAGCGCCATGGAGGGGATTCGCGCGCCTGCACCCACGGTGGTGCTCGGGAGCTCATCGAGGAGGCGTCCTGATGCGGTCCTGGGTCAAACAGAAAGGAGGATTAGCAGCAGGGAGAGGAGGGGAGCCTGCCAGGATGAAATGCAGGGGAAGAGGAGCTTGGGAGAGGATGGCTTGCTCGAATTCGTGGCAATGGCCGAGATGGATAGATCTTCCTCTCTAGGAGCATGCAGGGCCCGGGAGGAGCTAGGGAGCTTGGGGATGGTAGATCATGGGTAGAGGGTGGCCTGGAGGTCACATGCAGGTGGAGAGGATAAAGGGGGACGACACCTCGAGCTTGAGCTTGATAATGGCTGAAACCCTACTTTTCTCCCTCTCTCGGGCAGGGCAGAGCCAGAGAGAGGATGAGGGAGCTAGGGGAGGTGAGTGGGAGCAAATGAGGCAGAGAGAGGGCAGCTCGGGCCTCTGGCCTTATAAATCAAGGGAGAGGGGTGTAGGATGGACATGGTCCATGGAGAGCTTGAGGGAGGTGTTTGCTAGGGATAGGGCAAAGGGGGACGATGGAGATGGTGGGAGAGGGGTCTCTGGTCATGGTAGGGGACGGAGAGGAGAGAGGGGCTGCTATAATGAGAAAAGAAATGGCTAGACAAGACCTTGCCTTTGTCTCCCTCTCAAACAACCATGTGGTACAAAGAGGTGGGGCATGCTACAGTGGGGCTACAGTGTTCTTCGACCAGAAGGGAGTGATGTTGCTTGGGAGACTTACTTGGCAGTCTTTGATGAGTGTTGGGTGTTTTTTGGTTTAGGATTTGGGAAGGTTGCAAGATTAGCCATTTTAGTCATCATGAAGGAAAGTTTTAAATTTTTATCTTGGCAAGATGGGGAGATGGTTCTGATTGGAGGGTATGGTACTTCTACACCTCCAGGATTTATTTGGGATTTTTCTATGGAGTAATAGCCCACTTAAATCCATTTAATAAAAAAGTACATAGTTGGTTTCTAGAAGCTAAATTGATATCTTTACATTGGTAAAGCTTGGTTTTTTATGTGATATGGTCCTAGATACCATATCACACATTGGAGAATTTTATTGGGATTTATTGAGGTGGAAAAATATTTTTAGGGAATTATTTCTTGTTTCTGCCATTTAAGAAAAAGGGCAAAAAGAAATAATAAAGAATTTCAAAAATATTTATTTTTGAGTTGGAAAGATGGGATAAGAGAGGGAGAACTAAAATATGCATTGATTTGGCAAAGTGATTTGGAGAAAAGTAAACTTGCCTTTAAGGCAAGGTTGTTGAGAAATTGGTAAGTAGTGGAAATAAAATAGTTTAATAATCCAAATAATTTTTGGGAATTATTTGGGGATGCTTATATCCAGGGTAAATGATGTACACTTGATATATGCATCAAAGTCAACCTTGAGTTTTGAAGAAAGGTGATGAAAAGGATGGAAACTAGATATGGGAGGATCTAGGGTTTGGTTATTCTAATGCCACCTAAACAGGGTCGGATTAGGGAGCTCAGAGCTCACCTTGGTACAAGGGGTATATGGATGGTTAGACCAAGTCATATGGATGATCATGGAATCATGAGTTGGGCTTGGTTGCATTTTGGATGGTCTAGAAGAGATGGCAAACTTTGTTGAAAATAAGCTTGCCATAATAGAGACATCAGGTAGCCTCCTAAACCAGGTGGGTATAGGAAGCACAAGGCTCCAATGGAAACAAGTGAAGTGGGGGTTGATAGTCCATGATTAGTAGATCATAAAAAAACTAAGATTTGGTCAAGGGGATGTGACATGTAGATGTGAGCTTCTGCCAAAGTAGGAAAGATGATAAGATTCGCATAAAAGATTATTATCTTGACTACAAAACCATCATGGATGAGTGGGAAATAGAATGGCTTAGCCAAGGTCAAGAGTGGGATTTGGTATTACTAATGATGTACTACAATATGGTTCAAGTACATTCTCAAAAATGCACATATATTGGAAAAGGTAGAGCTCCAAAGATTGAATCTAGATAAGAATTCTAGACTTAAGGCATTTTGGCAGATTTAGGGTTTTAGACTAGAGTGCAAGTGTAGATGATTTTGAGAGGATGCTAAGTTCCAAAGTCATGATCAAGGATATGATGTTGAAGTGTTAACTAAGTAGATAGGATCCATGCTTAGATGGGGTCTTCACTGAGTTGGAACTTATTAGAAGGGATTATCCCTGGATTGATCTAATTAGGAGGGGAGGTGATCACCTTAGTGGCTTAGGATAGATCCAGACTTGGATGATTGATGTGATATTGAGGATCACAAGCATAGATTGGGTCCTAATGGATGAGCTACTAGATTAGCTCACTCTAGTTCCTAAGCAAACAATGCAATCAGCAGATCAAGGCAATTCATCAGACAGCAGATCAAGGCAATTCATTAGACAGCAGATCAAGGCAATTCATCTTATCAAACTTATCCAGCTACTACTAGGGTTACCTTCAAGCCTAGCTTGAGGTAAGGATTGGTATTTTGAAGTGGTTTTACCTTGAAGTAAGATAAGGACTATCTTGGCATTTATACCAAGATTGGAATGAAAAGGTTTTGAATAGAGGTTTTGGAAAGAAGGAAGGAACATTTCTTACCATATGCCGAGTTATAAGCTAAGTCGGCCGAGTTATGCAAGGCTCGGCCGAATAAGCCATGGCTTGGCCAAAATCGAGTAATTAATACCTTACTCGGCCTACGTGTGAGCTAAGTCGGCCGAATAAGATTGATCGGCTCATACGCAGGTGGAGGCCGAGCCGAGTTATGCGAGACGAGGACGAGTAACGGGAAACTTACAGGAGAAAGATAAGGTTCCCAGAGTCAAACCCTAGCTACTGGCTAGGAGAAATATACATAGGGCCAAGCGCTAAAGACAAAGAGCAGAGCCGCAGAGGGGCAGACAGGTGTCACGGAGGTGACAGTGGGAAAGCCCGAGGCTCACATGTGGGGGCTCTGGGTCTTTGTTGTCGATAGAAGGGAGACACGGAAAGAGGTTCACCGAGTTACCACACTGGGACAAGCATATTCAAAGAATATGCTTGCCACGTCAGCCCTAGGAGGAACCAAGGGACCCCTTTATAAGGAGGGGCACGGCTTCCTGGAGAAGGGATCGATTCATTGGAGACCAGAGGGCTCGCGTAGTAGTGATCTTCTTCCTCTTCTCTCTGATGCAGCTCAAGGAGCACTTGTAACTTGGTTGAGGAGAAATAAAGATATGTGTTCTAGTCAGTTGTGTGTAGAAATCACTATATCTTCCCTCCCTAGATCCCACTAGTATCCATTGGCCCCATACTTTAGCCTACCCATGGCATCTGTCGTGCCACCACCACGACAGTTGGCGCCCACCGTGGGGCCAGTAGCGGTACTAGCTGGAGTCAAGATCCGGACGGGAAACTTCATCGACACCGGCGAGCGGGTTGTTTCTGGCCTAGTCCAGAGATTTGACATCTGGAACTACGTCAGCGACAACGCTGGCAGTTTCAGGAGGAGGGCGCCCCCGCGCAACGGCGTCTTCATCAACCTGGGCGCTCACAAGATCTACGTCGGCATTGACACCTCCTGCGTCTATCCGTGCGGAGTCATCATCGCAGGAGATCCTCCCCTCAGTGCTGCCAGCGGTCAGCGTGGCGCTCACCCCGCAGGCAGCGTAGAGGTGATGATGATGGCTCCAGCACCAGCGGCAGGGGCAGGCGCCGGACCAAGAAAGGACCCGGCGACAGGAGGAAAGGTAACGACAAAGCAAGCAGCTCCAAAGCCAACTGCAGCAGATCCTCCGGTGACCAGGGCAGCCGAGGTGCAGGAGGTAACTCCAAAAGCAGCAAGGGTAAGATGGCCACCTTTGGAGAGGCTGGAGAATATCCTCCAGGCAGCTATAGATAACTTGACTACACCTGTAGTGTCGATAGTTGACCCGGAAAACGCACAGGCGGAGTTAGAATAAACTAGATTGAAAATGTTAGAGGAAGCAAAAAAAAGGTGTCGGCCTTGCAAGAGTCCTTTAACAGGACCTTGCGAGAATATGCTAGGGCAAACAAGCTAGATACGGCCCCTGGACGAGTAGATGATCTGAGATTAAGAGGAAAGAACCTCATGAATGATATCAACAAAGAGCATGAAGCTCAACAAGATGATTCGGTTGACCTAGGTTTGCCAAGGTATAGTACCCCGGCAAAGAACCTCATGGCAGCAAATGCAGTAGCCCTAGAATTGGAAGGACTAAGCGGGGAAGCCCGACAAAAGCAGCAAGAAAGAGTAAACAAGCTGGTACGCATTGCGAACCAGCAGAATGAAGAAATGCTTAGGGCTAACCCGGCGAAGCCGGGAGCTTCCTGCATGGTTCATTCGGCAGGGGATCCCCCGCATTATCCGCGGTAGCGGCATCCTCGCCCGGAAACAATGCGCGGAAAGACAAAGCAGTAACTTCAGGAAAGAGAAACAAGCAAATTGTCCCATATGACCCGGCAGTGGCCAGGAAGATAAATGAAAATAGAGGCAATGGAAGCCGAGGTAATAGCGGTGATAGAAACCTCGGCCATGTAAACAGAGAGCACGGGAATCTCGGAAGGGGAAACCCCGAGAATAATAACCCAGCGGAAGTAAGGAGGTACCCTCCGCAAGATCATCAGCCGAGGCATGAACCTCGGCAAGAGCGAGAAGGAAGACAAGCTCCGCATAGTCAGGCAAATGACAGATACAATGATGGTTACTCGGAGATGGAAAATGCAGAGCATGGTGGGAAAAACCATTATGGAATACAGGAGAGAATTATCTATAGAAACTTGCCATCAACTAACGCGAGATTGAAGTTGGACAGACTATATCGGTCCGAGCTGTTGGAAGAACAGAGTCCGCCTGGCCCGGCATGTTTTGGACCTCGGATTATGGGCGAACCGCCCATGCCGAACTTTCAGTTGGCAAGAGGCACGAAAACGTACAATGGAAGTACTGCGGTGACCCAGCATACCACTGCATGATGTAGTATACTATAGTCGTTGACATAACACCAATGAAACACCATTCACTAGTGTTACATCCCTCAGAATGGCACAACAGAAACACAGCGGGTCCAATACATGGCTAAAGGTTACAACTCACTTTTTACAGAAGATCCAGAGAGCACTCTAGGTTAAAGAGAGAGAAAGAACTTCTTACGGAGAAGAATCAAATGTAAACAACGCAAGAACTATTATACTGCTAGAACTAGTATTTTAACTAAGGGATTGGCATTGCTGCTATTGCAACACACTACAGAAATAGGTGCTCTGGCTAGAGATTATATTCCTATCTAATCAGTAACTTCGTCTTCACTTGAGTTGAGGTATATGTTGACTTCCTTGTCTTCATTGAAGAGCTTTAGCTGGGCATGATAAGTCCTGGAGCATAACTTGATGTGGTTGTTGTCTATTCCAACTTCAGAATCTAGCAAGGGTTAAGAAGATACTTTGAGTATGAGCGTACTCAGCAAATTCACTAGAAAAGGAGTGTTTGATGCACTATAACTATAGCCACAGACCATAGGTCGTAGGAAATGAAAGTTTTCATAAACATTTCTTCAAAGGTTGCTTTTATTCTGAAAAGCTATGTCCGTCAGCCTTCACAGGTTTACCAGAAATTTCATGGAGTTCCTTTCCCGCCGCGTTCGCAGCTCCTTCCCGGAATAGGGAGTAACAAGTTACAGTTCTTACACTCTGCCGAGGTGCGTTACTTTACCCATGACAGATCAACTCTTTGTTGCACAACCGGGCAGCTTATTCCCATCCACAATTCCGTGATGTGGGGCCTAGAAGATGATCCAAGCCAACCACTGCCCCCTTCGTGACCTCGCATGCCTCCTTGGTGTACACCATGCCCACATAATGAATTACGGCAATGGTTTGTACAAACCGTTAGATGCCAGAACTATCGTGGGACGATGAGGGTTCCCACCCATATGTTGCATATCCTCTATGAATTACCAATTAATATGCACGCTACGAGGATAATAGCCACGACCTGCATATCCGGTTTCATGCTAGAGGAAGAATATACAGCTGAATTCTCCGTCCCATTCTAAATCTCATGGTCAACGCGTAATATACGGCTCAAGAATCACTGGCGACATTGGTTGTTATGTCCTAGGTGATATAGTTCTGAACAGTGGTATTCCAACTGTCAGATTCAATAGATTAGCTGATCACCCTGGATCAGTAACCAATAGTTCACATTATTATCAAAACTAGGTTTTTAAGACCTTTTTCAAATGCAGGGGATAACAACACTGGATTTGTAAAATACTTTACAGAAAATAAACAAAGGACATGAGAAAGTGTCAACTTGCCTTTTGGGATTGCAAGATTATGCACTCACGGTCTTCGAGTCAGTATAAGATCTAAAATCTGAAATCAGAATCATTGGTCCGGTAAGTACTAATGTTTAAAGAAGCAATATGCTTTTATGTGTAAGTAATGTGATGCACGTTCTAAACGCAAATACCGGGAATAACGTTGTCCTAGGGTTTGGATTCCAGAAATGGTTACTTTGGAATGTGTGGTCCTGTTAGATAAGTTTCACATTTGTCCTTCTATTAGAGCTTATATAAGAGTTCTTGTTTGAAGTGGCAAAAATAATAACCTTCAAAGAAAAGGTTTCTCTTCTAAGGTTTAAACAAGCTTTGGGGTTAGTTGAGTTGGGTAGCTGTTATTTATGTTTGCTTGAATGGTTTGGGTTTGAGACGTTTTTATAATTTAACTACTTCAGACCAAAGTTAACTATAAAACATATAGTAATGTTTATTGTATTATGTTTAGATTTTTGGAGACTAAATTTAACTTTAAAATATAGATAATTGTGAAAGGATAATACTTATAACATTTGTATCTAGAATGTTTCTTTTAGGTTACTTAAGATTGGTTATCTTTTTACTTGGTGTAGTGGTTTCTTGATTCAATAATGGACTGGTATTATTTACCTTTTATAGATGAGTGAGTATGGTTTATGAACCCAGATATATTTTTACTTAACTACTTATGAAATTATTATAGTGTTGTGGTAGTTCTTGTAACTTGGTGGTTTAAGGTAGATAGGAATGATCTAATTTATTCACAAGTTGTTCTTTAAGGTTTTTTATCATGAATTGGAATCCTTTGAGAATATAATCTTCCTCAAGGTCGAGGATAATTTAAATAAAAGAGTATTTATAGTGTTTTAAACCATTATGGCCTTGTATTATTAAATTTAAGACTAATACTATTTATTAGACTTATTTGACTCATTTTAGGAATATTAATAAATTATATTTATCCTTATATGAATTATTAATGAAGTAAGTAAGTTTAAATTTGAGTTATTAAAATATTTGAATTTTTATTTAACTCAAAAGTAGAATATTAGATTTTTAACATGTAAATATTACTTTTGTGATCATTTTGGTATATTACATTTATTTTTGTGATTTATAAATCATAAGATGTGATTTTTATAATTCTTATTACTTTAAAATTACTTAATAAATAATGAATATTTACTTAAGTGTAATAATAATAGATGATTACAGTTTTAAATTTTTTTTTATTTTTCTAAGATTTTTGGTATTTTATTCATATTATTAACATTTTCCATTATTAAAATATCAATTATCAAAGTTTATTACTTATAAAACCTTTATTAAATAACATTTGTTTAAATAATTATCACAATAATATTTGATAATAGTTTTAAGTAATAGATTTTATTTTTCTGAAAAGTTTCATAAATTATACATATTTTTCTGAATTATAGATCAAAAGTTATTAATTAAACAAGATTTAATCTTTTATTTGATTTCTGGAATATTATTAATTGGGTTTATATTTTACTTATTTCTTAAAGGGGAAATACTTTTTACACCGTACTCAAAGCTAGCCTCAGTCACTGACCCGTGGGCTATTGTCCACCTAGGTTTAGAAAATGTACTTGTTACTGACCCTCTCTCTACCCCCAGCCGATGACATGGGCCCAAGGCCATGTCATCAGCCACGTGAGGCAAGACTAGTCAAACGAGCTGACATGGTTCGACCCTGAGGTGAGCATGATGTAACGATGGCGTCAGCACCACCACCACCGTCAGTGGTTGGTAGCCGGCGACGATCTACTGCGCCCTAGCAAAGGAAATGAACCTAGTTCGAATCAGTGCATCGTTCTGAGTTCTAAAGTGGCGGCGCCGCTCGGAAATGGTCATCGGAGCCTCAGCTTGGTGGCCAACGGTGGCCGACGGTGGTACACGGTGAGACGACTATTTACAACGAGATAAGACGATTTAAGGATACTGTAAGGTTCAGGAACTCACCCTGATGATGATAGAGCGGTCGAGGAGGCTTGGGGAGGCGTGACGACGGCGAATCGACGTTAATGGCCACGGCGGCCGAGGAAAAGGAATGCTCGATTTCACATGATTCTCGGTGAGCGGGCCTCCGTACTTGGTCCTAGATGGTTCAGTCCACTACGGTGCGTTTAACGGTGGCTATCACGAGGTGAGGGGTGGTCGGAGTTGGCTGGAACGATGATCTCCGACAAGCTAGGTTTTCGGGTGCGGAAGGGAAATGAGTATGGAGAGCGAGATTGGGGATGAGGATGATCAGGGATGTCGCGGTGGCCTTCTTATCCTCTTCCGGCGACGGCGGCGTTGATATTTGCGCAAGGACGACGATGACGGCATCGGGCGGTGGCAAGCTCCTCCAGCGAGTTGTCTGTGTGGGTGAGGATGACGATGACGACTGTTCTGCGAATAACCCCCTAGCGATTCTTTCAGCTCAACTCGTGGTCCTTTCCTGACCCCACTCGTCAGTCACATATGGAAATGAGCTAGGCTTGTTACTGGGCTGTTGTGGGCTGCATATGGCATCAGATAAGTATAGGGGTGTTGGGGCACGGCCAGGTAATGTTTTATTTGTTTTATCTTTTTCTACTTTCTGTTTTCCTTTTTAGATTTGAATTTGATTTATATTTTGAACATTTCTTTGTGGGATTTCTTTGCTGGATAATTTCAATAATACTAAAATATATTTAGTATCATTTGTGAACTTTTATTATATAATCTTTTTGTATTCCTCTTATTTAATCAATAGGAACCCCTTTTATAATAATTTTTAGAAACTTTTCTTATTATTTTTCTCTCCTTTTTTAGTTATGAATTTCTTGAATAATGTATTCTTATTTGTTTTTAACTCTTAATTCTAGTTGGCTCAGAGTTTGAATTTGAATTTTTATATGTAAAATGATCCTGGATCATTATTTGATGCATGAAATATCAAAGAAATGAATATGTTCATTACTACTTCCATTGGTTTGGAAAATGGCAACTGTATCTATTCCTTTATGATAAACAAGGAAGTTTAGGATTTTGGATTATAATTATTTACCCTAGGTTTTAGGGTTTTTAATATACTTAGACTCCTTTATGGATGTGGTTAAATATTCAATAACTAAGCATATTGTTTTCTGTTTGGGATATTTGATGACATCACCTTTTATAATAGAAAGTTATAATTAGAATGTTTTATAGAAAGGAATTGGTAAAGATATGCTTATAGGTTTTGCTATAGAAAATATTCCTATAGAGTGATATGGACATAAGATGATAGATCAATAACATGAAATGGATATTCTACTTCGTTTGAGATTTAGAATTGATTGTCTACCAAGAATAAATAGAAGAGTAATTTATAACATATAATTATATTTCACAATCCTGGATTTCTAATTACGGAATTCCTTTCCTAGATATAATACTTCTTCCAATCCATCATCATGGTTAGTATGATGAGCTTACTCATTAAAATCTTCTTATTCATATGTCATTCTTCTAAACTCATGGATGAATCCAATGAGTTTGATACTAAAGCATTTCATAGTTTTCTTATATCCATGCTTGATTATACCCACTATACTACTATTGAAAATCTTCAATCCAACAAGTAGTTCTTTCAAACTCCACTCATAACCTTCCTTATTCCTCCATTACTAATATTTCTCTAATAGTTCTATGCATCCAACTATCTTTCTCTAAAGTTGACTATCCTTTAAGATGAATAACACTACTTCTATAACTCTATGCTATACTAGCTTTAATAGAATAATATCATCTTAAATTCACTTTACTCTGATAACTCATTCTCCAACCCTAAATCATATTTATGTGGTTTGGAATGACTTCTCTAGGATAACTTATCTCTAATAGGGTTTCAGTCATGTTTTAACCACCGATACCACTTATACATGACATAAGTACTCAATCTTGGTGAATAAGGCTTGATCATTATAATCTTGTGATCCTTTATGGTTTAAGTTTCCAGTTGGCTAATCAAGGCTTCCATCCATACAACATTGCAGTTGTATGATAATTATCTTCTGTTTAGTTCTATTGGATTGAGAGATATAATTCATTGACTATACCTACTTGATCCAATAGGACTACTCCTGGTAACTATCTTTAGTATTCATCTTTGTAATCTTCTTTACTACCATAGGATTAGATAATATAAATAGTTCTTATATTTATCTAGGAGGAATTTAACTTTATCAACTATCCTGTTGATTGGATTCTTTTCAATCTTTCCCATCCTATAGATGATTTCTAAAGCTAACATCACTATTTGCCTCTTCTTAATTTTTTCTATATAGGCACTTTAAGTGTACACTATGATATGGTCAAGAGTTGATAGATTGAGATCTGGTGAATCAATAGTCGATTCCTCAACATTAATGAACAACAAATATTTAAATATAACTCAAAAGGGATGATAAGGATTGATATGGAAGGAAAGGTATAGGTGCATGATCTAAACTTAGTTTCTTTCCTGCTTAATCTTACTTAAGAAGTAGGGTTAGATATTACCATGATACTCAGGGTATATGCAGATGAGATTAAGATATAGTTGTTAAATTCATATTTGGTGTTATATCCTCTAATTTCATACTCATGAAATATTATAATGAATACTATAATATGATCACCTAATGATGAAGTATAATTCACATTGTATTAAGGTTTAAATTATAGTACATTTGATCTACCCTTAGATCAAATCTCCCTTACCCAAAATAAGGTTTTAGCAAAGGTCTTATTGAAACTTATCGCAGTCAACTTGATGATCTACTTCACTTCCATCAAGCTAACAGAAGCTTCATTCATTTGACAAGTTCTGTTTTAAAAGCGCGAAAATTATTCGGATTTTCTATGCATGAATGCAATGCACACATCTGGGTTTAGGTTATTTTTAAGCTCTAATGCTGGGATGTTACAGACTCTCCCCCTTAAAATAAACTTCGACCTCGAAGTTCGCAAACTCTCACGTTCCGGAGTAGGAATTGACTTGTAGTGGTTGCTACATTCTCCACTCCATGATGACCTTAAATGTAATTATTTGTAGTATTCTATGTCTTGATTAGATATCCTAATCATCAAATTTATTATTGTTTTAAGTACAGCTTAGAGGTTCTCACTAAAACAAGTTTTACGTTACTATATACCTGTATTAGTAGTCAAAAGACTACCTTTCTATTCCTGTCATAGTATAGTTGATACTGGTACTCCTTCCAAGATTGGATTTGAACTCAGTTAGTCCATACCCATTGGAATTTCTTTTTTTTCAATACTTGTCTAGTTGGGTGTTCTCTAATACTTCTTAAGGGTTACTTAAAAGTTGTTTCTTTTAGAATTGGTCGGTTAAATGTATCCTTTATCACCTTCAAGCTTATACCTTCTTAAGGTTTTTTAAATAATCTTTCATTATTACCTATAGTATTCTCTTCAACTTTCATTCATAAAGTCTACTCTCCCCATTAGGTTTTACTAATAGTCTTTAAGCTACATACATAGAGACCATTGGCTCTTAAGTTAGAATGTTGTTTTCTGTTCAGCTTATATTTTACCGATTTAGGGTCCGACGAAAGATTATACGGTGTATCCACATTGTTGTGGATCTCCGAAGTAAATCTTTCAGCACTATATGTCGTACTTACTATTGGAAATTTTTGCTAGGATAAAACTAAGTTTGCGAAGCCTCTCGAAAGACGATCGCCTTAAAAAAATTAGACTTTCTTAGGTCTTAACTTAGGCCAAATTTAATGCTCTTTATGCAACTTTTAAGAGGATCCGAGTAACTATGTTAACCAATATACAAGTTGTGGACAAAATACCAAACCGCGGATCAGAATGCCGACTAGGGATTAGGTACCAAAGGCGGATCATTCTGGGTGGTAGGTACTTCCTTACAGTTTCCGACCTACAACTGCCATTCTCTCTGAATTTTCAAAGCTTGAATACCCTTTTGGTTCCAAGGCATCTTCTTGGTACTTTTTCATGATACTTCCATGAACTTGGTACAACTCTTTCATTAACTTCTTAGCATCTTACCTACTTTGAATGAACTTTCAGTTTATCATATCTTGTTGCTCCTTACATCTTCTACACCAGGCTTTCTTCCTAAGCTGGCCAAAAATATGACTTATGTTCTATCTATCCTCCAAATGGTGTTAATACCCCTTCTATCATGCTACATCCTTCAAGTTAGTCTTCCTTATGATCTTCGAAACTCGTCAATCCCTTACACGAATTCCCGTTTCTATCTAGGTCTATAACATCAAGTAATAACTGGGTGTTACATCATGCATTTGCACACCTAATTAAACTTCATGTACAGATCTAGTCAATCAAGAAGATCCAATAAGATCCAAAAGTTTATAGACAACAAAGCATATACCATGTATTACACATAGGTTTTAAATAATTTACAAATGTACTAGATGTTCCAACGGTTTGCTCCATACCTATTTACACAACTATCTTACAAGAACTTCGGGTTCTTGTGGATATATCCTCACTTATTCCGGCAACCTTTAAAACTACAATATGCATTACCCTTTATATACATTATTCAAGCACTCATCCATTGGGATGTCGTTCCTTTCTTACTATCATCTTCCTCTAGTGCTTCCTGGAGTTTCGTCCATGATGACTCGAAGTCCTACGACTTCCTTCTGGAGCGTAAAAGCATCCAGGAGGTGCGTATTCTTGATTAGAAGTACCGAGACTGAGATTAGTCATTGAAAAATGACTAGAGTTGGTGTAATCTTCCACTGAATACTACGGGTTTTCTGGCAACGCTTCCTCATAGTAAGTTGGTTCCTTAGCTTTTTGTTGGATCCAGTCGTACAGATTGGTATAGTAGCTATAGGAATACTCTTCTAAATTGATTGGATTAGTATCACCCCCATATGGTCCATAAGGCTCTCTATGGTTATAGTTGGTCTCTTCTTCAATACCTGCATCACAAGGTATAGGATTTCCTATGGTTCCACCTTGAGATTCTACTTCCCATCCATATTTGTTTGGCTCAAGGTTATTTGGAATAACTTTATTCCATTCCTGTTGTTCGGAGTTATATTTGGTCCATAGGTCTTCAGGTGGCTTGAAGTCATTTTGGTAGTAGGCATAATTTTCCGAGTTTGGATTATCAAATTCAGTTTCCTCAAACACTTCTCCTGAAGTTATTTATTTGGGATGCCTAGCTTCTTTATCTAACTTCTTCCTACGTGCCATTTCTTTATCAAGATCAGTAAAATCCTCAATGACCGTATCCAGTTCCTGAACTAAAACTTGGTGAGTGTTGTGATAAGTGTTTAGCAAAGACTGATAACGATCCATATACTCTACAACTAGAGTAGGTTCAGCTTGGACTAGGGTAGAGTGATCTAACTCATGCTCTGGGTTTGAGGTTTCATGTGGTATAATGGTATGAGTACTACCTTCTAGATCTTGGGATTTCTGTTCTCGGATCATGGTTATGGCTGCTACTACGGCAATCTGATATGCAGATGCCATGCACCTTGCCTCTCCTGATGGAATTTCTCCCTTAAGTCCTAACTTCTTGGGTAGCATGATCATGACACGGTATTTAGCTAATACCTGCCCATCATAGTAACTATAAATCTTGACCAAAAGTCTCGATTTACATTCCAAACTCCAGAGAAGTTGTCGGAGATTATCTGTCCAATCCCCTCTGTAGTCATCCAACGTCCTGTTCATCACTTGAACATTCCGGGGTGGATATCGAGGTGCCATGTGGAACTGTAGATAAGAAATTATCATCAGTCACGTAGAGTTAAAACTCTTGGGTAATGATCGAAGTTGCAATCATACTAAAGAATTATCGCAGTAGTAACATAACAGGATTATTCTCAAGTGAATATCCCTCATATCACTAGATAACTCTTTATTATTGCTAGGATGTGTCCTACAGGTTCTACCCATTTACTAGGTTTCTAACCTAAGGTCAAAGCATATGCTCGGATACCAACTACGGTGACCCAGCATACCACTGCATGATGTAGTATACTATAGTCGTTGACATAACACCAATGAAATACCGTTCACTAGTGTTACATCCCTCAGAATGGCACAACAGAAACACAGCGGGTCCAATACATTGCTAAAGGTTACAACTCACTCTTTACAGAAGATCCAGAGAGCACTCTAGGTTAAAGAGAGATAAAAAAACTTCTTACGGAGAAGAATCAAATGTAAACAACGCAAGAACTATTATACTGCTAGAACTAGTATTTTAACTAAGGGATTGGCATTGCTGCTATTGCAACGCACTACAGAGATAGGTGCTTTGTCTAGAGATTATATTCCTATCTAATCAGTAACTCCGTCTTCACTTGAGTTGAGGTATATGTTGACTTCCTTGTCTTCATTGAAGAGCTTTAGCTGGGCATGATAAGTCATGGAGCATAACATGATGTGGTTGTTGTCTATTCCAACTTCAGAATCTAGCAAGGTTTAAGAAGATACTTTGAGTACGAGCGTACTCAGAAAAATCACTAGAAAAGAGTGTTTGATGCACTATAACTACAGCCACAGACCGTAGTTCGTAGGCAATGCAAGTTTTCATAAACATTTCTTCAAAGGTTGCTTTTATTCTGAAAAGCTATGTCCGTCAGCCTTCACGGGTTTACCAGAACTTTCATGGAGTTCCTTTCTCGCCGCGTTCGCAGCTCCTTCCCGGAACAGGGAGTAACAAGTTACAGTTCTTACACTCTGCAGAGCTGCATTACTTTACCCATGAGAGATCAACTCTTTGTTGCACAACCGGGTAGCTTATTCCCATCCACAATTCCATGATGTGGGGCCTAGAAGATGATCCAAGCCAATCACTGCCCCCTTCGCGACCTCGCATGCCTCCTTGGTGTACACCATTGCCCACATAATGAATTACGGCAATGGTTTGCACAAACCATTAGATGCCAGAACTATCGTGGGACGATGAGGGTTCCCACCCATATGTTGCATATCCTCTACGAATTACCAATTAATATGCACGCTACAAGGATAACAGCCACGACCTGCACATCCGGCTTCATGCGAGAGGAAGAAGATATAACTGACTTCTCCGTCCCATTCTAAATCTCATGGTCAACGCGTAATATACGGCGCAAGAATCACTGGCGACATTGGTTGTTAAGTCCTAGGTGATATAGTTCTGAACGTGGTATTCCAACTGTCAGATTTAATAGATTAGCTGATCACCCTGGATCATTAACCAATAGTTCACATTATTATCAAAAATAGGGTTTTAAGACCTTTTTCAAATGCAGGTGATAACAACACTGGATTTGTAAAATACTTTACAGAAAATAAACAAAGGACATGAGCAAGTGTCAACTTGCCTTTTGTGATTGCAAGATTATGCACTCACGGTCTTCGAGTCAGTATAAGATCCAAAATCTGAAATCAACATCATTGGTACGGTACTAATGTTTAAAGAAGCAATATGCTTTTATGTGTAAGTAATGTGATGCACGTTCTAAACGCAAATCCCGGGAATAACGTTGTCCTAGGGTTTGGATTCTAGAAATGGTTACTTTGGAATATGTGGTCCTTTTAAATAAGTTTCACATTTGTGCTTCTATTAGAGCTTATATAAGAGTTCTTGTTTGAAGTGGCAAAAAGAATAACCTTCACAGAAAAGGTTTCACTTCTAAGGTTTAAACAAGCTTTTGGGTTAGTTGAGTTGGGTAGCTGTTATTTATGTTTTCTTGAATGGTTTGCGTTTGAGACGTTTTTATAATTTAACTACTTTAGACCAAAGTTAACTATAAAACATATAGTAATGTTTATTGTATTATGTTTAGATTTTTGGAGACTAAAGCTAACTTTAAACTATAGATAATTGTGAAAGGATAATACTTATAACATTTGTATATTATGTATCTAGAATGTTTCTTCTAGGTTACTTAAGATTGGTTATCTTTTTACTTGGTGTAGTGGTTTCTTGATTCAATAATGGAGTGGTATTATTTACCTTTTATAGATGAGTTAGTATGGTTTATGAACCAAGATATATTTTTACTTAACTACTTATGAACTTATTATAGTGTTATGGTAGTTCTTGTAACTTGGTGGTTTAGAGTAGATAGGAATGATCTGATTTATTCACAAGTTGTTCTTTAAGTTTTTTTATCATGAATTGGAATCCTTTAAGAATATCATCTTCCCTCAAGGTCGAGGATAATTTAAATAAAAAGTATTTATAATGTTTTAAACCATTATGGCCTTGTATTATTAAATTTAAGATTAATACTATTTATTAGACTTATTTGACTCATTTTAGTAATGTTAATAAAATTTTTTTATCCTTATATGAATTATTAATGAAGTAAGTAAGTTTAAATTTGAGTTATTAAAATATTTGAATTTTTATTTAACTTAAAACTAGAATATTAGATTTTTAACATGTAAATATTACTTTTGTGATCATTTTGGTATATTACATTTATTTTTGTGATTTCTAAATCATAAGATGTGATTTTTATAATTCTTATTACTTTATAATTACTTAATAAATAATGAATATTTACTTAAGTGTAATAATAATACATGATTATAGTTTTAAATTATATTTTTTTATTTTTCTAAGATTTTTGGTATTTTATTCATATTATTAACATTTTCCACTATTAAAATATGAATTATCAAAGTTTATTACTTATAAAACTTTTATTAAATAACATTTGTTTAAATAATTATCACAATAATATTTGATAATAGTTTTAAGTTATAGATTTTATTTTTATGAAAATTTTCATATATTATACATATTTTTCTGAATTATAGATCAAAAGTTATTAATTAAACAAGATTTAATCTTTTATTTGGTTTCTGGAATATTATTAATTGGGTTTATATTTTATTTATTTCTTAAAGGGGAAATACTTTTTACACTGCACTCAAAGCTTGCCTCAGTTACTGACCCGTGGGCCATTGTCCACCTCAGCGCTCAGGTTTAGAAAATGTACTTGTTACTGGCGCTCTCTCTACCCCCAGCCGATGACACATGGGCCCAAGGCCATGTCATCAGCCACGTGAGGGAAGACTAGTCAAACGAGCTGACGTGGTTCGACCCTGAGGTGAGCATGACGTGAAGATAGCGTCAGCACCACCACCACCGTCAGTGGTTGGTCACTGGCGATAATCTGCTGCGCCCTAGCAAACGAAATGAACCTAGTTCAAATCAGTGCATCGTGTCGAATTCTAAAGTGGCGGCGCCACTCTGAAATGGTCATCGGAGCCTCAGCTCCGACGATCTCCGACGGTGGACGATGGTGGTACACGGTGAGACGATGATTTACAATGAGATAAGACAATTTAAGGATACTGGAAGGTTCAGGAACTCACCCTGATGATGATAGAGCTGTCGAGGAGGCTTGGGGAGGCGTGACGACAGCGAATCAAAGGTAATGGCCATGGCGGCTGAGGAAAAGGAATGCTCAATTTCACATGATTCCCGGTAAGTGGGCCTCCGTACATGGTCCTAGATGGTTCAGTCCACTACGACACGTTTAACGGTGGCTATCACGAGGCGAGGGGTGGTCGGAGTTGGCTGGAACGATGATCTCGGACGAGCTAGGTTTTCGGGTGCAGAAGGGTAATGAGTCTGGAGAGCAAGATTGGGGATGAGGATGAGCAGAGATGTTGCGGTGTCCTTCTTATCCTCTCTCGGCGACGGCGCCGTTTATCTTGGCACAAGAACGACGATGACGGCATCGGGCGGTCGAGAGCTCCTCCAGCGAGCTGTCTGTGTGTGTGAGGATGACGACGACGGCTGTTTTGCAAATAACCCCCTGGCGATTCTTTCAGCTCAACACGCGGTCCTTTCCTGACCCCACTCGTCAGTCACATATGGAAATGAGCTGGGCTGGTTACTGGGCTGTTGTGGGCTGCATATGGCGTCAGATAAGTATAGGGGTGTTGGGCCACGGCCAGGTAATGTTTTTATTTGTTTTATCTTTTTCTATTTTCTGTTTTCCTTTTCAGATTTGAATTTGATTTATATTTTTTACTTTTCTTTGTAGGATTTCTTTGCTGGATAATTTCAATGATACTAAAATATATTTAGTATCATTTGTGAACTTTTATTATATAATCTTTTTGTATTCCTCTTATTTAATCAATAGGAACCCCTTTTATAATAATTTGTAGAAACTTTTATTATTATTTTTCTCTCCTCTTTTAGTTATGAATTTCTTGAATGATGTATTCTTATTTGTTTATAACTCTTAACTCTAGTTGGCTCAGAGTTTGAATATAAATTTTTATATGTAAAATGATCCTGGATCATTATTTGATGCATGAAATATCAAAGAAATGAATATGTTCATTACTACTTCCATTGGTTTGGAAAAAGGAAATTGTATCTATTCCTTTATGATAAACAAGGAAGTTTAGGATTTTGGATTATAATTATTTACCCTAGGGTTTAGGGTTTTTAATATACTTAGACTCCTTTATGGATGTGGTTAAATATTCAATAACTAAGCATATTGTTTTCTGTTTGGGATATTTGATGACATCACCTTTTATAATAGAAAGTTATAATTAGAATGTTTTATAGAAAGGAATTGGTAAAGATATGCTTATATGTTTTGCTATAGGAAAATATTCCTATAGAGTGATATGGACATAAGATGATAGATCAATAACATGAAATGGATATTCTACTTGGTTTGAGATTTAGAATTGATTGTCTACCAAGAATAAATAGAAGAGTAATTTATAACATATAATTATATTTCACAATCCTGGATTTCTAATTACGGAATTCCTTTCCTAGATATAATACTTCTTCCAATCCATCATCATGGTTAGTATGATGAGCTTACTCATTAAAATCTTCTTATTCATATGTCATTCTTCTAAACTCATGGATGAATCCAATGAGTTTGATACTAAAGCATTTCATAGTTTTCTTATATCCGTGCTTGATTATACCCACTATACTACTATTGAAAATCTTCAATCCAACATGTAGTTCTTTCAAACTCCACTCATAACCTTCCTTAATCCTCCATTACTAATATTTCTCTAATAATTGTATGCATCCAACTACCTTTCTCTAAAGTTGACTATCCTTTAACATGAATAACACTACTTCTATAACTCTATGCTATACTAGCTTTAATTGAATAATATCATCTTAAATTCACTTTACTCCAATAACTCACACTACAACCCTAAATCATATTTATGTGGTTTGTAATGACTTCTCTAGGATAACTTATCTGTACTAGTGATCATTTATGGTTTAGGTTTCCAGTTGGCTAATCAAGGCTTCCATCCATACAACATTGCAGTTGTATGATAACTATCTTCTGTTTAGTACTATTGGATTAAGAGATATAATTCATTGACTATACCTACTTGATCCAATAGGACTACTCCTAGTAACTATCTTTAGTATTCATCCTTGTAATCTTCTTTACTACCATAGGATTAGATAATATAAATAGTTCTTATATTTATCTAGGAGGAATTTAACTTTATCAACTATCCTGTTGATTGGATTCTTTTTAATCTTTCCCATCCTATAGATGATTTCTAAAGATAACATCACTATTTGCCTCTTCTTAATTGTTTCTATATAGGCACTTTAAGTGTAAACTATGATATGGTCAAGAGTTGATAGATTGAGATCTGGTGAATCAATAGTTGATTCCTCAACATTAATGAACAAAAAATATTGAAATATAACTCAATAGGGATGATAAGGATTGATATGGAAAGAAAGGTATAGGTGCATGATCTAAACTTAGTTTCTTTCCTACTCAATCTTACTTAAGAAGTAGGGTTAGATATTACCATGATACTCAGGGTATATGCAGATGAGATTAAGATATAGTTGTTAAATTCATATTTGGTGTTATATCCTCTAATTTTGTACTCATGAGTGATTATAATGAATACTATAATATGATCAGCTAATGATCAAGTATAATTCACATTGTATTAAGGTTTAACTTATAGTACATTTGATCTACCCTTAGATCAAATCTCCCTTACCCAAAATAAGGTTTTAGCAAAGGTCTTATTGAAACTTATCGCAGTCAACTTGATGATCTACTTCAATTCCATCAAGCTAAGAGAAGCTTCATTCAATTTGACAAGTTATGTTTTAAAAGCGCGAAAATTATTCAGATATTCTATGCATGAATGCAAGGCACACATCTGGGTTCAGGTTATATTTAAGCTCTAATGCTGGGATGTTACAAGTACGAAGCCGCAATATTGGCTAATTGATTATGCCACGGCCGTAAAAATAGCCGAGGGAAATTTGAGATGGGCTGTAAGATATGTGCCCCAGATGTTGGAAGGGCCGGCCAGAGTCTGGCTGAATAATTTTCCAACAGTAAGTATCAACTGTGGGTTAGATTTTGAGGAAATGTTTGTCAGTAATTTTACAAGTACATATAAGAGTCCAAACAGGCCACAATAGCTCGCGATGTGCAAGAAGAAACCGAATAAACTGATAGAGAGTTCTTGACTCGGTGGTGCAACCTCAGAAACTCATGTGAGGGGGTTATAGAATCTCAAGCAATTGCCTGGTTCGCTCATGGGTGCAGATATGGAAGTGTATTGTGGCAGAGGTTGAAGAGAGATATGCCAACCATGTTGGCGGAAACGATCAGAGTAGCAGATTCATATGCCTTAGGTGATCCGACTCAACCAGAGCTTATGTCGGCTGAGCATCATGAACAACAGGATCATTATGCCCGAGATGATGCCGGATCATCGCGATGCAATGATTACCGAGGTAGAAGAAGGGATGAGAGGCCGGATTATAGATACAGTTCAAATCAAGTGGCAGCCGAGTCATGGGAACAATCAACGACAGAAGAATGGTCCTCAACAGTGGACGCCGAGGAACGAGGGGAAGAAGCAGTGGACACCTGAACAAAAGAAACAATGGCAAGAAAGGCCGAAGTACACATTTGAGTCCATGTTGGATCAGCCGTGTAAATTCCACACGCCTAACCCGGCCAAGCCAGCCAATCACACCACTCGCCAATGCGTCTGGATGAAGAGCGCAATGGGAAACCCGGCAGCTATCCAAGCAACAAAGCATCAAACGCATCACCAACAGCAGCCACAGCTGACTGGGGGAATGCACAACAACTGATGTTACCTCCACCCCCTCTGAGGTCTGAGAATCCAGATCGGAGGGATACAATGCACCAAGTGATAAATCAGAATCAAGATGGAAGGGGAAACCTCTGAAATAATGGACGCAATGACTACAGGGAACATCACCAATCCTACTGTGTGTTCACAATAGAACAACAAGATAGACAGAGCGTACAATGCCGACATATGGAGGTGAATGCAGTTATGCCAGCAGTTCCGAGATACATGCCATGGTCAGATCAGGAGATAACCTGGAGCATAAGGGATCATCCGAAGATAATGCCGAACCCAGGATCGTATGACTTAGTACTGGATCCGACATTTCTCTTGCCTAGCATCAATGTGAAGTTCTCAAAAGTGCTCATAGATAATGGGAGCAGCATCAATATCATGTACAAAGACACAATGCACAAACTCAGAATAACTCCAAATATGCTGCAGTCAACAAGGACAACTTTCCATGGGATAGTGTCGGGGCTCTTGTGCGAGCCTATTGGGAAAGTCCGAGTAGATGTATTATTCGGCACAAGACAGAATTATAGAGATGAGAATTTGGAATTTGAGGTGGTGGATCTGGAAAGTTGCTATCATGCTTTACTCGGACGGCTAGCATTGGCTAAATTTATGAGCAGCTGTCACATCAGTTACTTGAAAATGAAGATGCCAGGACCTCAGGGGGTGATAACAGTAGCTGGAGATTATAAGAAATCAATGGAATGTGCTTCAGCCGGATCAAACCTGGCCGAGTCTTTGGTAATTGCAAGGGGGGGAAGAAGAATTCAGGAGGTGGCATCTCTGGCTCAGTCGGCACAGCTTAACATGCCAGCACTTGCAAACCCGCGTGGAAGTGTATCATTCCAGCCGACTAAGGAAATGAAAAAGATCCATATCGATGATCAATTCCCAGAGCATACCATCACTATTGGTGTCGGCCTGGATGACAAATAGGAAATCGAGCTCACCAACTTCCTCCGTGAGAATCGGGATATCTTTGCATGGTCAACACATGACCTGCAAGGAGTACCGAGGGAGTTGGCTGAGCACTCTTTGCACGTAAGGCCAGGAGCAAGGCCGGTGAAGCAACCTCTCTGCCGCTTCGCCGAAGATAGGAGAAAGATAATAGGGGATGAGATAGCTTGGCTCCTTGCAGCCGGGTTTATCATGGAAGTACTTCATCCGGATTGGCTATCAAATCCGGTGTTGGTAGAAAAGAAAAATGATGACCTGAATGTAGCCATCATTTGGCGAATGTGCATCGATTACACGAACCTTAACAAGCCGTGTCCCAAAGATCCTTTTCATTTACCAAGGATATACCAAGTCATTGATTCAACCGCAGGCTATGAGCTGTTATCATTTCCAGACGCATATTCTGGATTCCACCATATACCGGTAAACCCGGTTGATCTAATAAAGACTGCGTTTATCACCCCGTATGGGGATTATTGCTATCGCACCATGCCGTTAAGCCTGCGTAATGCAGGAGCCACGTACAAAAGATGCATGCAAAAATGCCTACACGACCAAATTGGAAAAAATGTGTAGGTATATGTTGATGATGTGGTTATAAAAACCAAAGAGAGCAACACGCTCCTAGAGGATATTTGGCAAACATTCGCGAACTTAAGAAGGTTCCGAATGAAGCTTAACCTGGAAAAATGTACCTTTGGTGTGCTGGCCGAAAAATTACTCGGTTTCCTCGTATCCAGCCGAGGTATAGAGGCAAATCCGACTAATATCCGAGCAGTTGAAAGAATGGAACTACCCAAATGCCTGAATGATGTACAAAAGTTTATAGGGTGTCTTGCATCCCTGAGTCGGTTCGTGAGTCGGCTAGGTGAAAAAGCATTGCCTTTGTATCAATTAATTAAAAAATCTGACAAGTTCACCTGGACACCTCAGGCCGACAACGCCTTTCATGAGTTAAAAAAGATGATGGTAACGGCGCCTGTCTTGGCTTCCCCATTGTCAAAAGAGCCTATGCTACTCTATGTGGCAGGAACCAACAGGGTGGTAAGTGCAGTAGTTGTCGTGGAACGAAACAAAGAGAGCAATTCGGTGCAAAGACCGGTATATTATATGAGTGAGGTATTATCGGCCTCCAAGCAAAACTACCCACATTACCATAAAATGACTTACGGAGTATACATGTCGGCAAAGAAACTCAAACATTATTTTGAAGAGCACCCAATAAAGGTGATTTGTGAAGCACCAATTGCCGAGATACTAAGCAACAAAGATGCGAGTGGCCGAATAGCAAAATGGGCAATTGAGTTATCGCCTTATGCTCCGTAGTTTGATAGGCGAGATGCAATTAAGTCTCAGGCAATGGTCAACTTTTTCGTAGACTGGGCCGAGGTGCAGTATGAGCCCCCATTGCTAGATCTGAATTATTGGACGATGCACTTTGACGGGTCCAAGTTAAGAAATAAGCTAGGAGCAATAATAATGCTCACCTCACCGAAAAAGTATCATCTGAAATATGTGTTGCAAATACATTTCGCTGCATCAAACAATGTAGCCGAATATGAAGCGCTTGTCCATGGCCTGAAAATGGGAAAAGAAATCGGCATACGTCGGATTCTGTGTTACGGGGATTCAGACCTCATAGTACAGCAAGTATCGGGGAATTGGGACGCACTAGATGCGAATATGGCACTATATAGGTTTCATGTGCAAAAAATTAGTGGTTATTTTGATGGATGTGAATTCCATCGCATACCTCATGTAGAAAATGATGCTGCAGATACCCTGTCGAAGCTCGAATCAACCAGACAGTCAATACTGCCTGGTATAGCCCTAGAACACCTAAGAAGACCATCAATTACACCTTTGCTAGAATACGAGTCAATTCGTATCTCGGCAGATCAGATAGAAGGGTCCGTCTGAATGGAGATTGATAAAGCATGTGAGCCGAACTACTCGGAGATTGATCTTCTTAACACTAAAATGGATTGGGAAAATCCCACAGATGTTATGTAGGTGGAAATAATCGAAATTGACAACATAATTTTCTCGAAAAAAATCACGCCGACATGGGCACAACCCATATTCGCATTCCTCAAAGAAGAGATTTTGCCAGATGATGAGGTTATGGCCAGGCAGATAGTGAGGACAGCAAAAGCCTACACAATCATAAATAATGTGCTTTATAAGAGTGTGACAAATATACTGCAATGATGCGTTGACTCGGCAGAATGGCAGGAAATCCTTTTGGATATACATCAAGGAGAATGTGGACATCATGACATCTAGAGCCCTAGTGGCCAAAGCATTTAGGCATGGATTTTATTGGCCAACTGCGCTGAAGGAAGCAAAAGAATTGGTAACAAAGTGTAATGGCTGCCAGAGATATGCCAGCAAAATACATCTGCCTTCATCCGAGGTAAAAACGATACCAATCACTTGGCCTTTCTCTGTGTGGTGTTTAGATAAGGTAGGTCCATTTAAGTCGGCTCACGGCGGAATGACTCACATTCTGGTCATGGTGGATAAATTCACAAAATGGATAGAACTGAAGCCAATAAGAAAATGTGACGGGCCCATAGCGGTGAAATTCCTCAAAGATATTATCTTGAGATATGGTAACCCACACAGTATCATCACAGATAATGGCATAAACTTCGCTGAAGGATCCTTTGCTAGATTCTGCCAAGAGAAGCACATAAGACTCGATGTTGCCTCGATGGCTCACCCTACCTCGAATGGGCAAGTAGAAAGATCAAATGGACTAGTATTGTCCGGGATAAAACCTCGGCTGGTCGAACTGCTGCAGAGGTCGGCAGGATGCTGGATTGAGGAACTCCCAGCAGTGTTGTGGAGCCTCAGGACCACCCCAAATAGATCGACGGGGTATACCCCATTCTTTTTGGTATATGGGGCAGAAGCTGTGCTTCCAGCCAACATAATGCATGACTCACCAAGAGTCACACAATACATGAGCACCAAAGTAAACGAAATATCTTGGCAAGATGATGTGGATTTGCTAGAAGAAGCAAGAGAATTGGCATTATCAAGATCAGCTATCTATCAACAAGACCTTAGACAATATCATAGCAAGAAAGTGAGTCCAAGAGTTTTCAAGGAAGGAGATCTAGTTCTTCGGCTAGTGCAACGCACAGCTGGCATGCAAAAACTCTCACCTCCATGGGAAGTCCCATTATCATGAGCGAAGCATTGCACAACGATGCATACTATATAATTGACGCTCAAACACCAGAAAAGAACAAGGCGAATAAGTCCGGAGACGAATCAAAAAGACCGTGGAATGTTGCCTTACTTCGTCCATTTTACACTTAGAGGAAGTGTATTGTATCCAGCAGTATTATGTATCAAATTGATCTATCAGACATGAATTAGCGAGATTGCAGAAGCTTGAGCGGTAACTCGGGGACTACCCCATGTTATTTGTCATTTTCTATTATGTATGACACTTCGATAGCTTGAGCAATGACTCGGGGACTACCCCATAATGTTTGTCATTTTCTATGATGTATGAAACTTTGGCAGCTCGAACAAGTAACTCGGGGACTACCCCATAACGTTTGTCATTTTCTATGATGTATGAAACTTTGGCAGCTCGAACAAGTAACTCGGGGACTACCCTAGGTTACTTATCATTTTTTTAATTATGTATAAAACTTCGGCAGCTTGAGCAATGACTCGGAATTACCCAACGCTATTTATATTTTTTTATGCATGCAACTTTAATAACTCGAGAAGTAACTCGGGGACTACCCTATACTGCTTGTCGATTTGGTTATGTACGAAACATCGATGGACCGACAAGTAACTCGGTGACTGCCCCGTCTTGTCCATCATCAATCACATATGTAATATGAATGATTACATGGGCGACCCGAGCAATAACTCGGGGAATTTCCCATAAATTTATACTATCATAATCATATGAGTAACTACCTCAGAAGTTCGAGGTATAATGTGGAAAAGTATCGTATTTATTTTATCTTATCAACAGATGATTCGAAAAGGGAGTAAGTCTATCAGACTAAAAGATATAGAGACTTAGGGCTTATCGTCCTTAAGACAAAATTGTAAAACCAAGAATTTTATGACTAAGAATATATGTAGACACAAGATGGATGCCAAACATATGGAAACACGATTCGAATTTACAAAGTTAGAATTTTGCAAACAAAGATACAGATCACACAAATTCAACTATATAGAGTAACAACATTACTACGGCATACAATGCCAATGCTAAACGGATCGAACAGTACCAAAGTAAAAAGATTGTTTAAGGGACAGCATACACCCGTCATACCGGGGACTTCAACAAAAAGTGCTTTTAAGCTCAAGCATCGGCAGGTGCCGAATCACCCACGGGAGGAACAGTAGAGGCAGCAGGGGTGTCCTATGTTGGTACCTCGGACGCTGCCAAGGCTACCTCGGCCTCGCTAGAAGGAACGACCTTAGGAGCAGGAACCTCAGCGGTTGATCGAGCTTCTGCGGAGGTTACTTCGACGTCAACGGACGCCGCAGGAACATCTTGGGAAGGGTTCATTTGCTGAGAAACTCCACCTTGAGCTTGAGAAGCTTCGGTTCCCTTGGAGGAGGATCGAGCCTCGGCATTTCCTCCTGAGCTATCACTGGACTCATCAGCATTATCTGAATCTTCATCTGAGGCGCCCTCATCACTAGAATCTCCATCAGATTCATCTTCACCCGCAGCCTTAGCGTCATCTTCAGCATCCTTAGGGAGAAAGATCAGCCCTTCGTTCCAATGATGAACATCGGCATACTCGATAAGCTGATAGGCATGGGCTTGGTGGCGGGCAACATACTCCGGATTTTCAACCCAAGGAGACCTAGTGCGCAGATTCATCAAGATATCGAGGGAGATATCCTCGTACCATGACAAGATAGCAGTAAGCGCCATGTCGGCTCCGGCTTGTCCAGTAGATTCGCGCCAAAGATTCAACCGAGTTTGAGATTCCATCAGCCTCGCCACGAGCACTTCAACTTTCTTAATCTTTGGCTCACTCGGCCAGAGCACATGATAGGCCCTAATAGCCGCTTTCACCAGATAATTTCCCATGACTTTCATTGGCTCGATAGCAGCTGCAACGGCAACCAGGAAATCCTTAATGGAATATTCTTGATTCGGAACAATAGGGACTCCTCGGCGGCCGCGAGCAGAAATCACAGCCTTTGAACTCATGGATTCGGCTTCCAGAAAATGGTCTGTAAGCAAACATCACTTAATTCAAGAAAAGGTACAAGCAAAGAATGACTCGACTAGATACAGGAACTCACGGTGAATATAACGCAACATTTTCTGAAGATCCAGTGCCCAATTAGCTTTATTCTTCGCAAAACGAGTGATTTCTTTGGTCATTGCTTGATTCTTCATCTCGGCGGCATCAAGAAGCTCCTTGTACTTTTGGAGCTGCAGACTTAGTTGGTTCTTCTCCTCGAAAAACTCTTGACCGACTTTCTCTAACTCGGACTTCTCAGAAAGTTTAAGAGATTCAACCTCGACGCATAACCGGGCTATCTCGTCATCTTTTTCATTAAGTTGCACCAAATGAATGTCAGCTTGCTCTAAAAAATGCAGCGTCATATCAGGCATAGGTATGCATTCTTGATGCGACGCTGCAAATGTTTGTAACTCAGCTACGCCGAGCCGGAATACTGTAAGACACCCAAGATTCACTTCGAACAAAGGTGGATAAGTAAAAGGGAAAAGGGGTAACTAACCTTCAAGGGTGGCAACCTTCTTTGTCAGCCGAGTATTTAGATTGTTGACATTAACTGCACACCATATCGGAAGTTAACACAAGAAGGGTTTTTTTTCTACAAAGGTAGAGGGCACTAAAAGCCGAGTAGTTTACCAGTCTTCTTCACAACGGGGAGCATTTTGTCAAATTTATCTTGAAGCTTCTTGTGCGAGAAGAGCAACCTTTGAAATTCGCCCATTCGCCGATCATGAGCAACCTGAAAATACGAACAAGTTATATAAACAATCCCACAAAGAGATCCGAATCAAGAAAAACTTGACTCGGATCTAGATGGCTGGATATTCAAAACTAAAGCAGATCCAAATTAAGAAAAACTTGACCCGGATCTAGATGGCTGGATATTCAAAACTAAAGCAGATCCGAATCAAGAAAAACTTGACTCGAATCTAGATAGCTGGATATTCAAAACTAAAGCAGATCCGAATCAAGAAAAACTTGACTTGGATCTAGATGGATGGATATTCAAAACTAAAGCAAATCCGAATCAAGAAAAACTTGACTCGGATCTAGATGGCTAGATATTCAAAACTAAAGCAAATCTGAACCAAGGAGGAATTCGACTCGGTTTTAGATGATTAGTTGTATTTTAACATACACAGCAAACATTATCGATTGCATAGGCAAGTTACCATATTATGAACAACAAAAGCTTCCAAATGAATAACAAGTTATTCGGTTGCAAGCTCGGGGACTGGTGGGTATATAGTATCGTATGGATAATAGACAAAGTATAAATTGGGACGCTCGCGCTGTTCATCTTTTCACTTTCAAGAACAATCTTAGCAGCCATATGCAAGCGGCTACTGATGTCGGAGAGCTGGAATGGTTGGCTACTCGGATTGCCTTCAAGTTGATCGGCGGCATTCCAATTGTTGGCATACTCTACCAACGAGCTGAGGCTATTCCCACTCTCAGTACGGGTCATCACTTTACCTCTGGCCTGTTGCGTAACTGTCGTGGCCACCCGACTCTTGTGGAGAACTAGTTGCATGTCAGAGGCAAGGGGAAATACCAGGCTTAGCGGTAGAATCCCCCTTGCGAAGCATATCAACAATGATAGGCTGAGAGGAGCTTGATTGCCCCTTCTGAGATGGCAAGGGTTTAGCGGCAATGACTTTCTTTCTTTTGGCGGGAACTTCAGCAGGAGCGACAACCTCTGAACTAGGGGAGACATCCTTTGCAACAGGAGGAATCACAGTCTCCAAAGCAGCCGAGTTAGTGGTAACCTCGGCAGACGTCTGGGCAGAAGCTGGAACTGCAGTAGGCGAAGGATCAAAGGAAGTAACTTCGGGGACCTTGATGGGAACAGCCGAATCAGTCGGGTGATCCGACATCGGGGTATCATCATAGACAATGGGGGAGCGATGGGCTCGTCTCGCCGAGGAGATGCATTAGCTGGCTTGGGAGGAGATTCATCATGAGGAGGACTAGGAACCCGGACATCTTCCGGAGGTGATGGTGAAGGCGGCCGAGTAGTATGATATGTCATACTCGGACCGCTAGGCTTGGCGGAAATAGGAGCTCTACAAAGAAGTAAAAGTTAATTCGTAGATAGAAAGAGAGAAACAAGAAATACAAACGAGAATACAAAGGGAAACTTACCCAGTAACTCCAGGCATAGTTTTACGCCTCGGAATGTGCTGGAAGATTTCTTGGTTCGCTTCCTGGGGGCAGCATCAGAAGGATTCGACGAGGCGGCGCGCTTCTTGGAAGCAACAGGGGATTCTGAAGCGAGAGGTTCGACCTCGTGCACCTGGCCAGCCTGATTAGCTGGGAAAGAAGGAGCCGGAAATGCGTAAGAGATAGGCACCGCGGCAACTACCTCGAGAATTTTTACATCGTCCGAATCACCTTCATCAGCATGGGCCGAGGTCTTGCTCCGGGCGTGAACAGGAGCCGCTTACGGCTTAGGAATGAACTCCTCCGGATCAGGTTCTTCGTTGTCCAGGGTAATGCGGTCAGCGGTCCAGGGAAGAGCCAAAACCTCGGTGTCTTCTATGGTCTGCCCCGAAAACCTCTACGAGAAAAGCAAACAAGAGTTAGCGAAAGAATGATGGAAGAATAACTCGGATGAAACCACTCATGTCCAATTTACCTGAGGAGGAGGATTCTCGTGAGAGAATGGATTCATTCCCCACTTCCAATCCTCGGGCATCTCAGTCTTGAAGATAGCCCAGACACGTTTGTAAATTTGGTAGTAATCAAGCTCAACCGTAGAAACTCGGTTGGGATCCAAGGGACCGCTCATATAGCAAAGCTCGTGGGAACGGAGTTAGAAGTGGAAAATTCGGCTGCTGATAAACGCGGTCATCAGATCTTTGCCCCGAAGCCCGGCACGAGTCAATTCCTTAAGCCGAAGCTTGAATGCCTCAGCAAGAGCATGAGATTTCTTCGGGTTATAGAGCCAATTCTTCTTCTAAGGAGGGCCGATTGAGAAAGCAGGGAGCTGAATCTTATCTTCTGCTCCGGTATTCTTGACATAGAAAAATGATCTATGCCATTCCTTACAAGACTCAAGACCCGCAACACGGGGAAACACGGAGTTTTTCCGAGGTGTAATGGAGGCGGGCCCACATTGGTTAAAGATTTCTCGGAGGGTTGAAGAGATTTATCCGGCACTAAGTTAGCTCGGATTTGGAAAAATTTAGACCATACGTCTACTGAAGGCCAAAGGCCGAAGTATCCCTCCGAAGCCGAGATAAAGGTCGAGAGAGAAGCTATGGCATTAGCCGACAGGTGATGCGGCTGAAGGCCAAAGTAATCTAAACAGCTCCTAGCAAAATCAGTAAGAGGGAGGCCAAATCCTCGGGCAAAGTGAGACATGAAAACTACGAACTCGCCATCATCTAGTACAGGGGAAGATTCTTTGCCAGGTAAGCGACAGTTTACCTCGGCAGGGATGCGGCGAGTCTTGCGCTGTCACTCGACCTTTCGGAGAGTGACTGTCGAACCTTGCCAGGAGCCCCATTCTGGACCCGCCATAAGCTCCTCTTCCCCGATGAGGGTGCCGCTGGCAGAGCTAGACATAGGTTCGTCACAGGAATCGACGGAAGAATAACTGGCGGCAGGGAGAGGCCTAGAAGTGCAGGGCCCCATCACGACGGCGACGAACGCGGCGGTGGAGCAGAGAAAGAACCGCTGCAGGAAATTGAGGAAAACAAGAAGAGCACCTAGGGAAGAAACCTAGCGGCGACGCCGCGAAGCGCTGCGGAGAGGCACACCGGCGGAAACACGAAAGCGGGGACGCGGTGGCAAGCTCACAAGAGCAGAAGAGCTACGGCGTGGCCGTCAAGGAGGAATTGTGGTGGCAAGGTCACTGGAGTGAGAACGGCTGCAGCGGCGCTGGGAGGAAGACAAAGGGAGTGGGAAGGAGTAAAGTGAATCGACCCACCCCCTCTCCCCTCCTTATAACCGTGTAGGGTGAGCGGTAGTGGGATCGGGGCTGTGCCGCTGTAACTACATAAATGTGTGTATCACCCGTCTGTGGACGGAGAGTGGAGCCACATCAAGGGCCACATGGTGCAAGAGAAGATTAGGAAATCCGACCGTTGCGTTTATCGAAGCGTCACTGCGCTGACGCGACGGGCTCAGTAATTATTGTAGCATGTCAGCAAACACTATAGCGGAACAAAAAACTAGATAGTAGTGATGATTAGTACATGTAGGACGAGGCTTACTCAAGAAGCCAAGTAGATACCCTGGAAAAATGAGAATGACTCAGAACACAGCTCATACCTCGGTAAGAGAAGATAAACAAAAGAAGGATAGCTTAAACAGAGCATTGCCTAAGAAATGCCTCGGACAAGAAAGGAGAAGCAATGAGTGTCTGGAAATTGATGTGGCCCGGCCGAAGTTTCTGGCAGGACCGCACCAGCTTCGCGGACTAATGTTGGGGGATGACCCCAGGTAGGGTCAAGATACGAAAAGAAGGAAGGAACCTTTCTTACCATATGCCGAATTATAAGCTAAGTCAGCCGAGTTATGCAAGGCTCGGCCGAATAAGCCATGGCTTGGCCAAAATCGAGTAATTAATACCTTACTCGTCCGACGTGTGAGCTAAGTCGGCCGAATAAGATTTATCAGCTCATACGCAGGTGGAGGCCGAGCCGAGTTATGCGAGACGAGGCTGATTAATGGGAAACTTGCAGGAGAAGGAGAAGGTTCCCAAAGTCAAACCCTAGCTACTGGCTAGGAGGAATCTACACAGGGCCAAGGGATAAGGACAAAGAGCAGAGCCGCAGAGGGGCAGACAGGCGTCACGGAAGTGACAGTGGGCAAGCCCGAGGCTCGCATGTGGGGGCTCTGGGTCTTTGCCGTTGATAGAAGGGAGACACGAAAAGAGGTTTGCCGAGTAACCACATTGGGAAAAGCATATTCCAAGAATATGCTTGCCATATCAGCCCTAGGAGGAACCATGGGACCCCTTTATAAGGAGGGGACGACTTCCTGGAGTAGGGATCAATTCATTGGAGACCAGAGGGCTCGCGTAGTAGTGATCTTCTTCCTCTTCTCTCTGATACTGCTCAAGGAGCACTTGTAACTTGGTTGAGGAGAAATAAAGATCTGTGTTCTAGTCAGTTGTGTGTATAAATCACTTCATCTTCCCTCTCCAGATCCCACTAGTATCCATTGGCCCCATACTTTAGCCTACCCATGGCATCTACCGTGCCACCAGCACGACATAAGTGGTTTTACCTTGAAGTAAGATAAGGACCATCTTGGCATTTCTACCAAGATTGGAATGAAAAGGTTTTGAATAGAGGTTTTGGAAAACCTAGGGGTAAGAGTAGTTGAGAGGTTTGTCTTGAAAACATAAGGATATTATATTTTAGTTCTCCATAGTTTTGTTAATAGAACTAGTAAAAATAGTTTTGTTTTGTCAAAGTCATCTTGGCTCAGGCTTTGAAATGCTAGAACATTTGAGAATATGAAGGATGGGCCAAGACATTTCGTTTGCAAAATAGCTTTTGGTCAACTAGTGTTGAGATAAGAAGTATAGCATCTAATACACAACCAGTTGCAAGAACACAAGCAAGCAAGTAAACAAACATTGCACATATAACAAGAAAAAGTTTTTGTTTCTCCCTAGTTTTTGCCTTTTGGACAATGATTTAGGGTTGCTGAAATTGGGATGTTACAGACCTTTCCCCCTTAAAATAATCTCGTCCCGAGATTAGGGAGGAGTAGAGTTGGGTGATAACATCCGTTTAACAATTTCAGCGGTGGAAATTATTAGATGTTATCAGGTCTTCTAATAAACATGCAGGGTCAGCTACGGTTTGGATCTGAGTGGCTTCGGGTTTGGGCGTTTAGATTAAGCAAGTGGAAAATACGCAGTATTTTCCCATTAAGACAAGTCTAGGTAGGTTTAGCATCGACGGGGGTACTTCCTTCTGGAGGCGGGGCAGCGAGTTGAGCCTTATTCAAACCTTTACCGCTGAAGTTAGCTTCTCTGCCTTCTTGGTCTTGAATCGTCGGGAGTGCTGGCTGGGCTATCGAAACTGTGATGGAGAACTTTCCTGAAGTACCTTCTAATTCTGGTGAAGTGCAAATTTTCGTCCTTCTTGCAGGGTCGATGATTAGGATTTTGCAAGGGTGGTCATCACTAAACGATAACTAGTGCTCGACTCCAGGGTTCTATCGGGTTTTTGGGCGGGGAAGACGCAGTCTTTCCCCATTAGAGAGACACTAGGGGTTTTTAGTGGAGTCGCCAACCTTATTGATTAGGGTCGTAGATGATGCTGCGGGATGGTGTTGCACCTTTCGTTCGGAGGTGGTTACCTTCTGTCAACATTGTAGCGCCTTGTGGGAGGCGGCGATACCACTTCTTGAAGTAATAGTCGTAGCGGGAGAGGCGTTTAGCTAGCTTCTGGTTATTTAGTTCTAAGATAGGTAGGGGTCCACTAGGTGGAGGATTTCCGTTGGCTGTTGGAGGTCTCGAAGCGTGGTCCTTTAGGAAAGGGGTCTTTTAGGGTTCGGTCTGATCAACATCGTGGGTAGAACACGCAAAGAAGGGCATTATTCTTGCATACCATCCAACAGTGTCCATCCAAAGTTCAGCAGATTTGCGTCGGCCAATGGTGAAAGTATTTGACGCCTTACTGAATAGGTTTCGAGACGATCCATCACTTGATAGAGGTTAGGACAGTGATTTGGTAGGGTACGAAGGACTATATCGAGGGTGTTCCTTGAATCTTGTAGCTGTCCTTGGATTGGGTACCAACTTTGGTTACTGTATTTCCTCGGGGGTATGAGGGACATTCAGCTCTTCAGCAACGAGGGTCGTGCCTTCCCTGATGATTTCTTTGACGAGTGGATCTTCTATGAGGGGTGACTTGAAGAGGGATTGATACTTGTGAAGGGGACAGTTCTTAATTCTCCATCTCGGGGTTTGTAGATTTGGAGGTCCTTTTTGGTGGGTCGTTAGTATCAGAAGCAGATAAGGGCTTCACGGCGTCTTCAGCGCAACTTGATGTTTTGGGTTTCTTTCTATTCCTTGGGGAGTAGTATCGACAACATCAGGCAGTCTTGTCATCTTAATTCTCAACGTCTCTGTTGTTGGGAAGATCAAGCAAACAAAGGTGTGACGCTTGAGTGGGAAAGACGTAGTATTTCCACCTTAGAGATTTACTTGAGGTCGTCGAGATCGGGGTAGATCCTTCGTCTTGGGGCAAAGGCGTGACGCTTGAGTTGAAGTCTTCGAGTGACGCCTTATTGGGGATACCTTGCTATGGTGGTTACCTAACAAAGTCATAAGGGTTAACTCGGGGTAGATGGGTTGTGGTTAGCGACGCTTCTTAGTAGTCCTTAGTCGAGGTGGAGGCATTTTGGCTTCAGATGGGTTGTGTTCATTTGGTTCGATGACGGAGTAGACTCGTTGTCCTCGGGCCTTCTTATCTTCTGGCTTTTTGGCGAAGACTTCATGTTGATTTGGCGGAGGGTTTATTAGGATTGTTGCTCTTTTGGGGCGATTAGAACTAAGGCACGAGTAGGAGTTGTCAGGGATTTCTTTAGGTGGCCATCCTGCTGAGGAGAGGTTCCAGCTATGGGGTTGCGAGGGTTAGCATCGGGATATGCAAACAAGGTGGTTATACAATAGGATCGAGCAATCCGAGGGAGACAAGCAACACATTTCAAGCATCACACAAGCAGATGACAAGCAAACAAGGCGTATCGTAGGTACTAAGGGGTGACTACATGCCATAAGGGGATCCTATATTACGGATGTTCATCCTAAGTATGGACGTTATGGGGGTCTTGACTTCTATCTTGCCATCTGTCGTTGTCGGTGTCGTACTTGATTGATTTGGAGGCGATGAAGTACTCTGTGGGGAGGGTGATTTTGTAGTGTCTTTCGTCGTTGGTAGCTCCTTTGTTTAGCTTGTCCTGGGGTCTCTTTATTTTGGGACCTCCATCTTCATCGTCGTTAAGTCGGACTTTGTTTTTGGAAATGGAACTTTTGAAGTAGAAAGGATATAGAGTAATCCATTTTACACTTGTTTAAATAAGAAAAGATTAGATAAGAACTCCTTTTTAAAAGCCTTTAAGAAAATAGTTTTCGAAATTCGGTGTTTTCCGGAAATAGGGGTCATCATGTCTAACGTCCATGCTAACTAAGGTCTCCTACAGTCAGGATGGCTCTGATACCAAGTCTGTGGCACCCCGGATCTACGGTCTGAAATACCCGTTATGCATGCAATTCATGTTCCCATGATTAGTGAGCCGTGAGCATAACCGACTAGTATCATTACATCATCCATAAAGTAACGAGTACAAAAACTTACAAAGGGGCCATTATGGCAATTACAACACAAGAAGCGGAAGTCTTCAGCCCAGAGCCCGTGCCTTAACCTACAGGCAATTGACTGGGAAGACGGCCTAGCTCGCATAGACGTCTGCACCTTCGTCACTTCTTAACATCTGCAATCTGGCCAAGTAAATAGACAGGGACAATGCCGGTGAGTACTTTGAATGTACTCGCAAACCACCTTAAGATAACAAATAATAACAGGTATGCAATATGGTTGTGGTAGGATGGCTCCAAGAGAGGTTCTTTTCTAAACTAGTTTCTATTGTAGATATAGCATGTCTCTATATCTTTGTTCAAAAACTTTTATAAACCATTTTGGAAACCTTTTTGAAAAGTTTTAATAAAACACTAGGATTGGGTCACCCATTCGTTTCCCCTTCCGGTCATCTCATGACCAAACTCCTTCCTCCATTTTCCCGATCATCCCATGGTCAAAACATTTTTGAGCCATTGCTTTTCCGAAGTCCTTTTTTAAAAACAAAACCATCACCGATGTACAGCCGCCAGCACAACCGTCCATGACCGAGGACTCGGCTATTCAAATATATTTACACTCTGCAGAGGTTGTACACTATACCCACACCATCTGATTACCCGTCCCTGATCCACACCGATCGTGGGTCGAATAACCGGTCAAGACCTTCCGAATGCCCTCTCCGGTACAAGTGCCTACCCTATTAGGTTAACCCCCTCAACACCGGGACGCCCTATATAGTAACCAGCCAACCGGAGCGCGTTTTGCACCTCGACGGGTGTGCACTTTCAATGAGGGGCTCATAGTATCACGCGGAGGCCCTTAGACCCTTTGTTCCTTCTCTCGGTCGATGCTATGCATGGACCGTTAGACAGAGAAGGCCAACCCTCTGGGGATTGTTTGCCCCTGTAGTAGTGTGAGGCCCCTATACCGGATCGGTCAAACTTCCAGCACAGCCCCGTCCCATTCCAGAGTAATGTGGTTGCACGGGTTAATTGCACTAGCTTCAAAACTGGCCAGCCCGGCTATTTTTGTAAATAGTTTTCCTCCGTCTTTTGTCCCTCTTTTTGTAAAACAAAACCTTCCTCATTTTTCCAAAACCACATGGTTGGCCAAGCCTCACAAAGGATTTCTCATAAAACAATTTTGTAAGTCCTTTCCCGGGCTCTTACCATCCTACACTTTTGTTTGGGATAAAAACGGGGTATCCAAGAGGTTATGGTGTTAAACACCATCTACCATGCTAAAAGAAGGTAGGTATTATACAAAGGGGTTGTACCTAATGGTACTAAGGGGTGAACATTTGGAGGAGCCAAACATTCACCATATAAAATAATTACTATAGTAAAACCAATGCACTTCGCATAAATGGGTAGATAAAACATGCATATATAAAATACTAGGATAAGGTGTATGAGCAAGAAAGTGGATTGCCTATGACCAGCGAGATGTCCCGTGACTTCTTTAGAATACCATAATACCAATACAATTAATAATAAGAGAAACCCTATGCTTCCTTCTTCTCGGCGTCACACAATCGCAACTATCGCCGTTATTGAGTATACATGCAAACAAACAACACCACAATCAATACAAGGCATACAAGCATCAAACCAAACAACAAACCAAGGATAAATACAAGATATACATCAGTAGGATGTTGGAGGTTTGATTTGGTTGGATCAGGAGAAGATTTGAAGGCATTAGGTGAAGGATCCCTTTTTGGTTTAAATTACTATAAGGAGATTTTGACCAAGGACTTGATCTGTATGATACCATTGTATAAAAATTATACCATCAGATAGGTATTGATAAAATGAAGCCAACAAAAGTGGTTTCACTATTTTAGCAAATTCCCTTGGTTTATAGTGGATTTTATAATGATTAAAGCTCTAGTTTTAGGAAATACTTCACCAGGACTTCTCTAAAGTTCCAACAATTATTTCCTTGGGTGATTACATAGTATTTGGTGGACTGATCCAAGAGGAGTTGTATTCACCTCAAAAAATTACCAGAATGCCCTTGAGAAATTCCCAAAGACAGTACTGGCTGGGATTTGTCTTTTTCATCAGATTTAATCTACCAAAGATTTTAAATTGATTCCAAGGACACGTATTAGGTACTAAGAATACCTTTCTGTAGAAATTGGAATCAACCTTTTTGGAGTTGCATAGCTACTATAGTTATTTTACTAGTGAATAAACCATGCACAGAAGAGTTTATTTCACTAAAATTCAATAGAGACTCATAAAAATATGCGCTGTTGTATTATGAAAGATATGGTTATTTGTGTTCATGGAGAGTTGGAATTAGGTCCAAACCTCATTCGGTTTGACCTAGGGAAATTCCTAAAGTCAGAAAGGTTTTATTTTTGTTATTTTTGTTGTGGCTAAACTAGGAAGCCATTTTTTGTGGGGCTAGTGGGAATTTCAAGGTATGGCTAATAACTTTCAGTATAAATTGGGTTTACTCCATTTGGATAAACCAAACTCTCTGAAAACATTTATTAGTGAAAGGAGTAAGCTTGGCTATTTTATTTTCTATGATTTATCTATTCAGTAAATTGGTCCAAAACTAATTCTGCATGTTAGAGTGGATACTTGGGTACTTGTTAAAATTAGTAACTAAATTTATTTAGGGCATTTCCCATTTATTTCGATTTAAACCTAAGACAAAATTTTCCTGGATCTGGGAAAAAGAATAAAAGGAAAAAGGCTCATGGGCCAGATCTGGGAAATGCTAGGCCATTGCCAGCAGATCTGGCCCAATGCCGGCTGCGCCCTGCACGGCGAGTAAGTGGCTGCTGGCCTAGCTAGGCCGGCCCGTTAGCAGTTCCAAGACGAAGGGGTATGGGGCAATGCGGTCCATCGGATCGAGGAGGATCGGACGGCGCAGGACCGTCTTCAACCTCGCGCCACCGTCGGCGGGCGGAAACCCTAGCAGCGGGTTCGGGCGCGTGGGGAGCTCATCTTGGGGCCTCGCTGGCGACTGAGGGGTGGTGGAGGCGATGTGGCACGTAGAGGGAAGTCCGGCAAGGGGCGACACGGTCTGGTTCAGCGCAATGGAGGGGATTTGCGCCCCTGTGCCCACGGTGGTGCTCGGGAGCTCGTCGGGGAGGCGTCCTGATGCGGTCCTGGGTCAAATAGAAAGGAGGGTTAGCAGCAGGGAGAGGAGGGGAGCCTGCCAGGATGAAATGCAGGGGAAGAGGAGCTCGGGAGAGGATGGCTTGCTCGGATTCGTGGAAATGGTCGAGATGGATAGATCTTCCTCTCTAGGAGCATGCAGGGACCGGGAGGAGCTAGGGAGCTTGGGGATGGTAGATCATGGGTAGAGGGTGGCCTGGAGGTCACATGCAGGTGGAGAGGAGAAAGGGGGAGGGCACCTCGAGCTTGAGCTTGATAATGGCCGAAACCCTACTTTTCTCCCTCTCTCGGGCAGGGCAGAGCAAGAGAGAGGATGAGGGATCTAGGGGAGGTGAGTGGGAGCAAATAAGGCAGAGATAGGGCAGCTCGGGCCTCTGGCCTTATAAATCGAGGGAGAGGGGTGTAGGATGGACATGGTCCATGGAGAGCTTGAGGGATGTGTTGGCCAGGGATAGGGCAAAGGGGGACGATGGAAAGGGTGGGAGAGGGTTCTCTGGTCGTTGTAGGGGACAGAGAGGAGAGAGGGGCTGCTGTAATGAGAAAAGAAATGGCTAGACAAGACCTTGCCTTTGTATCCCTCTCAAACAACCATGTGGGACAAATAGGTGGGGCATGCTACAGTGGTACTACAGTGTTCTTCAACCAGAAGGGAGTGATGCTGCTTGGGAGACTTACTTGGCAGGCTTTGATGAGTGTTGGGTGTGTTTTGGTTTAGGATTTGGGAAGATTGCAGGATTAGCCATTTTAGTCATCATGAAGGAAGTTTTAAATTTTGATCTTGGCAAGATGGGGAGATGGTTCTGATTGGAGGGTATGGTCCTTGTACACCTCCTGGATTTATTTGGGATTTTTCTATGGAGTAATAGCCTACTTAAATCCATTTAATAAAAAAGTATAGAGTTGGTTTCTAGAAGCTAAATTGATATTTTTACATTGGGAAAGCTTGGTTCATTATGTGATATGGTCCTATATACCATATCACACATTGGACAATTTTATTGGGATTTATTGAGGTGGAAAAGTATTTTTAGGGAATTATTTCTTGTTTCTGCCATTTAAGAAAAAGGGCAAAAAGAAATAATAAAGAATCTCAAAAATATTTATTTTGAGTTGGGAAGTTGGAAAGATGTGATAAGAGAGGTAGAACTCAAATATGCATTGAGTTGGCAAAGTGTTTTGGAGAAAAGCAAACTTGCCTTTAAGGCAAGGTTGTTGAGAAATTGGTAAGTAGAGGAAATAAAATAGTTTAATAATCCAAATATTTTTTGGGAATTATTTGGGGATGCTTATATCCAGGGTAAATGATGTAAACTTGATATATGCATCAAACTCAACCTTGAGTTTTGAAGAAAGGTGGTGAAAAGGATGGAAACTAGATATGGGAGGATCTAGGGTTTGGTTATTCTGATGCCACCTAAACAGGGTTGGATTAGGGAGCTCAGAGCTCACCTTGGTACAAGGGGTATATGGATGGATAGACCAAGTCATATAGATCAGCATGGAATCATGAGTTGGTCTTGGTTGCATTTTGGATGGTCTAGAAGAGATGGAAAACTTTGTTGAAAATAAGCTTGCCATAACAGATACATCAGGTAGCCTCCTAAACCAGGAGGGTATAGGAAGCACACGGCTCCAATGGAAACAAGTAAAGTGGGGGTTCATATTCCATGATTAATAGATCATAACCAAACAAAGAGTTGGTCGAGGGGAGGTGACATGTAGATGTGAGCTTCTGCCAAAGTAGGCAAGATGATAAGATTCACAGAAAAGATTATTAACTTGACTACAAAACCATCATGGATGAGTGGGAAATAGAATGGCTTAGCTAAGGGCAAGAGTGGGCTTCGGTAGTAATAATGATGTACTACAATATGGTTCAAGTAAATTCTCAAAAATGCACATAGATTGGAAAAGCTAGAGCTCCAAAGATTGAATCTAGATAAGAATTCTAGACTTAGCCATTTTGGCAGATTTAGGGTTTTAGACTAGAGTGCAAGTGTAGATGATTTTGAGAGGATGCTAAGTTCCAAACTCATGATCAAGGAGATGATGTTGAAGTTTTAACTAAGTATATAGGATCCATGCTTAGATGGGGTCTTCACTGAGTTGGAACTTATTAGAAGGGATTATCCCTGGATTGATATGATTAGGAGGGGAGGTGATCACCTTAGTGGCTTAGGATAGATCCAGACTTGGATGCTTGATGTGATATTGAGGATCACAAGCATAGATTTGGTCCTAATGGATGAGCTACTAGATTATCTCACTCTAGTTCCTAAGTAAACGATGCAATCAGCAGATCAAGGCAATTCATCTTATGAAACTTATCCAGCTACTACTAGGGTTACCTTCAAGCCTAGCTTAAGGTAAGGAATGGTATTTTGAAGTGGTTTTACCTTGAAGTAAGATAAGGACCATCTTGGCATTTATACCAAGATTGGAATGAAAAGGTTTTGAATAGAGGTTTTGGAAAACCTAGGGATAAGAGTAGTTGAGAGTTCTGTCTTGAAAACATAAGGAGATTATATTTTATTTCTCCATAGTTTTGGTAATAGAACTAGAAAAATAGTTTTGTTTTGTCAAAGTCATCTTGGCCCAGGTTTTGAAATGCTAGAACATTTGAGAATATGAAGGATGAGCCAAGACATTTCTTTTGCAAAATAGTTTTTGGTCAACTAGTGTTGATATAAGAAGTATAGCATCTAATACACAACCAGTTGCAAGAACACAAGCAAGCAAGTAAACAAACATTGCACATATAACAAGAAAAAGTTTTTGTTTCCCTCTGGTTTTTGCCTTTTGGACAACAATTCAGGGTTTCTGAAATTGGGATGTTACAATACTCTTCTTCATAGTCTGGCCACGAGAATAGCCAGGGACAAAGCCATGAGTACTCTTTAAGTACTCGCAAACTAATACTAACAAGTGAAGTGGTTTTGAATAGGAAGTGATAGGCTCTTGGTTGTTTTGCAAAAAGCCAGATTTACCTCTACTGAGTTCAAAAGCAAAGAAAGCTAGTTGAAAGTTTTATAACACCTAAGTGGGAACTGGAATTTCATATCACAACTTCGTTGTGGTCAAGTCAAAGTCATAAATCATTTCACAAGTCATTTTGAAAACATCTGACGACAGAACAGTATGGACACTCCAACTGTCCATAACCGCGGACGCGGCTATTCAAATAGTTTGACACTCTGCAGAGGTGGTACACTTTCACCACAATATTCGATACATCCGTCAGGAACAATCCTGAATTCACCATACTCGTTATGCGGATAATCAATCCTAACCTTTCAATTACACGCCCTAGTATAGGCACCTCCCCTATGAGTTTGGCCTCCCAACCATGACCAACTGTCATCTTGGGGGCTGCACAGGTGGACAATCTTCACAAGGTAGCCTCAGCTCAAAACTTGGCCGCACGGGAACCCATACTAAGGTATATAAATTTCCAGTTAATCCCTACCCAAAATTCGGGTATTGTGGTTGTACGGTAAAATTGGAATGGTATAGCATCCAGACAACCATCAGTTTTATAAAGGGATAAGGCTCATGCCTTAACATTTTCATCATCGAGATCATCTGGTGTTCAAGAACACATGTAAAAACATTTCAGTAGAATGACTCATCATTCTAAGGTTTTCATAACCATTTTCACAAAGTATTCCCATCTAAAGTTGATCAAGTTTTATGCTTAGCACTAGCATCTACAAGTGGGGGTGAATACTAATGAGGGCTGGTAAACAAGTGTATCTCATCTTGGTTCAATCTCATGCCTCAGGATGACATCAAGATTTATCTAACTTAGTCCAAGTTTTATGCTCTTTATGCTACCTTCAGATATCTTTCTAAAGTCTACAAGTCACTAAGTAAACTCCAATAGAAATCTTTGATAAAGAAATAAAATAACTAGGCTTGCAAGTAAAATTAGGATTTGGGTATCAAGTGGTGTAAGCTTGCAAGTAGAACTTGCATGGTTTAGCTTGCTAAGATAGTAACTTGCTAAGTCAACTTGTATAGTGAGGCTTGCATAATTGCAAGTATAAGATTGCTTAGATAGCTTGCCTTGTGCAGAGAAGTGGTTTAAGTTCTCCTCGGCTTCTTCCTCGTAGCATCCTCCTTCCTCCTCGTATCCTTGGTCGGTACTAGCGTCTATAAATAAATACGAGGTACACAATCACCAAACAATACTTAATTACTTCTATTTATCACACCAAGGTTTTCACTAGATGATCTAGGATCATCACAAACATTACAATCATCAAAGTACTTGTCTTATCTATTTTATTTTGGAAAAGTAATTTCTACTCATTGAAAAACTACTTAAGATTGAATATTCTCCAACTAAAACATGGGATCATGTTGACACATGTCATCACCACATATTTCAGTACTTGGGAATGTGATTTAAAGTGGTGTCACAATTTAATAAGGTTTACTCCTTTTTATTTGAATTAAATAAAGTGACTAGAATGGCCTATGAGGCATTCTTTTATTACTTGTCCATTCTTTCTGCAAGTAAACCTAGATATTTTTATATATTCGGAAAGGTCTAGTTAAATGTGATTTTTGAGAGTTGGAATCAACTCAAAAGCTTTTGAGGTTGAATTTTGAAAAATGTTTGAATGCAGAAAAGCTTATGCCTTGTTATTTTTACTATAGGTCATCTACAATTCCAAATGAATTGAATCAAACGGGCTTGGATTAAGAATTCCAATACCTTTCTAACAAAATTGGTTTCATGCATTTTGGTTCAGTGAATCGAGTTGGGTTGATTTTTGAATCTAGGTACAGAACTAGGTTTGAAACTACAAGAATAAATCTAAATTTGAATTACTGGGTCACGCGGGATGTTAACTGGGCCGGCACACGATGCACAGCGCACGCGCGGGGGGTTTAAGTGAATGACCCCACCAGTCAGCGAGACAGGGGGTGCGAAGCGGTACGGGGTGATCTAGACCGTGCGATCAAACTCTAATCCAACGGCCCCGACCTATCGTCTCCGTCGGGCAACGCCGGCGAGACAAAACCCTAGAGCAGCCAGTGGGGGTCTACGGGGGCTCACCGGCGCTCATGCGAGGGTTGGCGACATGGGCGAATGACGAAGTCGACGACGGTGAACCTCCTGGTACCGGTGGCTTCTCGTAGGTCGGCTCCAATAAACGGCTCCTTTTTTCCTCCTCCACGGCAGACTCCGGCCAAATTCCGGCGATGTGCTGCTCGCCTTGCTCCAGGGGTGAGGTGGGGTGATTCTGAGAGAGAGGGGAGTGAGATGGTGTGAAGAAATTGAGCGAGGGTGGCCTCTATTTATAGTGCCAGAAGGGGACCGAAGGGCGCGGGTGGAGCTCGTCGGTGTCGTCTGCATAGCGAGCTAAAGGCATGGGCGACGGTAGGGGCCGGTGTTGTGCTCACTGGCGAATCTCAACGGCATGGTCACGCGGTGTGGGGCGGTGCGAGACGGTCGGAACGTCGTTTTGCTCTGAGCGGGTCTGATGGAGGTTTTAATGGCGCACAGGCGGTACGGTTCACGCGGAGGCGAACGGGCATGTCTACGGGTTTGCTGGGCGGTGGTGATCACTCACGCAAGCGGCGAGGGCGACGCGCGGTATGTGGGCGTGTGTCGCGTGCGGTGCTCTCGGCACGCTCGCAGAGAGGCTAGGCACGCTCGGGCTGTGTGGTCCAGGGGCTGGCTGCGCTTTGGCATCGGACAGGAGGTGGCGGCGGACGGTGGTGAGTGTCCTAGACAAGTTTGGCGAGGCTAGTGAGGCTCCTAGCTGGTTGGCGACATTGGGGTGGCAAGGGTGCTCTCTCCATGCTTGCCATTGATGGTGTGGTCGGTTTTACAGTGAGATAGAGTGGTTAATTTAGTTGGATGATCTACTAAGGGAGTAGTGTGAGCTAGATAGGGACCAAGTTAGGCCAAAATTACTACTCATAATAGTGTTTGATGTTTGTTTGTTTTGTGTCTGCAAGATGTTTGATGAAATGGCCGAAAGAGATTCAAATTTGAATTTTTGGTTCAAACTTCGTGGGTGTGCTAGTTACATCTTAGTTAGTCTCTGGTTGATTGGATTTGTCAAGGTGCAGTTGTTTGGTTGGGTTTTGCAAAAGGGTGATCTTCACATATGTTAATGATTCAATTTTGAAGTGTCATTTGAATCTAGTTGCCAAATGTTTCTGTAAGTTTGAAAGGTGGGCTTGGGTTTACTTTTACTTGGTCTAGCAAGGGGTGAAAAGAAATGTAAAATTTTATGTTTGAAATCTTGGACTAGAAACACTCAAAGTGGCATAGTGAACAAGATTGGCAAAAATGACCATTTGCTTTATTTGATTTGTTTTTTATTTTCTCTTGATTTGTTTTTCTTGGAAATGTTTTAGATGATGTTGTTTTCATCTTTAAACCATTCCTTGCTATTTAGAACAATCACACAAGTCCATTCATGCATTCATACAATCATCACATCCACACATGCATTCATATTGATTTGATTAACAAAAGTTTTTGTTAACCCTAATTTTGGTGATTGGAATTTGACAATCTTGTTCAATATTTTTGGGATGTTACAGGCCCTCTCAGTGGAATGTCATACAATTAGATTTCAATCATGTGACTTGCTCACAAGGGATCACATATCACGGGAACAAGAAAAGAATACTTATCGGTAACGAGGTTGAACTAGGTATGCAGAGATACCGATGATCAAACCAAGGATAAGTAAAATATCGCGAGACAAAGGTAAAATGGTATTGTATGTAAATAGTTCATTCGATCACAAAGTAATCGTTGAAATATGTGGGATCCATATGAATTTCCAGATTCCTCTATTGGTTATTGATCGGAGAAGTGTCTCGGTCATGTCCGCGTAATTCACGAACCATAGGGATACACACTTAAGGATTCGATGTTGTTTAGTAGATATGGAATGTAAGTAGGGAGACTGAATGTTGTTAGGAGTCTCGGATGGGATCTGGGATATCACGAGGAGATCCGGAATGGTTCGGAGAATAAGATTCATATAAGGAAAGTCCAATTTGGGAGTTCGGGAATGATTCCGGTGTTCTCATCGGAAGGTTCTAGAAGGGTATAGAAGGTTCACCAGACCAGAAGGGTAAGGGTGCATGAATGTGTCATGACTAAGTGGAATGGGTGCATCATGTCCTAGGTCTAAGGTATATGCAAATAAAGAGTGATATCAAACTCCGAAATTGAAAGTCAAAAGGCAAGTTTGAAAAGTCAAACTGGGACAATGTTTTCTAGTGGAGGAAGAAGAGAATCCTTCTCTCCCTCCACCACAAGCCTAGTAGGAGAGGGAGTTGGGGAAGGATACAAACTCCCCTCTCCCAAGATGCCCTCCCTCTCATAAATAGAGGGGATGGGATGCCCCTCAATATACAACACCACCACCCGCGCCTCCAAGACGCGTCGCCGCTGCTGCCGCCGCCCTAGCCGCCGGCGGCCACGCCTCCTCCTCTCTGGCCTCTAAACCCTAGATCGCTGGAAACCCTAATTCTCCACCATAACCCACTCTAGATTAGGCGAAGACCTGCGGGATCTTCCCTCTACTTCTGACACCATGCCGTCGTGCTGCCGGAATCGAGTGGAGAGAACTACAACCTTCGCTGCATGCTGGAACAAGGGAGAGGAAGGTATTCATGGAGTACCGAACGTGTGACTGACTGCGATCTTGAGATCGGCAAGTGAACGAATACATCATCCACGAGAATCTGCTCTCATTAACCGCTTTGGAATCTTCGAGGGTGAGTACTCTATCGACTCGTTGATACAGTCTAGTAGATAGATCTTGGCTTGTGTGTGTTCATGCGATAGAAATTTTTTGTTTTCCATGCTACGAACCCCTATAGTGGTATCAGAGTCGTGTCTATATGTAGATTTGTTGCACGAGTAGAACACAATGGTCATTATGGGCGTTGATGATTTTATTGTCGGTTGCTTCTTGTGTACTTTTCATCTTGCGGGATGGTGGGATGAAGCGGTCCAGGCTAACCTTACATGACATCGTTCATGAGACTTGCCCCATGCTTGACATGCAACTTGTATTGCATAAGTGGCTTTGCGGGTGTCTGTTTATCCCAACATAGTGAAGATTCAGTTTACAACGGGTGATTGACAATACTAGTATCAATGTTGTGGTTCTTGTTCGTAAGTTAGAACGACACTTATTTAAAGCCCCAAACCACGTAAAACATGCAAAGAAAATTAGAGGCATATAACTTTGTTTTGCAGGGGTGTGATGTGATGTGATGTGATATGGCCATGATTGTGATTATATATGATGTATGGAATTTTCCTTAATGTAAGTTGGCAACCGGCAGGAGCCTTATGGTTGTCTTTTAATTTCGTTAAGACCTGCGTGTCTATTATTCAAAGTAGTTGTAATAGTTGATGTTGGTGGATGACAAGCATGGAGCGGTGCCATTGACCTTGACGCCATGCCAGTGATGCTGGATATCATGTTCATGCTTGAAGATGGAGATCTAAAGCACAAGAAGAAAGGCCATATCATATCACATATTATGAATTGCATGTGATGTTAATCCTTTTTTGCATCTTGTATTGCTTAGATCGCGACGGTAGCATTATAAGATGATCCCTCTCACAAAAATTATCAAGTAAAGTGTTCACCCTTAGTTAGCACCGTTAACAAGACTTGTCATTTCGAAGCACCATGTGATGATCGGGTGTGATAGAATCAACGTGTGCATATAACGGGAGTAAGCCAGATTTGCTCATGCAGAAACTAAGGTTAACCTTGACGAGCCTAGCATGTACAGACATGGTCTCGAAACACGGATCCCCAAAAGGTAATACATGAGTCATATAGTAGATATGATGAACATGATGATTGGTCGCCTTTGAAATTACATCATATCTCGTGATGATAGGATTTGATGTAGTGGATTTGGTTCATGTGATCACTAAAACAATGTGAGGGATATTGTTTTGATTGGGAGTTCACCTAGATTAATTTAACTATTAATTAGAACTCAATTTGTCATAAACTTAGTCTAAAATATTGCAAATATGTTGTATATCAATAAAGGCTCCTACCATCAATGTTAATGCGTTCCTAGATAAATAAAAGTTGGAAAACAATGGAAGTAACTTCATGGATTAGTTCCGCAACTTGAGTATTGTCCTCAATGCTGGTAATTTGACCTATGTGCTAGATGCACCACTGGGTGACCCGCCTGCAGCTGACGCAAACAGATGAGGTGAAGAATGTTTTCCTCACTCGGAAGAATCAGTACTCCATAGTTCAGTGTGTTATCTTGTATGGTTTGGAATCGGAGCTTCAGAAAAGGTTTGATAACTTTGATCCACATGATATTGTCCGTGAACTCAAAATGATATTTGAGGCTCACACGGTAGTAGAGAGTTATGAAGCTTCTGAAAAGTTCTTTAACTGCAAGATGGAAGAGGGCAGCTCCGTTAGTGAGCATGTGCTTAAGATGTCTGGGCACGCTAGTAAGCTCCAAAGCTTGGGTACAGTGATTCCTAATGCTCACTACCACCAAGTTACAAGAACTTTGTGATGAACTACAATATGCAAAACATGGACAAGTCGTTTCCTGAACTCTTCTCCATGTTAAAGTCTGCGGAAGTGGAGATCAAGAAAGAGCACCAAGTGTTGATGGTCAATAAGACCACCAATTTCAAAAGGCAAGGCAAGTCCAAGAAAAAGGGAAACTTCAAGAAGGGCGGTAAGAAATCTACCACGCCGACGAAGAAGACCAAGGCTGGGCCTAAGCCTGATACTGAGTGCTTTTACTGCAAAGGAGAAGGTCATTCGAAGTGGAATTTCCCCAAATACTTGGAAGATCTGAAGAACGGCAACATAAAAAAGAAAGTTATATTCAATATACATGTTATTGATGTGTATCTTTCTAGTAATCGTAGTAGTGCCTAGGTATTTGATACTAGTTCAGTTGCTCACATCTGTAACTCGAATCAGGTGCTGCAGAATAAACGAAGACTAGCGAAGAACGAGGTGACGATGCGTGTTGGAAATGGATCAAAGGTTGATGTGATCGCGGTCGGCACGCTACCTCTTCATCTACCATTGGGATTAGTTTTATACTTAAATAACTGTTATTTGGTGCTTGCGTTGAGCATGAACATTATATCTGGATCATGTTTATTGCAATACGGTTACTTGTTTAAGTCTGAGAATAATGGTTGTTCGATTTATATGAGTAATATCTTTTATGGTCATATGCGCCTTTGATAGATGGTCTATTTTTATTGAATCTCGATTATAGTGATACACATGTTCATAATATAGAAGCTAAATGTTTGAAATTAAGCGATAACTCAACCTATATGTGGCACTATCATCTTGGTCACATTGGAGTGAAACGTATGAAGAAACTCCATTCTGGTGGACTTCTTGAATCACTTGATTACGAATCACTTGAAAGATGCGAAGCATGTCTGATGGGTAAAATGACTTAGACTCCATTCTATGGTATGATGGAGCGAGCTACGGACCTATTGGAAATCATACATACCGATGTGTGTGGCCCGATGAGTGTAGCATCGTGCGGTGGTTATAGTTATGTTCTTACTTTCACGGATGACTTGAGTAGATATGGGTATGTCTATTTCATGAAACATAAGTCCAAAACTTTCGAGAAGTTTAAGGAATTTCAATGTGAAGTAGAGAATCAACGTACCAAGAAGATTAAGTTTCTACGATATGATCATGGAGGTGAATATCTAAGTTACGAGTTTGGCGAGCATTTGAAAAAATGTGGAATACTTTCACAATTGACACCGCCAAGAACACCACAACTTAATGGTGTGTCCGAACATCGTAATCGAAGTCTCTTAGATATGGTTCATTATATGATGTCACTTACAGATTTACCTTTGTCATTTTGGGGTTATGCATTAGAAACAGCCGCATTCACTTTAAATAGGGCACCATATAAATCCTTTGAAACGACATTGTATGAATGATGGTTTGGGAAGAAACCTAAATTGTCGTTCCTTAAAGTTTGGGGATGCAAAGCTTATGTAAATAAGTTATAGCCCGACAAGCTTGAACCTGTAGAGGTCCCAACCTTTAATAAGGTAGAGATCACTGTGTTTACAATGCTATTCCCTGGATCAATAGCTAGCATCCACAGTTAAGATGTAATATCAAGAAACAAAGGTCATAATCCAACTTTACAACCAGGAATAAAATAATTCATTACATCTTACATATCTCATTTGACTATCTCATTATAATGCAGCAGAAATAACTATATAGCATGGAGTCCTTCATCTTCAAAGTGCCACATGCAATCATGTTGGTTGTAGACTCGTAATCCTAATCAATATACTTCTCTAACATCAAACAAACCTGCAACATAATAAGTTACAGCCACAAGGGTCAATACATTAGAATTGTATTGGCAAGTGATACTATGGTAGAATAGTGGTAACTATCATCTATATGCATTTGGCTAAGTGGAGCTTAGGCTTGCTTTGCTCAAAATAGATTTTCCTTATCATTTGAAAACACTAAGTTTTTGTTTGTCAAAATCACCCAAGGCATCTACCAATAGACATTGGTGATTCCTTAACCCTTGTTCAACCACAAGTTTTTAACTTAGAAATTGGGATGAGGAGATTCTTGATAGCTTCCATGTCTTGATGCTCAAATTGTGCATTACCGGGGACACGGCTAAGTACTTAGATTTTACTCTCTCGAGAGGTGGTGCACTTTCCCCACAAGACTCAACATGCATCGAGACAATATCTTTCAGAAGCCTTCCCTTAGACCAGAATGGACGCGCTCCAAACTTATCATTCCCCCTACCACCAACTTTCCATTTGGCTAAGTTATTGCAACCTATATGATCCAGGCAGAGCCCATAATGCCATGTGGCTGCACTTGAAGCTTGTCAACATTTGACATCTCAAATCTCTTTGTTCCTGGGTGGCATTCCACAAGTGTGATACACAAGGTTCACCAGTCCCCTGGCCTTGTGTAACCACTCAATATAAATCCATTCCCACCATTCCAACCAGGTGATTCATTCACATAGTTGTTTTAGTAAACAAAACACAAGTCATAGACTTAGAAATATTCCATAGCATGAATATAATCCAGCCTTGTTTTATACTAGATAAGCTAAGCATGATAGTAGTAGGTATCTTAACTTAGGGAAAATTATACTAAGGCATCATCTACTAGGATTTCCCATGGCATAGCATACTTAGTAAAAATTCCATGCAAGTCCTACTTAAAATATCACTAATGCATAGTGAAAATAATGGGACAAAAGTATGAAGCACCACTTGCCTTTTTGGTAGAGAATATAAGTTCACTCCTTGATCTTGCAATAGTCACACTCTTCAAAGTTCACTACAATTCAATCAAGCAAGGCAAAAATTCAAAACTAGCATTCAAACAATTCATCACATAATAATAAAAACAAAGCAATGCATGCAAGCATGCCAAAGATTGTTTTATTTCGAAAAGTAGTTTCCAATAGGTTATAAACATTTTAAAACACCTATTGGTCATTTATAAAAGTGGCAAAACCATTTGATATTAAGTTAGTGAAAATGGCCTCTTTAAATCATTTTTGTTTTGTTAGAAATGATTCAATCAAAGTAATAATTTCTAATGTTTGACAAATATATTTTTAAACACAAATGTTAGTGTTTTAAGGTCAAGTGTTTAATATTAAAACCATTTGCAAAAGGTTTTACCTATAAAGCATTTTTATACCAAAGCAATATTTTATTTTGTTGGAAATTCCTTTAAACAAAGTAATAATTTTTATAGGGTTCACCAAATATTTTTAAATCCTAAAACTTGGTGTTTAGGGTCAGAGAGTTTAATTCAAACCATTTCCAAAAGGTTTTACTCAAAGAGCATTTTTAAAACATATTCAACATTTTTATTTAACTAGAAATGCTTTAATTCAAAGGAATAATTCCTAAGTGTAACAATATATATTTTTAAATCCAAAAGTTGGTTTATATGTTCATTAGGTTCAAACCAAACCATTTCCCAAAGATTTTACCCTAAAACATTTTTAGAATAAATTTTATACACAAAATATGCCTACACAAGTTTCTGCAAAAATAACTAATTTTCCAGAAGCAAATCACTAAACCAAGTGCATGGTTGGATAGAATTATTTTTCCTGATTCCATGGATATAAAATTTCCAAAATTTGGACGTGTAGATTAAAAGTTATGGAATTTACAAATTCAAACGTCTAATAGACATGTTTCTTTTTTTAAAACAAACTACAGGCCACGCGTCATTTTCTTACTGGACGATGCCATTTCGCGTGGATCGCTCGATTCTAGCCGTCAGATCTAAAGTGCATCGCATGCTTCAGATTGATCCATACCCTTTTGATAAGTCGATCTATCGCAACGCTTGGATTGAAATCTAACGGCTCAGGCGGTGGCGACCATAGATGGGCGGCGCTGCGATGGTGGCGTGCGGCGGTGGTGTTCAGGCGATGGAGTAACAGCGAAACCAGGAAGCGCGGGAGAGAGAGGAGTAGCTCACCAAGTTCGCCAAAGCTTGCTTCTGCTCAATGTATCCTTGGTTGGCGAAGGGGCGCTCGAGGACGACGTGGATTGCTCGCCGTAGTTCGCGAAGGCGTCGGGCACGCACGGGTCTTGTCGGGGACGAGTACCTGGGACGCAAGCGATCGAGGGAAAGCGTCAGTGAGGTGCGCGCGGGTTCGAGTAGTGCGGGAAAACTCACCAGGTTGCAAGGGGTGCACGGAGTCGGCAATAGTAGCTCGCTGGAGATGATGCAGACGGCGGAGAAGCTCTGTTCATCGAGGTTGCCGAGGTTTCAGAGTGCACGCGAGTGAGCTGGTGTTACTGGGAGATGCGCAAGAGGCTGGGGAGTATGCTCGTGGGTTCCAGGGAGCAAGGGGAGGCGAGGAGCGGTCGGAATCGTCGCCGGAGTGTCGTCGGGCAGAGGGAGTTCGATTTTAAAATTGTAGCATCCTGGTGGCTCCGGTGGGGTGAGGTCTGGGGGAAAGTGAGAGGAGACATTGGCGATTAATAGGGCATAGTCGCGGCGAGTAATGGTCGCTACCTCAACGCGAATTGAAGCCATCTTCAAATGCCAATAATGGCGTGGAGGAAAGAGGGGGTGGTTTTCACGCGAGGAAGACGATGCCAGCGTGGCACGGGTCCGGGGTGTCAGCGAGATGAGTGGGTTGGTTTGCGCGTGAGAAAAGGAATAGCCAGAGAGAGGGGAGGTGCCGGGTGGGCTGGCTGCTGGGCTTAGTGGGCTGGGCTGGTTCTGGGCTGGGTTGTTTCCCTTTTTTTTATTCTGTTTCCTTTTCTTTTTCTAGTTTCTTTTTCTGTTTTGAATTTATTCAAATGATTTCAAATACTTGTTTGAATTCAAACTCTTCACAACTTTCAATAAGATTTATACTGGTTTATTATTGTATTTTAAGGACCATTTTAGAATAATTATTTTATTCATTTATGGTTTATTATTTATTTAAAATAGACACTTTCCTTTAATCAAATAAGATTTTAATTATATTTTTAAACTCTTATTTGAATTCTAATTTTCACCAAACCTTTTTTAGTAGGTTTTATTTATTTAATAGGGTGTTAAATAATTCACTTTGAATTATTTGAAATATTTTTTAATATGATTTATTAATCATTTAAATGGGCATTTGTCTTTATTTAAATAAATTCAAATATGGTTTTAATTCCATATAAATTTTTATTCAAATGATTCTTTTATTCCATTTAAGTTACTTAAATAACTTTTATATCCACATTGGGAAATTCCACTTTATTATTTTCTCATGATTTAATTAATCATTTATCTAAGGGATTTTGTCCTTATTAAATATAGTTTGAATATGGTTTTATCCATAAAATTTTATTGGAATAATCTTTATCCCTTTATTTTATTTGGATTATCTTTATTTCATTTGCTTATGGATTTAATTTAATTTGTCTTCTAAATAATTTCCTTGGGATTTATTATTTAGTCAATTTGTCTTTATTTAAATAAAATTGGATAATATTCAATCCTTATGATTTTATTAAAATAATCTTTTACCCTTATTTATTATTCAATAATCTTTTATTTCATTTGTTTGGCCAAGATTTAATTTGGCTTTTAAATATTCCTCATTTATTTATTTCTTTCTTTGCCTTATAAAATCCATATCTTTTTATTTATGGTCCCAAACTTGGTGATTCCAATTTGTACAATTTTATTTAATATTTGTTTATCTTTTTAAATCTCTTTAGGATTATTTTGCTCACAATTTGGTATGGATTTTAGATAGGTGCTTTACTAGCTTTGGAAATTATTTCCTTTTATCTTATTATATTCATAAGTTTTCATCTATGGCTCCAAATTAAATGAAACCACTTTCTATGGTTTATAATATTTTTGTCTTATTATTAAGCACTAGTTAGTTGGGGTGGGACGCACCAAAGCAGCGTTCGTTGCACTAGCGCCTTATCTTTTGAAGCTAAACAGAGGCTCGAAAGACGGAGTACGTCCGTTTGATCATTTATAAATGTTTTGTTGACAAATTTTTATATGGGTCAAATCCATAGTCTTAGAGATCTTGGAAATGATTTTCTTCCATTAGGTTTTTAGGGTTTTGGTTTACTTTTCCAAATGTTTAAATTTTCAAGAAACATTTATTGATGAATTCATTTCACTTGATTTGGATTTTGTTGGTTTCCATTTTATTCAAAGTTTGTTCAAGATGGGTTTTGATGTTCCATTTGAATCAAAAAGTTTCTTTTCACCCTAAATTTCAACAATTATTTATTTTGTTTATTTATTTTCACATTTCAAAATTTGTAAAATTTTGGGATGTGACAGAATCCAAAGTGGAAAAATGCGTCTTCAAAGGATATCCAAAGGAAACTATTGGGTATATCTTCTATCATAGATCCGAAGGCAAAATCTTTATTGCCAAGAATGGATCCTTTCTAGAAAAGGAGTTTCTCTTGAAAGAAGTGACTTGAAGGAAAGTAGAACTCTACGAGGTTGTCGAACCTTCTCTCAAAATTGAGAGTAGCGCAACACCGGAAGTAGTTCATGTGGCGCCTACACCAATAATAGAGGAAGCTAATGATGTTGATCATGAAACTTTGGTTGAAGTTACTACGGAACCTCACAGGTCAACGAGAACTCGTACAACTCCCGATTGGTATGATCCCGTTATGAGTGTCATGTTGGTGGACAACACCGACGACCCTGCGACATATGAGGAAGCAATGATGATCCCAGATTCCAATAAATGGCAAGAATCCATGAAATCCGAGATTGGATCCATGTACGAAAACCAAGTGTGGACTTTGGTGGACTTACCAAATGGCCGAAAGGCTATCGTGAACAAATGGATTTTCAAGAAGAAAACAGATGCTGATGGTAATGTAACCGTCTATAAATCTCGACTTGTCATGAAGGGTTTCGACAAATTCAAGGAGTTGACTACGATGAGACTTTCTCACCGGTAGCGAAGCTAAAGTCTATGAGGATTTTGTTAGCAATCGCTGCATATTATGATTATGAGATATGGCATATGGATGTCAAAACGGCATTCCTCAATGGAGACATTGATGAAGAGTTGTATATGGTATAACCCTAAGGTTTTGTCGATCCTAACTATGCTAACAAGGTTTGAAAACTTCAATGGTCCATTTATGGATTGAAGCAAGCATCCCGAAGTTGGAATCAACATTTTGATAAGGTAATCAAAAGTATTGGTTTTATACAAACTTATGGAGAAGCTTGTATTTCCAAGAAAGTGAGTGGGAGCTCTGTAGCATTTCTAGTACTATATGTGGATGACATATTGTTGATTGGAATGATGTAGACCTTCTTAATAGTGTTAAAGATTATTTGAATAATAGTTTTTCAATGAAGGATCTTGGCGAAGCAGCTTACATATTAGGTATAAAGATTTATAGAGATAGACCGAGACTCCTAATATCATTGTCACAAAGTGCATATTTGGACAAAGTTCTAAAGAGGTTTGGAATGGAAGATAGCAAGAAATGGTTCTTGCCCATATTGCCCAATACGACCTTGAGTAAAACTCAAAGTCCTGCTATGGCAGAAGATAGAGAAAGGATGAGTAATACTCCCTATGCCTCATACATAGGATCTATCATGGATGACATGCCATGTACTAGACCCTACATTGCATATGTTGTTAGTTTGACTAGCAGATTTCAAAATGATCCACGGGTGGATCATTGGACAGCGTTTAAAAACATCCTTAAGTACTTGAGAAGAACTAAGGATATGGTTCTTTCTTATGGAAGTGATGAATAGCTCGTTGTTAATGGTTACACCTATGCAAGTTGGACCACCGATCCGGATGTGGCGGATCCATTGACTAAACCTCTCCTGAGGGCAAAACAAGACCAGCACCAAACCGCCATGGGTGTTCGGTATATTACCATGTAATCTAGATTAGTTGACTCTAGTGAAAGTGGGAGACTGTTGGAGATATGCCCTAGAGGAAATAATAAAAGTGGTTATTATTATATCTTTGTGTTTATGATAAATGTTTACATTCATGCTCTAATAGTATTAACCAGAAACATTAATACTTGTGTGATTTGTAAACTTAATTAGAGTCCCTAGTAAAGCCTCTTTATAATACTAGCTTGTTGGTTAATAGATGATCATGGTTTTTGGATCATGAACATAGAGATGTTGTTAACAACAAGATCATATCATTAGAAGAATGGTATGATGGACATACTCCTATAGATAATCCTAGCATAAAGATCAAGTCATTTCAATAGTTTGTTTTATATAAGCTTTCTGATACGTAGTAACCTAATTCCTTCCACCATGAGATCATGTTAATCACCATCACCGGAAGGATTCTTTGATGACATCAAACACCACACCGTAACTGGGTGGTTATAAAGGTGGCATTGAGTGTTCGGAAAGTATGTGTTGAGGAACATGGATAAAGAGTAGGATTTGTCCATCCATATGATGGATAGATATATTCAGGGCCCTCTCTGTGGAATGTCATCCAATTAGCTTGCAATAATCTGAATAGCTCACAAGGGATCACATATCATGGTAATGAGAAAAGAATACTTATCAGTAACGAGGTTGAACTAGGTATGCAGAAATACAGACGATCAAACCTCGAATAAGTAAAATATCGCGAGAAAAATGGAATTGGTATCATATGTAAATGGTTCATTTGATCGCAAAGTAATCGTTGAAATATGTGGGGGCCATATCAATTTCCAGATTCCTCTATTGGTTATTGATCGGAGAAGTGTCTCGGTCATGTCCGCATAATTCACGAACCGTAGGAAGGCACACTTAAGGATTCAATGTTGTTTAGTAGATATGGAATGTAAGTAGGGAGACCGAATGTTGTTCGGAGTCTCGGATGGGATCCATGATATCACGAGGAGATCCGGAATGGTCCGGAGAATAGGATTCATATAAGGAAAGTCCAATTCCGGAGTTTGGGAATGATTCCGGTGTTTTCATCGGAAGGTTCTAAAAGGGTCTAGAAGGTTCATCGGACCGGAAGGGTAAGGGTGCATGAATGTGTCATGACTAAGTGGAATGGTTGCATCATGTCCTAGGTCTAAGGTATATGCAAATAAAGAGTGAGATCAAACTCCGAAATTGAAAGTCAAAAGGCAAGTTTGAAAAGTCAAACTAGGATAATGTTTCCTAGTGGAGGACAAACTCCCCTCTCCCAATCTTCCCTCCCTCTCATAAATAGAGGGGAGGGGGCTGCCCCTCAATACCCAACAACAACACCCTGCCTCCAAGCCGCTGCCGCCACCGCCTTGCGCTGCCGCCGGCACGCCGTCGCCGCCCTAGCCGCCACTGGCCACGCCTCCTCCTCTCCGGCCTCTAAGCCCTAGATTGCCTAAAACCCTAATTCTCCACCATAACCCGCTCTGGCTTAGGCGAAGCACTGCGGGATCTTCCCTCTACTTCCAACACCACGCCGTCGTGCTACCAGAATCGCGAGGAGAGAACTACAACCTCTGCTGCCTGCTGGAACAAGGGATAGGAAGGTCTTCATCGAGTACCGAACGTGTGACCGACTGTGGAAGCGCTGTCGGAACGCAGCCGGAAAGATCGTCTATGCGATCTTGAGATTGGCAAATGAACAACTACATCATCCACGAGAATCTTCTCTCGTTAACCGCTTTGGATTCTTCGAGGGTGAGTACTCTATCGACTTGTTTCTACAATCTAGTAGATAGATCTTGGCTTGTGTGTGTTCATGCGGTAGAAATTTTTTGTTTTCCATGCTATGAACACCTACAGTAAGAACCTTAGTATTAGCATGTGTAAAACTGTCTTACACCTGTTGTATGTGAACATTGATTCTATCACACCCGATCATCACGTGGTGTCTCACAACGACAAACTTTTCAACGAGGCATACTAAGGAAGAACACATTCTTATCTTGATATTTAAATGAGGGATCATCTTATAATGCTACTAAAGCGCCAAACAAGCAAAATAAGATGCATACAAACATCATATGCTAAAAGTGGTATGATATGGTTCTTGCACTTCGATCATTATCTTGTGCATCTTGGTATGATATTTATCATTCCTATATGTGTAAGGCCAAGGTCTATAGAACTTACACTTTGGAATATTATAATTTCCAATAGTATTGATCCATACTACAAATTATAATCCTACCATATCATAGTACTTGCCCGGCAAAACCAAAAAAACTAGACGCCTCTAATTTATCTTTTGCATGTTTTACGTGGCTGAGGGCTTTCAAAGATAGAACTGTTCTTACCTATGAACATGGAACCACAATGATGATAATTAAATTATTGGCAACTCGTTGTAGATCAGATATTGACTATAGTAGGAGAGACAGACACCCGCAAGCCACTTATGCAAAACTAGTTGCATGTCAAGCGTGGAACATGTCCCATGTGCAAGGACATGTAAAGTTTGTCCAGGCCAATTCATCCCACTATGCCACCAATATCCAAAATACACATAAGAAGCAACAAAGTGACCATCAGCGCCCACATAACCATATGTGTACTACCGGTGCAGAGTATCTACGCATAGATCCAGCTCTGATACCACTGTTGGGTTTGCAGCATAGAAATCAAAAAAAATCCTACGATGGGAACTGTATACGCCACGATCCATCTATCTAGATATAATCAATAGGTGGATATAGATCCAGAATACATACCCTTGAAGATCGACAAAGCTTTACGAGTATGGACTCGTTGGTGATGTAGTCGATCTATTGCCGATCTCAAGATCGTGAGGAAGTCCGGCAGCACCGCAACTTAGCGGAGCATACGTGATTGCACACACATCTGGGACCCCGACAACCTTCACGACCTTTCTCCAGCAGTGCAACGGAAGTAGCAAATCCTTGCTCCAGAAAAATCCATCGGAAACATGTATCTCGCTAAACCGAAACCATGACGGAATAGTACTAGAGGGGGAGAGACATCCTTCACAAGGAGGTGTGTGTGAGAGGGATGGAGAGGGAGTCCTTTTATAGGAGGAGGGGGCACCCCAAGGGGCATGGCCGGCAGCCATGGTCGCTGCCCCCACCCCTTCCTCCATTCATGTGAGTGGAGCTCCCACTCAAATTTGACTCTCCATTTCCTCCACTCAAAATCCCATTAAATTTCCACCAAATTTAATGTAATCTCTCATTAAATAAAACTCCTTTTATTTATTTATTCAGAATTTTTTCAATTACATTAGTTAACAAACATTCACATAAAACCCCTTGCTACTTTTCAATCTCACATGCAGAACCAATTTCAGCAATTTCACCCAAAATAATTCCTGTGTCTAGTGAAATAATTCCAGCGCTTTGATATTATTTTTCTGGCAACTCATTTGATACAAATGGCGTCGATATACCTCAAGTGTGTCACCCTACAGTTTTCAAACAATGCAGACATGATTGAGACCCCTCTCCGATCAATGATCAGCAACGGGACCTGGAGATCCGTACTGATTTCCACACATTCAATGATGACTTCTTGTGATAGTGAGAACCTTAACATTGCAACTAAATCCTTTTGTCTCGCGATATTTTACATGTCCGAGATTCGATCATCGGTATCCCGATACCTAGTTTGATCTTGTTACCGACATGTACTCTTTTCTTGTTCCCGTGATATAACATTCTAGTGATCCCATCACTTGCTTGCAATCTATATCAATGTGATATCACCGAGAGGGCCCAGAGTATATCTGTCTATCATTTGGATGGACAAATCCCACTCTTGATCCATGAGCTTCTACATAACATTATCAGAGTATTTGAACCCACCTTTATAGTCACCCAGCTACTCTTCATATGTCAGTGATTGACATGATATCATGGTCTAAGGACTAAAGTTACTTGTAATGATGTTATAACAATTTAAACATAATGACTTTGATCGTATTACTATACTTTGGATAAATGTTCATCACATCATTCCACCAATATTGTGACCTTGTTATTAACAACATCCAACGCTCATGATCAGGAAACCTTGATCATCATGTTAATCAACGGGCTAGTTTATATGAGAGGCATAACTAGGAACACTTTATTTTTTCATTATACACACAAATATTAATGTTTTCTTTTAATAAAACTATAGTATGTAAAATAAACATCTATCATATACTTGGAATACGATAATAACAACTTTATTATTGCCTCTCGGGCATATTCCTTTCGTATCCGCCACCGAATCTCCAACCTCCCGCGGGCCCATGGGAGAGGGGCTTCCAGAGCGAGGACTTCTAGGTGGATTTCCTCGAGTGGGAGCACAAGGCGCGGCGCGCTGTTGGAGATATGCCCAAGAGGCAATAATAAAATGGTTATTATTATATCTTTGTATTTATGATAAATGTTTGCATAACATGCTATAATTGTATTAACCGTAAACATTAATACTTGTGTGTTTTGTAAACATAAAAGAGTCCCTAGTAAGACTCTTATTAATCTAGCTTGTTGATTAATAGATTGTCATGGTTTCCTGATCATGGACACTGGATGTTATTAATAACAAGGTCATTTCATTAGGATAATGACATGATGGACACACACCCATAGTACGCATAACATAAGATCAAGCCATTAAAGTTCGTTTGCTACAAAGCTTTTAAATACATAGTAACCTAATCCTTCGACCATGAGATCATGTTAATCACCATCATTGGATGAGTGCTTTGATGACATCAAACGCCACTTCCGTAACTTGTTGGTTATAAAGGTGGCATTAGATATTCTAAAAGTATGCATTGAAGCGCATGGATCAAGAGTGGGATTTCTCCATCCATATGACGGATAGATATACTTTGGGCCCTCTCGGTGGAGTTTCATCCAATTGGCTTGCAAGCATGTGACTAGGTCACAAGGGATGTCATGTCACAATACGAGTAAATAGTACTTATCGGTAACGAGGTTGAACTAGTTATAGAGATACCGATGATCGAATATCGGATAAGTAAAGTATAGCGCGACAAAGGGAATCGGTATCATATGTAAATGGTTCATTTGATCATGAAATCATCGTAGAAATATGTGGGATCCATATGGATTTCTATATCCATCTATTGGTTATTGATCGGAGAGGTGTCTCGATCATGTCTGCATAGTTCGTGAACCATAGGGAGACACGCTTAAAGAATCGATGTTGTTTAAGTAGATATGGAATATGAGTTGGAGACCGAATGTTGTTCGGAGTCTCAGATTGGATCCAGGACATCACGAGGAGATCTAGAATGGTCCAGAGAATAAGATTCATATAAGGAAAGTCAATTTCCGGGGTTCGGAAATGTTATCGGTGTCTCGACCGGGAGCTTCTAGAATGTTCTAGAGGGACCACCAGTGGTTCTACCACCCTGGGAGGGGTCACTCGGAATGCCCTAGGGGCTAGCCACACCAAGCCTAAGGGGCAGATTCGTCCAACACAAGGAATTGGGGACAAACCCTTGTTTGCCAAACCCTAAATAAGGAAAGAGGCGAGTTCCCACCTATCCCTTCCTTGTGTGCCAAGTTGAGGAGTTGGGGAAGGACTCGTCCAGGGGTGGGAACCCTGGCCGCAGCCCCCCCCCTCAATATAAAGAGGGGTGGGGGTGCACCCCTCCCACCTCACCTCAACCCTAGCCGCCGGCCTCCCTCCTCCCTCCTCCACCGTTCTGCTCCGGATTAGGCGAAACCCTACAGATTTCTCCTCCACCACACCATCGTGATGTTGGGATTCCGAGGGGATCTACTACCTCCATTTCATGCTGGAACAGGGGAGAGGAAGGTCTTCATGGAATACCGTACGTGTGACCGACTGCGGAAGCGTTGCCGGAACGCGGCGCCGGAAGGATCGTCTACACGATCTTAGATCGGCAAGTGATCGACTATATCAACCACGAGAATCCAATCTCGTTAAACGCTTTGGATATACGAGGGTCAGTTCTCTATATTCTCGTTGCACCGATCTCGTAGATTTGATCTTGTCTTTGCCATAGATTAGATCTTGGTTTTGTGTGTTCATGCGATAGAATTTTTTGTTTTCCATGCTAAGAACCCTACAGTGGTATCAAAGCCGTGTCTGTGCGTAGATCTATTGCACGAGTAGAACAAAATGGTTTTGTGGGTGTTGATTCTTTTGTTGTTGTTTTCTTTTTGTGTACTTTGCATCTTGCGGGATGGTGGGATAAAGCGTCCCAGGCTAACCTTACATGTCATCGTACATGAGACTTTCTCCACGCTCAACGTGCAACTTGCATTGCACAAGCGACTTTGCGGGTGTCTATCTCTCCCAACATAGTGAAGATTCAATTTAGAACAGGAACTTGACAATGCGTGTATCAACGTTGTGGTTCATGTTCGTAGGTAAGAACGGTTCTTATTCAAAAGCCTCAACCACGTAAAACATGCAAAGAAAATTAGAGGCATCTAACTTGTTTTTGCAGGGCTTGTGTTGTGATGTGATATGTTCATGATGTGATTATGATTATATACGATGTATGCAATGATCCTTATTATAAGTTGGCAACCGACATGATCCTTATGGTTGTCTTTAAATTTCGTTTAAGACCTGCATGTCTATTCATCAAAGTAGTTGTCACAGTTGCTGCTAGTGGAGGACAACCATGAAGCGGCTCCATTGACCTTGACGCCACGCCGGTGATGATGGAGATCATGTTCGTGTTTTGGAAATGAATATCAAAGGCACAAGAAGAAATGCCATAGCATATCACATATTCTGAATTGCATGTGATGTTAATCCTTTTTATGCATCTTGTATTGCTTAGATCGTGACAGTAGCACTATAAGATGATCCCTCTCACTAAATATCAAGTAATAAAGTGTTCGCCCTTAGTAGGTTGTAACATTCCAAAAATGTTAAACAAGATTATCAAGTTCTAATCACCCAAGTTTAGGGTTAACAAAAACTTATATTATTGAATGCATGTGTGTGTGATTAATGCATGAATGATTGCATTTGTCATGTTTGATTGATATGAATGATAAGGATTGGTTTAAAGATGAAAAATATATCATATAGATCATTTCCAAGAAGAATCAAATGAAGAGAAAATCAAATATAATAAATATAAGCACATGGTAATTTTGGCCAAACTTGTTCACTAGACCACTTTGGGTTTTCCTAGTAAAAGATTTCTATCAGAAACAAATCCAATTATTTTCACCCCTTGCTAGAACAAGTAACAATGGACCCAAGCAAACTCATAAACTTACAGAAACTATTTTCAAATCCATTTGAGTGGCATTCAAAAATTGAATCCTTAATAGGTACTAAGATGGCCATTTCTCAAAGACCAACCAAACCACTTCCCCTTGGCTAAAAAAATTCATCCAAAATTCACCAAAATTTTACAGACTACCGAGCTTATGACAAGATCACTCACCAAAATTCATCCAAAAATTCAAATTTTGAGTTCATGCGGCCATTTGATCAAACACCTGGTGAGCAAAGTAACAGCTGCCAAACTATTACTGTTCTTAATCAATGCTTTGTCTACCAATTGTCCCCATTTCACTCCCCTGGTCTCCCCTAGCAGCTAGCAACCCAGCACTAGTACCGCGCCACCCGAGCCGTCCTTGCCGGTCGAGCATGGACAACTCGCCACAAGCCACCCCGTGCCTGTCCATGATGTCTAGGAGACAGGCCACCGTCCACCGCCACTCCATGTCCACCCCACGATCGTAGCCCAGCCGTGGACCACCAGAAAACCACTGCGCCCATTTCTCTGTAGCCATGACGAGAGCGCGCCAGAGCGTCGCAGCCAACACGAACGCACATGCTGCGCCTCGCCCTCACCGCGTGTACCTGCACTCGCCACGACCTTAGCTACCCCCCCAGACATGCCCGTTCGCCGTCGCGCGACTAGTAGCCCATGTACGCCGTCTCGAACACCGCCGGTTCTGCGCAGAGCGCCGACCAGTACCGACCATGCTTGACCACCCCATGCTAAGCCAATAAGCGTGCGACGACCACCAGGAAACACCGCACCATGCTACACCCTCATCCATGCCGTTAGCCCCCTGTATCATCGTCACCGACAAGCCCGCGCCACCCCGCTCGGTCCCCATCACCGGTGTATAATTAGAGGCCACTCCAGCCCTCATTCTTCACACCATCTCACTCCCCACTCCTCTCAAAACCTCCCACACCTCTCCCCGGAGCAAGGCGAGCACCATCCCGCCGGAATTTGGCTGGAGTCCTCTGCTGCAGAAGAGAAGAGGAGCCGTCGATTGGATCCACCCCAGGAGCCGCCGCGACCATCGTTCGAACCGCCGTCGTCGACAATGTCGTTCGCCCCCATCGTCGACCCTAGATAGAGCCCAGGTGAGCCACCGTGTACCCCCACTATCGTCGTTAGGGTTCAGTATCATCAGAGCTGTGCGATGGAGACGACGAACGTTGACCGTAGATCTTAGTCTCGTAGGGCTAAGATTGAAACTTACCGTTTCGGTTAGATAGAGCCGTTGAGGCATGGGACCAGCCTGTCAGCATCCTGCTGCGCACGTAGTGCGGTTGGGCCGACCCATTTCCGTTCCCGCGCATAGCCTAGTGATTCAAATAGTTATTTTCCATTTTAGTTAAAACTAGATTATGTCAGTAGATTCAAAAATCAATTCAAAGAGATTCACTAAACCAAATTGCATGATTCCAATTTTGATAGAAAGGTATTCAAATTATCAATTCAAGCCAGTTGGATTCAAACCATTTGAAATTATAGATCACCTATAGTAAAAAATAACAAGACAGAGACTTTTATACATTCAAACATTTTTCAAAAATCAACCATAAATGCTTTTGAGTTGATTCCAACTCTCAAAAATCACATTTGACAAGATCTATCTGAATATGTAAAAATATTTAGGTTACATGCAGTGATCTTGGACTAGTACTAAAAGAATGCTCTATAGGCATTTCTAGTCACTTTAATTATATAAAATAGTATTTTTAAACTTTATAAAATATGACCATCACTTTAAATCACATTCCCAAGTATTAGAATATATGGTGATGACATGTGTCAACATGATCCCATATTTTAATTGGAGAATATTAAATCTTAAGTACTTTCAATGAGTAGAAATTAATTTTCTAAAATAAGAAAGATAAGACTAGGTCTTTATTTCATGTGATGATTGTGATGATGCTAGATCATCTAGTGTGAACCTTTGTGTGCCAAATAGAGGTAGTTAAGTATTTTTTGGTGATTGTGTACCTTGAATTCATTTATAGATGCTAATACCGACCAAGGCTCTAAGGAGGAGGAGTACTACGAAGAAGAAGAAAACTTCAACCACTACACCAATCAAGGCAAGCTAGAACTTTGGATGCTACCTATGCAAGCCTAACACTACAAGTTAACCTATGCAAGATGCATTAGGCATGCTTTGGTTATGCAACCTTGATTATACCAATTCCCAGTTTTACTTGCAAGATTTATTCTTTATTTTTACCAAAGTTCTTTATTTTTAGTTAGTGCTTTGTGAGTTTTGGAAAACTAGTATAGATAGCATAAAGAGCATAAAACTAGGCCTAAGTAGTTATACTTAGATACCATCAAGAGTATAAAACTAGAGTTGGATAGTTACACCTGATTAGCACCCCTCATTAGTGAATACCCTCAACTTTAGTGGCTAGTGCTAAGCATAAAAGTTGATCACTTTAGATGGGAATACTTGGTGAAAATGATTATGAAAACCTTGGAATGAAGATTCATTCTATTGAAATGTTTTGACATGTGTTATGAGCACAAGATGATTTGATGATGAAAATGTTGAGGCATGAGCCTTAGCCCTTTATAAAAACTGATGGTTGGTTCGGATGCGATACCATTCCAATTTTACCATACAACCACAATACCTGAATTGGGTAGGGCTTGACTGGAAATTTATATGTCTTAGTATGGGTTCCCTTGCGGAAGAGGTTGAGTTGAGGCTACCTCGTGATGAATGTCCACCTATGCAGTACCCAAGATGACAGATGGTCATGGTTGGGAGGCCAAACTCATAGGGGAGGTGCCTATACTAGGGTGTTTAATTGAAAGGTTAGGATTGATTATCCGCATCCTAAGTATGATGATTCAGGGTTATCCCTGACGAATGTATCAAATGTTGTGGTGAAAGTGTATCACCTCTGCAGAGTGTCAAACTATTCGAATAGCCGCGTCCGCGGTCATGGACAGTTGGAGTGGCCATACTGTTCCGTCGTCAGATGTTTTCAAAATGACTTGTGAAATGAACTATGACTTTGACTTGACCACAACAGAGTTGTGAACATGAAAACTAAGTTCCCACTTAGGTGTTGTAAAACATTAAACTAGTTTTCTTTACTTCTGAACTCAGTATGAAATAAACCTGGCATTTTGCAAATAAATCTAGAGCTTAGGATTCCTACTTTGACTACTTTACTTGTTAGTGATAGTTTGCGGGTACTTAAAGAGTACTCATGGCTTTGTTCCTGGCTATTCCCATGGCCAAACTATGAGGAGGACTACCAGGATGATGGACAACAGGAGGTCTATGACAACTAGGATCATCTCCCATCGTCAGCATTGCCTGTGACCCTAAAGATGAAGCCCGCTACATTTAATTTCCGCTGCGTTGATTGTATTAAGACTAGATCATGAGATCCTATATTTATAAGACCTTTATTATGGTTTGTAATGGATGATGTACTATGGTACAAATTCTGTTATGTCTCGCAAAAATGATAATCCTGGGATTGCGAGGTATGGCATAATAGGCATCTGGGATTAAAAATCCGGGTGTTGACATAGGCACCATTGCTAAGACTCGTCGTTTCGAAGCATCACGTGATGATCAGGTGTGATAGATTCTACGTGTGCATACAACGGGCGCAAGCCAGATTTGCACATGCGGATACTAAGGTTAACCTTGACGAGTCTAGCATGTATATACATGGTCTTGGAACATGGAATATCGAAAGGTAAAGCATGAGTTATATGGATGATATGATGAATATGTTAACTGTTCGCCTTTGATTATACATCATCTCCCGTGATGATCGGACTTGGTGTAGTGGATTTGGTTCGTGCGACTTGAGGGATGTTGTTTTGATTGGGAGCTCAAAAGTAATATGATTAAAGTTGAACACAATTTATCATAAATTAAATCAAAGTGAATTTGCATAGTTGTTGTAATCATTGGCATTTTTTCACCACCTTACTCTTAGTTCTAATTGAGATAGTATAACTATAGAATTCTGGATATTTACTTTACAAACTGGTATCGTATTGTTTTGAATGCCAATCTAAATTTTAAAAGTCCTATTGCAAACTTTCAGCAAACTCCATTTACTCCACGAAGTTTAATAATTAGTATTAAATCAAGAGTAAAAATTCTAGTATTAGTATCTAAAGTATCATGTTTGCCTCCATGATTCTTGATATTCAAAAGATTGTTTTAATATCAAGGTTATCTAGGAGCTGAAAGAATTGTTTCAGAAACCATCATGTGTGGAAGATATTGCGATATCTAAAACAATGTTTTGGTTGCAACGTGATAGAGTGTAATTTGGCAAAATATATGTTCTCATATTTGATGAGAATTTGCGAAGGTTGAAGATGCTAGACGTCCTAATCCTCCAAAAGGGTTTTTAGAAAAGTAACATTATACTCCTGATTCTCCTTTATAAGCTATAGTAGCTTGATCATGAAAGTTGTCATGGTAAGGATGAATAGAACATGTAGGTAAAATGTTTACTACACTAAAAGATTACTAAAGAATGAATTTTGAAAGAACACCAAACATTTGACGATGGTGATCTACTTCAAAGTGCAAGCCCAAAGGTATTAGTATTTGACTATACACACTTTGGACTATGTGTCATGTGTGGCGCCACTGTTGATGTTGATAAATTCTTTTAAAAGGGAAAAGGAAATGCTAAAAGAGAATCTTTGAAATATTTGGCAGAAAGATAAAAGGTTGGAAATGTCTAGGTTGGATATGTAGATGATATACATGTTATGGTTGTATTCTTTGCTTGTTAAACAATGAGGTTCTTGGGTATTGGATACCGAATTGGTTGGTGTGAAATGTCATACCAGACAACACAATTCATGAACTGCAATGGCCTAAGTAACCAGCAAGAGAATATGTGATGATGTTCATCAAAAACAAACAAGGTGTTGTTGTGTTTCTCATTGGCATCTAAGCTTACCTTCAAGATTTGTTTCAATAATTGTTATTTCGATAAGGTATTATGAGAACATAAGGTTGTTCAAATAATTACTGTGTTTCATATACGATGGATGATTTAAAAGTCTGGTTAGAGAAATCACAAATGATTAAAAGATCACTTAAGAAGTGACATCGTTGTTTAAATTATATTGGAAAGAAAACATGAAGAAAATTCATGCTGATGGTATTTTGGATTCTTTTAATTTTGATCAAATAACGCTTGTGAGACTTTCCAAGATATAATTGAAACTCCGTTCATAGGCCAAAAGGGAATGGATGACTAACTGATTTGAATTTGTACATATTGATGTATGTAGTCCATTATGTGTAGTCGTGAGTGATGGATTTCAAATTCATATGCTTTCTCCAGAAATTTGAGTGAATATATGTGCATATTTACTTGATGAGGAAGAAGTGTAAAGCATTTGAAAATGTTCAAAGACTTTCAAGATGAAGTGGAAAATCATTGTAACAAGAAAATAAAGAATTTATGATTGGATCATAAAGGAAGATATTTGAGTTACAAGTTCAACATAACACCTAAGATTTGAGGAATCGTTCCATGGATTTTCATTTCCTGAAACACCATAGGAGTATGGAGTGTTCAAGATATGTAATGAAACCTTGTTTGACATGGTGAAATCAAAGGTGTCATTTATAAAACTGCTATTATATTTTAAAGATTAAAGCTTTAGAGACTACCGCTTTTACATTAAAAAGAGCCCCATCGTGATCTGTTGAAATGACACCATATAATTTATGGTTTGGGATAAAACCCAAGTTGTCCTTTCTTAAATTTTGGTATGCTAGGCATAAGTAAAATGTTTACAACCAAACTCGGATGAGCATGTCTTTATAAGTTATTTCGAATGACCGTTGGGTATTCCTCCATAACAGCAAAGACAAAAGTGTTTGTCGCTTAGAATGTTAATGTAAGGTTCCCAACCTTTAATAAGGTAGAGATCCATGTGTTTACAATGCTAATCCCTGGATCAATAGCTAGCATCCACAGTTAAGATGTAATATCAAGAAACAAAGGTCATAATACAACTTTATATCCAGGAATAACATAATTTATTACATCTTACATAGCTCATTTGGCTATTACATTACATTGCAGCAGAATATCTATAAGCATGGGGTCCTTCATCTTCAAAGTGCCACAGGCAGACATGTTGGTTGTAGACTTGTAATCCTAATCATTAAACTTCACTAATATCAAACAAACCTGCAACATAACAAGTTACAGCCACAAGGGTCAATACATTTGAATTGTATTGGCAAGTGATACTATGGTAGTATAGTGGAGTCTATCATCTATATGCATTTGGCTAAGTGGAGCTTAGGCTTGCTTTGCTCAAAATAGATTTTCCTTATCATTTGAAAACACTAAGTTTTTGCTTTGACAAAATATTCCCAAGGTATCTCCCAATAGAAATTGGTGATCCTTTCAACCCTTGTTCACCCACAAGTTTTTAACTTAGAAATTGGGATGATGAGATTCTTGATAGCTTCCATATCTTGATGCTCAAATTGTCCTTTACCAGGGACATGGCTAAGTACTTAGATTTTTCACTCTGCAGAGGTTGTGCACTTTCCCCACAAGACTTGGTTTCACCAAGACAAGATCTTTCAGAAGCCTTCCCTTAGACCAGAATGGATGCGTTCCAAACTATCAAACCCCTACCACCAACTGTCCATTTGGCTAAGTTATTGCAAGCTATATGATCCAGGCAGATCCCATAATGCCAAGTGGTTGCACTTGAAGCTTCTCAACATTTGACATCTCAAATATCTTTGTTCCTGGGTGGCCTTGTGAACCACTCAACACAAACCATTCCTTCCATTCCACCCAGGTGATTCATTCACTTAGTTGTTTTATTAAACAAAACACAAGTCCTCAGACTTAGAATTTTTTTCCATAGCATGAATATATATTCCACCCTTGTTTTCTATTAGCTAAGCTAAGCATGATAGTAGTAGGAATCTTAACTTAGGAAATTTTTACTAAGGTTTCATCTACTAGGTTTTCCCATAGCATGGTTTATACTTAGCAAAAATTCCATGCAAGTCTTGCTTAGAAATATCACTAATGCATAGTGAAAATAATGGGACAAAGTATGAAGCATCACTTGCCTTTTTGGTAGAGAGTATAAGTTCACTTCTTGGTCTTTGCAATGTTCACACACTTCAAGTCACTACAATTCAATCAAGCAAACAATATTTCAAACTACCATTCAAGCAATTCAACACATAAAATAATAAAAACAAGATAATGCATGCAAGCATGCCAAAGATTGTTTTATTTGGAAAAGTGGTTTCTAAAGGTTCACAAACATTTGAAAACACCTAATGGTCATTTTATAAAGTGGCAAAATCATTTGCAAAAGATTTCACTCCATAAACCATTTTTAGACTAAGTCATTATTTTATGTGGTGTAGAAATGCTTTTATTAAGGCAAAATTCTATAGGTTTCACAAAATATGTTTTCAAACCATATAACCTTGTGTTTAGGGTCAGAGTGTTTATTCCAAAACATTTCTCAAAGGTTTCCTTCCAAAATCATTTTTATTAATCAAACCATATTTTTATTTGACTAGAAATGGTTTAAATCAAAGATTCATTCTTTTATTTCACCAAATATATTTTTGAAACCACAATTTGTTTCCTGTGGTCAGTAGGTTCAAAACACACCATTTGCAAAAGATTTTATCCTCAAAATCATTTCAAAACAATTTTTATATCCTAAACATGCATACACAAGTTTCTGCAAAAACAAACATTTTAACAGAAGCTTTTTACTAAACAAAGTGCATGGTTGGCTAGGGTTTGTTTTTCTGAATCCATTGATATAAAGTTTGCAAAATTTGGACGTGTATATTAAAAGTTATGCAATTTACAAAATTGAATCACAAATAGATCAAATCCTGTTTTTAAATCTGACTCTGTGACACGCGGCGCAATTCTATTCGTCGGTACCGCTTCGGCCGGATCAGCAACGTGAGGCATTGGATCTAAACGGATCATGCGGTACAGATTGAACATAACGGTTCGCTGCAGTCATCTATTCGTAGCCTTGCGATCTAAATCTAACGGCTGATAAGCGAGCAACCAGAGTTGGGCGGCGCTAGCGGCGGCAGGTGGCGGCGGAGCGGTCAGATAGTGGCGGTGCTGGCGATGCAGGAAGCGAGAGAGGATGGGGATATGCTCACCGAGTTCGCCGTGGCGTGGGGAAGCTCAAGGTGGTGGTAGTTTGTCGAGGGGCGCACTGTGGTGTCGTGGATTCCTCGCCGGAGTGGAGATGCGCCTCGGGCTTGTCTGTTCGTCGACGGGAACGAGTCTACGGTTCCCTCTAGCCCAAACAAGCAACGTTGTTAGGTTCGCAAGAGAAGGGCGAATACGGGAGTACCAGCTAGAGGGAATGGGGCGGTCTGGCTTACCAGGAAGACTTCGCCAGAACGGAGGAAGACGGTGGCGCTGCACTGGTGGTGACGTTGTCGAGCTTGCAGAGCACGCGCGGGTGAGCTGGCGATACGGAAAGGTCCGCCAGGAGATGGGGATCACGACTGTGTGCTTGAGGAGGCAAGGGGTGGCGCGGGCTGGCCGGAATTTGCTCGCGAGTTCGTCGGAGCAGAGCGGGGTCTCTGGTGAAATTAGCGCAACCCGGTGGCGTGCTGGTGCATGCGAGGGAGGGAAAATAGAGAGGAGGGGCACGCGCTTTAGTACGCGTGATCGAGGGGCTGATTAATCGCGGCGGTACTGTGTATTATGCTGGCTTTGACTTGGCAGCAACGGCCGGCGAGAGGGGGCGTGGTCAGCGGGGTGGGTGAGGACGATGACTGGGGAGAGTGGGGTCGCTTGGCAGCGAGAGAGGGAGAAGGAGTGCGGGGTCCACGCGTCAGTGTCGCTGCAGGTTTGATCGTTGGTTCGAATCATTTTTCTGCGGGAGAGGAGCAGTGGGCTAGGTTGGGCTTAGTTGGGCTGGCCGGCTGGGCTGGCTTGTTCCCCTTTTTTTTGTTCTGAATGCTTTTCTATTTCTCTTTCTTTTATTCTGTTTTGATTTTGGTTTAACCAATTCAAACACTCATTTGATTTCAAAACTTCGCCAGAATTTGTGTGGGTCTAAATACTGGTTAGTAAAACATTCTGAAGTCAATTTTTGAATAAAACCTTATTCATTTTGGGGTCTTTTTTTATTTATTCAAAATAGGCTCTAGTTTTTAATTAGATAGGATTTAATAATATTTTTAAATCTCCATTTAAAATCTTTAACTTTCCAAATCCTTTCAGTAGGTTTTTATTTGATTAATTGGGTGCCAAATAATCCATCTTGAATTATTTGGAAAGGTTTTTAATAAGATTTATTAATCATCTAAAATTTGGGTTTGTCTTTATTCCAAAAGGATTTGGTTAATGCCATTTGATTTTATTTTGGAAATTCTTTATCCAATATTTTATTTGGATTTGGATTAAATTCATTCCACTTGTTTAAGGATTTGGTCAAGGTTTGGTTTGGTCTTTAAATATTCTTTAATTAATATTTCTTTCTTTATCTTATAAAATCCATATATTTTTATTTAGAGATCCAAACTTGGTGATTCTAATTTGTGAAATCTTGTTTATTATTTGTTTGTCCTTTTAAAGATCTTTAGGATTATTTTCTCACCATTTGGTGTGGATTTTAGATAAGTGCTTTATTAGCTTTGGGAATTCAATTTCTTATCTTATTAAATTCCTAAGATTTTATTTATGGTTCCAGATTGAGTGAAACCAATTTATATGGTCTTATATTATTTCTATTTGTCTTTCTTGATCATTTGTGAATGTTTGTTGACAAGTTTTTATATGGATCAAATCCATAGACTTGGAGATAACTTTGGAAATGATTTTATTCCATTTGGGTTTAGGGTTTGGATTTATTTTCCAAGTGTTTAAATTTCCAGATACATTCATTGAGGAATGCATTTCACTTGATTTGGATTTTTGTTGGATTCAAACTTTTACCAAAGTTTGTTCAAGATGGGATTTTAAGTTTCCATTTAGAAACAAAAGTTTCTTTTCACCCTGATTTTCAACAAAAATTTATTTTGTTTACTTTATTTTTCACATTACAAGATTTGGAAAATCTTGGGATGTGACAGTTAAGTTTCTTTAAGAAGGATTTTTTCGTGAAAAGTTAAGTGGGAGGACAATAGAACTTTGAGAAGATTAATGAACCTTAGGTAATATGTGCTGAGTTGCGCAGCGCTGGAAAGTGTCCCGGAGGTGGCAACGATGCTCATGGCTCACGTGCCTCAAAGGTTGTGGTCACGAAGGTCTAAGTTCCTATTGAACCAAGGATGTCGGGTAAACAATCAAATACTAAGATTTGAGAGTAAATCATTGTTGTTTGACAATGATGAACCGACTACATGCAAATAAGCGATGATGGGCCCTAACTCTGTTAGATGGCTTGATGCCATAAAATCTGTGATAGTTTCATACACGAGAAATCAAGTTTTTGAACTTGGAAGACCCTCTGGAAAGGTGTAAGACCTTACAATCGTATTTGGATCTATAAAGAAATAGACATGGATGTCTCACATCTATGAAATAGTCGACATGTCAGGAAAAAGTTCACGACAATGTTCAAGTAGTTGATTATGACAAGATTTGATCTTTCATAGCGATATTTAGTCTGTGTGGATTAATGTTGCAACCACTACAGATAATTTGGTATATGGTAGTTGAAGAAACAAAACAAGTTCTTCTAATAGAATGGTTACCTAGGACGTGTACATGGCACGATCCAAAGGGCTTTGTTAATTTAAAGGATGCTAACAGGGCATGCAAACTTCGATGGTTGAAGTAAGCATCGCGGAGTTGGAATCTTCCACGTGATGAAACTATTAAAAGGTTTAATTTCATCAAAGACGATGAAGATGCTTGCATTTGCAAGAAATTAAGTGGGATCACTAAGACATATTTCTAATACATTATGTGAAAGACATATTGTTGATTGGAGATGATGTATATTTTATTGACACATGTTAAGAATTTCATCTCGATGAAAGACTTAGGCAAAACTCGAATATTTGGCATCAATGTCTATATGGATAGATTGAGACACTAATATGGTTGTGCCGAGAGTACATAGATGAGATATTAAAATAGTTCAATATAGAAACTATAAGAAAAGTTCTTGTCGCACGGAAAGGATTGAATCAAGATTCAAGTGTATTGACACTTGGTAAGTGAGATGATATCCAAAAAAAATTGACACTTGGTGAGTGAAATCACAAAGAGTATTTTGGTGAATCATACTGTGATATGTACACATCCAGATATGTCCTATGCTCAAAATATTATGAGCATATACCATAATGATTCATAAGATAATCATTGGATGATAGTAAGGATATTCTTATGATCTTTGGAAGAACTAAGAATATGTTATTTATGTAGAGGTGACGAAGATAGATAGTTCGTTGTCACAAGATACAAATTAAGTTTATCTCAATTTAAACTATGGGTGGCACAATGTAATGGAAATAAAGTTCCATAACGGATTTGGATGAGTTCCAAAGTTAAGACATTGTGACAGATACTACAACAAAAGGCTAAGTATATGATTGTTATTGTAGCAGCAAAAGAGGGCATTTGTGTCAAGTAGTTTGTTATAAAACTAGGTGTGGTTCACAGCAGGCTAACACTATGAAGATACATTGTACGACAATTGTATCGACGTGATTTAACCCTAAGGAACCAAAGGTCTCACCAGAGGACCAAATTTATATAATGTCGTCTCATTGGAGAATGAGTGATGCGTAGAGACGCAAAGACATGCAAATACTAACGGACCAAGAAGTGTTAGATCTGAAGATAATGTTTACCACTAGCAATCGTGTATCTACAACACCAGAAAGCCATAGGTGTTGAATGCACAAGTTTTTCCAAACTAGATTATTGACTCTAGTGCAAGTGGGAGACTGTTGGAGATATGCCCAAGAGGCAGTAATAAAATGTTTATTATTATATCTCTGTGTTTATGATAAATGTTTGCATAACATGCTATAATTGTACTAACCGGAAACATTAATACTTGTGGTGTTTTGTAAACTAAAAGAGTCCCTAGTAAGCCTCTTGTTAAACTAGCTTGTTGATTAATAGATGATCATGGTTTCCTGATCATGAACACTAGATGTTATTAATAACAAGGTCATATATTAGGAGAATGATATGATGGACACACACCCATAGTAAGCATAGCATAAGATCAAGTCATTAAAGTGTGTTTGCTACAAATCTTTTAAATACATAGTAACATAATCCTTTGACCATGATATCATGTTAATCACTATCACTGGATGAGTGCTTTGATGCAATCAAATGCCACTTCCATAACTAGGTGGTTATAAGGGTGGCATTAGGTATTATGAAATTATGCGTTGAAACGCATGGATCAAGAGTGGGATTTGTCCATCCATATGACAGATAGATATACTCTAGGCCCTCTCGGTGGAGTTTCATCCAATTGGCTTGCAAGCATGTGACTAGGTCACAAGGGATGTCATGTCATAGTACGAGTAAAGAGTACTTATCAATAACGAGGTTGAACTAGGTATAGAGATACCGACGATCGAATCTAGGATAAGTAAAGTATTGCGTGACAAAGGGAATTAGTATCGTAGTTAAGTGGTTCATTTGATCACGAATTCATCATAGAAATATGTGGGAGCCATATGGATTTCCAGATACCTCTATTAGTTATTGATCGGAGAGGTGTCTCGATCATGTCTGCATAGTTCACGAACCATAGGGATACACGCTTAAGGAATCGATGTTGTTTAAGTATATATGGAATATGAGTTGGAGACCTAATGTTGTTCGGAGTCTCAGATTGGATCCAGGACATCACAAGGAGATCTATAATGGTCCGGAGAATAAGATTCATATAAGGAAAGTCAATTTCTGGGGTTCGTAAATGTTTTCGGTGTCTCGACCGGGAGCTTCTAGAATGTTCTAGAGGGACCACCAGTGGGTCCACCACCCTGGGAGGGGTCACTCGGTATGCCCTAGGGGCTAGACACACCAAGCCCAAGGGGCAGATTCGTCCAACACAAGGAATTGGGGACAAACCCTTGTTTGTCAAACCCTAAATAAGGAAAGAGGCAAGTTCCCACCTCTCCCTTCCTTGTGCGCCAAGTTGAAGAGTTGGGGAAGGACTCGGCCAGGGGTGGGAACCCTGGACGCAGCCCCCCTCTATATAAAGAGGGGTGGGTGCACCCTTCCCACCTCACCTCAACCCTAGCCGCCGGTCTCCCTCCTCCATCGTTCTTCTCTGGCTTAGGAGAAGCCCTACAGATTTCTCCTCCGCCACCACCACCACACCATCACGTTGTTGGGATTCTGAGGGGATCTACTATCTTCGCTGCCTGCTGGAACAAGGGAGAGGAAGGTCGTCATCGACTACCGTACGTGTGACCCACTACGGAAGCCTGCCAGAACACGGCGCCGGAAGGATTGTCTACACGATCTTAGATCAGCAAGTGATCGACTACATCAACCACGAGAATTCGATCTCGTTAAACGCTTTGGATCTACGAGGGTTAGTTCTCTACGATCTCGTTGCACTGATCTCTTCGATTAGATATTGGCTTTGCCATAGATTAGATCTTGGTTTTGTGTGTTCATTGATACATCGGAAACGTATCTATAATTTTTGATGCTCCATGCTTGTTTAGTATCTACTTTGCTTTTCTTTGTCTACACTTTGAGGTACTTTTTACATGTTTTTTGGTACTAACCTATTAACAAGTTGCCACAGTACCAGTTGCATGTTTTCTGCTGTTTTTGGTTTCAGAAAAGCTAGTAAAGAAATATTATCGGAATTGGACGGGACAAACGTCAAAGTCAGAAAATTTCCGTGGGGAACAAGAAGTACAGAGGGGAGACGAGGAAGCGGGCCAGGGCGGCCAAACCCCCTAGGCATGGGTGGGCCCTACCCCCCGCCTGGGTAGGGTTTGACCCCCCATGGTCGCCTCCTCGGCCTCCCCCTTCGCCTATAAGAAGCCCCCGATGCAGAAACCCTAAGTACCCGATCAAATCTCCACGAAACCTTTTGTAGCCACCGCCACCATCGTCCCTAGATCAGGGGGGATCTGAAGTTCTTCCCGCACCCTGCCGGAGGGGAGATCATCTCGGAGGCATTCTCTCCGGTATGATGCGTGAGTAGTTCCACCTTGGACTATGGGTCCATGTAGTAGCTAGATGGTTGTATCTCCTCCTTTGTGCTTTCATGTATAGATCTTGTGAGCTCAGTTCCAGGATCAAGATCTAATCTATTTGTAATCATGCATGTTGTGTTTGTGGGGATCCGATGGATATTGAGATTATTATGTTGGTTTGATTAATGGTTTTGTCTTTATGATTCTATCATGTCTGTGTTGTTTGTGATCTTGCATGCTCTCCGTTGTTAGTAGCTATTTTGGCCAAGTAGTTGCTAGTGACTCCAAGAAGGGGTATTTATGCTCGATAGTGGGTTCATGCCTCTAGTTTCCAAGGGAAGTGACAATAATCTCTTCGGTTGTAGATGTGTTGTTGCTACTAGAGAGAAAACAACAGTCTCTTGTTCATGGAACATGTGGACTGTTTACCTTACACACTTTGCTTAAAGCAGTTCTCTGTTTCTTGCAACTTAATACTGGAGGGGGTTCGGATGATAACCTGAAGGTGGACTTCTAGTCATAGATGCAGTTGGATGGCGGTCTATGTATCTTGTTGTATTGCCCAAAAGAATCTCATAGGATCTTTCTGACTAGTAATTGCATTGTTATGCCTTGCTCAGTTCCTGTCAATTGCCCTGCTGTAAAAATTTTACCCTTCATGCATGTTGTTTATCTAAGGAGAGCACCTCTAGTGAACTATGGACCCCGGTCCAATATTTACCATTGTTACTTATTTACTTGCTGCAAACCATTACCTTCCACACCATACGTTTAATCTTTTGTTACAGCAAACCGGTGAGCTTGAAAACCTCACTGATTCGTTGGGGCAAAGTCTTGAGTTTGTGTTGTGCAGGTCTCCGTGTTGCTTGCAACACCTGTGTGATGTTTCCTTCCTCCTTCTGGTTCGATAACCTTGGTCTCTACTGAGGGAAAGCTTGTTGTTGTGCTCATCATACCTTGATCTTGGGGTTCCCAACAAAGGCCTCTCTGACAGGCAATCAAGCTTTATGGCGCCGTTGCCGGGGAGCTACAGGACAGCTTCAACCTGTTCCTCCCTGTCAAGCTCCAGCAACAAGCTTTATGGCGCCGTTGCCGGGGAGGCTAAGGACGTCTTCACTAGGGGAGTCTTCCAATTCCTTTCTCTTTACTTTGTTTTTAGTTTGCTTTGTTTCTTTGGCTTGGTTTTGTTTGCCTCTTTTCCAAAAAACTCAAAAAAATTAGTCTAGTTTGGTTTGCTTTCCTTATTCAAAAACACAAAAAAATTAGTTCCTACTCTAGTTGCTACCATGTCTGGTTTTGGACCAACCTTTATTTCCCCTATGGTAGAAATCTCCACTTTAAAAAAAAGTGAAGAAAGTTTTATAGAAACTTGGTCCAGAATCTCTGCTTTATAGAGGGAAACTGAGCCTAAGGTGAGCCTTAGCTTGGTTATTGATAGTTTCTACCACGGTATTGCTCTTCGTTATAGATATGCTCTGGATGTTGTGGCTGAGAAAGATATCTTGCTATGTACTGAGGATGAATCTTTTGATGCCATAAAGAAATTAATCATGATTTATGGTACACCTGGCAAGTCTGATTCCTCTTTCACAAATATTTTTGCTAGGTTGAACACTCTTGAGACCAGTATTGCTGCTATGAATAGTTGTTATCACACGCTTAGGGCTTACCATGATTATGTCCCCATAAATTCTGATCCTTCAGAGTGGTTTCCCATAATCAAAGTCTCTATAAATACTACACTTTTTGATGCTCGTTGTGATATCATGTCTGAATTTTGTCTCATGCTTAAAGATATTTATGATTCCTTGAGTCTTTGTGAGATTAATGAAGGGGGAGAGGAAATCTTTTTTACCAACAATGCCACTATATTGCCCATTGGAATAGCTGAAGGTGTGTTTACAAAATCTTAGGGAAAATGGTGTCAACTGATTATCTTGTTATTGAATGCGTAGGCAAGAGACAGATTACACTTGGAAGATCCCTACTAAAACACCTTGGAGCAGTAATAGATGTGGGAAAAGGCATTATGCACTTTGCTCCTCCAGTAAGGAAACATATCTTCCCTAAGGAGAAAAATAAAGGTAAGAAAGGAAAGAACAAGAGGGGCAATTCCTCATTTGAAAATACTTGATTCTTCTTGCTTCTTATGCCTAACTTAAAGGCTTTAAAGAAAAGTACTTGTTGGGAATAACCCAAGAGTTTCCTTGAGTCTTGGAAGTTATTACTTCAGTAATGACCTCTCCTTATCTTTTTTGTTTGCTTCTTGTGCCAAGAATGACCTCTAGTGAGAGGGAAGTAAGATTTGGGGAGTTGCTGTCCCTAAACAGATTTCTGTCCACCAAAAAAATTCTTGAGGAGTCTCTGTAACTCGGATTGAGCTGAAAATTTATGAATAAATCCCCTGTATGTTAGCTAACTTTCTTTAGTTCAACACTTTTTGATTTGAGCAACAGAAGATATTCGAAAAATCGGTTTCTACCTGCTGGTCTGTTTTGACAGATTTCTGCCATTATTTGCATTTTCTTCTTATTGATTCCTTTTTGAGTTCTCTTTAGGTGAATTGAGATTTTTGAAGGAGTTACTACAGTAGCTTGTGTTTTTAGTGAAAATCCTTGCTGTTCCAAAGCGTTGCCAGAGGTCTAATATCTTTTGAATAAGCTAATGTTGCTAATGAAGATTGTGTGAAGTTTTGTATGAAGAAAAAAATCAGGTGTAGAGAGAGAATGATGTAATAAGATGAAGAATGGACAAAAGATCAAGCTTGGGGATGACACCATGGTGTCACCCCAAGAAATATCCAAGAGGTACAAGCGTCAAAGCTTGGGGATGCCCAAGGCATCCCCTTCTTCATCAATAAAAAGCTCAGGTCTGTCGAGACACTTCATTTTTATTGTTTCATGCATAGTTGTGTTATTATTGGAGCGTCTTAGTTTTCGTTTGCTTTGCTTAGTTTGTTTAGGTTGCTTGAGTAGTTTGGACCCCTTTTCTCATTGTGTTGTTTTACAAATAAGTTGCTTGGTGTTGGAAAGGAGTAGTAAGTTCTTGCTTGTAAGTGCAAGAGGATCTTGCATTGACTGTGACTTAGACTTTAGCATGACATGCTAGGTGCTCTTTTGACCTTATGCTTAGTGATTATTGTTGTAGCATGTCTTGTTCCAAACAATTGGGATTTCTTAGTGTGCCTTGAAGAAATTATGTGTTGTTTGAGCATGCAAAAGCATAGTATTGTGGTATTCTCCTTTGATGTTTTGCTTGGGTTGACTTGGCACATGCTCACACCATGTTATGACTATGAAAAGTCACCATTAGCCTCTATGATCATTTAGTCCTTGACTTGTAGTACCACTCTTTGCTTTGATTAGTATGCTTTATTGCATTGCATGATTACGGCCATTATCTCTCTCTTAGTTGGTTGCTCCCAGTCTTTTGCTAGCCTCCACTTGTATGAGTAAGTTCTACTCATGCCTCCAACTCCCAAGAAACCAAGTTATTCCGAAGTGTCCACTATAAACTCATATGCATGGTGTGTTACACCATTCCAAGTATATTCTTTTGTCTATGGATGTCACCGGTGTGAAATAAAGAGGGAACTTGTAAGTCCATGGAGTTTGTATCATGTGTTAGAGAAACGCCTGGGCCGCTAGCCTAAGCCATGCCTAATCATGGTGGAAACTTGTAGCATCACCATAGTGACATCTATGAAGCATTCTTCTTATAAAACAAGAGAGACACATTGAGAAAGAGGAAAGAGAGAAAAAGCACCATATTCCCATGGTAAATAAGAAGATTCCTGTGATGCTCATTGTCTGCTTGCCTTGTCATTTTGGTTATGGGAAACCTCCTGTACCATGTGCAAGGGGTACCCCGTTGGCGGTTCTCAATGATATGCAAATACTTACAATGACAAGAACTTACATGTGACCAAAGTTGAGTAGCATGAGGTGTGGCCCTATTATTCAAGGGACTTGAGATTGCCAACTTATACTTCGTCAAGCATATACTCCATCTTTGTCAGTTTAACCTTAATCACTTCATGATGCTTATGATAGGGGCAATGAGGGCTGAAAGCTAACAAGTACGATAATTTTTGGAAGCTCTTTTTGAAACTTGAAATCACTGCTTCCTTTATAGAAGGTTTTTCTTCCACCATTATTTGAGTCTCCACCTTCTACCTTTAGGCACCATTAAGAGAGCATAGTTTTCATTCTATGTGCAGTGTTCCAAAGCTTATTGATTGATGCATATTGTGATATTATTTGTTCTTGTGCTATTTGTTTCTAGTCACCCTTGTGAACTTTGAAGGTGTCCTATGCATCTATTTGCTACTCTATGAGGGACAAGCTGATTACCACTATGCTATGTTTTCTGTATGTGAAACAAACGTTTTTCAATGCATGTTATTCATGATCTTTGTTTGTAGCTTGTCTTGCTGCATGCATAGTTACTATGTCCTATTGTTAGAACTCTATCTTTCATGCATATGTTTAGAGTTCTTTGATCCCATCTTTCAATGTTTGCAAATGGTTGGATCTTTATTGTGAGGGTGCATGGGTTGGGGTTCGTAGCATGGAAAGCAAAAAAATTCTACTGAATGCACACAAACAAGACAAGATCTATCTACTAGATTGTAGCAATGAATCGATTAGAGTACTGACCCTCGAAGATTCCAAAGCGGTTAACGAGAGCATATTCTCGTGGATGATGTAGTCATACACTTTCCGATCTCAAGATTGCATAGACGATCCTTCCGGCGCTGCATTCTGGCAGCGCTTCCGCAGTCATTCACACGTTCGGTACTCGATGAATACCTTCCTCTCCCTTGTTCCAGCAGGTAGCGGAGGTTGTAGTTCCCCCCTCGCGATTCCAGCACCATGAAGCCGTGGTGTCGGAAGTAGAGGGAAGATCCCGCAGGGCTTCGCCTAAGCCGGTGCGAGTTATGGTGGATCTAGGGTTTTCCGGCGATCTAGGTTTAGAAGGCCGAAGTGGAGGAGGAGGAGGAGTCGGCGGCGGCTAGGGCGACGGCGACGGGTCGGCGGCGGCGCAAGGCGGTGGCGTCGCGGCTGGCGGCTAGGCGGCGGCGCACGGGTGGGGAGGGCTGGATCTTGTGGTGTTTGGGGCAGCCCTCCCCCTCTATTTATGAGAGGGGGCATCCTTGGGAGGGAAGATTTTGAATCCAAACCCAAACCCAAGTTGGATTGAATGAAGGACTCTTTCCTTCTTCCACTAGGAAACCATTGTTCCAGTTTGACTTTTCAAACCTCCCTTTTGACTTTCAATTTAGAGCTTTAATTCTCTCTCGCAAATGCCCAAACCAAGTGACCTAGGATATGATCTAATTATTCCACTCACCCATGACATATTCATGGACCATTCCCCTTCCGGTCCGGTGAACCTTCTAGAACCTTCTAAAACCTCTCCGATGAAAACATCGAAATCATTCCCAAACTCCGGAATCGGACTTTCCTTATATGAATCTTATTCTCTGGACCATTCCGGATCTCCTCGTGATATCCCGGATCCCATCCGAGACTCCGAACAACATTCGGTATCCCTACTAACATTCCATATCTACTAAACAACATCGAATCCTTAAGTGTGTCTCCCTACGGTTCGTGAATTATGCGGACATGATCGAGACACTTCTCCGATCAATAACCAATAGAGGTATATAGAAATCCATATGGCTCCCACATATTTCAACGATTACTTTTCGATCAAATTAACCACTTACATACGATACCAATTTCCCTTTCACTCGCAATAGTTTACTTATCCGAGGTTTGATCGTCGGTATCTCTGCATACCTAGTTCAACCTCGTTACCGATGAGTACTCTTTTCTCGTTCCCGTGATATGTGATCCCTTTTGAGCCAGTCACATGCTTGCCAGCCAATTGGATGACATTCCACCGAGAGGGCCCGGAGTATATCTATCTATCATATGGATGGACAAATCCCACTCTTGATCCATGTGCCTCAACACATACTTTCCGAACACTCAATGCCACCTTTATAGCCACCCAGTTACAGTGTGCTGTTTGATGTCATAAAAGCATCCTTCCGGTGATGGTGATTAACATGATCTCATGGTCGAAGGAATTAGGTTACTATGTATCAGAAAGCTTATAGCAAATGAACTATTGAAATGACTTGATCTTAATGCTACTCTTATCTATAGGAGTATGTCCATCATACCATTCTCCTAATGATATGATCTTGTTGTTAACAAAATCTCAATGTTCTTGATCGGGAAACCACGATCAACTATTAACCAACAAACTAGTATTACAAAGAGGCTTTACTAGGGACTCTAATTTAGTTTACAAATCACACAAGTATTAATGTTTCTGGTTAATACTATTATAGCATGAATGTAGACATTTATCATAAACACAAAGATATAATAATAACCACTTTTATTATTGCCTCTAGGGAATATCTCCAACAGTCTCCCACTTGCACTAGAGTCAACTAATCTAGATTACATGGTAATATACCGAACACCCATGGCGGTTTGGTGATGGTCATGTTTTGCCCTCGGGAGAGGTTTAGTCAACGGATCCGCCAAATTCAGATCTGTGTTCACTTTGCAAATCTTTATGTCACCATCTTGGACATGCTCTCGAATAGCGTGAAAACGTAGCTTGATGTGCTTCAGCTTCTTTTGTGTTACTAACCAGTATTTAAACCTACCCAAAAGTTGACAAAGGTTTGAATTCAAATGAATGTTTGAATTGGCCAAACAAAACCAAATCAGAATAAAAGAAAAGGAAAAAGAGAAAAACAAACAGAACAAAAAAAAAGAGAACAAGCATGCCCAGCCGGCTAGCCCAACTAAGCCCAGCAGCCCATTTCCCTCTCTCCCCCGAAGCGTTTTCTTTCACTCACGAATTAACCCGCACAGCGAATGACAACCGAACCCCACCCCACACTCCCTCACTCGCTGACTAACCAGGCCCACGGCCACGTCGTCATCGTCCTCACCCGCCGCTGACCGCGCCCCCTCTCGCCGGCCGTTGCTGCCAAATCAAAGCCAGCGTAATACGCAGTAACGCCGCGATTAATCAGCCCTGCGACCACGCACATTAAAGCGTCTCCCCCTCCTCTCTCCTTCCCCTCTGTCGCCCCACCTTAGCACGCCCCCAGGCCGCCCTAATTCCTCTCCGAACCTTACTGTCACCGACGGCTTTCCCTGCCGATTCTGGCGACCCCACGCCAACCCTTGCCTCCTCGAGCACAGGGACGTGACCTCTAGGCCCTGGCGCATCTCCCTGCCTCCTCCGTTCACTCGCGCGTACCCCATATCGTCGGGAACTACCTCGACTGAACGCGCCACCGTCTGCCATTCACTCTGACGACCCTTCCTGGTATCTCATGACTTCCCCTCTCCCTCTCTTTCACACGCACATACTCCCCACTCTCCAGTGCATCTAACTACATGGTTTGCTTGCTCTCTTGTGTTCCGTAGCGTCGCCCTCGACAATGACTGACCGCAACCGACGCCGTCTTGAATTCCGGCGAGCGATTGCCGTCACCACCGTGCGCCCCTCGACGAAATCTCAACACGTTGAGCATCGCCGTGACCTCCTGAACCCGGTGAGCATCTCCCCTTCCTTCCTCACCTCCTGTAGCGTCGCCACCGTCGTCGTCTGACAACTCCGCCGCCAGTAGCCACCGTAGCGCCGCCCATCTTTGGCTAGTGTGCTTAGCACCGTCAGATCTTAATCGCATGGCCACGATAGAAACTTAACTGAAGCGGTATGTTTGTCTCTGTGCCGCACGATCCAACTTAAATCCAACGGCCTACAGCGCGTGATCCAGACGAAACGGTATCAGCGAGTAAGAACACGCCACGTGTCTCTGTCGATTTGAATTAGAACAGATTTGATCTATTAGATATGTGATTTTGTAAATTGCATAACTTTTATTCTACACGTCCAAATTTTGAAAACTTTATATCAATGGATTCATCAAGACAAGCCCTAGCCAACCATGCACTTTGTTTAGAAAAAGCTTCTGTTAAAATGTTTGTTTTTGCAGAAACTTATGTATGCTTGTTTAGGTTATAAAAATTATTCCAAAATGATTTTGAGGATAAAATCTTTTGCAAATGGTGTGTTTTGAACCTACTGACCATAGGAATCACTTTGTGGATTCAAAAATGTATTTGGAGAAACAAAAGAATGAATCTTTGATTTAAACCATTTCTAGTCAAATAAAAATATGGTTTAATTATTAAAAATGGTTTTGGAAGAAAACCTTTGAGAAATGTTTTGGAAATAAACTCTCTGACCCTAAACACAAAGTTTTATGGTTTGAAAACATATTTTGTGAATCCTATAGATTAATGCCTTACTAAAACATTTCTACACCACATAAAATGATACCTTGTTTTAAAAATGGTATATAAAGTGAAACCTTTTGCAAATAACTTTGCCACTTTATAAAATGACCATTAGGTGTTTTCAAATGTTTGTGAACCTTTAGAAACCACTTTTCCAAATAAAACAATCTTTGGCATGCTTGCATGCATTATCTTGTTTCTATGATTTTATGTGATAAATTGCTTGAATGGTAGATTGAACTTTTGCCTTGCTTGATTGAATTGTAGTGACTTGAAGAGTGTGATTGTAGCAAGGACAAGGAGTGAACTTATACACTACCAAAAAGGCAAGTGATGCTTCATACTTTTGTCCCATTATTTTCACTATGCATTAGTGATATTTCTAAGTAAGACTTGCATGGAATTTTGCTAAGTATAAACCATGCTATGGGAAATCCTAGTAGATGAAACCTTAGTAGAATTTTCCTAAGTTAAGATTCCTACTACTATCATGCTTAGATTAGCTAATAGAAAACAAGGGTGGAATATATATTCACACTATGGAAAATTTCTAAGTCTGGGGACTTGTGTTTTGTTAATAAAACAACTAAGTTATGAAACACCTGGGTGGAATGGAAGGAATGGTTTATGTTGAGTGGTAACACAAGGCCAGGGGACTGGTGAACCTTGTGTATCTCACTTGTGGATGGCCACCCAGGAACAAAGAGATTTGAGATGTCAAATGTTGAGAAGCTTCAAGTGCAGCCACTTGGCAATATGGGCTCTTCCTGGATCACATAAGTTGCTAGAACTTAGCCATTTGGACAGTTGGTGGTAGTGGGATGATAGGTTTGAACGCGTCCATTTGGTCTAAGGGGAAGGCTTTTGAAAGATCTTGTCTTGGTTAAACCAAGTCTTGTGGGGAAAGTGCACCACCTCTGCAGAGTGTAAAATCTAAGTACTTGGCCATGTCCCTGGCAAAGGATAATTTGAGCATCAAGACATGGAAGCTATCAAGAATCTCATCATCCAAATTTCTAAGTTAAAAACTTGTGGTTGAACAAGGGTTAAAGGATCTTCAATCTTTCATTGGTAGATGCCTTGGGTGATTTTTGTCAAGCAAAAACTTAGTGTTTTCAAATGATAAGGAAAAATCTATTTTTGAGCAATGCAAGCCTCAACTCCACTTAGCCAAAAGCATAGAGATGATAGACTCCACTATACTACCATAGTATCACTTGCCAATACAATTCAAATGTATTGACCCTTGTGGCTGTAACTTGTTATGTTGCAGGTTTGATTGATATTAGTGAAGTTTAATGATTAGGATTACAAGTCTACAACCAACATGTCTGCCTGTGGGACTTTGAAGATGAAGGACCCCATGTTTATAGATATTCTGCTGCAATGTAATGTAATAGCCAAATGAGCTATGTAAGATGTAATAACTTATTTTATTCCTGGTTATAAAGTTGTATTATGACCTTTGTTTCTTGATATTACATCTTAACTGTGGATGCTAGCTATTGATCCAGGGACTAGCATTGTAAACACATGGATCTCTACCTTATTAAAGGTTGGGAACCTTACAGATGGTATCAGAGCATTGTGTTGCCTGTAAGATTGTAACCCTAGGATTGGACAAAACCCCTTAGCAAAATAGGAGTTGTATTTGTTCCAAAACTTATTTACAAACAATCTTGTAAACTCTTTCCTCAACCACTTTGGTTTTGATTCCACATCTCTTCTATTTCAAACTTGATGGACAAGCCTACCCCATGGCCAAAGACTTCACCATGTGCAAAGGACTTCATCAACTCTAACGACTTCAACATCTTCAACTCTAATGACTTCAACATCTTCAACATTTTCACCAAGGACTTCAACCTTGGATATCACTAAGGACTACAATTGAGACAAGAAATGTTGCTCAAGACTTGAAGACTAAAGAAACACAACTTAGAAGGAACCATCATCACCTTGAAGTTTGAGATCAAGATGCAAGAAATTCTCTAAGGATACAAACATCTTGTTCAAGAGGAATAAACCAAGAAGGATGGAAAGATTTCAAGTGAACCATATAGATGGACCACCATATTTAGTTTAAGTCAAACACACCAACTTAAGTGGTGTAACAAAAATATTTTTGGTTGCCTAAAATGTGTTTGAAACTTGTTGTTGAGTGGAATGTTTGTTTGTGATTGCTTGCACATTGCTTGTGTGAATTGTGATATGTGTGATTAGAATTGATTTCCTTAGAAATCCTTTTGCCCATTCTAACCCAAATCCAACCCAAACAGATGACTTCTCCAAGAGACTCCAACATCAAGATTGATGACAACAACAACAACCAAGAGATGCACATGAGAGAACAACCACTAGCAAACCAAACCCAGTTGAGCCAAGTGACAACTCAGCTTTTAGCCAACAACAATAGACTAGACCCAGCCATACAAAGGATTTTGAAAATTCAATCCCAATTGTTGCAAGGGATGGCCACTCAAATGATCAACATTGGAGCCAACTCTTCCAAAGGAGTTTATGACAACAAGGATGACAAAGATGTTATTTTAGAAGGAACCAAAGCTTGCAATATTTGTGGAGACAAGGATCACACTTCCAAGGAGCATGAGGATCAATGCCCCAATTGTGAAAAGAAACATCCAACTAATCAATGCCCCACATCTCAAGCTACTTGTTTCCTATGTGAAGGAAATAATCATGTTCCTATCCAATGCCCCATCTATTCCATAATTCAACAAAGGAAACAAGGTAGAGTGCATCAACAGCTTGTAAACCCTCATGAAGGAACAACTTCTACCAAGAAGGATGAAGGCAAAGTCCAAACTATGCATCATAAGGCCAAATCCAAAGTGATCACAAAGTGTTGATACTCTTGTGAAGAAGAAGGTCATATCTCTAGTAAATGCCCCAAGAAGAGAGAAAGATTTCCCACCTTTGTGGTGAAGTATGAAGAGCATGAATTAGAAGAACTCATAGCTTTGGAGAAACCCAAGAAAAAGAAGGACAAAAGCCAAGTGAAATGTTACACTTGCAAAGAGATGGGACACTATGCAAATGAATGCCCAGAAAAGAACAAGAACCAAGGAAACAAACAAGAGGCAATGATACCAAAGAAAAAGAAAGATATCAGCCAAGTGATGTGTTTCAAATGCAAAGAGCAAGGCCATTATGCAGACAAGTGTCCAGAGAAGCTTCATCAAAATCCCAAGAAGGCCAAGATGTAATCTAGATGGAAAATTTTAAGGGTGGTAGTACCCTAGATGCTTTGAGCCAACTTGTAACCCTAGCCTCTCCAAATCTCGGGACGAGATTTATTTTAAGGGTGGTAGCCTGTCACATCCCAAGATTTTCCAAATCTTGTAATGTGAAAAATAAAATAAACAAAATAAATTTTTGTTGAAAATCAGGGTGAAAAGAAACTTTTGTTTCTAAAAGGAAACTTAAAATCCCATATTGAACAAACTTTGGTAAAAGTTGAATCTAACAAAATCCAAATCAAGGGAAATGCATTCCTCAATGAATGTATCTGGAAATTTAAACACTTGGAAAATAAATCCAAATCCTAAAACCCTAATGAAATAAAAATCATTTCCAAGTTATCTCCAAATCCATGGATTTGATCCATATAAAAATTGTTCAACAAACAATCACAAAGGATCAAGAAAGACAAACAGAAATAATATAAGACCATATAAATTGGTTTCACTTAAGATGGAACCATGGATAAAATCTTATGAATTTAATAAGATAAGAAATTGAATTCCCAAAGTTAATAAAGCATCTATCAATAAACCCATACCAATTGGTGAGCAAATAATCCAAAACAGAATTAAAAGGATAAACAAATATATAATAAGATTTCACAAATTAGAATCACCAAGTTTGGTTCTCTAAATAAAAATATATGGATTCTATAAGATGAAGAAAGAAAATATTAAATTAAGAATATTTAAAGACCAGAACAAATCTTGGCCAAAACCATAAACAAGTGGAATAAGTTATAATCCAAATCCCAATAAAAATATTGGTTAAAGAAATTCCAAAATAAAATAAAATGACTTAAACCAAATACCATTGGAATTAAAATAAATACCCAATCTTAAATGATTAATAAATCATATTAAAAACCTTTCCAAATAATTCAAGATGAATTATTTGACACCCAAATAATCAAATAAAAACCTACTGAAAATATTTCGGTGGTTTTGGAAAATCAAATGTTGTTTAGAAATATTAATAAATCTTATATGATTTAAAACTAAGCCTATTTTGAATAAATAAAAGACCCAAAAAGAATAAAGTTTTTATTCAAAATTTGACATTTGGTTGTGCTACTAACCAGTATTTAAACCTACCCAAAAGTTGACAAAGGTTTGAATTCAAATGAATGTTTGAATTGGCCAAACAAAACGAAATCAGAATAAAAGAAAAGAAAGAGAAAAACAAACAGAACAAAAAAAAGAGAACAAGCCAGCCCAGCCGACCAGCCCAACTAAGCCCAGCAGCCCATTTCCCTCTCTCCCCCGAAGCGTTTTCTTTCACTCAGAATTAACCCGCACAGCGAATGACAACCGGACCCCACCCCACACTCCCTCACTCACTGACTAACCAGGCCCACGGCCACATCGTCATCGTCCTCACCCGCCGCTGACCGTGCCCCCTCTCGCCGGCTGTTGCTGCCAAATCAAAGCCAGCGTAATACGCAGTAACGCCGCGATTAATCAGCCCTGCGACCACGCACGTTAAAGCGTCTCCCCCTCCTCTCTCCTTCCCCTCTGTCGCCCCACCTTAGCACGCCCCTAGGCCGCCCTAATTCCTCTCTGAACCTCACTGTCACCGACGGCTTTCCCTGCCGATTCCGGCGACCCCACGCCAACCCTTGCCTCCTCGAGCACACGGACGTGACCTCCAGGCCCTGGCGTATCTCCCTGCCTCCTCAGTTCACTCGCGCGTACCCCATATCGTCGGCAACTACCTCGACTGAACGCGCCATCGTCTGCCATTCACTCCGACGACCCTTCCTGGTATCTCCTGACTTCCCCTCTCCCTCTCTTTCACACGCACATACTCCCCACTCTCCAGTGCATCTAACTACATGGTTTGCTTGCTCTCTTGTGTTCCGTAGCGTCGCCCTCGACAACGATTGACCGCAACCGATGCCGTCTTGAATTCCGGCGAGCGATTGCCGCCACCACCGTGCGCCCCTCGACGAAATCTCAACACGTTGAGCATCGCCATGACCTCCTGAAACCGGTGAGCATCTCCCCTTCCTTCCTCACCTCTTGTAGCGTCGCCACCGTCGTCGTCGTCTGACAGCTCCGCCGCCAGTAGCCACCGCAGCGCCGCTCATCTTTGGCTAGTGTGCTTAGCACCGTCAGATCTTAATCGCATGGCCACGATAGAAACTTAACTGAAGCGGTATGTTTGTCTCTGTGCCGCACGATCCAACTTAAATCCAACAGCCTACAGCGCGTGATCCAGACGAAACGGTATCAGCGAGTAAGAACACGCCACGTGTCTCTGTCGATTTGAATTAGAACAGATTTGATCTATTAGATATGTGATTTTGTAAATTGCATAACTTTTATTCTACACGTCCAAATTTTGAAAACTTTATATCAATGGATTCATAAAGACAAGCCCTAGCCAACCATGCACTTTGTTTAGTAAAAATCTTCTGTTAAAATGTTTGTTTTTGCAGAAACTTATGTATCCTTGTTTAGGTTATAAAAATTATTCCAAAATGATTTTGAGGATAAAATCTTTTGCAAATGGTGTGTTTTGAACCTACTAACCATAGGAATCACTTTGTGGATTCAAAAATGTATTTGGAGAAACAAAAGAATGAATCTTTGATTTAAACCATTTCTAGTCAAATAAAAATATGGTTTAATTATTAAAAATGGTTTTGGAAGAAAACCTTTGAGAAATGTTTTGGAAATAAACTCTCTGACCCTAAACACAAGGTTTTATGGTTTGAAAACATATTTTGTGAATCCTATAGATTAATGCCTTACTAAAACATTTCTACACCACATAAAATGATACCTTGTTTTAAAAATGGTATATAAAGTGAAACCTTTTGCAAATAACTTTGCCACTTTATAAAATGACCATTAGGTGTTTTCAAATTTTTGTGAACCTTTAGAAACCACTTTTCCAAATAAAACAATCTTTGGCATGCTTGCATGCATTATCTTGTTTCTATGATTTTATGTGATAAATTGCTTGAATGGTAGATTGAACTTTTGCCTTGCTTGATTGAATTGTAGTGACTTGAAGAGTGTGATTGTAGCAAGGACAAGGAGTGAACTTATACACTACCAAAAAGGCAAGTGATGCTTCATACTTTTGTCCCATTATTTTCACTATGCATTAGTGATATTTCTAAGTAAGACTTGCATGGAATTTTGCTAAGTATAAACCATGCTATGGGAAATCCTAGTAGATGAAACCTTAGTAGAATTTTCCTAAGTTAAGATTCCTACTACTATCATGCTTATCTTAGCTAATAGAAAACAAGGGTGGAATATATATTCACACTATGGAAAATTTCTAAGTCTGAGGACTTGTGTTTTGTTAATAAAACAACTAAGTTAATGAAACACCTGGGTGGAATGGAAGGAATGGTTTATGTTGAGTGGTAACACAAGGCCAGGGGACTGGTGAACCTTGTTTATCTCACTTGTGGATGGCCACCCAGGATGAGATGTCAAATGTTGAGAAGCTTCAAGTGCAGCCACTTGGCAATATGGGCTCTGCCTGGATCACATAAGTTGCTAGAACTTAGCCATTTGGACAGTTGGAGGTAGTGGGATGATAGGTTGGAACGCGTCCATTTGGTCTAAGGGAAGGCTTCTGAAAGATCTTGTCTTGGTGAAACCAAGTCTTGTGGGGAAAGTGCACCACCTCTGCAGAGTGTAAAATCTAAGTACTTAGCCATGTCCCTGGCAAAGGACAATTTGAGCATCAAGACATGGAAGCTATCAAGAATCTCATCATCCAAATTTCTAAGTTAAAAACTTGTGGTTAAACAAGGGTTAAAGAATCTTCAATCTTTGATTGGTAGATGCCTTGGTGATTTTTGTCAAGCAAAAACTTAGTGTTTTCAAATGATAAGGAAAAATCTATTTTTGAGCAATGCAAGCCTCAACTCCACTTAGCCAAAAGCATATAGATGATAGACTCCACTATACTACCATAGTATCACTTGCCAATACAATTCAAATGTATTTACCCTTGTGGCTGTAACTTGTTATGTTGCAGGTTTGATTGATATTAGTGAAGTTTAATGATTAGGATTACAAGTCTACAACCAACATGTCTGCATGTGGCACATTGAAGATGAAGGACCCCATGTTTATAGATATTCTGCTGCAATGTAATGTAATAGCCAAATGAGCTATGTAAGATGTAATAACTTATTTTATTCCTGGTTATAAAGTTGTATTATGACCTTTGTTTCTTGATATTACATCTTAACTGTGGATGCTAGCTATTGATCCAGGGACTAGCATTGTAAACACAGGGATCTCTACCTTATTAAAGGTTGGGAACCTTACATTTTGTGACCTTGGTTCTTGCGCATTGGCTATGGCGCCCATGTTATCACAGTAGATGGACATTGGGTCCAGCGCACTTGGAACCACACCGAGATCTGTAATGAACTCCTTCATCCATATCGCCTCTTGTGAAGCCTCCAAAGCAGCTATGTATTCCGATTCAGTTGAAGATCTCACCACAACGCTCTGCTTTCCACTCCTCCAGCTAACTGCTGCACCATTCAAAGTAAATATGTATCCAGATTGAGATTTAGAATCATGCGAATCGGTGTAACCATTAACAACGAGTTGTTCATCACCTCCATAAGAAAGAACTATATCCTTAGTTCTTCTCAAGTACTTAAGGATGTTTTTGACCGTTGTCCAATGATCCACTCCTGGATCACTTTGATATCTGCTAGTCAAACTAACAACATATGCAATGTCGGGTCTAGTACATAGCATGGCATACATAAGAGATCCTATGGCTGAGGCATAGGGAGTCTTACTCATCCTTTCTCTATCTTCAGCCGTTGCAGGACTTTGAGTTTTACTCAAGGTCGTATTGGGCAACATGGGCAAGAACCCTTTCTTGCTATCTTCCATTCCAAACCTCTTTAGAACTTTGTCCAAATATGTACTTTGTGAAAATGATATTAGGCGTCTCGATCTATCTCTATAAATCTTTATGCCTAATATATAAGCTGCTTTGCCAAGATCTTTCATTGAAAAACTATTATTCAAATAATCCTTAACACTATTAAGAAGGTCTACATCATTCCCAATCAAAAATATGTCATCTACATATAGTATTAAGAATGCTATAGAGCTCCCACTCACTTTCTTGTAAATAGAAGCTTCTCCATAAGTTTGTATAAATCCAAAGCTTTTGATTACCTTATCAAAACGTTGATTCCAACTTCGGGATGCTTGCTTCAATCCATAAATGGACCGTTGAAGTTTGCATACCTTGTTAGCATCTTTAGGATCGAAAAAACCTTTGGGTTGCATCATATACAACTCTTCATCAATGTCTCCATTGAGGGATGCTGTTTTTGACATCCATCTGCCATATCTCATAATCATAATATGCAGCGATTGCTAACAAAATCCTCACAGACTTTAGCTTCGCTACCAGTGAGAAAGTCTCATCGTAGTCAACTCCTTGAATTTGTCGAAACTCTTTCGTGACAAGTCGAGCTTTATAGACAGTAACATTACCATCAACATCCATTTTCTTCTTAAAATCCATTTGTTCTCGACAGCCTTCCGGCCATCCGGTAAGTACACTAAAGTCCATACTTGGTTTTCGTACATAGATCCAATCTCGGATTTCATGGCTTCATGCCATTTATTGGAATCTAGGATCATCATCTCTTCCTCATATGTCGCAGGGTCATCGGTGTTGTCCACCAGCATGACACTCATAACGGGATCATACCAATCAGGAGTGGTACGAGTTCTCGTTGACCTACGAGGTTCCGTAGTAACTTCAACCGAAGTTTCATGATCAACATCATTAGCTTCCTCTCTTATTGGTGTAGGCGCCACAGGAACAACTTTCGGTGTTGCGCTACTCTCAAGTTCGAGAGAAGGTTCAACAACCTCGTCGAGTTCTACCTTCCTTCCAGTCACTTCTTTCGAGAAAAACTCCTTCTCTAGAAAGGATCCATTCTTGGCAACGAAGATTTGCCCTCAGATCTATGATAGAAGGTATACCCAATAGTTTCCTTCGGGTATCCTATGAAGACACATTTTTCCGCTTTGGGTTCAAGCTTGTCGGGCTATAACTTCTTTACATAAGCTTCGTAACCCCAAACTTTAAGGAACGACAATTTAGGTTTCTTCCCAAACCATAATTCATATGGTGTCGTTTCAACGGATTTAGATGGTGCCCTATTTAAAGTGAATGCGGCTGTTTCTAATGCATAACCCCAAAATAATAGCAGTAAATCTGCAAGTGACATCATAGAACGAACCAAATCTAAGAGAGTTCGATTACGACGTTCGGACACACCATTACGTTGTAGTGTTCCCGGCAGTGTCAATTGTGAAAGTATTCCGCATTTCTTCAAATGCTTGCCAAACTCGTAACTTAGATATTCACCTCCACGATCAGATCGTAGAAATTCAATCTTCTTGTTATGTTGATTCTCTACCTCACTTTGAAATTCCTTAAACTTCTCGAAAGTTTCGGACTTATGTTTCATGAAATAGATATACCCATATCTACTCAAGTCAACCGTGAAGGTAAGAACATAATGATAACCACCACGCGATGCTACACTCATTGGGCCACACACATCAGTATGTATGATTGCTAATAAGTCTGTAGCTCGCTCCATCATACCAGAAAATGGAGTCTTAGTCATTTTACCCATCAAACATGCTTCGCATCTTTCAAGTTATTCGAAATCAAGTGATTCAAGAAGTCCATCGGAAAGTAGTTTCTTCATACGCTTCACTCCAATGTGACCAAGACGATAGTGCCACATATAGGTCGAGTTATCGTTCAATTTCAAACGTTTAGCTTCAATGTTATTAATATGTGTATTACTACAGTCGATATTGAATAAGAATATACCATCTATCAAAGGTGCATGTGCATAAAACATATTACTCATATAAATCGAACAACCATTATTCTCGGACTTAAACAAGTAACCGTCTCGCAATAAACATGATCCGGATATAATGTGCATGCTCAACACAGGCACCAAATAACAATTATTTAAGTATAAAACTAATCCCGATGGTAGATGAAGAGGTAGAGTGCCGACCGCGATCACATCAACCTTTGATCCATTTCCAACATGCATCATCACCTCGTTCTTCGCTAGTTTCCGTCTATTCTGCAGCACCTGTTTCGAGTTACAAATGTGAGCAACCGAACAGCATCAAATACCTAGGCACTACTACGAGTACTAGTGAGATACACATCAATGACATGTATATCGAATATACCTTTCTTCTTGATGTTGTCGTTCTTCAAATCCGCCAAGTACTTAGGGCAATTCTGCTTCCAGTGACCTTCTCCCTTGCAGTAAAAGCACTCAGTATCGCTTAGGCCCAGCCTTGGTCTTCTTCGCCGGCTCGGTAACTTTCTTACCGCCCTTCTTGAAGTTTCCCTTTTTCTTAGACTTTCCTTGCTTCTTGAATTTGGTGGTCTTATTGACCAACAAAACTTGGTGCTCTTTCTTGATCTCCACTTCCGCAGACTTTAACATGGAGAAGAGTTCAGACAACGACTTTTCCATATTTTGCATATTGTAGTTCATCACAAAGTTCTTGTAAATTGGTGGTAGTGAATGGAGGACACGGTGAATCCCCAAAGCATTAGGAGTCACTATACCCAAGCTTTGAAGCTTGCTTGTGTGCCCAGACATCTTAAGCACGTGCTCACTAACGGAGCTGCCCTCTTCCATCTTGCAGTTAAAGAACTTTTCAGAAGCCTCATAACTCTCAACTGTCGCGTGAGCTTCAAATATCATTTTGAGTTCACAGACAATATCATGTGGGTCATGGTTCTCAAACCTTTTCTGAAGCTCCGATTCCAAACCATACAAGATAGCACATGAACTGTGGAGTACTGATTCTTCCGAGCGAGGAAAACATTCTTTACCTTATCGGTAGCATCAGCTGTAGGTGGGTCACCCAGCGGTGCATCCAGCACATAGGTCAAATTACCATCATTGAGGACAATCCTCAAATTGCAGAACCAATCCACGAAGTTGCTTCCATTGTTTTTCAACTTTTCTTTCTCTAGGAACGCATTAAAATTGATGGTAGGGGCCGCCATTGATCTACAACATATTTGCAATAGTTTAGACTAAGTTTATGACAAATTGAGTTCTAATTAATAGTTAAATTAATCTAGATGAACTCCCACTCAAAACAATATCCCTCACATTGTTTTAGTGATCACACGAACCAAATCCACCACATCAAAACCGATCATCATGAGAGTTGATGTAGCTTCAATGGCGAACAATCAACATGTTCATCATATCTACTATATGACTCATGCTTTACCTTTTGGTGATCCGTGTTCCGAGACCATGTATGTACATGCTAGGCTCGTCAAGATCAAACCTTAGCTTCCGCATGAGCAAATCTGGCTTGCTCCCGTTGTATACACTCGCAGAATCTAACACACCCGATCATCACGTGGTGCTTCGAAACAACGAGCTTTAGCAACGGTGCTTACTAAGGATGAACACTTTATAACTTGAAATTTTTGTGCTTGAGGGATCATCTTATAATGCTACCGTCACGAACTAAGCAATACAATATGCATAAAGGATTAACATCACATGCAATTCATAATATGTGATATGATATGGCCTTTCTTCTTGTGCTTCTGATCTCCATCTTCAAGCACGAACATGATCTCCATCATCACCGGCATGGCATCAAGGTCAATGGCGCCGCTTCATGGTTGTCGTCCACCAGCATCAACTATTACAACTACTTTAAATAATAGAAACGCATGTCTTAACGGAATTAAAAGACAACCATATGGCTCCTGCTGGTTGCCGACTTACAATAAGGAACATTGCATACATCATATATAATCACAATCATGGACATATCACATCACAGCACACCCCTGCAAAACAAAGTTAGACGCCTCTAATTTTCTTTGCATGTTTTACGTGGTTTGGGGCTTTCAATAAGTGTTGTTCTAACTTATGAAAAAGAACCACGACGTTGATACTAGTATTGTCAATTACCCGTTGTAAATTGAATCTTCACTATGTTGGGAGAAACAGGCACCCGCAAAGCCACTTATGCAATACAAGTTGCATGTCAAGCGTGGAATAAGTCTCATGAACGATGTCATGTAAGGTTAGCCCAGACCGCTTCATCCCACCATCCCGCAAGATGCAAAGTACACAAGAAGCAATCAACAACAAAAACATCAACGCCCACAATGACCATTGTGTTTTACTCGTGCAACAGATCTACATATAAAAACAGCTCTGATACCACTGGGGTTCGTAGCATGGAAAACAAAAAAATTCTACTGCATGCACACAAACAAGCCAAGATCTATCTACTAGATTGTAGCAATGAATCGATTAGAGTACTGACCCTCGAAGATTCCAAAGCGGTTAACGAGAGCATATTCTCGTGGATGATATAGTCGTACACTTGTCGATCTCAAGATCACGTAGACGATCCTTCCAGCACTACATTCCGGCAGCGCTTCCGCAGTCGGTCACACGTTCGGTACTCGATGAGGACCTTCCTCTCCCTTGTTCCAGCAGGCAGCGGAGGTTGTAGTTCTCCCCTCGCGATTCCGGCAGCACGACGCCGTGGTGTCGAAAGTAGAGGGAAGATCCCGCAGGGCTTCGCCTAAGCCGGTGCGAGTTATGGTGGATCTAGGGTTTTCCGGCGATCTAGGTTTAGAAGGCCGGAGTGGAGGAGGAGGAAGAGTTGGCGGCGGCTAGGGCGACGGCGACGGGCCGGCGGCGCGTTGACGCAGGGCGGCGGCACGGCGGCGGCGCACGGGTGGGGAGGGCTGGCTCTTGTGTTTTTTGGGGCAGCCCTCCCCCCTATTTATGAGAGGGGGGCAGCCTTGGGAGGGGATAGTTTGAATCCAAACCCAGACCCAAGTTGGATTGAAGGAAGGACTCTTTCCTTCTTCCACTAGAAAACCATTGTTCCAGTTTGACTTTTCAAACCTCCCTTTTGACTTTCAATTTAGAGCTTTAATTCTCTCTCGCAAATGCCCAAACCAAGTGACATAGGATAAGATATAATTATTCCACTCACCCATGACATATTCATGGACCATTCCCCTTCCTGTCCGGTGAACCTTCTAGAACCTCTCCGATGAAAACATCGAAATCATTCCTGAACTCCGGAATCGGACATTCCTTATATGAATCTTATTCTCCGGACCATTCTGGATCTCCTCGTGATATCCCGGATCTCTTCCGAGACTCCGAACAACATTCGGTATCCCTACTAACATTCCATATCTACTAAACAACATTGAATCCTTAAGTGTGTCTCCCTACGGTTCGTGAATTATGCGGACATGACCGAGACACTTCTCCGATCAATAACCAATAGAGGAATCTAGAAATTCATTTGGCTCCCACATATTTCAACGATTAATTTCCGATCGAATGAATCACTTACATACGATACCAATTTCCCTTTGTCTCGCGATAGTTTACTTATCCGAGGTTTGATCGTCGGTATCTCTGCATACCTAGTTCAACCTCGTTACCGATAAGTACTCTTTTCTCGTTCCCATGATATGTGATCCCTTGTGAGCCAGTCACATGCTTGCAAGCCAATTGGATGACATTCCACCGAGAGGGCCCAGAGTATATCTATTCGTCATATGGATGGACAAATCCCACTCTTGATCCATGTGCCTCAACACATACTTTCCGAACACTCAATGCCACCTTTATATCCACCCAGTTACGGTGTGGTGTTTGATGTCATCAAAGCATCCTTCTGGTGATGGTGATTAGCATGATCTCATGGTCGAAGGCATTAGGTTACTATGTATCAAAAAGCTTATAGCAAATGAACTATTGAAATGACTTGATCTTAATGCTACACTTATCTATAGGAGTATGTCCATCATACCATTCTCCTAATGGTATGATCTTGTTGTTAAAAACATCTCAATCTTCTTGATCGGGAAACCACGATCAACTATTAACCAACAAACTAGTATTACAAAGAGGCTTTACTAGGGACTCTAGTTTAGTTTACAAATCACACAAGTATTGATGTTTCCGGTTAATACTATTATAGCATGAATGTAAACATTTATCATAAACACAAAGATATAATAATAACCACTTTTATTAATGCCTCTAGGGCATATCTCCAACAGCATGTCACCTAAAAAATTATTCTTTTTATCACTTACCTACTCAAGGACGAGCAGGAGTTAAGCTTGGGGATGTTGATACGTCAGAAATGTATCTATAATTTTAGATGCTCCATGCTTGTCTAGTATCTACTTTGCTTTGCTTTTTCTACACTTTGAGGTAATTTTTACACGTCTTCTGGTACTAACCTATTAACAAGTTGCCATAGTGCCACTTGCCTGTTTTCTGCTGTTTTTGGTTTTAGAAAAGCTAGTAAATAAATATTGTCGGAATTGGACGGGACAAACATCAAAGTCAATAACTTTCCGTGGGGAACAAGAAGTCTAGAGGGGAGACGAGGAAGCGGGCCAGGGCGGCCAACCCCCTAGGCACGGGATAGGGCCTCCCCTAGGGTTTGACCCCCTGGTCGCCTTCTTGGCCTCCCCCTAGGGTTTGACCCCCCTGGTCGCCTCCTTGGCCTCCCCCTTCGCCTATAAGAAGCCCCCGATGCAGAAACCCTAAGTACCCGATCAAATCTCCACGAAACCTTCTGTAGCGGCCGCCACCGTCGTCCCTAGATCGGGGGGATCTGAAGTTCTTCCCGACACCCTGCCAGAGGGGAGATCATCTCGGAGGCCTTCTCTCTGGTATGATGTGTGAGTAGTTCCACCTTGGACTATGGGTCCATGTAGTAGCTAGATGGTTGTATCTCCTCCTTTGTGCTTTCATGTATAGATCTTGTGAGCTCCGTTCATGATCAAGATCTAATCTATTTGTAATCATGCATGTTGTGTTTGCAGGGATCCGATGGATATTGAGATTATTATGTTGGTTTGATTAATGGTTTTGTCTTTATGATTCTATCATGTCTGTGTTGTTTGTGATCTTGCATGCTCTCCTGCAGTGACCTCGGATCGATAAGGATCCTAAGTCCCTGTGATTAACATGCTAGTCCCTGGATCAATAGATAACACTCACAGTCGATGAAATATCATGTAAACACAAAGTATTTATTACACGGAGAATCCAGAGTATGAATTTATTACAAAATTGCTTAGCATTAAGCTAGCTCACATAACAGCGGAAACATAAAAGCAGCTTGAGTCCATCAACGCCCCATGCTTGTTGAGTGTAGACTCGCGATCCCTACACACCTTTCAATCTTCAGATTCTGCACATAAAACGTGCAGCCAACAAGTTGGGTCAATACTTTGAATGTATTGGCAATTTACACCAAGGAGAGAAAAAGGCTATCTCTGCATGCAAGGCTAGTTTAGGCTGTAGAGTTCATTTGCTCAAAGCTAGTTTTCTTAACTAGAGAGAAGAAGAGAAGATTGTCCTACTTTGTAAACATTTGCTTAGATAAAATAAGGTCGAGTGGCACACGAGGATATTACGCACCAAGTGTCCAAACAACCAAACACTTGGATATTATGCACCAAGTGACACTTGGATATTACACACCAAGTTCCCAAAATCCCACCCATTGGCGATATTACTCACGCCTTGGGGTTTTAAAACTTTGTTTTTAGAAAAGAGAGAGGAAGATCCTTCAGAGGCTCCATCCTTCAGACTCTCATTATTGTTCTGTTACCGTGAACACGGTTGATCGATCAGATTGCAATACTCTCGAGAGTTTGTGCACTTTACCCACAATCCACGATCAAGTCCTTTTACAGACAAGACCATGGCGAGGCTTTCCCTTAGTAGCCCATCTACCTTCTGGATCCAACCGTGCCAAGAACCTCCAAATGTTGGTACCCAGGTGAGGTTTCCCACTAAGTACTAGGCCAAGACAGAGCCCATAATGTATTGTGGTTGCACTGGAAGCTTCTGAATTCTGAAACATGGCAGACTTCTTTGATTCCTGGGCGGCCGTCCTCCACAAAAATCTCACTCGTTGACCCGACAACCATTCCGCCCAGAAGAAATCTTAGTTTTATTTTGAAGTGGATTTGAGAAGAAAAGTTTGCTCTAGAGAGCCTTTATACTTAGAAAAATTCTTTGTCTTTCGAACCCCCCAACGGTACTTTGTATATATAGCATAGCAAGAAATACTTAGCAAAAACAGGGGTAACCTATTAGGAGGTAAATCCTAAGTATAGAGCTACTCATGGCATACTACAAAATCATCGCACTTGCAAAATAATACTAAGGAAAATTCTACTAGAACATCCTACACATGCAGACTACAGAATTTTGAAGATCACATGCATAGAATCAAAACTGGAACAAAAGTTATGAACAAGTGGTGTAACTTGCCTTGATCCGAGCAGCACTCTACACAATAGTACTCCTTAGCGCACTCCAAACAATCTAACGAATCACAAACATAGATCTGATCACAACTTGCTCAAAACATATCATAGAGGAAATCATGCATGCATGCACATGGTAATTTATGCAAGGTGGGTTCTTCTAAATTGACCAAGGTAGCAAGATTGTGTCGCAGTAGTGTAAGGATGTCACTAGGATTGATTTCCCAAAGGTTTAGATCTAATTGAATCACTAAAACAATTCCTAGGATTATAGGGAGATCAAACCATCTAATTAGCCCCAAGCTAGATCTAATGATCCTAAGCAAAGTTTAATGATTTAGATCAGTAGATATTGTGGAAACAAAGTTATTGCAACAAGAATCAATTAAAACAGAATTTTAATTATTTTTCTATAGAATAAACACTCTAATCTAGTGATTAAAATCTACACCTAAAACCTTACTGTAAACTTGGAATATTATTGTAGATCTGGATTCTACATAAAATTAGGAATCCAACCGGTATATTATAAGCTAAAATTGGCCAAGTAGTTATTTTTCTATGATTTTCGCAATAATTAGCTCAAATCTGCAAAATTGAACTAAACTAGTCTAACCCCAACTCAAGACGCGCCAGGTGGCAGCGCCTGGTTGGTCCAGCTGGGAAACCGCGGCGCTGGCGCGGCTACTGATGTGTGCGGCCACGTGGCACGCCATGACTTGCTGATACCCCTTCGATACCACTTCTAATCTAACGCGTTCAATCTCGATCCGACGGACAGGAGAGGCGGCGGCGACTTACAGGGTGTGACGGCGGCGTGGGGCGGCGGTGGCGTCGGCGATGATGGCTGGCGGCGCTCTGGTGGCTCCCCGCGGTGGTGGCGTGGTCGACGGGGTGCATCTGGCCTTCGCGGTCACGCTCGCGTCCTCGGCGTCGCCTATCTCATCCTCAAGCCGCGTCAGATGGCGGCCGACCGTCTCGACCTCCGGCGAGACTCCGACGACAAATCGCGGGCGGCGCGGGCTCCTGAACAAGGGGAAAAAGGCGCAGGCGGCGCGGATGTTAAAGGAGGAAGGCAAGGAGCAGAGATGGGAGGGTGGGGCTCCTCAGTTCTGGGCGGTGCGCTCACCGTCTGAAGCTTCAGCGGCGGCACTCCGGCGAGATCAACCGATCGACAACCCTGCCGCGATTTCTCGAATCAAACTAGGGTTCTGGCTGGCGAGGGACGGGGGATCTTATAGGCCTCTTGACTTGGCGGTGGGGGCACGGATTCGATCCGAATTCGGCCGATATTCCCAGTCGGTTGCGCGACAGTCGCCGTGTTCGTCCTGGAGTCGACAAGGGCGCTGACGTGTGGGTCCGGGCGGTCAGCGGGTGCAGGCAGGTGGCGGCTGCGCTGGTGGGCTAGTGGCGGGCTACGGAGGCTGGTGCTAGCAAGCTAGGTGTCGCGCGTGCGCGGGAGGGCTGGCGCAGCCGGCCCAAATAGACTAGGTCGTTGCCCCCTTTTTTTTTCTTAATAAGTTTTTTTTTTCAATTTCTGTTTTACTAAACCTTAAATATCTTTTGCATATAAAGTCCAAACATGATGAAACCAACTTCTAAATTTTTATAAAATTAAGGTGGTCAACATAGGGCCATAGTATAATGTTTTACAAGGTTTTTTAGAAGGGTCAAACTTGACCTACTGTAATAATGCTTACATATGGCAAAACACTATTAGGGTTTTGCTAGGTTTAGGTGTTTAGGATTTGTTGTAAAAATTCATTTGTAGAATGCAATGATGCATGGAACTAATAGCATCCTAATATAAAATCTGGGATGTTACAAACCTACCCCCTTAAGAGGAATCTCGTCCCCGAGATTCGGGTTGGCTAGCAAATAGGTGTGGGTGCTCTGCCCTCATGTCTTCTTCACGCTCCCAAGTAGCTTCTTCCTCGCAGTGGTGGTTCCATTGTACCTTGTAGAATCTTATAGTCTTGGTGCGGGTAATCCTTTCAGCTGTTTCTAGTATTTTGATGGGTTTTTCCTCATAGGTAAGGTCATTCTCCAATTGAACCTCATCTAGGGAAACGGTGTCTCTTAGCGGTGTCTCGGCCATCTCCGGGTGACACTTCTTTAGTTGCGACACATGAAACACATCATGAACAGTCAGTCCTTCCGGCAACTCCAACTGATAAGCAACTTCCCCTTCACGGGCCAGAACCTTATATGGTCCTATGAATCGTGGGGCTAACTTGCCCTTGATTCCGAACCTCTTAACTCCTCGTAGGGGTGAAACTCGGAGATACGCACGGTCCCCTATTTCATAGGCCACATCTCTGCGCTTGGAATCAGCGTAACTCTTCTGTCGGGATTGGGCTACCTTTAGCCTATCCTGAATCTGCCATACTTTTTCTTCGGCATCCTTTATCAAGTCAGGTCCAAAAAGACTGCGTTCACCAACTCCATTCCATAGCAATGGAGTCCTACACTTCCTGCCATATAGAACTTCAAACGGAGCCATCTTGATACTTGTCTGATAGCTGTTGTTGTATGAGAACTCAGCATACGGCGGGTTATCGTCCCAACTAGACCCATAGTCTAGTGCGCAAGCTCTCAACATATCTTCCAAAATTTGATTCACCCTTTCTGTTTGGCCGTCTGTCTGAGGGTGGAAGGCAGTACTGAATTCTAGTCGAGTCCCAAGAGACTCATGTAGCTGTCGCCAAAACTTTGAAGTAAACTGGGTGCCTCTATCTGACACAAGTCCTTTGGGAACACCATGCAGACTTACAATTCTTGACATGTATATCTTAGCAAGCTTAGCACTTGTATAAGTGGTTTTTACGGGGATGAAGTGAGCCACCTTGGTAAAGTGGTCCACCACTACCCAGATAGAATCAAATCCAGAACGAGTCCGGGGAAATCCCGTGATGAAATCCATTCCTACCTTATCCCACTTCCAGTCGGGTATAGGTAGTGGTTGAAGTAGTCCTACCGGTTTCTGATGCTCGGCTTTAACTCTATTGCATACATCACACAGAGAAATATACTCTGCAATATCTCTTTTTAGGTTATTCCACCAGAATCTATCCTTCACATCCATGTACATCTTCGTGTTACCTGGATGAATTGAGTATGGCGAATCATGAGCTTCTTGTAGAATCATCTTCCTGATATCAGGGTCATTGGGAACACACAAACGCTTCCCATACCAGAGGGTTCCTTGTTCGTCCAGACGAAATTCTTTAGTCTTTCCTTCACTTATCCTGATTCTTATTTCTTCCAACTCTTTATCTCCCTTTTGTGCTTCCTTGATTCTCTCTTGGAAGGTGGACACTATTTCCATAGTCGCTACGTGCCCTTTCGGAAATATCTCTAGCCTGAGATCCCTGAGTTGTTTGCATAAATCCTCTGGAAGTTCGCATGCGGTAAGTCCATTTACATACACCTTACGACTTAAGGCATCAGCCACCATGTTTGCCTTTCCGGGCTGGTATTGTAAATCCAAGTCATAATCCTTAGTTAGCTCAAGCCATCTTCGTTGTCTCATATTCAACTCCTTTTGGGTGAAGATGTACTTCAAACTCTTGTGATCTGTGAACACATCACAATGTTTGCCCATGAGGTAGTGTCTCCATACCTTGAGTGCATGAACCACAGACGCAAGTTCCAAATCATGTGTGGGGTAGTTGTGTTTGTGGTTCTTAAGTTGCCGGGAGGCATAGGATACCACCTTCCCATCCTGCATCAATACACTTCCAAGTCCTTGTCGAGAAGCGTCACAATAGACTTGAAAATCCTTCTGGATATCAGGAAGACACAGAACTGGTGCCGTTACAAGGTGTTTCTTCAACTCTTGAAAACTTGCTTCACATGCCTCGGTCCATAGGAACTTCTTCTCCTTCTTTAATAGTTCCGTCATGGGTTTTGCTATTTTGGAAAAGTTTTCAATGAACCTCCGATAATATCCTGCGAGGCCCAAGAAACTCCTAATATCTCCCACATTCTTGGGTGACTCCCATTCCGTCACGGAAGCTACCTTACTAGGATCTACGGCAACTCCTTTTGCCGACACAACATGACCAAGGAATCCCACTTCCTTTAACCAGAACTCGCACTTGTTGAATTTGGCATACAACTTGTGTTCTCTTAGTTTCTCCATAATAAGGCGTAGATGTTTATCATGTTCCTTCTCATCCTTAGAGTATATGAGTATATCATCTATGAATACCATGATAAACTTGTCCAAATATTCCATGAACACCTTGTTCATCATGGTCATGAAGTTTGCTGGGGCATTGGTTAGACCAAACGACATTACGGTGTACTCATACAATCCGTATCTTGTGGTGAATGCTGTTTTGGGCACATCCTGTTCTCGAATCTTTAGCTGAAAGTAGCCTGATCGCAGATCGATCTTTGAGAACACACTTTCTCCCTTTAACTGGTCAAACAAGTCATTGATGTTGGGCAGAGGATACTTATTCTTAATCGTCACTTCGTTCAACGAGCGGTAGTCCACAACCAGCCTCTTGGTCTTATCCTTCTTTTCCACCAATAGGACGGGTGCTCCCCAAGATGACGCGCTGGGTTGGATGAATCCCTTGTCCAATTGTTCGCTAAGCTGTTTCTTGAGTTCCTTTAACTCGCCCACATCCATCTTGTATGGTCTCTTAGCTATCGGCCCCGTGCATGGCATCAAATCAATGAGGAACTCGATATCACGGTCGGGTGGCATTCCTGGTAGTTCCTCCGGGAAGAAATCTGGGTATTCCTTTACAATAGGTACCTCCTCCAAGCTAATCCCCTTAAGAGAGTTCACCATGACTTCTTTAAGTGCGAAATTCGACTTGATACGAATCCTCTTCCCTTCCGGTGTGGTGAGCATGACAGTTCTTTTGGCACAATCTATGACTCCTTCATATTCGGTCATCCAATTCATGCCCAGGATGATGTCTAATCCTTGTGATTCTAGAACTACTAGACTTGTGGGAAAGATGTGTGTTCCAATCCTTAGTTCTAGGTCCCGGCAACCGGAGTTTGCCACTATTTCTCCCCCAGGAGAACTTACCCTTAGAGGAAAGTTTATAGTCTCCGTTGGTATCTTGCCTCTATCCACAAATACCCTTGATATGAATGAATGCGATGCACCAGTATCAAAAAGAACAACTGCGGGAATAGAATTGAGTTTGAACTTACCAATCACAGAGTCTGGCGCATCACAAGCGTCCTCCATAGAAACATGATTTACCGTGGCTTTGACAAACGGATTTGGCTTCTTCCCGTTTCCATTGCCATGGTTGTGTCCATTTCCATTCCCATTGCCATTGCCATTCTTCTTCTCGGGGCAAGAGGTTGCATAGTGCCCTGTCTTGTTGCACTTGAAGAATGTCACCTCACTGAGATCCTTTCCATTGCTGCCATTCCCATTGCAGTTCTTATGCCCATTGTGTTTGTGGCCACCATGGTTATGACCGTTATAGTTGTGGCCATTATTGTTATAAGGTGGTGGTGAGGAATTGCGCTGCTTCTGGTACGGAACAGAGTGTTTGTGAGGGTTAGATTTCCTCTTGCGGTTTTCTATGATCTTCCTCTTTGATTCAACCACAATGGCTCTGTCCAGGAGTTCCTGAAAGTTGTCAAATTTCTGAGCCACAAGCTGAATGGATATCTCATCATTGATCCCTCTTAAGAACTCCTCCTGTCTCTTGGCATCAGTGGAAACATCATCGGGTGCATAACAGGCTAGCTTATTGAAAAGCTCTCCATACTCGGTGACAGAACGGTGCAGCTGGTGTAGGTCGCGAAACTCGCGCCTCTTCAGAGTCATGACACCAGCAGCCACATGATGAGTGTGAAAAGCTAACTCAAACTGTTCCCAAGTGATAGCACCAATATCCGGGTGGGTGACTTGGTAGTTATCCCACCATTCTGCAGCAGGTCCTTCAAGCTGGTGTTCGGCATAACGCACCCTGTCGGCTCCGACAGCTTGCACGGTGTCTAGCTTCTTGTTGATCGTACGCAGCCAGTCATCAGCGATGATTGGTTCAGTGCTGCTAGTGAAGGTAGGTGGGTTCAGCCTCAAAAGCCGAGTCAAGCGATCCTGTTGAGGAGGTGGCGGAGGCGGTGGTGGCGGCGGGTTGTTGTTGTTGTTTTGCATGTTCTGAGTGAGCAGTTGGATCAGCTGGTTCTGAGTGGCCAAAAGTTGTGCTATTTCTGGCGGGATTTCGGAGTTCGCACGTCTTGGCGGCATCTGTGGGGTTTAAGAGAATAGTTAAGAAATATACAGAAAGACTAAGTAGTAAACTCCTACCCTTATGAAAACACACCAAGCACACAAGGCACACAAGACATAACAACACAGCTTAACACAGAAAACAACCAAGTTTAACTGAACCAGACTTGTCTTGGTATTTATTACAATTGTGAATAACGTTCTACTATAGAATTAAAGGTGGTCCAACTATCACACATCTTCCACGCCTTCCTCTTCCTCGTCCTCAAACGAGTAGCCTTCCTGCTCTAGAGTTGTCTTGCACAACTCCATCTCCTTTGTGGTGGCTTCAAGCTTCTCTTGGAGGTTCTTTATCTCATCCTGTAGCTTCTTGGTAGTGGCTTCCAGCTGCTCCTGAAGTCCCTCCTTCTCGCTTTGTAGCTCCTCCACTAAACTTGACTTCTTTGCGGCTTCAAGTTGCTTTGCCAAGTCCCTCTTGGAAGCACGCACATCATTGATTATCTTGCAAAGGCCTTCAGTTTGCACTTCATCTCCATCGATCTGCTGTTTGAGTTCCCTAATTCTCTTGTTTTTATTTATCACCCTCTTCTCTTGGTTAGCGAACTTCTTCTCTTGGTCCTGGAATTTTATCTCTTGGAGCTTCATTGCCTCCTCCTGCTGCTTGATCATTTCCTCCTTCTCCTTGATGAGGGCGCATAGCTCGTCGTTCTTCAACATCTCGAGGAAGGTACCCTTTTCAAGGTCATGGATGTGGCACTCCAAGTCTTGATATTGTGTTCTTCGGTGCTTGGTAGAAGTTCTTTCCTCAAAGGTTAACTCCATGGGAATTCCTTCCTCATCTCGTCTTCCAAAGAGGCTGCCGCGGTGTCCTTGGAGAGCTTCATGATGACGTCCACATAGGCGACCAATGAGTTGCTGCAAGCTGATGCTAAGGGCCTTCTCCTTGGAATCGCTAACAATGTGGATTGCTATGTCTTCCTCCGGGTTCTTGCCTCGCTCTTTTCCTGGCTGGATGACCTTGACTCCCCAACAGCCGTCCTTGTGGAGTTTCTTCATTGTGCTCCCCTGGATTGTTGGGAGAGGAAGATCCAAACGTGTGAGTAGATCCATGAGGCATCCACCAAAGCGAAGGGGCTCGATGTCCGCGACGGTGTCGTATAGGAAGCTTGTCATCTTTGAGTTGGAAGAATGAAGGTTAGATACTTAAACAAGTAGAGGAAAGCAGATACTAGAAGTGCGGAAAATAACTTAGTAGAAAAACAAGTAAGGCACAAAAGTTAGAGGTGGTTCCAATCCTAGGGTCACGTCCTACAGACAACGATGTGCTCTGATACCGTCTGTAGTGACCTCGGATCGATAAGGATCCTAAGTCCCTGTGATTAACACGCTAGTCCCTAGATCAATAGCTAGCACTCACAGTCGATAAAATATCATGTAAAACACAAAGTCTTTATTACACGGAGAATTCAGAGTATGAATTTATTACAAAATTGCTTAGCATTAAGCTAGCTCACATAACAGCGGAAACATAAAAGCAGCTTGAGTCCATCAACGCCCCAGGCTTGTCGAGTGTAGACTCGCGATCCCTACGCACCTTTCAATCTTCGGATTCTGCACATAAAACGTGCAGCCAACAAGTTGGGTCAATACTTTGAATGTACTGGCAATTTACACCAAGGAGAGAAAAAGGCTATCTCTGCATGCAAGGCTAGTTTAGGCTATAGAGTTCATTTTCTCAAAGCTAGTTTTCTTAAGTAGAGAGAAGAAGAGAATATTGTCCTACTTTATAAACATTTGCTTAGATAAAATAAGGTCGAGTGGCACACGAGGATATTACGCACCAAGTGTCCAAACAACCAAACACTTGGATATTACGCACCAAGTGACACTTGGATATTACACACCAAGTTCCCAAAATCCCACCCATTGGCGATATTACTCACGCCTTGGGGTTTTAAAACTTTGTTTTTAGAAAAGAGAGAGGAAGATCCTTCAGAGGCTCCATCCTTCAGACGCTCATTATTGTTCTGTTACCGTGAACACGGTTGATCGATCAGACTGCAATACTCTCGAGAGTTTGTGCACTTTACCCACTATCCACGATCAAGTCCTTTTAGAGACAAGACCATGGCGAGGCTTTCCCTTAGTTTCCCCTCTACCTTCTGGATCCAACCGTGCCAAGAACCTCCAAATGTTGGTACCCAGGTGAGGTTTCCCACTAAGTACTAGGCCAAGACAGAGCCCATAATGTATTGTGGTTGCACTGGAAGCTTCTGAATACTGAAACATGGCAGACTTCTTTGATTCCTGGGCGGCCGTCCTCCACCAAAATCTCACTCGTTGACCCGACAACCATTCCGCCCAGAAGAAATCTTAGTTTTATTTTGAAGTGGATTTGAGAAGAAAAGTTTGCTCTAGAGAGCCTTTATAATTAGAAAAATTCTTTGTCTTTCGAACCCCCCCAACGGTACTTTGTATATATAGCATAACAAGCAATACTTAGCAAAAACAGGGGTAACCTATTAGGAGGTAAATCCTAAGTATAGAGCTACTCATGGCATACTACAAAATCATCGCACTTGCAAAATAATACTAAGGAAAATTCTACTAGAACATCCTACACATGCATACTACAGAATTTTGAAGATCACATGCATAGAATCAAAACTGGAACAAAAGTTATGAACAAGTGGTGTAACTTGCCTTGATCCGAGCAGCACTCTACACAATAGCACTCCTTAGCGCACTCCGAACAATCTAACGAATCACAAACATAGATCTGATCACAACTTGCTCAAAACATATCACAGAGGAAATCATGCATGCATGCACATGGTAATTTATGCAAGGTGGGTTCTTCTAAATTGACCAAGGTAGCAAGATTGTGTTGCAGTAGTGTAAGGGTGTCACTAGGATTGATTTCCCAAAGGTTTAGATCTAATTGAATCACTAAAACAATTCCTAGGATTATAGGGAGATCAAACCATATAATTAGCCCCAAGCTAGATCTAATGATCCTAAGAAAAGTTTAATGATTTGGATTAGTAGGTATTGTGGAAACAAAGTTATTGCAACAAGAATAAATTAAAACATAATTTTAATTATTTTTCTATAGAATAAACACTCTAATCTAGTGATTAAAATCTACACCTAAAACCTTACTGTAAACTTGGAATATTATTGTAGATCTGGATTCTACATAAAATTAGGAATCCAACGGTATATTATATGCTAAAATTGGCCAAGTAGTTATTTTTCTATGATTTTCGCAATAATTAGCTCAAATCTGCAAAATTGAACTAAACTAGTCTAACCCCAACTCAAGACGCGCCAGGTGGCAGCGCCTGATTGGTCCAGCTGGGAAACCGCGGCGCTGGCGCGGCTGCTGACGCGTGCGGCCACGTGGCACGCCGTAACTTGCCGATACCCCTTCGATAGCACTTCTAATCTAACGCGTTCAATCTCGATCCGACGGACAGGAGAGGCGACGACGACTTACAGGGTGTGACGGCGGCGTGGGACGGCGGTGGCGTCGGCAATGATGGCTGGCGGCGCTCTGGTGGCTCCCCGCGGTGGTGGCGTGGTCGACGGGGTGCAGCTGGCCTTCACGGTCACGCTCGCGTCCTCGGCATCGCCTATCTCGTCCTCAAGCCGCGTCAGATGGCGGCCGACCATCTCGGCCTCCGGCGAGACTCCGACGACAAATCGCGGGCGGCGCGGGCTCCTGAACAAGGGGAAAAAGGCGCAGGTGGCGCGGATGTTAAAGGAGGAAGGCAAGGAGCAGAGATGGGAGGGGGGCTCCTCAGTTCTGGGCGGAGCGCTCACCGTCCGAAGCTTCAGCGGCGGCACTCCGGCGAGATCAACCGATCGACAACCCTGCCGCGATTTCTCGAATCAAACTAGGGTTCTGGCTGGCGAGGGACGGGGGATCTTATAGGCCTCTTGACTTGGCGGTGGGGGCATGGATTCGATCCGAATTCGGCCGATATTCCCAGTCGGTTGCGCGACGGTCGCCGTGTTCGTCCTGGAGTCGACGAGGGCGCTGACGTGTGGGTCCGGGCGGTCAGCGGGTGCGGGCAGGTGGCGGCTGCGCTGGTGGGCTGGTGGCGGGCTACGGAGTCTGGCGCTAGCAAGCTAGGTGCCACGCGTGCGCGGGAGGGCTGGCGCAGCCGGCCCAGTTAGACTAGGCCGTTGCCCCCTTTTTTTTTTCTTAATAAGTTTTTTTTTTCAATTTCTGTTTTACTAAACCTTAAATATCTTTTGCATATAAAGTCCAAACATGATGAAACCAACTTCTAAATTTTTATAAAATTAAGGTGGTCAACATAGGGCCATAGTATAATGTTTTACAAGGTTTTTTAGAAGGGTCAAACTTGACCTACTATAATAATGCTTACATATGGCAAAACACTATTAGGGTTTTGCTAGGTTTAGGTGTTTAGGATTTGTTGTAAAAATTCATTTGTAGAATGCAATGATGCAAGGATGATGCATGGAACTAATAACATCCTAATATAAAATCTGGGATGTTACATCTCCGTTGTTAGTAGCTATCTTGGCCAAGTAGTTGCTAGTGACTCCAAGAGGGGATATTTATGCTCGATAGTGGGTTCATGCCTCTAGTTTCCAAGGGAAGTGAAAATAATCTCTTCAGTTGTAGATGTGCCATTGCTACTAGGGATAAAACAACGGTATCTTGTTCATGGAACATGTGGACTGTTTACCTTACACACTTTGCTTAAAGCAGTTGTCTGTTGCTTGCAACTTAATATTGGAGGGGGTTCGGATGATAACCTGAAGGTGTCATAGATGCAGTTGGATGGCGGTCTATGTATCTTGTTGTATTTCCCAAACGAATCTTATAGGATCTTTCTGACTAGTAATTGCATTGTTATGCCTTGCTCAGTTCCTGTCAATTGCCCTCTGTAATTTGTTTACCCTTCATACCTGTTGTTTATCTAAGGAGAGCACCTGTAGTGAACTATGGACCCCGGTCCAATCTTTACCATTGATACATCTTCCACTGTTACTTGTTTACTTGCTGCAAACCATTACCTTCCACACCATACGTTTAATCCTTTGTTACAGCAAACCGGTGAGCTTGACAACCTCACTGATTCGTTGGGGCAAAGTCTTGAGTTTGTGTTGTGCAGGTCTCCGTGTTGCTTGCAACACCTGTGTGACGTTTCCTTCCTCCTTATGGTTCGATAACCTTGGTCTCTACTGAGGGAAAGCTTGCTGTTGTGCTCATCATACCTTGCTCTTGGGGTTCCAACAAAGGCCTCTCCGACAGGCAATCATTCATGCGATAGAATTTTTTGTTTTCCATGCTACGAACCCTACCCGCGCCACCACCATCCGTTGCGACCTGCAGCCGTTGGGAGGTCTACCTTGTCCCCAACATCGATTCAGACGACGAGGGCGCCTTCAACCACTCCGACGTCGACCTTGACAGCGAGGACGACAACTATGAGGAGGAGGACAACATCGTCGCCAAGTAGGAGGCGGTGGACGACGTTGCCGCTAACCTGCCCCCGGAGTACCACGAGGTGATGGCGCGGGGCTACAACGAGGACGCCTTCACCAAGCAGGCCATCACGGCCATCGCGCGGGATGAGGAAGCCTATTGGGTCGGCTACGAGGAGGTCGTCCAGCTCACCAACATGGTGGCGCAAGCGAACGCCATGCTGCCTCCACTGCCTCTGTTGCCGGAATGGGCGCGAGCAATCGCTCTGGAGGTGGGGATGGAGCTGGCGTACCTCCAGCACGGTTGGGCGCCATGGACTGTGCAGGTGATCAATCCACCCGCGCCTGCGCCTGCTTTGGTCCTGCCACCGCCCAACCTCTGGATGCCTCCGGAGTATATCGACCTCGACCCATAAATGGACGAGGCGGCGCCGGCGCGCGAAGATCGTTAGCTAGGGTTTAGGGCTAGTTTAAATTCCGTTTTTTATATTTTGAATGTAAAATAAGTATGAAATGTATGAAATTTGCCCCTTTTTAGCGCGAACGGTTTAAGTTTGAATCTAAAAAAAGTCTCACCTAGGCCGGGCAAATGGGTCGCGCCGCTGGGCGCGGTCGGTCGAACATACCGGACCTCGATCCAAAAGCGAACGCGGACCGATCCAAACAGACATAAACAAACCGTTTGGATCGACCAGATGGGTTGGCCCGGTGGAGATGCCCTTAGCGGGTCTGCGCGCGCACGCTTGAGAGCCGCTTGATTCGGTAGATACAGTGCAGTTTCACCTCCTCGTTGATTCACAACCATTGGATGTGGTAATTTAGTTCCTTAGAGCAAGACTAGCAGTCCCTGTACTCCGCGAACCCGTAAACACGAAGTACAAGGCACTGAACTCATGTTTTGGCGTGCATATTTGTCACTGCAGATCAGTAACCGTAAACTCGAACCGTATTACAAAATCAAAGTAAACGCATGAAGAACAACACGAAACACACGGATGAACTGCAAAATTCACTTAATTTACATGTAATTAGATCAAAATACATGTCTAAATCTACCCCTAATGTGACCCCTAAGTCTACCCGGTGGCGACCGCCGGAGCTCCGGCATCGCAGAGCTCTCGTCATGGCCCTAATCCCCTCCCTCGGCGCCATCACCACGGTGGGCGCGCTTCGCAGCGTGCTGCGCGCCTCCATGGCGGCGAAGGCCTCGCGGGCGTTCATCTCCGTCACCGTAGCCTCAGACGCCGCGCAGGCCTCGGTGAGGGCGGCGGCTCCTCGTTGTCGTCGCGGGTGAAGAAAAGGCCCGCGTTGTGGCCCGTGTTGCGTACCGCCGATGCGGGAGCAGGATCGTGCGGAGCAGGCACATGGACGAGCTCCGGGAGCTCGCGGTACTCCGCGAGCGATGACGTCGGGTGCATGCCGCGGTTGCTCCACTTCTTCGCGGCGCGGCGGCAGGCACCGATCGTGTGGACCCAGGGCGCCCATGCGGCCAGATCGTAGCCGTAGCCGTGCCCTCCATCGCCATGGCCGACGCGCCCGCCCGAGCCGACGCATCCCCCGATCTGTCCCCACCAGCCGGCGCCGCCTCGATCTCCTCCGTCACCGGATTCGTCGCTGCCGTGCGATACTGCACCCACACGACCTCCCCCTTGACCTACACGGATGCTCATCTCGCCGGAATCGCTCGCCGGAGTAACCAAAATATGGCGGTGGCGCGAGGGCAAAGAGGCAGCGCGGAATAAGGGTTTCACCCTTTTTTCCACCACTGTACCTCATAAATAAGGGTTAGGAGCGGCGATTAACGGGCCCCGGGCCGGGTAAAATCGTCGGAATTATACGGGTTTGCCTCTTCTACTGGCTGTGCTAGGCAGAGAGATCTCCTCGTCACGTCACCTTCTTTTTTCTTGCTCATCCGGGTCGCGCACCTCGAGGTGTAAAAACATAGATCCTGTGTTGGTCAAAATATCTACACGCTGCCTCTCTCCCACCCCTCTTTCCCTCTCCCATTCTCTCGTCTCCAACCTCCCCGACCATGGAACCAAATAGGAGGCCGTGGTAGCAGGCGGAAGGAGGCGCTGTAGGTGCTCATCCCGGAGGACCAGGTTTGTCCCCGTCAGCCTCGTTTTTGTTGATAAACTTGGGTGGGGCGGGGCTGTCGTGAAGATTGTCCGGGAAAGTCGCATCTAGGTGCTTAGGTGGAGAAGTGGGAGAGAGAGGTTGTCCCGGAGGTGGAGCAGGGGGTGGATCTTAAGGAGCCGCGCTCCTCCTAAGGTGGAGGATCAGCGAGAGATGGCGCTGTGCCGGGGTGGGGGAGCAGCGAGGGCCGGCTCTAGGTTAATGAGTTGTTGGGGTTGGGGATGGGTGGAGGGTCCTGGGGCAGATAGTGACGGCAGCGTTCGCCCATGGCCCGGCCACATCTTCTCAGTGAAGGTCATCCTCGACACCTTCCAACACGATGGCACCTCCTCCTTGTTGAGAGCGGCGGTGGTGGGATCCTGCTAATCCATTCCCCTTCGGTATTTTTCAGGTTGAAACTGTTCCAATTCCGTTTTTTCTTCTTTCTATTCAGGTTGCTAGCGCTTTTACCTAAGCTGAGAATACTGACTCAGAAATGAAGAGTATCGAAGAGGTGGTATGTGATTTGGTAAGTGGATTTTCTGATTTACAGAGTTGGTCACATGATATAATTGTTGTTTTAAGATTGATTTCAATAATTTCCCATTGTTCCTGCAGGATAAGAACATGAATTTACTGGAAGCCAAACATGTGGGTATTGGTTTACATATTCTTTGTTATTTCAGCCCTTTTAGTTTGCGGTGTTCACTCTTATAGCAAAATAAAGGAAGGAAGACTGCAGCCCTTTTAGTTTGTGGGAGGAGAACGACGCGAGGGGAGAGGGTCGGTCTCACGAGGAAGGAGGATGTGGGGCGCGTTAGTCATACGCGGGGTCACATGCAACGCGTGACGCGCGGGTCGGGTGGTGGGTGGCGGTTTCGTGACGAGAGGGGTTTGCGACAGGGGAGGAGCGGGGCTGCCCGGCTGGGTGGGGTTTGCGTGAGTGTGCACGTCGCGCGTCGCACGCGTGCGTGCTGCGTGCCGCGATGGGAGGTGGGCCAAGGGAGTGGGGATTGGGGCGGGATCTAGGAGCGTGCCGCGCGGGTTGGCTGCGGCGGCGGCTGCAAGGTGTGGAGAGGAGGCGGTTTAGGGTTAGGCAGGGGTAGAATTAGGGTTTTGAGGGTTGATTGGGGTTGCTAGGGTTTCTAGGATTAGGGGTGGTAGTTGGCTAGCGGCTGGGCTTTTGGGCCTGGCGGCTGGCTGACTCCCCCAAAGGTTTTATAAAACTTTTTATATTAATATTTAGTTTTATTTTTCAAACCTTTTGCAAATAGTGTTAGATAAACAAAATATCCGGGAAGGGTCCGGGGTTTCGCATTTGAATAAAGAGAGGGGTATTTGTAGGAAATAAGAATAGGGCTTTCCGTAAATAGTTTCGGGCAAATAGATGCATGATGATGTCATGATGATGCACAAGGTATAACAACAACGATTTTCTAGTAGTGGTTTTACCCGGGGTGCTACACAATGTTACTTAACTTATCTTTATCTGATGCAAAAAAAAAGATGCACCGCCAGATTGTGTGTATGTTCTCAAAGCATGACCGCTCCTTGTCATCTGGTGATTTCAATTATAGCGCGAGAGGGGATGCTTGAGGTTAGTATAGATTTTTTTCAGAACATTACCACTAAAGTTTATGGATGGCAGCAAGATAACATCTGTCGGAAAACAGAAAATCACTAACATAGTGTGGCTTGGCATAATGCTTAAGCAATACTGCTCAACATGCTTTGTTTTCCTCCATATCAAACTAGCATAGGTGAGCTTAACTGAAGTACTTATAAAGAGGTAATATTTTTTTCTACCAGTGAAGAATGGAATAGAGTGGTCGTCAAAGTGGTCTGCCTTGATATGAAAGTGCCTATGTTACACGACCTGTATCATATGCTACAACACAGGAAAATGTATAGAGATTTCAAACTGATGGAAGAAGAGGCTCTCAAATCAGCAAATCTTGCTGCTCTTGTTTTATTTACAAAACGCAAGCATCGTATTTGTAGACGACATGAATCTAACAGAAATTAGAAAGTGCAAGGCTTGGCTTGCAAGTTGCCAGCTAAATTGTTGTCCGCATCGTCTTTGGCACCAATGTTCCAACAACGTGCAAATTCTTTATTGACTGAACTAGGTGTTACTTCCCATAAGAATAGAATCATAGGCTTACTGCTATCGCTATGATCCAGTTTATTTTGAATCTTCAGATAGCACCCCTAGCTTTAGTGCTTTCCATATCATCAGCCTTAATATTTCTCTGGCTCTTCACAGTAATCAAGGAAAGATTTTTCATCTCTAGAGCCCTCTAACCGACAACCTAATACCAGGTAAAGACGCAGCCCCTCTTTCTGCAACCGTTCTATACATACTGTCCATCTTAAAAGACCGCGTTTTTCTAATGTGATCTTCCTACGGTCCATCTCAGTATGTCAGGCGCCATGTGCCTTGCAAAGCAGACGTGAGGAGAGGCTTTTTTTACAGCAGGCTCAGCGGCCGCGTCTGTAGCACAGGTATGTTGTTTACTTGGTGTTTTCTAAGCAATGGCGATATGGAGTCACGTTCCATCTTCAGAACATCGACCATTTGGAAGTAAAAGAACTACAAGGAAAATAGACAGCTACCATGGACCATTCAGGCAGCTGATGTTATGTGCTTCGCTACCAGTTGGGTCCATGTTTCTAAGGCTTTCGATTTCCCTTTAGGCTTAGTGGTACTGGCTTATGTAACTGCTACCTGTTTTCGCCATCTTTATGAACTACACCATGTACTATTGTGTTTGGCGATGCAATATTGTCATTGGACAACATTTTAGCGTTTATTCGTGGCAGGAAACTATGATTAACAAAAAAAAACATACACATGTTTCTCCCCCTTCCTATCTTTTTACAGTGTGAAATACCAGTATATTTGTCCTGCAATCGTATTGATTAAACGAGATAGTGTATTATCACAGAAGATTCACATCTCTTGCAAAACTGCGATACAAATCAACCTAAGATCCGCTGAGTTATGTCTCATACTATTTCCTGCGATAATAAGAAACTTACTAGGAAACATGCCCGCGCGTTGCAGCGGGATAGAAAAAAATCAATCACTCTATGCGATGAAATCTTCACGTCTGCAATGACACAGATCGGCACTATCCACAAGGGAGATGTAGTATGTACGCCATTGTTCTCAGTAGCAGCAACCAGCAAGGCCTCGACGATATACAGGGCGAGTGGGGCTCCTCTAAGACTGTCTTTGTCACCAAGGTTAGTACACGATCTGGGGAGAACTGACCATGGGTAGCCTCGCCACGAACTTGATCAACGAACGACAAAAAACATGGCTCTTCAGCATGCACATCCTCATGACCACCTGTTGGTTGCTCCCGCCCACCGCTGCTTCCTCTTTCAGATCAACCGCCTCCCATGATGGCCACGATCGCTGTCGTGGCACGCCCTCATGGTGCAAGCAGGAACGATGTAGGCTATAGTCCCTTGGCTTTATCATGGGAGTCGGGCAGGTTGGCCTGAGTGGCTGGAGCAGCCTTCTCTCGTCCATGGCTAGCTGAACCTGCATCCGGTGCTCTGGCTAGGATACAAACAATTGATCTGATCTAGGTACTTACACGTATGCATGTTGCCAGTGACCTCATCTCCTGTTAGGATTGCGCGGCATGAGCACATCAAGCGCTTCAAATGCAGCAAACCCATCTTTGTGAATCATGAGATGTGACGTTGTGACCCTCATCAGCGTGAGCTTCCGCTGCTCGGCGATCCGTGGCGAAGCGACTCGCATCTCGTCTCGAGAGATTGGCGATGGTTGAGGCCACGCCCATAGGTGCGAGAGGCTACGATGATTAGTTATTTGAGGATATATGCTCGATCTAGTTGGAGCCAGACTCCACTACGGGGCTGGTGTGGACCTACGATGGACAATGATTCGATGTCGATCAGGTTCAAGTTGGACTCGGCTACTTGTTTTGCCGGTTCCCGTACGTGTCAGAGGAAGAGATCGGGACGTACGTACGGATGAAAGAATTCTTTCTTGCGGAACGAATCAAGTGTGACGGAAAAAATATTAGAAGAATTGAACATCTATTTTACTTACCGGTGGCGTTGGTGGTAATATGTGGTTTGGTGGGAGGGTAATTTGGTCCGCAAAAGTGTAGGAACGACAAGAAACGCTCTTTTCTTTATTATTAGTATACATATATATATATATATATATATATTAGGTATAACAGTTATTTTACTTACCAGTGGCGTTGGTGGTAATATGTGGTTTTGTGGGAGGGTAATTTGGTCCGAAAAAGTGTAGGAACAACAAGAAACGTCCTTTCCTTTATTATTAGGTATAGATTTAGAATAAAAAGTTGTTGTATTTAAATCTGTAGAAACTATTCTTGTTTTCTTCCTAAATTAAATACAACATGTTCTCACCGGTGCCAAGGTACATATGATTGATCTACCTACTTGAAATGGCTTCCCCCATCTCCACGCTAACACATTTGAGATCCTTGAGAGTACTTATATTTATGCTACCGTGCAATAAAAATAGTGCTACTTCGGTTACAATTCTTTCTATATATTTGTCTTCGAATTACTATACATTTTATTCTAAACTGAACATAATTAAAATGTGCGATGTGGTCAAGTGTATATGAGGATGAAACGATCCAGGGAGAAATATTGCTGTTGAAAAACGGTAGGATTAGCTCAATTGACCAGCTTTGGTCACACTCATGTGTGTAGTAGTTGGTTCAACCCGTTTCACATGGTGGCAGTTTGCCGTGGCCAAGCAACTTGGCATGAGAAAGTGAGTTTGGTATGTGTGATGCTCTGCGCATGTAGATAAAAATTGCTCAAAATTTTACTAAATAGATGAAGTTGTTACCTAAAAATATTGGGATGGAAACAATCTAGCTTTGGCATATAAAATTGCAAGTGCATAGAATGTCTATGATATCCATATCTCCTTCAGTCAAGATCTTGCACATGAAGTTCTTGGCCATTCTGAATTTTTTACTAGCTAAATTATTCGAACTATTAACTTGGTGTGTTCAGTTTGCAATTAACTATTTTCTCGTATTCTTGAGTAATCTATTCCATGGAACAGTAGCAAACATTCTTGCAGCTTTGTTTGTTAATCGGAACAAGCAGTATACCCTTGTACTGAATGCAACTATCTAATTCTTCTCCAGCTGGTGAAAGAAAAATCTGGATCCCCAGTTTACCTGAAAGTTTCGCCGAATCCTTTCATGATTGCCATACTTCTTTTAACTGTGCAACGCTATGTTCCTGTATGGGGTTTTCTTAACTGCTCTCAGCTGGGGGCAAAGGAACTATCTCAATTTAATTGACAAGAACTATTTTATGAAGTCTAGGCACCTCTTGTGTTAGGAACAATTGTGATATTCAGAATATATCCATTTGAATCTTGTGGAACAGACAAATCTGGATCCTCAGTTTACCTAAAAGTTCGCCGAATCCTTTCATGATTGTCCTACTTCTTTTAACTGTGCAATGCTATGTTACTGTATGGGGTTTTCTTAACTGCTCTCGGCTGGGGGCAAAGGAATTATCTCAATTTAATTGACAAGAACTATTTTATGAAGTCTAGGTACCTCTTGTGTTAGGAACAATTGTGATATTCAGAATATATCCATTTGAATCTTGTGGAACAGACAGTGTTGGATGGAAATTCACATATATTTTTCTCCACTGCAATCTGCTTAGGAGTTTGTAATGCAATTTAATATCCATATATTTAGGCATGTGTTCATTGCCATCTGCCATACATCTAATTTCCATTTGATCTATCGCACCTGTGTAACTGAATTTTGTCATGAGATATGGAATTCCTATGTTTCCGTTTATACTAAGCTACATAGTTAATGTGCCAGAGTTGTTTATTTGCTCTAACTGGAAATCTGAAACTCCAAGTTGTTGCAACACGGCTTTGTTTGAATTCATGAAAAAGGGAAAAATACCAGTATAGTATTTAGGGTGATCAAATTCAGTCTTCTTCCTTTACTGTAGTTTGATGGCATCTTTTTTCACCATATGTTGCGGAAAAGATTGATTACGTTTATAGCAGACAATAAAGCTGCCAACTCACCATCAGTAGCGATAAATTTTTAGGATGAAGGTAATAGACCAACAGTTTATTGCCTTTTCTCCTATTTGTTTCCAATGATAAATTTGATGTATCATTGTTCTTATCATTGGCCTACCCCGACACTTATGAGCTTCTGGGTCAGTTTGAAATACTCGGTGTAAGCCTTGCAATATGTTTATCAGTGTTTAAAATCTTGCATAAATGAAGATCATGCATGTGGTGTGTTGGATGGACCGATTTTCAGAACTGATTTTGTACCATCTGTTTTCGCAGAACTTAGAGCGACTCTTTTGCTTCCATATGCGCAGAATTTGCTTTGGGTAGAAGGATAGATTGTTGACATAGTCCTGATGGTTTGCTCTTGAGTGGTTGTTGCTGCTAGAGGTTGGCACGAAAAATACATGGGAGTGTAGGGGCTACTTGTTTTTAAATGTCAGTATCATCTTATTTATTTTTCCATTAAATATTACAATAATGAGGAGAAACTTGCAAAACTGTTAGTTCTTTGACTCCTGTAAATTAATCAATCACTTGAGATGAGTAGTTTCTCTTAAACCGTTTAGTCGGCTTTGTGCACTCCTGTTATTACTTGCATTATTTTGACAAGATATTTTCTTTCTCTATGATTGCATTATTTTGACAAGATATTTTCTTTCTCTATGGTACAGGAAACAAATAGCATACATGATGATACATTGTTAACATAATTCTAGATGGTTCAGCTTGATGATGTTGGACAAATGCCTTCTCTATTATGATATATTCCACAACAATAATGTTCTGCCATCGGATCAGTTTCCAAGTTACCTCGTTTCCTCCATTCCGCCACGGAGTTATTTTTCTAGATGCTTTGTTTTAGGACTGATAATGGATTCTACAACTCTGGTTGTTCCCTTCCTGTGATATCTTTAGATTGGTGTACCTAACTAGATACAACATTTTCAGGGTTATTTTGTTTTGCCTGTGGATAGGATCCTGCAGTGTTGCTTCCCTAGTTGCAGCTTAGTCTACCGTAATGAGCAGATCATCGTGTCGATGAATAAGTAATTCCTTGAGGACTTATCACTGATCTTGGTTGAGTTTGTGGCACTATGAGTATTATGCTGGAACATGTAAATATGCAATTGAATCTGAAGCTTATTATCTTATTTTGCCCATGAAAAATAGTGTTTTGGCTCTAATTTGCATGCATATACAATGTATAGATGACGTTTGGGTTCTGCACTAAATTTTAAGGCAGCAAAGCATATCACTAAACAATATTTTTAAATGTAACAAATCCTAGAACTTTCCTATTCTGGTAAGTAGGTCATTATGCTCAATATATTCAATTTATAGCTAAGCATACTACTAAGTACAACCAAACCATCAATTTATCAAATATGGTCATTATGCTCAATATATTCAATAATAAACAATTAATAGCAAAAAAGAGAAGAGTTAAAATTACATGTATTATGGATAATAATTTTTTCATCTATAATTGAAGTAATAATTCCTGCAATTATAGCTGCCTATGCAAATTACATTCGTGCAAGTGAATGTGATGTAATTTAGGATTACAATATGTATATTATTTCCAACTAAGAACACCCAAGATTATGGTAGATAACACTTTGGCTAAACTACTGTTTGCTTACGGCTTTTGCGCCAGTGGCGCGTGGTGGACCGTGGACTCTGACAATTTCTTGACACGAACATAATCGGCAACGCACTATAGAATGAGTACCAGCACTAGGATCTTATTGTAAAAAGTTGATAGATTAGAAGTGTTTTTGTACTAAACAGAAAAATACGGGTTATTTGCAATGTACACAGTTGGCTGCATAGATCTTGATGCGCAAATGGACGTCCAGGATAAGCCTGTGTATATATAGACTGGGATTTTCACATACCACCCTAGCAACATATGACACTCTGAAGAACAAATTGATAATACGTGAAACATATGTTGGGGGGGGTATTTCTACTATCTTGGTGCTCGTTAACTCAGCCCCCCCCCCCCCACCCCCCCACCCCCCCAACACACACACACACACCCACCCACCCACCCCACAGACACTCACACACACCCCACAACCTTTCTTCTTTTTGTTTGTTTGTGTGCAATTTTATATTAGATCAGTTGCGTCCTTTTAACCTGCCCCAAACTCATGTCCTTGTTCCCTTCGGAAACAAATAATAGGACTTGCTTCATAGAATCGTTAAGAGTGAGCCTGCTAGCAAGCAAGCCAGGCTTGTCTTACTTTCCGGGATATATATCCAACTAACTGACCTAAAAGGTGTAGCAGATGCGCATGCCTGCTTGCCGAGATAATTTTTTCTCCGGTACAAAACAACCGTCGTATATAAAAGAATGCCAAATTCCCGGCCGTCGTGACGGGGAACGGTGACCGACCGGAACAAGACAACAGGTAAAAGCATGGCAAGCCGCCGGGAGCAATTTTTGGAGAGAGAGAACTCTCCTCCGTTGTCCGCACATATAACGGATATGATAGGTGCATCATCGGTGATGGATATGGCCACCCGAAATACCATTTAGTAATGTGTTATCATAAGTTACTCTTCGCTAGCTGCCTCGTCGAGATTTTATCGCTTAACACCACTTATTAGGGCTTTATTTATACAGAACTAACATCTCGCACTTTAAAAAAAAACTAACATCTCAAAAAAAAATTTATACATAACTACAACCTTTGTGTTTTGTTTCACAAAACACCAACTTGTGTGGTAATTTTTTTCACAGAACACAGAAAACAGTATTAGCTCGTTTTATAACCAAATAGCTTTCAGATCCCCTGTCATCAAGAAAGGAACCGGTATGTTTTGATCCAAGTCAAACAAAGAGAGGCATATGCGGCCACGGTCCCATGCGATACTGCGACTAGAGACCGGCGACGGCGGCATGCTGACGGCATGGATGATTGAGCTAGAGTTCGTGCAGTCGGCTCGTGTTACTCTCGAGCGGCGGCACGCTTGTTGGTATCGTCGGCGAGTGGCGGCAAGGGCGGCGACCCACTGGTCGGTAGCCGTGGCATAGCGACGTCCGCGACTAGCGCTTCATCCAGATTGACAAGGCGTGGTGCTGATTGCGTCTCCCTTATAGCAGAGCAAAATTCAGAGCTCTAATATTTGGAAAACCCCTTTTCAGAGAAAGAAGTTTGGCAAGCCATCAAAGAGATGCCTAAAGAAAAGGCTCCATGACTCGAGGGTTTTATCATTGACTTATATCACAAATGTTGATCAATCATTAAATCTGATCTCATGGAAGCTTGTAACTGTTTCTACATTCTAGATGATCGTGCTCTTGAACACGTCAATGTAGCTTTCACGGTTTTGCTACGCAAAAAACCAGAGGCATGTGAACCAGGGGATTTCAGGCCCATATGATTGGTTTATAGCTTATCGAAAATCTTCACCAAGGTGCTAGCTAGAAGATTATCTCCGACCCTCCCAAAAAACGTTGGAATCAACCAGGGGCATTCTTAAAAGGTCGCTCCTTGCATGATAATTTTAAGCTCGTTAAAGAAACCATGAAATTCTTAAGAAGTAAGAGAAGTGGAAGCATACTCCTAAAACTCACTATTGCTAAAGCTTTTTTTCCGATAATCTACCAGTCTATTAATAATCATCAACGGCAGTACAAAGAGACCTAAAAGTAAAAAAAATATAAATAGGTCACTGAACCACCTAACGACGACTATAAACACTAGTGCAAGCTGAAGGTGCACCGCCGTCCTCGCCCCTCCGTCACCGGAGCCGAGCAAAACTTGTCATAGTAGAGTTTGTTGTAGTAGACGGACGGAAAATTGTTGTGCTAAAGCCACAATGGATAAGCACATAGAGGAGCAACCATCGCCAATGATGACATCCGTAGAACGGAAGAGACTTACCTGAAAACAAACCGACGAACATAAAAACAGACAGAATCCCAGGATATTCGCCGAACAATCTACTCCACGCGCCCTTCATCGACGCTAGATGCACTATAACACCCCGACCTCTTCGGACCGGCGGTTGTCACTCCTGGCAGCTTATTAGGATCTCTAGACTAGCTCCACACAGCAACACTAGTCTTTTCTGCGCACTTTGTTCTCACTCATGTGCATTCAATACCATTCAATACCCACTTCTCGGTTGGTCACCCATCCTCCAATTGCTCTAGGCCAAGCACGTTTAACCTCAGAGTTTTTTTTAAGATGAGCTTCTAAAAAAAAGTTACAACTTGTTGACATGGATATCCTATCAATATTATTAAGCCATGTGCTAGGATCTCACATACACCCAGTCTTAGAACATCGATGCCCTCGTCGATCAACCACAATTCAGGAACGTCTCCTCTTGGCACACGTCTGTGCGTCCAATGCTGACACATGTGCCATGCCGTCCACTCCGGGTCACACGCGTCATGCTATACATGTCCGCCACTAACCCACACACCCCCGTATAATCGCAAGGATCAACGCTGATACCACTTTTAACACCTGGGCATCTTCGGACCGGCGACTCTCACTTCTGGCAGCTTACTAGGATCTCTAGACTAGCTCCACATATCAACACTAGTCTTTTCTACGCACTTTGTCCTCACTCGTGCGCACACGGTACCCACTTCCCGGTCGGTCAGCCATCCTCAAATTGCTTTAGGACAAGCACGCTTAACCTTAGAGTTTTTTTAGATGAGCTTTCAGAAAAGAAGTTGCAACTTGTTGATATGAGTATCTTATCAATCTTATTAGGCCATGTGCCAGGATCTCACATACACCACCGGAGAAAGGATAGAGCGGAGAGGACCTTATTCTGACTTCAGGACGTAGCCGTCGCCTCAATATTCCAAAGAACACGCTAAAAAGCAGACAAAACAAAGAATGAAAAACCTCCCGCCAGCGAGAGGCCTTGGTCCGCCACACCTCCAAGGCCCTACGACCACCGGAGGCGGAGGGGACCGGTGACGTCGCTAGCGAGGGGTGTGGAACCCTAGATGGATTTTTTCTCCTTGGGGTCGCCTCTCCTGGCGGGTGCTGTAGGTACGTGATATTGCTAAAGCTTTTGGCACAGTCGCATGGCAATTTCTTTTGGAAGTTCTTATAAAAAAGGTTTGGGGGCCGATAGATAGCTTGGATATGTTGCCGAGCTCTATCATTCTCTTAAACGGTGCTCAAGGGCCAAAAATTTGGTACACGAGGGGACTTTGGCAAGGTGATGTCTATCACCAATGCTCTTCATAATTTTCATGGATGCTCTGAATCTCTTAATTGGTTAAGCCTAGGAGTGTGGGTTGCTTGCTCCTTTCCCTCAGGATGTTGAGGCGGTGACTACATATCGTGAAGTCAGAAGAAGGTCCTCCCTGTTCTATCCTCACTCTGGTGGTGCGTCAAGCGCCGGCGGAGAGCAGCCAACGGTCAAGGCTAGAAGAACGGTAGAGGAAGCTCTACATAACAGTAGATGGTTGGACGACATCATGAAGTCTCTCATGATCGAGGCTTTTCTTTAGATTCTTCGTTAGAGATATGCCCTAGAGGCAATAATAAATGTAGTTATTATTATATCTTTGTATTTATGATAAATGTTTACATTCATGCTATAATAGTATTAACAAGGAAACATTAATACTTGTGTGATTTGTAAACTAAAATAGAGTCCCTGGTAAAGCCTCTTTATAATACTAGCTTGTTGGTTAATAAATGATTGTGGTTTCCCTATCATGAACATTGAGATGTTATTAACAACAAGATCGTATCATTAGGAGAATGATATGGTGGACATACTCCTGTAGATAAGCGTAGCATAAAGATCAAGTCATTTTAATAGTTCAATTACTATATGCTTTCTGATACATAGTAACCTAATTCCTTCGACCATGAGATCATGCATATCACCTTTAGCGGAAGGATGCTTTGATGACATCAAACACCACACCGTGACTGGGTAGCTATAAAGGTGGCATTGAGTGTTCGGAAAGTATTGGTTGAAACACATGGATCAAGAGTGGGATTTGTCCATCCATATGACAGATAGATATACTCTGGGCCCTCTCGGTGAAATGTCATCCAATTGGCTTGCAAGCATGTGACTGGCACAAAGGATCACATATCACGGGAACGAGAAAAGAGTACTTATCAGTAACGAGGTTGAACTAGGTATGCAGAGATACCGACGATCATAACCTCGGATAATTAAACTATCGTGAGACAAAGGGAAATTGGTATCGTATGTAAGTGGTTCATTCGATCGCAAAGTAATCGTAGAAATATGTGGGAACCATATGAATTTCCAGATTCCTCTATTGGTTATTGTTCGGAGAAGTGTCTCGATCATGTCCGCATAATTCACGAACCGTAGGGAGACACACTTAAGGATTCGACGTTGTTTGAGTAGTTATGGAATGATGAGTAAGAGACCGAATGTTGTTCGGAGTCTCGGTTGGGATCCAGGATATCACGAGGAGATCCGGAATGGTCCGGAGAATAATATTCATATAAGGAAAGTCCTGATTCGGGGTTGGAGAATGGTTCCGGTGTTTTCATCGGGAATGTTCTAGAAGGTTCCGGAATGTCCGGCACTCCGGAGGGGAAGGGTACATGAATGTGTCATATAAAGTTAGAATGATTGCATCATGTACTAGGTGTCATCGCTGAACAAAATAAAGGGTTTAATCAAATCCTAGTTTGAAAAGTCAAACGCCAATTTGAAAAGTCAAACGGCTATTTTGTGAGGTGGAGGGGAAGTAGGAAACCTATTTGGGGAGGAGTTCCCTCCCTCCACCGCCGGCCCACTTGGGATCCGAGTTGGGGAGGGACTCTCCTCCCCTGGCGCGCCCCCTCCACCTATATAAGGAGGGGCAGGGCTGCCCCTCCAAGACCTACACCACGCACCCCGCAAACCCTAGCTCCCAGCCGCCGGCGCCGCCACCTCCTGCTGCCGCCGCCTAGGAAACCATAGCCGCCGGCCCTAGACCCTCCTCCTTGGTGCGTCTAAACCCTAGATCGCCGAGGATCTCTCTCATAGTCCACCATACTCGCTCCGGCTTAAGGCGAAGCCCTGCGAGATCTCCCCTCTACTTACGGTACCACGCCGTTGTGCTGCCGGAATCGCGAGAAGAGTGCTACAACCTCCACTGCCTGCTGGAACAAGGGAGAGGAAGGTCTTCGTCGAGTACCGAACGTGTGACCGACTGCGGAAGCGCTGCCGGAATGCAGCGCCGGAAGGATCGTCTACGCGATCTTGAGATCGGCAAGAGTACGACTACATCACCCACGAGAATCCGCTCTCGTTAAACACTTTGGAATATTCGAGGGTGAGTTATTCCATCGACTCGTTGCTACAATCTAGTAGATAGATCTTGGCTTGTTTGTTTGTATGCGGTAGAAATTTTTTGTTTTCCATGCTATGCAACCCTACAGTGGTATCAGAGCCGTGTCTATATGTAGATCTGTTGCACGAGTAGAACACAATGGTCATTGTGGGCGTTGATGCTTTTGTTGTCGATTGCTTCTTGTGTACTTTTCATCTTGCGGGATGGTGGGATGAAGCGGCCCGGGCTAACCTTACATGACATCGTTCATGAGACTTGCTCCACGCTTGACATGCAACTTGTATTGCATAAGTGGCTTTGCGGGTGCCAGTTTATCCCAACATAGTTAAGATTCAATTTACAACGGGTGATTGACAATACTAGTATCAATGTTGTGGTTCTTGTTCGTAAGTTAGAACGACACTTATTGAAAGCCCCAAACCACGTAAAACATGCAAAGAAAGTAGAGGCGTCTAACTTTGTTTTGCAGGGGTGTGCTGTGATGTGATATGGCCATGATTGTGATTATATTTGATGTATGTAATGTTCCTTATTGTAAGTTGGCAACCGGCAGGAGCCATATGGTTGTCTTTAAATTCTGTTAAGACCCGCATGTCTATTCAAAGTAGTTGTAATAGTTGAAGCCGGTGGACGACAACCATGGAGCAGCGTCATTGACCTTGATGCAATGCCGGTGATGATGGAGATCATGTTCGTGCTTGAATATGGAGATCGGAAGCACAAAGAAGAAAGGCCATATCATATCACATATTATGAATTGCATGTGATGTTAATCCTTTATGCATCTTGTATTTCTTAGTTAACGACGGTAGCATTATAAGATGATCCCTCATGCACATGAATTTCAAGTTATAAAGTGTTCATCCTTAGTAAGCACCGTTGCTAAAGCTTGTTGTTTTGAAGCACCACGTGATGATCGGGTGTTTTAGATTCCGCAAGTGTATACTACGTGAGCAAGCCAGATTTTCTCATGCGGAAGCTAAGGTTTGATCTTGACGAGCCTAGCATGTACATACATGGTCTCGGAACACGGATCACCAAAAGGTAAAGCATGAATCATATAGTAGATATGATGAACATGTCGATTGTTTGCCATTGATACTACATCAACTCTCGTGATGATCAGTATTGATGTGGTGGATTTGGTTCGTGTGATCACTAAAACAATGTGAGGGATATTGTTTTGAGTGGGAGTTCACCTAGATTAATTTAACTATTAATTAGAACTCAATTTGTCATAAACTTAGTCTAAACTATTACAAATATGTTGTAGATCAATGGCGGCCCCTACCATCAATTTTAATGCGTTCCTAGAGAAAGAAAAGTTGAAAAACAATGGAAGAAACTTTGCGGATTGGTTCCGCAATTTGAGGATTGTCCTCACAGCTGGTAATTTGACCTATGTGCTGGATGCACCGCTGGGTGACCCACCTGCAGCTAATGCTACCGATGAAGTAAAGAATGTTTACCTCGCTCGGAAGACTCAGTACTCCACAGTTCAGTGTGCTATCTTGTATGGTTTAGAATCGGAGATTCAGAAAAGGTTTGAGAATTCAGACCCACATGATATTGTCCGTGATCTCAAATTGATCTTTGAGACTCACACGGCAATTGAGAGCTATGAGGCTTCTGAAAAGTTCTTTAACTGCAAGATGGAAGAGGGCAGCTCCGTCAGTGAGCATGTGCTTAAGATGTCTGGGCACGCAAACAAACTTCAAAGCTTGGGTATAGTGATTCCTAATGCTTTGGGGATTTAATGTATCCTCCAATCACTACCACCAAGTTACAAGAACTTTGTGATGAACTACAATATGCAAAACATGAACAAGCAGTTGCCAGAACTCTTCGCCATGTTGAAATCTGCAGAAGTGGAGATCAAGAAAGAGCACCAAGTGTTGATGGTCAATAAGACCACCAAATTCAAGAAATGCAAGTCTAAGCAAAAGGGACACTTCAAGAAGGGTGGTAAGAAAGTTACCGCGCCGACGAAGAAGACCAAGGCTGGACCTAAGCCTGATACTGAGTGCTTTTACTGCAAGGAAGAAGGTCACTGGAAGCGGAATTGCCCAAAGTACTTGCCGGATTTGAAGAACGACAACATCAAGAAGAAAGGTATATTCGATATACATGTTATTGATGTGTATCTCACTAGTACTCGTAGTAGTGCCTGGGTATTTGATACTGGTTCGGTTGCTCATATTTGTAACTCGAAACAGGTGCTACAGAATAAACGGAAGCTAGCGAAGAACGAGGTGACGATGCGCGTGGGAAACAGATCAAAGGTTGATGTGATCGCGGTCGGCACGCTACCTCTTCATCTACCATCGGGATTAGTTTTATACTTAAATAATTGTTATTTGGTGCCTGCGTTAAGCATGAACATTATATCGGGATCTTGTTTATTGCGAGACGGTTACTTGTTTAAGTCCGAGAATAATGGTTGTTCGATTTATATGAGTAATATGTTTTATGCACATGCACCTTTGATAGATGGTCTATTCTTATTGAATCTCGATAGTGGAAATACACATATTAATAACATTGAGGCTAAATGTTTGAAATCGAGCGATAACTCGACCTATATGTGGCACTGTCGTCTTGGTCACATTGGAGTGAAGCGCATGAAGAAACTCCATTCCGATGGAATTCTTGAATCACTTGATTTCGAATCACTTGAAAGATGCGAAGCATGTCTGATGGGTAAAATGACTAAGACTCCATTTTCTGGTATGATGGAGCGAGCTACGAACTTATTGGAAATCATACATACCGATGTGTGTGGTCCAATGAGTGTAGCATCGCGCGGTGGTTATCGTTATGTTCTTACCTTCACGGATGACTTGAGTAGATATGGGTATATCTATTTCATGAAACATAAGTCCGAAACTTTCGAGAAGTTTAAGGAATTTCAAAGTAAGGTAGAGAATCAACGTAACAAGAAGATTAAATTTCTACGTTCTGATCGTGGAGGTGAATATCTAAGTTACGAGTTTGGCGAACATTTGAAGAAATGCGGAATACTTTCACAATTGACACCGCCGGGAACACCACAGCGTAATGGTGTGTCCGAACGTCGTAATTGAACTCTCTTAGATATGGTTCGTTCTATGATGTCACTTACAGATTTACCGCTATCATGTTGGGGTTATGCATTAGAAAAAGCGACATTCACTTTAAATAGGGCACCATCTAAATCCGTTGAAACGACACCGTATGAATTATGGTTTGGGAAGAAACCTAAATTGTCATTCCTTAAAGTTTGGGGTTGCGAAGCCTATGTAAAGAAGTTACAGCCGGACAAGCTTGAACCCAAAGCGGAAAAATGTGTCTTCATAGGATACCCGAAGGAAACTATTGGGTATAACTTCTATCATAGATCCGAAGGCAAAATCTTCGTTGCTAAAAATGGATCCTTTCTAGAAAAGGAATTTCTCTCGAAAGAAGTGACTGGAAGGAAAGTAGAACTCGACGAGGTTGTCGAACCTTCTCTCGAAATTGCGAGTAGCGCAGCACCGGAAGAAGTTCCTGTGGTGCCTACACCAATAAGAGAGGAAGCTAATGATGATCATGAAACTTCGGTTGTAGTTGCTACGGAGCCTCGCAGGTCAACGAGAACTCGTACCACTCCTGATTGGTATGATCCCGTTATGAGTGTCATGTTGGTGGACAACACCGATGACCCTGCGACATATGAGGAAGCGATGATGAGCCCAGATTCCAATAAATGGCAAGAAGCCATGAAATCCGAGATTGGATCCATGTACGAAAACCAAGTATGGACTTTGGTGGACTTACCGGATGGCCGGAAGGCTGTCGAGAACAAATGGATTTTCAAGAAGAAAACAGATGCTGATGGTAATGTTACTGTCTATAAAGCTCGACTTGTCGCAAAAGGGTTTCGACAAATTCAAGGAGTTGACTACGATGAGACTTTCTCACCTGTAGCGAAGCTAAAGTCTGTGAGGATTACGTTAGCAATCGCTGCATATTATGATTATGAGATATGGCAGATGGATGTCAAAACAGCGTTCCTCAATGGAGACATTGATGAAGAGTTGTATATGATGCAACCCAAAGGTTTTGTCGATCCTAAAGATGCTAACAAGGTATGCAAACTTCAAAGGTCCATCTATGGGTTGAAGTAAGCATCCCGAAGTTGGAATCAACGTTTTGATAAGGTAATCAAAAGTTTTGGTTTTATACAAACTTATGGAGAAGCTTGTATTTACAAGAAAGTGAGTGGGAGCTCTATAGAATTCTTAATACTATATGTAGATGACATATTGTTGATTGGGAATGATGTAGACCTTCTTAATAGTGTTAAGGAATATTTGAATAATCGTTTTTCAATGAAGGATCTTGGCGAAGAAGCTTATATATTGGGCATAAAGATTTATAGAGATAGATCGAGACGCCTAATATCATTGTCACTAAGTACATATTTGGACAAAGTTCTAAAGAGGTTTGGAATGGAAGATAGCAAAAAAGGGTTCTTGCCCATGTTGCCCAATACGACCTTGAGTGAAACTCAAAGTCCGACAACGGCAGAAGATAGAGAAAGGATGAGTAAGACTCCCTATGCCTCAGCCATAGGATCTCTAATGTATGCCATGCTATGTACTAGACCCGACATTGCATATGCTGTTAGTTTAACTAGCAGATATCAAAGTGATCCAGGAGTGGATCATTGGACAAAGGTCAAAAACATCCTTAAGTACTTGAGAAGAACTAAGGATATGGTTCTTTCTTATGGAGGTGATGAACAACTCGTTGTTAATGGTTACACCGATGCTAGTTGGAACACCGATCCGGATGATTCTAAATCACAATCTGGATACGTATTTACTTTGAATGGTGCAGCAGTTAGCTGGAGGAGTGCAAAGCAAAGCGTTGTGGCGAGATCTTCAACTGAATCGGAATACATGGCTACTTCGGAGGCTTCACAAGAAGCGATATAGATGAAAGAGTTCATTACAGAGCTGGGTGTGGTTCCAAGTGCGCTGGACCCAATGTCTATCTACTGTGATAACATGGGCGCCATAGCCAATGCGCAAGAACCAAGGTCACACAAGAAGCTGAAGCACATCAAGCTACGTTTTCACGCTATTTGAGAACATGTCCCAGATGGGGACATAAAGATTTGCAAAGTACACACAGATCTGAATGTGGAGGATCCGTTGACTAAACCTCTCTCGAGGGCAAAACATGACCAACACCAAACTGCCATGGGTGTTCGGTATATTACCATGTAATCTAGATTAGATGACTCTAGTGCAATGGGAGACTGTTGGAGATATGCCCTAGAGGCAATAATAAATGTAGTTATTATTATATCTTTGTGTTTATGATAAATGTTTACATTCATGCTATAATAGTATTAACAAGGAAACATTAATACTTGTGTGATTTGTAAACTAAAATAGAGTCCCTGGTAAAGCCTCTTTATAATACTAGCTTGTTGGTTAATAAATGATTGTGGTTTCCCTATCATGAACATTGAGATGTTATTAACAACAAGATCGTATCATTAGGAGAATGATATGGTGGACATGCTCCTGTAGATAAGCGTAGCATAAAGATCAAGTCATTTTAATAGTTCAATAGCTATATGCTTTCTGATACATAGTAACCTAATTCCTTCGACCATGAGATCATGCATATCACCTTTACCGGAAGGATGCTTTGATGACATCAAACACCACACCGTGACTGGGTGGCTATAAAGGTGGCATTGAGTGTTCGGAAAGTATTGGTTGAAACACATGGATCAAGAGTGGGATTTGTCCATCCATATGACGGATAGATATACTCTCTGGGCCCTCTCGATGAAATTTCATCCAATTGGCTTGCAAGCATGTGACTGGCTCACAAAGGATCACATATCACGGGAACGAGAAAAGAGTACTTATCAGTAACGAGGTTGAACTAGGTATGCAGAGATACCGACGATCATAACCTCGGATAAGTAAACTATCGTGAGACAAAGGGAAATTGGTATCGTATGAGTGGTTCATTCGATCGCAAAGTAATCGTAGAAATATGTGGGAACCATATGAATTTCCAGATTCCTCTATTGGTTATTGTTCGGAGAAGTGTCTGGATCATGTCCGCATAATTCACGAACCGTAGGGAGACACACTTAAGGATTCGACGTTGTTTGAGTAGTTATGGAATGATGAGTAAGAGACCGAATGTTGTTCGGAGTCTCGGATGGGATCCGGGATATCACGAGGAGATCCGGAATGGTCCGGAGAATAAGATTCATATAAGGAAAGTCATGTTTCGGGGTTGGAGAATGGTTCCGGTGTTTTCATCGGGAATGTTCTAGAAGGGTACATGAATGTGTCATATCAAGTTGGAATGATTGCATCATGTACTAGGTGTCATCGCTGAACAAAATAAAGGGTTTAATCAAATCCTAGTTTGAAAAGTCAAACGCCAATTTGAAAAGTCAAACGGCTATTTTGTGAGGTGGAGGGGAAGTAGGAAACCTACTTGGGGAGGAGTTCCCTCCCTCCACCGCCGGCCCACTTGGGATCCGAGTTGGGGAGGGACTCCCCTCCCCTGGCGCGCCCCCTCCAACTATATAAGGAGGGGCAGGGCTGCCCCTCCAAGACCTACACCACGCACCCCGCAAACCCTAGCTCCCAGCCGTCGGCGCCGCCACCTCCTGCTGCCGCCGCCGCCTAGGGAAACCCTAGCCGCCGACTTGGGCTGCTCCAAGACCTAGCCGCCGGCCCTAGACCCTCCTCCTTGGTGCGTCTAAACCCTAGATCGCCGAGGATCTCTCTCATAGTCCACCATACTCGCTCCGGCTTAAGGCGAAGCCCTGCGAGATCTCCCCTCTACTCCCGGTACCACGCCGTTGTGCTGCCGGAATCGCGAGGAGAGTGCTACAACCTCCGCTGCCTGCTGGAACAAGGGAGAGGAAGGTCTTCGTCGAGTACCGAACGTGTGACCAACTGCGGAAGCGCTGCCGGAACGCAGCGCCGGAAGGATCGTCTACGCGATCTTGAGATCGGCAAGAGTACGACTACATCACCCACGAGAATCCGCTCTCGTTAAACACTTTGGAATCTTCGAGGGTGAGTTATTCCATCGACTCGTTGCTAAAATCTAGTAGATAGATCTTGGCTTGTTTGGCTGTATGCGGTAGAATTTTTTTGTTTTCCATGCTACGAAACCCTACATTCTTGTCGTATGGGAAGAAGTACAAAGAGTGCAGCTGAACCCCGACACCGAAGATACATGGATTTGGATTTGGGACGAAAAAGGAGTTTACTTGGCTAAATCGGTTTATAGAGCTTACTTTGCTGGAGCATGACATGTGACACCGCTTGCGCCATCAGAAGTCTTGGGCCCCCTTGCGATGCAAATTAGCTACTTGGTTATTCATAAGAGGTCAAACTTGGACCGCTGATCGACTCGCCAAGCGTGGTCTTCCGCACAACAAAAAGTGTGTCTTTTGTAATTCAGCTAAAGAGAACCACCATCACCATTTTATAGGTTGCGTTGTGGCCAATATTATCTGGGGCTCAATCCTCACTTGGGCTAAGATGACGAATGTGATTCCAAGCATTAGCCTGAACCTAAGGTCGTGGTGGTTGCAGGATAGAATTAACCTACAAAATTAATATGTAAGGAACCTGAAAACGGTCGTCATGTTGACTTCATGGGCCATATGGAGAGAAAGAAGCGAAAGGGTGCTCAGAAATGAGTTTAGACCTGTCAAGCTTCGTGCACTAGCCAACGCAACCAAAAGTCCAAACTGATGGAAATGGCTAGTGCAATCCACTTATACACTTCAACACCCCCTCTCACGTGTGACGGGGAGAAGTCAGCAGGTGCAACCGGAAGAGAGCGACGGCGCGTGAAACTCACGTATGACTCAAGAGGCCTATACGTGGACATAGAGGAGTCAACAACAATTTTAGGATAAATTGTGAAAGCCAAGACTCGAACTCGAGACCTTAGGCTCTGATACCATGTCAAGCTTCATACACTAGCCAACGCAACCAAAAGTTCGAACTGATGGAAAGAGCTAGTACAATCCACTTATACAGTTCAACAAGACCCACATATCAGATCATCAAACAGATCAAGACCGATGCTATTCAATGGGCTTCGGCGAGCGAAGGTCATTTCCTCCTGGTTGGTAAAACATCTTAGTTTAGAGCTATCTTGGTTGTGCCATGGATTGTTCTTGTCTTTAGTTTTCTGTTTCCTTTTTCCTGTGTTGGCATGTGAGCTGTTTAGATGGACGGCTGACCTCCTTATATGTGGCTGTGTACTTCGTCTCTCTGAGGTCTTTCTTCTTCTAATTAGTCACATGCAGTTTTCCTATAGGGTTTGAAAAAAATTTCAAGATTAAAGCAATATTACGTTTTTTCCTTATAAAATTTGGATGCCTCACGTGAATCTATAGCCAGCCAGCTAGCCAAACTAGATCCTTGATTGAAGATACCTCCATGTGCCATGGTAACGTTTTGACGGTTATACCTAGCAAAGATAATTAGTTATCAAACGCGCTAACATGATTTTCTGTGCTCTATAAAAAAATTACCACAAGAGTTGGTTTTTAATGAAGCAAAATACAAAAGTTATGGTTTTATATAAAAATAAAGCCTTAATAAGTGGTGTTAAGTAATAAAATCTCTGCCTCGTCCGCTAGATTTGAATAATGCTAGTGGCTCAGTGCTCGGTTCAGGCCAGGGAGAAAACTATTCCCGCAAGAAACAAAATGACAGACAGACATGCTGACCGTGATTTCCAACTACCGCCTGTAACAAGGTTCTCTGGCCGTTATGTTACCGACAGATTTTTCTTTTTCAAACAAAATATTTTCTCCATCTCGAAAAAGCTGTCACAGATTTATCTAACTAGAAAACTTAGCAATACTTTTTTCGCGACGGAGAAAATACATAGAATGGACGATATGGACAAAATACAGGAAAATTCAGAGGATTTTCCTTTTAGTCACTCTGTTGTCGGATCTGTAGTGGATTTCCAGTAACCAGATGATCTTTCGCTACCTTAAGGACATGTAAAATGGGACGACATGAGCATTCTCTTAAAACTGTTTCATTGGATTTTTACTTAGTCGGAGAAGAGATAATGAAAAAAAAAAGACTGTATTTTTGTTAGCTAAGGGATGCTTTCTTAAAAAAAAGTAAGGGAGGACTATTTTTACCAGCAGGTCGTGCATTATCTTAGCTATGTAATTTTATACTAAAAAATAATTTGTTCTTATTAATTGCTAAGGCAGTTAGCATGAGATAATGCATTATACGATTTAGATGTATTGTTTTATCTAAATGATGTGGAGGGCTAAGAAGCTCATCATGGTTGACTGATTGGATAACACAATTTTGGCATATGTATATACACCGCTGGGAATAGATCTTCCCTTTTCTGTTTGACAACCAAATCTAACAGGCGGTTGGAAGACTCGGTCGCGCAATGCCACTAGTAGTTCTATTTTACTACTCCCTCTGATTCAAAATATAAGATGTTTTAGGTTTATGAAAAATATGAATCTAGACTTATTTTAGTATGTAGGTTCACTCAATTTTATGATGAATCTACATACTAAAAGAAATCTAAATTCATCTTCTTCACAAACCTAAAACATCTTATATTTTGAAACGGATGGAGTACAACGACGAGAGCCGCAAGTACTTACTTTGTTTTAAAATACCCTCTTTTTTTTAAAATATAAAATGTTTTAGATTTTAAATAAAATGTATCTAGACTTTTTTTTAATAGTAGATTCATTTCAAACTTAAGTGAACCTATACACTAAAAAAAGTCTAGATACATTTCACTCGTAAAGCTAAAACATCTTATATTTTGAAACAGAGGGAGTATAAGATATTTTAGATTTATGAAAAAAAATATCTAGACTTGTTTTAGTGTGTAGATTCACTCGGGTTTAAAACTCTTCCCCTCCTCAAAACGGAGGAGTAGAAGAAAATAAAAGCAACTCTTCCCCTCCTCAAATTTGGATAGGCTTCATACCTTCATGAAGTCATTGATCAAATGATTCATCGTGATGCAAATTGGAATTGATTATGGACTGAGACAGCTTGTTAGCAGTTGGGCAGGGTATATACGTGCGTATTACCTCTTTTGTTTCGACAACCCTCTGAAAATTCAGATTCATTCTGATGCAAGTGGAATTGATTATCGACTGAGACAGCTTAGGGCAGGGTATGTATTCATCTCTTTTGTTTTGTCGGCCGTCTGAAAGTCAAAAACAGAAACTCAAACTATGATGTCTAACATTAAACTAGAATGCGCAATTACTCGATAAGTGCCCGTCGCCATGTGCAGTTGTGAATGATTCCTAATGCTCTGCCAGCGACTATCAAGACATACAAAACTGGGGTGCTGTCTCCAAGAGGATACGCTTACCGGCTTACACATTGACCTCGAGTTTGGTAAAATGCTGTAGAAGCGTAGGATAAGGTACGGAGCTAGAAATACTAGACTTGGAGGGGGCATGTAGGTTTTTTTTGGGGTCAAATTTAGCTGTCAATCCACTTATACATATACAGAGTTTTTCAGGAAAAAAATTCAAACATCCACATGGCCCCAGCTTCCCCGGATCTGTAGGATCCCCGCATAGGATCGGAGTTTTGTTTTTCTGAGAGAAGTGTAGGATGGATGTTGTACCACCAGATGAAGTGTAGGATCGAGGCGGATCCCATCGCTCCCCAGCCTCGTCCTCTCTCCCGCATCCTTCTCGTCCGTCGCCGTCGTCTGGGTCGTCGCCGGACAAAGACCTGATGGCGTGGCGGTGGCGGCTGTGACCCTGGCTGCCATCCGGCAGGGAAAAGCGGCAGCGCCCGCACATGGCTGGTTTGATGGCGGTGTCGTGGCTAGCGGCGGCGGGGATTCAGGCCTATATCTGATCCATTCGTCGCCCGATGCCAGCGGCCAGGTTCCCCGGGCCATGTTCGCGACACTAGGGCGTTTGGGGCATCTGTCCTCGACATGGTGGTGGTGACCTCCTTCTCTGTCAGAGTGTTCGGTAGGGTGGTCTTGCCGTCGAGCAGCGGATCCTGCTAGTTTCCGGCGGGTGGCGTGGGGGCTGCTCGCTCGGTTTCAATAAAGGGGGCGGTCCTGGATACCTCTCAAGCCAAGACGAAGATCTGCCTGATGTTTGTCTCCATTGATCTGGTTTCTATGTCGGTGTTCCGGAAGGCTCCGCAGGCGAACTACATAATGTGCTCATGCCGAGAGATTGCTGGATTGAATGGGGTCATTTGTACCTATGTTTTGCTCTGGGCGTTTGGTTTCAGAGGGTACGCTTCAAAACTCTGTTGGCTGTTATTATTGTGGGGCATGTTCTCGTTCCATGGTGCTGACGCAGAAAGTCATGGAGAACAAGATCCGAGGACTGATAATGGTTGTTCGAGTCTAAATGATGATGAGAAATTGGCTTGGTGACTTGGAGCAGTGACATGCAAGTGGGGACGACTGCGCATGAGAGGTTCATGGTCCTACCTTTCAGGGTGAAAATCCAGGGTCTAGCCTTAATTGGCTATGCCGGGCAATGGCCTTGATAAAGGTAATGTTTTGAGGCGTGGACTTTCTTCAGGGTGAAAATCTAGATCTTTGATCGGGCGATAACGATGTTTGTGCATTGTTTCCTTCTTGGAGGCGTCGTTTTTAGAGAAGCTGGACTTATGGTGTTGTCTTGGTGATGGTAGTACTGCTGTTTCAATGAATAAGACACTGTAGTGGGACTTTTCTTTTTTGCAATTCTTCTTTTCTTTTTTGGCTGTGTGCATCCGTATGGCCGTTTGGGCAATGCATTGTTGCAGAGGTTGGATGTAATTGGTATCCTTTGATATTAATATATGCTTCTTTCCAAAAAAAAGATAAAGGGGCAATTTGGAGAGAAGGACATGAATTTCCGAGCTCTTGAACAGTCAAAAATTAATGTAGTGTGCGATACACTCTAGAAAAGCTCGGTAGTAGAGAAAATTAAAATCTTTGCTAGAAAGAGTTTGCATAGCATGCTTCCTTGCTACGGAGTTCTAGCAAATAGGCATGCCCCTGTTTTTCTGGTCCGTATCCATGGTGCACTACACACTGCAAGGATATTAAACATGTTGAAAGGGAATTTATACCTTTCATATTGTTTTGATGTTTGTTGACAACACTTGGATAGGTTTAATTAGCTGCTAAATTTTTTAGGGTATATCTACGCTATCAGCTATATATTATTGTTATTTGTCTGTTTGGGAAAAGAGGTTCCTAGGATGATATTGCTGCAGCTATTCAAGTTCTGCGGACTATCCGACAGATGTGAGCCGGAGTATCCGGTCCAGTCGGAATGTTCGGATGGTATGTGCCAGAGTGTCCGGCCCTAGGGGATCGCCAAGTTTTCGTCGAGCTATGGGGACAATCTGTATCGTATATCGGACACTACCCAGACTCTTCCCGTACTCTGGACGGATACTTTACCGGACCGGAGTGTCCGATTGAATGCGACCGGAGTGTCCGGCCTGGCCGTACTGTCCGGGCCATTTTTTTCAGACTTTCCGGGTCAAGCGACTTCCAACGGCTACATTTCTAGGGGGCCTATATAAAGGCTCCTTCTTCTACCTTTGGAAGCGGCTCATTCTAGAAAAGAAGACCCCCCACCATTTGAGCCACCAAATCACCAAAATCTCTTCATCCAACCATGTAAAGTCGTTGATCTTTGGAGAATCGAAGGAGGAGGCCTTGATCTATAGCTTCACCAAGATATATCTTCATTTCCCCCTCATTCACTTGAGGTCCCCTTGATTTAGGATTTCATTGGAAACCCTAGGCCTTGATTTGGTCCTTACAAGCTTGTCTCTGATTGTGGTACAACCTGCTTGCATTCGGGAGCATCCAATTTAGTTGTGGATGTGTGCCTCAAACTTGTTGTAAAGCTACCGGCTTCCACCTCGAAGGTTGCCGAGATAGTGGAAGAGGTGAATCGAAACCTTTGGGGCGAGGTTCATCAGAGAACAAGGGAGGCCTCTCATGGCGTTGGTGGTTTGAAACCACCCCCTCTCCAAACGCAGACATACTTCCCCTCAAAAGGAAGGAATTGCGGGAAACAAATCCTTGTGTCTCCGCGTGCTCCAATTTGGTTACTTCTATCCTTTACCGCGCTTTAATTATCTTGTTCTTGCTTAGTGTTTGTGCTAGGTTGACATATAGGTAAATTCACCATAGTTGCATAATCTAGAGAATTTACCTTTTGTGTCATACCCTAACTTGAAAAAGAGTATCTCAAAAAAAAAACTTGAAAAAGAGTAAAATTTAAAGTAGCACCTATTCACCACCCCCTCTAGATGCCCATACAATCCTTTCAATTGGTATCAGAGCCTCGTATCTTTATTCGGGATTTACCGCCTAAGAGTATATGTGTAGCCACGATGGAGAAGGAGGGAGTGAGGCTAGTAACACGGTGTCCATGGAGGATCTCAAGAAATTGGAATCAAGCTTGATCTCCTCCATGGGCAATGAAATCAAACAGTTGCGCGACTTAGTTGAGCAACTTGTTAAGGAGAAAGTGGCCTCACCTCCTTCTCCTCCTCCTCCTCTAGAGGAACCCTCACACTTCCAAAGGTGAATGCTTCGGCATCACCCACGGTTGTGGTGGTGGGGGATGATACCGATAACACTAATCCATCCACCAAAAGGGATGATGGGAAGGAAGAGCACCATATGGTTCCCAGTTGGTACTCTCCCGACCCTCTAATCCCTCACCCACATATGAACAATAGGGGTGACCCACCTAAGCTAGCTACACATACCTTTGCTCAATGGCATTCATTAATGAAATCTCATGTGCGCAGCTCTTGCATTGAATTGTGGAATATTATTGAAGGACTCAAAATTGTGGATACAACCAACTTGACAAGGAGAGAAGTTGTCAATAGTCAACTCAATGCCACTGCGTTGCACAAGATTCAACAAGGGTTGGGGATAAAAGATTTCCCTCACATTGAACACCTTAACACCGCCAAAGAAGCTTGGGATGCTCTCATTGAGTTGTTTGTTGGAAATGGGAGCATGAAAGAAACCGGTATGATGCATTGAGCAATGAAGCCGAAGGTTTGTATATGAAGGATGGTGAGGATCATGAAGACATGTATCAAAGACTCAAATCCACTGCCACTGCATTTAGAAATGTTGGTGCCTCATATGTGGATGATGCTTGGATAAAAAGGAAATATGTGAGTGCACTCATGCCCTTTGAGCCCACCGACTTGAAGAGTCTCCAAGGAAGACACAACTACCATCTCATGACCTCCAATGAAGTTATGAAAGAGATGGTCGCTTTCAAGGTTGCTGCCCAGAATGCCAAAGATGCCCGTGCTCAAGCTCTGGGTATGAATAATGGTGTCAACCTTGCCCTAAAAGCTAAAGCTGTGGAGTATGTGGATGAAGAAGGAAGTGATGAAGACTTATCTATGAGACACCCCGAAGATGTCAAGGTTGCTCATGGTGAATACATGGCCTTCTATACAAGAAATTTTTGGAAAGACCCTGCCAAGGCCAAAATGGAAATGCAATTAAGAAGCAACCCAAATGGGAGAAGAGATAATAACTCAAAACATAGAACTTGCTTCAACTATGGTGACCGTTATCATTTTTTTGTCGGTTGTCCCTATGAGAAAAGAGAAGATCATGGGAGTAAACTTATGTTAAATAAAAACTCCAAGGCTCCCTTCAAGAAGCCCTTCATCAAGAAGAATCCCGCCAACAATAAGTCGGGTGATATTGTTTTGATAACACATGAAGAATACTCCTCCAATGATGAAGATGATGAAGAGGACACATCAAATGGCGTGGCTGATCTTGCCACTACTTCTACCTCTAGTTTATCACTCTTTGACTCTCCAAATTATAATATCTCCAACAAGAATGTCACTTGCCTAATGGCAAGAGGATCAGAGGTATTATCATCTTTCTACCCTCCTCAATGATTGATGATGAACTTGATGAGGACATATCTCTTGAGGTCAAAGATAAACTAGTTGCTTTTGATGTGTTTATGACTAACTTGCAAGGGGAGCACAAGAAGAATTTTATGAACCTCTTAAGTCAACTTTCTCACACACAAGAGCTTCTTAATGAGAGATGTAAACTAGGGAGAGAGCACATTATTGAGGTGGAAGCTCTAAATAATGCTCTATAAGAAGAGCAAGATACTAGGATGTCCCTTGAAATAAAACTTGAAGGCCTCGATGAGGCAAAATATAAAATTATTAATAAACTCATCAAGGAACGTGATCATGCCATTGCTAAGTATAAAAAGGCTAAAAGGGATAAGGTTGAGTTTGGTGTTATTCATGAAAAACTTGCCGAGGACTTTAGAAAGCTTGACATGGCTCAGAAGGACTTGGAGAGTGAACCCTTTTTGCTCACAAAGTCTCGTGAAAAACTTCAAACTCAATTGACTAATATTGCCTCACCAAGTATTTTCATTCCCTCTAGTAGTACAAACACCATTGAAGAAAATATTAGGTTGAAGGGGGAGCTTGCTAATGCCACCTTTCCCAAAGGAAACAAGTCTATTGATGATATTTTGAGTAAGCAAAGGTCAAATAATGAGAAAGGGGGCATTGGATTTGTCTCCAAAATCAAGAAGAACAACAACAAGAAGAAGGCCATGATCACACAAGCAAAAGACAAGGCCATTATGGGTAGTAAGATCACGAGTGGCAAAACTATGTCACAAGATGACTTTGGGAGATGTGATAACCCTCACTATGTCTTAATGTGTGATTATTATGGTGATGTTTATGCACAATATGTTGTCCCATTTGATGGTTATATTTCTTGGTCCATTTGGGTTCCCAAGACCCTTGTTGCTAACAAAATAGGACCCATTGAAAAATGGGTACCTAAAAACTAGTTTGATCTCTTGCAGAACTATGCTTCCGGAGGGTCAAAGTGGGTGCTTGATAGTGGATGCACAATTCATATGACCGGAAGCAAAACTATTGTCAAGGAGATGAGACCAACTCATAATCAAATAACCGTGACATATGCCGACAAGTCAAAGTTTAAGGTAATGGGTTTTGGCAAGGTTGTGGTTGCTCACGATATTACACTCGTGGACGTCATGCTTGTTGAGACCCATGGATATAATTTACTTTCAGTCCGTGCTCTTGAAAAAATGGGCTTTGTCGTCTTTATTGATAATGATATTGTGGTCCTCTTGTGGAGCAAGACTCTAAAGGTCGCTTTTGTTGGGTACGTCGAAAATGACTTGTATGTGGTGGAATTTTCGGGGAAACCACTACAAGTGCGATGTTCCTATTCGGAAAGGCTGATGTGGGTTAGCTATGGCATCGCCGTCTAGACCATGTGACGGCTGTCTACGCACATCCTGTTGGGAACCCTAAGAGCAAGGTGTGAAGCAGCAAGCATCAAGTTTTCCCTCAGTTGAGACTGAGGTTATCGAACCAGAAGGAGGAAGGAAACATCACACAGGTGTTGCAAGCAACGCGGATACCTGCACAACACAAACTCAAGACTTTGCCCCAACGGACAGTGAGGTTGTCAAGATTACCGGTTTGCTGTAACAAAGGATTAAACGTATGGTGTGGAAGGTAATGGTTTGAAGCAAGTAAACAAGTAACAGTGGAAGATGTATCAATGGTAAAGATTGGACCGGGGTCCATAGTTCACTAGAGGTGCTCTCCTTAGATAAACAACATGGCATGAAGGGTAAACAAATTACAGCGGGACAATTGACAGGAACTGAGCAAGGCATGGATGGCAGTCTATGTATATTGTTGTATTTCCCAATCGAATCTCATAGGATCTTTCTGACTAGAAGTACACCTTCAGGTTATCATCCGAACCCCCTCTAGTATTAAGTTGCAAGCAACAGACAACTACTTTAAGCAAAGTGTGCAAGGTAAACAGTCCACATGTTCCATGAACAAGAGACCGTTGTTTTCTCCCTAGTAGCAACACATCTACAACCGAAGAGATATCTGTCACTTCCCTTGGAAACTAGAGGCATGAACCCACTACCGAGCATAAATACTCCCTCTTGGAGTCACTAGCAACTACTTGGCCAAGATAGCTACTAACAACAGAGAGCATGCAAGATCACAAACAACACAGACATGAAAGAATCATAAAGACAAAACCATTAATCAAACCAACATAATAATCTCAATATCCATCGGATCCCTGCAAACACAACATGCATGATTACAAATAGATTAGATCTTGATATGAACGGAGCTCACAAGATCTATACATGAAAGCACAAAGGAGGAGATACAAACATCTACATACTACATGGACCCATAGTCCAAGGTGGAACTACTCATGCATCATACCGAAGAGAAGGCCTCCGGGATGATCTCCCCTCTGGCAGGGTGCCGGGAAGAACTTCAGATCCCCCCGATCTAGGGACGATGGTGGCGGCCTCTACAGACGGTTTCATGGAGATTTGATCGGGTACCTAGGGTTTCTGCATCGGGGGCTTCTTATAGGCGAAGGGGGAGACCGAGGAGGCGACCAGGGGGACCAAACCCTAGCCAGGCATGGGGTGGGGCCCACCCGCGCCTAGTGTGGGTCTGGCCCCTCTGGCCGGCCCCTCCGGCTCTCCTCTAGACTTCTTGTTCCCCACGGAAAGTAATTGACTTTGACGTTTGTCCCGTCCAATTCCGAGAATATTTCTTTACTAACTTTTCTGAAATCAAAAACAGCAGAAAACAGGCATCTGGAACTGTTGCAACTTGTTAATAGGTTAGTACCAGAAAACATGTAAAAAGTACCTCAAAGTGTATACAAGCAAATCAAAGTAGATACAAAACAAGCATGGGGCATCAAAAATTATAGATACGTTTCCAACGTATCAACATCCCCAAGCTTAACTCCTGCTCGTCCTCGAGTAGGTAAGTGATAAAAGAATATTTTTTGAGGTGACATGCACCCTCACAATAAAGATCCAACCATTTGCAAGCATTGAAAGCTGGGATCAAAGAACTCTAAACATGTGCATGAAAGATGGAGTTCTAACAATAGGACATAGTAACTATGCATGCAACATGACAAGCTACAAACAAAGATCATGAATAACATGCATTGAAAAACATTTGTTTATTTCACATGCTTTAACATAGCATAGTGGCAATCAGCTTGTCCCTCATAGAGTAGCAATTAAATGCATATGACACCTGCAAAGTTCACAAGGGTGATTAGAAAAAAGTATCACAAGAACAAGTAATAACACAATATGCATCAATTAATAAGCTTTGGAACACTGCACACAGAATGACAACTATGCTCTCTTAATGGTGCCTAAAGGTAGAAGGTGGACACTCAATAATGGTGGAAGAAAGGCCTTTTTGTAAAGGAAGCAGAGATTACAAGTTTCAAAAAGAGCTTTAAAAAATTATGGTACTTGTTAGCTTTCAGCCCTCATTGCCCCTATCATAAGCATCTTGAAGTGGTTAAGGTTAAAGTGGCAAAGCTGGAGTATATGCTTGACGAAGTATAAGTTGGCAATCTCATATCCCTTGAATACGAGGGCCACACCTCATGCATACTCAACGTTGGGTCCACGTAAGTTCTTGTCACTGTAAGTATTTGCATATCATTGAGAACCACCAACGGGGAACCCCTTGCACATGGTACATGATCTTTCCCATAACCAAAATGACAAGGCAAGCAGACAATGAGCATCTCAACAATTCTTCTTATGTACCATGGGAATATGGTGCTTTTTTCTCTCTTTCCTCTTTTCTTAATGTGTCTCTTTTTTTATAAGAAGAATAGAAGAATGCTTCATAGTGTCACTATGGTGATGCTGCAAGTTTCCACCATGATTAGGCATGGCTTAGGCTAGCGGCCCAGGCGTTTCTCTAACACAGGATACAAACTCCATGGACTAACAAGTTCCCTCTTTATTTCACACCGGTGACATCCATAGACAAAAGAACATGATATCAACTGAGTACAACAAGGTACAAGTGCAATGTTTAAAACGTTCCCCGTGACAACACGGTTATGCTAACTCCAACTTATAAGTGCAAGCATATACAACAAAATTGTCACAATGGTTCAAGTTTATTAGGGGCAAGAATAAAGTGTGTCATCAAGTTCGTGAGGGCTTTAATCACTAAGTTTTCACATAACAAAATAGTTTTTAATTGGAAGATAGATGAAAACAAGAATATACTTGGAATGGTGTAACACACCATGCATATGAGTTTATAGTGGACACTTTGGAATAACTTGGTTTCTTGGGAGTTGGAGGCATGAGTATAACTTACTCATACAAGTGGGGGCTAGCAAAAGACTGGGAGCAACCAACTAAGAGAGAGATAATGGCCGTAAACATGCAATGCAATAAAGCATACTAATCAAAGCAAAGAGTGGTACTACAAGTCAAGGACTAAATGATCATAGAGTCTAATGGTGACTTGTCATAGTCATAACATGGTGTGAGCATGTGCCAAGTCAACCCAAGCAAAACATCAAGGAGAATACCACAATACTATGCTTTTGCATGCTCAAACAACACATAATTTCTTCAAGGCACACTAAGAAATACCAATTGTTTGGAACAAGACATGCTACAATAATAATCACTAAGCATAAGGTCAAAACAACACCTAGCATGTCATGCTAAAGTCTAAGTCACAGTCAATGCAAGCTCCTCTTGCACTTCAAGCAAGAACTTACTACTCCTTTCCAATCACCAAGCAAACTTATTTGTAAACAACACAGCAAGAACGGGGGTCCAAACTACTTTATCAAACTAAATAAACTAAGCAAAGCAAACGAAACTAAGACACTTCAAGAACAACACAACTGTGCATGAAATAATAAAAACGAAGTGTCTAGACAGACCTGAGCTTTTTATTGATGAAGAAGGGGATGCCTTGGGCATCCCCAAGCTTTGACGCTTGTACCTCTTGGATATTTCTTGGGGTGACACCATGGTGGCATCCCCAAGCTTGAGATTTTGTCCATCCTTCATCTCATTGCATCATTCTCTCTCTACACCTCAAATATTTCCTTCATACAAAACTTCACACAATCTTCATTAGCAACATTAGTGTATTCAAAAGATATTAGACAACTGGCAAAGCTTTGGAACAGCAAGGATTTTCACTAAAAACAAAAGCTACTGTAGTAACTCCTTCAAAAAGCTCAATTCACCTAAAGAGAACTCAAAAAGGAATCAATAAGAAGAAAATGCAAATAATGGCAGAAATCTGTCAAAACAGACCAGCAGGTATAAATCGATTTATTCGAACATCTTCTGTTGCTCAAATCAAAAAGTGTTGAACTAAATAAAGTTAGCTAACATACTGGAGGATTTATTAGTAAATTTTTAGCTCAATCCGAGTTACAGAGCCTCCTCACGATTTTTTTTGGTGGAGGAAAGAAATCTGTTTTGGGACAGCAACTCCCCAAATCTTACTTCCCTCTCATTAGAGGTCATTCTTGGCACAAAAAGCAAACAAAAAGTATAAGGAGAGGTCATTACATAAGTAATAACTTCCATGACTCAAGTAAACTCTTGGGTTATCTCCCAACAAGTACTTTTCTTTAACTCCTTTAAGTTAGGCACAAGAAGCAAGAACAATCAAGTATTTTCAAATGAAGAAGCATTAGCATTCATACTTGCAAAATCTTAAACTATGAAAGGTATCTTATCCAAATGGGTTTTGGAGGATCCTTTCTCGTCTCTCTTTGGTCTACTACCTTCATCAAAGAGATTTTCAGGGGCAATCCAATCAAAATTCTTTCCAAAGGCTTCATGCATTCCAACAAGCTTAAAGGGTATGGGTATATTGAATTCCTCTCTAGGCTTAGTTTTATCAGAAATACCCACAACATCTACACTTGAACCTAGCATATTGAAATGTTCAAAAACCTTTTTGGCCTCCCCGGCAACGGCGCCAGAAAAACTTGACGGCTGTCTACGCACAGCCTGTTGGGAACCCTAAGAGAAAGGTGTGAAGCAGGAAGCAACAAGTTTTCCCTCAATTGAGACCGAGGTTATCGAAACAGAAGGAGGAAGGAAACGTCACACAGGTGTTGCAAGCAACGCGGAGACCTAGACAACACAAACTCAAGACTTTGTCCCAACGGATACTGAGGTTGTCAAGCTCACCGGTTTGCTGTAACAAAGGATTGAACGTATGGTGTGGAAGGTAATGGTTTGCAGCAAGTAAACAAGTAACATTGGAAGATGTATCAATGGTAAAGATTGGACCGGGGTCCATAGTTCACTAGAGGTGCTCTCCTTAGATAAACAACATGGCATGAAGGGTAAACAAATTACAGCGGGGCAATTGATAGGAACTGAGCAAGGCATAACAATGCAATTACTAGTCAGAAAGATCCTATGAGATTCGATTGGGCAATACAACAATATACATAGACCGCCATCCAACTGTATCTATGACTAGAAGTACACCTTCAGGTTATCATCCGAACACCCTCCAGTATTAAGTTCCAAGCAACAAACAACGGCTTTAAGCAAAGTGTGTAAGGTAAATAGTCCACATGTTCCATGAACAAGAGACCGTTGTTTTCTCCTGTAACACCCTAGTATTAGCTAATTACTATTTAGTGTTTGTTTGTGCACTCATGAGCATCATCCATTAATTTGTGCATTGAATAAACAAAGAAAAACCTTAAACCCTATTTTCTTCCTCTATTTGAAAACAATTCAAATGGTTTTGCATTTGCTCTCACAAAAATAAGGATCCCAAATGGACTAAAAGGGGTCCCTATAGTATTTTATATGTTTTATAAAAGTCCTGTTATTTTTAAAATATTCAAAACTAAAAAGGATTTGTAAATGCAAAACATGAAATCAAAACAGGATTAGAAAAGTTTCTGGTAAAAAAAAATACAGCAGCAGCAGCTTCTCAAGCCGCAGCCCAGATCGGCCCACCTCTCCTTTTCTCTTCCTTGCCGCTCGCAGCAGCCGCAGCAAGCCCAAGCCAGCCCAGCCAGGGCCCATACCCCTTCGGCAGTTTTTCCTCGTCGTCTTCGTTGATGACGGGAAGCAGCTTGGTGGCCGTCGCGATGCCGTCCGCCGCCGCCGCTCGCCGCTTTGGAGCATGGATAAGATCCCGCGCCGATGCCCCCTCCCCCTTATCCTTGCACTCGGTCCAGCGCCCTCTCACTCTTCCTCGCGTTCCTCCTCTGGCCGAAACCTGGCCGCCCAGTAGCGGACGGCGCCATCTCTCCAGATCGTCCCAGGCCAAGCCGTGGCCACCATCGAAACCGCCATGCTCCCCCGCTTCGACCCTCCCAAGGAATCGAGCCCGGGTGCTCGCAATCATCGGCCGCGACTCCATCTTCCCCAGGCCCGACGCTCGCCGCCGTGGCCATTACCGCCGTTCCCGAGCTCCCCCATCCTCGCCGATGTCACTCACGCGTCAAGGGTGAGCTCACGGTCCTCTAGGACCTCTCCAACCCTCCCATCTCTCTCTGGTTTGAGCTCGCGCCGAGCGCCGCCCACCGCTGCCGTCGTCCGTCGTCGCACCGCATGCTCCGGTGAACATTTCGAGGTGGCGCCGCCCCTATTAGGTCTGCCCCGATGCCCTGGTTCAAACAAGCTAGGTTTCGTAGCCTCGCATCGCCTCTGTCACTGTCCCGCGCTACCGTCTGGCCGTTCCCTCCGGCAAGGCCCGTGTGGCACCTGCGTGGCATGCCAACGTGGCCTCGGCCCCACCTGCCAGCCCTAGTGGGTAAGCTCTGCCTCAGTGAGAATAACCAAACCACCCCCTGTCCCACTTTGCGCATGTGGGATGCTGAGGTGGCCAGTGGCCCACCTGTCAGCCGCATAGGCTAGATCCAGTAGCGGTGTAAAAAGTTTAACCCCCCAGCTGATGTCACAGTGACGCAATAAACCTTTTTAAATTGATTTATAATTCTAGAAATTGATTAAAACTTGTAAATTCAATATATTTTTATTTATAAGTCAGAAAAATACAAACAATATATCAAAATGATCAGAAAAATGAAACCTACCTCTTTAATCTATAATCATGCATTGTTAATCAACTTTCATGACAAGTTTAATTAGAAGAACAAATGCACCCTCTCATATGTTCTGGAGTTTCCCCGAGTTAGGGTTTGCGCCCCTCAAAACCCCGATTAATTTGTTGAGCATGCTTTAGGGTTACATTCCAATGCGCTTTAACTTGTCATACCATCATCATTGCTTGAGCATTGCATCGATGCCATGTGTTGATTGTTTCCCTTTATTTCTGGTGTTTGATTCTTTTTAGTAGAATACGATATCGAGATCGAGATCGAAGACCGAGGACAAGAACATCGAAGATCGAAGATCGACAAACAATACTTGACCAACCGTAACCAAGTCAAGTACAAGCTTCCGAAGATCTATTTATCTCCTATCAACTAGCAAAGGCAAGCATAGCCCCACCATGATATAATCCTATGTTTTCGAAAGCATTTCAATTCCTGCCATGATGCATACGATTCCACTGTGGTCTTTTATCGATAGATAGAGTATCCTATCTATTGCATTACTCCCTTGAGCTTATATTACCTGATCTACTGCTCCTAGCGTAACTAGGTTTGGCTTGTGTGCGCTGCTAGAGCTTTTGTATGTGTCTGCTTAGCCATGCATAGCTATCAGTTCTGTTACATCCAGATGATGTATCAGTTACAGATAATCTAGTATGACAGGAGAACGTGATGATATGAGATCGGTGATATGAGTTGGACATGGTAAGGCTTGTATGGGAGGCCACGGTGGGATGTGGTTTTTCTAGTCCCATGCTCGCCACCACTAGGAACTGAGTTCTTGCCTTTGGAACCAAGACGAGCGTGCAACCACACGGGGCCTGGACAACCTCATGACTGAATAACTTGCCTAGTAGATTCCATGAGTCACATAGTTCGGGCGTTCCATTCGACATATGCATAGAAAATCTTTTGAAAGATTTGCCGGGTGAAGTTGGTGCATTCATAACAGGTCGGTAAGCGTGGCCGAGGTTGCTTGGGGTAGATGGCGCCCCTGGTAAACCAACCTCGCCTCACATCTTTAAGTAACGGCTTCGGGATTTGACCCGTTACGGCGGAACCATACTTATTGCGTGACTCATGGTCTCGGCGAAAGCAAGTTAAAGGTCGTGTCTAACCACCCTCTGCCGGCCTTCCAAGGAACATGGCTAATCATGTGGCATTAAGAGAAGGTTAGTACGTGTGGGTAAAGTTGTACACCCCTGCAGGGTAATAATCTTTTCGAAAAGCCATGTTCACGGTTATGAACGCTTGGTGACCAGATTCTAAGATCCTAGAGAATTATAACCTAATCTTAAAACTTGGTAGATCAACATGTGCTTAAGGATGCTTCCTCATGGGTACGAGGGGGTGATACTAGTTCATATGATGATGATTTGGTGGATATTAAAAGATGATGATCAATGTTTCGGAGACTTCGCTCTCTTATCCCTTTTAAAATACTCTGATTAGACGAGCTTCTTGTCTCTCTCTTGTTTTATAAACAAAGATGGCTTTAAGCAAAACAACTCCACCAGCCATAAGTCTTGCGGAGTACACCCTGTACTCACCCTTGCTTTGTTGATACCTTTGGCAGAGTAAGTGTTCACCTGAAGAAGAGTTCCATACTACTTCGACATCGACGAGTAGCTTGGGGTTCCCGGCCGGCAGCCTGGAATCTATGGGCTGGGACGTCATCGTTATGCTTCAGGCCTCTTAGGCCATTTGTTAAGTTTGCTATACTTAATAGCATAATTTGCCTTCCGTTGTTTGATGTTTGTGGTCAGTGACCTCTGCTTGTAATAATTTGGTTCTCTGCTCAGTTATGATCTTGCTGTAATAATTTTTGGTGTCGTAGGGTCACTGCGGTGTTACCGATTCTTCACTGGATATTCTCGAGCTCAAGGTTAAGCTTATTTCAGACGGAGGTCTGGGTTTTGTTTAGCCCTGATCCCGGGGGTGTCATAGTTCTTGGTATCAGAGCAGTAACAACCATATGAAAACCTTGCTACTGGTCGATGTTGAGTCTAGTGGTTGTGAAAACTATTTTAAAAAGCTGCAAAGTATTTGTGAAAACTCTAGTATGCTTTGTTTACTCCTTATCCAGTTTCGCTCTAACTCTGGGTTATCTTACCTTGTGTTGGCTTTGAAAAGTTTTGATATCTCTTCTAATCTTTCAAAACTTAGGTTCCTTCTTGGCATGCCGTTTCTAAGTCAGTTGACCTAGTGTTGAGTTCTCTAGAGTTGTGTGTGTTGTGAATTCCTTGTTCCCCTTCGCTTCTATTCATATGAGAGATTCCTTTCCATCATGATCTCTTTATCTTTTTGACCCACAATATTATATTGTGGGATCTTCAGTATTCTGTTCTAGGCTTCGAGGTTTCCTTTCACCTCGTGTGCCTCCTTTCTCTATTTGTTCGGGTACTCCAGAAGTTATATCTTCTTTTGGAAGCTACCTTGTGGTTACTACCTTGCAGTGTACGCTATGTCACTCAAGTAGTAGTTACTCCTTTCTTTGGGTTTTAACCCTTGGACTTGAACCTAAGATCCCTGATTGTGCTAGATTCTGGTGTTATGAATCTTGTACATGAAGCTGACCTTTAACCCAAGATCCGTTCCTTTGACCCTTGTTGGTAATGTTCACAAAATTACCTCAAGATGGCTGGTACTACAATTATAGCCTTCAAGCTTGTGGTTTTGTTGTAATTGAACTGTGACAATTAAGGACTTCCCCTACCACATTCGATGGCAGATGTTCTTTACTGGAACAAACAGATCACGACAAGAGTACTCCTCGAGAGTCTCGCATCTATACACGTGACTCTGCCACACCTTACCCCTTCTCTGCATTGTTTTTCGGGAGATTTTTGATTTATGCATCCACATCTCGGGATTCTATCCTCAGTATGTTCCTTTCCCCTTGTTGTTTTCCGACATTTGTTTACCAGTTGGTAGCCAAGTAGTAAATGTGCATTGGTGTCTTCCAATGTAAGATACTCTTGTGGTCCGTCATGACAAACCATTTCGGAATGTCTAGGAGAAACAAACTCCAGTACCTCGTCATATTTAGGACCAGGTCAAAGTGTTGTAATCTGCAGATCAAGACGCATTGAGTGTCTTCCATTTGTTCTACCTTGAAGTATCACACTCTTTCATACTAAGAGGTCGTGTTGAGTTTCATGACCCTTAATGCAGTGATGCTCTTACACCTATTTACCCACCCTTCCTCGAGCTTTCGCGCTCGAGAGTGATGCGTGTGCATAATAATGTGGCTATCTGAGGTTCTTAGAAATTATTATTGCTTTGACTCTAAGGACATTTGAGTCATTTTTAGCGTGATTGGTTAACCTTATCACCAAGTGAAGTTTGACTGTGCTACCAACTCCACTATTCTGGTGCACTCTCTTCGGTCAAAGAGTTAGGCTTGTGCCGAAACTCTGAGACTACGTTCTCTTGCCTTGTAAAGCAAGTTCCCTCTCGAACTAAGTGACATATCGGTGGTTCGTGATATTCTAGGTGTCTACTAGAAGTATCGCTATGTTGCCACATGACCGTGTTGTCAAGTTCTTGAGCAAGCAAGTTCTCTGAACTGCTTCATTCTCTAAGAATCCATACTGGATACCCCTGAACTAGTTGGTTGAGTTTAAGCAACAACCTGGAGAGTTGTAAGACAAAAGTTATATCCGATTACGTTCTTTATGAAAGGGATGTCTAGTTTTGTTCGTGCTGAAGTAAGATAGTATGTCCTTTGTGGATATGTTATTTTCTCCCCAATCTTTGATTTGATTTGGGTTATTGTCAAATCAGACTCAGTTCCAAGGACTATCTTGATGGTGTTCCTTCTTGTGATGTTTCACTTGAGTACATCTTCATTTTCTTTGGTCTGACCAATAATTTTGCCTTGTTCATATGACATATGCGTCCATCTTCTTGGAGTGTTTCGATAAAGTTTGTTATTGAGCCCATCAATGACATCCTCATATTCTCTATGTAGATTGAATACATATGGAACATTGAGCATTAATGTTGGAAGTTTTCGAGAACCATCTTCGAGTCATCTCGAAGTATGTGTTCTGGATGTTAGAAGAAATCTTCTCTGGTTCACGTGCAATCGTTGAAAGATTTCGACGTGGATTCGAGTAGAGTTAACTCCGTTCCTTAAGGACACATGTGCGTATTATTGTTAACACCTTATGTGTGTGCAGTTGTCTCTCGGCAAGTTGTAAATACATGGGTCTAGCAATTGAGCTCAGTCTTTTGGAGCTTTACACTGTAGTTCATGTCTTGAGAATCTAGTAACTTTATCTTTGCGGTAAATGTTGCAAACTTTTTATTCGGACATGCTGAGTCTGAATTATCATCTCACCTAACCAAATCTGAATCTCAAGAAGATATGATGGTTGGTGTTCCTCAAGGTTTCGACATAGGTCTCTTTATAAATTCGGCAATATTGATGTAATGGTTGACATACTTAGCCGGAAAGACCCTTCGTCATAATCTCTCGAATCAGCAATATCAACCACTCTTCATGAAGCTTCTTCTATAATTGATTATAGGAGTTTTGTTTATGATTTTATTTTATCCAAAGTCCGACCTTTACTTGATGTTTGATTTCTCGAACACCAAGGAGAACATTTAAAGTAGTGTTGCTAAATGTCTCTCGGTCGATCCTCCAGACCCTTTTATGATGGCAACCATCTTGTTATGCCAAGTAGTTGAAGTCTGAGAATGAAGTTTCTTTCTTCTCGTGTCATCAGGAATCTTCTTACCTACTCATCTCAGTGGTGTAAAGTAATATCATGATCTTTGGCAAAGATTTTGATAAACCTGGATGAATAAAGAGTTTCCTTCGTTTTCCCAACCATGTTTTAAGAGTGAATATGATTTTGGTAATCAAAAGTTCCTTTTGCTACATGTTCTTTGTAACTCCTACGAGTCCTCTCCACCAAAAACACATTTCTGTCTTGACGTTCTGTTGGATGAAATAGTGACCCTTGTGTTTCAAAAGTAGTTCAACAGCTTGGTTTTGTTGATCCATATCTCTGCAACTTGAAGTCTCTACTTAAGCCGTTTAGTAGAGGTTCCCTATAAAAGTCTATGGTTATATTCTTCCCTTTGAAACCTTCCTTTACGGAAGCTTCAAAACCTTCTGAGTTCCATGGTCTCAATTTATGAAGACCAGCTATCTAACAACTTGAAACCATCTACTCTTGTTTCCTCCGCTACCTTGATGTGTTTCATGTTCGTCATCTCAGAGTTGTTTCTAAACACTCCATCCATGAGTTGACCATGAGATACTCTGTGCGTTGTTTAGTGTGTTTTCCCTCTTATCTTTAGAGTGGCCTTGTTTCTTCCTCTCTTTGTCTCTCTTCCTACCTTTGGAATCTCGGGTCGAGATTCTCGTAAGGGGGATAGAACTGTAACACCCCAGTATTAGATAATTACTATTTAGGGTTTGTTTGTGCACTCATGAGCATCATCCATTAATTTGTGCATTGAAGAAACAAAGCAAAAACCTTAAACCCTATTTTCTTCCTCTATTTGAAAACAATTCAAATGGTTTTGAATTTGCACTCACAAAAATAAGGATCCCAAATGGACTAAAAGGGGTCCCTGTAGTATTTTATATGTTTTATAAAAGTCCTGGTATTTTTAAAATATTCAAAACTGAAAAGGATTTGTAAATGCAAAACAGGAAATCAAAACAAAATTAGAAAAGTTTCTGGTAAAAAAAATACAGCAGCAACAGCTTCTCAGGCCGCAGCCCAGATCGGCCCACCTCCCCTTTTCTCTTCCTTGCCGCTCGCAGCAGCCGCAGCCGGCCCAAGCCAGCCCAGCCAGGGCCCATACCCCTTTGACAGTTTTTCCTCATCGTCTTTGTTGACGACAGGAAGCAGCTCGGTGGCCGCCGCGATGCCGTCCGCCGCCGCCGCTTGTTCCCCGCCGCTCGCTGCTCTGGAGCATGGATAAGATCCCGTGCTGACGCCCCCTCCCCATTATCCTCGCACTCACTCCAGCGCACTCTCCCTCTTCCTCGCGTTCCTCCTCTGGCCAAACCCTGGCCGCCCAGTGCGGACGGCGCCGTCGCTCCAGACCGTCCTAGGCCAAGCCGTGGCCACCATCGAAACCGCCATGCTCCCCTGCTTCGACCAGCCCAAGGATCGAGCCCGGGTGCTCGCAATCGTCGGCCGCGACTCCATCTTCCCCGAGCCTGACACTCGCCGCCGTGGCCATTACCGCTGTTCTCGAGCTCCCCCGTCCTCGCCGATGTCACTCACGCGTCAAGGGTGAGCTCACGGTCCTCTAGGACCTCTCCAACCCTCCCATCTCTCTCTGGTTTGAGCTCGCGCCGAGTGCCGCCCACCACTGCCGTCGGTCGTCGTTGCACCGCATGCTCCGGTGACCATTTCGAGGTGGCGCCGCCCCTATTAGGTCTGCCCCGGTGCCCTGGTTCGAACAAGCTAGGTTTTGTGGCCTCGCATCGCCTCTGTCGTCGTCCCGCGCCGCCGTCTGGCCGTTCCCTCCGGCGAGGCCCGCGTGGAGCCTGCGTGGCATGCCAACATGGCCTCGGCCCCACCTGCCAGCCCCTGGGTAAGCTCTGCCTCGGTGAGAATAACCAAACCACCCCCTGTCCCACTTTGTGCGTGTGGGATGCTGAGGTGGCCAGTGGCCCACCTGTCAGCCGCATAGGCTAGATCCAGTAGCGGTGTAAAAAGTTTAACCCCCCAGTTGATCTCACAGTGATGCAATAAACCTTTTTAAATTGATTTATAATTCCAAAAATTGATTAAAACTTGTAAATTCAATATCTTTTTATTTATAAGTCATAAAAATACAAACAATATATCAAAATGATCAGAAAAATGAAACCTACCTCTTTAAGCTATAATCATGCATTGTTAATCAACTTTCATGACACGTTTATTTAGAAGAACAAATGCACCCTCTCATATGTTCCGGAGTTTCCCCGAGTTAGGGTTTGCGCCCCTCGGAACCCCGATTAATTTGTTGAGCATGCTTTAGGGTTACATTCCAATGCACTTGAACTTGTCATATCATCATCATTGCTTGAGCATTGCATCGATGCCATGTGTTGACTGTGCATCCGAAGACCGAGGACAAGACCATCGAAGATCGACGAACAATACTTGACCAACTGTAACCAAGTCAAGTACAAGATTCCGAAGATCTGTTTATCTCCTATCAACTGGCAAAGGCAAGCATAGCCCCACCATGATATAATCCTATGTTTTCGAAAGCATTTCAATTCCTGCCATGATGCGTATGATTCCACTGTGGTCTTTTATCGATAGATAGAGTATCCTATCTATTGCATTACTCCCTTGAGCTTATATTACCTGATCTACTGCTCCTAGCGTAACTAGGTTTGGCTTGTGTGCACTGCTAGAGCTTTTGTATGTGTCTACTTAGCCATGCATAGCTATCAATTCTGGTCCATCCAGATGATGTATCAAATACAGAGAATCTAGTATGACAGGAGAACATGATGATATGAGATCGGTGATATGAGGCTTTTATGGGAGGCCACGGTGGGATGTGGTTTTTCTAGTCCCATGCTCGCCACCACTAGGAACTGAGTTCTTGCCTTTGGAACCAAGACGAGCGTGCAACCACACGGGGCCTGGACAACCTCATGACTGACTAACTTGTCTAGTAGATTCCATGAGTCACATAGTTCGGGCGTTCCATTCGACATATGCATAGAAAATCTTTTGGAAGATTTGCCGGGTGAAGTTGGTGCATTCATAACAGGTAGGTAAGCGTGGCCGAGGTTGCTTGGGGTAGATGGCGCCCCTGGTAAACCAACCTCGCCTCACATCTTTAAGTACCGGCTTTGGGATTTGACCCGTTACGGCGGAACCATACTTATTGCGTGACTCATGGTCTCGACGAAAGCAAGGTAAATGTCATGTCTAACCACCCTCTGTCGGCCTTCCAAGGAAGAGGGCTAATCATGTGGCATTAAGAGAAGTTTTGTACGTGTGGGTAAAGTTGTACACCCATGCAGGGTAATAATCTTTTAAAAAATCCGTGTTCACGGTTATGAACGCTTGGTGACCATATTCTAAGATCATAGAGAACTATAACCTAATCTTAAAACATGGTAGATCAACGTGTGCTTAAGGATGCTTCCTCATGGGTACGAGGGGGTGATCCTAGTTCAGATGATGATGATTTTGTGGATATCAAAACATGGTGATCAATGTTTCGGAGACTTCGCTCTCTTATCCCTTTTAAAATACTCTGATTAGACGAGCTTCTTCTCTCTCTCTTGTTTTATAAACAAAGATGGATTTAAGCAAAACAACTCCACCAGCCATAAGTCTTGCGGAGTACACCCTGTACTCACCCTTGCTTTGTTGATACCTTTGGCAGAGTAAGTGTTCACCTGAAGATGAGTTTCGTACTACTTCGACATCGACGAGTAGCTTGGGGTTCCCGGCCGGCAGCCTGGAATCTATGGGCTGGGACATCATCGTTATGCTTCAGGCCTCTTAGGCCATTTGTTAAGTTTGCTATACTTAATAGCATAATTTGCCTTCCGTTGTTTGATGTTTGTGGTCAGTGACCTCTGCTTGTAATAATTTGGTTCTCTGCTCAGTTATGAGCTTGCTGTAAATTTTTTTGGTGGCGTAGGGTCACTGCGGTGTTACCGATTCTTCACTGGATATTCTCGAGCTCAAGGTTAAGCTTATTTTAGACGGAGGTCTGGGATTTGTTTAGACCTGATCTCGGGGGTGTCACATTTCCCTAGTAGCAACAACACATCTACAACCAAAGAGATATCTGTCACTTCTGTTGGAAACTAGAGGCATCAACCCACTATCGAGCATAAATACTCCCTCTTGGAGTCACTAGCAACTACTTGGCCAAGATAGCTACTAACAACGGAGAGCATGCAAGATCACAAACAACATAGACATGATAGAATCATAAAGACAAAAGCATTATTCAAACCAACATAATAATCTCAATATCCCTCGGATCCCCGCAAACACAACATGCATGATTACAAATAGATTAGATCTTGATCATGAACGGAGCTCACAAGATCTATACATGAAAGCACAAAGAAGGAGATACAACCATCTAGCTGAAGGGAATATGCCCGAGAGGCAATAATAAAGTGGTTATTATCATATTCCTTGTTTATGATAAATGTTTATTTTGCATGCTATAATTGTATTAATACGGAAACGTTAATACATGTGTGTTTAATAAACAAAAAGGAAGTTCCTAGTTATGCCTCTCTTATAAACTAGCTCGTTGATTAACAAGATGATCAAATGTTTCCTGATCATGGACATTCGATGTTGTTAATAACAAGGTCACGACATTAGTGTAATGGTGTGATGAACATTCATCCGAAGTATAACATTACGATCAAGGTCATTGTGTTTATATTGCTATAACATCATACGAAGTAATCTTAGTCCTTATACCATGAGATCATGTCAATCACTAACACCGGAAGAGTATCTTGATAACATCAAACGTCACACCGTAACAGGGTGATTATAAAGATGGGTTCAGTGCTACGAAGGTGTTTGTTGAGGCTCATGGATAAAGAGTGGAATTTTTCCATCCCGATGACAGAGATATATACTATGGGCCCTCTCGGTGATATCACATTAATTAGCTTGCAAGCAAGTGATTTCATCACTAGAATGTTATATCACGGGAACAAGAAAAGAGTACATGTCGGTAATGAGATCAAACTAGGTATGGAGATACCGATGATCGAATCTCGGACATGTAATATATCGCGAGACAAAGGGATTGAGTTACATGCGTATAAGGTTACGATCACAGAAGTCATCTGTCACATCCCAAGATTTTCCAAATCTTGTAATGTGAAAAATAAATAAACAAAATAAATTATTGTTGAAATTTAGGGTGAAAAGAAACTTTTGTTTTTAAATGGAAAATAAAATCCCATCTTGAACAAACTTTAATTAAAGTTCGAATTCAACAAAATCCAAATCAAGAGAAATGCATTCCTCATAAAATGCATCTAGAAATTGAAACACTTGGAAAATAAATCCAAACCCTAAACCCTAATGGAATAAAATCATTTCCAAGTCATCTCCAAACCTATGGATTTGATCAATATAAAAATGTATCATCAAACATTTATAAATGATCAAGAATGATAAATAGAAATATATTAAAACCCTATAAATTGGTTTCACTTAATTTGGAACCATAAATAAAATCTTATGAATTTAAATAAGATAAGGAAAAGTAATTTCCAAAGCTAATAAAGCACATATATAAAATCCATACAAAATGGTGAACAAATAATCCTAAAAGGATTTAAAAAGATAAACAAATATCAAATAAGATTTTACAAATTGGAATCACCAAGTTTGGATGTATAAATAAAAAGTTATGGATTTTATAAGATAAAGAAAGAAATATTAAATAAAGAATATTTAAAGACCAAATTAAATCTTGGCCTAATCCATTAAGCAAATAGAATGAATGGAATCCAAATCCAAATAATATAAAGGGATAAAGAATTTCCAAAATAAAATAAAAATGGCATTAAACCATTCTATACCTATTTTAAGAAAGACAAATTTCTAATAAGAATAATTATATAATTCATGAGAAAATAGTATTTTGAATTTACCCAAGTGGAATAAAAGTTGTTTAATTAACTTAAATAAAATAAATCTTCCAAGTAAAATTTAGGGTATTAAAACTATACTTAATTCCATTGGAATTAAAACAAATACCCAATTCAAATGATTTATGAATCATATTAAATACCTTCCAAATAATTCAAGATGAATTATTTGACACCCTATTAAACAAATAAAAACCTACTGAAAAGATTTGGAAAGTTTAAAGAATTTAAATGGTGTTTGAAATATTATTAAATTTTATTTGATTTAAAACAAGGGCCTTTTTGAATAATTAAAAAGACCCCAAAAAGAATAAAGTTTTATTCAAAAAATTGACTCTAGATTATATTACTAATCAGTATTTAAACCTACACAAATTTTGGTTGAGATTTGAATTCAAATGAATGTTTAAATTGTTTAAACAAAATCAAAACAGAATAAAAGAAATGGAAAAAGAAAAAGAAACAGGAACAAAAAAAATATGAAACAGACTCAGCCCAGCCCAGCTAAGCCAGTCCAGCAAGAGAGCACCCGACACCTTTATTTTTCTCTGGCGTGCACCGTAGCCTCGCCACCGTCTTCAACAGAGAGCACCCGACGCCTTCGCGAACTCTGGCGAGCAATCGCTAGCACATGCGAGCGCCCCTTCGTCTACAACCGGCACGTTGATCTTTCCCACGTCACTGCGATCACGGTGAGCCATCCCTCTTCCCTTCTCGCTTCCTGCATCGCCAGCTCCGCCGCCGTCTGACCGCGCGCCGCCACAAACCGCCGCCAACGCCGCTGCTTAATGGTCAGAGCGTTGCTAGCCGTTAGATGAAGATCGTAGGGATACGATAGACCACTTAACTGAACCGTTACGGATAGATCTTGTAGGGGTCCCAATCTTAGACAAGATTGATCCCTCCTGTGTTTACAATGCTAGTCCCTAGATCAATAGCTAACATCCACAGTTAAGATGTAATATCAAGAAACAAAGGTCATAAAATAACTTTATAACCTGGAATAACATAATTTTATTACATCAAACATAGCTCATTAGGCTATTACATTACATTGCAGCGGAATAACTATAAGCATGGGGTCCTTTCATCTTCAAAGTGCCACAGGCAGATGTTGGTTGTAGACTTTGTAATCCTAAACAATCAATCTTTGCTAAAATCAATCAAACCTGCAACATACAAGTTACAGCCACAAGGGTCAATACATTTGAATTGTATTGGCAAGTGATACTATGGTAGTATAGTGGAGTCTATCATCTATATGCATTTGGCTAAGTGGAGTTGAGGCTTGCATTGCTCAAAATAGAGTTTTCCTTAACATTTGAAAATACTAAGTTTTTGCTTGACAAAATCATTTTTCCTCAATCAAAGATTTCAAGATCCTTGTACCAAGCCATCTCTCCATCAATGATTGAAGAATTCAAACAACCCTTGTTCCATCCACAAGATTTTAATTTAGAAATTGGAATGATGAGATTCTTGATTGCTTTCATGTCTTGATGCTCAAATTGTCCTTTACCAGGGACATGGCTAAGTACTTAGGTTTTACACTCTGCAGAGGTGGTGCACTTTCCCCACAAGACTTGGTTTCCCAAGACAAGGTCTTTCAGAAGCCTTCCCTTAGACCAAAATGGACGCGCTCCAACCTATCAAACACTACCACCCACTGTCCATTTGGCTAAGTTCTTGCAACCTATATGATCATGGCAGAGCCCATATTGCCAAGTGGTTGCACTTGAAGCTTCTCAACATTTGACATCTCAAATATCTTTGTTTCCTGGGTGGCCATCCACAAGTGAGATACACAATCCAAGTCCATGGCATTGTGAACCACTCAACATAACCCAATCCTTCCATTTCCACCCAGGTGATTCATTAACTTAGTTGTTTTATTAAACAAAATCACAAGTCCTTAGACTTAGAATATTTTTCCATAGTGTGAATATATATTCCACCCATGTTTTCTATTAGCTAGGCTAAGCTTGGTAGTAGTAGGAATCTCTAACTTAGGAAAATCCTACTAAGGATTCATCTACTAGGTTTTTCTATAGCAAGATCTATACTTAGCAAAATCCATGCAAGTTTACTTAGCAAAATCACTAAATGCATAGAGAAAGTAATAGGACAAAAAGTATGAAGCATCACTTGCCTTTTTGGTAGAGTATAGGTTCACTTCTTGATCTTTGCAATAATCACACTCTTCAAGTCACTACAAATCAATCAAGCAAGGCACAAACTCAATCTACCAATCAAGCAAAACAACACACATAAATAACAAAGTCAAAGAAATGCATGCAAGCATGCCAAGCTTTGTTTTGTTTGAAAAAGTGGTTCCTAGTGGGTCATAGTCATTTGGGTACATCTAATGGTCATTTCCTAAAGTGGCCAAGTCATTTGCAAAAGGTTTCACTTTAAAACTATTTTCAAAACAAAGTGTTATTTTATGTGGTGTAGAAATATTTTTATTAAGGCATTAGCCTATAGGGTTCACCAAATGAGTTGCTATTGCAAAACTTGGTGTTTTTTGGTCAGTAGGTTTGGTCCAAAACATTTCCTTGAAGTTTTCTTTTCATAAACATTTTTATAATAAAAACTATTCCTTTTATTTGGCTAGAATATGATTAAGTCAAGTAATCCAACCTAAATCTTACAAAAATCATTTTTAATACCAAAGATTGGTTCCTAGGGTCAGTAAGGTCACAACAAATCAATTGGCAAAGGTTTGAATCCAAAAATCATTTTTAAACAATTTTTATACTCTAAACAAGCTCACACAAGTTTCTGCAAATTCAAACAAGCTAACAGATACTATTTGTCAAACTAAGGTCATGGTTGGCTAGGGCTTGTTCTCCTGAATCCATTGATATAAAATTTGTCAAATTTGGACGTGTGGATTCAAAGATATAAGGTTTTCAAAATGGCATTTCAATCTGATTTCAATTTCTGTTTTTAAGCAGACAGGTGACACGCGTCAAGATTCTATTGGACGGTACCGGTTCGGCCGGATCGGGCGATGCTGGCTGTTGGATTAAGTTAGATCGCATGGTCCAGATCACGTACCCCTTCGCGGTTAAGTGATCTATCGGAAGCGTCGGATCGTGATCCTACGGTGCTAACGTGCTCGACCATTTGCGAGCGGCGCCGGCGGTGGCTAACGGCGGCGACGGTCAGATAGTGGCGGCGCTGGCGAAACAGGAAACGAGGAAGGAGGTGAGGTGGCTCACTGTGATCGTCGTGGCACGGGGATGCTCAACCTTCCACTGGTTGATGAAGGGGTGCACTATGCTGGCTTGAATCTCTCGCCGGAGTTCGTGTCCGCGTCGGGCTTCTCTGTTCTTCGTCGGAGGCGACGACACAAGCCACGGAAAAGCAAGATAACCGTTGAGTTAGATGCGTACGGGGTCGGTGATCGTGTGTGAATCAACGAGACAGAAGGGGGTGGTCAGATATCACCTGGAGGACTCGCCGAAAAAGTAGCAGACGACGGCGGCGTATAAGTGGAGCTGTTGCCGACGTTTTGGAGCTCCCGCAGGTGAATGGTTGGTATGGACGGATGCGTCTGGACGCGTGGAGTATGTGTGCTAGGTCGACGAGGCAAGGGGCGGCGTGTGGCAGCCGGAATCGGCCGGAGACGGTGGTCGGAGCCGAGGCAGTCGAGGAGAAATTGGGATGGACTGGAGGCGTGCTCGGGGGAGGAAACAGAGGGGAACGAGAGAGGAGTCACTGGCGTTTAAGCGTGTGTGGTCAGGGGGCATTAATCGCACGGCATTGAAGCGAATTGACGAGGCAATCAATCGGCAGTAACAGCCAGGACGACGAGGTCATGTTGAAGACGATGAATAGGAGGGGGTGGGGTCGGCTTGTCAGCGTTTGAGTGAGGGGAAGAAGAGGGTCCACATGTCAGTTGCTGGGTGGGTGCAGTTCTGAGTGGAAAAGAAAACGGTCCGGGGAGGGGAGTTGGGCTAGGTGGGCTGTTTGGGCCGGGGTAGTGGGTTGGGTCAGTTTTCTTATTTTTTCTGTCTGATTCCTTTTTCCTTTTCTAATTCTATTTTCTGATTTGAATTTTATCCAACTATTCAATCATTCAAATAATTCAAACAATTCAAACAATTGTAAGGAGTTTTTAGTTCTGTTTATCAATAACCAATCTCAAAATAAAATAATATTTTTATTTATTTTTAGGATCTATTTAATAATTAAATAAAATAGACCATAGTTATTTAACCAATTTGGGTTTGATTTATTTTAATAAAATCTCCATTTGAAATCCAAATATTTTCAAAACCAAATCAGTAGGTATCATTTGGAAGTAAATAATACTTGGATACTTGTTTAAAACAAAATATTATTTTACTTTAGGGTCCAATATTAAAATAAAATGGGCCAAGGTTTATTAATCAAATAGGATTTGATTTTATTAACAAAATCTTTATTTGAAACCTAAATATTTCAAAACCAATCAGTGGGTTTTATTTGGGAAACATAGAATAATTGGAGATTTGTTATAAATAAAATAACATTTTATTTTAGGGTTCATTATTAATTAAATAATAATAGACTTTCATTATTAAATCAATATTTGTTTTATTGAGATATTTATTTTGAACTCTAAAATAAACTAAAACACTTTAGTAGGTTTTATTTGTGAATATCAAACATTTGGAAAACTTATTTTAAACAATTTAATAAGTCTTTGAACAAAACTTTTATATAATAAAACTTGGATATTAAATCCTTATTATTTTATTTAAGCAAATCTTTATTATTTTTAAATAACCTTTGCTACTTTATTTGAAATAAAATGTTTTTAATTCTCAAAGCTTGGCCAAGGATTAATTTGGCTTTATAACAAAATCTTTATTTATAAACTTCTATTTCATTTGAAAACAAATCTTTTCATTTGATTGTTTTAAAATAATTTCCAATTGTTTCCTTTTATGAAATGTTTATCCTTTTAAATCTTTTTAGGATTTTTATTTAATTCAGAAGGGTTTGAGGTTCCATTTTAATTCAAAAAGTTTCTTCTGGCTCTGAAAATCAAACATAGTTTTATTTTATTCATTTATTTTCACATTACAAGATTTGGAAAATCTTGGGATGTGACAGGCTACCACCCTTAAAATAAATCTCGTCCCGAGATTTGGGAAGGTTAGGGTTACAAGCAGGTTCAAAACAACTAGGGTACTACCACCCTTAAAATTTTTCAACCAAAAAATTACATATTGGCCTTCTTGGGTCCTGGAAAACTTCTCTAATCCAACTTTTGTCTTATTTCTACACTTGACTCATGGGCCAAGGTTGAGCTTTGCCATAGGCTTGTTTAACTTGTTCTCTATCCTTTCTGGACACTTGTTTGCATAGTGGCCTAGTTCCTTGCATTTGAAACAGGTGACAAGGCTGATATCCCTCATAGGCTGGTTTATCCTATGCTTCATCTTTTCTGGACAGTAGTTGGCATAATGTCCTAACTCTTTGCAGTATTTGCACATCACTTGGCTAAAATCCTTCCTTATCTTGGGTTTCACCAGCTTTTGTTTGTCTTCTTGTATCTTCTTCTTTTCTGGGCATTCATTGTAATAGTGTCCCATCTCTTTGCAAGTGTAACATTGCTCTTGAGTAATATCCTTCTTGTTTGGGTTGGGGCATTTCTTCTTCTTCTTGGGTCTCTCCAAAGCTAGGAGTTCTAGTTCATGTTCTTCATAGGTGGGAGATCTTTCTCTCTTCTTGGGGCATTGATCTTCATGTTCCTTGGGTGCATGATCCTTGTCTCTAAAAATATTGCTATCTTGGGTTCCTTCTAGAATAGCATCCTTGTCATCCTTGTTGTCATTAGCTCTTTGGAAAAAGTTTTCTCTCATGTTGATCATTTGAGTAACCAATCCTTGCAACAATTGGGATTGAAGTTTCAAAATCCTTTGTATGGCAGGGTCTAGTCCATTGTTGTTTGGCTAAAAGCTGAGTTGTCATTTGGCTCGACTGGTTTTGGTTTTCTATAAGTTCTCTCATGTTGTCTTCTTGGTTGGTGTTGTTGTCATCAACCTTGATGTTGGATTTTCTTGGAGTAGTCATCTGTTTGGGTTGAAGGGAGATTTAGAATAGGCAAAATATTTCTAAGGAAATATTTCTAATCACACACATCACAATTCACACAAACAATGTGCATGCAATCACAAACAAACATTTCACTCAAACAAGGTTCAAGCTCATACTTAGGCAACAAAAATATTTTTAATACACCACATAGGTTGGGGTGTTTGACTTAACTAAATTATGGTGGTCCATCTATATGGTTCACTTGTGGTCTTTCCTTCCTTTATGATTCTTCTTGTATGAGATCTTGGTTTCCTTGAGAAAAACTCTTGGTCACAATTCTTCAAAATTGTTGATGGTTCCTTCTTATTTTGCATTCCCTTAATCTCTAAATCTTGAGTAAGAGTTCCTTGTTTCACTTGTAGTCCTTAGTAGTTTCCAAGTTGAAAGTCCTTGGTGTTCATGCTGAAGATGTTGAAGTCATTAGGGTTGAAGATGTTGAAGTCATTAGAGTTGAAGAAATTGAAGAAGTCCTTTGCACATGGTGTAGTCCTTGTCCATGGGTAGGTTTTTCCATCAAGTTGAAGTAGAAGAGATGTAGAGTTGAAACCAAAATGGTTGAGGAAAGAGTTTACAAGTGTTTTTGTAAATAAGTTTTTGGAACAAGTATAACTCCTATTTTTCTAAGGGTTTTTGTCCAATCCTAGGGTTTACAAATCCTACAGGCAACACAATGCTCTGATACCATCTGTAGGGGTCCCAATCTTAGATAAGATTGATCCCTCCTGTGTTTACAATGCTAGTCCCTGGATCAATAGCTAGCATCCACAGTTAAGATGTAATATCAAGAAACAAAGGTCATAAAATAACTTTATAACCAGGAATAACATAATTTTATTACATCAAACATAGCTCATTAGGCTATTACATTACATTGCAGCGGAATAACTATAAGCATGGGGTCCTTTCATCTTCAAAGTGCCACAGGCAGATGTTGGTTGTAGACTTTGTAATCCTAAACAATCAATCTTTGCTAAAATCAATCAAACCTGCAACATACAAGTTACAGCCACAAGGGTCAATACATTTGAATTGTATTGGCAAGTGATACTATGGTAGTATAGTGGAGTCTATCATCTATATGCATTTGGCTAAGTGGAGTTGAGGCTTGCATTGCTCAAAATAGATTTTTCCTTAACATTTGAAAATACTAAGTTTTTGCTTGACAAAATCATTTTTTCTCAATCAAAGATTTCAAGATCCTTGTACCAAGCCATCTCTCCATCAATGATTGAAGAATTCAAACAACCCTTGTTCAATCCACAAGATTTTAATTTAGAAATTGGAATGATGAGATTCTTGATTGCTTTCATGTCTTGATGCTCAAATTGTCCTTTACCAGGGACATGGCTAAGTACTTAGGTTTTACACTCTGCAGAGGTGGTGCACTTTCCCCACAAGACTTGGTTTCCCAAGACAAGATCTTTCAGAAGCCTTCCCTTAGACCAAAATGGACGCGCTCCAACCTATCAAGCACTACCACCCACTGTCCATTTGGCTAAGTTCTTGCAACCTATATGATCATGGCAGAGCCCATATTGCCAAGTGGTTGCACTTGAAGCTTCTCAACATTTGACATCTCAAATCTCTTTGTTTCCTGGGTGGCCATCCACAAGTGAGATACACAATCCAAGTCCATGGCATTGTGAACCACTCAACATAACCCAATCCTTCCATTTCCACCCAGGTGATTCATTAACTTAGTTGTTTTATTAAACAAAATCACAAGTCCTTAGACTTAGAATATTTTTCCATAGTGTGAATATATATTCCACCCATGTTTTCTATTAGCTAGGCTAATCTTGGTAGTAGTAGGAATCTCTAACTTAGGAAAATCCTACTAAGGATTCATCTACTAGGTTTTTCTATAGCAAGATCTATACTTAGCAAAATCCATGCAAGTTTACTTAGCAAAATCACTAAATGCATAGAGAAAGTAATAGGACAAAAAGTATGAAGCATCACTTGCCTTTTTGGTAGAGTATAGGTTCACTTCTTGATCTTTGCAATAATCACACTCTTCAAGTCACTACAAATCAATCAAGCAAGGCACAAACTCAATCTACCAATCAAGCAAAACAACACACATAAATAACAAAGTCAAAGAAATGCATACAAGCATGCCAAGCTTTGTTTTGTTTGAAAAAGTGGTTCCTAGTGGGTCATAGTCATTTGGGTACATCTAATGGTCATTTCCTAAAGTGGCCAAGTCATTTGCAAAAGGTTTCACTTTAAAACTATTTTCAAAACAAAGTGTTATTTTATGTGGTGTAGAAATATTTTTATTAAGGCATTAGCCTGTAGGGTTCACCAAATGAGTTGCTATTGCAAAACTTGGTGTTTTTTGGTCAGTAGGTTTGGTCCAAAACATTTCCTTGAAGTTTTCTTTTCATAAACATTTTTATAATAAAAACTATTCCTTTTATTTGGCTAGAATATGATTAAGTCAAGTAATCCAACCTAAATCTTACAAAAATCATTTTTAATACCAAAGATTGGTTCCTAGGGTCAGTAAGGTCACAACAAATCAATTGGCAAAGGTTTGAATCCAAAAATCATTTTTAAACAATTTTTATACTCTAAACAAGCTCACACAAGTTTCTGCAAATTCAAACAAGCTAACAGATACTATTTGTCAAACTAAGGTCATGGTTGGCTAGGGCTTGTTCTCCTGAATCCATTGATATAAAATTTGTCAAATTTGGACGTGTGGATTCAAAGATATAAGGTTTTCAAAATGGCATTTCAATCTGATTTCAATTTCTGTTTTTAAACAGACAGGTGACACGCGTCGAGATTCTATTGGACGGTACCGGTTCGGCCGGATCGGGCGATGCTGGCTGTTGGATTAAGTTAGATCGCATGGTCCAGATCACGTACCCCTTCGCGGTTAAGTGATCTATCGGAAGCGTCGGATCGTGATCCTACGGTGCTAACGTGCTCGACCATTTGCGAGCGGCGCCGGCGGTGGCTAACGGCGGCGACGGTCAGATAGTGGCGGCGCTGGCGAAATAGGAAACGAGGAAGGAGGTGAGGTGGCTCACTGTGATCGTCGTGGCACGGGGATGCTCAACCTTCCACTGGTTGATGAAGGGGTGCACTATGCTGGCTTGAATCTCTCGCCGGAGTTCGTGTCCGCGTCGGGCTTCTCTGTTCTTCGTCGGAGGCGACGACACAAGCCACGGAAAAGCAAGATAACCGTTGAGTTAGATGCGTACGGGGTCGGTGATCGTGTGTGCATCAACGAGACAGAAGGGGGTGGTCAGATATCACCTGGAGGACTCGCCGGAAAAGTAGCAGACGACGGCGGCGTATAAGTGGAGCTGTTGCCGACGTTTTGGAGCTCCCGCAGGTGAATGGTTGGTATGGACGGATGCGTCTGGACGCGTGGAGTATGTGTGCTAGGTCGACGAGGCAAGGGGCGGCGTGTGGCAGCCGGAATCGGCCGGAGACGGTGGTCGGAGCCGAGGCAGTCGAGGAGAAATTGGGATGGACTAGAGGCGTGCTCGGGGGAGGAAACAGAGGGGAACGAGAGAGGAGTCACTGGCGTTTAAGCGTGTGTGGTCAGGGGGCGTTAATCGCACGGCATTGAAGCGAATTGACGAGGCAATCAATCGGCAGTAACAGCCAGGACGACGAGGTCATGTTGAAGACGATGAATAGGAGGGGGTGGGGTCGGCTTGTCAGCGTTTGAGTGAGGGGAAGAAGAGGGTCCACATGTCATTTGCTGGGTGGGTGCGGTTCTGAGTGGAAAAGAAAACGGTCCGGGGAGGGGAGTTGGGCTAGGTGGGCTGTTTGGGCCGGGGTAGTGGGTTGGGTCAGTTTTCTTATTTTTTTCTGTCTGATTCCTTTTTCCTTTTCTAATTCTATTTTCTGATTTGAATTTTATCCAACTATTCAAGCATTCAAATAATTCAAACAATTCAAACAATTGTAAGGAGTTTTTAGTTCTGTTTATCAATAACCAATCTCAAAATAAAATAATATTTTTATTTATTTTTAGGATCTATTTAATAATTAAATAAAATAAACCATAGTTATTTAACCAATTTGGGTTTGATTTATTTTAATAAAATCTCCATTTGAAATCCAAATATTTTCAAAACCAAATCAGTAGGTATCATTTGGAAGTAAATAATACTTGGATACTTGTTTAAAACAAAATATTATTTTACTTTAGGGTCCAATATTAAAATAAAATGGGCCAAGGTTTATTAATCAAATAGGATTTGATTTTATTAACAAAATCTTTATTTGAAACCTAAATATTTCAAAACCAATCAGTGGGTTTTATTTGGGAAACATAGAATAATTGGAGATTTGTTATAAATAAAATAACATTTTATTTTAGGGTTCATTATTAATTAAATAATAATAGACTTTCATTATTAAATCAATATTTGTTTTATTGAGATATTTATTTTGAACTCTAAAATAAACTAAAACACTTTAGTAGGTTTTATTTGTGAATATCAAACATTTGGAAAACTTATTTTAAACAATTTAATAAGTCTTTGAACAAAATTTTTATATAATAAAACTTGGATATTAAATCCTTATTATTTTATTTAAGCAAATCTTTATTATTTTTAAATAACCTTTGCTACTTTATTTGAAATAAAATGTTTTTAATTCTCAAAGCTTGGCCAAGGATTAATTTGGCTTTATAACAAAATCTTTATTTATAAACTTCTATTTCATTTGAAAACAAATCTTTTCATTTGATTGTTTTAAAATAATTTCCAATTGTTTCCTTTTATGAAATGTTTATCCTTTTAAATCTTTTTCGGATTTTTATTTAATTCGGAAGGGTTTGAGGTTCCATTTTAATTCAAAATGTTTCTTCTGGCTCTGAAAATCAAACATAGTTTTATTTTATTCATTTATTTTCACATTACAAGATTTGGAAAATCTTGGGATGTGACAGATCTGTGCTGTGCGATCAAGTGAAATCCTACGGTCTGTGTTAGCCGATCCGCGCGAAGAGGTATAGACGAATCAGAATGTGGTACGTAGCCTGGAGTTTGTTTTAAAAATAGAAACTTGACTATTTGATGATCCAATTTGAATAATTCATAACTTTCAAACCACACGTCCAAATTTTGCAAATTTATATCAATGGATTTAGCAAAACAAGTACTTTCTGACCATGCACTTTTTTTAGTAAAAAGCTTCTGATAAAATGTTTGTTTTTGCAGAAACTTGTGTATGCATGTTTAGAATATAAAAATTGTTCTAAAATGATTTCTGAGATAAAACCTTTGGCAAATGGTTTGTTTTGAACCTGCTGACCATAGGAATCAACTTGTGGTTTCAAAATATATTTGGTGAAGCAAAAGAATAAACTTTTGATTTAAACCATTCCTAGTGAAATAAAAATAATGTTTATTTGTTAAAAATGCTTTTGGGAGAAAATATTTGAAAAATGTTTTGGAATAAACTCTTTGATCCCAAACACCAAGTGTTAGGATTTGAAAATGTATTTGGTGAACCCTATAAAACTATTACTTTGCTAAAGACATTTTCAACCACATAAAATAATGACTTGGTTTAAAAATGGTTTATGAAGTGAAATCTTTTGCAAATGATTTTGCCACTTTATAAAATGATCATTAGGTGTTTTCAAATGTTTATAACCTATTAGGAACCACTTCTCCAAATAAAACAATCTTTAGCATGCTTGCATGCATTGTTTTGTTTCTATTATTTTATGTGATGTTGCTTGAATGGTAGATTGAAGTATTGCTTGCTTGATTGAATTGTAGTGATTTGAAGAGTGTGAATATTGCAAAGATCAAGGAGTGAACTTATATTGTCTACCAAAAAGGCAAGTGATGCTTCATACTTTTGTCCCATTATTTTCACTATGCATTAGTGAAATTTCTAAGTAGGACTTGCATGGAATTTTTGCTAAGTATAAACTATGTCATGGGAAACCCTAGTAGAAGAAACCTTAGTAGAATTTCCTAAGTTAAGATTCCTACTACTACCATGCTTAGCTTAGCTAGTAGAAAACAAGGGTGGAATATATATTCATGCTATGAAATATTTCTAAGTCTGTGGACTTATGTTTCGTTTAATAAAACAACTAAGTGAATGAATCACCTGGGTGGAATGGAAGGAATGGTTTGTGTTGAGTGGTTCACAAGGCCCATTTCTATGGTTTACCTTGTGTATCTCACTTGTGGATGGCCACCCAGGAACAAAGAGATTTGAGATGTCAAATGTTGAGAAGCTTCAAGTGCAGCCACTTGGCATTATGGGCTCTGCCTGGATCATATAGGTTGCAATAACTTAGCCAAATGGACAGTTGGTGGTAGGGGTTTGATAGGTTGGAACGCGTCCATTCTGGTCTAAGGGAAGGCTTCTAAAAGATCTTGTCTTGGTGAAACCAAGTCTTGTGGGGAAAGTGCACCACCTCTGCAGAGTGAAAATTCTAAGTACTTAGCCATGTCCCTGGCAAAGGACAATTTGAGCATCAAGACATGGAAGCTATCAAGAATCTCATCATCCAAATTTCTAAGTTAAAAACTTGTGGTTGAACAAGGGTTAAAGGATCTTCAATCTTTGATTGGTAGATGCCTTGGGTGATTTTTGTCAAGCAAAAACTTAGTGTTTTCAAATGATAAGGAAAAATCTATTTTTGAGCAATGCAAGCCTCAACTCCACTTAGCCAAAAGCATATAGATGATAGACTCCACTATACTACCATAGTATCACTTGCCAATACAATTCAAATGTATTGACCCTTGTGGCTGTAACTTGTTATGTTGCAGGTTTGATTGATATTAGTGAAGTTTAATGATTAGGATTACAAGTCTACAACCAACATGTCTGCCTGTGGCACTTTGAAGATGAAGGACCCCATGCTATTGTTATATTCTGCTGCATTGTAATGAGTTAGCCAAATGATCTATGTAAGATGTAATAAATTATGTTATTCCTAGTTATAAAGTTGTATTATGACCTTTGTTTCTTGATATTACATCTTAACTATGGATGCTAGCTATTGATCCAGGGACTAGCATTGTAAACACAGGGATCTCTACCTTATTAAAGGTTGGGAACCTTACATCATCGTTGAATATGTGGGAGTCAGTACGGATATCCAGGTCCCGCTACTGATTATTGATCGGAGAGGGGTCTCGATCATGTCTACATTATTCGCAAACCGTAGGGTGACACGCTTAAGGGATACCGACACCATTTGGAGCAAATAATATGCCAGAGAAATAAAAAGGAAAGCACATGAATTTATTTCACTAGACACCGAAACTATTTCGGTTGAAATTGCTAAAACCGGTTCTGCATGTGAAATTGAATACTAGCAAGGGGTTTTATGTGAATTTTTGTTAATTAAAGTAATTGACAAAATTCTGAATAAATAAATAAAAGTGTTTTATTTAATAAGAGATTACATTAAATTTGGTGGAAATTTAATGGAGGTGAGTGGAACTTTGAGTGGGTGGCTATTTATGTGAGTGGGAGCTCCACCCACATGAATGTGGAAGAGGTGGGGGCACCTCCATGGCTGCCATGCCATGGGAGGGCGCTGCCCCCACTCTCCCTATAAAAGGAACCCCACTCCCTCCTCTCATCTCACACCTCCTCGCGAAGGATCTCTCCCCCCCTTTAGAATTTCCCCATGGTCTCGGATCAGCGAGAGACATGTTCCCGGTGGCTTTTTCTGGAAGGATTTGTTGCTTCCGCTTCTTCACTGGAGCACGGGCGCGGAGGTTGTCGGGGCACCTGGACGTGTGTGCGATCACGGATGCACCACTGCTTTGCAGTGCTGGACGTGATGGTGCTGGACCGGCTGGACCAGATGGACTTCATCACGATCTTGAGATCGGCAAGCGTTCGACTATATCATCCACGAGTACAACCTCGTTAACGCTATACGGTCTTTGAGGGTATGTATTCTATGGATGTATATCCACCCGCTGCTTGTATCTAGTAGATAGATCTTGGTACATAGTTGTTCCCATTGAAGGAATTTTTTGTTTTCTATGCTGTGAACCCTACAGTGGTATCAGAGCCGGATCTATGCGTAGATGCTTTGCACGGGTAGTAAACATATGTATATGTGGGCGATGATGATTATTTTATTGCATCTTTGTTGTACTTTGGATATTGGTGGCATAGTGGGATGAAGCGGCCCGGACAAACTTTACATGTCCTCGCACATGAGACCTGTTCCACACTTGACATACAACTATTTTTGCATAAGTGGCTAACAGGTGTCTGTCTCTCCTACTATAGTAAATATCTAATTTGCAACGAGTTATCAACAATTTGGTTATCCTTGTTGTGGTTCATGTTCGTAGGTAAGAACGGTTCTTTCTTCGAAAGCCCTAGGCCACGTAAAACTTGCAATGGATAAACTAGAGGCGTCTAGCTTAGATTGTTGCGAGGCTTGTGTCATCATATATGATGATGTTGTAAGTAGAAGTATAAGTCGATACTCTTACAACACACATAACGTGTAAGTTCCATAGACCTTGGCCTTACACATAGAGGTATGACAGTGATCATACCATGATGCACATGATGGAAATCAAGTGCAAGAACGATATCATTTCACTTATTAACATGTGATGTTTGTTGCATCTTATATTGCTTGTTTGGCATTTTATTAACATAATAAGATGATCCCTCATTTAGATATAAAGATAAAAATGTGTTCTTCCTTATGCACCGACAATGTTTTGTCGCTTCAAGACATCACGTGATGATCGGGTGTAAGACAGTTACACACGCGAATACTAAGGTTCTTACTTGGTGAGCCTAGCATGTACAAACATGGCCTCGGAACACGGACCGAAAGGTTAAGCATGAGTCATATGTTTTGATATGATGACCATATGGATGCTCGCCTTTGAAGCTACACCGAGTCACGGGATGAACAGACTTGGTGTAGTGGATTTGGTTCATGTAATCACCAAAAAGGCACGAAGGATGTCATTTTTGAGTGGGAGTTTATTTCTAATTTGGATTAGTAGAACTCAATTTATCATAAATTAAATCAAAGTGAATTTGCATAATTTGTTGTAGTCATTGGCATTCGTTCACCACCTTATGCTTAGTTTTAATTGAGATAATAGAACTATAGAATTCTGGATATTTACTTTACAAACTGGTATCGTATTGTGTTGAGTGTCAATCTAAAGTTTAAAGTCCTATTGCAAACTTTCAACAAACTCTGTTTACTCCGTGAAATTTAATAATTGGTATTAAATCGAGAGTAACAATTTCAGTGTTAGTATCTTAAGTATCATGTTTGCCTCCATGATTCTTGATTGTTTTTAAATATCAAGGTTATCTAGGAGCTGAAAGAATTGTTTCAGAAACCATCATGTGTGACAGATATAACGATATCTAAAACAATATTTTGGTTGCAATATGATAGAGTATAATGTATGTTCTCATATTGGATGAGAATTTAAAAAGGTTGGAGATTCTAGACATCCTAATCATCCAAAAGGGTTTTGGAAAGTAACGTTATACTCACGATTCGTCTTTATAAGCTACATTAGCTTGATCATGAATGTCGTCATGATAAGGATGAATAGAAGATGTATGTAAAGTGTTTACTACACTAAAATATTACTAAAGAATGGATTTTTAAAGAATGTCGATCATTTTGATGATGGTGATCTACTTCAAAGTGCAAGTCCAAATGTATTATTATTTGAATATACACGCTTTGGACTATGTGTCATGTATATGGCCCCACTTTTGATGTTGATAGATTCTTTTAAAAGGAAAAGGAAATGCTGAAATAGAATCTATAAAATATACTTGGCAGAAAAGAAAAGATTGGAAATATCCAATTTAGGTATATGGATGATATACATGTTATGGTTGTATTCTTTGCTTGTTAGACAATGTGGTTCTTGGGTATTAGATACCGAATTGGTTGGTATGAAATTTCGTACAGAACGACGCAATTCATGAACCACAATGGCCTAAGTAACTAGAAAGAGAATATGTGACGATGTTCATCGAAAACAAACAAACCGTTGTTTGTATTTCTCATTGACATCAAAGCTTGACTTCAAGATTTGTTTTAATAATAGTTATTTAAATCAGGTATTATGAGAACAAAGGTTGTTCAAATAATTACCGTATTCCATATAAGATGGATGATTTACAATTCTAGTTGGAGAAATCATATCCATAAAGCTAATGCTAAAATGTCGCAAGACAAATGATTGGAAGATCACTTACGAAGTGACATCGCCGTTTAAATTATATTGGAAATAAAACATGAAGAAACTCCATTTTCATGGATTTTTGGAGTCTTTGATTTGATCAAGTGACGCTTGTGAGACTTTCCTCGAGATAATTAATACTTTGTTCAAAGGCCAAAGAAGAACGTACGACTAAATTATTGGAATTTATACATATCGATGTATGTAGTCCATTATGTGTAGTCGTAAGTGATGGACTTCAACTTCATATGCTTTCTCCAGAAATTTGAGTGAATATTCACTTAATGAGAAAGAAGTATGAAATATTTGAAACGTTCATAGACTTTCAAGATGAAGTGGAAAATCATTGTAACAAGAAAATAAATGGTTTATGATTTTATCATAAGGGGTTTATTTGAGTTACAAGTGTAACAAGAAAAATAAATGAATTATAATTTATCATAAAGCAATTTATTTGAGTTGCAAGTTTAGCAAAACACCTAGATTTACATCTCCCGAAACACCATAGGAGTATGGAGTGTTTGAGATTTGTAATGAAACCTTGTTTGACATGGCTGGATCAAAGGTGTTATTTATAAAACTGCCATTATGTTTTAAAATATTAAAGCTTTAGAGATTACCGCTTTTACACTGAAAAGAGCTCCATCTTGATCCGTTGAAATGACACCATGGAAGTTATGGTTTGGGGTAAAAAAAACAAATTGTCATTTCTTAAATTTTGGTATGCTAAACATACGTAAGATGTTTACAACCGAAGTTGGATGAGCATGTCTTTGTAGGTTATTTCGAATAACAATTGGTTATTCCTCCATAACACCAAGGACAAAAGGGTTTGTCGTTTGAAACGTGAAGTTTCTTGAAAAATGATTTTTTCATAAAAGTTAAGTGGGAGGACAATAGAACTTTGATAAGGTTAACGAACCTTAGCTAAATGTGCTGAGTTGCCCAGCGCCGGAAATCGTTCCGGAGGCTGCCATAATGCTCATAGCTTATGTGCCTCAAAGGTTGTGGTCATGGAGATCTAAGTTCTTATTGAACCAAGTCGGTCGGATAAACAATCAAATGCTGAGATTTGAGAGTAAATCATTATTGTTTGACAATGATGAACCGAATACATGCAAAGAAGCGATGATGGGCCCTAACTCCGTCAAATAGCTTGAATCCATAAAATCCGTGATATTTCCATACACGAAAAATCAAGTTTTGAACTTGGAAGACCCTCCGGAAAGGTGTAAAAACCTACCGGTCGTATCTGGATCTATAAAGAAACAGACATGGATGTTTCACATCTATGAAATAGTCGACATGTCGGTAAATTTTTTACGACAATGTTCAAGGAGTTGACTATTACAAGATTTGATCTTTCATAGCGATATTTAGTCTCGACGAATTAAAGTAGAAACCACTACATATAATTTGGTATATGGTAGATGAATAAACAAAACAAAGTTCTTATAATAGAATGGTTACCTAGGACGTGTACATGACACGGTCCAAAGGGTTTTGTTAATTCAAAGGATGCTAAAAGGGGCATGCAAACTTCAATGGTTGAAGTAAGAATCGTGGAGTTGGAATCTTCACCTGATGAAAAAGGAGTTTTTCATCTAGAGACGATGAAGATGCTTGCATTTGCAAGAAATTAAGTGGGAGCGCTAAGACATATTTCTAATACATTATGTGGAGGACATCTTGTTGATTGGAAATGATGTATCTTTTACTGACAAAGGTTAAGAATTTCATTTCGATAAAAGACTTAGGCAAAACCCGAATATTTAGCATGAATTTCTATGGTGGATAGACTGTGACGCTAATATGGTTGTGCCAAACGTACATATATGAGATATTGAAGGAGTTCAATATAGAAACGACAAGAAATGGTTCTTGTCGCATGGAAAGGAATTGAATCAAGATTCAAGTGTATCGACACTTGATAAGTGAAACAAGATTCAAGTGCTTTGACACTTGATGAGTGAAATCACAAGAATGTTTTGATCAATCATACCATGATATGTACCCATCCAGATATGTCCTATGCTCTAAGTGTTATGAGCATTTACCAGAATGAATCATAAAATGATCATTGGACGATAGTGAGAATATTCTTATGATATTTTGGAAGAACTAAGAATATATTTGTGTAGAGGTGACAAACAATTGCAAATAGTTCATTGTAAAGAGTTACATTGATACTAGTTTTGTCACGAGATACAAATTAAGTTTATGTCAATTTAAACTATGGGTGGCACAATGTAATGGAAAGGAGATTCCATGATGGATTTGGAAGAGTTCCAAAGTTAATACATTGTGACGAATACTACAACAAAAGGCTAAGTATATGGCTGCTATAGTAGCAGCAAAGGAGGGAATTTGTGTCAAGTAGTTTGTTATCAAACTAAGGTGTGGTTCGCAACGGGCTAACACTAAAGATATATTGTACGACAATAGTATCGACATGATTTAACCCCAAGGAACTAAAGGTCTCACCAAAAGACCAAATTTATACAATGCCATCTCATTGGAGAATGAGTGATGCGTGAAGACACGAAGACATGCAAATACACACGGACCTGAAAGTTTCAGATCCATAGATTATGTTAACCACTTGCAATCGCGTATACGGAACACCAGAAAGCCATAGGTGTTCAATACGCAAAGTTTTCAAACTAGATTATTGTATCTAGTGCAAGTGGGAGACTGAAGGGAATATGCCGGAGAGGCAATAATAAAGTGGTTATTATCGTATTCCTTGTTTATGATAAATGTTTATTTTGCATGCTATAATTGTATTAATACGGAAACGTTAATACATGTGTGTTTAATAAACAAAAAGGAAGTTCCTAGTTATGCCTCTCTTATAAACTAGCTCATTGATTAATAAGATGATCAAAGGTTTCCTGATCATGGACATTGGATGTTGTTAATAACGAGGTCACAACATTAGTGTAATGGTGTGATGAACATTCATCCGAAGTACAGCATTACGATCAAGGTCATTGTGTTTATATTGCTATAACATCATACGAAGTAATCTTAGTCCTTAGACCATGATATCATGTCAATCACTAACACCGGAAGAGTATCTTGATAACATCAAACATCACACCGTAATAGGGTGATTATAAAGATGGGTTCAGTGCTACGAAGGTGTTTGTTGAGGCTCGTGGATAAAGAGTGGAATTTGTCCATCCCGAAGACAGAGATATATACTATGGGCCCTCTCGGTGATATCACATTAATTAGCTTGCAAGCAAGTGATTTGATCACTAGAATGTTATATCACGGGAACGAGAAAAGAGTACATCTCGGTAACGAGATCAAACTAGGTATGGAGATACCGATGATCGAACCTCAGACATGTAATATATCGCGAGACAAAGGGATTGAGTTACATGCGTATAAGGTTCACACGATCACAGAAGTCATCGTTGAATATGTGGGAGTCAGTACGGATCTCCAGGTCCTGCTGCTGATTATTGATCGGAGAGGGGTCTCAATCATGTCTACATTATTCGCGAACCTTAGGGTGACACACTTAAGGGATACCGACACCATTTGGAGAAAATAATATGCCAGAGAAAGAAAAAGGAAAGCGCAGGAATTTATTTCACAAGACACCGAAATAATTTTGGTTGAAATTGCTGAAACCGGTTCTGCATGTGAAATTGAATACTAGCAAGGGGTTTTATGTGAATGTTTGTTAATTAAAGTAATTGACAAAATTCTGAATAAATAAATAAAAGTGTTTTATTTAATGAGATATTACATTAAATTTGGTGGAAATTTAATGGAAGTGAGTGGAATTTTGAGTGGGTGGCTATTTATGTGAGTGGGAGCTCCACCCACATGAATGTGGAAGAGGTGGGGGCACCTCCATGGCTGGCACGACATGGGAGGGGGTTGCGCCCTCTCCCTATAAAAGGCACCCCACTCCCTCCTCTCATCTCACACCTCCTCGCGAAGGAACTCTCTCCCCCCTTTAGAATTTCCCCATGGTCTCGGATCAGCAAGATACATGTTCACGGTGGCTTTTTCTGGAAGTATTTCTTGCTTCCGCTACTTCGCTGGAGCGAGGGCGCGGAGGTTGTCAGGACACCTGGACGTGTGTGCGATCACGGATGCACCACTGCTTTGCAGTGCTGGACGTGATGGTGCTGGACCGGATTGACCAAATGAATTTCATCACGATCTTGAGATTGGCAAGCGTTCGACTACATCATCCACGAGTACAACCTCTTTATCACTATACGGTCTTTGATGGTATGTATTCTATGGATGTATATCCACCCTTTGCTTGTATCTAGTAGATAGATCTTGGTACATAGTTGTTCCCATCATAGGAATTTTTTTGTTTTCTATGCTGCGAACCCTACACTAGCTACTACATGGATCCATAGTCCAAGGTGGAACTACTCACGCATCATACCGGAGAGAAGGCCTCCGGGATGATCTCCCCTCCGAAAGGGTGCCGGGAAGAACTTCAGATCCCCCCAATCTAGGGATGATGATGGCGGCAACTACAAACGGTTTTGTGGAGATTTGATCGGGTACCTAGGGTTTCTGCATCGGGGGATTCTTATAGGCGAAGGGGGAGACCGAGGAGGGGTCTAGGGGCACCAAACCCAAGCCAGGCGTGGGGTGAGCCCACCCGCGCCTGGGGGTGGGTCTAGCCCCTCTGGCCGGCCCCTCCGGCTCTCCTCTAGACTTCTTGCACTACTAGGAAAACATCAGTTAGTGGCGCACGTGGAAAAGCCATCCATGGCGCACTGCCCGTGCGCCACTAGGCTTGCGCTGCGGCTATCTCATAGCCGCGGCGCACTACCTGGTGCGCCACGCATGTGCAAATATAGGCGTGGCACACATGCCAATGTGCCACAGATACCTATCCAGGTGCACTACAAGACTTATTTCGTGTGGCGCATCTGTTAGTGCGCCACAAGCCTGCGCAGGTGTGCTTTAGGCACGGTGCGCCACATAAGCTGTGCCATGTGCGCCACAGGTGTCTTTTTTTTAATTTCAGGGCCAGATGATATACAATACAGATTATATAGGCAGATATACACACAGATATAAGATATACAGTTATATATATAAATACACAATTCGCAAAAAAAGATTGAAACAAATACATATAGATAAGTCTCATACATGAATACATAAGTTATACATTGTTTCGATCAAGTTACAAAGTAGTTGGTGATATGCGAATACATGTGTCGATTGAACAAGTTAGAGCTCGGAAGCTCGCCTAGACATCTAAACTAGCTAGACACAAACACGAGATAAACAACCAAAGAAGATAAGCATGATCACCGCGACGAAGGTGTAGGTCTTCATCCGGTTCCTCGTCCTAACTCCCGCTAGATAGCGCGTGTATCTAGCTTCCGCCTCCGCCATAGTGTTGTACCCTTTGTAGCTATTGCCACTGAAACAGTGCACCTGTCTCCGGCAGTATTCGCAATCATCGTAGACTCCGGGAACCCGTCCCTTGTACACGACGTACCACGTCATCTACAGGATGACAATAATAATTAACCAGTGATTGAAAAAAACATATATAATTAAAGTCGCATATGAAGATACACTTATAGAAAGTACTCCTAAATCAAAAAGACCAAACTCAAAAAACATGCCTCATATATAACTAGGTTGTTCGACAAAGGAATATGCTACGATGGAACCGTCCGCCAAGTAGGATGCACAACACCTGGACCTGTGCATAGCACAAGGCGGACAATCCCATCGCAGCACATTCACATATATAGTGTTCCACGACATTTCAATCATCGGCATTATTCTCGAAAAAGACCAAAGTAACTCAAAAATCATGCCTCATATATAACTAGGTTGTTGGACATAGGAATATGCTACGATGGAACTGTTCGCCAAGTAGGATGCACAACACCTGGACCTGTGCATAGCACAAGGCGAACAATCCCATCGCAACACATTCACATATATAGTGTGCCACGACATTTCAATCATCGGCATTATTCTCGAAAAAGACAAAAATAACTCGAAAATAATGCCTCATATATATACATAGGTCGTTGGACACATGAATATGCTATGATGGAACCGTGAGCCAAGTAGGATGCACAAGACCTGGCCTTGTGCATATCACAAGGCTCACAATCCCATCGTAGCACATTCACATATATAGTGTGCCACGACATTGCAATCATCGGCATTATTATCGAAAAAAGAGTAAGCAAAAAAGGACCAAAGTGAGCAAAGGACCAAAGAGTATGCAAAAAAACCAAGCATTGATTGATATATAATAATAATAAGCAAAAGAAATAAGCGATGATTCATAAACCTAATAAGATCAGTAGTAGCATGTAGACTTGTCCACACACACAAAGGTCATCTATAGTTTGTAACTACAACTAGGCCAACATCAAGCCTTCTGGCTCGGCTTAGGGAACGGGAGGACGCCTTGTCTCGTCATGAACTTCCTATAGTCACCCTGCATCTCTAGGCGATCTTCTATGTCACGGTTATTCGGGATATTTCCTCCGTAGAAGATACCCCCCCCGAAATCATGACATCACGAAAGATGATTGCCCCAAACTGCTGCTGGATGCGATACATCTCTTGTCTAATATCTGAATCGGTGATCTTGGCCTTTGCTTCGGCCCACTGTTTGAGATGGTCTGGCAGCGTAGAATTCTGCTGGTCAAGTAGGAACGCCCTCATGTGATGGAGTGCGTAGTAGGCTTCCTTCTTACTGTTTTTCGGCTGCTTCACGCAGGGGAACTCCGTTACGTGGTTGAAGACGTGCCTGCTGAACTTGACCTTCGTACGCACGAAGGTGGTGCCTTCCGTCGAGGCATAGCCAGTGAGATCATCATCCAGAACTTCCTGGATCTTGTCATAGTTTTTCTTATTTTCTAGACTCCCCGAGTCGAAATACGTGGCGTGGGAATGCTTCGGCGATAAGGAGATGAGCGTGCAGTGTTCATCTCTGCGCCAAAAAAATCAAATGGAATGTGTTGGAAAAAGAATTATGATAATATAATAAAGCCAATCGACGGTGGCGAGTGAATAACGACTTACTCGGGAAAGTAAGGCACGAGAATGTATTCCTTTGTCTTGTTCGCCACGAGGATTCTTTTTAGGTACGAGGCCACGATACGTCGTTCAGCGGGGGAACCCAAGCAGCCATCACGCATGTAGTAGGGGTCCACTATAGCGATGCCCGGTGTGTTCTCTCTAATGATCTGCATGGCCAGGCTAAGAGAAAACAAGCGGACCATGGTATAGTGAAGCGGGTATTGGTGGAACATATTGAAGATGTCGTCAAACCACAGGAAGAACAGATCCGCAGGGGCATTGTCGACGAAGCCCAAGCCTGGTGGCACCTTAACCACGAATACCGGGTGCGAGGGATCTTTCTTCGATAGAAGGCGTCTCTCTATCGTCAGCACGCCATCATGCACACTCTGCAGTTCCAAACTGGCGAGCCTCCGCAAATTCTTAGGTAGCATGGCCTCACCTACCACATGAATCCTCCACATAATACCCTCGGTTCTTGGTGGCCCGTCCCGAAACCTGATCGGATTCGCAGTTGCTGACGCCACCGGCTGGCTTGAGCTGCTAGATTTTATTTTCCTGCCCTTTTTTCCTTTTGGAGAGCGGGCAGGCACCGCAATCTGAGCACCGGCCGCCCTATGTAGTGTGTCAGGGCTTAGAATAAAGGGCCGGTTGGTTGTATCAGCTGTCTCTGTAAAGGCGCAAGCTGGAGGCGTCTCCTGAGAACCAAACAGACGCTTGGTGATAGTGGCTTTCTCTGTGGGGCCACCAGCTAGGTCTTCGTTGCTAAACTGAGTGTTGAAGAAGTGATCATTCCAGTCTTCATCGTCCTCGGCCGGATCCTGCGCCATGTGCATATCACCAACATGATCATCCGACCCACCGCGTGGAGGTGACGGCGAGGGCGGTAAGGGGGCCTTGCCACCGCTTGTTGCTGGCACGAGTACATGCGGTGCTGTTTTCTGTTGCGTGATGTCCCCCACCGTACCCAAACGGATCATGCTCTTTGGCCATTGCAAGAATAAGTCGAAGCAACTTCTGAGGACAGCCGGCTCTTCTTCATCCGCTCTTGGGGGTTGAACGGGAGGTTCCAGGTCGTGGCAACCCCTTAGCACCCGACTAATTTTAACCCTGTGCACGCTATCTGGCATCGGCCTTGAGTGGAACATCCTATTTCTTAAACTAGGAGTGCCCGATTTCTTAAACTAGGAGTGCTAATTGGTTAAATGCACAGAAAAATCCGGCATGACCTTTGCTAATTTTCTTAAACTAGGAGTGCCCGATTTCTGCCGAAACGGAAGTTAATCAACATTCCGACAAAAATCGGGACTCATTTCATACAAGAACCTGCATACACGACATAATAAAGTGCTTCATACAAGCACAAGCACAATTTCAAGTGATACAATTATATCACCACAGATTATATCACCTGTCATTGATGACAGCAAGCAAATACATGCAGATTATAGCACCTGTCATTATTTAACAGCAAGCAAATACAAGTTTATATGACAATAAATATGGCAGCAAGCAAATACACAACCGCGACAAAGAAGCAAATACAAGTTTATATTCACACATTTGGTTCAGCACATATTCATTTTATATATTCACTGCAACATATTGCTTGCAGTAGTGCCTTTTCAGCACTACTAGACCATCACCAGGATCAGTACTAAAACCATACTATTCATAATTTGCATGATCACTCATGTAAGTAAAATACTCATAATTTTCTGCATATATCTATTTAGGGAGTTTTCTGCATGACTATCTTATCATAAGTTTCTATCAGAATACTATCGATAGTTATTCTTTACCTTTTGCAAAGTAAAGCACCCAGACATACCTCTGGTCTTTGCTGACAGGAACTGTTTCACATTACATGCTATCAAGAATTTTAGATAGGAGTAATAGTCTATTCACCAACCTTCAGCATGCAGAAGCATTCTTACACATTAACCCATATTGTATCAGCCTTTCAGGTCAATCTGTCATGTACTTATGGTGTACACTGTCAAAGAGTTGTCCAAGTTATGTGTTTATTGACTGCCCAACTATAGAGGATGCCCTTTGATCATTCTTCAGAATAGACTATTACAAATTAGTAAATTCATGATTGTCATATTCTTGAAATCAGGAAAAAGGTTGTCAATCATATTGATTGCTCCTTGGCTTTTCCAGCCATCTGCAGCTTGGGAAGTGGATGATCACCTCCTACTTTATGTGTAGACTGCTGTTGGTATTGCAATATGGCAAAGTGCTGACATTGTGATCTGAGACGACTCCTTTGTGGTGGTTTTATAATTAGATGTTGGTGTTTCAGCATTATACCTGCATTATTCTGTTCTCTACTAAATGCTATGCTGCAGATTAGCTGGCTTTACACGAGTCCTTATATATTAATATGTCCCACCACACATTCTTGCCCTATTGGTCTACCACATGTGGTGAGTGGTTCCAACTTGGCACTTGGTTGGTATGAGGCACTATCTAACATCTACTATTGAGTTTGTTAGCTCCCATGAGTACTGTTGCACATTTATGTTTGGTAAACTCAGTTTATTCTGATTCCTTTCCCATAAGAAAACTTTAAACCCGACATATGTGACATGCTCGCTTTTATAAACTCAGTATTTTACTTACATGAGTGATCATGAGAATTTTAGTACATGAGTGATCATGAGAAAATTATGGTGCATCACCAGGATCCTGATCTGAACTTGGCTATCTTACTGCAGTTTGCATGGAATTTTAGTACGGCAGATTAGCTGAACCCTAATCTGAACCCATTCAACAGGAGCAAATGCTACGATAATGAACCCTAATCTAAACTTGGCCTAATCTAAACCCTATTCTGAATAGTAGCAAATTCTATGATAATAGTTGACTTCTCTGAACCCTAACCATGGCCTGCAGAGAGAGGGGAGAGAGGGAGAGAGAGGGAGAGAGGGGAGGGGCAACGCTCACCTCTGAGATGAGGACGACGATGGCGGGCGAGCGGGCGGACGACGATGGAGGGCGGGCGGGCGGACGATGATGGCTGGCGCGCGGGCCTCCTCCTCGAGCGGTGTCGGGCCTCCTCCTGCTCCTGCTCCACGGCCTCCTCCTGCTCCACGACCTCCTCCTGCTCCACGGCCTCCTCCTCGAGCGACGGCGGCTGGCGAGGAGGCGGATCGAGAGCGCGGCGGCACAGGGCTCGGGCTCGGGCTTGATTGAGATGGTGTCTGAGATGGAGGAGGACGTGGCGCCGTTGACCAACCATGCCCAGATAGGTGTAGCGCAATTGGGCATAGTGTGCTACGGATATCTGTAGCGCACTTGGGCATAGTGCGCTACGCCTATCGGCATTTATCGACTGTATAAGATGGCTGTAGCTCCACTATCTAACAATTACACTAGCCTATCCCACTGGTTCCACCCACTGCTCTAATCTAAACCTGTGAGCACCCAGGTTCGAATCCTGGTGCCCACCTTTTTTATTTTTATTTTAAAAGTATTTTTAAATGTTCCAAAAAATGCCTAAAAGTGGTGATATATTCCATAAAAGTTTTGTTTTGTTTTTAAAATACTTTTAAATATTCCAAAAATGCCCAAAAGTGATAATATATGTCATAAAAGTGGTACAAATTAAATATAATTCAAATATGTCATAATAATTTGTCCATGATACAAATATGTCATAATAATTTGTCCATGAATATTACAATCTTTTTCGACCACGCGTTTGACAATATTTTTTGAGCTAGAGTTTTATAATCTTTTTTCCCTTCTTTGTCGCGGTTGAATAATTTAGCCCCGGCACTTTAATGTTTATTCTTTCGAACGGGCTACCTTTTTTGGGTAGGGTTGTCCTTTTTCTTCTTGTGATGTATGTTGCTGCATCGTAGTCGTCGTCATCTTCAATCTTTGGATCGCCGTACTGGTCGAAGTCTTGCTCGTTGGCGACTCCATCCATTCCGATGATATTTCTTTTTCCTCTCCTCACGACAACACGGGTAGGCTTTGTCGGGTCGGTAATGAAAAAAAATTGGTCCACTTTGGTAGCCAGTACCCACGGTTCATTTTTTGCGGCCACGTTTGCACCGGTGGCCTTGGATTTGGCTGCTTCGGGTATAACCATGGTTGTGAAATACCGGTCTTCTCTTTCAACGCTCTTTTCCCATCTGACACGGAACATCGGCACCTTTTCTCCACAGTAGTCGAGCTCCCATATCTCCTCGATTCTTTCGTAGAATCTTTCCTTCACGTTGTCATCGGTGTAGAATTCCGACATTACGCCTGAGTTCTGATAATCACACTTGTTGTCCTTTTCCTCCGTGTAGAATGTGTAGCCGTTGATATCATACGCCTGATAGGTCACCAGGTTTTGCATCGGTCCCTGCGACAAGGTGAATATGATCTTTTCCGTGTCAGAAAGAATGCGATCGCGGGGGATTATCAAGGAGCGTCTGCTTAAACCAACGCGTGAAATCTGAGTTGTGCTTTTTGATTATTTCTCCCATGCGTCCTCTGTATGCCCCGGTCACTGTACTTCTTCTTGATTAACCTTTTGTGCTTCTATACCCAAGGATCGACCAGTTCTAAAAGCTATAGCGCGACGAGGTTTGCTCGATCAAAGTCTACGCGTCGAAAATCGAAGTCTACATGCAGTATGTGACGACCCTCTCGGTGACCAGATCCATCGAGCTTGCCAAGGTTCCTGTTGACGGGAAGATCGACAGGGTTCTCGATGTCTAGATAATTTGTGCAGAAAGAGATGCACTCTTCGGCCAGAAAGCCCTTGGATATGCTTCCATCTGGACGGGACCTGTTGCGAACGTATCCTTTGATGTGTCCGTTCATCCTTTCGAACGCCATCATGCTACGGAGGAACATCGGCCCGAGTTGGACGATGTCCTCCACGACATGGACCAGCAGATGCACCATAATGTCGAAGAATGCGGGTGGGAAGTAGACCTCAAGCTCGCATAGTATCACCACGATCTCCTACTGTAGCCTCCCGAGCAGATTCACGCCAATCGACTTCCTAGAGATGACGTCGAAAAACTTGCAGAGGCCAAATAACGTTTCACGGACGTGCTCGTCCATTATCCCTCTTAGTGCGACCGGAAGTACCTGCATCATTAGCACGGCACAGACGTGAGACTTCATGCCACTGAACCTCTGCTTCGCCTCGTCTAGGTATCTGCTTATCTTGCCTGTGTAGCCGTAAGGAAATTTGACTCCTAGAAGGCACTTGAAAAACTGTTTGATCTCATCCTGGCTTAGAGTGAAGCAAGAAGGAGGGCAATAATATTTGTTCTTCTTGAACTTTTTACCCTTCCGACGACCTTGTGTCGTCTCCGACTCATGATCATCGTCATCTTCCTAATCATCAGGAGTAGTGCGTCCTCCGTGAAGCTCCTTCCGGATACCCAAGCATATCAGATCATGCCTTGCTTTCGGACCATCTTTCGTCCTATCTAGCATGTTGATTATGGTGGCGACCAGACTCTCGCACACGTTTTTCGTGATATGCATGATGTCGAGGCTATGAGGCGTGCGGCGAAACTTCTAGTATGGCAACTCCCAGAAAGCAGACCTTGTTTTCCATACCTTCATCAGCGGCTTGTCTTGCTTCCTCTTTCGCTTCTTTCCAGGCTTAGGACAATCTTTCCAGTTTTTTAGCAACTCTTCCACTTCTTCGCTGCTCCTACGCTCTGGGATTCCTCGGGTCTCGGATTTACCATCAAACAGGTCTCCACGTTTTCTCCATGGATCATTCTTGCCGAGCCACCTCCGGTGCGCCATGAACATGGTTTTCGATGACCCTGGATCTTTCTCTAGTTGGAGATAGCTTGTGTTATCCATGCACCTAACGCATGCGCAGAATCCTTGGATAACCTGCCCCGAGATATACCCGTAACCTGGATAGTCTTGCACCGTAGTGACCAACGCGGCTCTCATAGTGAAATAATCTTGTGCGACGGCGTCGTAAGTATTGGCTCCAGATTCCCATAACGTGGCTAGCTCCTCTTTCAATAGCCCGAGATACAGATTGATGTCGGTACCAGGTTGTTTTGGCCCTTGAATTAGCATACTCATTTGTATGTACTTCTTCTTCATGCACAACCATGGAGAGAGGTTGTACATCCATACAAACACGGGCCAAGTGTTGTGCGTGCTCCTTTGGCTACCGAACGGATTGAGTCCATCGATGCTCGCACCAAGCCTGATGTTCCTCGAATATCCACTGAATTCTGGGAATTCGAGGTCCAATGCTTTCCACTGGCTAGCATCTGAAGGGTGCGTCAGCAGCTCATCCTTTTTGGGGTCATCATCGTCATCTCCTGGCTTCTTCCTTTCCGCATGCCATCGCATGAGCTTCGCTTACTTAGGGTACGCGAAATAGCACTACAGACGAGGAGTGATAGGAAAGTACCATACCACTTTTTGAGGTGCTTTCTTCCCTTTCTTGTATCGACTCACGCCGCACACCAGACATGTGGTTTTCTCCGCGTCCTCGCCCCGATAAATGATGCAATCGTTGATGCATACGTGATATCTAACGTGCAGTAGATCGAGAGGACAGATGATTTTCTTGGCGTCCTCGATACTAGTTGGACATGTGTTCCCCTCCGGGAGACGATCGTGCCAGAATGCCATCATATCGTTGAAGCTTGCATCGCTCAATTTGTGTTTTGCCTTCATCTGCAGAGCCTTGAGCGTTACATTCAACCGGGTATCATCGGGCCTGCATCCTTCATACAATGGAGTAATCGTGTCTTTCTCAAGTTGCGCAAGCTTGGCTTTCTCTCTAGCGGCAGCCCTGGCGTTACTCATTTGCTTGAGAAGCAGCTCTTGCACATAAGGGTCCCGCACCCAGTCTGACGTTGTTCCATCGTTGTCTGCTCCTCCGGCATCTAGATCATCATCATCCCGGTCTGCTTCTGCACCTTCACCATCTCCAGGAGACTCTTCATCATCTCGCCCGTTCTCGCCGTGATGATGATCATCGTCATGTTGCCCACCTTCACCGTCTCCATCGTCTTCGTCATCGCTTATCCAACGAGTGTATCCATCCATGAAACCATGGCGGAGCAGGTGCGCCTGCAGATTCCCGGAATCTGGGTCGATCACCCAGTTGAGTTTGCATCTTCTTCACAGACATCTTATCTCCGTCTTGTTATTTCTTATCATGTCGGCCGTCACACATTTCAAAAATCTAGCCACAATGTCTTCACTCATTTGAGCATCATTTTTTCCTACACTGTGTACACGGTACAATTAGAAGTCTATTAGAAACACATAATCAATACATGAATGCAATGGTCGATAGAAAATTTCGGCATGACCTATCCTAAAATTAGGACCTTTGCGAAATGCCAAAGTCTTGCCAAAATGGAAATGAATCAACATTTTGGCAAAACAAATGGCAACTTGTTCACATACAAACACAAGAGAGAGACCGATCCATACACACATGAACATATCATTATCCTCTCCATACACACATCCATGAGCATCATCGATACTCTCCATATACACACACATATGACCATCGATCCTCTCCATACACACATCATGAGCATCGATCATCTACATATATATGAGCATATCATCCATATACACATGAACACATCCTTACGTGGACAACTTACCGAGATGAGAGACCGATCACGAGAAGATGGAAAGGAGAGGTGCGCGCGCGAGACCGGAGAAGGAGATGAGAGACCGGAGATCTAGCTTCCTCTATTACTTATGTAACATCCAAGGCAAGTTCTACATGCTAAAAATGGTGAATGAGTGGAGAAATTGAGGTGGGAAGGAGAAGGATCCCGACTTGATCTAAGGAGGAAGAAGAAGGGGAAAGTGAAGTATGGGGTGGTGGATGATCACACATGTGCACAAAGTGGAGCTGCCAAAAAAAAGGGTCGCCACATCCATGGCGCACACGGCCCCAGTGCGCCACAGGGATTAATAACATCCGTGGCGCACATGCCATAGTGCGCCACGGATGTGTCTGCCCGTTTTACAGAGCAGAGGGGCATGCGCTTAGGCGTAGCGCACACCCCAACGTGCGCCACAGATAACACCAACAAGCGTAGCGCACCTACCTTATGTGCGCTACGGATATCTGGCGTGCGGCTAACAGGGCCCTGGCCGACACATATCTGTGGCGCACTATGGTCATGTGTGCCACGGTTGTTCTAGTTACTAGTAGGGCACTGCCCATAGGTGAGCCACGCCTGTTTTAGCCGTGGGGCACTTCAACCATGTGAGCCACGGATGTGCTGATTACCTATGGCCATTTTCCTAGTAGTGTTGACTTTGACGTTTGTCCCGTCCAATTCCGAGAATATTTCTTTACTAACTTTTCTGATACCAAAAATAGCAGAAAACAGGCAACTGACACTATTTCATCTTGTTAATAGGTTAGTACCAGAAAACATGTAAAAAGCACCTCAAAGTGTAGATAAGCAAAGAAAAGTAGATACAAAACAAGCATGGAGGATCAAAGATTATAGATACGTTTCCAACGTATCACCATGTCAACATGAGAACGTTGAAAAGTCTCCACAAGGGTGTCCATATTGTTGGACTAAAAGAAAACGTTTGGTTTGCCAAAGATCGTGTGTGCAGGGCTTGTGTTGAAGGAAACATGCATGATTCTCCCCACAAGCCAAATAATTTCAGCAAGTCCAAGAGGATCTTGGAGATCCTTAATGTGGATCTCTTTGGTCCTCCATCTCATGCAAGTCTTGGTGGGAAGAAATATTGTTCGTTGATTGTTGATGACTATTCAAGATATTCGTGGGTATACTTCGTAAAGTTGAAAAGTGAGTCCCAAGAAAACTTCATCGACTTTGTCAACATGGTTCAACATCAATACAATGTTCCTGTATTGGTAATACAGAGTGACAACGACACTGAGTTCAGTAACTACACCTTGAATGGATTTCTTACTGATGAGGGGATAAAACACCAATATTCCGCTGCATATACCCCTCAATAAAATGGTGTAGCTGAGAGGAAGAATCGAACTCTAATTGATATGGCTAGGTCCATGTTGGTGGAGTTTAAATCTCCTTACAAATTTTGGGCTGAAGCAATCTCCACTGCATGTCATGCATCAAACCGGCTCTACCTCCGCAAAGAACTGATCAAGACTCCATATGAAATACTTACCGGTAACAAGCCCAATGTTTCATACTTCTGGGTGTTTTGCTATAAGTGTTTCTATCTCATAAAAGGTGTTCGTTTGTCCAAATTTGATTCCAAGGCGTTAGAGGGTATTTTTGTTGGATATGGTCTCTAATCCCACACTTATAGAATCTATGATAAACTCTCTGGAGTTGTTGTAGAATCTTGTAGTGTGGTTTTCGAAGAATATGATGGTCCCCAAGGGGGGCGTGTTGATGTCTGTGATGTGGATGATGAAATGCCTCAAGATTCCATAATAAGAATGGGTGCGGGATTCATCCGCCCTGTTGAGGAACCCCTTGTGGAGGATTGAGAAGAATAATGCTCTACTCAGGTGGAACCCTCATCTTCACAACATCAACAAGCACCTGCTATTGAGGAAAATGATGACCCAAGACAAAGACAAGATGAGAACCCTCAACAAGTTGATCATGCCGAAACCTCTAGCCAGGATGGACATGATTCTCCACTTACCGGATTGTCCAACGCTTCTCAGTTTATTGCTCAAGGCAGATTTATACAATTAGCCACAAGATCATCTCAACACCTGTCTAGGAGTTTGCATGATCAAGACCAAGGTCAATCTATGCCTCATGATGATGATAATGATCCCAGTGAAGATCTTGGTCAAGATGATGGTTAAGACGAGGACCAAAATGATGAAGAGATCCCCACAAGAAACAACAAGGAGATCAAAACTCACCACAAAGCTAGAGTGGATAGAATGTTAGAAATAAGAGACCACTCTCTTGAGAATGTGCTTGGTGATCTAAGGATAGGAATGTCCACTCGAGCCAAATTAAAGCATTTCGGTGAGCATCAGGCACATACATCCATGGTGGAGCCAAAGAAATTTTGGGAAGCTCTTGAAGACTCAGATTGGTTGGAAGCTATGCATAAAGAGCTCAACAACTTTGAGAGAAACAAAGTGTGGAAGTTATTTGAAAAGCCTAAAGATTGCCGCAATGTCATCAGTACCAAGTGGATATTCAATAACAAGCAAGATGAGCATGGAATTGTTGTAAGGAACAAGACAAGATTGGTAGATCAAGGGTTCTCTCAAATTGAAGGCATTCATTATATAGATACATATGCTCCTGTGGCTCGCCTTGAGTCCATCCGTATCCTTCTTGCTTATGCGGCACATCATAACTTTAAATTGCAACAAATGGATGTGGAAAGTGCTTTTCTTAATGGTCCATTGCATGAATTGGTTTATGTAAAGCAACCCCCGGGGTTCGAGGATCCCAACTTCCCAAACCATGTCTACAAACTTGATAAGGCACTCTATGGGATTAAACAAGCTCCACGCACGTGGTATGAGCACCTTAGAGATTTTTTGTTAGACCGTGGGTTTGAGGTTGGGAAAATTTATCCCACTCTTTTTACTAAGAAGGCAATGGGGAACTCTTCATTTGCCAAATATATATTGATGATATTATCTTTGGCTCACCTAACAAGGCTTTTAATGATGAATTCTCAAAGCTTATGACTAACAGGTTCATGATGTCTATGATGGGAGAGTTAAGGGTATTCCTTGGTTTTGAGATCAAGCAAGTAAGAGGAGGAACCTTCTTCAATCAAGCCAAGTATACTAAAGACATGATCAAGAGGTTAAACATGAAAGATCTAAATGGAGATCCTACTCCCATGGCAACAAAGACTCATCGTGAACTAAATCCAAATGGTAAAGATGTGGATCAAAATGTATACCGATCTATGATTAGGTATTTTCTTTACATTTGTGAATCTAGAACCGAAATCGTGTTAAGTGTAGGAGTGTGTGCAACATATCAAGCGGCTCCTAAATAAAGCCACTTGATTGCGGTCAAGAGAATCTTGTAATATTTGGTTCATACCCTGAACTATAGTATTTGGTATCCTAGAGGGTCAACGTTCTCTCTTTGTGGGTACACGGATTCGTATTGGGCTGGTGATAAGGATGATAGAAAATAAACCTCTAGGCTTGCCAATTTCTTGGTAGGTCCTTGGTGTGTTGGTCTTCTAAGAAGCAAAATTGCATATCTCTCTCCACCGCCGAATTTGAATATGTGGCTGATGCTAGTGCTTTCACTCAATTTATATGGATGAGGAAAACATTAAAGGAATACGGTGTCCATTGTGACAAAGTTCCTCTTTTATGTGATAATGGAAGTTCTATCAAGATTTCCTACAACCCGGTGGATCATACAAGGACAAAACATATTGAGATCCGTCATCACTTTATTAGAGATCATGTTGCTTGAGGAGATATTGAGCTAGCCTATGTTTCAACCAAAGACCAACTTGCCGATATATTCATGAAGCCACTTGATGAAGCAAGATTTTGTTATTTGAGGAAAGAACTAAATATCATTGATTCAAGGATCTTTTTCGTGGGAATGGCCACGGCAGATGCTACGATTGGCAGCGAGTAGTAGAACGAGGGGCAAGGGTGGCCAGCCATCTGCGGTGTCAGATGAGGGCGGAGACACAAGGTTTTACCCAGGTTCACCCCCCAGAGGGTAAATACCTACTCCTGCTAGATTGTATTATCGAGAGATTACGGTGGGCGAGCTCGGCAATTAGGCGGCGAGTCAATGGGGTGTATGATGGAACGTGAGTGCTATGCGTACCCTAGGGAGGTTTATATAGAGGTACCTCGGTAGGGTTTACAGATCTACAATCGAGTTGGATAAGAACTTGGAGGGACTTAACCTAATCCGACTGGTCCTAGCTAGCTTCTGGGTCTTCAGCTTCCAGTCGCCTGGCTCTATCTTGGGTCGTGATCCATTCGCCATCTTGCATGCCCACTCGCTGAGAGTATGATCCAGTAGGGAACATCCTACTGGGTATACCCCACTCGGCATATCCCCATCAGTAGTCCCCGAGGCCGTTGTTGATTCGTCGCCGGTGTTCTTTGGTAGTTGGAGTATACGGATCCAATTTTGAAGCCCAGTCGAATCGGCGGTGGACTCTTTCAATGAAGGAAAGATTCCTCAACATATACCTTCAGTCGAAATATCGGCGACCAATCGAATCGCCAATTTGGCAAGTAATCGAGTCACAGCTTTGACGAATGGGTCAGCGAGTCGAGTAGACGAAGTTGGACCGTCATTTTTGGTTAAACTAGCCGTTGGGTAATCCAACGGTAATATCGGTGTAATCACTGCATGGTAACGGCTCCTCTGAAATTGGCGGGAGGCAACCGCTATATAAAGAGAGTGACAGGGGAGTTTGCGAATTTCCTCGCATTTCCTCCGACCCCGCGCACCCCTTAGTCTCCCATTTCCTCCTGATCCGGAACTTCCAGAGCGATTTAGAGAACTCAGATCTTTGATTCGATGGCGCCCCCAAAGGAACTATGGGGCATATCCAAGTGCACCAGGGCGACGCTGAAATCTTTCGAAGACCCGGGGATCCTCTGCACCGGAAGATGGCGAATCCCCTTGGCCCGAGAGGTGGAGCCTCATACCCGCGGCAGCGAATTCATCTGCTTCACCAGCCACCTAGAGAGGGGGTTGGGATTCCCCACCTCGATCTTCTTCTGGCGGTTCTGCGCCTACTACGCCATCAAGCGCTCCGATCTAGGGCCCCACAGCATCAAGCAGCTCACCATTTCATGGCGTTCTGTGAGTGCTACCTGGGGTGCCACCCCTACTTCCCATTATGACAGGAGCTGTTCCACGGCCGTGTCGGGCGTGAAGGAACCGGTGGCCCGATGCAGGCAGCGGGCGGCCTCACGTTTCAATTGAAGAACAAGGCCCCCTTTATCGACCTCATGCTGCTGAAGAAGGCGGCCAACGAGTGGAAGAAACACTGGTTCTATGTCACCGAGTCGACCCCGGATGGCGAGGTGCCACTCCTGGCACACACCATCGAGTGGAGCGAGCCATGCCAGCTACAAGTGGCCAACTCCCCCACGACCAGAGGATTGTCGTGGACGAGCTACTGATGACGATTTGGAAGATCAAGAAAGATGGGCTCAAGACCATCAATTTATACAATTGTTGGCTCGGGCGATGATTGGTGCCGCTAGCCAGTCTCTCCCACTAGATGTACGAATAAACCGGCATGGACGATGGGATCAAGGCCTGCACCATCGAATGGAAGGCCGACGACTACATCGCCATGTTGAAGAAGATCACCGACGCGGAATACAACGACCCAAAGGCCGGGATCGCCCCATACACCGTGAAGCGCCGGGCGCCATCGGTGAGCCTTTTTTCCTTGTCCGTCTTTGCAGTCACAGAAGCGCAGTTGCGGTTTGTTAACATGCACTTGTATTTTCAGCTGTTCCAAGTCATGGAGGGCTGTATCCCTCCCGTCGATGACGAGATATCCGAGGAGGTCGAGGAGGACTTGAGAGAGTCCTCCTCCTCCGACGACGAGGCGGTGGAGGTCGCCGCGCCCGCGGCTCAGAAAACCCGTGGGCAGCGGCAAGGCGAGCTCAAGGCTAGTCGGAGCCTCGAGGGACATGACGGGGGAGATGGCGACGCCCAAGAAAATAGTTCGCGGCGCGTGGCCACACCGTCGAAGAAGAAGTCGCCTGTGAAGAAGAAGGCACCTAGAGTCGCGTCTCCTCCCCAGTCGGTGGCTAGCTCTGAATCGACCAGGGGAGCTGATGACGCAGAGGCCGAGGCGTCAATGAAGGCTCCGGAAGTGATGGATCCAGATGTGGTGGAGAACGAGGTGCCTCTGGCATCAATTCCCCTCTGTTCTCGATAGTCGCGGGTCTTGGAGCTACTTCAACCGCGGATGCCTCTCCATCGAAGGAGGCACAAGTGGCGACTGGAGCAGAGCTTCCTGCGGCCGCGACCTCGTCTACAAAGAAGGCTGAAGTGTCGTGGGCTCCTGCCCTATTCGAGACGAGCATCATTCGCAAGCTGGGCCCAGAGTTGGAGAAGGTGGCGCACATCCGAACCGGCCTGCGTTATATCCCAGTCGCCAGGTACGTCCTTGACGTGTCGAGTTGGAGTAGCGCTTTGTAGTTTTTATTTAAGTTGCTAATTGTTCCCTTTGTAGGACTGGTGTGAAGAAGATTGGTCACCCCTCGGTGGCCAAGGTACCACCAACCACCACTGGAGGGGAGGCTGATCCCTCGAAGAGGAGGAAGGGCGACGAAGCTAAGGCACCCAATGAGGGCGCGAAGAAGAAGGAAGGCGATGACTCCATTGTAATTTTGGACGAGCCATCCGACGCGCCGAGTAAAACTCTGACCGGGGTGGATGCGGCCACGAAGGCCGACGTGGTCGTGGGGTCGCAGCAAGTTGAGCTAGCGGCGTTGGTCGAGGCATCAGAGCCCACGACTAGTGTTTCGAGGGCAGTGATAATGTTTTCTCGCTTCATGGCGAAGGCATCCGCCGCAGGAGCCACAACAGAGTTGCCTCAGGTGCCCGAAGTTTCGGGCGTGGACATCGAGCAGCGTAGCGGGTGAATGCCCTTTGTGCTGCCGTCAGCGGACGCGGTCGAGCTGCATAACATGTTGGGCGCAACTATCCAGGTATATCCAGTCCCCAAGGATCTGCTCGCTAAATTTAAGCGGGTAGATTCTTATTATTTTCTCTGTCCAGTCCACGAGTGGCTAGTCGCTGAATTTCAGCGGCTAGGCACATAGGAATTTTTGGTGTCCAGCCCGAGTGGCTAGTTGCTGAATTTCAGCGGCTAGACACTTAGGAATTTTTTGGTGTCTTCTTATATTTGTTTCATCTTTGTAGGGCCTTCAGCGTGAATCGGCGGAGGGACTGGGCGCCAAGGAGCGCTTGGAGCGCGACCTCCGATCCGTGCAGGACGTGAATAGGTAGCTTTAGGCGACTGCAGGTAGGTGTTTGGGGTACCTTCTCAATTCCTTTGCCTCTGCTTGTTTGGAGTCTCACTCTCGTTTTGCTGCAGAAGAGCACTCCGTCATGGTTGCCAAGGCCCGCGAGGTTCTTGTCCCAACCAACGGGTTGGAAGCTGCAAAGTCGTCATTGGCCGCCGCGGGGAGGCGGGTTGCCGAGCTGGAGAAGGAGCACAAGGCCGCAAAGGCAGAAGCGAGCTCGTTAGAGGAGAGGGCCAAGGCCACGGTTGCGGCATCAGCGGAGGAGCGTAAGGTCTCCAACGTTCTTGTTGACGGGTTGCAGGATGAGCTGACAGGCCTTCGGGACTTTACCACGGGGCTCTGCCATCCACTTCTAGGTAAGTCTTCTTAAATCCGTCGCTATGTCAGCGAGTCCCAGAGCGGGCGAGTCGCTACTCCAGCGAGTCCCTGAGCGGGTGAACCTGGAGTTGTGCGTCCTCCTGTTTTTGACTTGGTGTTGTTTGTAGGGAAGATACTCGACGAAGACCCTGAGGTGTAGTCGTATGACGCCAAGCAATGCGTCACCATGCTGGTGGACTCTGTCGCCCTCTCGGCGACATGCATTCGCGCCGTTCTTCAGGAGATCTCGCCCACTGAGGTGATTCCCAGTGAGCTCACAGAGGTGTGGCGCTACCTAGAAAGGGCGCCAACAATGGTCGACTACATGTCACGGTCGGCGTTCCGCCACAGGGCCGCAACTGCGCTGAGCCTTGGGCTTGCGCATTTCCCGAACGACTTCAACCTCGACGATGTCACCAACGGGTACCCATCTGCGACTGGCTCGGTGGAGATCGGCGAAGTTCTGAAGTTGACCGCAAAGGCGGCTACGTACTCCGAGCGGGTGCTGGCGATGGGTGATTTGTTGTCGTACCAGGAGATAGAGGTGGAGCCGAACGACCCCGAGCCAGCGCACCGTGATGTGAAAATGGAGCAGCCGTTCCGGTCGGCAATGGCGGGTACCCTGACGACGTATCCGGCAAATCCGTGGATACCATTCATCCGGGTCCACGGGGGTGGCAGCGCATCGACCTCGAAGCCTGCGGAGTAAAGAATGCCGAGTGGCTTTTGTATTGGTGCAATTAGAATGGTAGCAGTCTTTGCCTGTGAAAAATATTTTGTTGCTATGAAGGAATGACGACATATTGAGTAAGTTCAATTTGACTTTGGTTTATTTTGTTATGCGAGTCCCCGAGTGCGTCTGCCCTTTAGTGGGGTTTACGTCGCGTTTCTGTATGTTTGTTTGTTTTTAGACCGTTAGTTAGTTGAGGTCGACTCGCCGTGGCTTGGAAATCCAGCCAAGGGGAGCTCTATAATTAGCCGTTTTCCCGGATGCGAATGGGGTCTATTGGGCGAGTCCCCGAGCGTGGTACTTAGCCGATATAGTCACATGCCCAAGGTAGGTGAGGACGAAGGGATTTGTACGTGGCGCGTCACTCCACCTGACTCGAGGAGCCAGTCACGTGGCGAGTCCAGGGCGCGCTCTCATACTTGGTGTGTTCCCGAGCCGCGTGGGTTTAGACTGAGGTGAGTCTCCGAGCATGGTACTTAACCATTCAAGTCGCTGCGCCGAGGATGCGGAGGACCAGGTCATTGTATGAAGCGTGTGCGGTCGTCTTGGCCCCGCGGGCCAGTCGAGTGGGGCGACTCCGATGGGGGCTTCAGACTGGCATTTTCATGGACGACGCAAGGCCTGAATTTCTTCGATGCCCTTGCGCTGCACTACTTAGCCATGCCGGTCGCGCAGGCAAGGGTTAACTTCCGTGAGTAGCATTGTGCTATAGTTATGAGTGCGATTGGCACAAGACTTGGAGAGAAGACACAATTTGTGCGAGTCAAATGTATTTTATTGAATGGCGAGGGGAATATAGGTCGGAGTTCTAGGTGTAGAACTTCCTTAGTAGATTTACATTCTAGGGCCACTTGACGTCGAGCTATCCGTCGCCTCGAATGTCGATGAGTTAGTAGGCGTCATTGCTGTAACACCCCCGTTCTAGCTAATGTCTAATTAGGGTTTTGTTTGTGCATTCATGAGCATCATAATTTAAATTGTGCATGAAAGAAATAGAATAAAACCCTAAATCCTACTTTCTCCCTCTATTTGAAAACAATTCAAATGGTTTTGATTTTGAACTCACAAAAATAAGGATCCCAAATGGACTAAAAGGGGTTCCTGCAGTATTTTATATATTTTATAAATCTTCTGGTATTTTTTAAATGACTCAAAACAGATTTGGAATTCAGAATACAAAAGAGAAATTAGAAACAGAATTGGAAAATGTTTTAGAAAGAAAAAATAGAGCAGCCAGCGCAGCCCAGCAACCCAGCTCACTCTCCTCTCTCTCTCCGTTGCTCAGCGCAGCAGCCAGTGGCCCAAGCCAGCCCACCTTGGCCCAGTACCCCTTCGTGTCTCTATTCGTCGTATTCCCCGCAAGCGGCAAGCAGCTCACTGTCCGCTCTGCCGCCGTCGATCGGCGCCGCGCCAAGATCCTCGCTCCGCCGCCCCTGGAGCTGAAGATAAGGCTGCCGAGGTGACCTGCTTCGACCTCACCTTCTTTTCCCCCTCCCAGCGACCTCCCTCTCTTTGGTTCTTCAAACCCGAAACCCTAGACCGGCCAGACGCTGTTCGCCACCGCCGATTGATGCCTCCCCAAGCCATGCCAAGACGCCCATGAGAACCCCCGTGCTCCCCTCGTCAAACTCCCAGAAGGAATCAACTACGGGCGGTCGAAATCGAGCCCACGGTCTCCGTCTTCCCGAGCTCCGGCCACCGCTTTCGTCGATGTTGCCGACGCTGTCCGACCTCCCCTCGCGCCAACGACCCCACAATCGCGTTCTTGGTGAGATCCTCATCCTCCTGGACCACTCTTATGCCTCCCTCCCTCTCTGGTTTGCTCTCCCAACAAACGCTGTCGTGCGCCGCCGCTGAACGCGGTTGCACAGGTTGATCCGGCGACCATCCGCGGGTGGCGCCGCCACTAGCTAGCTCGCATTGTAGCCCCGGTTCGAACCACATACACAGCTCGCGCGCGTGTTCTCGAAACGCCGGCGTCGATGACCATCTGCAGGTGGCCGGCGACGTGACGTCACAGTGACGTCGTGCCAACGTCATGCTGACATGGCCCGTGGGCCGTTGACTGCTGACCGCCACGGTGGTAACCGACATGGCCCAGGCCCTACCTGGCAGCCGCATTTGCTAGACCCAGCCACGATGTATAATAACCCCACCCCTTTGCCAACGTCATAATGATGCAGTAATCAATTTTTAATTAGTTTAATAATTCTAGAAATTGGTTAATTATTGTAAATTCAATAACTTTTATTCTGTAATTCAGAAAAATACAAATAATATATCAAAATGTTCAGAAAAATGAGATCTACCTTTTAAAGCTATAACCATGCATTGTTAATCAACTTTCATGACAAGTTTAAATAGAAGAACATAGTAACCCCTCATAGGTGATTCTGGAGTTTCCCTGAGTTAGGGTTTTCACCCCTCGGAACCCCGATTAAATGGTCGAGCATGCCTTAGGGTTAGTTTTCAATACAATTCAACTTGTCATATCATCATACTTGCTTGAGCATTGCATCGATGCCATGTGTTGATTGTTTCCCCTCTCTTGCCGGTGTTTGGTTCTTCTCGGTAGAATACGATATCGAGATCGATATTGAAGACCGATGTCAACACCATCGAAGATCGAAGCTCGAGGACCAATACTTGACCAACTATAACCAAGTCAAGTACAAGATGTCCGAAGCTATGCTTTGTGGTTATCAACTGGCAAAGGCAAGCATAGCCCCACCACAATATAATCCTATGATTTCAAAAGCATTTCTATTCTTGCCATGATGCATATGATTATACTGTGGTCTTTTATCGATAGATAGAGTATCCTATCTGTTGCATTAGTCCCTTTGAGCTTATATTACCTGATCCACAACTCCTAGCATAACTAGGTTCGGCTTCTGTGCACTGCTAAAGCTTATATATGTGTCCTGTTTAGCCATGCATAGCTGTTGAGTCTGGCTCATCTAGATGATGTATCAGATGCAAAGAATCTAGTATGACAGGAGAACGTGATGAGATGATATCAGAAGTGATATGAGATTAAACATGCTAAGGCTTGTATGTGAGGCCACATTGGGATGTGGTTTTTGTAGTCCCATGCTCGCCACCACTAGGAACTCAGTTCTTTCCTTTGGAACCGAGATGAGCGTACAACCACACGGGGCTTGGGAACCCCTCGCCTGATTAACTTGCCTAGTAGCTTCCATGAGTCACATAGTTCGGTGTTCCATTCGACATATGCATATAAAACCTTTTGAAATATTTGGCGGGTGAAGGTGCATTCATAACAGGTAGGTAAGCGTGGCTGGGGTTGCTTGGGGTCGATGGAGCCCCTAGTAAACCAACATTGCCTCACATCTTTAAGGACCAGCTTTGGGAATTGACCCGTTACAGCGGAACCATGCTTATTGTGTGACTCATGGTCTCGGAGAAAGCAAGGTAAAGTTCGTGGCTAACCACCCTCCGCCGGCCTTCCAAGGAAGAGGGATAAAACATTGGAATTAAGAGTCGGTTGGTACGTGTGGGTAAAGTTGTACACCCCTGCAGGGTTAAATCTTTTCGAAAATCTGTGTTCACGGTTATGAATGCTTGGTGACCAGATTCTAAGATCATAGAGAACTTGAACCTAATCATAAAACTTGGCAGATCAACATGTGCTTAAGGATGCTTCCTCATGGGTACGAGGGGGTGATCCTAGATAGGGTTCAGATGATGATGACTTGGTGGATATCAAAAGACAATGATCAATATTTCGGAGATGTAGCTCTCTTATCCCCTTTTGAAATTCTCTGATTAGACGAGATTCTTCTCTCTCTTGTTTTATAAACAAATATGGCTTTATACAAAACAACTCCACCAGCCATAAGTCTTGCGGAGTACACCCTGTACTCACCGTTGATTTGTTGATACTTTTTGAAGAGTAAGTGTTCCCTAAAGATCAGTTTGGTACTACATCGACACTGACGAGTAGCTTGGGGTTCCCGGCCGGCAGCCTGGAATCTATGGGCTAGGACGTCATCATTATGCTTCAGGCCTCTTAAGCCATTTGTTAAGTTTGCTATACTTAATAGCATAATTTTCCTTTCGTTGTTTGATGTTTGTGGTCAGTGACCTCTGCTTGTAATAATTTGGTTCTCTGCTCAGTTATGAGCTTGGTGTAATAAATTTTTGTGTCGTAGGGTCACTGTTGTGTTACCGATTCTTCACTATATATTCTCGAGCTCAAGGTTAAGCTTATGTCAAACGGAGGTCTGGATTTGGTTACCCCTGATCCCAGGGGTGTCACAGGTCTTGGTATCAGAGCAGTACCGACCGTAGGAAAACTTTGCTATTGGTCGATGTTGAGTCTAGTGTTTGTGAAAATTAGTTTAAAAGCTAAAAAGTATTTGCAAAAACTCTAGTATGCTTCTTTTACTCCTTATCCAGTTTCGCTCTAACTCTGGGTTATCTTATCTAGTGTTGATTTTTGAAATGTTTTGATATCTCTTCTAGTCTTTTAAAACTTAGGTGCCTTCTTGGCATGTCGTTTCTCAACGACTTGACCTAGTGTTGAGTTCTTTAGAGTTGCGTGTGTTGTGAATTCCTTGTTCCCTTTACTTTGCTTCGTATGAGAGATTCCTTTCTATCATGATCTCTCTATCTTTTGGATCGACGATATTAAATTGTTGGTTTCACAGTGTTCTGTTCCAGGCTTTGAGGTTTCCTTTCTCCTCATGTGCCTCCTTTTTGTTTGTTGGGTACTTCAGAAGTCATTTCTTCTCCTGGAAGCTACCTTGTTCTTATTACCTTGTAGTGTACGCTGTGTCACTCAAGTAGTAGTTACTCTTTTCTCGGGTTTTAACCCTTGGACTTGAACCAAAGATCCCCGATTGTGCTAGATTCTGGTGTTGTGAATCTTGTACATGAAGCTGATATTTATTCCAAGATCCACTCCTTTGACCCCTGTTGTTAATGTTCACACATTACCTCAGGATGGCTGGTACTACAATTCTAGCCTTCAAGCTCGTGGTCTTTGTTGTGATTAAGTTGTGACAACTAAGGACTTCCCCTACCACTAGCTCTGGCAGATGTTCTTCAATGGAACCAAACAGATCACGACAATAGTACTTCTCGAGAGTCTCACATCTATAGTCGTGACTCTTCCACACCTTACCCCTTCTCTGCATTGTTTTTCGGAAGATTGTTAATCTATCCATCCACATCACGGGACTCTAACCTGAGTATGTTATTTATCCCTTGTTGTTTCCGACCCTTGTTTACCAGTTGGTAGCCAAGTAGTAAATGCACATCGGTGTCTTCCGATGCAAGATACTCTTGTGGTCCGTCATGAAAAACCATTTTAGAATGTCTAGGAGAAACAAACTCCAGTACCTCGTCATTTTTAGGACCAGGTCAAAGTGTTGTAATCTACAGATCAAAAGGCATTGATTGTCTTTCATCTGTTCTACCTTAACATATCACACTCTTTTATACTAAGAGGTCATGCCAAGTTCCATGACCCCTTAATGAAGTGATACTCTTACACATATTTACCCACCCTTCCTCGAGCTTTCGTGCTCATGAGTGATGCGTGTGCGTAATAATGTGGTCATCTGAAATTCTTGGCAATTATTATTGTTTTGAACTCTAAGGACATTTGAGTCATTCTTAGCATGACTGGTTAATCTTATCACTAAGCAAAGGATGATTGTGCCACCAAGTCCGTTACTCTGGTACGCTCTCTTCAGTCAAAGAGTTAGGCTTGTGCTGAAGCCCTGAGACTATGTCCTCTTGCCTTACCAAGCAAGTCTCCTCTGGAAACTAAGTGACATATCGGTGGTTCATGATATTCTAGTTGTCTACTAGAAGTGTTGCCATGTTGCCACATGACTGCAATGACCAGTTCTTTAGCAAGCAAGTTCTTCGAACTGCACCTTTCTCCAAGGATTCGTACTGGATACCCCTGAGCAAGTTAGTTGAGCTTAAACAACTTGGAGAGTTGTAAGACAAAAGTTCTATCTGACCCAGTTCCTTTGTGAAGGGATGTCTAGTTTTGTTCGTGTTGAAGAATGATAATATTTCCTTTGTGGATATGTTATCTTCTCCACCTTTGATTTGACTTGGGTTATTGTCAAATCAAACTCAGTTCCAAGGACTATCTCGATGGTATTGCTACTCGTGATGCTTCACTTGTAACTACCTCGGTGAATTATGCTCCTAGATACAAGCCTGGATGAGCGGAAATGGTTGAAATAGTACGGTGGGGCCCAAAAGCCACTCACGGGTAGGCCTTTCGGCCGTCCCAACCATTTCCATTCATCAGGACAAGTACGGGCGGCGTAATCGGCAGGCGAAGGGATCAACTACATACACAAATGAGTATGTATGCAAGCCACCATACAATAGTACATCAGAGCCATTCCATCTAGAAAGAAAGAAAATATAGCAATGCCATACGGCAAGATTCAAATGACCTAGATAAATATAATATTTTAGGATATTTCCTCATACATCACACATCAGAGTATCAGGCGGAAGCGGCAAACAAGATCCGAGTACGGATAAGAAGCAAATTGGCATAAGATGCCCAGAAATAAGCACATCCCGCCCACAGATCTCACGGATCCCCGTTCCCGGAATCTCTACACCGAACGATCGTTGCCCACATCATCAGCCTCCTCCACCCAGTATCCGTCCTACGAGTGTACCTGTTCATCTGAACCAATAATTTATCGTGTGAGACCCTAAGGGTGCTCAGCAAGTCTTTATGCCTCTAAAGGGGACACAACCTGGGGTGACGCAATTGCAGCAAAAGATAAACCCTAACAGTTCTATAGATACTCGCTAACCATCCGCCTAACCAAAGATAGACGGATGTCCGTGAATTAATGACAATAGTTATAACAGTAATATCCACAGATCCATCCTCCTCCTCGCTTACCGACGAGGAAGCGGACGAACAACCCCCCATCCGTTGGCAATTTTATTAACCATTCCATGAGTGTTGCACTATTTACTAGTCAATTACTTAGTCAGATTAAAGCGGTACTTTAGTTATGCTTGTCTATGATCGAGAAACTGTGCTCCAAGTCGTCCATAACCGCGGACACGGCTTTTAGAAAGTTTTACCCTGCAGGGGTGCACAAATAGCAACACACACTCGATCAACCTCGGAAAAACCAAATCAAAACCCAACGAGGCCTTCACGACAAAGCAATCACAGGATTCAGAAATATTTCAGGGGGCCACCCCATTGAGTAGATCCGCAACGAAGTTAGCTGACTCCGAGACGGACTCAAGGTTTGCGACAATGGCTGTAAACGACCGGGAACCCGAAAGTGTGACTGGGCTTGTCGATACCGCGAAAACATTCCACTTACCTAAACAGTACAGTGTGCTCCTCGCACAATCGTAATTAAGCAGTAAAGCATGGCATAAGTACATGATAGTAATGAAACCTCAAACTAGTTTGTGGCCCCAAGAAATAAGAATGAATCAAGCTCTGGCTCAGGGGGGTCCCATAAGCCTCCCGGATGTGGATAGCGTGAATATTCAAGCAACAGGTTTCCAGTACTCGGGGTCCTACGGGACACAAGTGAGCAGGAAAAACCAAATAGCAGATATTGCTCACCGGTGCCACTTTCATTAGTTATCCCATTACTACTCAGGTTAAGTTGTTTAGGTACCTCGTTATCCATCAGACACTCACATACCCTACACATGCTGTTCTACGACTCGCATGGCTCAAACAACTCCTGCAGTAATGGCTCATGGGATGGAGGAACAAGCTTGGTGGGGTTTAAAAGTAAAGGCTATGCAATACTTGGGATTCAGTTTAATGCAATCGCGACTCAATGATGCAAGAATAAGATAGAGGCAATAGGTACTGTATGTATGCAAGCATGTGGTAGTGCTTGCCTGGCAACTCAGTTGAAGCGAGAGACGGATCTGGGTAGTGCTCCTGGTTCTCTTGATAAACCCCCTGCTCAGTGTCTATTCGAAGAAGAACCAAACAAACAAGGGCCAACATAAATAAAGTGCACAAGCATAGGAATAAAATGCGTCAAGCAATAAATAATGCCATGATGAATGATGCACAAGTTGCATGGCAATAATGTAGCATGGCATGGGTGAGGTGTAGGATACAAGAAATATATTTTTATTGAGTTTTGGTCACATTTTATTGTCATATTAGTTGCTGTATACTATATATTTATATGATGCATGCTGCAATTGAAGTCATGGATAGCATAAACAGAAAGGTCTCGTCGAGCTGATCATTTTAGACATATCATTTGTCAAATTTGGAGTTATTAATCAAAAGTTATTAATTAATTAAGGTGAGGGGCATTTTATGTAATTTTACTCAACTTGGAAAATAAAGAGCTCAATTAAAAAGGTGGATAGCATATTTGAATTCCTCACATTTTTCTGATTCGAAAACATATATTATATGTAAAATTTGGTTTTATGATTTTAAAGTTATTTTAAAACAGAATTGAAATTTGAATTTTTAAACTAATTTGAATAGTTAAAATTTGAACAGATATGCAGAAGACATTTTTATCACCCAGACAGACCCAGCCACGCTCAATGACGGGTGGGGCCAGAGTTGGCTCAGGCCACGCGCGCACCGAGATCCTTTTATACCGCGGCTGCTGCCAGCCACCGAGGCTGACGGGTGGGGACAGGGGCTCGCGGGCCCACGTGCCAGCGGGGGAAGCGACAGAGGCTGACAGGCGGGTGGATAAGGGACCGCGGGTTGAGGCTGCTAAACGTGGGGAGCCTTTTTTTTAAAAAACAGAGGCACAGACAGGTGGGGCCTGAGGGTCGCGGCTGCGCCAACGAAAAAGTGGGGGGGGGGGTTTAGAGAAAGTACCACGCGGTACTGTTTTTCTCCTAGCTCTGCATCTGACGCGCGCGGTGCGCGGCATGGCGAGGCTGGGCGTCGAACCCGCGACGCAGGCGCTTGCGCAGAGGGACAGAGCCACTGCGCTGGCTCAGGCTTGGTGACAGGAGGGCGGGCGTGGCCTAGTTAAAGCTCTAGACGGCGCGGGAGCGAGCGGACGAGCGCGGCTGCCGGTGCACCGAGTGTGCTCGACGGAACGCTCGCCGCCGCAGGAAACGAGGGAGGGAAGGAGCATGTCTAGGAGGCTCGGGGACTCACCGCGGGGCCGTTGGTGGGGTTGGATCGGGTCAGCGAGCCGCGGATCGGCGTCGAGGCAGACGGCGGCGACAGCTAGGGTTTGCGTCGGCTTGCGTCGTTTCCGCCGGTGCTGGGGCTTCCTCCTCGCGTCTCCGTGTACGGGCTGCTGCAGGGGGTCTGCGTGGGCTTCCTCGACGACCCTGATCGCCACGCCACCGGCTGGTAGAGGATGGAGAGGCGGAGGCCGACGGTGGGCGTCGAGGCAGACGGTGGCGAGGGTGAGGTAAAAGGCAGGCGAGGCAGGGCCTCTGGGAGATCTGGGAGTGGCCAGAAGGTGGGGAGGGAGGTAGATAAGGACGGGGTGAGGTGGGGATGGCGTGGGGGAGGGGAAGGTGGATTCGGCCACCTTTTTCCTCTCCTTCACGTGCACGGCATGGGCCAGGGGAGGGGGTAGCTAGGCAGGGAGAACTGGGGAAGAGGCTGCCAGGTGGGCCAGGTGAGAGGAAGCTCGGGGTGGGGCAGGCCAGGCAGAGAGGGAGAGAGCAAGAGAGAGGAGAGGGGTAGGCTCGGCTAGGGTTAGATGGGTTTGGGGTGGAGAGAGAGAGAAGAGAGAAGGTGTCGTGTGGGGCCAGAGAGAGGGTGGCCAGGACGGTGGGGTCATGCATGGAGAGAGGGGGAGAGGCCGAGAGAGAGGGGGTTTTTTTTTGAGAGAGAGGGGGTTAGGGCTTAAGCATGCACACATGATCACACATGTATGGGGATGGTTTAGAGAGGGGGTAGGGTTTAGGGTTAGATGGGGGTATGGTTATTAGGGGGTAGGTTTTAGAGATAGCTAGAGAGGTAGAGAGAGGAGGGGTGAGGTTGAGTGTTGACAAGACAAGGCAAGATCAAGCAAAGGAAAAGAGATGATCCATGCAACAGAAAACAAATAAAATTTAAATGACAAACAAAAAGGTGATACTTGCATGTCTCTAGCTAGATCAAGCAAAAGAAGGAGAGAGAGATGGGAGAATGACCCACTCCAAGAATTCCAAAAAAAAAAAAAGACTTAGATGTGGTGGTTCTGCATGGCCCATGCAAATAATAAATGCATGTATTCATATTGTGAAAACAACATAAAATCACATGGCATTATTCCATGCATTCCCAAAAATTGGAATAAGGCTAAGCAAAAGGAACTAGTATTGGATCCACCCAACCCACATGAGCTAGGTAAACTCAAATAAATGCCAGCTCATATTAATTGGATGGTGGAATTATAAGGTGGTGAAGATAAGGTGGTGGAGTCAATAAAAGATATGCCCCCAACTCAACTTGGGCATTTAACAATATATCCAGAACCAAATACAATATCAAGAGGCAAATACAATTAATAATGCATATGGGATAAGAACCAACACAAAAAGGGTTTTGTATGATGCTCAAATGCAAGGTGGCATGATGACATGAGCATGATAACATGATGAGGCAACAATTATATGTAGAAGGTAGCCATTTTATTACTTGATCAAGTAGCATTACAGTTGTTAGACAAATGGGATGCTACAACTCTCCCCCACTAAACAGGAATCTCGCCCCGAGATTCTAGGAAGAAGAAGAAGACTCAAAGAGGGTAGGATAGTTGGCACGGAGTTCATCTTCATGCTCCCAAGTGGCTTCATCAACGGAATGGTGCGACCACTGCACCTTGCAGAACTTGATGGACTTGTTGCGAGTCCTTCTTTCTGCGACTTCCAGGATCTTGGTGGGGTGTTCTTGATAAGACAGGTCTTCTTGGAGATTGATTAGCTCATGGTCCACGGTCCTGCCGGGATCCTTGAAGCACTTCTTGAGCTGAGAGATGTGGAAAACATCATGAACCTTGAGTTTTTCTGGGAGCTCAAGAGCATAAGCAACTTCTCCTCTTCTACCACGAATTTTGAAAGGACCGATGTATCTAGGAGCCAGCTTTCCTTTGATACCAAAGCGGTGTGTTCCTGTCATGGGAGTGACACGAAGGTACACGAGATCACCAGGGACATACACCATGTCCGTGTGCTTCCTGTCATAATTGCTCTTCTGACGACTTTGAGCAATCTTCAGATTCTCAAGAATGATATGCACCTTCTCCTCCGCTTGAGTTACAATGTCAGGGCCAAACCATATTCTTTCTCCTGCACCTGACCAACCAATCGGAGTTCTGCACTTGCGACCATAGAGAGCCTCAAATGGTGCCATCTTCAGACTTTTCTGGAAGCTGTTGTTGTACGAGAATTCAGCATAAGGAAGACATTCTTCCCACTTCATGCCAAAAGAGATGACGCAAGCACGAAGCATATCCTCCATAATCTGATTGATCCTTTCAACTTATCCTTGCGACTGAGGGTGGTAAGCTGTGCTGAAGTTCAACTTTGTTCCCAAAGCATTTTGGAAACTTTCCCAGAATTTGGAAGTGAAGATGCTTCCACGGTCTGAACTGATCTCAAGCGGAACCCCATACAGAGAGACAATTCTGTTGATATAGAGCTCAGCCAACTGAATTCTAGAAATTGTTTCCTTGACGGGGAAGAAATGAGCCACTTTGGAAAGCCTGTCAATGACAACAAAGATTGCATTGTTGCCCTTCTGCGACCTTGGAAAACCAGTGATGAAATCCATCTCTACTTTCTCCCATTTCCATTCCGGGGGTTTCAATGGCTGTAGAAGACCGAAAGGTTTCTGATGGACAGCTTTCACTCTGCGGCAGACATCGCACTCCGAGACATACTTGGCACAGTATCGTTTCAAACCAGGCCACCAATATTGTGTTTTCAAGTCCATGTACATCTTTGTGCTGCCAGGATGGATAGAAAGAACCGAATCGTGCGCCTCCTTAAGAATTTGCTCTCTCAAACCTGGGTAGTTTGGAACAAACATCCGGTGTTCAAAGAAAAGCGTGCCTTGATCATCGACGTGGAAGGACTCATACTTCGGAATCTGAAGTTTGGAGATGATCTTTCTAGTGTGCGGATCACCACGCTGACGAAAGCGAATCTTTTCTTCCAAGAGAGGAGTAGCCAGAAGGTTCAGGAGATGCCCTTGTTCCACAACTTCAAGGTTGAGCTGACGGAATTCCTCGCACAAGAGAGGTTGCTGCTCTTCCATCATGAGGTTGTTGACATAAGCTTTGCGGCTGAGAGCATCGGCCATGACATTAGCTTTGCCCGGTGTGTAGTTGATGGTCAAATCAAAATCATTGATTGCTTCAATCCATCTCCTCTGCCGAAGGTTGAGATCAGGCTGAGTGAAGATATACTTCAAACTCTTGTGATCAGAAAAGATCTCACAACGGTTGCCCAGCAAGTAGTGCCTCCATAGCTTCAAAGCAAAGACAACTGCTGCTAGCTCGAGGTCATGTGTAGGATAGTTGATCTCATGCGTCTTCAACTGTCGAGAGGCATAAGCAACAACTTGTCTTTCTTGCATAAGGACCGCACCCAATCCTTGCAAAGAGGCGTCGCAGAATATCTGGAAAGGTTTAGATGTATCCGGAGGAACCAAGACTGGTGTAGAAGTGAGCTTCTCTTTGAGTGTCTCAAAGCTTGCTTGACATGCAGGAGTCCAAAGGTATTTCTTGCCTCTCTTGAGGAGATCGGTAAGAGGCTTCGCTATCTTCGAAAAGTTCTGAACGAAGCGACGGCAATAACTAGCCAAACCAAGGAAGCTCCGCACTTCTTTGACATTTACAGGAGGAAGCCATTCAACAATTGTCTTTACCGTTTCCGGGTTGACTGCAATGCCCTTGGCAGAGATGACGTGACCAAGATAGGTTACTTGAGGCAGCCAAAACTCACACTTTGAGAACTTTGCATACAAGCGGTTCTCACGAAGCTTGTTTAGGACACAACGAAGGTGTTCTTCATGCTCTTCCTTGGACTTAGAATAGACCAGGATGTCATCCAGATAGACCACAACGAACTTATCCAGGTACTCCATGAAGACCGAGTTCATAAGCCTCGAGAAGGTAGTAGGTGCGTTGGTGAGACCGAAAGACATGACTGTGTACTCATACAGGCCATAGCGGGTGGTGAAAGCTGTTTTAGGCACATCTTCCTTGCGAATCTTGATTTGGTGATAACCACTTCTCAAGTCAAGCTTAGAGAACACCACAGCTCCAGCTAGCTGATCGAAGAGATCATTAATCCGCGGAAGGGGATATTTATTCTTGATGGTTTTAGCATTGAGAGCCCGATAGTCAACACAAAGTCTATCAGTCCTGTCACGCTTCTTCACAAAGATTGTTGGGCTACCCCAAGAAGAAGTACTGTGTTGAATGAAACCCAACTTCTCTTGTTCATCAAGTTGTCGTTTAAGTTCAGCCAACTCAGCAGGACCCATTTTATAAGGCCGCTTGGAGATAGGATCCGTTCCAGGTTCAAGCTCAATTACAAACTCAACCTCACAATCCGGAGGCATACCCGGCAACTCTTCAGGAAAGACATCCGGAAACTCACAGACCACCGGTACACTCTGAATAGCTTCCATAGCATCAGCATTCAGAGCCGCCAAAGAGAAAAGCTGGATAGCAGGAGTCAGACTTGGAGAAAAGACTATATGGCCTTCAGGAATCTTCAGAGAAACCGAGCGTTCAGCACAATCAATCACAACTGCATTTGCTGTCAACCAATCCATGCCCAAGATGACATCAATGTTAGAATTGCCCAGAACAATTAAGGATGCCGAGAACGAAGAGCCACCAATCTCAATTTGATTGCCATGGCTGACTTTAGAAGCTACCATATTTGCTCCAGGAGAAAGGACCATTAACCGCTTAAGAAGAGGATCCGCCGCTAACCCATTGTCACTTGCAAACTTGATAGAAACAAAAGAATGCGATGCACCAGAATCAAACAAAACTCGTGCAAGGACTGAGTTAACGGAAAGCATACCCATCACAACTCCAGGTGCATGCTCAGCTTGAGCGGCGTTGACACAGTTGGCACGAGCAACAGGAGACCCGGGCTTGGTGTTGATGTTGAGAGCCCGAGGTGGTGGTGCACGAACCATAGGAGAGCTTGCCGCAGATCTTGGAGGGGGTGGAGGAAGAGCTTTGTTTTTCAACGGACAATTCCAGTTTAGATGCCCAGGGTCTCCACATGTGAAGCAAGCACCAGGTGGACGTGGAGCAACGTAGCCAGGGACTCCGCCAGGCGCTCCAGGGTAGTTGTGGGTGTAGCCCCTGGGAGCAGCAGTGATGAAGTTTGGTGGCCTTGACGCGTAGCTTGCAGGTCTTGGTGAAGCCGGGAGCGACGGTGGGGTGTTAGGAACCCAGACACGCCGCTTAGAAGGAGCTGACATAGCTGAAGAGCTTGGTGCATCACGGTTGTGTTTCTTTGACTCCTCAAACACTTGCCTACTTGCCTCTTCCTGGAGAGCTGTATGCTGAAGTTCCCGAAAAGACGCCGTCCTTGCATGTGTGATTGCATATTTAATCGATGCATTGAGCCCTTGCCTAAACCTCTTTTGCTTCTTCTTGTCATCAGATATCTCATCGCCACCATAACGAGAAAGATTCATCAAGTTCCTGATGTAGGTGTTGACATTATCATTTCCCTGCTTGAGGTTGAGAAAAGCTTCTTTCATCCTCTCCATGACAATTTCTAACAGATACTGCTCTTTGAACGCTCCCGTGACTCGTTCCCAAGTTGGCTGAAAACTAGTGCAGTTTGCCTTCAGGTAATTCTCCCACCAGAGAGCTGCATCTCCCTTCAGAAGGTGAGTAGCACACTTTACCCACTCTTGCTCAGGAACATCAGCAGTCTCGAGTAGCCTTGACATCTCACGCAACCAATCATCCGCATCCAGTGGTCGATCAGAAACATCAAATTGGCGAGGGTTGAACTTCAGGAAGCTTTTGATGTCTCCTCGCTTGGGAGGTGGAGGTAGTGGAGCAAACTCATTCCTCCGAACACTCTCTTCAAAGCGCTGCTGGTTCTGCTGCATTGCTGCCAAGGCGTTGGCGATGTTTGACAATGCGGACCCCAGTTCCGGTGGAATGTCCTCATCAGAACGGCGTGGTGGAGCCATCCTGTGATTGATAACACAAGTCAGTACTATAATGGAGAATAATAATAATCCAAAATAGTACCAAGATGGAATTAACCAAGATTAAAGGATACAATTTACTAAGATGATATTACAATATCAACAGAGTTCAAAGCACCTAGGAGATATTAAGCATATCGCACACGACTGAAAAGGAGTGTGGTACACAAATATATCAAAGAAAATTTTTCCACAAATTTCGGCATTAAAATACCAATAGATGCGCAAAATTACTTAAAGAATCAAGATTAGTGACTCTACCAATTCAATATACAAAAGCGAATGATAAGAGTAGTGGTATGGTCGCGACTCCATCCCGCACTCAAATCATTACTCCGCACATGAATAAGTGGAACACACATCCTAACCCCTTCTTATCACGTTGAACCTAAGATTGGTAACTACGGAAACGAACACCCCAAACAAGATAACATCGGATAACAAAGAGTAAGACAGATCGCGTCGGTATACAACGAATCAGATAGATCGCGTCGGTTTGCAAAAGACTGTCGATATGGAATGTACCAACAGTTGATAACCAAAAGGCTGATTGTGATAACAACTTGGATGCAACAGATAGACAAGGAATTACTCACACACACACACACACACACAACCTATGGTACTACGGAAACCCAGAACACGTGAATCCTAGTTTGAACTTTTAAGAAGAGGATTGAAAACGTTACACTTCCTTACCAGAAAAGGGTGGGTGGGAGGGTAAGAAGAAAAATGGAAGCAGTCCTACTCTCACGTTTTGTTTTTCCCTAGTATACATAACTACCAAAAATATTTGCGAGACTGACAACGACCATTTGGCTGAGACCCTGAAGGTCGGGATGGCTCTGATACCAATTGTAACTACCTCGGTGAATTACGCTCCTAGATACAAGCCTGGATGAGCGGAAATGGTTGAAATAGTACGGTGGGGCCCAAAAGCCACTCACGGGTAGGCCTTTCGGCCGTCCCAACCATTTCCATTCATCGGGACAAGTACGGGCGGCGTAATCGGCAGGCGAAGGGATCAACTACATACACAAATGAGTATGTATGCAAGCCACCATACAATAGTACATCAGAGCCATTCCATCTAGAAAGAAAGAAAATATAGCAATGCCATACGGCAAGATTCAAATGACCTAGATAAATATAATATTTTAGGATATTTCCTCATACATCACACATCAGAGTATCAGGCGGAAGCGGCAAACAAGATCCGAGTACGGATAAGAAGCAAATTGGCATAAGATGCCCAGAAATAAGCACATCCCGCCCACAGATCTCACGGATCCCCGTTCCTGGAATCTCTACACCGAACGATCGTTGCCCACATCATCAGCCTCCTCCACCCAGTATCCGTCCTGCGAGTGTACCTGTTCATTTGAACCAATAATTTATCGTGTGAGACCCTAAGGGTGCTCAGCAAGTCTTTATGCCTCTAAAGGGGACACAACCTGGGGTGACGCAATTGCAGCAAAAGATAAACCCTAACAGTTCTATAGATACTCGCTAACCATCCGCCTAACCAAAGATAGACGGATGTCCGTGAATTAATGACAACAGTTATAACAGTAATATCCACAGATCCATCCTCCTCCTCGCTTACCGACGAGGAAGCGGACGAACAACCCCCCATCCGTTGGCAATTTTATTAACCATTCCATGAGTGTTGCACTATTTACTAGTCAATTACTTAGTCAGATTAAAGCGGTACTTTAGTTATGCTTGTCTATGATCGAGAAACTGTGCTCCAAGTCGTCCATAACCGCGGACACGGCTTTCAGAAAGTTTTACCCTGCAGGGGTGCACAAATAGAAACACACACTCGATCAACCTCGGAAAAACCAAATCAAAACCCAACGAGGCCTTCACGACAAAGAAATCACAGGATTCAGAAATATTTCAGGGGGCCACCCCATTGAGTAGATCCGCAACGAAGTTAGCTGACTCCGAGACGGACTCAAGGTTTGCGACAATGGCTGTAAACGACCGGGAACCCGAAAGTGTGACTGGGCTTGTCGATACCGCGAAAACATTCCGCTTACCTAAACAGTACAGTGTGCTCCTCGCACAATCGTAATTAAGCAGTAAAGCATGGCATAAGTACATGATAGTAATGAAACCTCAAACTAGTTTGTGGCCCCAAGAAATAAGAATGAATCAAGCTCTGGCTCAGGGGGGTCCCATAAGCCTCTCGGATGTGGATAGCGTGAATATTCAAGCAACAGGTTTCCAGTACTCGGGGTCCTACGGGACACAAGTGAGCAGGAAAAACCAAATAGCAGATATTGCTCACCGGTGCCACTTTCATTAGTTATCCCATTACTACTCAGGTTAAGTTGTTTAGGTACCTCGTTATCCATCAGACACTCACATACCCTACACATGCTGTTCTACGACTCGCATGGCTCAAACAACTCCTGCAGTAATGGCTCATGGGATGGAGGAACAAGCTTGGTGGGGTTTAAAAGTAAAGGCTATGCAATACTTGGGATTCAGTTTAATGCAATCGTGACTCAATGATGCAAGAATAAGATAGAGGCAATAGGTACTGTATGTATGCAAGCATGTGGTAGTGCTTGCCTGGCAACTCAGTTGAAGCGAGAGACGGATCTGGGTAGTGCTCCTGGTTCTCTTGATAAACCCCCTGCTCAGTGTCTATTCGAAGAAGAACTAAACAAACAAGGGCCAACATAAATAAAGTGCACAAGCATAGGAATAAAATGCGTCAAGCAATAAATCATGCCATGATGAATGATGCACAAGTTGCATGGCAATAATGTAGCATGGCATGGGTGAGGTGTAGGATACAAGAAATATATTTTTATTGAGTTTTGGTCACATTTTATTGTCATATTAGTTGTTGTATACTATATATTTATATGATGCATGCTGCAATTGAAGTCATGGATAGCATAAAAATAAAGGGCTCGTCAAGCTGATCATTTTAGACATATCATTTGTCAAATTTGGAGTTATTAATCAAAAGTTATTAATTAATTAAGGTGAGGGGCATTTTATGTAATTTTACTCAACTTGGAAAATAAAGAGCTCAATTAAAAAGGTGGATAGCATATTTGAATTCCTCACATTTTTCTGATTCAAAAACATATATTATATGTTAAATTTGGTTTTATGATTTTAAAGTTATTTTAAAACAGAATTGAAATTTGAATTTTTAAACTAATTTGAATAGTTAAAATTTGAACAGATATGCAGAAGACATTTTTATCACCCAGACAGACCCAGCCACGCTCAATGACGGGTGGGGCCAAAGTTGGCTCAGGCCAGGCGCGCACCGAGAGCCTTTTATACCGCGGCTGCTGCTAGCCACCGAGGCTGACGGGTGGGGACAGGGGCTCGCGGGCCCACGTGCCAGCGGGGGAAGCGACAGAGGCTGACAGGCGGGTGGATAAGGGACCGCGGGTTGAGGCTGCTAAACGTGGGGAGCCTTTTTGCAAAAAAACCAGAGGCACAGACAGGTGGGGCCTGAGGGTCGCGGCTGCGCCAACGAAAAAGTGGGGGGGGGGTTTAGAGAAAGTACCACGCGGTACTGTTTTTCTCCTAGCTCTGCATCTGACGCGTGCGGTGCGCGACGTGGCAAGGCTGGGCGTCGAACCCGCGACGCAGGCGCGTGCGCAGAGGGACAGAGCCACTGCGCTGGCTCAGGCTTGGTGACAGGAGGGCGGGCGTGGCCTAGTTAAAGCTCTAGACGGCGCGGGAGCGAGCGGACGAGCGCGGCTGCCGGTGCACCGAGTGTGCTCGACGGAACGCTCGCCACCGACAGGAAACGAGGGAGGGAAGGAGCATGTCTAGGAGGCTCGGGGACTCACCGCGGGGCCGTTGGTGGGGTTGGATCGGGTCGGCGAGCCGCGGATCGGCGTCGAGGCAGACGGAGGCGACAGCTAGGGTTTGCGTCGGCTTGCGTCGTTTCCGCCGGTGCTGGGGCTTCCTCCTCGCGTCTCCGTGTACGGGCTGCTGCAGGGGGTCTGCGTGGGCTTCCTCGACGACCCTGATCGCCACGCCACCGGCTGGTAGAGGATGGAGAGGCGGAGGCCGACGGTGGGCGTCGAGGCAGACGGTGGCGAGGGTGAGGTAAAAGGCAGGCGAGGCAGGGCCTCTGGGGAGATCTGGGAGAGGCCAGAAGGTGGGGAGGGAGGTAGATAAGGACGGGGTGAGGTGGGGATGGCGTGGGGGAGGGGAAGGTGGCTTCGGCCACCTTTTTCCTCTCCTTCACGTGCACGGCATGGGCCAGGGGAGGGGGTAGCTAGGCAGGGAGAACTGGGGAAGAGGCTGCCAGGTGGGCCAGGTGAGAGGAAGCTCGGGGTGGGGCAGGCCAGGCAGAGAGGGAGAGAGCAAGAGAGAGGAGAGGGGTAGGCTCGGCTAGGGTTAGATGGGTTTGGGGTGGAGAGAGAGAGAAGAGAGAAGGTGTCGTGTGGGGCCAGAGAGAGGGTGGCCAGGACGGTGGGGTCATGCATGGAGAGAGGGGGAGAGGCCGAGAGAGAGGGGTTTTTTTTTGAGAGAGAGGGGGTTAGGGCTTAAGCATGCACACATGATCACACATGGATGGGGATGGTTTAGAGAGGGGGTAGGGTTTAGGGTTAGATGGGAGTATGGTTATTAGGGGGTAGGTTTTAGAGATAGCTAGAGAGGTAGAGAGAGGAGGGGTGAGGTTGAGTGTTCACAAGACAAGGCAAGATCAAGCAAAGGAAAAGAGATGATCCATGCAACAGAAAACAAATAAAATTTAAATGACAAACAAAAAGGTGATACTTGCATGGCTCTAGCTAGATCAAGCAAAAGAAGGAGAGAGAGATGGGAGAATGACCCACTCCAAGAATTCCAAAAAAAAAACAAAAGACTTAGATGTGGTGGTTCTGCATGGCCCATGCAAATAATAAATGCCATGTATTCATATTGTGAAAACAACATAAAATCACATGGCATTATTCCATGCATTCCCAAAAATTGGAATAAGGCCAAGCAAAAGGAACTAGTATTGGATCCACCCAACCCACATGAGCTAGGTAAACTCAAATAAATGCCAGCTCATATTAATTGGAAGGTGGAATTATAAGGTGGTGAAGATAAGGTGGTGGAGTCAATAAAAGATATGCCCCCAACTCAACTTGGGCATTTAACAATATATCCAGAACTAAATACAATATCAAGAGGCAAATACAATTAATAATGCATATGGGATAAGAACCAACACAAAAAGGGTTTTGTATGATGCTCAAATGCAAGGTGGCATGATGACATGAGCATGATAACATGATGAGGCAACAATTATATGTAGAAGGTAGCCATTTTATTACTAGATCAAGTAGAATTACAGTTGTTAGACAAATGGGATGCTACATCACTTGAGTACATCTTTATGTCTTTGGTCTCACCAATACATTTGCCTTATTCACGCAACATATGAGTGCATCTTAATGGATTGTCTCGATAAGTTTGTTGTTGAGCTAATCAATGACATCCTTATCTTATCCATGTTAGGTTAGATTCATATGGAACATTTGGCATTAACGTTGGAAACTTTTGAGAACAATCTTCGAGTCATCTCGAAGTATGTGTTATGGATGTTAGTAGTAACCCTCTCTGGTTCATGTGCAGCTATTGAAAGATGTCGCCATGGATTCGGGAAGAGTTATCTCCATTCCTTAATGATACATGTGTGTTTTATTGTTAGCACTTTATGCGTGTGCAGTTGTCTTTCGACAAGTTGCTAGCATGGGTCTAGCAATCCATCTCATCTTGTGGAGCTTGACACTGTAGTCCATATCTTGAGACTCTAGTAACTCTACCTTCATGGTAAATGTTGCACACTTTCTATTCTGACATGCTAAGTTTGAAATATCATTTCACTTAACCAAAGCTGAATCTCAAGCAGCAACGATGGTTGGTGTTCCCCAAGGTTTTGACATAGTTCTCTTTATAATTCTGGCAAGATTGATGTAATGGTTAACACACTTAGCCGGAAAGACCTTTTGTCATATTCCTTAATTCAGCAATAACAACCACACTTCATGAGACACCTTCTATGATTTATATAGGAGTTGTTCTTATGGTTTCCTTGTATTTGAAGTCTAACCTTCACTTGATGTCTCGTTTCTCGAAAATCAAGGAGAACATTTAAAGTAGAGTTCTAAATGTCTCTCGGTCGATCCTCTAGACTCTTTTATGTTGGCAATCATTGTTGTGCCAACTAATTGAAGTCTGAGAATGAAGTTTCTTTCTTCTCGTTTCATCAGGAATCTTCTTACCTATTCATCTTAGTTGTTTAAAGTGATATTATGATCTTTGGCAAAGATCCTGATAGACCTGGATGTATAAAGAGTTTCCTTCGTTTTCTCAGCCATGTCTTAAGAGTGACTATGATTTTGGTAATCAGTAGTGTCTCTAGTTACATGTTCCTTGCGACTCTTATGAGTCCTCTCCACAAAACACTTTTCTGTCTTGGCCTTCTATTGAACGAAAGAGTGACTCTTATGTGTCAAAAGTAGTTCAACAGCTTGGTTTTGTTGATCCATATCTTTGCAACCTGGAATCTCTACTTAAGCCGTTTAGTAGAGGTTCATCTCTCGAAGTCTATGGTTATGTTTTTTTTCTGTTGGAAGCCTTCATTTTTATAAGCTTAAACCCTTCTGAATCTCCATGGTCTCAATCCTTATGAGGACCATATATATAACAATTTGAAACCTTCTCCTCTTGTTTCCTCTTTTACCTTGATGTGTTTCATGTTTGTCATCTCAGAGTTGTTTCTGAACACTCCATCCATGAGTTGACCATGAGATACTCTATGTGTTGTCTAGTGTGTTTCTCTCTTATCCTTAGAGTGACCCTGTTTCTTTCTCTCTCTGTCTCTTTTTATACCTTTGGAATCTCGGGACGAGATTATCGTAAGGGGGATAGAGCTATAACACCCCAATTGTAGCTAATGTCTAATTAGGGTTTTGTTTGTGCATTCATGAGCATCATAATTTAAATTGTGCATGAAAGAAATAGAATAAAACCCTAAATCCTAATTTCTCCCTCTATTTGAAAACAATTCAAATGGTTTTGATTTTGAACTCACAAAAATAAGGATCCCAAATGGACTAAAAGGGGTCCCTGCAGTATTTTATATATTTTATAAATCTTCTGGTATTTTTGAAATGACTCAAAACAGATTTGGAATTAAAAATACAAAAGAGAAATTAGAAACAAAATTGGAAAATGTTTTAGAAAGAAAAAACAGAGCAGCCATCGCAGCCCAGCTCACTCTCCTCTCTCTCTCCGTTGCTGAGTGCAGCAGCCAGTGGCCCACGCTCGGCCCAAGCCAGCCCACTGGGCCCAGTACCCCTTCGTGTCTTTGTTTGTCGTCTTCCTCGCAAGCGGCAAGCAGATCACTGTCCTCTCCGCCGCCGTCGATCGGCGCCGCGCTAAGATCCTCACCCCGCCGCCCTGGAGCTGAAGATAATGCCGCCGAGGTGACCTGCTTCAACCTCACCTTCTTTTTCCCCTCCCAGCGACCTCCCTCTCTTTGGTTCTTCAAACCCGAAACCCTAGCCCGGCCAGACGCCGTTCGCCACCGCCGATTGACGCCTCCCTAATCCACTCCGAGACGCCCATGTGAACCCCCGTGCTCCCCTTGTCAAACTCCCAGAAGGAATCGACCGTGGGCGGTCAAAATCGAGCCCACGGTCTCCGCCTTCCCGAGCTCCGTTCGTCGCTTTTGTCGATGTTGCTGACGCCGTCCGACCTCCGCTCGCGCCAACGACCCCATAATCACATTCTTGGTGAGATCATCGTCCTCCTAGACCACTCTGTTTCCTCCCTCCCTCTCTGGTTCGCTCTGCCAACGAACGCTGCCGTGCGCCGCCGCTGGACGCGGTTGCACAGGTTGCTTTGGTGACCATCCGCGGGTGGCGCCACCCCGAGCTAGCTCGCCTTGTAGCCCGGTTCAAACCACATACACAGCTCGCACGTGCGCATTCTCAAAATGCTGGCGTCGATGACCATCTGCAGGTGGCCGACGACGTGACGTCATGGTAACGTCGTGCCAACATCACGCTGACGTGGCCCGTGGGCTGTGGACTGTTGACCGCCACGGTGGCAACCGACGTGGCCCAAGCCCTACCTGGCAGTCATAGTGGCTAGACCCAGCCACGGTGTAGAATAACCCCACCCCTTTGCCAACATCATAATGATGCAGTAATCAATTTTTAATTAGTTTAATAATTCCAGAAATTGGTTAATTATTGTAAATTCAATAACTTTTATTCTGTAATTCAGAAAAATACAAATAATATATCAAAAATGTTAAGAAAAATGATCTCTACCTTTTAAAGCTATAATCTTGTTAATCAACTTTCATGACAAGTTTAAATAGAAGAACATAGTAACCCCTCACAGGTGATTCCGGAGTTTCCCTGAGTTAGGGTTTTCACCCCTCAGAACCCCGATTAAATGGTCGACCATGCCTTAGGGTTAGTTTTCAATACAATTCAACTTGTCATATCATCATACTTGCTTCAACATTGCATCGATGCCATGTGTTGATTGTTTCCCCTCTATTTCTGGTGTTTGGTTCTTCTCGGTAGAATAGTATATCGAGATCGAGATTGAAGACCGAGGTCAACACCATCGAAGATCGAAGCTCGAAGACCAATACTTGACCAACTGTAACCAAGTCAAGTACAAGATGTTCGAAGCTCTGCTTTCTGGTTCTCAACTGGCAAAGGCAAGCATAGACCCACCACGATATAATCCTACGATTTCGAAAGCATTTCTATTCTTGCCATGATGCATATGATTCTACTGTGGTCTTTTATCGATAGATAGACTATCCTATTTGTTGCATTACTCCCTCTGAGCTTAAATTACCTAATCCACCGCTCCTAGCATAACTAGGTTTGGCTTGTGTGCACTGCTAAAGCTTATATATGTGTCCTGCTTAGCCATGCATAGCTGTTGAGTCTGCCTCATCGAGATGATGTATTAGATGCAAAGAATCTTGTATGATAGGAGAATGTGATGAGATGATATCAGAAGTGATATGAGATTAAACATGCTATGGCTTGAATGGGAGGCCACAGTGGGATGTGGTTTTTGTAGTCCCATGCTCGCCACCACTAGGAACTGAGTTCTTGCCTTTGGAACCGAGATGAGCATACAGCCACACGAGGCTTGGGAACCCTCGCCTGATTAACTTGTCTAGTAGATTCCATGAGTCACATAGTACGGCGTTCCATTCGAAATATGCATAGAAAACCTTTTGAAATATTTGGCGGGTGAAGGTGCATTCATAACAGGTAGGTAAGCATGGCCGGGGTTGCTTGGGGTCGATGGAGCCCCTGGTAAACGAACCTCTCCTCACATCTTTAAGGACCGGCTTTGGGACTTGACCCGTTACGGCGGAACCAACCTTATTGCATGGTCTCGACGAAATCAAGGTAAAGGACATGGACAACCACCCTCTGCCGGTCTTCCAAGGAAGAGGGCTAAAATGTTGGCATTAAGAGTTGGTTGGTACGTGTGGGTAAAGTTGTACACCCCTGCAGGGTTAAATCTTTTCGAAAAGCCGTGTTCACGGTTATGAATGCTTGGTGACCGGATTCTAAGATCATAGAGAACTTGAACCTAATCGTAAAACTTGGCAGATCAACGTGTGCTTAAGGATGCTTCCTCATGGGTACGAGGGGGTGATCCTAGATAGGGTTCAGATGATGATGACTTGGTGGATATCAAAAGTTGATGATCAATATTTTGGAGATGTCACTCTCTTATCCCCTTTTGAAATACTCTAATTAGACGAGATTCTTCTCTCTCTTGTTTTATAAACAAAGATAGCTTTATGCAAAACAACTCCACCAGCCATAAGTCTTGCGGAGTACACCCTGTATTCACCCTTGATTTGTTGACACCGACGAGTAGCCCGACCGGCAGCCTGGAATCTATGGGCTAGGACATCATCGTTATGCTTCAGGCCTCTTTGGCCATTTGTTAAGTTTGCTATACTTAATAGCATAATTTGCCTTCCATTGTTTTATGTTTGTGGTCAGTGACCTCTGCTTGTAATAATTTGGTTCTCTTCTCAGTTATGAGCTTGGTGTAATAAATTTTTGTGTCATAGGGTCACTGTTGTGTTACCGATTCTTCACTGGGTATTCTCGAGCTCAAGGTTAAGCTTATGTCAGACGAAGGTCTGGGATTTGTTTAGCCCTGATCCCGGGGTGTCACAATTGCCGAGGACTCGCCTATGGCGAATGGTCCCTCCCATGGGGGAGAGAGCTTGTGCATGCCCTTCTTGTCCTGGATCAGTCGTAGGACCAGGTCGCCTTCCTGGAAGGTGCTAGTCCGGACTTGGCGGGTGTGGTAGCAGCGGAGTCCCTGCTAGTAGATGTCGGTGGGGGAGCGAGCTAAGTCGCGTGCTTCGTCAAGCTGTTTGACCCCGTCTTGGCGTGCGAGCTCATTGTCGGCCTCCACGTAGTTTAAGGCACGGGGAAAGTCGTGCTCCAGGTCAGTCGGTATGACGGCCTAGGCACCGTATACCATGAAGAAGGGTGTGAACCCCGTCGACCAATTGATGGAGGTGCGGATGCCCCATATGACAGAGGGGAGCTCTTCGACCCAGTATCCCGGAGTTCGCTCGAGGGGGACTTGCAGTCGCGGGTTGAGGCCGTGGAGGATGCTCTTGATGGCACATTCCACCTATCCATTGGACTCCGGGTGGGCGACTGAGGCGAGGTTGAGCCGTATGTTGTGCTCCTCGCAGAATTCGGCCATGGCGCCCTTGGCGAAGTTGGTGCCATTGTCCGTGATGATGCTATGTGGGAATCCGTATTGGTAGATGAGTTCGCAGAGGAATTTGGCCGCGGTCTTCCCGTCGCACTTTCGGACTAGCTTGGCCTCCACCCACTTGGTGAATTTGTCGACTGTGACTAGGAGGTGGGTGTAGCCGGAGGGGGCCTTCTTGTAGGGGCCCACCATGTCCATGCCCCACATGGCGAATGGCGAGGTAATGGGGATCGTCTTGAGCGCCAAGCTGGTAGGTGCGTCTGATTGGCGTACTTCTAGCATCCGACACAGCGTTGGACGATGTCAACCGCGTCGGCGTGCGTGGTGAGCCAGTAAAATCTGGGTCGTATGGCCTTGGCAACAAGGGACCGGGCGCCAGCATGGTGGCCGCAGTCGCCGGCGTGGATGTCTTGGAGAATCTTGTGTCCTTCCCCAGGTTGCACGCAGCATTGGAACACACCTGTTACACTGCGCTTGTGGAGCTTACCGTTGATGATGACGAAGGACTTGCAGCGGCGCACGATCATGCGTTCTTCCGTCTCATCCGCTGGAAGGGTCCCGTTCTCGAGGTAGGCAAAGTATGGCGCGGTCCAGTCGCTTGGTTATGCAACCATGGCGACTAGGGCGGGCTCTTGTTGAAGTGGAATCCCGAGGTCGATCTCCTTTAGAGGAGAGACAGAGGGCTTGTGGATGGTGTCTAGAAAGACGCCTGTGGGTGGAGTTTGTCGAGCCGACCCGATGCGTGAGAGGGCGTCAGCTTACTCATTATATCACCGGTCGATCCACTCGATGGAGTAGCTGGCAAAGTGGCCCCCCCAGCTGGTCCACTGCTTGGCGGTATGCCGCCATGGTGGGGGAGACAGCGTCACAAGTACCGGCGACTTGCATGGTAACGAGGTCGGAGTTGCCGTAGCACCGTAGGCGATTGACGTTCATATCCTTGGCGGCCCGCATGCCATGAAGGAGGGCCTCGTACTCGTCCATGTTGTGGTGCAGGGGGTGAAGTCGAGGTAAAACACGTAGTGGAGATTGTCATCCTTGGGCAAGGTGAGTATGATTCCTGCCCTTGCACCGTCCGCGTTCTTGAACCCATCGAAGTGGAGCGACCAGTAGTGGAGGTATGCAGCTTCTCTGGCTGCTGCGCCTCTTCCCAGTCGATGAGGAAGTCCACTAGAGCCTATGACTTGATCGCTTTGCACGGCTCGTACTTGATGTTGTGGACACCGATTTCGACGGCCCAGTTGGCAACCCACCTAGTCGCCTCGCAGTTGCGGATGATGTCCTGCAGCGGCGCGGAGGAGACGACCATGATTGGGTGGTACTAGAAGTAGTGCGGTAGCCGTCGCTGGTCTTGGAAGACCGCGTACACCAGTTTCTAGTATTGTGGGTAGCGCTGTCATGAGTCCGTGAGGACTTCGCTGATGTAGTAGACCAAGTGCTGTACGAAGCGCTCCTTGCCCTCCTCTGGTCGCTTGATGACCATGACGGCACTGACGACTCGCTTGGACGTTGCGACGTAGACAAGCATTGACTCCTTGTCGACAGGGGCGGCGAGTAGCGGTGCTGCGAGTAGCACTTATTTGATTGCGTTGAGTGTGTCATCTACGTCCTTGTCCCATTGGAACATGGGGTTTGCGCATTAGGCGGTAGAGAGGCATTGCCTTCTCGCCTAATCGGTGGATGAAGCGACTAAGAGCCACGACTCGCCCGACCAGCTTCTGGACGTCGCGGAGGCACTCGGGTTTGCCGAGCCGGGCGATCGTGTCGATCTTGGTGGGGTTAGCCTTGATGCCTCGCTTGGAGACTACGTACCCCAGTAGTTGTCCAGTGGGTACGCCGAAGGTGCACTTCCCTGGGTTGAGCTTGATCTTGTACCTCTACAATTTTGCAAAGGCTTCGGCCAGGTCGGCGAGTAGATCGTCCTGGCGATTGGACTTCACCACCACATCGTCGATGTAGTCGTGGATGTTGCGGCCAATTTGGCTCGCAAGGCACTCCTGCATACACCGCTAGTAGTTCGCGCCGGCGTTCTTGAGGCCGAACGTCATGGCGGTGTAGCAGAAGGCACCAAATGGCGTGATGAACGTCGTCTTCTCCGCGTCCTTGACTGCCATCTTGATCTGGTTGTAACCAGAGTATGGATCGATGAAGCACAACGACTCCGAGCCCGCGGTCGAATCAATGATCTGATCGATCCACGGGAGGACGAAATGCTCCTTTGGGCAGGCGCTATTGAGGTTGGTGTAGTCGATACACATTCTCCAGGTCTTGTTCTTCTTTTCGACTAGGACCGGGTTTGCCAGCCACTTGGAGTATTTGATGGGCCGGATGAAGCCTGCAGCGAGTAGATGCTGCACTTCTTCGGTGATTGCTCGACGACGCTCTTCATTGAAGGGCCGTAGCGACTTCTTGACATGTCAGGCTTTGGGGTTGGTGTTGAGTTTGTGCTCAGCGAGTTCCCTCGGGACACCTGGCATGTCGGATGGCTTCCATGCAAAGATGTCATGATTCTCACAGAAGAACTCGATGAGCATGCTTTCCTATGCGGGGCTCATGCATGTCCCGATCGTGACCGTCTGGCTGGAGTCGCTATGGACCAGCTCGATGGTGCGGGTGTGCGTGGTGGCCTCGAATGCGGTCGACCCAGCATTTTACGCGTTGGGATTCTTTAGGATTATGGGGTCATCTTTGTCGACCCCACTCGCGTATCTAGCAAGCTCTTCTATGTGGTTGGCCTCCACAGCGATGACGGTGTCTGCGAGCTGTGCGCCTTTTTCCTCACAGTCGATGCACATGTCATGGTCGCCATGGATGGTAATGATGCCACATGATCCTGAGAGCTTATTCATGTTGTACGCGTCATGCGGTGCCGCCATGAACTTGGCGAATGCTTGTCGCCCCAGGACACATTGGTAGGTGCTGGTGAAGTTCACTAGCTCGAAGACGATCCGCTCGGTGCGAAAGTTGGCTGGTGTGCCGAAGGTGACTGGAAGCGTCACCTTGCTGATCGGGTACGCCTTCCAACCGGGGACGATGTCGTGGAAGGTGGTGAGGGTCGACTCGACCATCGACTGCGGGAGCCGCAGTCGCCTGAATGTGTCCAGGTAGAGGATGTTGATGGAGCTCCCGCCGTCCATCAATGTCTTGGGGAGCCAGTAGTCGCCTCCTTTGGGCTTGACAACCAAGGCGACTCGCCTGGGGTATTCGATCCGTGGCGAGTGGTCCTTGCAGCTCCACGTGATGCGCTGCTCGGACCAGTTGTGGAAGCGGGGGACCTCGACCTAGGACAGCGCATTGATGGCGACGACGCGGGCGAGGACCTTCTTCTCGCCCTTGGTGTCGAGCCCGGTGAAGGTGTGGAGCGAGCCGGCCTCGTTGCCGAATGCCCCGCCGTTTGGCGGGTTGTTGTTGGGGTCCTCCCTTGTGCGCCGTGCCTTCTCGATCTCCTTAAGAGAGTGGCTATCATTGGTTGTGTGTGTGGCGGGCTTCCTCTCCCTGCTGTGGAACACAGAGGGTTGGTTGAGGAGAGCTGTGGGGTCAAATTTCGGCCTCGCTCGGTAATTTCCGCCGTCATGGTGTTGTCCTCCGTCGCGGCGGAAGCTCTTGGGGTCGCGTGGCGCGTAGCCTGCATTGGAACAAAGTCGACTCGCCCGTCACCGCGACGCTTCCCGGTGAGGCGAGTGTTGCTATAGCGTAGCTCGCGCTGCATGCCGTTGTCGTGGCCGCTTGGGCGGCGATTCCCACCCGACTCGTCGTCGGTTTCCTGGTTCGGATCTTCCCCCGTGTATCGTTTGGCGATCTCAAGGAGGTCTGGGATGTTATCGAGTGATACGCCCAACTTGCATCACCATTCTATATCATAATTTACCTCTATTCATTGATATTTGTCTTATTATGAGGTATTACTTATGGATTTTCATCTGTTTATGCATGTTGGATGATTCCTGGAGGATGGACTGCCGGAGTCTAGATTCTGATGGAAAAGAAGGCGTTTCGGTGCAATTTCGCGAAGATCAGAAAATACCACAAAAATATGGAAACATATTATTTTACCAGAAAATGAAGGAAGCCTTAAGGAGGGACGGAGATGGGCCTCAGGGGGCCCACACCCCCTAGGAACGGGCCCACCTGACCCCGCACCTAGGGCAGGTGTGGCCCACCTGCCCGGCCTCCGACTCCGCCCCTTCGCCTATATCTTCCCTACGGAACCCGAATACCAGGGAGGCGACCATAGATAGATTTCCGCCGCCTCTAGGGGCGGAAAACACCGAGAGGGAAAGATCTCTTCGGCAGACAGATTTCTGCCGGGGGAATTCCTTCTCGGAGAAGGGAGACCGTCTCCATCAACACCATCATCAAGCTAGGCTTCATCGATATCATCATCATCATCCACACCATCATCTCCACCAGCACCATCACCACCACTCCGTCCCGTTGTAACAATTGTGTTGGATATTGCTTTAGTTCTTAGGGGAAACTTTCCCGGTGTTGATTACTATTGTAGTTGATGCTTGTGAATGGAACCATTGGATTATTGTTTATGTTCAAATTGTTACCATTATCATATCATATTTGATCTTGATCCATATGATGTCTTGTGAGTAGTTCATTTAGTTCTTGAGAACATGGGAGAAGTCATGTTGTTAGTAGTGAATCTGTGATGAGTTATTATTCAATGGTTTAGTATTTAAGTTGTGGTGCTATTCTTCTAGTGGTGTCATGTGAACATCGACTACATGACACTTCACCATTTATGGGCCTAGGGGAATGCATTGTGTATTTGTCTACTAATCGTGGGGTTGGGAAGTGACAGAAACCTGAACACCCGTTAGGACACCTTTGTACAAGGGAGTGTAGGATCTCAGAGTTTAAGGCTGTGGTGAGATTTATATCTGAATTACTTTCCTGTAGTTACGGATGTTTGCAGGGGGTTTAATCACATGTATGTATTAGTCCTAGGAAGGGCGGTATATTAGCACAGGTTCACCCCCACAACACTTACGAACACCATATAAGAGTACTCAGCTATGTGAAGCGAAAGCAATTGACAGAATTCCCATGTGTCCTCGAGAACGTTTGGTCCTTATAAGTATTTCCACCGGCTTGTCCTTTTTCTAAGAAGGATTGGGCCACTTGCTCCGTTTGTTCGTTACTTCTGTTACTTGCTCTTTGTTTTGTTGCCTTGTCACAAAACCACTAAAAATCCGTTTGCTAAGTATTCACAGGGATTTCCTGCTACATACCACTGTTCAGCACCTTCTGCTCCTCGTTGGGATTGACACTCCTATTTATCAAAAGTACTACCATACACACCCTATACTTGTGGGTCATCAAGACTATTTTCTGGCGCCGTTGCTGGGGAGTGAAGCGCTATTGAAGAGTGGAACTGGTAAGGAAAACTTTTACTGTGAGTATTGCTTTTGTTACTGCTTGTTACTTTGTTTCCAATATGGATAACCCACTTTGTTTTATGTTTGGGAAAACTACTACCACTTCTATGGTAGTAGATGAACCACCTCCTGTTGAGATAGATCCTTTTAAGATACCTACAAGTATTGTTAATTGTGTCATGGATAATTATTATTTTGGGGATGGAACTGTCCATCCTGGTGATCACTTGCTTTTTATCCATGAATTATGTGGGTTGTTTAAGTGTGCAGGTATCACAACTGAATAGGTGAAGAAGAATTTACTCTCCATATCCTTGAAAGGGAGAGCTGAAGCATGGTATAAGCTGCTGAAGAATGGACAATCCATGGAATGGGAGGAGATGACATCTCTCTTTTACTCTAAATTTTATCCTCCCAGTGAGATTCATAAGGATAGAAATCTTATATATAACTTTTGGTCTCTTGATGGAGAGAGTACATCTCAAGCTTGGGGGAAATTGAAGTTACTAATGCTTAAATGTCCTATTCATGAACTCCCTAAAAATATTATTCTCAATAACTTTTATGCTAGGCTTTATCTTCATGATAAAGATTTACTAGATGCTTCTTATGCTGGATCATTCACACATGAAGGAAGAAGCTAAATGGGATCTCTTAGACCGTATTTAAGAGAACACTGAATCTTGGGAGAATGACAAAGGAAGAAAGTCAGGTATAAACTATGATTATGAATGCATTAAATCTTTTATGGGGACTGACAACTTCCGTGATATTAGCAATGAGTTTAGTCTTGATTCCCAAACTATTGCCAACTATTTTAAGGCCTTTTCCTCTTACATTGAAATTCCCAAAAAGAAGTGGAATAAGTACCATGCTCCTTATAAAGATGTTGTTAGTCATGTTCCAGTTAGAAGTACTCAAGTTTGTACTACTAATCATATTGTGCCTGAACCTCATGTTGAGAAAATGCCTTTCCTAGCTAAGGTAAAGGAGTATTCTATGATTATTAGTGAAATAAGAAGGGTACAATGGAAACTGTGGAGCCTGGTAAGCATTTGAATGATGAACCTGTGGTAACTATTGTGAAAGACACTATCACTTGAAATATAGAGGATGCGCACATTGTCTTCTGTGAAGATGCTTCTAATATTATCTCTCATCCTAGCAAGGCTAGAAAAGCTAGAGTTCCTATGCTTTCTGTTAAAATTGGTGATCATTGATACTATGGTTTATGTGATATCAGTGCTAGTTCTAGTGCTATTCCTTATGAGATTTACATGGAAATTATGCATGAGATTGGTCCTTGTGAGCTTGAGTACATTGATGTGGTTATTCACCTTGATAACAAGGAGACCATTTGCCCCATTGGCATTGTAAGAGATGTGGAGGTTCTCTGTAGTAAGATTAAATATCCTGCTGATTTTCTAGTGCTTAATTCAGCAGCTAGCAAAACTTGTCCTATCATTTTTGGTAGACCTTTCTTGAACACTTGTGGAGCTATTATTGATTGTAAGAAGGAAAATGTTTTAACTAAGTTTGATGGAGATTCTTATGAGTTTAATTTTTCCAAATTTTCCAAAATGAATTACCTGATGAGGATTTCAGGATGGAACAACTTGCTTTTATTGATCCAGTCTATGACCTTGGACCTTGTTTTGATGACTGTAAGTATGCTTATTCTGATGATAAAATTGTTTCAAGTGACAGTTATATTGTCAACTTTATTCAAAGTGCTACTAAAAGTTATTATGAGAGAGGGAAACATGGTTTTATGCAACTCAATGATGTTAAGTTTCCCCGTTTTATGTTAAAAGCTTTAAAGTTACATCTATTTTGTCTTCCTATGCTTGTGGCCTTTTGTTTCAACAATTCATTTTCTCATGATACCCCCATGCATAGGAAGTGGGGTAGGATCAAGTGTGTTGGTTATTTTCTTCTTGATGCTCTCTTTCACTTTAGATATATATCTCCTTTGTGAGCATCTTTGGAAGTTTCAAGCCTAACTTAAAGGCATTAAAGAAAAGTACTTGTTGGGAGATAACCCAAGAGTTTTGTCGATTATTGGAAGTTATTACCTCTGTAATAACCGCTCCTTATCCTTTTTTTGTTTTGGTTTTTGTGTCAAGTTCAACTACTTTTGTAAAGTAGGGGAGCTGTGAAAAGTGGCTGTCCTGGGACAGATTTTTTGTGCTGCATTGTAAAAATTCGTGAGGAAGCTCAGTACTTCGGATTGAGCTGCATTTTTCTGAGTTTGTTCTCCAAGTTGTTATCCAACTTTCATCAGTTCTGCACTTTTTTATTTGAGCAACATAAGGTCTTCAGAAAAATAAATCTTTACCTGCTGGTTTGTTTGGATTTCTGACCTCATTTGCATTTGCCTCTTACAGAAGCTTTTGTTTTGATGAGTTTTCAGTTGAAGTGTTTACCAAAGGTTTGTTGTTTTTGCTTACACTAATGTTTTCATTGAGTTTGTGCAAGGGTTTGTATGAAGGAAATTCTCAGGAGAAAGAGAAAACGAATCTGCAGAGTTCGTCTTTGAATAGGTAAAAGTGGTGAAAACAGAAGGTTCGTGAAACCCCAACCTTTTTATATTTTCGATGTTTTTATTACATAAGGTAAGTTACGAGATGAAACTGAAGAGGAAACGGAGCCCGGGGTGGACAAACCCACCCCAGGCACGGGCCCAGCCTGGCCGCGCCCGAGGAGGGGGGGGGGGTGTTCCACCCTCCAACTCAGTCTCCCCTTTGTTTCCGTGTCAAAACCTTCCTTATGCCTTGAAACTTCGTAATATATAACCCCCCGGGTTCCCCGAGGTTCTTTCATCGTGTTCTCGTCATGTTTTTGTTTTCAATCTATTTCTGTCAGGAAATCTTCTCGAGTTTAGAGCACCATGGCCTCTGCCGATGACAAAGGGAAGAAGCCCGAAGAAGAAGAACCTGAAGTTCCAAAGGAGGAGGAGATGCCGGTAGGATATGAAGGAGACATGGAGGAGGACAATAAAACGGACACTCGTGCTACCGTCGCAAGCATTGGTTTGGTGTCACAACCTACCAAGCTTAAGAAGACAGAACGGATGTCTACAGGAGGGAAGCCTCCACGTCTCTTTTACAATCCACAACCATCTCCTCCACGTAACAAGAGACCCTTCCATGCACTTATACATGAATATCAATATCAACATGTGCCCAAGGAAAGTTTTCCTTCGGTTTGGGATATGCGTCGTTCTAACAATGTAGAGAAGGATCATGCTAAGGATGAAGAGTGGGGAAAGAACAACAAGAACTAGGATTCTCGGACTGACATGATCATGAACCGTATTGAGCAAAACTCGGAGCTAATCCGTACTCTTACTTTTGAGTTCGAGGAGTTGAAGAAACTTACTAAGGAGCTTATCAAGAGAACACCACCACCACCAAGGGAGTAATTCGCCATCAGGTTTGGTATCCGCTTGGATTGTTCCAAGCTTGGGAGAGTGCCACAGTATCACCACCATTATCTTTTATCTTTACCTTTTTAGTGGATTCATATCTGTGGTAGAGAGGTTATCTTATGGTTTGGTTTGCATGTGGAAGTATATCTCCTTTAGTTGATTATCTATGTATCCCTTGGTGTGAGTGCCTTTATTGAATATTATGAGAAGTGTCATATTTTACTTTTTGCACTTCTCATTTTAGTTTGCAATCTCTGTTATATGATGGATCTTGTTGATCAGTATTGGCACCACTCTGGGATCATCAAATGGATCTAAATTAGTTTTGGCAAACTGAGTTCTGGTTAGTGGCATTAATTCGAAAGAAAAAGAAAGAAAGAAAAAGCTTACAGGTATTTGGTATCATTTGTTTTCTTTCTTGTTGGCTCATAAGCTTAGTATTCTTTATTTAAGATTCTTTTGTGTCTTCAAGGAAGATTGCATGTTTGTATTTATTACTTGTATGTTTGCTTGTTTCTTTCAACTCTCTTGCTTGCTACCCAGCCTTGCTAGACAAAAACCTGTTTTGAGTAGTCATACTTCTCATGTTTCTAAATTCCTTTGAACCAAAACTTTTGCCACTTGTGTCCACCATATCTACCTAGTAGCTTTTCCTATTCCTAGCAAATTCTGAAGCTTCATCTACCTTTTGAAATTAAAAAGTATTTTGTTATGTGAAAACTAGTTAGTAAAGCTCTCACGAACTTGATGACACACTTTATTACTTGCCCCTAATAAACTTGAACCATTGTGAACATCGAAGTTGTATATGCTTGCATCTATACGTTGGAATTAGCAGAACCGTGCTATCACGGGGAACGTTTTCAACATTGCACTTGTACTCTGTACACAGTTGATACCGTGCTCTTTTGTCTATCGATGTCAACGTGTGAAATAAAGAGGGAACTTGTAAGTCCACGGAGTTTGTATTCTGTGTTAGAGAAACGCCCGGGCTGCTAGCCTAAGACATGCTTAATCATGGTGGAAACTTGCAGCATCACCATAGTGAGTCATCTATGAAGCATCCTCAATAAAAAGCTATGCATATGGTAAATAAAAAGATTGCTGAGATGCTCATTGTCTGCTTACCTTGTCATTTTGGTTATGGGAAAGCTCCTGTACCATGTGCAAGGGGTACCCCGTAGGCGGTTCTCAATGATATGAAAATACTTACAATGACAAGAACTTACCTGGACCCAAAGTTGAGTATGCATGAGGAGTGACCCTCATATTCAAGGGACATGAGATTGCCAACTTATATTTCGTCAAGCATATACTCCATCTTTGTTCACTTTAACCTTAATCATCTCAAGATGCTTATGATAGGGGCAATCAGGGCTCAAAGCTAGTAAGTACCATAATCTTTTGGAAGCTCTTTATGACTTGTAATCCCTGCTACCCTCTAAGAAGGGACCTTTCTCCCACTTCCAAGTTGAGTCAGTAAACCTACTTCCTCTCTATCTCCAGCAAGCTTTTTAGTTGTTGTGTTTCAAGCATTCATATGGTGATTTATTCAATCTTGTCCTTTATCTTGCTTGTTTGCATAAAACTCTTATCTATTGAGTATTACTTTGAAAGCCTTCACTTGTGAAAAACCTTTTTGAGCAAAGAGTGCTCCCGTTTTGAAACTTCTACAAAAAAGCATTTGTGAAATCATTTGCCAGGTGTTCTCTGACCAAGAACATGTTTGCCAATTCCAATTATGATTTATCTTTATGCATCTCTATTGTGTTTGCTGTGCTTGGTTGCAAGCTAAGTTATATAATGGTGAGTTGCTTTCTTCTATGAGTTGTGCAATGGTAAGTGTGATGCTTCTTGTTCGTATTATTTTATCGACACTTCACTCCATAAACCTGTGGACATGTTTACTAAGCTTAGTATTCGCTTGGGGACAAGCAAAGTCTAAGCTTGGGGGAGTTGATATGCCCAATTTGCATCACCATTCTATATCTTAATTTACCTCTATTCATTGATATTTGTCTTATCATGAGGTATTACTTATGGCTTTTCATCTGTTTATGCATGTTGGATGATTCCTGGAGGATGGACTGTCGGAGTCTAGATTCTGATGGAAAAGAAGGCGTTTCGGTGCAATTTCGCGAAGATCAGAAAAATAACAGAAAAATATGGAAACATGTTATTTTACCAAAAGACGAAGGAATCCAGAAGGAGGGACAGAGATGGGCCTTAGGGGGCCAACACCCCCCTAGGCAGGGGCCCACCTGACACCGCGCCTAGGGCAGGTGTGGACCACCTGCCCGGCCTCCGAATCCGCCCTTCGCCTATATCTTCCCTACGGAACCCTAATACTAGGGGGCGACCATAGATAGATTTCCGCCGCCTCTGGGGGCGGAAAAAACCGAGAGGGAAAGATCTCTCCGGCAGACAGATTTCTACCGGGGGAATTACTTCCCAGAGAGGGGAGACCGTCGCCATCAACACCGTCATCAAGCTAGGATTCATCGATATCATCATCATCATCATCCACACCATCATCTCCACCAGCACCATCACCACCACTCCGTCCCATTGTAACAATTGTGTTGGATATTGCTTTAGTTCTTAGGGGAAACTTTCGCGGTGTTGATTACTATTGTAGTTAATGCTTGCGAGTGAAACCATTGGATTATTGCTTATGTTCAGATTGTTATCCATTATCATATCATCTTTGATCTTGATCCATATGATTTCTTGTGAGTAGTTCGTTTAGTTCTTGAGGACATGGGAGAAGTCATGTTGTTAGTAGTGAATCTGTGATGAGTTATTATTCAATGGTTTATTATTTAAGTTGTGGTGCTATTCTTCTAGTGGTGTCATGTGAACATCGACTACATGACACTTCACCATTTATGGGCCTAGGGGAATGCATTGTGTATTTGGCTACTAATCGTGGGGTTGCCGGAGTGGCAGAAACCTGATCCCCTGTTAGGACACCTTTGCACAAGGGAGTGTAGGATCTCAGAGTTTAAGGCCGTGGTTAGATTTATCTCTTAATTACTTTCCTGTAGTTATAGATGTTTGCAGGGGGTTTAATCACAAGTATGTATTAGTCCTAGGAAGGGTGGTATGTTAGCACAGGTTCACCCACACAACACTTACGAACACCAGAGAAGAGTACTCAGCTATTTCAAGAGAAAGCACTTGACAGAATTCCCATGTGTCCTCGAGAACGTTTGGTCCTTATAAGTATTTCCACCTGCTTGTCCTTTGCTAAGAAAGGATTAGGCCACTTGCTCCGTTTGTTCGTTACTTATGTTACTTGCTGTTTGTTTTGTTGCCTTGTCAGAAAACCACTAAAAATCCGTTTGCTAAGTATTCACAGGGATTTCCTGCTCCATGCCACTGTTCAACACCTTCTGCTCCTCGTTCGGATTGACACTCCTATTTATCAAAAGTACTATGATACACCCCCTATACTTGTGGGTCATCATCGAGCGTCTTTTACACCCGTTTTATCTTGGTGACTAGGGTCTCGTATCGGCACGAGTTCTTAAAGCAGTGGATCGCCGTGTCCAGGTGGATGCTGGCAGCATTGATCCACAGGTCATGCCACCGTTGGACCCAGTTCCGGGTCGACTCGCGGGGTCCCTGGATGCACCGCTCCAGGTCCTTGATGGTGGTGGCGCAGGTGTAGGAGCCCTCGAAGTGCCCGACGAAGGCCTCGTGCATGTCCTCCCAGGAGTCGATGCTATCTGCGGGGAGGGTGTTGATCCACTACCGCGTCGCTCCCTCCATCATCAGGGGAGATAGCGAGCAGCGAGGAGGTCGGTGTGGCCGGCGATTACCATCGCCATGAGGTATGTGTCCATCCACACGGCTGGGTCGTACGTAGGTTCCTAATTTTCGATCTCCTTCGGAGCTTTGAAGTTTGCTGGGTATTTCTCGCCTCGGATCATCGGTCTGAATCACTATGGGCCAACTCGACTAAGCGAGTCCCTTGGCTAGCCATCGTTGCGGTTGGTGAGGGTGTGCCTCAGGTCATTGGGCTGGCGTGCGCGCCAGCTCTGGTTGTTGACGATGTGGGTCCACGCGTCGACCGCCTGTCCGTTGGCGGCAACCGTGTTGTTCAGCAGTCGCAGGTCGTTGGTGCTGCAGGGGCTCGGGGGGAAGGAAGTTGAGGGTGTTTGCCATCAATGGGCGGCCTCTCGAGGCCACCCTGCTTCCGGAGGAGAGGGAGTACATGTGCCCCTGCGAGTCGGCTCATGCGACTTGCTGCTTGACAGCCTTGGTGAGTAGGGCCTTGGCATACTGTATTTGCAGCGCGCCCTCCCCAGTGACGTTGAGGTTGGCGACTGCTGCTTGCCGCGATGACGTTGTCCATCGGGGTGGAGTATAGCGGGAGACCGTTTGCATCCTGCTCTTGCGGAGAGATGAGGACTGTCGCTAGCTAGGAGGGGGCACGCGTCCGGGTGGCAGTGGGGGAGCTCCACTCGCTGGTTCTCCTAGTGGCGGGCGGGCGCTGAAGCCTGGAGGCGCGTTCTCGCAAATCACCCGCTCGGCCAAGTGAGCGGGATCGTTGTCTTCGTCGAAATTCAGGGCGCGGCCCTGAACTTTGGGTTCAGGCGCGTCCTGATGCGGCGCTGGTGGTAGGCGATAGCTCCTGCACCGTGGCCTATGCGAGGCAAAAAAATTCGCGCTCGGCTTGCTCCTTGCGCACCGCCTCCTCTAGGCACAGGTGGGCTTCCTCTACATCCCCCATCGTCGCGGTCAGCGGGATCGGCATGGAGAAGGGGTCTGGTGGGGCGCTCGCGCCACTTGCCATGTAGGTCGCGATGAAGCAACCGGATCCGGCGTGGAGGTCGCTAGAATTCTCCGACCCGGAGTCGGAATCGAAGATCCCGAGGATGGATGGATCCTCGAAATCCCCAATGTTGGAGACTCGCATGATGGAGCCTTCTGGTGACGCGGCGATAATGGATCCGGCAACCGAAGCTGGGGTCGACGAGTTGACATCGTCGTGGAGGGCCGCGTCGTCCATGGCCGTGTTGGTCTCGACCATGTCATTGTTGTCTGAGTCGTACTCAGAGGTGAGGTGGTGGATGGTGCGGACCTGGCTCTCAGAGAGCCGATCGTGTGGCGGCAACTCGCCGATGAGCGCCGAATACTCCAAGACGATGATGTTCGTGAAGCTGATGAAGATGTTGATCGTGCCGACTAGCATGATGACGATGTGCGTGACTGGGCGCGACGCCGAGACATAGGTGTTGGGAAAGATCAGGAGGATCTCGCTGATGGTTATCATGCGACCGGTGGCGATCGACCGGTTTATTGGCAAGTAGGGTCTCGCCGCAGAACTCAGGGCTGACCGGCCAGGCCCCAGGGTGGGCACTACTATCATGGGAATGGCCACGACAGATGATGGGATTGGCAGCGAGTAGTAGAACGAGGGGCAAGGGCGGCCAGCCATCTGCAGTGCGTGATGAGGGCGGAGACACAAGGTTTTACCCAGGTTCGGCCCCCGGAGGGTAAAGTCCCACTCCTGCTAGATTGTATTATCGAGAGGTTATAATGGGCGAGCTCGGCGACTAGGCGGCGAGTCGATTGGGTGTATTATGGAACATGAGTGCTATGCGTACCCTAGGGAGGTAAATATAGGGGTACCTCACTAGGGTTTACAGATCTATAACCAATTTGGATAAGGACTCGGAGGAACTTAACCTAATCCGACTAGGCCTAGCTATGCTTCTGGGCCTTCAGCTTCTAGTCGCCTGGTTCTGTCTTGGGTCGTGATCCAGTCGCCGTCCTATAGGCCTACTTGCCGAGCGTATGATCCAGTAGGGAACGTCCTGCAGGGTATACCCCACTCAGCACATCCCCATCAATCTTGACTTCATTACCTTGCATACTCACCTATGTCTTGACCCTTATTGTGTTTAGATGCATGCATGGAGATAGGGGGAGTGTAGTCCTAATACACTGTAATATCCCTCCCCCATAATGCCAACATTAAGAAAATCAATTCTCTTAATATCATATTGTGATATGTGAGCTTCATTGATGAGTAGTGGCTATGAATCCAAGGATAATTTTTCGAGGTGTCATGCCTCAAACTCTTACATGGTGGCCTCATCCACCACCCTCTTCTTGTTGAAGAGTTGGTTCTTGGTTCGTTTCATTTGGAGCTTTATTTGACATCTTATTGATAGTTACGAATTCTTGATTCTTCATGAAGGGAATATGCCCTAGAGGCAATAATAAGGTGGTTATTATCTATTCCGTGTTTATGATAAATGTTTATTTTGCATGCTATAATTGTATTAATCGTAAACATTAGTACATGAGTGTTTAATACACAAATAAAGAGTTCCTAGTTATGCCTCTCATATAAACTAGCTCGTTGATTAACAAGATGATCAAGGTTTCCTAATCATGGACATTGGATGTTGTTAATAACGAGGTCACAACATTGGTGGAATGATGTGATGAACATTCATTCGAAGTATAGTAATACGATCAAAGTCATTATGTTTAAATTGCTATAACATCATCACAAGTAACTTTAGTCCTTAGACCATGAGATCATGCCAATCACTAACACCGGAAGAGTAGCTTGATAACATCGAATGTCACACCATAATAGGTGATGACTGCAAGTGCCCAGATCGTTTGTAGATAGTTTCAAATAAAGATATCGATCCCACAAGGAGCAGTAGGCGAAAGACTAAAATTCTTTTAACTAAAACTAAATGAAGTACTTAAGGAATAATTCTAATATGCAAGAAAAGTAGAATTTTTTTTGGGGTTTTGGTTGAGTGAAACAATAAAGTAAAATGAAGTAAACCTTAATGCAGAAAATAGTAATCGTGTGTGTAAGAAAGATTGAAACTGCATTAGGGAGAAAGTCGCTCTCGGGGAGTGGTGGATACACCGCTAGCAATTTAGACTAAGTGATCAAGATTATTATAACAAATATTCTCATGCTGTGCATGTATGTGGGCCACATATGGACGAATATGCAGCAACCACTGCTCACATCATCTGTCATAACCACAGCAGACAATAACCGACAACCATCGTGATACTGCGCTATTAAGGGATTTCTCCCGTGGCATGGACATAGATTGATGTGTTCTCCTTGATTCCCCAAGTTAGTACGTAAAGGATGACAACGACTTTATAGTCACAATAAGTGCTATCATCCCTCCGTCTACCAACAAGTAATCCCCTTCACCAAGTCGCGAGAGGCAAATATTAAGGAGGTGCACAACTTCCAACATCAAGATGAAGACAATTAACACATACACATAATGATGTATAACATAATAATCTCTATTTCATCTCAATCATATACTAGGGTTTCTCCATCTCCCCAAGAATTGATGATCTACTCAGACATGGAGGCAAAAACCATCATGGCAATGGTAACGGAAACGATTATTGATGAATAGTACTTGTATAAATCCACAACTAGTGCAAGAATTAAAACAAGATCTAGATGGGATGGATGGAGATGATGGTGGTGATGAAGATGCAGCGGTTGATGAAGATGGAGATCGATGCCTTGGCCTCCTAGATCTGCTTAGGGCGATGATGGATCCCTAGGGAAAGTTACCCCTCCAGATCCCTTCCGAAGGTGAGGTTTTTGGTGAGTTCTGGGTGTTCTGTATGTCGTTTCTCTGATCTAGTTGCACAGGGTGAAACTATTTGAGGAGGCGGTGTTAGCGCCAACTATATGGCGGGAACTATACGGCCGGAAAAGTTCTCCCGTCGTATAGTTGGTCGTTAACCCTTATATATCCTCCAATTTCATAGGGTTTTCTTCTAATGTTATTAATATTTCCCAAATAAGAAATTTACGTAGGTTTTGGATCCTTTTCACTCTAATATAACTGGTCAATGAATTGTGTCCATCGGATCCATCATCTGTCCTGATCCTGGTGAAAATAAACATAAAAAGTGTGTGCGAACACCATAAAATACCATCTATGACTACAATGCAAAATAATAATCTAAAATATGATGCAAATATCGAGCATGTTTTAGCTTAATGGATGTGATTCTCATATTCATGAAGCTGAGTCGATAAAATAAATGAGGTAGTTGCAGCATGTGTTTATCATAAAGGATACATATAAATAAGTTCATGAATAGTACCTTACTCGACCCTCCAAATAATATTAGTAGGCTGTAACATACCAAAAATACTAAACTTGGATCATCAAACTCTAATCATCAAATTTAGGGTTAACAAAAACTTTTCTAAAATCAAATGAGAAAGCATTCATGGGTGTATGCATCCCATTTTGAATTCTTTTGAATTGCCTTGATTATGTGTTTCTTTGCTTGTAAAATGTTTCTTAGGTTAAATAAACATCATCTAAACAATCCCCACACTTTTCCCAAAGACAAATAATTCAAAACAAACAAAATGAGTGAGTGGTCATTTTGACCAATTTAACTCCCATGCCTACTTTGGCTGTCCCAAACTTGCAGAACTTAATAGAAACTTGTTTGGATCTTTACACCCCTTGATGGTACTCATAACAAAGTATCAAGGCCCACTTTGTGATCATCGAGAAAATTTCAAATGCATAGTTTAAATGACAAATCAAAATTGAATCTTTATCATATGGGAAGATCCCACTTTTTCAAAAACCACTCAAACAAGCTCAACTTTCAAAACCCAAGCATCTGCAGACTCACCAGCACCAACCTAGCACACCCACAAAAAATCTTTTCAAAATTCAAAACTTGAATTCTTGCGGCCATTTCATCAAACACCTTGCAGATACAAATCAAACAAAATCCAAACACTATTGTGAGTAGTGATTCTTGCCTAACTTGTTCCCTCTCTGGATGCAACTAGGCTTTAGTAGATCATCTAGCTCAATGGCAAACCTCTAGCATCACTGTAAGCTGGGCAATGTCATCAATGGTGAGCAGGCCGAGTGCACCCTTGTCACCCCCATGTCGACACCAAGCTAGGAGGAGAAACAAGCCTATCAAACATGTCTAGGAGCAAGCCAACACCCCACCGCCACTCCCTGTCCAGCGCTCGAACCTTGCCAAACTCTGGACCACACGCACGGACCACGCCAAGCTCGCCAGCAACCATGCCGAGAGTGCGCCCCGTGTGCCACGCTCGACCGACGCCCAAAGACCGCGCGCCACCCTCGCCGTGTGCATACGTGATCACCAACGTCCCAGCACCCCGTAGACACGCTCGTTCGCCGCCGCGCGGACCACGCACGCTGTGTGCCATAAAAACATCCGTCGGGCACGCGCAGAGCACCGCCGCTTTCCGACTAAACCGCACCGCCCCACGCCTCGCTACCACGTCGTTGAGCATCGCCAGGGAGCACCGCACCGCCCCCTACCGTCGCCCATGCCGATAGCCCTCTATGCCATCGACCACGACGAGCTCACCTTGCGCCCCGTCGTTCCCCTCTCGCCACTATAAATAGAGGCCACCCCTAGCCGAATTGAGCACACCACCTCACTCCCCTCTCACCCAGAACCACCTCAACCCGTTCCCGGAGAAAGGCGAGCAGCACTTCGCTGGAATTTCACCGGAGCCCGCCGCCTCTGGAGAAGAAGGGAGCCAGTGATTGGAGCCGCCCCAGGAGAAGTTGCCGATACCAGGAGGTTTGCCGTCGTCGACTTCGTCGTTTGCCCGCCTCGCCGACCCTCGCCTGAGCCCCGGTGAGCCCCCGACGACCCCCACCTGCCGCGTTAGGTTTCTGTCTCGCCGGCGTTGCCCAACGTCGATGATGACCCTCAGCCGTTAGATTAGAACAAGATTCCACGGCTCACATCACCCCATACCTCTTTGCACCCCCTCGTCTCACTGACGCGTGGGGACAACGACTTAACCAGCCCGCGTAAGCGCTGTGCTTAGCAGGCCAGCCCAGTATCGCTTCCCGCGCAGCCTAGTCATTTGAATTTAACCTTTTCCATTTTATTTCAAACACAGTTTTGTACCTAGTTTAAAAAATCAACCCAGCTCGATTCAGTGAACCAAATTGAATGAAACCAATTTTGTTAGAAAGGTCCGGGAGTGCTGAATCCAAGCCCGTTGGATTCAAATCATTTGGATATGTAGATCATCCTTGGTAAAAATAACAAGACAGAACCTTTTCTACATTCAAACATTTTTCAAATTTAAACCATAATAGCTTTTGAGTTGATTCCAACTCTCAAAAATCACATTCAACCATACCTTTCAGAATATATAAACATATATAGGTTAACTTACAGAAATAATGACCAAGTAATAAAAGAATGCCACATAAGCATTTCTAGTCACTTTATTTAATTAAAAAAAAGGTTAAATCTTATTAAATTGTGACACCACTTTAAATTACATTCCCATGGACTAAAATATGTGGTGATGACATGTGTCAACATGATCCCATGTTTGGGTTGGAGAATATTAAATCTTAAGTAGTTTTTCAATGAGTAGAAATTACTTTTCTAAAAATAAAATGAATTAAACCAAGCTTCAATCTTGTAATGTTAGTGATGATGCTAGATCATCTATAGGACCCTTTTGTGTGATGATTGCAAGTAGTTAAGTATTGTTTGGTGATTGTGTACCTCGTATTTATTCATAGACGCTAGTACCGACCAAGGATACGAGGAAGAAGGAGGATACTACGAGGAAGAAGCCGAGAAGAAATTCAACCACTGCTCGGCACAAGGCAAGCTAACACTTGCAAGATACTATACTTATGCAAGCCTAAAGCTACTAGTTGATTAAGCAAGCCAATACTTGCTTGTTACCATGCCAACTATATGCCTTAAGCATATATGATCATAACCCCTTGACAAACCACTCCTAGTTTTACTTACAAGATTTATACTTTATTTCTTTATCAAAGCTATTACTTAGAGTTTACTTAAGTGAATTGTAGATTTTAGAAAGATAATTGAAGGTTGCATAAAGAGCATAAAATTTGTCCTAAGCTAGATAATCTTGATATCATCCTAAGGCATGAGATTGAACTTAGCTAAACTCCACTAGTTTACCACCCCTCATTAGTACTCACTCCCACTGGTAGATGCTAGTGCTAAGCATAAAACTTGATCAAAGTTAGATGGAAATACTTGGTGGAAAAATGGTTATGAAAACTTTGGAATGATGGATCATTCTATTGAAATGTTTTGGACATGTGTTTCCGAACACCCGATGATTTATGGTGATGAAAATGTTGAGGCATGAGCCTTAGCCCTTTATAAAACTGATGGTTGTCTGGATGCGATACCATTCCAATTTTACCGTACAACCACAATACCCGAAAATTGGGTAGGGCTTGACTGGAAACTTATATACCTTAGTATTAGTTCCCTCACCGCCAAGGTCTGAGCTGAGGCTACCTTGTGAAGATTGTCCACCTGTGCAGTACCCAAGATGACAGTTGGTCATGGTTGGGAGGCCAAACTCACAGCAGAGGTGCTTATACTAGGGCGTGTAATTGAAAGTTTAGGATTGATTATCCGCATACCGAGTATGGTGAATTCAGGATTTGTTCCTGACGGATGGATCGACTGTTGTGGTGAAAGTGTACAATCTCTGCAGAGTGTCAAACTATTCGAATAGCCGCGTCCGCGGTTATGGACAGTTGGAGTGGCCATACTGTTCCCCCGTCAGATGTTTTCAAAATGACTTGTGAAATAAATTGAGACTTTGACTTGACCACAACAGGGTTGTGATATGAAATACAAGTTCCCACTTAGGAGTTATAAAATTTTGACTAGCTTCTCTTTCTTTTGAACTTAGTAGAGATAAATCTGGCTTCTTGCAAAACAACCCTAGAGCCTAGTGTCCTATTACCAAAAACCCCTTTCACTTGTTAGTATTATTTTGCGAGTACTTAAAGAGTACTCATGGCTTTGTCCCTGGCTATTCCCGTGGCCAGACTATGAAGAGGACTACCTCGAGGATGGACCCCAGGAAGGTTACGACAACTAGGATCATCTCCCATCGTCAGCATTGCCTGTGACCCCGAAGATGGAGCTTCGCCTACGCTACTGTTATTATTACGTATTCCGCTGCTTGTGTTGTATTAAGACTGGATCATGAGATCCTTAATTGTATAAGACCTTATGTATGGTTTGTAATGGATGATGTACTGTGGTATCCAATTCTGTTATGTCTCGCAAAAATGGTAATCCTGGGATTGCGATGTATGGCATAACAGGCATCTGGGATTAAAAATCCGGGTGTTGACACTTCCACACCTTTAATAATCAACAGTTCACAAAAGATTATTATCAATATGATGTAAAAGTGTTCAGTTCAACCGAATGAGTTAGTGAGGTAGTCCCAAGTGTTTTAGGATTACCATATTCACTTGGGATTCAAAATCTCAAATGGCTCTTTGTCTTACTACAATATAGTGGTATATGCCTATTTGCTCTTTGCACACTCGCTCTTTTTCCTTTTCTTATTTCTATGTATATTCATGCTCACACTTTGGTTTAAGTGTTGTGCAAAGGAGCTAGACATACATTCCACTTCATGTAGTGGTTCCAAATTTCAATGATATCAATAATAAAATTCCAAATATATATGAAGCCTTTTTATATCCTGAATATTCTACCTCAACTCGTTCTCACTCTATTTGATAACACTTATTATTTCTCCTTTGTCCAAGGTTTTTATTTTTCTTCTTAATTAGTTAGATAATCTCCTCTTGTAAATCAAACCGTTGACCTACAATATATTGATCAAATTATCCTTATATGTTCCGTTAATTATAATGGTGTGGAAGACTCCTATTTCTATCATCAAGTGCAAGTAAAATCATACTCAAGCCATTCATATATCCAATAAGACAAACTCAAACTCAATAATTCTTCGTATATTATAATAAACTTAGAATTTCATAAATGAGATCAACTATTCCTGAAGGGAATTCTAATGATGCAATCTTTATTTATAAACTCGAACTAATGCAAAACTAAAAATAATAGGCTTATAAGATTGATTAAAAGGTTTTAGAGATCTCCCTAAGCGTGGAATCAATCAGGCGGGAACAAATAACTCCTTGCCGGTACCTATTCCTCTTCATGGCTAGGATGAGTATTGCCTTCTTATCCTGGGTTGATATCTTTGGCTATGCTTGCGAGGCGGATGCTGAGCTTGGCCATGTTGTATTGAAGCTTAAAAAATTTCCTCTGAAGGAATTTCTTCTCATATATCAACTCAAAACAGTTTTTATTAAGAAACTGACTCTACCATCGATGTCATTGAACCTTTTCTCAAGGTCTTTGCTCATCATCCAGTAGGAGTCAATCCCTTCTCCAATAGTGTCAACACATGCCTTTGAAGCTTTTTCCAATTGATAGATCTTATCATGAATCTCATCTTGCCGCACCTTCTTGGGTTTAAGAGGTGGCGGACTATGAGGAGGTTTATAATAAGATCCTATGTTGTGACGGTAAGGATTAGGGAGATACTCATTCTTGCTCCTTCTCTGATCTGCTTGCGTCATCATCTCCATACTTTGTGGGACATGTCCTCCCAATTTGGGAGAGGCTTGATCTCTGAGCTGGATGGCGATGATGCTTCTTTTGATTCCTCCCCCTCGATCCTCTTCACGGGCTTCTCTTCCTTCTTCCTACAAATCTTGTTGACATGGAAAGGCTGCATGGCTTCGCTGCATGGATGTTGTTAGAAGGGGCGTGTATGGAGATGGCGATAGTTTTTCGAGGCTAGAGGCTGTAGCTCTATGAAAACTTAATGAAAAGGTTAGATGCAATCGTCCTTAAAAGGTGAGGTCAAAAACCCTATCTGCCAAGCTTAACGAGCAACTATACGGGCGTGAATCGTATAGATCCCGCCATATAGTTGTGAACCGACTATAGATTTTTTTTATTGTCTAAGGCGGTACCCACTATACGGTTTCCCGACCGTATAGTTGGTCATTAAACCTTCTGTATCCTGGCATAAAAATTGGAGATGCGATGAAGTAACTATATGGCACAACTATATGGCTGGAAAATTAATTCCCGCTGTATAGTGGGTCGTTAAGGCTACTGTACACATCAAAATTTATATGTTTCTTTGGGAATTCTCAATTAATCTAAAACTTAATGAAATACCAAGTCTTGACAGAAAAATGACAGCTTATATTTTCGACCAACGTTAATGTTCATTGAACGAGATTTTTATCATAACCGAATTTCTTTATTTTACAAGAATTCAAATGTTCCTTTATTCAATCATAAAGTCAACTAAAACTTACTTGAAAATTTAAAACTAACTCAACCCTTTATTCACATGGGTTGCCTCCCATGAAGCGCTCTTTTATGGTCTATATCTCGACCATAGTGTTGCTCACTTCGTCTCAATCTTATCCTTCTTCCAGTTACCATTCCTTCCATACTTTTTCTCAATCAACTCTTCTGGGGTAATTATTCGTAAGGTGATTGCACTTACATATTATTTTTTCACAATAGTGCTTCAAGCGTTGTCCATTCACCACTCATGAAAGAGAGGGTGTTTTCCCCTAGAGCTTCACTGCCCCCGATGCATCAACTTCTTCAACTACATAGGGGCCTTCCCATTTTGATTTGAGCTTTCCTGGAAACAACTTAAGACGAGAGTTATAGAGCAAAACTTTATCTCCAGTTTTAAAGGCCTTATCCTCTATTTTTATATCATGCTATCTTTTTACTTTTTCCTTGAACAATCTAGCATTTTCATAAGCCTCACTCCTAAACTCATCTAAAGCATGTATGTATAATTAGCGCTTTCTCCTGCCATTTTAATATCATAGTTTAAGTTCTTGATTGCCCAGAAGGCTTTATTTTCCAATTCTAAAGGTAGATGGCACGCCTTCCGTATACCATCTTATATGGTGTCATACCCGTTGGATTTTTAAATGCTCTTCAGTATGCCCAAAGAGTGTCATTTAGCTTGTATGACCAATCTTTTCTTCATTTATCCACCGTCTTCTCGAGTATGGTCTTCAATTCTCTATTAGAGAGATCCACCTGACCACTCGTTTGAGGATGATATGGTGAAGCAACACAGTGAGTTACTCCATATTTTCAAAGGATTTCCTGAAAGTTCCTTTCATAAAATGAGATCCACTGTCAGTAATTAAAAATCTAGGGACTCCAAACCTGGGAAATATAACATCCTTGATCATCTTCACTGAGGTAGCTGTGTCTGCATGGTTAGTTGGAATAGCTTCAACCGATTTAGTAACATAATCGACAACAACAAGAATATGAGTGTAGACATTTGATTCTATAAAAGGTCCCATGTAATCCATTCCCCACACATCAAATGCTTCAATTATAAGACTATAATTCATTTCCATCTCTTGTCTCCTGCCTATATTAACTCTTCTCTGGCAAGCATCACAATATTCCACATACCTTTGTGCATCCTTGAACAAGGTGGGCAAATAGAATCCGGATTGAAGTACCTTTTCTGCAGTTCGCTTTCCTGTATGATGTCCTCCATACGGGCTGCTATGACAAGCTTGCAAAATTTCATTCATTTCATGATTAGGAACAAACTTTTGAATCATTCTGTCATGTCCATGACGATATAGAATCGGATCATCCCAAAAGTAGTGTTTGAGATCATTAAAGAATTTCATTCTTTTATTTCTCGTCATACCAGGAGGTACAAATTTTACTGCGAGATAATTAGCATAATATGCATACCATGGATCAATGACATCAATTTTTGCTAAGTATTCTCCTGGAAATTACTCATTTATAGGTACGGGGTCAGTAATTATTCCCTCCATCGTAGATAGATGATCTGCTACTGGATTATCCTTACCCCTCCTATCTGTTATTTGTAAATCATATTCTTGTAGTAATAACACCCACCTAATCAACCTGGGCTTTGCATCCTTTTTCATAAGAAGGTGACGCAAAGCTTGGTGATATGTATGAATTATTACTCTAGAATTAATGATGTAAGATCTAAATTTGTCATAGGCAAAAATTATAGCCAGGAACTCTTTCTTGGTAGTAGCATAATTTTTCTGAATCTTATTAAGAGTCCTACTAGCGTAGTGAATAATATTTTAATTCTTCTCGTCTCGCTGCCCTAGTACAGCCCCTACAGCATAGTCACTAGCATCACACATTATTTCAAAAGTTTCATCCCATTTTGGAGATTGCATGATAGGTGCTGAAACTAATTTGTTTTTAAGATTTTCAAAAGCTGCAATGCATGCATGGTCTAAATAGAACGGGGTGTCTTTTTCAAGGAGGATAGTGAGAGGCATAGCTATTTTTGCAAAATCCTATATAAAACGCTTGTAAAAACCTGCATGTCCCAGAAACATTTTTAAGTTTTTAATGTCTTGAGGTATGGGAAGATTTTCTATAGAACTTATATTAGTCTTATCTATTCCTATACCTTTTTTCTGAAACCTTATGTCCAAAAACTTTACCTTCTCTTTCCATGAATCGACATTGCTCCCAATTCAAAACTAAATTTGATTGCCTGCATCTCTGCAAAACTTTAGTTAAATTGTAGAGACAGTTATAAAATGTTGTTCCACAAACAACGAAATCATTTAGAACTTCTGTAGTCTTCCTAACAAGATCATCAAAGATTTTTAAAACACATTCTTGAAAGGTTGCAACTGCATTACATAATCCAAACATGATTAATCTATAAGCATAAGTACCATAAGGACATGTGAAAGTTGTTTTCTCTTGATCTTCGAGTTGTATAGCAATTTGAGAATAACCGGAATAACCATCAAGAAAACAAAAAAAAATTATTGCTTAGTCTTTCTAAAATTCTATCCATCAAATGGTATCGGTTTATGGTTTTTCTGTGTCTCACGGTTTAGTTTTCTAAAATCGATGATCATGCGATACCCAACAATAGGCCTTATAGAAGCATCAATACCCCCATGTCTTGGTATGCAATGAGCTGGGCTAACCCATTTACTATCAGAAATAGGATATATTATGTCGGCATCTAATAAGCATATAACTTCTTTTCTTACTACTTCTTTCATTTTCAGATTAAGCCTTCTTTGTGTGTCCACTATAGGTACAACATCTTCAAGCATGGTAATCTTATGTGTCATAATGGAAGGATCTATTCCTTTAATGTCACTTAGAGTATACCCAAATGCTTCACGATGTTTGATTAAAACCGAAATAAGTTTATTCGTCTCATTTTCTGATAAATTTTTACTAATAATAACATGAAATTTATTTTCATTCTCTAAAAATTCATACCTCATATTGTTTGGAGGTCGTTTCAATTCAATTGGCGGAGGTTCTTCGTCTCCTTTTCTTACCAGTTCTTCATAGTCATGTAGGTTTTATGCTTCCGGAATGGAGTCAAGGTAATCATCCATGTCTTCTCTTTCCTCATCATCTAGTGCCTCTTTCCAATTAACCAAGCTCCTTTCTAGTTCATCTTAGGGAGTGTTGAAATGAATTGCAGCTAGCTAATGACCCACAAGTATAGGGGGTGTATTGTAGTACTTTTGATAAATAGGAGTGTCGATCCCAACGAGGAGCAGAAGGTGTTGACTAGTGGTATGGAGTAGGGAATCTATGCAAATACTTAGCAAACGGATTTTTAGGGGTTTTATGATAAGGCAACAAAACAAAGTGCAAGTAATAAAGACAACGAACAAACGCAGCAAGTGGCCCAATCCTTTCTTAGCAAAGGACAAGCTGGTGGAAATACTTATAAGGACTAAACGTTCTCGAGGACACATGGGAATTCTGTCAAGTGCTTTCGCTTCATATAGCTGAGTACTCTTCTTTGGTGTTGTAAGTGTTGTGTGGGTGAACCTGTGCTAATGTACCGACCTTACTTGGACTAATACATACTTGTGATTAAACCCCTGCAAGCATTCGCAACTATAGGAAAGTAATTAAGATATAAACCTAACCATAGCCTTAAACTTTGAGATCCTACGCTCCCTTGTGCAAAGGTGTCCTAACAGGGGTTGAGGTTTCTGTCACTCCGGCAACCCTACAATTAGTAGCCAAATAAACAATGCATTCCCCTAGGCCCATAAATGGTGAAGTATCATGTAGTCGACGTTCACATGACACCACTAGAAGAATAGCACCACAACTTAAATACTAAACCAATGAATAATAACTCAACACAAATCCACTAATAACAACATGACTTCTCCCATGTCCTCAAGAACTAGACGAACTACTCACAAGACATCATATGGATAAAGATCAAAGATGATATGGTGATGAATAACAATCTGAACATAAACAATAATCCAATGGTTCCACTCACAAGCATCAACCACAATAGTAATCAACACCAGGAAAGTTTCCCCTAAGAACTAAAGCAATATCCAACACAATTGTTACAGCAGGACGGAGTGGTGATGATGGTGCTGGTGGAGATGATGGTGTGGATGATGATGATGACGATGATCCCGATGAAGCCTAGCATGATTACGATGTTGATGGCGACGATATCCCCTCTCCGGAAGGAATTTCCTCGGCAGAAATCTTTCTGCCAGAGAGCTTTCTCTCTCGGTGTTTTCCGCCCTGCAGAGGTGGCGGGAATCTATCTGTGGTCGCTCCCCTAGTGTTAGGGTTCCGTAAGGAAGATTAGGCGAGAGGGCGGAGTCGGAGGCCGAGTAGGTGGGCCACACCTGCCCTAGGCGTGGCCCATGGTGGGACCGCGCCTAGGGGGTGTGGGCCCCCTGTGGACCTTCTTCGCCTCCCTTTCTGTCTTCCTCTGTCTTCCGGGAAAATATAATTTTCCCATATTTTTCTGATCTTTGCGAAATTGCATCAAAACACCTCTTTTTTTCCATCAAAATCCAGACTCCGGCAGTCCATCCTCCATGAATCATCCAACATGCAAAAACTGTGGAAAAGACATAAGTAATACCTCATAATAAGACATATATCAATGAATAGAGGCAAATTATGATATATATAATGGTGATGCAAATTGGACGTATCAACTCCCCCCAAGCTTAGCCCTTCGCTTGTCCCCAAGCGAAAACTGAGCTCAGTAAACATGTCCACATGTTTATGGAGTGAAGTGTCGATAAAAGAATACAGACAAGAAGCATCACAGTTACCATTACACAACTCATAGAAGAAAACAACTCACCATTATATAACTTAGCTTGCAACAAGTACATGAGTCACAATAGAGATGCATAAAGATAAATCATAATTGGAATTGGTAAACTCTTGTTCCTGGTCAGAGAATAGCTGGCAAATAGTTTCACAAAAAGCTTTTTGTAGAAGTTTTATAATAGGAGCACTCTTTGATCAAAAAGGTTTTTCACAATCAAGGCTTTCAAACTAATACTCAATAGATAAGAGTTTTGTGCAAACAAGGAAGATAAAGAACATGATTGAATAAATCACCATATGAATGCTTGCAACACAACAACTCAAATGCTTGTTGGAGATAGAGAGGAAGTAAGTTTACTGACTCAACTTAGAAAATAGGAGAAAGATCCCTTCATAGAGGGTAGCAGGGATTTCAAGTCATAAAGAGCTTCCAAAATATTATGGTACTTACTAGCTTTGAGCCCTCATTGCCCCTATCATAGGCATCTTGAGATGATTAAGGTTAAAGTGCACAAAGATGGAGTATATGCTTAACGAAATATAATATGGCAATATCGTTTCCCTTGAATATGAGGCCACTCCTCATGCTACTCAACTTCAGTTACTGGTAAGTTCTTGTCATTGTAAGTACATGCGTATCATAGAGAACCGCCAACGGGGTACCCCTTGCACATGTTACTGGAGCTTTCCCATAACCAAAATGACAAGGCAAGCATATAGTGAGCATCTCAGCGATCTTTTTATTTACTATGTGCATAGCTTTTTATTGAGGATGCTTCATAGATAGCTCACTATGGTGATGCTGCAAGTTTCCACCATGATTAGGCATGGCTTAGGCTAGCGGCCCAGGCGTTTCTCTAACACAAAATACATACTCCATGGACTTACAAGTTCCCTCTTTATTTCACACCGTTGACATCCACAGACAAAAGAGCACGATATCAACTGTGTACAAGGTACGAGTGCAATGTTGAAAGCGTTCCCTGTGACAGCACGTTTCTGCTAATTCCAACGTATAGATGCAAGCATATACAACTTCGATGACACAATGGTTCAAGTCTATTAGGGGAAAGAAAATAAGGTGTGCCATCAAGTTCGTGAGAGCGTTACTAACTAGTTTTCACATAACAAAATACTTCTAAATTTGAAAGATAGATGAAGCTTGAGAATTTGCTTGGAATAGCAATTGCTAATAGGTAGATATGGTGGACACAAGTGGCAAAGGTTTTGGTTCAAAGGGATTGGAAACATGAGAAGTATGCCTTCTCAAAACAGGTTTTTGGCTAGCAAGGCTGGGTAGCAAGCAAAAGAGTTGAAAGAAGCAAGCAAACCTACAAGTGATAAAGCCAAACATGCAATCTTCCTTGAAGACACAAAAGATCTTAAATAAGGAATACTAATCTTATGAGCCAACAAGAAAGAAAATAGATGATACAAAATACTTGTAAGCTTTTCTCTTTTTCTTTCAAACCTCAAAAAGTGTTGCTACTGACCAGAACTAGGTTTTCCAAAACCAATTTAGATCCACTTGATGCTCCCAAAGTGATGCCAATACTGATCAACAAGATCCATCATATAATAGAGATTGCAAACTAAAATAAGAAGTGCAAAAAGTAAAAGATGAAACTTCTCATTAATATTCCATAAAGTCACTCACACCAAGGGATACATAGATAATCAACTAATGGAGAGATACTTCCACATGAAAACTAACCTATAAGATAACCTCTCTACCAAAGATATGAATCCACTAAAAAGGTAAAAGATAAAAGATAATGGTTGTGATACCGCGACACTCCCCCAAGCTTGGAACAAGTCAAGGGGATGCCAAACCTGATGATGAATTACTCCTTCGGTAGTGGTGGTGTTATCTTGATAAGCTCCTCAATCAGCTTCCTTAACTCTTTAATCTCAAAGGTTAGAGTACGAATCAACTCCGAGTTTTGCTCAATGCGGTTCATGATCATATCGGACCGAGAGTTCTAGTCCTTGCTATTCTTTCCCCACTCTTCCTTCTTAGTGTGCTCCTCCCCTGCATGCTTAGGATGAGGCATATCCCACATTGAGGGCAAGTTCCCTTTGGGAACATGTTGATATTGACGCTCATGTATAAGAGTGTGGAAGGGTTTCTTGGTACTTGGAGGAGGTGACCGTGGAGAGAGGGTATGACGTGGAGGTTTACCTCCTGTAGACATCTATGCTGTCCTCTTAAGCTTGGTAGGTTTTGCCATCACTCCAATGCTTGCGACAGTAGTGCGGGTGTCCGGTTGCATGTCCTCCTCCATGTCTCCTTCATAACCTACCGAAATCTCCTCCTCCTTGGGTTTGCGACGATCGTCTTCCTCGGGCTTCTTGCCTTTGTCATTGGCGGAGACCATGGTGCTCTAAACTTGAGAAGTTTTCCTGACAAAAACAGATCGAAATGAAAGCATGAGGAGAAGACGATGCATGAACCTTGGGGTATCCGGAGGGTTATATATTACGAAGTTTCAATGCATAAGGAAGGTTTTGATACGAAAACAAGGCGGAGTCGGAGCTCAGGGGAGGCACACCCCCTCCAGGCGTGGGGCAAGGTAGGCCCGCGCCTGGGGTGGGTTTGGCCACCCCGGCCTCCAGTTCCTCCTTTGTTTCGTCTCGTAACTTCCCTTTTGTAAAAAAACATCAGAAATACAAAAAGATTGGGGTTTCACGAACCTTTAGTTTTCACCACTTTTACCTATTCAAAGATGAACTCTACAGACTCCTTTTCTCCTTCTCCTAGAATTTCCTTTCCTCACAAGGCAATACACAAACTTCAATGGCAACATTAGTGTAAGCAAAAAAAATTAACCTTTAGGTGCACACTTCAACTGAAATCCATCAAAACAAAGGCTTCTATAAGAGGCAAATGCAAATGATAACAAAAATTTGTCAAAGCAGACCAGTAGGTAAAGATTGATTTTTTCGAAAACCTTCTGTTGCTCAAATAAAAAAGTGTAGAACTAATGAAATTTGGGTAACAACTTGGAGAACAAGCTCAGAAAATACAGCTCCATTCTACTTACTGAGATCCCTCACGAATTTTTACAATGCAGCATAAAAATCTGTCCCAGGACAACCACTTTTCACAACTCCTCTACTTCACAAAAGTACTTGGACTTGACACAAAAACCAAAACAAAAAAGATATGGAGCGGTTATTACTAAAGTAATAACTTCCAAGACTTGACAAAACTCTTGGGTTATGTCCCAACAAGTACTTTTCTTTATTTCCTTTAAGTTAGGATATATATATCTGGAGTGAAAGAGAGCATCAAGAAGCAAGTAACCAACACATTTGAGTCTAACCCACTTCCTATGCATGGGGGTATCATTAGATAACGAATTGTTGAAACAAAAATCCACTAGCATAGGAAGACAAAACAGATGCAACTTCAAAGATTTCAACATAAAACGGGGAAACTTAACATTATTGAGATTCATAAAACCATGTTTACCTCTCTCATAATAACTTTCAGTAGCAACAACTTTATCTTCAAAATGAGCATACTTACAGTCACCAAAAATAGGTCCAAGGTCGTAAACTGGATCAATAGAAGCAAGTTGTTATATCCAGAAATCTTTATTAGGCAAGCTGTTTTCACAAGGAGATTTAGCAAATTTGGAAAAGTTAAACTCATAAGAATCTCCATCAAACTTAGTTAAAACTTTCTCCTTCTTACAATCTATAATAGCTCCACAAGTGTTCAAGAAAGGTCTACCAAAAATTATAGGACAAGTTTTACTAGCTGATGAATTAAGCACTAGAAAATCAGCAGGATATTTAAATCTTACCACAAAGAACCTCCACATCTCTTACAATGCCACTAGGGCAAATGGTTTCCTTATTTGCAAGGTGAATAACCACATCAATATCCACAAGCTCACAAGGACCAATTTCATGCAGAATTTCCCTGTAAAGCTCATAAGGAATAGCACTAGAACTAGCACCAATATCACATAAACCATAATAGAAATGATCACCAATTTTAACAGAAAGCAACGGAACACTAGGTTTTCTAGATTTAATAGGATGAGAGATAATATTAGAAGCGTCTTCACAGAATACAATATGCTCATCCTCTATATTTCTAGCGTCAAGATCTTTCACAATAGCTACCATAGGCTCAATATTCAATTGCTCATCAGGCTCCACAGTTTTCTTAGTACCTTTGTTATTCGCACGAATTATCATAGAGTACTCCTTTACCTTAGCCGGGGAAAGGCATTTTCTCAACATAAGGTCCAGGCACAATATGATTAGTAGTACAAACTTCAGCACTTCTAACAGGAACATGATTAACAACATATTTATAAGGTGCATGGTACTTGTTCCACTTATTTTTGGGAATTTCTATGTAAGAGGCAAAGGCTTTAAAATAGTTGGCAATACTTTGGTAATCAAGACCAAACTCATTTCTAATATCACGGAAGTCATCAGTTCCCATAAAAGACTTAATGCATTCATAATCATAGTTTATACCACTTGAATACGGTCTAGTAGATCTCATTTAGCTTCTTCCTTCATACGTGTGAATGATCCAGCACAAGAAGCATCTACTAAATCTTTATCATGAAGAGAAAGCCTAGCATAAAAGTTATTGACAATAATATTGTTAGGGAGTTCATGAATATGACTTTTAAGCATTAGTAACTTCAATCTCCCCCAAACTTGAGTTGTACTTTCTCCATCACGAGGCCAAAAGTTATATATCAGATTTCTATCCTTATGAATCTCTCTGGAAGGATAGAATTTAGAATAAAAGAGAGATGTCATTTCCTCCCATTCCATGGATTGTCCATTCTTCAGCACCTTATACCATTCTTCATCTCTCCCTTTCAAGGATATAGAGAGTAACTTCTTCTTCACCTATTCAGTTGTGATACCTACACACTTAAACAACCCGCATAATTCATGGATAAAAAGAAAATGATCACCAGGATGGACAGTTCCATCCCCAAAATAATAATTATCCATAACATGATCAACAATACTTGTAGGTATCTTAAGATCAACAGGTGGTGGTTCATCTACTACCCTAGCAGTGGTAGTAGTTTTCCCAAACTGAAAACCAAGTGGGTTATCCATATTGGAAACAAACTAACAAGCAGTAACAAAAAGCAATACTCAAAGTAGAAGTTTCCTTTACCAGTTCCACTCTTCAATAGCGCTTCACTCCCCGGCAACGGCGCCAGAAAATAGTCTTGATGACCCACAAGTATAGGGGGTGTATCATAGTACTTTCGATAAATAGGAGTGTCGATCCCAACGAGGAGTAGAAGGTGTTCACTAGTGGTATGGAGCAGGAAATCTCTAAAAATACTTACCAAACGGATTTTTAGGGGTTTTCTGATAAGGCAACAAATCAAAGTGCAAGTAATAGAGACAACAAACACACGCAACAAGTCACCCAATCCTTTCTTAGCAAAGGACAAGCCGGTAGAAATACTTATAAGGACCAAACGTTCTCGAGGACACATGGGAATTCTTTCAAGTGCTTTCGCTTCATATAGCCGAGTACTCTTGTTTAGTGTTGTAAGTGTTGTGTGGGTGAACCTGTGCTAATGTACCGACCTTACTTGGACTAATACATACTTGTGATTAAACCCCCTACAAGCATCCACAACTAAAGGAAAGTATTTAAGATATAAACCTAACCATAGCCTTAAACTCTGAGATCCTATGCTCCCTTGTGCAAAGGTGTCCTAACGGGGGTTTAGGTTTCTGTCACTTCGGAAACCCCTCAATTAGTAGCCAAATACACAATGCATTCCCCTAGGCCCATAAATGGTGATGTATCATGTAGTCAACGTTCACATGACACCACTAGAAGAATAGCACCACAACTTAAATACTAAACCAATGAATAATAACTCAACACAAATCCACTAATAACACCATGACTTCTCCCATATCCTCAAGAACTAGACGAACTACTCACAAGACATCATATGTATCAAGATCAAAGATGATATGGTGATGAATAACAATCTGAACATAAACAATAATTGCGGTGACCCAGCATACCACTGCATGATGTAGTATATTATAGTCGTTGACATAACACCAATGAAACACCGTTCACTAGTATTACATCCCTCGAAATGGCATAACAGAAACACAGCGGGTCCAATACATGGCTTAAAGGTTACAACTCACTCTTTTACATAAAATCCAGAGAACACTCTAGGTTCAAGAGAGAGAAAGACTTCTTACGGAGAAGAATCAAAAATAAACAACGCAAGAACGATTATACTATCAAGTCTAATATTCAGACTAAGAGGTTGGCATTGCTGCTATTGCAACGCACTACAGAATTAGGTTCTTTGGCTAGAGATAATATTCCTATCTAATCAGTAACTTTCTTCTTCACTTGAGTTGAGGTATATGTTGACTTCCTTGTCTTCATTGAAGAGCTTTAGCTGGGCATGATAAGCCCTGGAGCATAACTTGATGAAGACATCGTCTTAATGGATTCAGAATATAGCAAGGGTTAAGAAGATACTTTGAGTACGAGCGTACACAGCAAATTCCCTAGAAAAGGAGTGTTTGATGCACTATATCTACAGCCACAGACCGTAGGTCGTAGGCAATGCAAGTTTTCATAAACATTTCTTCAAAGGTTTCTTTTATTCTGAAAAGCTATGTCCTTCAGCCTTCACGGGTTTACCAGAACTTTCACGGAGTTCCTTTCCCCCGCGTTCGCAGCTCCTTCCCGGAACAGGTAGTAACGAGTTACAGTTCTTACCCTCTGTAGAGGTGCGTTACTTTACCCATGAGAGATCAACTCTTTGTTGCACAACCGGGCAGCTTATTCCCATCCACAATTCCATGATGTGGGGCCCAGAAGATGATCCAAGCCAATCACTACCCTCTTCGCGACCTTGCATGCCTCCTTGGTATACACCATGCCCACATAAAGAATTACGGCAATGGTTTGTACAAACCATTAGATGTCAGAACTATCGTGGGACGTTGAGGGTTCCCACCCATATGCTGCATATCCTCTATTAATTACCAATTAATATGCATTCTACGAGGATAACAGCCACGACCTACACATCCGGCTTCATGCGAGAGGAAGAAGATACAGCTGACTTCTCCATCCCATTCCAAATCTCATGGTCAACGCGTAATATACGGCGCAAGAATCACTGGCGAAATTGGTTGTTAAGTCCTAGGTGATATTGTTCTGAACAGTGGTATTCCAATTGTCAGATTTAATAGATTAACTAATCACCCTAGATCAGTAATCAATAGTGCTCATTATTATTGAAATAGTGTTTTCTGACCTTTTTCAAATGCAGGTGAAGACAACACTGGATTTGTAAAATAATTTATAGAAAATAAACAAAGGACATGAGCAAGTGTGAACTTGCCATTTGTGATTGCAAGATTATGCGCTCACGGTCTTCGAGCCAGTATAAGATCCAAAATCTGAAATCAGCATCATTGGACCGGTAAGGACTAATGTTTAAAGGAGAAATATGCTTTTATGCATAAGTAATGTGATGCACGTTCTACACGCAATTCCTGGGAATAACGTTGTCCTAGGGTTTGGATTATGGAAATGGTTACTTTGGAATGTGTGGTCCTTTTAGATAAGTTTCATAATTGTACTTTTATTAGAGTTTATGAGTGGTTGTAGACAGCACATATGTAGGAGTAAAGTATAAATACTTATGACATACCAGTTAGGATTACTTATATAAGAGTTCTTATTTAAAGTGGCAAACAGGATAACCTTCGAAGAAAAGGTTTCTCTTCTAAGGTCTAAACAAGCGTTGTGGTTAGCTAGTGGTGGTTGATGTTATTTGTTTGCTGAAATGGTTTGGCTTGAGTTGCTTTCTAATTTAACTACTTCAGACCGAAGGTAACAATAAAACATATAGTAATACTTATAGTGTTGTATTAAGATTCTGTGGACTAAAGTTAACTTTAAAACAAAGATGATTTTGGGAGTATAATACTTATAACATTTGGATCTAGTGTATCTGAAATGTTTTATTTAGGTTACTTAAGAATGGTCATTCTTTTTACTTGGATAATGGTTTCTTGATTTGATTATGGAATAATAGCATTTATCCTTTTATAGATGAGTGAGTATAGTTTATAATCTAAAACATAATATTACTTAACTACTTATGGGTTTATATAATTTGGTGGTAGTTTTTGCAATTAGGTAGTTAATATAGATAGCAAAGGTTTGGTGTATTCATAAGTTGTTCTTTAACGTTTTTATTATAAATAGAAATATTTTTAGAATAAAATCTTCATTTATGGTTGAAGATAATTTGATAATAACAAAATGTTTATAATGTTTTAAACAATTATGGTCTTATATTATTAATATTAAAGACTAATACTATTTATTAGATTTAATTGACTCTTTTAAGAAATATTAACAAATTTTATTCATCCTTATATGAATTGATAATAAAGTAAATAAGTTTAAATTTGAGTTATTAAAATATTTGAATTTTTATTTAATTCAAAAGTATAATATTAGTTTTTTATCATGTAGATATTATTTTTGTGATCATTTTGGTATATCACATTTATTTTTCTGACTAATAATAATAAGATATGATTTTTATAATTCTTATTATTTTTTAATTACTAAATAGATAATAAGTATTTACTTAAGTGGAATAATAATACATAATTATAGTCTTATATTGTAATTATTACTTTTCCAAGATTTTTGGTATTTTAGTTATGTTTTTTAATATTTACCACTATTAAAATATGAATTATCAAAGCTTTATTACTTATAAAACTTTTATTAAATAATATTTATTTAAATAATCATCATAATAATATTTGATAATAAGTTTAAGTTGTAGATTTTATTTTTCTACAAATTTTCATATATTATACATATTTTTCTCAGTTATTAATTAAACAAAATTTAATTATTTTGATTTCTGGAATATTATTATTAATTGGATTATAACATTTTATTTATTTCCTAACATAAAATACTTTTTACACCATGCTTAGAGCTAGCCCTAGTCAATGACTAGTGGGCCATTGTCCACCTCAGCTCTTAGATGAAAGAAATGCATTAGTTACTGACCCCGCACTTACCCCCAGTCAATGACATATGGGCCCTAGGCCAGGTCATTAGCAAAGTTAGCAAAGACCAGTCAAACTAGCTGACGTGGTGCGATCATGACATCACGATGGCGTAAGTATCACCACCGCCGCCAGAGGTTGCTCGCTGATGACGATCTACTGCACCACAACAAGCGAAATTGATCTAGTTCGAATCAGTGCAACCTACTGAACCAAATAGTGGAAGCGCCGCTCGGAAATGGTCATCGGAGGGTCATCGGCGATGAGCTACTGCGGCGGCCAGCAGCGATGCTCAACAAAACTAGACCTACGGTGCGAATCAGCAAACAAAACTAGGGTCCAGAGATGCGTAATCTTACCCTGATGACGATAGAGCGGTCGACAGGGACATGCATGGTCGGAAACGAGCTTCCCGACGAGGATTCCGACGAACTGCTGCGAAGGGGAACGACAAAATTCACCCGCACCAGTGCTCCCCTTGATGCAAGCTTCTACACAGAGGATCTACGGAGAAAGGCACTTCTCCATGACGACTCAGAATGGTGTGGGGAGACGTGGTTCGACGAAGAGAGGTGGCTCCGGTGAGCTAGGGTTTCGGTCTCGTTTGTATCTAGGAGGATAAGGAGGAATTGGAGATAGGGATGGAGGCAATGCATCGCGGTGGCCTTCTTATCCCCTCCTGGCAACGGCGGCGAGTATCTTGGCGCAACGATGACGATGATGGCATCGGGCGGCGGCGAGCTCCACCAGCGAGCTGCCTGTGTGCGTGCCGGTGATGACGATGCAACTTTTGTGGATAACCCCCTGGCAATTTCTTTAGCTCAACCCGCAGTCCTCTCCTGACCCCACTTGTCAGTCATAGACGAAAAAGGACTGGGCTGTTGTGGGCTGCACATAGGCGTCAGATAGGTGTGAGTGTGTTGGGCTGCGGCCAGGTTTGGTTTTTATTTGTTTTATCCTTTTTCTATTTTCTGTTTTCTTATTCAGATTTGAATTTGATTTATATATTTTGAACATTTCTTTGCAGGATTCCTTTGTTGGACTATTTCAATAACACTAAAACATGGTTATTATTATTTGTGAATCTCTTTATTATATGTATCTTATTATATTCCTTGTATTTTTCTTAATATATGAACCCATTTTTAATATTTGTAAAATCTCTTCCTATTATTTTATTTTCCTCCTTTAGTTATGGATTTCTTGAATGATATATTTTTATTTGTTTATAACTCAACTTTAGTGAGCTCATAGTTTGAATAGAAACTTTATATATATATAATGATCCTATACCATTATTTGATGCATGAAATATAAAGACATTGATATGGTGATTATTACTCCCATTAATTTGGAAAATGGCAATGTATATATTCTATTGTGATAAACAAAGAAGTTTAGGGTTTTGAATTATGAGTATTACCCTTGGCTTTAGGGTTTTGTAAAAGCTTAGATTCCTTTTAAGAGTTAAGATTTAATAACTAAGCATATTGCCTTATGTATATAGTATTGGATGAAATCTTCCTTTTTAATAGAAAGTTATAATTAGAGTGTTTTATAGAAGTGAACTTCTATAAAAAAAATATACTTAGTCACATATAGTTATGATGGTTGAGATTATCAGAGATATGCTTATGTAATTTGTTATAGGGAAATATTTCTATAAAATTTTATAAGCATCAGATGATGGATCAACAGTATGAGATGGATATTATGTTTGATTTGAGATGTAGAGTTGATTGCTTAACCAGATTAGAATAGGAGAATGACTTATACATATAATTATATTTCAAAATCTTGGATGTCTAATTAAGGAATTCCTTTCCTAGATATAATACTTCTTCCTTTCCATCATCATGATTAATATGATGAGCTTTACTTATTTAAATCTTCTTATTCATATATCATTCTTCTAAACTCATGAATAAATACAATGAGTACGATACTCAAATAGTTCATAACTTCTTCATATCCATGCTTGATTGCACCTACTATTCTACTGTGTATAAATTTCCATCCAACCAGTAGTTCCTTCAACTTCACTCTCAATCTTCCTTAATTTTCCATCACTGATCTTTCTCTAAGGTTGATTATCTTTTAAAATGAATAACACTACTTCTAAACTCTATGCTATACTAGCTTTAATTGAATAATATCAGCCTATATTTACTTAACTCTCATGACTTACACTTCAATCCCTGAATTATATTTATGTGGTTTTCAAAGACTACTCTAGGATCACTTATCTCTACTAAGGTTCCAATCATGTTCTACCCACCAGTATTACTTATACTAAATATAAGCATTTAATATTGGTGGCCAAAGCATTACCATGATAATACTCTAATCATTTATTACTAAAGTTCTTAGTTGGCTAAGCAGAGCTTTATCAATCCTACCTTTTATTGTCTGGAAATTATCTTCTTAGTATCTTATATTGGTTTAAGGTTATTAATGGATTATGCCCTTATTAGAAGATTTAAGTAGATGTTCTGATAAGATCAAGTAATAGATCAAAGATTAATAGTTAAGGAATTTGTGAATCAATGGGGAATTATCCAACGTTGATGAACAACAGATATTGAAATAAGTTCTATAAAGATTCTATAGGAAGAAAGATATCCATATAGTGGATGATCTTGACTTAATCTCTTTCCAACTCCAACTCATCAAAGGAGTTTTTAAGACTAGGTGTTACTATGATACTCAGGATGTATGCAGATGGGATTAAGATATAGTGGTTACATTCTTATTATTTGTTTTATATCTTTAACTTGGTACTGATGAGTGATTATAATGAATATTATAACATGATCACCTAATGATCAAATATAATTCACATTGTATTAGAGTTCAACTTATAGTACATTTGATCTACCCTTAGATAAAATCTCTCTTACCCAAAATGAGACTTAACAACGGTCTTATTGAAACTTATCGCAGTCAACTTGATGATCTACTTCAATTCCATCAAGCTAAGAGAAGCTTCAATCAATTTGACAAGTTTTGTTTCAAAGCGCGAAAATTATTCGGATTTTCTATGCATGAATGCAATGCACACATCGGGGTTCAGCTTATTTCTAGGCTCTAATGCTGGGATGTTACAATAATCCAATGGTTCCACTCACAAGCATCAACTACAATAGTAATCAACACCTGGAAAATTTCCCCTAAGAACTAAAGCAATATCAAACACAATTGTTACACTAGGATGAAGTGGTGATGATGGTGCTGGTGGAGATGACGTGTGGATGATGATGATGATGATCCCGATGAAGCCTACCTTGATGACGGTGTTGATGGCGATGATCTTGTAAGATCCCACCTTTATAAAGGTAAAGATCCCTATGATTGCAATGCTAGTCCCTGGATCAATTGCTAGCATCCACAGTTTAAGATGAAGTACACAGAAACAAAGGTCATTATTACATCGTCATTAGAGATAACATAGTCTTTTACAACTCCATAGCCATAGGCTAGAACAAGAGTTTATTGTAACAATATAAATAAAAGTCTTCATCTTCATGTGCCACAGGCAAGCATGTTGAGTATAGACTCATAACCCCTAATCATCATCAGAATAACCTGCAACATCACAAGTTACAGCCACAGTGGGTCACTACATTGGAATAGTATTGGCAAGTGATACCTTAGTAGAATATTAGTATCTAGTTACTACATGAATTTGGATAAGTGTAGCTTAGGCTTGCTTTGCTTAAAATAGGGTTTACCTATCAGTTGAAAGCACTAAGTTTTTATTTGGCAAAAACTCCCAAGGAACCACCAATAGAAATTGGTGAACCTTCACCCTTGTTGAACCACAAGTTTTAACTTAGAAAATTGGGATGAGGAGATTCTTGATAGCTTCCATGTCTTGATGCTCAAATTGTCCATTACCGGGGACACGGCTAAGTACTTAGTTTCTTCCATCTGTAGAGGTGGTGCACTTTCCCCACAAGACTTGATTTTCACCAAGACAGGACCTTTCAGAAGCCTTCCCTTAGACCAAATGGAAGCGTTCCAACCTATCATCCCACTATCACCAACTGTCCAAATGGCTAAGTTATTGCAACCTATATGATCCAAGCAGAGCCCATAATGCCATGTGGCTACACTAGAAGCTTCTTAACATTTGGTCAAAGACTAGTTGTTTTATTAAGCAAAACATAAGTCAAAGACTTAGAAATATTTTTCATAGCATGTATCTATAATCCACCCTTGGTTACTACTTGCTAGGCTAAGCATGGCAATAGCAAGTATCTTAACTTAGAGTAAATACTAACAATTCTACAACTACTAGGATTTCCCAAGCATAGCATATAGATACTTAGCAAAAATATTCATGCAAGCCCTATACAAAATATTTCTAATGCATAGTCAAAATATTGGGATAAATATGAAGCACCACTTGACTTGGTAGTTTGGGGAGTAGCAACAATCCTCACAGACACAATCACAACTAGCACCAAAATCTACACATAAAATGATAGCACCAAATTCACATATCAAAATAAACAAGCAAAAATATATGAATGCATGCAAATGCCAAGTGATGATTTTTTTCTAAATCAAACAAGACAATTGGAACAGTACTGAATCATAAACAAAACAATTATACACTAAATAAACTTTATTTAGCCTTTAAAACATTTTTCAATTAATTTTTATACACAAAATAAGCCTACAAATGTCTCTGCAAAAACAACCAATTTTATAGATGCAATTTATTAAACAAAGTGTATGGTTGGATAGAATTCTCTCTCCTGATTCCAATGATATAAAATTTACAAAATTTGCACATGTGGATCAAAAGTTATGAATTTTGCAAGTTTGAATAACCAATAGATCTAAATTCAGATTTTAAATCTATTACAGTGACACGCGGCGCTTCCTGACTGGTTGATACCATTTCAGCTGGATCACGCTCGTGAGCCGCTGGATCTAAAGGAGATCCTGCAGTCCAGATCTGACCGTACCTTTTCGTCTAGCTTCTAACCCTAGCCACTGATCCTAGATCTAACGGATCTGAACGCATATGCCACAAACGGGCGGCGCAAATGGTGAGCGCGGTGGCGGCGCGTCTGTCGACGGCGCTCCGACAAGACCAGAGAGTAAAAGTGAGGGTGCCAATGCTTACCGAGGTCGTGGAGACACGGCGAAGCACAACGTCCGGCTGGATGGGGTCGGGGCGCATGGACACGGCGAGGATTCCTCGTCGGAGTTGCGGGCGGCTTCGGGTGTGCTCTTTCGTCGTCGCTACGGTCGCTACAGGGCATAGGAGAGAAAAAGGAGGGCAGTGTTAGATGCGCACTAACGTTGCGAGTGTGCGAGCTTGAATCAAAGAGTAAGGGGAGGGCTAGGTTTACCATGTGATCTCGTCGGAGTTGAGTGCTTCGTCGGGGTCGCGCAGTGGTTGATGTTGGCGACGTTCTGGGTTGTCCTAGCACACAGCAGCGGTGTTAAACGACGCGCAAGGATGCAGTGAACAAGCTAGCAATACCAGGAGGTAAGGGGCGGGGAGTTCTCACCGGAATTCGCCGCCGGAGACACTCGGTAACGCGGCGGAGTGAGCTCGATTGTGGGCAGCCTAGTGGCTCTCTGTGGTTGTGGCTTGAGGGAAAATGAGCGGAAGGAGGAGGAGGTTAAATAGCCGGGGCGAGAGAGGGAATTACGCTGGCATTTACTCGCAATCAAGCGCGGAATCAAATCGTAGAAACGGCCGCGGCGGTGCTGGTCGCGGCGTGATTTTGGGGACAAAGGTGACTTGGCGCGTGGGTCCGAGGTGTCAGCGAGGGAGGGGTACGCGTGCGGGTGAGAAACAGAGAGAAAAGAACACCCCCAGGTGGGCTGGTTCTGTTATTGGGCCGAAAGAGTAGCGCCGGCCTGTTTCTATTTCTTTTATCTTTTTCCTTTTTTGTTTTGATTTTCTGGAATCAATTTCAAATGGTTTTCAAATGGGTTTGAATTCAAACTTGTTCTGAATTTTTGTAAAGTAGAACTTGCACCATTTTGGCTATAGAACAAAGTTGCTCACTCAAAATACTTTGGCCCATTGGGATTTAAAATAAACAATTCCTTTATCACTTATTTAATAAGTACATATGCTTGGTTTTTAAATTCATATTTTGTTTTGAAAATCTTTGTCCAAGATTTGGAGAATATCAATCAATCATATGATCAATTCTTTTCTGGTCAAAACAAATATTCTCTTTTTAGAGAGTAGCATTAAGGCTATTGCCTTGCTTACATAAAATAATAGATCACAAAGTTTCTGTTTTGAAGAAATGATCCTAAAATGATTATGCATGCATGAATGATATGCAAACTTTGAAATCATGACTTTTGGGATGTTAATAATCTAACCCCCTTAAGGTGAATCTCGCCCTCGAGATTCGGATTGGCTAGCAAATAGGTGAGGGTGGTCTTTCCGAAGGTCATCTTCTCTTTCCTATGTTGCTTCTTCTTCGGAATGATGGTTCCACTGAACTTTGCAGAATTTGATGGTCTTTGTCCGAGTAACTCTTTCTGCAGTCTCAAGAATCTTGATAGGTTTTTCTTCATAAGTGAGATCACTTTCCAATTGGACCTCCTCCAAAGGTATAGTATCCTTCAAAGAAGTCTCTTCCATCTCCGGATGGCATTTCTTTAGCTGACTCACATGAAACACATTGTGAACGACAGACAATGATTTAGGCAATTCAATATCATATGCCACTTCCCATTTACGGATTAAAATCTTGAATGGTCCAACATATCTTGGGGCCAATTTTCCATTGACTCCAAATCTCTTCACTCCAAGAAGTGGTGACACTCTAAGATAAGCCCTGTCACCCACCTCATAGGTGACTTCTCTACGCATCTTCAATCTGTCCTTTACCAACTTGACTTTCTCTTCAGCTTCCTTGATTGATTCTGGCCCGAGCAAGTTCCTTTCTCCAACACCATTCCATAGCAATGGTGTAGTACACTTCCTCCCATAGAGAAATTCAAACGGTGCCATCTCAATACTGGCTTGATAGCTGTTGATATAAGAGAATTCTGCGAAAGGCAGACTTTCATCCCAACTAGCTCCATAGTCTAGGGCACATGCCCTCCACATATCCTCTAGAATCTGGTTGGTCCTTTCTGTCTGTCCATCAGTCTGGGGATGAAAAGCAGTACTGAATTCTAATCTCGTTCCCAATGACTCATGTAGTTGCCTCCAAAAATGAGAAGTGAATTGAGTTCCCCTATCAGACACAATACTCTTGGGTACTCCATGCAGACACACGATCCTATTCATATAGATCTTGGCCAACTTAGCACTTGTATAGGTTGTCTTCATGGGTATGAAATGAGCCACTTTAGTTAGGCGATCCACTACTACCCAAATAGAATCATATCCTGATTTGGTCCTTGGCAATCCGGTGATGAAATCCATGCCAATCTTGTCCCACTTCCAATCAGGAATAGGTAGTGGTTGCAACAATCCTGCTGGTTTCTAATGTTCCGCTTTCACTCTACTACATACATCACACAAAGCAATATTTTCGGCGATGTCTTTCTTGAGATTATTCCACCAAAATCTTTCCTTCATATCCATGTACATTTTGGTGTTACCCGGATGAATGGAATATGGCGAGTTATGTGCTTCTTGCAAAATCAGTTTCCGAAGTTCCGGGTCTTGCGGAACGCAGATACGTTTTCCATACCATAAAGTACCCTGTTCGTCTTCATGGAATCCTTTGGCTTTTCCTTTACCAATTTTTTCCTTAATCTCTTCAATTTCCTTGTCCGTCTTTTGGGCTTCCTTAATTTTGTCCAACAAGGTGGGTTGAACGTCCAATGACATGAGATGTCCCTCAGGCACAATCTCCAATCTGAGGTCTCTAAATTGGGCACAAAGATCATCTGGCAACTCTCCCTTAGTAAGGCCATTCACAAATACCTTACGGCTTAGTGCATCCTATACAACATTTGCCTTACCGGGGTGGTATTGCAAACTCAAGTCATAGTCCTTGATGAGTTCTAGCCATCTTCATTGTATCATGTTGATTTCTTTCTGAGTGAAGATATACTTCAAACTTTTGTGATCTGTGAACACTTCACATCGCTTTCCCAAAAGATAATGTCTCCATGTTTTGAGTGCATGGACAACAGAGGCTAACTCTAAATCATGAGTAGGATAATTCACCTCATGAGTTTTGAGTTGTCTCGAGGCATAAGCCACGACTTTCCCTTGTTGCATCAGAACTGCACCTAATCCATGATGAGATGCATCACAATAAACTTGGAAATCCTTCTCCAAATCTGGCAGACATAGGACTGGTGCTGTCACTAGTCTCTTCTTCAGTTCTTGGAAACTGAGTTCACATCCTTCAGTCCTAGCAAATTTCTTGTCTTTCTTTAGTAACTCCGTCATTGGCTTAGCTACCTTGGAGAAATTCTCAATGAATCTTCTATAGTATCCTGCCAAGCCAAGGAAACTACGAACTTCTTTCACTGACTTAGGAGATTCCCATTCAGTTTCAGCTGAAACTTTTGCGGGATCAACTGCTACACCATCTCCTGACACAATGTGTCCAAGAAATCCAACTTCATTCAACCAAAATTCACACTTGCTGAATTTGGCATACAGCTTATGCTCTCTAAGGTTCTGAAGTATCAAATGCAAATGCCCCTCATGCTATTCTTTGCCCTTGGAGTAGATCAAAATGTCATCGATGAAAACGACAACAAACTTGTCAAGGAACTCCATGAACACCTTGTTCATCATATTCATGAAGTAAGCTGGTGCATTGGTCATCACGGTGTACTCATACAATCCATACCTAGTGGTGAAAGCAGTCTTAGGTATGTCTTGTTCCCTCATCTTAAGCTGAAAATAACCTGATCGAAGATCAATCTTTGAGAACACACAGGCTCCTTCTAACTGATCAAACAAGTCATTGATTCTAGGCAAAGGATATTTGTTCTTGATAGTCACCTCATTGAGTAAACGGTAATCGATGCATAACCTTTGACTTCTATCTTTCTTTTCCACAAACAAGACTGGTGCTCCCCAAGATGAAGAACTTGGTTGAATAAATCCTTTCTGCAACTGTTCTCCAAGTTGTTTCTTGAGTTCTTTCAACTCATCAACTGACATCTTGTAAGGTCTCTTTGCTATTGGTCCTGATCCTGGCAGCAAGTCAATCAGAAATTCCACATCTCTATCTGGTGGCATTCCCAGCAATTCTTCCGGAAACACATCCGGATATTCTCTCACAATGGGTACACTTTCTATGCTAACCCCCTTAAGAGAATTTAGCTTACTCCCTTTTGATTCAAAGTTAGTCTTGAATCTAATCCTTTTATTATCCGGGGTTGTGAGTGTGACAGTATGATTGGCACAATCTAGCACTCCCTTGTACTTAGTTCCCAGTCCATTCCCAAAATAACATCCAATCCTTGGGAATTTAGGATTATCAGATTAATGGGAAACTTATACTTCCCAAACTCTATGACTAGGTCATGACATCCTGAGTTCACTATCATTTCTCCACCAGGAGAACTTACTTTTATAGTACACCCAATAGTTTCAACTGGAAGTTCATTTCTATCAACAAATGCTCTTGATATGAATGAATGCGATGCGCTAGTATAAAAAAGAACAAGTGCTGGAACAGAATTGAGTTTGAACTTACCAGCCACAACATCAAGTTCCTCATAAATATCTTCCACATTGATGTGGTTCACCTGTCCCTACTGGAAAGGGTTGGGCTTGTTGGCACCTTCAACTTTCTTTTCTGGTCACTCATTAGCATAGTGCCCCATCTTCTTACACTTGAAGCATTCAGCCTGACTGAGATCTTTCTTGACAGGCTGGCTTCCACTACCACTTCCACTTCCATTGTGGTGGCTCTTGTATTCACTCTTGTGGTTCTTATACTTGTCATTATCATGACTACGGTGATGCTTGTTGTCATGATGGCGGTTGTGGCCGTGGTGGTTGTTGTACTTTCCATGTTTGTGGGATCTGGAACTCCCACTATCATCGTGATGGGAACGCTTGTGAGACGATCCCGAGCTGTGCTTATCAAAGATGTGCTTCCTCTTTCTGCTTTCAACCTTTTTCATCTTGTTCTCCAAGATGGTAGCCTTGTCACAAAGTGATTGGTAGGTTGGGACATAGGCAACATATAGTTGCAGATTCAGTTCATCATTCAGTCCTTCGAGGAATTTCTCCTTCCTTTTCGCATCAGTATCAACTTCATCTGGTGCATAACGCGCCAGATTGTTGAACTCCTCAATATATTCAGCCACGTTGCGGTGACGTTGTTTCAGGTTGTGGAACTCCTTCAAATTCATCACTCCGGATGAGATATGAGCTGTACGGAATCCATCCTCAAAGATAGCCCAGGTCACATCCTCAATGGGAGTGGTGATCTGGAAGTTATCCCACCAAGTTGTTGCTGGTCCTTCCAACAGATGTGCTGCAAACCTGACCTTTTCCTCGTCGGTGCAGACGACAGTTACCAAATCCTTGTTCACCGAACGTAGCCAATCATTGGCCACCATTGGATCAGTGGTTCCTGAGAACTTTGCAGGCCTCAATCTTAGGAATCTATTGAGCATGTCAAATCCTGGTGGATTGTTCGGGTTGTTGTTGTTATTGTTGTTGTTGTTGTTGTTGTTGTTGTTATTCTGATTCTGGTTCTGCATAAATTGGTCATCATATGAATCAGTTGTGCCTGTGCTGTCACCAACTGTTGCATCTCAGGGGTGACATTGTTGTTGTTTCGGTTGGGGTTGGCACGTCGAGGAGGCATCTGTGGTTTTCATAAGGATAAGAATGAGATACCCATAGATGCTTATTATGCACAATACATCACATATACAATCACAATAACCAAACTTAAAAATAACATAGAGTTTAAACGACATAAACAACATGTTTGGAAAATGCAAAACACACCATAGCAAGCCACCCACATGTTGGATGGTCATTGCGACTCATTAAACAAAAGTACGGTAGATGAAAGATAAATGAGTAGCCATCACTACTCCTCCGCATCAATCTCCACATCAACAAGGGTAAGACATACATTCTCCATAGCAGTATTGTATTCCTCAACATTGGTAGTCAAGGCCTCTATCTTGGCCCTAAGAGCCCTCTTCTGTGAATGAAGCCTCTCGATCACTCCCTGCTGATGCTCAAGCTCGAAGTCCTTGGCTTCTAGCTCTTCCTTCATCTCCCGGATCTTCTTGTTTCTGTCTTGGAATCTCTTCTCCTGGCTCTTGAATTTCCTGTCCTGGCTTTCAAATTTGGCCTCCATTTCCTTGAATATCTCGTCTTGCTCCACGAAGAGCTTGTCCTTCTCATGAAGCTGCACCTGGAGCTCGTCATTGCTAAGCATGACGTTGGTCTTATCGGTATCTAGGTGCCTAATAAGACCCTCTAGGTCCTGGAGGTATAGACGAATCGGCTCCATCGTCTCCCTAGCAGCATCCTTGTACTCAATAGCCTCACTCTCCTCGTTGCGTCTCCCGAAGGGGTGAAAGTAAAGATCTCTAATCTCTCTGGAGTGTCTCCCTACCAGGCGCCCAAGTAACTCCTGCATGACTACATCTAGGCCTTTCTCCTTGTCGTCATGCATAAGCTTGAAAGTGATGGTCTCCCTGGTTGGCTCTGCCTGGCGTCCGGGCTGAGTGACTCTGAAGCCCCAAAGGTCCTTCCTCTCAAACTTGGTGAGTGGAAGTGTCATGATGCTAGGAAGTGGAAGGTTGAGCACACTAGTGAGCTCAATGAGACGAGTACCAAAATGAGTTCCCTTGAACTCCTCTACCGTGTTGATAATAACATTAGGCATCTATTTTTATAAGATAGAGAAAAGTTAGAATCAACATCAAAGAGAGAAAAATCACAAGACAAAAATATCACAAGCATATCTTTTGCAACAAACTCACAAGTCATGGCATACATAAATCCATTACATGCATCAAAGGTTCAACATAACTTAGACAAATTTTTGGAAATAAAACGATAAGTGTGGTGGTCCAACTAATGAAGTACGTTACAATTCCTACTCACTGGCCAAGTTGGCTATCAGGGCATCCATAGAGGCAATCTGTCGATCTTGATCACATGACTCCATTGCTACGTCTATGATGTCTTCTCTTAAACGCTATCGAGTAGCCTCTAACTCTTGGTTATGCTTCTTTTCTTCCCTAAGGTCATTTTGGGTGTTGAGCATTCTGCACTTGAGTCTATCACCAAGCTCCTTGATGGCATTCCAAGATGCATTTCTTGCAGAGTCAAAGAATGTTGTGTGCATTTCTAAGTTGGTGACCATGCAGAATCCTGACTCCTTGTGGTTGTCTTACTTTTTTTTGTACAAGTGAAGTTGCACCCACCAGTACTCTACTCCTTCATCCATCACGGGGAATCCTTTGTACACAGGTGCACCATGTATCCCCATGGTAACCATAAGGTTCTTGAGGGCCTTGGGAAATTCAGTCTCACACTCCAAGGTCATGGTCATGAGTGGTCCCTTCCTCACGGCTTCGTTGATGGAGTTCATCTACAAATAGAGATGAGAAAGAAGATTAGAAAGGTTTACGAGAAGAAAAAGACAAGTGTGGAAATTGTTGAAAAAAATTTCTTAGTGGTTTCTAATCCAATCCTAGGGTCATAAACCTACAGGCAACACAGTGCTATGATACCATCTGTAAGATACCACCTTTATAAAGGTAAAGATCCCTATGATTGCAATGCTAGTCCCTGGATCAATTGCTAGCATCCACAGTTTAAGATGAAGTACATAGAAACAAAGGTCATTATTACATCGTCATTCCAGAGATAACATAGTCTTTTACAACTCCATAGCCATAGGTTAGAACAAGAGTTTATCATAAAAATATAAATAAAAGTCTTCATTTTCATGTGCCACAGGCAAGCATGTTGAGTGTAGACTCATAACCCCTAATCATCATCAGAGTAACCTGCAACATCACAAGTTACAGACACAGTGGGTCAATACATTGGAATACTATTGGCAAGTGATACCTTAGTAAAATATTAGTATCTAGTTACTACATGAATTTGGCTAAGTGTAGCTTAGGCTTGCTTTGCTTAAAATAGGTTTTACCTATCAGTTGAAAGCACTAAGTTTTTGTTTGGTAAAAACTCCCAAGGAACCACCAATAGAAATTGGTGAACCTTCACCCTTGTTCAACCACAAGTTTTAACTTAGAAAATTGGGATGAGGAGATTCTTGATAGCTTCCATGTCTTGATGCTCAAATTGTCTATTACCGGGGACACGGCTAAGTACTTAGTTTCTTCCATCTACACCAACTGTCCAAATGGCTAAGTTATTGCAACCTATATGATCCAGGCAGAGCCCATAATGCCATGTGGCTGTACTAGAAGGTTCTTAACATTTGGCATCTCAAATCCCTTTGTTCCTGGGTGGCATTCCACAAGTGAGATAGACAAGGTAAACCATAGAAATGGGCCTTGTGTAACCACTCAACACAAACAATTCTTTCCATTCCACCCAGGTGTTTCATTCACTTAGTTGTTTTATTAAGCAAAACATAAGTCAAAGACGTAGAAACATTTTTCATAGCATGTATCTATAATCCACCCTTGGTTACTACTAGCTAGGCTAAGCATGGCAATATCAAGTATCTTGACTTAGAGAAAATACTAACAATTCTACAACTACTAGGATTTCCCAAACATAGCATATAGATACTTAGCAAAAATATTGATGCAAGCACTATACAAAATATTTCTAATGCATCGTCAAAATATTGGGATAAAAATATGAAGCACCACTTGCCTTGGTAGTTTGGGGAGTAGCAACAATCCTCACAGTCACAATCACCACTAGCACCAAAATCTACACATAAAATGATAGCACCAAATTCACATATCAAAATAAACAAGCAAAAATATATGAATGCATGCAAATGTCATGTGATGATTTTTTTATAAATCAAAGAAGACAAGTGGAACAGTAAACAAAATAATTATACACTAAATAAACTTTATTTAGCCTTTAGAACATTTTTCAATTAATTTTTATACACAAAATAAGCCTACAAATGTCTCTGCAAAAACAACCAATTTTACAGATTCAATTTATTAAACAAACTGTATGGTTGGATAGAATTCTCTCTCCCGATTCCAATGATATAAAATTTACAAAATTTGAACGTGTGGATCAAAAGTTATGAATTTTGCAAGTTTGAATAACCAATAGATCTAAATTCAGATTTTAAATCTATTATAGTGACATGCGGCGCTTCCTGACTGGTTGATACCGTTTAGGCTGGATCACGCTCATGAGCGGATGGATCTAAATGAGATCCTGCGGTCCAGATCTGACCGTACCATTTCGTCTAACTTCTAATGGTATCCACTAATCCTAGATCTAATGGATGTGAACACATATGCCACAAACGGGCGACGCAAATGGTGAGCACGGTGGCGGCGCGTCTGTCGACGGCGCTTCGGTGAGACCAGAGAGTAAAAGTGAGGGCGCCGGTGCTTACCGAGGTCGTGGAGACACGGCGAAGCTCAACGTGCGACTGGATGGGGTCGGGGCGCACGGACACGGCGAGGATTCCTCGTCGGAGTTGCGGGCGGCTTCGGGTGTGCTCTGTCGTCGTGGCTAGGGTCGCTACAGGGCAGCGTTAGATGCGCACTGACGTTTTGAGTGTGCGAGCTTGAACCAGAGAGTAAGGGGAGGGCTAGGTTTACCGTGTGAGCTCGTCGGAGTTGAGTGCTTCGTCGAGCTCGCACAGTCGTTGACGTTGGCGACATTCTAGGTTGTCCTAGCACACAGCAGCGGTGTTAATCGACGCGCAAGGATGTAGTGAACAAGCTAGCAAGACCAGGAGGTCTCACCAGAATTCGCTGCCGGAGACGCTCGGTAACGCGGCGGAGTGAGCTCGATTGTGGGCAGCCTGGTGGCTCTGTGTGGTTGTGGCTTGAGGGAAAATGAGCGGAAGGAGGAGGAGGTTAAATAGCCGGGGCGAGAGCGAATTACGTTGGCGTTTACTCGCAATCAAGGACGGAATCAAATCGGAGAAACGACCGCGGCGGTGCTGGTCGCGGCGTGATTTTGGGGATGAAGGTGACTTGGCGCGTGGGTCCGGGGTGTCAGCGAGGGAGGGGTATGCGTGCGGGTGGGAAACAGAGAGAAAAGAAAACCCCCGGGTGGGCTGGTTCTGTTATTGGGCTGAAAGAGTAGTGCCGGCCTGTTTCTATTTCTTTTATCTTTTTCCTTTTCGGTTTTGATTTTATGGAATCAATTTCAAATGGTTTTCAAATGGGGTTTGAATTCAAACTTGTTCTGAATTTTTGTAAAGTAGAACTTGCACCTTTTTGCTACAGAACAAATTTGCTCACTCAAAATACTTTGGCCCATTGGGATTTAAAATAAACAATGCTTTTATCACTTATTTAATAAGGACATATGCCTGGTTTTTAAATTCATATTTTGTTTTGAAAATCTTTGTCCAAGCTTTGGAGAATATCAATCAATCATATGATCAATTCTTTTCTGGTCAAAACAAATATTCTCTTTTTAGAGAGTATCATTAAGGCTATTGCCTTGCTTACATAAAATAATAGATCACAAAGTTTCTGTTTTGAAGAAATGATCCTAAAATGATTATGCATGCATGAATGATATGCAAACTTTGAAATCACGATTTTTGGGATGTTACAGATCTCCCCTCTCCGGGAAGGAATTTCCCCGGAAAAAATATTTCTAACGGAGAGATCTTTCTCTCTCGGTGTTTTCTGCCCCGAAGAGGCGGCAGAAATCTATCTATGGTCGCTCCCCTGGTGTTAGGCTTCCGTGAGGAAGATATAGGCGAGAGGGCGGAGTCGGAGGCCGAGCTGGTGGGCCACACCTGCCCTAGGCGCGACCCAGGGTGGGCCCGCGCCTGGGGGGTGTGGGCCCCCTATGGCCCTTCTTCGCCTCCCCTTCTGGCTTCCTCTCTATTCTGGGAAAATATATTTTTCTGGAATTTTTATGATCTTCGCGAAATTGCATCAAAACACCTATTTTTCCATCAGAATCCAGACTCCGGCAGTCCATCCTCCAAGAATCATCCAACATGCAAAAATAGTGGAAAAGACATAAGTAATACCTCATAATAAGACATATATCAATGAATAAAGGCAAATTATGATATAGAATGGTGATGCAAATTGGACGTATCACTAGCTTGGCAATTTTTTCTCTTCCTTGATATCTTCAATTTCATATGGCATGTTCTTAAGTTTGGCGAAGTGGAATGTCATTTCCTCCTCTCCAAACATCATTGAAATAGTTTCCTCCTTGTTATCAATTCCAGCCTTGGTTATAGAGATAAAAAGCCTACCTAAAAGAATAGGACAAAAAGTATCTCGAGGCATATCAATAATATGAAAATCGAGAGGGTACATGAGTGTTCCGGTAAAGACATAGATATTTCGAATAACACCTTCCGATTTTATATTACTTCTATTAAACAATTTAATAGTAGTGTCTACCAGTTCCACATCTGGATTATTTAAATTGTAGCGAAGTTCCTCATAAAGTGATGAAGGAATAATATTTATAGTGGAAATCGGCTCACAAATTCCGTATAAGGAAGTTTCTCCATAGTATATAGGGGTCATAGGTTTAGAAGTTTCTTTACCTTGTATCTTACATGTGATGAAGTCTGAAGTTCTAAAGTCTAGCATAACTACTTCATATTCCATGATTCGTGCCTCCATAAGATCCTTAAATATAACAATATTTGCATTGGTGGCATCGAGGTTATTTTCCGGTTTCTTCGGTCTTCTCCTTATACATTCTTCCTCCCTGCACTTTTTATTAATATTCTCTTGAATAGGTTTAGAGGAAAATTCTACCAATGATGTGTCCAATTTTGCTCGCTTCTTTTCTTCGAGGGGTTTATAAGGTTCCCATCCTGTAGGTATGCGGTGACCCAGCATACCACTTCATGATGTAGTATACTATAGTCGTTGACATAACACCAATGAAACACCGTTCACTAGTATTACATCCCTCGGAAAGGCACAACAGAAAAACAGCGGGTCCAATACATGTCTTAAAGGTTACAACTCACTCTTCTACATAAAATCCAGAGAACACTCTACGTTCAAGAGAGAGAAAGACTTCTTACGGAGAAGAATCAAAAATAAACAACACAAGAACGATTATACTATCAAGTCTAATATTCAGACTAAGAGTTTGGCATTGCTGCTATTGCAACGCACTAGAAAATTAGGTTCTTTGGCTAGAGATAATATTCCTATCTAACAGTAACTTTCGTCTTCACTTGAGTTGAGGTATATGTTGACTTCCTTGTCTTCATTGAAGAGCTTTAGCTGGTTTTGATAAGTCCTGGAGCATAACTTGATGAAGACATCGTCTTAATGGCTTCAGAATCTAGCAAGGGTTAAGAAGATACTTTGAGTACAAGCGTACTCAGCAAATTCACTAGAAAAGGAGCAATGTCCGTCAGCCTTCACGGGTTTACCAGAACTTTCATGGAGTTCCTTTCCTGCCGCGTTCGCAGCTCCTTCCCGGAACAGGGAGTAACAAGTTACAGTTCTTACACTCTGCAGAGGTGCGTTACTTTACCCATGAGAGATCAACTCTTTGTTGCACAATCGGGCAGCTTATTCCCATCCACAATTCCATGATGTGGGGCCCACAAGATGATCCAAGCCAATCATTGCCCTCTTCGCGACCTCACATGCCTCCTTGGTGTACACCATGCCCACATAAAGAATTACGGGAATGGTTTGTACAAACCGTTAGATGTCAGAACTATCGTGGGACGTTGAGGGTTCCCACCCTTATGCTGCATATCCTCTATGAATTACCAATTAATATGCACGGTACGAGGATAACAGCCACGACCTGCACATCCGGCTTCATGCAAGAGGAAGAAGATACATCTGACTTCTCCGTCCCATTCCAAATCTCATGGTCAACGCGTAATATACGGCGCAAGAATCACTGGCGACATTGGTTGTTCAGTCCTAGGTGATATAGTTCTGAACAGTGGTGTTCCAACTGTCAAATTTAATAGATTAACTAATCACCCTGGATCAGTAATCGATAGTGCTCATTATTATTGAAAATAGTGTTTTCTGACCTTTTTCAAATGCAGGTGAAGACAACACTGGATTTGTAAAATACTTTATAGAAAATAAACAAAGGACATGAGCAAGTGTGAACTTGCATTTTATGATTGCAAGATTATGCGCTCACGGTCTTCGAGTCAGTATAAGATCCAAAAACTAAAATCAGCATCATTGGTCCGGTAAGGACTAATGTTTAAAGAAGCAATATGCTTTTATGCATAAGTAATGTGATGCACGTTCTACACGCAATTCCCGGGAATAACGTTGTCCTAGAGTTTGGATTCTGGAAATGGTTACTTTGGAATGTGTGGTCCTTTTAGATAAGTTTCATAATTGTACTTTTATTAGAGTTTATGAGTGGTTGCAGACATCACATATGTAGGAGTAAAGTATAAATACTTATGACATACCAGTTAGGATTACTTATATAAGAGTTCTTATTTAAAGTGGCAAAAAGGATAACCTTCGAAGAAAAGGTTTCTCTTCTAAGGTCTAAACAAGCTTTGTGGTTAGTTAGTGGTGGTTGATGTTATTTGTTTGCTCAAATGGTTTGGCTTGAGTTGCTTTCTAATTTAACTACTTCAGACCAAAGTTAACTATAAAACATATAGTAATGCTTATAGTGTTGTATTAAGATTGTGTAGACTAAAGTTAACTTTAAAACAAAGATGATTTTGGGAGTATAATACTTATATCATTTGTATCTAGTGTAGCTGAAATGTTTTCTTTAGGTTACTTAAGAATGGTCATTCATTTTACTTGGATAATGGTTTCTTGATTTGATTATGGCATAATAGCATTTATCCTTTTACAGATGAGTGAGTATAGTTTATAATCTAAAACATACTATTACTTAACTAGTTATGGGTTTATATAATGTGGTGGTAGTTTTTGCAATTAGGTAGTTAATATAGATAGAAAAGGTTTGGTGTATTCATAAATTGTTCTTTAAGGTTTTTATTATAAATGGAAATCTATTTAGAATAAAATCTTGATTTATGGTTGAAGATAATTTGATAAGAAAAAATGTTTATAATGTTTTAAACCATTATGATCTTATATTATTAATATTAAAGACTAATAATCCCTCCGATCCATATTACTTGTCGTTGAAATGGATGTATCTAGCACTAAAACATGTCTAGATACATCCATTTTAGTGACAAGTAATATGGATCGGAGTGAGTACTATTTATTAGATTTAATTGACTCTTTTATGAAATATTAACAAATTTTATTCATCCTTATATGAATTGTTAATAAAGTAAATAAGTTTAAATTTGAGTTATTAAAATATTTGAATTTATATTTAATTCAAAAGTATAATATTAGATTTTTATCATGTAGATATTATTTTTGTGATCATTTTGGTATAACACATTTATTTTTGTGATTAAATAATAATAAGATATGATTTTTATAATTCTTATTATTTTAGAATTACTAAATAGATAATAAGTATTTACTTAAGTGAAATAATAATACATAATTATAGTCTTATATTGTAATTAATACTTTTCCAAGATTTTTGGTATTTTATTTATGTTTTTTAATATTTACCACTATTAAAATATAAAATATCAAAGCTTTATTACATATAAAACTTTTATTAAATAATATTTATTTAAATAATCATCATAATAATATTTGATAATAAGTTTAAGTTGTAGATTTTATTTTTCTAAAATTTTTCATATATTATACATATTTTCTGAGTTATAAATCAAAAGTTATTAATTAAACAAAATTTAATCATTTATTTGATTTCTGGAATATTATTATTAATTGGATTATAACATTTTATTTATTTCCTAACGGAAAATACTTTTTACACCACGCTTAGAGCTAGCCCCAGTCAAGGACAAGTGGGCCATTGTCCACCTCAGCTCTCAGATGAAAGAAATGCATTAGTTACTGACCCCGCACTTACCCCCAGTCAATGACATATGGGCCCTAGGCCAGGTCATCAGCCACGTTAGCAAAGACCAGTCAAACTAGCTGACGTGGTGCGATCATGACATCACGATGGTGTCAGCATCACCACCGCCGCCAGAGGTTGGTCGCCGGCGACTATCTACTGCACCACAACAAGCGAAATAGATCTAGTTCACATTAGTGCAACCTACTGAACCTAATAGTGGCAGCGCCGCTCGGAAATGGTCATCGGAGGGTCATCGGCGATGAGCTACCGCGGCGACCAGCGGCGGTGCTCAACAAAACTAGACCTACGGTGCGAATCAGCAAACGAAACTAGGGTCCAGAGATGCGTAATCTTACCATGATGACCATAGAGCGGTCGACGGGGATAGGCGCGGTCGGAAATGAGCTTCCCAACAAGGATTTCGACGAACTGTTGTGAAGGGGAACGACCAAATTCACCCGCTCCAGTGCTCCCCTTGATGCAAGCTTCTACCCAGAGGATCTACGGAAGAACTACTAGGAAAATGGCTATAGGTAATCACCACATCCGTGGCTCACATGGTTGAAGTTCCCCACGGCTAAAACAGGCGTGGCTCACCTATGGGCAGTGCCCTACTAGTAACTAGAACAACCGTGGCGCACATGACCGTAGTGCGCCACAGATATGTGTGGGCCAGGGCCCTGTTGGCCGCACGCCAGACATTCGTAGCGCGCATAGGGTAGGTGCGCTACGGTTGTTAGTGTCAACCATGGCGCACATGGAGGGGGTGCGCTACGCCTAAGCGCATGCCCCTCTCTGCTGTGAAACGGACATACACATCCCTGGCGCACTATGGCATGTGCGCCACGGATGTTAATAATCCCTGTGGCGCACTAGGGCCGAGTGCGCCACGGATGTGGCGATTTTTTTTTGGCAGCTCCACTTTATGTGCACATGTGTGATCATCCACCACCCCACACTTCACTTTCCCCTTCTTCTTCCTCCTTAGATCTAGTCGGGATCTTCTCCTTCCCACCCCAATTTCTCCACCCATTCACCATTTTTAGCATGTAGAACTTGCCTTGGATGTTACATAAGTAATAGAGGAAGGTCTCCGGTCTCTCACCTCCTTCTCCGGTCTCGCGCGCACCTCTCCTTTCCATCTTTCTCGTGATTGGTCTCTCATCTCGGTAAGTTGTCCATGTAAGGATGTGTTCATGTGTATATGGATGATATGCTCATATGTATGTAGATGATCGATGCTCATGATGTGTGTATGAGAGGATCGATGGTCATATGTGTGTGTATATGGAGAGTATATATGATGCTCATGCATGTGTGTATGGAGAGGATAATGATATGTTCATGTGTGTACGGATCTCGGTCTCTCTCTTGTGTTTGTATGTGAACAAGTTGCCATTTGTTTTGCCAAAATGTTGATTCATTTCCATTTTAGCAAGACTTTGGCATTTCGCAAAGGTCCTAATTTTAGGATAGGTCATGCCAAAATTTTCTATCGACCATTGCATGCATGCATTCATTATGTGGTTCTAATAGACTTCTAATTATACCGTGTACACCGTGTAGGCAAAAATGGTCCGCATAATGAGCGAAGGCATTGTGGCTAGATTTTTGAAATGTGCGACGGCCAACATGATACGAAATAACAAGACGGATATAAGATGTCCGTGCAGAAGATGCAAACTCAACTGGGTGATCAACCCAGATTCCAGGAATCTGCAAGCGCACCTGCTCCGCCATGGTTTCATGGATGGATACACTCGTTGGATAAGCGATGACGAAGACGATGGAGACGGTGAAGGTGGCCAACACGACGATGATCATCATCACGGCGAGAACGGGCGAGATGATGAAGAGTCTCCTGGAGATGGTGAAGGTGCGGAAGCAGACCGGGATGATGATGATCTAGATGCCGGAGGAGGAGACGATGGAACAACGTCAGGCTGGGTGCGGGACCCTTATGTGCAAGAGCTGCTTCTCAAGCAGACGAGTAACGCCAGGGCTGCCGCTAGAGAGAAAGCCAAGATTGCGCAACTTGAGAAAGACTCGGTTACTCCATTGCATGAAGGATGCAGGCCCGATGATACCCGGTTGAATGTAACGCTCAAGGCTATGGAGATGAAGGCAAAACACAAATTGAGCGACGCAAGCTTCGACGATATGATGGCATTCTGGAACGATCGTCTCCCGGAGGGGAACACATGTCCAACTAGTATCGAGGACGCCAAGAAAATCGTCTGTCCTCTCGATCTACCGCACATTAGATATCACGTATGCATCAAAGATTGCATCATTTATTAGGGCGAGGACGCGGAGAAAACCACATGTCCGGTGTGCGGCGTGAGTCGATACAAGAAAGGGAAGAAAGCACCTCGAAAAGTGGTATGGTACTTTCCTATCACTCCTCGTCTGCAGCGCTATTTCGTGGACCCTAAGGAAGCGAAGCTCATGCGATGACATGCGGAAAGGAAGAAGCTAGGAGATGATGGTGACCCCGAAAAGGATGAGCGACGCACCCTTCAGATGAAAGCCAGTGGAAAGCATTGGACCTCGAATTCCCAGAATTCGGTGGAGATTCGAGGAATATCAGGCTTGGTGCGAGCACCGATGGACTCAATCCGTTCGTTAGCCAGAGCAGCACGCACAACACTTGGCCCGTGTTTGTATGGATGTACAACCTCCCTCCATGGTTGTGCATGAATAAGAAGTACATACAAATGCGTATGCTAATTCAAGGGCCGAAACAACCTGGTACCGACATCAATTTGTATCTCGGGCTGTTGAAAGAGGAGCTAGCCACATTATGGGAATCTGGAGCCAATACTTACGACGCCGTCGCACAAGATTATTTCACTATGAGAGCCACGTTGGTCACTACGGTGCAAGTCTATCCAGGTTTCGGGTATATCTCGGGGTAGGTTATCCAAGGATTCTGCGCATGCGTTAGGTGCATGGATAACACAAGCTATCTCCAACTAGAGAAAGATCCAGGGTCATCGAAAACCGTGTTCATGGCGCACCGGAGGTGGCTCGGCAAGAATGATCCATGGAGAAAACGTGGAGACCTGTTCGATGGCAAATCCGAGACCCGAGGAATCCCAGAGTGTAAGAGCAGCGAAGAAGTGGAAGAGTTGCTGAAAAACTGGAAAGATTATCCTAAGCCTGGAAAGAAGCGAAAGAGGCAGCAACAAGACAAGCCGCTGATGAAGGTATGGAAAACAAGGTCTGTTTTCTAGGAGTTGCCATTATGGAAGTTTCTCCGCACGCCTCATAGCCTCGACATCATGCATATCACGAAAAAAGTGTGCGAGAGTCTGGTCGCCACCATAATCAACATGCCAGATAGGACAAAAGATGGTCCGAAAGCTAGGCACGACCTGATATGCTTAGGTATCCGGAAGGAGCTTCACGGAGGACGCACTACTCCTGATGATTAGGAAGATGACGATGATCATGAGTCGGAGATGACACAAGGTCGTCGGAAGGGTAAAAATTTCAAGAAGAACGAATATTACTACCCTCCTTCTTGCTTCACTCTAAGCCAGGATGAGATCAAACAGTTTTTCAAGTGCCTTCTAGGAGTCAAATTTCCTTACGGCTACGCGGGCAAGATAAGCAGATACCTAGACGAGGCGAAGCAGAGGTTCAGTGGCATGAAGTCTCACGACTGTGTCGTGCTAATGACGCAGGTACTTCCGGTCGCATTAAGAGGGATAATGGACGAGCACGTCCGTGAAACGTTATTTGTCCTCTGCAAGTTTTTCGACGTCATCTCTAGGAAGTCGATTGGCATGAATCAGCTCGGGAGGCTACAAGAGGAGATCGTGGTGATACTATGTGAGCTTGAGATCTACTTCCCACCCGCATTCTTTGACATTATGGTGCATCTGCTGGTCCATGTTGTGGAGGGCATCGTACAACTCGGGCCGATATTCCTCCGCAGCATGATGGCGTTCGAAAGGATGAACGGACACATCAAAGGATACGTTCGCAACAGGTCCCGTCCAGATGGAAGCATAGCCAAGGGCTTTCTGGCCAAAGAGTGCATCTCTTTCTGCACGAATTATCTAGACATCGAGAACCCTGTCGGTCTTCCCGTCAACAGGCACCTTGGCAAGCTCGACGGATCTGGTCACCGAGAGGGTCGTCGCATACTGCATCCAGACTTCGATTTTCGATGCGCAGACTTTGATCGAGCAAACCTCGTCGCTCTACAACATTTAGAACTGGTCGATCCTTGGGTACAGAAGCACAAAAGGTTAATCGAGAAGAAGTACAGTGACCGGGGCATACAGAGGATGCAGGGAGAAATAATCAAAGAGAACAACTCAGATTTCACGCGTTGGTTTAGGTAGACGATCCTTTATAATCGCCCGCGATCGCATTCTTCTGACACGGAAAAGATCATATTCACCTTGTCGCAGGGACCGATGCAAAACCCGGTGACCTATCAGGCGTATGATATCAACGACTACACATTCTACACGGAGGAAAAGGACAACAAGTGTGATTATCAGAACTCAGGCATAACGTCGGAATTCTACACCGATGACAACGTGAAGGAAAGATTATATGGAAGAATCGAGGAGATCTGGGAGCTCGACTACTATGGATAAAAGGTGCCGATGTTCCGTGTCAGATGGGCAAAGAGCGTCAAAAGAGAAGACCGGTATTTCACAACCATGGTTATACCCGAAGCAGCCAAATCCAAGGCCGTCAGTGCGAATGTGGCCGCGAAAAATGAACCGTGGGTACTGGCAACCAAACTGGACCAATGTTTTTTCATTACCGACCCGACAAAGCCTAGCCGTGTTGTCGTGAGGAGAGGAAAAAGAAACATCATCGGAATGGATGGAGTCGCCAACGAGCAAGACTTTGACCAGTACGGCGATCCAAAGATTGAAGATGACGACGACTACGATGCATCAACATACATCACAAGAAGAAAAAGGACAACCCTACCCAAAAAAGGTAGCCCGCTCGAAAGAAGAAACATTAAAGTGCCGGGGCTAAATTATTCAACCACGACAAAGAAGGGAAAAAAGATTGTAAAACGCTAGCTCAAAAAATATTGTAAAACGCATGGTCGAAAAAGATTGTAATATTCATTGACAAATTATTATGACATATTTGAATCATATTTAATTTGTACCACTTTTATGACATATATTATCACTTTTGGGCATTTTTGGAATATTTAAAAGTATTTTAAAAACAAAACAAAACTTTTGTAGCATATATCACCACTTTTGGGCATTTTTTGGAACATTTAAAAGTATTTTTAAAATAAAAATAAAAAATGTGGGCACCAAGATTCGAACCTGGGTGCTAACAGGTTTAGAATAGAGCAGTGGGCGGAACCAGTGGGATAAGGCAGTGCTAGTGTTAGCAAAGGGGGTGGCAGCCCTCTTATCTGACTAGTCCTACCCACTTAGGTGTAGCGCACCCTGGCCAAGTGCGCTACGGATGGCCAGGGTGCGCTACGCCTAAGTGGGTATGACTAGTCAACAACTCGCCACGTCGTCGTCCCTACCCATCCCCATCGTCCTTAGCCGCATCCCATCCCCATCGTCCTCAGCCGCATCTCCACCGCCGCATCCGCATCGACGCCACCGCCACCGCATCCCAGCCATGCCAGGAGGAGGAGGAGGACACCTTGCCCGTGCTCTCGAGGAGGAGGCCGTGCGCTCGAGGAGGAGGAGCCCGCCGCCGCACACGCACCGTAGCTCGAGGAGGAGGCCGCTGCTGCTCGAGGAGGAGGAGGCCGTGGAGGAGCCTGCCGTCGTCCTCATCTTAGAGGTGAGCCTCGCCCCTCCCCTCTCTCCCTCTCTCGCCTCTCTCTGCATCCATTCCTGGATTAGGCCATGGATTAGGGTTAGGGTTCAGAGGATTAGGGTAGCAGTAGCTAGTGTTAGAAGTAGCTAGTGTTAGCAGTAGATAGTAGCTAGTGTTAGCAGTAGTGTTAGGTTAGCAGTAGTGTTAGCAGTAGTGTTAGCAGTAGTGTTAGCAGTAGTGTTAGAAGTAATGCTAGTGCTAGTAGTAGTGTTAGGGTAGCAGTAGTGTTAGGTTCAGAGGATTAGGGTAGCATTAGTGTTACCAGCAACTAGAAAATAGTGTTTTCAAAGTTTAAATGTTTTCAGAGGATTAGGCTTAGGCATTGATTCATTGTAGATTTAGGTTGATTTAGGTTTAGATTTAGGTGGACAGGCCGGAAATTTAGTTCAGTACTAATTTTTTTAGGTTTAGGTTGATTTGATGATGTTTAAATTCCATTCAGTCATGGATATGATGGTACAGGTGCTGCTGCTGCTTCTGTTACCAGTGTCCAGGTAGTAGTAGCTTTGCTAGAAATGGATGGTGTGTTATTGGTAGTAGTAGCCTCTGACAGTGATCAAAGTAATTAGGCTACTAGTAACAGAGCAAGTCTTGTTCCATGGCCAAGATCAGTACTAAATGTAGTTGATAGAATGTTTTGTCTGTATTTTGTACATCAAGCATTATAGTTAGTAGTAGGAATTTATAGTTAGCAGTATAGTTAAGCATTTATGCTTGCTGAAACCTGAAACTTTTGTACTGGTACCATCTTCGATTAAATTCTTGTAGGAGACCAGAAAAAAAACATGTATATGAAAACTGTGCATAACCTGACATGTTTTCCCTTGGCAATATTTCAACTTTTTCCTGGAAATGTGTTAGAAGTTGTGAGTTCCTAACCAGCAGCTTTGACCTGTGAAACAAAGAAAAAACCCTGTCCATGTGAGTGATTTGTGGAGATAAGATCAGTAGATCAACCATTTGATGTTCCAAGAGTACCTCTTCATCTCCATCAGACTTATTTACAGTGTCAATGAGATGATTTTAATTCTGCAAGCACATGGCACATGTTATATATAGTATAATATGATTTTAATTCTGATTTTATATTTACAGTGCTTGATGTTTTATGACAGTGAGGTTATTGACAGTGCTTGATGTGTTGTTGACAGTGTTAAAAGTTTCAAATGTTCCCGAGTTTTTTTGCACATGTTACTGCTGTTATTGCTGTTATTGCTATAGAACTTGAAATTGTGCTTGTGCTTGTATATGAAGCACTTTATTATGTCGTGTATGCAGGTTCTTGTATGAAATGAGTCCCGATTTTTGCCGGAATGTTGATTTACTTCCGTTTCGGCAGAAATCGGGCACTCCTAGTTTAAGAAAATTAGCAAAGGTCATGCCGGATTTTTCCGTGCATTTAACCAATTATTTGTTTTTTATTAGTGCAAAGATGTGTGAAAACGACGAGGCTGGATGTTCTAAGCGCATCAGCGCTGAAGGAGAATTGAGACCACCAAATAAACAATTGACATTCTGGGAGGCGGCCCAGCGGCTAGAAGACGATGAAGAATACCATACTTCGGAGAGCGAGGATGATGAGATGGAAGACACGGAGGAAGAAGCCGAAGGAACGGCGGATGATGAAACCACTGATGGTGGAGAGGGAACAGAGAGTGGTAGCAATCCTCCTAAGAAGAAGAAGAAGCCGAAGGACCTGCGCCCGAACACAGTCGGCACCGTTAGGGAGGAAATTACCGAAGTGAGCCCATCAGGGGTTCCTTTGGAGCCCGCCCTTGTCGTCAAAGGGTTCGGTGGGAAAGTGGCGGCGATCACCCGGACAACCATCTCGATCAACACTGAGAATCTCCTGCATAAAGATAATGGCCACTTGTGCACACTCCTCTTCGAGAAGCTGCACGCAAGATACAAGTTCCCCGCTAAGTATCAGAACACAAATTATCATGGGAACAAAGTAAACAAATCCGCCCTCACAAAGATGAGCACCGCCCTGGCCAGCTGGAGAACCCGGATAAAGAAGAAGATCTATAAAGGAGGCAAAAGTCTCGAGGTGATCCAGAAGATTGACCCGCAGATCACCGAAGATCAGTTCCGGGAGTTCAAGGAGAGGTGTGAATCCGAAAGAGCCCTGGCCAATAGTAATCGGGGAAAGGTGTTGCAGGCGATGAATATAGGTCATCACCATCTCAGATCTAGTGGATACAGAACCGCGGAGGCCAAATGGAATAAGGAGGACGAAGAGTATAGATCCAAGGGGATAGAAAACCCCTTTGCGAAATTCGAACCCGGGCAGGTTCGAAACTTCATCAGGGCCCGTTACCATGTGGACCCAAAAACCAAACAACTCACCGTGGATCCTGCGGTGAAGGAATTCGAGGAAATTGTGGTAAGTATAATCTAATTACCGTGGATCAACTTGATTGTAATCTAATCGATGATCTAAACGATTCACTGTTACTTCTTCTGCAGGAGGAGGAAATTGTTGCTAGTCATGGATCCCAGGGTTCCTCATCCCAGGGGTCGACGGCGGCCACCCGGTGGGATAACCCTTTTAACAGGGCGATGAACCGGGCCAAGAAAATAGAGCTGGTTACGAAGAAGCCATCGTCGGCTGGCCGTCTGGCCGGCCTCGGGGGTAAGAATTGGGTGGATCATTTTGGTCCACCGCCGAGGACGCATGTGGCGTTGTCAGGAAGGAGCGAGGAGGAAAACCGCGAGGTTCAAGAACTTAAGGAACAAGTGGCGCGGATCCCGCAGATCATCCAAGACAACCTGGCAATCACCCTCACGTCCTTCTTGCCTACCTTGGTGGAGTCAATAGCGAACTGAAGTGCGGGTGGTCGAGTAGGGCCGTGCCCGATTCCAAGCATGGTCAGCAGCCACTCGAGCAACGCGGCGCCAACGAATCAGGTGAACAACGTGTTCGTGAATCCGCCCGCTAGCACCACGGTGCCGCAAGTGTTGGTGACTCCCCCGGCCATCACCGCGGCGCCGGAATACATGTTGGTGCCCCCTGCCATCGTCACGGCGGCACCGGAGCTCCAAGCACCCATCGGTAGGGAGAATACACCGGCGGCCAGCACCGCGCCATCAAGCAGCCCTTCTGTCTCTTGCACGCCCGTCACCGTATGCAGTGCGTCGACATTAGCCGATCTCGATGCCATCACGGTAAACAAATTGCTTTACCACCTTTCACGCCATCTATTACTCTTATGGCATCTCTGACGACGCCGTACATGTTTTCCGTAGACGGATGTTCCTTGCACTCTCTTATGCTACGTGAACAACGAGCTGAGGGATGTTGCCAAGGGTACCATCGTTCAACCCTTGCAGCGCATGTTCCACTCAAGGCCGATGCCAGATAGCGTGCACAGGTTTAAAATTTGTCGGGTGCTAAGGGGCTGCGACGACCTGGAACCTCCCATTCAACCCCCAGGAGCGGATGAAGAAGAGCCGGCTGTCCTCAGAACTTTCTTCGGCTTATTCTTGCTATGGCCAAAGAGCATGATCGTTTGGGGACGGCGGGGGCCATCACGCCACAGACAACAACACCGTCTGTCGTGCCAGCGAGCGGTGGCTAGGCCCCCTTACTTCCCTCGCCGTCACCTCCACGCGTTGGTCGGATGATCATGTTGATGATATTCACATGGAGCAGGATCCGGCCGCGGACGACGAAGACTGGAATGATCACTTCTTCAACACTCAGTTTAGCAACGAAGACCTAGATGGTGGCCCCACAGAGAAAGCCACTATCACCAAGCGTTTGTTTGGTTGTCAGGAGACGCCTCCAGCTTGCGCCTTTACAGAGCCACCAGCTGATACAACCAACCGGCTATTTATTCTAAGCCCTGACACACTACATAGGGTGTCTGATGCTCAGATTGCGGTGCCTGCCCGCTCTCCAAAAGGAAAAAAGGGCAGCAAAAGAAAATCTAGCAGCTCGAGCCAGCCGGTGGCGTCAACAACTGCAAATCCGATCAGGTTTCGGGACGGGCCACCAAGACCCGAGGGTATTATGTGGAGGATTCATGTGGCGGGTGAGCCCATGCTACATAAGAATTTGTGGAAGCTCGCCAGTTCGGAACTGCAGAGTGTGCATGACGGCGTGTTGACGATAGAGAGACGCCTTCTATCGGAGAAAGATCCCTCGCACCCGGTATTCGTGGTTAAGGTGCCACCAGGATTGGGCTTCCTCGACAATGCCCCTACGGATCTGTTCTTCCTGCGGTTCGACGACATCTTCAATATGTTCCACCTATACCCGATGCACTATACCATGGTCCGTCTGTTTTCTCTCAGCCTGGCCATGCAGATCATTAGAGAGAACACACCGGGCATCGCTATAGTGGACCCCTACTACATGCGTGATGGCTGCTTGGGTTCCCCCGCTGAACGACGTATCGTGGCCTCATACCTAAAAATAATCGTCGTGGCGAACAAGACAAAGGAATACATTCTCGTGCCTTACTTTCCCGAGTAAGTCGTTATTCACTCGCCACCGTCGATTGACTTTATTAGATTATCATCATTCTTTTTTCAACACATTCCATTTGAATTTTTTGCGCAGAGATGAACACTGCTCGCTTATCTCCTTATTGCCGAAGCATTCCCACGCCACGTATTTCGACTCGGGGAGTCTAGAAAAAAAGAAAAACTACGACAAGATCAAGGAAGTTCTGGATGATGCTCTCACTGGCTTTGCCTCGATGGAAGGCACCACCTTCATGCGTATGAAGGTCAAGTTCGGCAGGCACATCTTCAACCACGTAACGGAGTTCCCCTGCGTGAAGCAGACGGAAAACAGTAAGAAGGAAGCCTACTACGCACTCCATCACATGAGGGCGTTCCTACTTGACCAGCAAAATTCTACGCTGCGAGATCATCTCAAACAGTGGGCCGAAGCAAAGGCCAAGATCACTGATTCAGATATTAGACAAGAGATGTATCGCATCCAGTAGCAGTTTGGGAAAATCATCTTTCGTGATGTCATGACTTCAGGGGGATCTTCTACGGAGGAAATATCCCGAATAACCATGACATAGAAGATCGCCAAGAGATGCAGGGTGACTATAGGAAGTTCATGACGAGACAAGGCGTCCTCCCGTTCCCTAAGCTGAGCCAGAAGGCTTGATCTTGGCCTAGTTGTAGTTACAAACTATAGATGACCTTTGTGTGTGTGTGGACAAGTGTACATGCTACTACACTTATCTTATTAGGTTTATGAATCATCGCTTACTTCTTTTGCTTATTATTATTATATATCAATCAATGCTTGGTTTTTTTGCTTACTCTTTGGTCCTTTGCTCACTTTGGTCCTTCTTTTTTTCCTTACTCTTTTTTCGAGAATAATGCCGATGATTGAAATGTCGTGGCACACTATATATGTGAATGTGATATGATGGGATTGTGAGCCTTGTGATATGCACAAGTCCAGGTCTTGTGCATCCTACTTGGCTCACGGTTCCATCGTAGCATATTCCTGTGTCCAATGACCTATGTATATATATGAGGCATTCTTTTCGAGTTATTTTTGTCTTTTTTGAGAATAATACCGATGATTGAAATGTCGTGGCACAATATATATGTGAATGTGCTACGATGGGATAGTTAGCCTTGTGATATGCACAAGTCCAGGAATTGTGCATCCTACTTGGCTAACCGTTCCGTCGTAGCATATTCCTGTGTCCAACGACCTAGCTAGTTATATATGAGGCATTCTTTTCAAGTTACTTTGGTCTTTTTCGAGAATAATGCCGATAATTGAAATGTCGTGGCACAATAGATATGTGAATGTGCTACGACGGGACTGTAAGCCTTGTGTTATGCACAAGTCCAGATATTGTGCATCCTACTTGGCTTACGGTTCCATCGTAGCATATTCCTGTGTCCAACGACCTATGTATATATATATGAGGCATTCTTTTCGAGTTACTTTGGTCTTTTTCGAGAATAAGGCCGATGATTGAAATGTCTTGGCACAATATATATGTGAATGTGCTGCGATGGGATTGTCCGCCTTGTGCTATGCATAGGTCCAGGTGTTGTGCATCCTACTTGGCGAACAGTTCCATCATAGCATATTCCTGTGTCGAACAACCTAGTTATATATGAGGCATGCTTTTTGAGTTTGGTCTTTTTGATTTAGGAGTACTTTCTATAAGTGTATCTTCATATGCGACTTTAATTATATATGTTTTTTTCAATCATCGGTTAATTATTATTGTCAACTTATAGATGACGTGGTACGTCGTGTACAAGGGACGGGTTCCCGGAGTCTACGATGATTGGGAAGACTGCCGGAGACAGATGCACCGTTTCAGCGGCAATAGCTACAAAGGGTACAACACTATGGCGGACGCGGAAGCTAGATACACGCGCTATCTAGCGGGAGTTAGGACAAGGAACCGGATGAAGACCTACACCTTCGTCGCGCTGGTGATCATGCTTATCTTCTTTGGTTGTTTATCCCGCGTTTGTGTCTAGCTAGTTTAGATGTCTAGGCGAGCTTCCGAGCTCTAACTTGTTCGATCAACACATGTATTCGCATGTCACCAACTACTTTGTAACTTAATCGAAACAATGTAACTTATACTATGTATTCATGTATGAGACTTATCTATATGTATTTGTTTCAATATTGTTTTTCAAATTATGTATTTATATATATAATTGTATATCTTGTATCTGTGTGTGTATATCTGCCTGTAATATTATATATAATCTGGCTCGGAAATAAAAAAACACCTGTGGCGCACATGACCTAGCTTTTGTGGCGCACTATGTCTAAAGCGCACCTCAGAAGCTTAGTGGCGCACTGGGAAGTGCGCCACAGAAGATCCTACGTGTAGCGCACCTGCCCACATAGCTATGGCGCACTAGCAGGTGCGCTACGCCTATCTCGACATAACCGTGGCGCACCAGGCAGTGCGCCACGGCTAGAAGATAGCCGTAGCGCAAGGCCCGTGGCGTACCCCTAGTGCGCCACAGATGATGTTTACAGGTGCGCCACGAACAGCCTTTTTCCTAGTAGCGAAGGCGCTTGTCCATGACGGATCAGAATGGTGTGGGGAGATGTGGTTCGACGGCGATAGGTGGCTCCGGTGAGCTAGGGTTTCGGTCTCGTTTGTATTTGAGAGGATAAGGAGGAATTGGAGATAGGGATGGAGGCAATGCGTCGCGGTGGCTTTCTTATCCCCTCCTGGCAACAACGACAAGTATCTTGGAGCAACGACGACGATGAAGGCATCGGGCGGCGGCGAGCTCCGCCAGCGAGCTGCCTGTGTGCGTGACGATGACGACGATGCAAATTTTGCGGATAACCCCTTGGCAATTTCTTTAGCTCAACCCATAGTCCTCTCCTGACCCCACTTGTCAGTCACAGACGAAAAAGGACTGGGCTGGTTACTCGACTGTTGTGGGCTGCACATAGGCATTAGATAGGTGTAAGTGTGTTGGGCTGCGGCCAGGATTGGTTTTTATTTGTTTTATCCTTTTTCTATTTTCTGTTTTCTTATTCAGATTTGAATTTGATATATATATTTTGAACTTCTCTTTGCAGGATTCCTTTGTTGGACTATTTCAATAACACTAAAACATGGTTAGTATTATTTCTGAATCTCTTTATTATATGTATCTTATTATATTCCTTGTATTTTTATTAATATATGAACCCCTTTTGAATATTTGTAAAATCTGTTCCTATTATTTTATTTTCCTCCTTTAGTTATGGATTTCTTGAATGATATATTTTTATTTGTTTATAACTTAACTTTAGTGAGCTCATAGTTTGAATAGAAACTTTATATATATGTATAATGATCCTATACCATTATTTGATACATGAAATATAAAGACATTGATATGGTGATTATTACTCCAATTAATTTGGAAAATGGCAATGTATATATTCTATTGTGATAAACAAAGAAGTTTAGGGTTTTGAATTATGAGTATTACCCTTGGCTTTAGGGTTTTGTAAAAGCTTAGATTCCTTTTAAGAGTTAAGATTTAATAACTAAGCATATTTCCTTATGTATATATTATTGGATGAAATCTCCCTTTTTAATAGAAAGTTATAATTAGAGTGTTTTATAGAAGTGAACTTCTATAAAAAAATATACTTAGGCACATATAGTTATGATGGTTGAGATTAACAGAGATATGCTTATGTAATTTGTTATAGGGAAATATTTCTATAAAGTGTTATAAGCATCAGATGATGGATCAACAGTATGAGATGGATATTATGTTTGATTTGAGATGTAGAGTTGATTGCTTAACCAGATTAGAATAGGATAATGATTTATACATATAATTATATTTCAAAATCTTGGATCTCTAATTAGGAATTCCTTTCCTAGATATAATACTTCTTCGTTTCCATCATCATGATTAATATGATGATCTTTACTTATTTAAATATTCTTATTCATATATCATTCTTCTAAACTCATGAATAAATCCAATGAGTTTGATACTCAAATAGTTCATAACTTCTTCATATCCATGCTTGATTGCACCTACTATTCTACTTTGGATAAATTTCCATCCAACCAGTAGTTCCTTCAACTTCACTCACAATCTTCCTTAATTTTCCATCGCTGATCTTTCTCTAAGGTTGATTATCTTTTAAAATGAATAACACTACTTCTAAAATCTATGCTATACTAGCTTTAATTGAATAATATCAGCCTATATTTACTTAACTCTCATGACTTACACTTCAATCCCTGAATTATATTTATGTGGTTTTCAGAGACTAATCTAGGATCACTTATCTCTACTAAGGTTCCAATCATGTTCTACCCACCAGTATTACTTATACTAAATATAAGCATTTAATATTGGTGGCCAAAGCATTACCATGATAATACTCTAATCATTTATTACTGAAGTTCTTAGTTGGCTAAGCAGAGCTTTATCAATCCTACCTTCTATTGTCTAGAAATTATCTTCTTAGTATCTTATATTGGTTTAAGGTTATTAATGGATTATGCCCTTATTAGAAGATTTAAGTAGATGTTCTGATAAGATCAAGTAATAGATCAAAGATTAATAGTTAAGGAATTTGTGAATCAATGGGGAATTATCCAACATTGATGAACAACAGATATTGAAATAAGTTCTATAAAGATTCTATAGGAAGAAAGATATCTATATAGTGGATGATCTTGACTTAATCTCTTTCCAACTCCAACTCATCAAAGGAGTTTTTAAGACTAGGTGTTACTATGATACTCAGGATGTATGCAGATGGGATTAAGATATAGTGGTTACATTCTTATTATTTGTTTTATATATTTAACTTGGTACTGATGAGTGATTATAATGAATATTATAACATGATGACCTAATGATCAAATATAATTCACATTGTATTAGAGTTCAACTTATAGTACATTTGATCTACCCTTAGATCAAATCTCTCTTACCCAAAATGAGACTTAACAAAGGTCTTATTGAAACTTATCGCAGTCAACTTGATGATCTACTTCAATTCCATCAAGATAAGAGAAGCTTCAATCACTTTGACATGTTTTGTTTAAAAGATCGAAAATTATTCGGATTTTCTATGCATGAATGCAATGCACACATCTGGGTTCGGTTTATTTCTAGGCTCTAATGCTGGGATGTTACACACTCTCCCCCTTAAAATAAACTTCGTCCTCGAAGTTCGCAACTCTCATGTTTCGGAGTAAGAAATTGTTTTGCAGTGGTTGCTATATTCCCCACTTCAAGATGACGATAATGGAATTAATTGGAGTATTTCATAACCTGATTAAATATCCTAATAAAATTATTTCTATCTAAACATTAAACTTTATTACTAATTTAAGTACAGTGTAGGGGTCTCCTTAAAGAATAATTTTAAGTTTCTATATACCCGTGTTAGTAATTAAAAGACTACCCTTCTATTACTATCATAACATAGTTGATACTGGTATTCCTTCCAAAATTGGATTTGAACTCATTTAGTCCATACCCATTAGAATTCTTATTCTCTTCCTATGTCTAATTAGAAGTTCTCTATTATCTCTTAAGGTTTACTTAAGAGTTGTTTATTTTAGAATTGATCAGTTAAATGTATCCTTTATCACTTTCAAACCTTTACCTTATTAAGTTTTAGATAATCTCCTAGTATTACTTATAGTACTTCTTCATCTTTCATTTATAGTGTTTACTCTCCCCCTTAGGGTTTACTAATAGTCTTTTAAATTGGCGGTGTAGCATTTATTGGCTTAATATCTAAAACGTGGGTCTTGGTTCAGTTTATACTTTACCTAATTAAGGTCTGATGAAAGATTGTACGGTGTATCCACACAATTGTGAATCTCCGAAGCAAATCTTTCAGCGTTATATGTCCCTTTACCTTAGGACATGATCTCTTGGATAAGTTTGACTTTGCGGAGTATCTTGATAGACGATCGCCTTTAAATTTTATCCTTCTTTAGGTCTTACTTAGGTTAGGCCAAATTTAATGCTCTTTATGCAACCTTTATGATAATTTGATTAACTATGTCAACCAATACCAGCTGCGGACAGAATACCGACTGTGGATTAGAATGCCGACAAGGGATTAGGTACCCAAGGCGGAACATTCTGAGTGGTAGGTATTATCTTACAGTTTCCGACCTATGATTTACATTCTCTCTGAATTGTCAGAGCTTGAATACCCTTTTGGTTATAAGGCATCATCTTGGTACTTTTTCTTGATACTTCCATGAACTTAATACAACTCTCCATTGACTTCTTAGCATCTTACCTATTTTGAATGAACTTTCAATCATATCTTGTTACTCCTTAAATCTCCTCCACCATGCTTTCTTCCAAAACTGACAAAAATGTGACTTATGTTCTATCTATTCCCCAAATGGTGTAAGTACCCCTTCTATCATGCTACATCCTTCAAGTTAATCTTCCTTATGATTTTCAAAACTCGTCACTCCCTTACACGAATTCCCCGTTTCTATCTAGATCTACAACATCAAGTAATAACTGGGTGTTACATCATGCATTTGCACACCTAATTAAACTTCATGTACAGATCTAGTCAATCAAGAAGAATCAAAAAGATCCAAAAGTCGATAAACAACAAAACATATACCATGTATTACACATAGGTTTAAATAATGTACAATTGTACTAGATGTTCCCACGGTTTGCTCCAAACCTATTTACACAACTATCTTACAAGAACCTCTTGCTCTTGTGGATATATCCTCACTTATTTCGGCAAACTCTTCAAACTACAATACGCATTACCCACTATATACATTATTCAAGCCCTCATCCCTTGGGATGTTGTTTCTCTCTCACTTTCATCTTCCTCTAGTGCTTCCTGGAGTTCCGTCCAGGATGACGTGAAGTCCTACGACTGCCTTCTGGAGCATAGGAGCATCCAGGAGGTGCGTATTCTTGATTAGAAGTACTGAGACTGAGATTAGTCATTGAAAAATGACTAGAGTTGGCGTAATCTTCCACTGAATAATCTGGGTTTTCCGGCAACGCCTCCTCATAGTAAGTTGGTTCCTTAGCTTTTTCTTGGATCCAGTCATATATATTGGTATAGTAGCTATTGGAGTACTCTTCTAAGTTGATTGGATTCGTATTACCCCCGTATGGTCCATAAGGCTCTCTATTGTTATAGTTGGTCTCTTCTTCAATACCTGTATCACAAGGTATAGGATTCCCTATGGTTTTACCTTGAGATTCTATTTCCCATCCATATTGGTTAGGCTCAGGTTTATTTGGAATAACTTTATTCCATTCCTATTGTTCGGAATTGTACTTGGTCCATATGTCTTCAGGTGGCTTGAAGACATTCTGGTAATAGGCATAATTTTTTGAGTTTGGGTCATCAAACTCAGTTTCTTCAAACACCTCTCCTGAAGGTATGTATTTGGGATGCCTAGCTTCTTTATCTATCTTCTTCCTATGAGCCATTGCTTTAACAGGATCAGTAAAATCCTCAGTGACCGTATCCAGCTCCTGAACTAAGACTTGGTGAGTGTTATGATAAGTGTTTAGCAAAGACCGATAACGATCCATATACTCTATAGCTAGAGTAGGTTCATCTTTGACTAAGGTAGAGTGATCTAACTCATGCTCTAAATTTGACTATAGCTAGAGTAGGATTTATGCTCTCGGATCATGGTTATGGCTGCTGCTACGGCAATCTGATATGCAGATGCCATGCACCTTGCCTCTCCTGCTGGCATTTCTCCCTTGAGTCCTAACTTCTTGGGTAACATGATCATGACACGGTATTTAGCCAATACCTGTCCATCATAGTAACTGTAAATCTTGACCAAAAGTCTTGATTCACATTCCAAACTCCATAGAAGTTGTCGGAGATTGTCTATCCAATCCCCTCCGTAGTCATCCAACGTTCTGTTCATTACTTGAACATTCCGGGGTGGATACCGAGGTGCCATGTGGAACTGTGGATAAGAAATTATCATCAGTCACATAGAGTTAAAACTCTTGGGTAATGATTGGAAATTGCAATCATATAAAAGAGTTACCGCACTAGTAACATAACAGGATTATTCTCAAGTGAATATCCCTCATATCACTAGAGAACTCTTCATTATTGCTAGGATGTGTCCTACAGGTTCTACCCATTTACTAGGTTTCCAACCTAAGGTCAAAGCATATGCTCTGATACCAACTGCGGTGACCCAGCATACCACTGCATGATGTAGTATAGTATAGTCGTTGACATAACACCAATGAAACACCGTTCACTAGTATTACATCCCTCAGAACGGCACAACATAAACACAGCGGGTGCAATACATGGCTTAAAGGTTACAACTCACTCTTTTAGATAAAATCCAGAGAACACTCTGGGTTCAAGAGAGAGAAAGACTTCTTACAGAGAAGAATCAAAAATAAACAACGCAAGAACGATTATACTATCAAGTCTAATATTCAGACTAAGAGGTTGGCATTGCTGCTATTGCAATGCACTACAGAATAAGGTTCTTTGGCTAGAGATAATATTCCTATCTAATCAATAACTTTTGTATTTGTAACACCGCGGTTCTGAAAAGACCGAGGCTTCTATGTGACATGCCAATCCCTGGATCGGTTCATTGGCCCACAATAGAATAAGATGAATAACATAGCAAAATATCCGTGTATCATAGATAACGAAGATCCAGAGTACCATTATTACAATAAAAGCTTAGCCCAAGGCTAGCTCAAATTATTCAGGTAGCAACATAAATAAAGCAAATCCTCCATTCTTCAAATTGCCCACAAGTGAACAAGTGCCGAGTGGAGTACCGTGGCCTATATCGATTACTCAGAATCGGAATAACCTGCAACATGAAGCGTAGCAGCCCCGAAGGGTCAATACATGGAATGTATGGCAAGTAGAGCTAGTAAAGGAGACAATAGTACTAACATCTACATGCATATTTGGCAAGTGGAGTTGTGTCTGGCTTGCATTTGCAAATACATTTGTCCTACTTTCATACACAGTTTTTGATTTTCTTTGAAAAGATCCCAATTAAGTTAACCCAAAAATATTAAAACAATTATGAAAATTAGAATGAGCGAGAAACATGTCATGGAATCAATATCAAGCAACTCAGTTGTCCATAACCGGGGACACGGCTAATCGATTAGATTATACACCCTGCAGAGGTTAGTACACTTTACCCATGTGAATTGGCCAGCCCAGCTCGTACAATCACTCTCATTTTGAGTGGTTATAGGGAGAAGTCCAAGAAGAGACTGTTCGGGAAGTAGCTCCTCAATCCCGACGCGCACCGGTCCAACCTACCAAAATTCTACATCTCTGGATACGCGGGTTCGAGTTACCACAACCTACTAAGTCCAACAAACCGCCCATTCCATTATTGGCACATGGTTGTACACGTAAGCTACACAATAAAGAAGCCAATCATTCTCTCTTGATACCTGGGTGCCTTTCCGCAATGAAACCACCAAAAATTATCAATACCATCACACCCAGGAGATTCATTGATTAAGTTGTTTTAGTTTTTACAAATCAATACTTTTAGAGACAAGTCTCAATGATGTAACCCAGCCCTCGTTCAACATAGCATGGCTAAGCACATCTACCAACGGTGGTTCATCTACAAGGAAGGCCCTACCACATAATAGGACATAGCATAGCGATAGTATCATCCTACACATGCAACTACAAAATACACGACAATGCATTGAAAATAGTAGGACGATATCATGAACAAAGTAGCATCTACTTGCCTTGGTTGTAGCGGTCGGAAGAACAATCCACAAATGAGCAAGCGTTGCACTCGTCACAATCTACACGATACAATTGCAATCATAAACAAACAATCCACATATACAACAAATATGATGCATGAAGGTATGCAAGGCAAGTGAGTTGGTGCTACAGATGCACCACATAATAGAAATCAGTAGAGGTGCTGATTGCATGCATGGAAAATAGTTTTAGCGCAAGGAAAACTATTTCGCAAAAAGTAATGCTCAAAACTAGAGCTAGAACTCAAATAATTCACTACCGGTAGTATACTGTTTGTAAAATCTTGGGAAAATTCTACCACATAGGCATCGCTGACTAGAAACAGTACCAACTGGAATTACTCAAAAAGGAATTATAAAACTCCCCGAGTAATTAAAACACTGCAGAAAGCCACTAGGCAGTTTCTGCAGAAGTATTTACTGTAGGCCTATCTTTTTAATTCACGAGGAGATTCCCCTCGTTCCACTGAATCCAGGGACATATCATACGCGATTTTTGGAGCTACGGATCTTTTTCTACGAATTAATTACTCCGAAAAGGCATTAACTAAATTGATTAAACTGTGCTAAATCTTACTGCAAAAGTCTGAACCAAAGGTACAGCAAGATTCTACACGACTTACTGAATCCACACATATTTTATATGCAATTTTTGGCCAAGCGGTTTAATTTCTACGCAATTTACAAGTTTCTACCGAAATCTGTCAACTAAAACGATTAACGAAATTAACCAGTCAACTGTGTCTGTTGACTGGTCAACGCGTCTGCTGACTGGGCGCTGACTGGGCGTCTGACTAGTCAACGCCTGAGTCTGACCGGTCAACGGCTGATCTGAACCACTGATCCGAGACCTAACGGCGGATGCAGGCTTACCGGAGACAAACGGCGAAACGAACTCCGGACGGTGCGGCGATCGGTTCCGGCGACGACGGTTACCTGCGCGGTAGGGGAAACGATCAGCGCACGGGTCAAGGTTGTCAACACGGCGCGCAAGACGGCGCACGGGCGTGCGTGTGTGCGCGCGAAGGCGCGCAGCGGCGCAGCGCGAGCGGCGGCCAGCAGCGGGCAGCGCAGCACGACGGGCAGGCGGCGTGCGCTGCAGCGGCAGCGGCAGCAGCGCTGCAGGCGAGCACGCGCGCAAGCAGCGGCTGCAGCAGCGCGCAGCAGGGGCGTGTGCGGGGCGCTGCAGGGGCAGGCGATGACGCGGCTCGGCGGCGGAGCAAGCGCAGCGCGGCGCTGCGAGCGGGAGGCGGCGCGTGCAGGGCGGCGGGGTCGCGGGCGCGAGGTGGCGATCGGCAGGCGGCGGGGTCGCCGGCTGCAGGCGGCGGGGATGGCGCGGAGGCGGCGGCGGCTCGCGGCCAGGAGGAGAAGGAGGCGGCGCAGCGGGTACCTGCTGGCGGCGGGGTGCGGCGATGGCGGCGGCGGCGGGAGCCTGGCGGCCGGCGGCGGCGTGGGCCGAAGGGAGGTGGCGCAGCGATCGAGAGGAGGCGGCGGGGTGCGGTTCCCGAGGGCGGGCGCGATCTACGAGGCGGGCAGGTGGCGGCTGCCCCTTTTGTGGGCCCCCACGTGGGTCCTAGTCCGAATCGGAACGAGATTGGAAAAGGACCCGGAAATCGGCCCTAAATTCGGACCGTTTTTCCGACGTTTCATAAAACGGCGATAACTTTTCCGTACGAGCTCCGAATCGAGCGATTCTTGCTCCTACGGTTTTGTATGGGAAAGCATGATGCAATGATATGAATGATATGCAAGACCAAATATAAGATTTGGGATGTGACAAGACTAATCCCCTTAAGATGAATCTCGTCCCCGAGATTCGGCGCGGCTAGCAAATAGGTGTGGGTAGTCCTCTCGGATGTCATCTTCACGCTCCCAAGTGGCTTCTTCTTTGGTGTGGTGGCTCCACTGTACCTTGCAAAACCTGATTGTCTTGGTACGGGTAGTCCTCTCTGCTGTCTCCAGAATCTTGACCGGCTTCTCCTCATAGGTCAAGTCGTTCTCAAGCTGAACCTCCTCTAGCGGTACAGTGTCTCTCAATGGTGTATCCACCATCTCCGGATGGCACTTCTTCAGCTGGGATACGTGGAACACGTTGTGAACAGCGGACAGAGCCTCTGGCAACTCCAACTGATAAGCAACTTCTCCTTTGCGTGCTAAGACCCGATACGGTCCAATAAATCGAGGTGCCAGCTTACCCTTAATTCCAAATCTCTTGATCTCATGAAGTGGCGACACTTTGAGGTATGCTCTATCACCTATCTCATACACCACTTCCTTGCGCTTGGCGTCAGCGTAGCTCTTCTGCCTTGATTGTGCTACCTTCAGCCTGTCCCTAATCAAAGCGACCTTCTCCTCAGCATCCTTGATCAAATCAGGCCCAAACAACTAGCGTTCTCCTACTCCATCCCATAGCAATGGTGTTCGGCACCGTTTCCCATATAGCACATCGAACGGTGACGTCTTGATGCTGGTTTGATAGCTGTTGTTGTAGGAAAACTCCGCATACGGCAAATTCTCATCCCAACTAGAGCCATGAGCCAAGGCGCAAGCTCTCAGCATGTCCTCCAAAATCTGATTCACCCTCTCGGTCTGTCCATCGGTTTGTGGGTGAAACGCTGTGCTAAACTCCAATCTAGTACCGAGTGACTCGTGCAGCTGGCGCCAGAAGTGTGAGGTAAATTGGGTCCCTCTATCAGATACGATACTCTTGGGAACTCCATGTAGGCACACAATTCTGTCCATATAAATCTTGGCCAACTTTGCACTCGTATAGGTTGTCTTTACCGGAATAAAGTGGGCTACCTTGGTCAACTGGTCGACCACTACCCAAATAGAGTCATATCCTGACCTGGTCCTGGGCAATCCTGTGATAAAGTCCATTCCCACTCTATCCCACTTCCAATCCGGCACAGGCAATGGCTGTAGCAGTCCTGCTGGCTTCTGGTGTTCCGCCTTCACTCGGCTGCACACATCGCATAGGGAAATATGCTTGGCGATATCTCCCTTCATGTTGTTCCACCAAAATCTGCTCTTCAAATCCATATACATCTTTGTGTTGCCCGGATGTATGGAGTATGGCGAGTTATGTGCCTCCTGCAAAATCAACTCCCTTACCTCCGGGTCGCTGGGCACACACAAACGATCTCCATACCACAAGGTACCATGCTCATCCTCGCGAATATCCTTTTCCCGATTCTCCTTCATCTTTTCCTTTATCTCCTCTATTTCCTTGTCTCCTACCTGAGCCTTCATGATCCTGTCCTGAAACGTCGGTTGGACTTCCATTGTAGCCAAGTATCCTTCAGACACTACTTCCAGTCTAAGGTCCTTGAATTGCTTGCACAAATCCTTAGGCAATTCACCAACTGTCAATCCATTAGCATAAACCTTCCGGCTCAGAGCATCTGCTACTACATTGGCCTTTCCTGGGTGGTATTGCAGATTCATATCATAATCCTTGATAAGCTCCAACCATCTCCTTTGTCTCATGTTCAGTTCCTTCTGTGTAAATATGTACTTCAGGCTCTTGTGGTCGGTGTACACATCACAGTGTTTTCCCATGAAGTAATGCCTCCATACCTTGAGCGCATGGACCACTGACGCTAACTCCAAGTCGTGTGTGGGGTAATTCCGCTCATGGTGCTTGAGTTGTCGCGAGTCATATGACACTACTCTCCCATCTTGCATCAGCACACTCCCAAGTCCCTGTCGAGAAGCATCGCAGTACACTTGGAAATCCTTCTGAAGATCTGGTAAACACAGAAGAGGCGCAGTCACTAGTTGACGCTTCAGTTCCTGAAAGCTGGCTTCACATACATCTGACCATTCAAACTTCCTCTCCTTCTTTAGAAGTTCGGTCATCGGCTTAGCAATCTTGGAAAAGTTTTCAATGAACCTCCTGTAATATCCAGCAAGTCCCAGAAAGCTGCGAATCTCTCCCGCATTCTTGGGTGCTTCCCACTCTGTCACTGCAGTCACTTTGCTTGGATCAACAGCGACTCCTTCTCCTGACACCACGTGTCCAAGAAACCCAACGGTATTAAGCCAGAATTCACACTTGCTGAATTTGGCATACAGCTTGTGTTCCCTCAGCTTCTCCATAATCAGTCGCAGGTGTTTCTCATGCTCAGCATCATCCTTGGAATATATCAGTATGTCATCAATAAACACCACCACGAACTTGTCCAAGTATTCCATAAATACCTTGTTCATCATGGTCATGAAATATGTCGGGGCATTCGTTAGTCCAAATGACATAACTGTATACTCATATAAACCATACCTAGTGGTGAAGGCGGTTTTTGGTACGTCCTCCTCCCGGATCTTCAATTGAAAGTAGCCTGATCGCAGATCAATCTTGCTGAACACCTTCGCTCCTTCCAGTTGATCAAACAAATCATTTATGTTTGGCAGAGGGTACTTGTTCTTGATGGTTACTTCATTCAGCGAGCGATAGTCCACTACTAATCTCTTACTGCTGTCTTTCTTCTCCACAAACAGAACAGGTGCACCCCATGACGACGAACTAGGCTGAATGAATCCCTTTTCCAGCTGCTCTTTCAACTGCTTCTTCAATTCCTTCAGCTCATCCACATCCATATTATATGGTTTCTTTGCTATTGGTCCTGTTCCCGGCATCAGGTCGATAAGAAACTCTACATCCTTGTCAGGTGGCATCCCTGGCAGCTCTTCCAGAAACACGTCGGGGTAATCCCTAATCACTGGCACAGTATCCATGCTAACCCCCTTAAGAGAATTCAACTTACTCCTTCCTCGTCGTATAGCCGACTTGAATCTAATCCTCTTACCATCCCGGGTTTTGAGTGAAACAGCTCGCTGTGCACAATCTATGTGTCCCCCATGCATAGACATCCAATCCATACCCAGAATAACATCCAACCCCTGTGATTCCAATACTACTAGATGTGCAATGAAGTTGTGTGTTCCTATCCTCACAGTTAAATCGCGGCATCCCGCGCTAGCTATCATATCTCCTCCAGGTGAACTCACTCTAATAGACCTTTTCATAGACTCCGTAGGTAACTTATACTTATCCACAAATTCCCTTGATATGAATGAATGCGATGCACCAGTATCGAAAAGTATAAGTGCAGGGTAAGTGTTGATTGGGAACTTACCAATCACAAGGTCAGGCTCATCTGGAATCTCCTCCACATTCATGTGGTTCACTGTGGCCTTCTCGTTGTTGGTTGGCTTCAATCCTTTCCTCTCCAGACAGTTGTCAGCATAGTGTCCCTTCTGTTTACACTTCAAGCATGTCACCTCACTCAGATCCTTCTTCACAAAGCTGCGATCGCGGTTGCGGTCATGTCCACCGTGTCCTCCAGAGTGGTGTGAGTGTCCTCCCTTGTGGCTGTGGTGGCTTCTCCTATGGTTGTCATGACGATGCCCATCGCCCCCATGGTGGTGGCGGTCATGGTTCCCATGGTCACTCCCTCCATGCTTGGAGTATCCATCATATGAAGTGCGAGACTTGTGATGTGAACGAGAGTGGTGATTGTTGCTCTTTCTCTTGCGGTTCTCCACCTGATTGTGCTTCCCTTACAAGATCCTGGCCTTGTCCATAAGCTCCTGGAAAGTGGGCCAGTAAACCACCAGTAGTTGTACTGAAATCTCATCACTGAGGCCATCCAGGAATCTCTCCCTCCTTTTTGCATCAGTGTCAACATCCTCAGGTGCATAACGGGACAGGTTGTTGAACTCCTCAATGTACTCAGCTACAGTGCGGTTGGTTTGGCGCGAGTTGCGGAACTCCTTCCTCTTCAGGATCAGAACTCCTGAATACACGTGGTTGGTCCTAAAACCTTCCTCGAACATTGCCCAAGTCACAGTATCCAGCGGGTGGGTGATCTGAAATGTGTCCCACCAAGAAGCGGCTGGTCCCTCCAGTAGGTGGGCGGCAAAGCTCACCTTCTCGGCATCAGTGCATCCAACAGTTACCAGATCCTTGTTGATTGAACGCAACCATTCGAGGGCAACCATTGGTACCGTTGCAGTAGAGAACTTAGCTGGCCTTAGCCTCAGAAATCTGGTGAGAGCATCTCCCTCAGGCTGATTGTTTCCATTGTTGTTGTTCTGATTTGCCATGAACTGAGTCATCACTTGGGTCAGCTGTTCCTGAGCTGCCATGAGCTGATCCAACTCAGTGGGTTGACGGCGGGGAGGCATCTGCGGTTCAGCACAGGTAAGTTTAGACAGAATCAACTACGACAATAGGATTCTACCCATGCATATGATCAATCAACAACAAACAATAGCAGACAATCACAAGCAAGCAACGCATCAATAAACAAGCGATCCAGCAACATCCCAGGGGTTATCCTAGCAGTATATACCTACTGAAATAGTTTTACAAGAGTTGTCAATGGTTAACTAAATAGTTGATCAACTAAACAGCAAAAACAGCAATCTGCCAGAACAGTCCAGCAGCGTTCACGAATTTTTCCGCCTGACTTAAACTCGTCAGAAAATTTAGATGATTTTTGCACATATAGTACAGAGAGCTTCGCATCAGCCCAATATTTTTCAGATTTTTCCCAGTTACCAGAAAAATATGAAAAATCGTACAGTACTGCTGTATAAGCAGAAAAACTGCAGCGAAAATAACACAGATAGTAACCAAACTTGCCATAACTCTTTAATAAGACTCGCACAAATAATTCCTGGGATATTGGAGTACACAAATAAGCAACTAATCACTCTTGAACTAACACGAACTAAGCTTTACAACGATCGAGACTAATCCTAACGAATTTGCCTAACGTGGACTAATTGGTGGACTTCTATCTACTTCTTGAAGAGGTTGCAGTAGGTCCTTGCTGTCATGCGTTGGGGCTTCGGCTCGCGGTACAACCATGGCGGCGGAATGTACACCTCTCCTGAATCATCACTTGAGATCTCAAACTCCACCTCTTCTGGATCCTCCTCTTCTTCTTCACTTTCAGCTGCAACTGCAACAGCTTCATCTCCTCCACCATCATCGTCTCCATCATCATCATCCTCGTCCTCATCATCATCATCGTCTCCACTGTCATCATCATCCCCATTGTTGCCATCGTCTCCATTGTCATCAGGGTGGATTTAGCTGTGCTTGGAGAGAGGCAATCTGGGCTGTCATAGCTTTAATAGTTTGATCCCTTTCCTGGATGGTCCCCTGCAACTGTTGTATGTTCTGGGTGTTCTCCTGCACAGTACCATGAAGATGAGCTATGGTTGCATATCTGTCTATCAGGGCATTCTCCAGAACTCCCACAGCTTCATGCAGGGTGTCAATCTCCTGTCCTTGGACCACCATACCATTGCTAGCAAAGTCTGCAATCTCCTTTATCATCATCACTTTCTCAGCTAGAGCTCCATTCTCCCTTTCCATGTCCTCTATGTGACTCCGACGGGGCGGCATGTTGTTCCTGTCGCCCGGGGTAACCACAATGTGCCCATCTTCATCACGCCTTCCATAGTCACGGTAGGGTGAATCTGCTGGCAGTAGGTGTCAAACATTATGGCACTGGCGAGACAGGGCTTCATGTATGGCCAAGTTGATTCCAAGTCCCCAGTTGCAGTATGTCTTGGTGTAGATCAGATGCACAGGGTTTGGCAAGGCAGCATCCCTGAATATGAAGGTAGTGATCTCCCATGCATCCTCTCCATATCCATAGGTGTACAGCCTTCTTCCCTTGAACATGGGCAGTGGCAATCCCAATGACTGCGAGATCTGAGCTAACTGCCTTGCAAAGGGCCTTGGTGACTCCATGGTGGCATACTCAGTCCTGACTTCTCCCATCTATCAAGTAAAAGAGGAAAGTGTGAGAATAGCATATGGTAAGAATTTACGAGGGTGAAAGGCATAAGATGAAAGACAGAGTTAATATAGGCTTTAATAATTCTATGGCTTCCTAATCCAATCCTAGGTCACGATCCTACAGTCAACACACGGGCTCTGATACCATCTTGTAACACCGCGGTTCTGAAAAGACCGAGGCTTCTATGTGACATGCCAATCCCTGGATCGGTTCATTGGCCCACAATAGAATAAGATGAATAACATAGCAAAATATCCGTGTATCATAGATAACGAAGATCCAGAGTACCATTATTACAATAAAATCTTAGCCCAAGGCTAGCTCAAATTATTCAGGTAGCAACATAAATAAAGCAAATCCTCCATTCTTCAAATTGCCCACAAGTGAACAAGTGCCGAGTGGAGTACCGTGGCCTATATCGATTACTCAGAATCGGAATAACCTGCAACATGAAACGTAGCAGCCCCGAAGGGTTAATACATGGAATGTATGGCAAGTAGAGCTAGTAAAGGAGACAATAGTACTAACATCTACATGCATATTTGGCAAGTGGAGCTGTGTCTGGCTTGCATTTGCAAATACATTTGTCCTACTTTCATACACAGTTTTTGATTTTCTTTGAAAAGATCCCAATTAAGTTAACCCAACAATATTAAAACAATTATGAAAATTAGAATGAGCGAGAAACATGTCATGAAATCAATATCAAGCAACTCAGTTGTCCATAACCAGGGACACGGCTAATCGATTAGATTATACACCCTGCAGAGGTTAGTACACTTTACCCATGTGACTTGGCCAGCCCAGCTCGTACGATCACTCTCATTTTGAGTGGTGATAGGGAGAAGTCCAAGAAGAGACTGTTCGGGAAGTAGCTCCTCAATCCTGACGCGCACCGGTACAACCTACCAAAATTCTACATCTCTGGATACGCGGGTTCGAGTTACCACAACCTACTAAGTCCAACCAACCGCCCATTCCATTATTGGCACATGGTTGTACACGTAAGCTACACAATAAAGAAGCCAATCATTCTCTCTTGATACCTGGGTGCCTTTCCGCAATAAAACCACCAAAAATTACCAATACCATCACACCCAGGAGATTTATTGATTAAGTTGTTTTAGTTTTCACAAATCAATACTTTTAGAAACAAGTCTCACTGATGTAACCCAGCCCTCGTTAAACATAGCATGGCTAAGCACATCTACCAACGGTGGTTCATCTACAAGGAAGGCCCTACCACATAATAGGACATAGCATAGCGATAGTATCATCCTACACATGCAACTACAAAATACACGACAATGCATTGAAAATAGTAGGACGATATGATGAACAAAGTAGCATCTACTTGCCTTGGTTGTAGCGGTCGGAAGAACAATCCACACACGAGCAAGCGTTGCACTCGTCATAATCTACACGATACAATTGCAATCATAAACAAACAATCCACAAGCATATGCAACAAATATGATGCATGAAGGTATGCAAGGCAAGTGAGTTGGTGCTACAACTGCACCACATAATAGAAATCAATAGAGGTACTGATTGCATGCATGGAAAATAGTTTTAGCGCAAGGAAAACTATTTCGCAAAAAGTAATGCTCAAAACTAGAGCTAGAACTCAAATAATTCACTACCGGTAGTATACTGTTTGTAAAATCTTGGGAAAATTCTACCGCATAGGCATCTCTGATTAGAAACAGTACCAACTGGAATTACTCAAAAAGGAATTATAAAACTCCCCGAGTAATTAAAACACTGCAGAAAGCCACTAGGCAGTTTCTGTAGAAGTTTTTACTGTAGGCCTATCTTTTTAATTCACGATGAGATTCCCCTGGTTCCACTGAATCCAGGGACATATCATACGCAATTTTTGGAGCTATGGATCTTTCTCTACGAATTAATTACTCCGAAAAGGCCATTAACTAAATTGATTAAACTGTACTAAATCTTGCTGCAAAAGTCTGAACCAAAGATACAGAAAGATTCTACACGACTTACTGAATCTACGCATATTTTATTTGCAATTTTTGGCCAAGCGGTTTAATTTCTACGCAATTTACAAGTTTCTACTAAAATCTGTCAACTAAAACGATTAACGAAATTAACCAGTCAACTGTGTCTGTTGACTGGTCAACGCGTCTGCTGACTGGGCGCTGACTAGGCATCTGACTAGTCAACGCCTGAGTCTGACCGGTCAACGGCTGATCTGAACCACTGATTCGAGATCTAACGGCGGCTGCAGGCTTACCGGAGACAAACGACGAAACGAACTCCGGACGGTGCGGTGATCGGTTCCGGCGACGACGGTTACCTGCGCGGTAGGGGAAATGATCAGCGCACGGGTCAAGGTTGTCAACGCGGCGCGCAATACGGTGCGCGTGCGTGCGTGCGTGTGTGCGCGCGAAGGCGCGCAGCGGCGCAGCGCGAGCGGCGTCCAGCAGCGGGCAGCGCAGCACGGCGGGCAGGCGGCGTGCGCTGCAGCGGCAGCGGCAGCAGCGCTGCAGGCGAGCACGCGTGCAAGCAGCGGCTGCAGAAGCGCGCAGCAGGTGCGGGGGCGGGCGATGACGCGGCTCGGCGGCGGAGCAAGCGCAGCGCGGCGCTGCGAGCGGGAGGCGGCGCGTGCAGGGCGGCGGGGTCGCGGGCGCGAGGTGGCGATCGGCAGGCGGCGGGGTCGCGGGCTGCAGGCAGCGGGGATGGCGCGGAGGCGGCGGCTCGCGGCCAGGAGGAGAAGGAGGCGGCGCGGCGGGTACCTGCTGGCGGCGGGGTGCGGCGATGGCGGCGGCGGCGGGAGCCTGGCGGCCGGCGGCGGCGTGGGCCGAAGGGAGGCGGCGCAGCGATCGAGAGGAGGCGGCGCAGCAATCGAGAGGAGGCGGCGGGGTGCGGTTCCCGAGGGCGGGCGCGATCTATGAGGCGGGCAGGTTGCGGCTGCCCCTTTTGTGGGCCCCCATGCGGGTCCTAGTCCGAATCGGAACGAGATTGGAAAAGGACTCGGAAATCGGCCCGAAATTCGGACCGTTTTTCCGACGTTTCATAAAACGGCGATAACTTTTCCATACGAGCTCCGAATCGAGCGATTCTTGCTCCTACGGTTTTGTATGGGAAAGCATGATGCAATGATATGAATGATATGCAAGACCAAATCTAAAATTTGGGATGTGACAGTATTCACTTGAGTTGAGGTATATGTTGACTTCCTTGTCTTCATTGAAGAGCTTTAGCAGGTTTTGATAAGTCCTGGAGCATAACTTGATGAAGACATTGTCTTAATGGCTTCAGAATCTAGCAAGGGTTAAGAAGATACTTTGAGTACGAGCGTACTCAGCAAATTCACTAGAAAAGGAGTGTTTGATGCACTCTATCTACAGCCACAGACCGTAGGTCATAGGAAATGCAAGTTTTCATAAACATTTCTTCAAAGGTTGCTTTTATTCTGAAAAGCTATGTCCGTCAGCGTTCACGGGTTTACCAGAACTTTCATGGAGTTCCTTTCTTGCCGCGTTCGCAGCTCCTTCCCAGAACAGGGAGTAACAAGTTACAGTTCTTACACTCTGCAGAGGTGCGTTACTTTACCCATGAGAGATCAACTCTTTGTTGCACAACCGGGCAGCTTATTCCCGTCCACAATTCCATGATGTGGGGCCCAGAAGATGATCCAAGCCAATCACTTCCCTCTTCGTGACCTCGCAAGCCTCCTTGGTGTACACCATGCCCACATAAAGAATTACGGCAATGGTTTGTACAAACCGTTAGATGTCAGAACTATCATGGGACGTTAAGGGTTCCCACCCATATGCTGCATATCCTCTACAAATTACTAATGAATATGCACACTACAAGGATAACAGCCACGACCTGCACATCCGGCTTCATGCGAGAGGAAGAAGATACAGCTGACTTCTCCGTTCCATTCCAAATCTCATGGTCAACGCGTAATATACGGCGCAAGAATCACAGGCGACATTGGTTGTTAAGTCCTAGGTGATATAGTTCTGAATAGTGGTATTCCAACTGTCAGATTTAATAGATTAACTAATCACCCTGGATCAGTAATCAATAGTGCTCATTATTATTGAAAATAGTGTTTTTTGACCTTTTTCAAATGCAGGTGAAGACAACACTAGATTTGTAAAATACTTTATAGAAAAAAAAAAGGACATGAGCAAGTGTGAACTTGCCTTTTGTGATTGCAAGATTATGCACTCACGGTCTTCGAGTCAGTATAAGATCCAAAATCTGAAATCAGCATCATTGGTCTGGTAAGGACTAATGTTTAAAGAAGCAATATGCTTTTATGCATAAGTAATGTGATGCACGTTCTACACGCAATTCCCGGGAATAACGTTGTCCTAGGGTTTGGATTCTGGAAATGGTTACTTTGGAATGTGTGGTCCTTTTAGAGAAGTTTCATAATTGTACTTTTATTAGAGTTTACGAGTGGTTGTAGATAGCACATATGTAGGAGTAAAGTATAAATACTTATGACATACCAGTTAGGATTACTTATATAAGAGTTCTTATTTAAAGTGGCAAAAAGGATAACCTTCGAAGAAAACGTTTCTCTTCTAAGGTCTAAACAATCTTTGTGGTTAGTTAGTGGTGGTTGATGTTATTTGTTTGCTCAAATGGTTTGGCTTGAGTTGCTTTCTGATTTAACTACTTCAGACCAAAGTTAACTATAAAACATATAGTAATTCTTATAGTGTTGTATTAAGATTCTGTAGACTAAATTTAACTTTAAAACAAAGATGATTTTGGGAGTATAATAATTATAACATTTGTATCTAGTGTATCTAAAATGTTTTCTTTAGGTTACTTAAGAATGGTCATTCTTTTTACTTGGATAATGGTTTCTTGATTTGACTATGTAATAATAGCATTTATCCTTTTAATGATGAGTGAGTATAGTTTATAATCTAAAACATACTATTACTTAACTACTTATGGGTTTATATAATGTGGTGGTAGTTTTTGAAGGTAGTTAATATAGATAGAAAAGGTTTGGTGTATTCATAAGTTGTTCTTTAAGGTTTTTATTATAAATGGAAAGCTTTTTATAATAAAATCTTCATTTATGGTTGAAGATAATTTGATAAGAAAAATGTTTATAATGTTTTAAACCATTATGGTCTTATATTATTAATATTAAAGACTAATACTATTTATTAGACTTAATTGACTCTTTTAAGAAATATTAAAAAAAATTGTTCATCCTTATATGAATTGTTAATAAAGTAAATAAGTTTAAATTTGAGTTATTAAAATATTTGAATTTTTATTTAATTCAAAAGTATAATATTAGATTTTTTATCATGTAGATATTATTTTTTTGATCATTTTGGTATATCACATTTATTTTTGTGATTAAATAATAATAATAAGATATGATTTTTATAATTCTTATTATTTTATAATTACTAAATAGATAATAAGTATTTACTTAAGTGAAATAATAATACATAATTATAATCTTATATTGTAATTATTACTTTCCAAGATTTTTGGTATTTTATTTATGTTTTTTAATATTTACCACTATTAAAATTTGAATTATCAAAGCTTTATTACTTATAAAACTTTTATTAAATAATATTTATTTAAATAATCATCATAATTATATTTTATAATAAGTTTAAGTTGTAGATTTTATTTGTCTACAAATTTTCATATATTATACATATTTTTCTGAGTTATAAATCAAAAGTTATTAATTAAACAAAACTTAATCATTTATTTGATTTCTGAAATATTATTATTAAATGGATTATAACATTTTATTTATTTCCTAACAGAAAATACTTTTTACACCACGCTTAGAGCTAGCCCCAGTCAATGACTAGTGGGCCATTGTCCACCTCAGCTCTCAGATGAAAGAAATGCATTAGTTACTGACCCCGCACTTACCCCCAGTCAATGACATATGGGCCCTAGGCCAGGTCATCAGCCACGTTAGCAAAGACCAGTCAAACTAGCTGACGTGGTGTGATCATGACGTCACGATGGCGTCAGCATCACCACCGCCGCCAGAGGTTGGTCGCCGGCGACGATCTACTGCACCCCAACAAGCGAAATAGATCTAGTTCGAATCAGTGCAACCTACTGAACCTAATAGTGGCAGGGCCGCTCGGAAATGGTCATCGGAGGGTCATCGGCGACGAGCTACTGCGGCGGCCAACGGTGGTGCTCAACAAAACTATACCTACGGTGGGAATCAGCAAACGAAACTAGGGTCCAGAGATGCGTAATCTTACCCTAATGACGATAGAGCGATCGACGGGGACATGCGCGATCAGAAACGAGCTTCCCGACGAGGATTCCGATGAACTGCTGCAAAGGGGAACGACCAAATTCACCCGCTCCAGTGCTCCCCTTGATGCAAGCTTCTACCCAAAGGATCTATGGAGGAAGGCGCTTCTCCATGACGGCTCAGAATGGTGTGGGGAGACGTGGTTCGACGGCGAGAGGTGGCTCCGGTGAGCTAGGGTTTCGGTCTCATATGTATCTGAGAGGATAAGGAGGCATTGGATATAACCCCCTGGCAATTTCTTTAGCTCAACCCGTGGTCCTTTCCTGACCCCACTTGTCAGTCATAGACGAAAAAAGACTAGGCTGGTTACTAGGCTGTTGTGGGCTGCACATAGGCGTCAGATAGGTGTAAGTGTGTTGGGCTGCAGCCAGGTTTGGTTTTTATTTGTTTTATCCTTTTTATATTTTCAGTTTTCTTATTCAGATTTGAATTTGATTTATATATTTTGAACTTTTCTTTGCAGGATTCCTTTGTTGGACTATTTCAATAACACTAAAACATGGTTAGTATTATTTGTGAATCTCTTTATTATATGTATCTTATTATATTCCTTGTATTTTTCTTAATATATGAACCCCTTTTTAATATTTGTAAAAGCTCTTCCTTTAGTTATGGATTTCTTGAATGATATATTTTTTATTTTTTTATAACTCAACTTTAGTGAGCACATGGTTTGAATAGAAACTTTATATATATGTATAATGATCCTATACCATTATTTGATGCATGAAATATAAATACATTGATATGGTGATTATTACTCCCATTAATTTGGAAAATAACAATGTATATATTCTATTGTGATAAACAAAGATGTTTAGGGTTTTGAATTATGAGTATTACCCTTGGCTTTAGGGTTTTGTAAAATCTTAGATTCCTTTTAAGAGTTAAGATTTAATAACTAAGCATATTGCCTTATGTATATAGTATTGGATGAAATCCCCCTTTTTAATAGAAAGTTATAATTAGAGTGTTTTATAGAAGTGAACTTATATAAAAAAAATATACTTAGGAACATATAGTTATGATGGTTGAGATTAACAGAGATATGGTTATGTAATTTGTTATAGGGAAATATTTCTATAAAGTGTTATAAGCATCAAATGATGGATCAACAGTATGAAATGGATATTATGTTTGATTTGAGATGTAGAGTTGATTGCTTAACCAGATTAGAATAGGAGAATGATTTATACATATAATTATATGTCAAAATCTTGGATCTCTAATTAAGGAATTCCTTTCCTAGATATAATACTTCTTCCTTTCCATCATCATTATTAATATGATGATCTTTACTTATTTAAATCTTCTTATTCATATATCATTCTTTAAACTCATGAATAAATCCAATGAGTTTGATACTCAAATAGTTCATAACTTCTTCATATCCATGCTTGATTGCACCTACTATTCTATTGTGGATAAATTTCCATCCAACCAGTAGTTCCTTCAACTTCACTCACAATCTTCCTTAAATTTCCATCACTGATCTTTATCTAAGGTTGATTATCTTTTAAAATGAATAACACTACTTCTAAACTCTATGCTATACTAGCTTTAATTGAATAATATCAGCCTATATTTACTTAAGTCTCATGACTTACACTTCAATCCCTGAATTATATTTATGTGGTTTTCAAAGACTATTCTAGGATCACTTATCTCTACTAAGGTTCCAATCATGTTCTACCCACCAGTATTACTTATACTAAATATAAGCATTTAATATTGGTGGCCAAAGCATTACCATGATAATACTCTAATCATTTATTACTGAAGTTCTTAGTTGGCTAAGCAGAGCTTTATCAATCCTACCTTCTATTGTCTAGAAATTATCTTCTTAGTATCTTATATTGGTTTAAGGTTAATAATGGATTATTCCCTTATTAGAAGATTTAAGTAGATGTTCTGATAAGATCAAGTAATAGATCAAAGATTAATAGTTAAGGAATTTGTGAATCAATGGGGAATTATCCAACATTGATGAACAACAGATATTGAAATAAGTTCTATAAAGATTCTATAGGAAGAAAGATATCTATATAGTGGATGATCTTGACTTAATCTCTTTCCAACTCCAACTCATCAAAGGAGTTTTTAAGACTAGGTGTTACTATGATACTCAGGATGTATGCAGATGGGATTAAGATATAGTGGTTACATTCTTATTATTTGTTTTATATATTTAACTTGGTACTGATGAGTGATTATAATGAATATTATAACATGATCACCTAATGATCAAATATAATTCACATTGTATTAGAGTTCAACTTATAGTACATTTGATCTACCCTTAGATCAAATCTCTCTTACCCAACATGAGACTTAACAAAGGTCTTATTGAAACTTATCGCAGTCAACTTGATGATCTACTTCAATTCCATCAAGCTAAGAGAAGCTTCAATCACTTTGACAAGTTTTGTTTAAAAGCGCGAAAATTATTCGTATTTTCTATGCATGAACGCAATGCACACATCTGGGTTCAGCTTATTTCTAGGCTCTAATGCTGGGATGTTACAAGGTACCTATAGATGCCCTGCATAATTCTGAATAATTTTCTTTACCAAATAAGAATCAATACCAAGGGTTTTAATCATCGGACAAGTCCTTTTATCTGCAAGAAAGTCATTAACGCAATCATATTCAGAAGAACTATTATTGCTCTCCCTATTTTCATGACTCTCTATTGTCTCCCTCATTTTGATTATTAATTTCCAAGCTTGATCATAAGTATAAGATAGGAAACTACAATTAGAAGCGGTATCTAGGCTCGTTCTATTTTTATTATCAATCCCTCCATAAAAAGTATGAGTGATTAAAAAATCAGGTAAACGATGATGAGGGCAATTATCTAGATAGATTTTATACCTTAAATAGCCTTCATCTAAACTTTCAAAAGGATTATTTTTAAAACTAATAATAATACCACTCATCCTGTGAGCTTTGCTTTCTGAGTAATATTTTGACAGAAAATTGGTTGTCAAATTAGTCCACGTACTTGGTGCTTCAACACAAAAGGATCTATACCAGTTGCAAACATTATTAGAGAGAGTTTGTATAAACAACTGGATTTTAACCTTATCAAGGTCACAATCATCAAATATAAAGGAAACAAAAACATCTACAAATAATTGTAAGTGTCCATATGGACTTTCTTCATTGGTCCCTGCAAACTTTTTAGAGTTAAGTAACTCAAATAATAAGGGATGGATCTCAATACCATTGGGTTTTATGCTTCTATTGACAGTTATAAAAGCGTTCATGGGCGAACCTATATTCCTGTCTGCCACAAGATGCATTAAATGTTGAGTGTTCTCCATTGTTATGGTCCTTCAAATCAAATCAAAAATTAGTACAACAAAATTAAATAACTAAAAGTAAAGTGACTTATAGCGCTAAGCTCCCCGGCAATGGCGCCAGAAAATAGCTTGATGACTGCAAGTGCACAGATCATTTGTAGATAGTTTTGAAATAAAGATATCGATCGATCCCACAGGGAGCAGTATGCGAAAGACTAAAATTCTTGTAACTAAAACTAAACAAAGTACTTAAGGAATAATTATAAGATGCAAGAAAAGTAGAATTGTTTTTGGGTTTTTGGTTGAGTGAAACAGTAAAGTAAAATGAAGTAAAACTTAATACAGAAAATAGTAATCACGTGTGTAATAAAGATTGAAACTGCAATAGGGAGAAATGCGCTCTCGGGGAGTGGTGGATACACCTCTAGCAATTTATACCAAGTGATCAAGATTATTATAACGAATATTCTCATGATATGCATGTATGTCGGAGGAGATCCTTATATGGACGAATGGGCAGAAACCACTACTCACATCATCTGTCATAACCACAACAGACCATAATCGACAACCATCATGATACTGCGCTATTAAGGGATTTCTCCTGTGGAATGAACATGGCTTGATGAGTTCTCCTTGATTTCCCAAGTTAGTATGTAAAGGATGACAACGAATTTACAGTCACAATAAGTGTTATCATCCCTCCGTCTACCAACAAGTAATCCCCTTCATCAAGTCCTGGAGAGAGGTAAATATAAAGGAGGTGCGCAACTCCCAACATCAAGATGAAGACAATTAACACATACACATAATGATGTATAACATAATAATTCTCTGTTTCATCTCAATCATATACTAGGGTTTCTCCATCTCCCCAAGAACCAATGATCTACACAGACATGGAGGCAAACAGCATCATGGCAATGGTAACGGAAACGATTATCAATGAATAGTACTTGTATAAATCCACAACTAGTGCAAGAATTACAACAAGATCTAGATGGGATGGATGAATATGATGGTGGCGATGAAGATGCGGCGGTTGATGAAGCTGGAGATCGATGCCTTGGCCTCCCAGATCTGCTTAGGGCGAAGATGGATCCCTAGGGAAAGTTCCCCCTCTAGATCCCTTCTAGAGGTGAGGTTTTCGGTGATTTCTGGGTGTTCTGTATGTCGTTTCTCTAATCCAGTTGCACGGGGTGAAACTATTTGAGGATGCGGTGTCGGCGCCAACTATACGGCGGTAACTATACGACCAGAAAAGTTCTCCCGCCGTATAGTTGGTCGTTAACCCTTCTATACCCTCCAATTGCTTCGGGTATTCTTCTGATGTTATTAATATTTCCCAACTAAGCAATTTATGTAGCTTTCCGATCCTTTCACTCAAATATAACTGGTCCAAGAATTGTTTCCATCGGATCCATCATCTGTGCTGATCCTGGTGAAAATAAACATAAAAAGTGTGTGCGAACGCCGTAAAATACCAAGATCCTATGACTACAATGCAAAATAATAATCCAAAACATGATGCAAATATGCACTCATCAATAGGGTGACTATAAAGGTGGGTTTAGATACTCCAATAGCGTTACGTAGAGGATCATGGATCAAGAGTGGGATTTGTCCATCCCGATGATGGAGAGATATAATCTGGGCCCTCTCGGTGATATCACATTTATATAGCTTGCAAGCAAGTGATGGAGATCAGTACAATGTTATACCACGGGAACAAGAAAAGATTACATGTCGGTAAAGATATCAAACTAGGTATGGGGATACCGATGATCGAATCTCGGACATGTAAAATATCTTGAGACAAAGGGATTTAGTTACAATGTTAAAGGTTCACACGATCACAAGAAGTCATCGTTGAATGTGTGGGCGTCAGTACGGATCTCCAGGTCTTGCTGTTGATTATTGATCGGAGAGGGTTCTCCATGATGTCTACATTATTCGCGAACCGCGGGGTGACACACTTAAGGGATACCGACACCATTTGGAGAAAATAAGATGCCAGAGAAAGAATATGAAAACACTGGAATTATTTCAATGAAAACCGGAATTGTTTCGGGTGAAATTGCTGAAACTAGTTCTACATGTGAAATTGAAATGTTGCAAGGGGTTTTATCTGAATGTTTATTAATTAATTTAATTAGCAAAATTCTGAATAAATAAATAAAAGGAGTTTTATTTAATGATATATTGCATTAAATTTGGTGGAAATTTAATGGGATTTGAGTGGGATTTTGAGTGGAGGAAATGGACAGCCATTTGTGTGAGTGGGATCTCCACTCACATGAATGGAGAAAGAGGTGGGGAACCCTCTTTGGCCGCTGTAGTGGGAGTGACCCAACCTTTAATAACATAAGGAGGTGTCCCCTGTGTTTACAATGCTAGTCCCTGGATCAATAGCTAGCATCCACAGTATAGATGTAATATCAAGAAACAAAGGTCATAATATAACTTTATAACCAGGAATAACATAATTTTGTTACATCATACATAGCTCATTTGGCTATTACATTACATTGCAGCGGAATAACTATAGTCATGGGGTCCTTCATCTTCAAAGTGCCACAGGCAGATGTTGGTTGTAGACTTTGTAATCCTAATCAATCAATCTTCACTAAAATCAATCAAACCTGCAACATTACAAGTTACATCCACAAGGGTCAATACATTTGAATTGTATTGGCAAGTTTCACTACTATGTGAAATATAAATGGATACTATCACTATATGCATATTTGGCTAGGTAGAGCTTTAGGCTTATCTGCATAAAGCAAAATTTATCCTATCTTTTCAAAATGGTTTTGGTCCTTTGTCAAATCTCCTTTTCCAAGTTCCTTGAACTCCTTGGTAGAAACTCAAGTGTTCAAGTCCTTGTCAAAAATCTCTTGAGCTCCTTGGTAACCCCAAGTGCATCAAGTTTTATCAAAATCTCATGAGTTCCTTGGTAACCCCAAGTGTTCATGTTTTCAACAAAATCTCTTGAGTTCCTTGGTAACCCCAAGTTCATCAAGTTTTATCAAAGTCTCTTGTGCTCCTTGGTAACCCCAAGTGCATCAAGTCTTTAAAAGTTTTCTTTTAGAAATTAGAATGTCGAGATCTCCCATAGCTTCAAACTTTAGTTGCTCAGTATTGTCCATAACCGGGGACACGGCTAAGTACTTAGATTTTATTATCTTCTGCAGAAGGAGTACACTTTACCCACATGTCACAATCCCATGTTGTTGCCACCAGTGGACACTGGATTAGCACTCACCAAGATGGAGTACTGGCAGATTGAGAATGTGACGAAGTCTTTCCAAAGGGTCCTCCCATACACCATTGCTAGCTTGTCTTTAGCACCCATGAAGCATTCCAGATCCCCATGTCCAGTAAACTGAAGACAATGTATGGGTCTTCCCAATGTAGTGGACTAAGCCAGAGCCATAATAGCATGTGGTTGCACACGAAAGCCACAATTGGAGAAACATGTTCAATCTCTAAGTTTCCTGGGTGGTTTCCTTTGGAGCACAACACAAATAGATTTCCATAGACATGGTTCCTTTTGTTGCCACCTTCTCCAATACTCAAAGTATCCTTGGCCACCCAGGTGGTTCATTGAGTCCTTGTTTTAATATATAAAATCACAAGTCCTTTTCTCAACTTCATAAAATCTCAACATGTATCTCTTTTCAAAATGAAGCATGGCTAAGCATGTAACAACTACAATATTTTCACTAAGGAGTGTGTAGGGAATCCTATTAGGATTTAGCATAGCATAAGTATAAAATTCTTTTCATGCATGTTTTCAAAATCCACTAAGTATAAGAAAATAGTAGGACTTTAGATGATAGTGTAACTTGCCTTTTTGGAAGGGAATGATGGTTCACTCCTTGATCTTGCTAGTCTCACACTTTGCTAATTTCACTACAATCATTCAAGCAAACACAAAATCAACTAGCATTCCAAATAATCAATAAAACAACAATTCTCACACATAAAACTATGGGATCTAAGTCATGCATGTAAGCATGCAAGATATAGTTCTATTTGTAAAGATGGTCTCCACTAGGCTTCTAAACTTTGTAAGTTCCAAATTTGTCATTTTCCAAAGTGGCAAAGTCATTTGGAAAAGGGTTTTGTCCATGAACCATTTTTTTTAAATCCCTTCATTATTTTATGTGGTGGAAAACATTTTTATAATAGCAACAACTCTATGTGGTTCACCAAATAAGTTGTTGTTTCTCAAAACTTGGTGTTTTGGGTCAGTAGGTTTGATCCAAACCATTTTCTCAAAGTTTTCTTTCCATAAACATTTTCATAACAAAAACCATTCTTTTATTTGGCTAGAAATGGGCTAAATCAATTAATCCATCCTAGATATTATCAAATTCATTTTCCAAACTATGGGTTGGTTCCTAGGGGCAGTAAGTTCACCATAGACTATTTTGCCAAGGTTTCAAACTCAAAAACATTTTTGAATCATTTTTCTAGTCTTAACAAGCATTCATAAGTTTCCACAAAAACCAACAAGCTAACAGATACTATTTACTAAACCAAAGGCATGGTTGGCTAGGGTTTGTTCCACTGATTCCAACGGTATCAAATTTGTAAATTTTGGACGTGTGGATCGAAAGTTACAAAGGTTTGAAATTGCAACTTAAATCTGATTTCCAAATTCTGTTTTAAACAGACCTGGCCACGCGTCGCAATCTCATTGGACGGTACCGGTTCGGCCGGATCGGGCTCTGCAGTGTGTTGGATCTAATCAAATCGTGCGGTCCAGAAAGCATACCTCTTCGCGATTAAGTGGATCTATCTAGTCTCTCCGATTTAAATCGAACGGCTGCTAATGCCTGGCCAAGAACTGGCGGCGCGACGACGGTGGCGCGCGGCGGCGACGGTCTGGCTGCGGGCTAACGGCGGTTCTAGGAAGCAAGGAAGACAGAGGGGGTGCTTACCGTGTTCGTGAGGACGAGGTGATGCTGGACGTGTGGTCGGCGTGTCAAGGGGCGCATGGGGTCGGGTGCAATTCCTCGCCGGAGTTTGCAACGGCGTCTGGTGGCTCTGGTTGTGGTCGGAGGCGGTGCTGTGGTTCACCCCGAGACAAAACGGAGACGCGGTTAGATGCACAGGATCCAGGCAAAACTATGTGCGTGAACTAGAGGGCGCGGGGCGGTCTGAAACTACCTGGGTGCTTGCCGGAGTTGAAGACAGACGCGGCGGCGAGGTCGGAGCTTGTCGAAGACGGCTCCGTGGGCACCCGCGGTCGAACTGAGGGCACAGGAAGATGCGTCAGGAGATGGGGAATCTCCTAGTGTGATCAGGGAGGCAGGAGGTGGCTGTGGTTTGTCGGATTTCACCGGAGGAGCTCGCTGGAACAGCAGCGGTGCAAGGCCAATTCGAGGAAGCCTGTTGGTGATGCGGAGTTGGTGTTTGAGGGGAATGACAGAGGGAGGAGAGGTGCTTTTTGTACGCATGGTCGGGGCGAGATTAACGCAGCCATTAAGAGGAATTAAGCGCGGCTTTGAACGGCAGCAACGGCAGCGAGGTTTGGGGGGAGGAGGTCACGCGGGTGAGGAGGATGAACAGGAGAGTAGGGTCCAGTCGTCAGTGAGGATGCGAGAAGGAAAGGAGGTCCACCGGTCAGTCTCTGTGCGGGTTCGAAAATGAGTATGAAACGTTTTTCTTCGGGGAGGAAAGGCTGGGCTGGTTCTGGGCCTTGTAGGCTTGGCCGGCTGGGCTGGTCCAGACTCTTTTTTTTCTGTCTGCAATCTTTTTCTTTTTATAATTCTAATTCTGTTTTGAAATTTCAAACAACCAAACAATGTTCAAATTCATTCAAACTTTCACCACACATTGTAGCTTTGAATTTGGTTATGTTCAGTAACATAAACCAAATTCCAAAACCAAAATAATAATTTTATTTTTGGTCCATTATTAATTAAATAAATAGACCATTGTTATTAAATCAAAGTAGAATTTGATGTTTATTTTAAAACTCCCTTTTGAAATCTATTTATTTTCAAAACCAAATCAGTAGGTTTTATTTGGGAATATAAAATATTTGGAAAAACTTATTGTTAAATATATAAATAAGTTTTGATGTTTTGGAAATAGTAAAAACCTTTATTAACAAAACTTGGATATTAAATCCTTATTGATTTTATTTAAATAAACCTTTACTATTTTTATCAAAACAAAATGTTTTATTTCAAAAGTTTGGCTAAGTTTTAATTTGGCTCTATAAAATAATCTTTATTTATGAACTTCTATTTCTTTTGAAAACCAAATCTATTTATTTAAAAGATCCAAAATAGTATTTCCATAATATCTTATTTTCCTTTATTTAAAATGTTTATCTTTTTAAATCCCTTTAGGATTTTATTTAATCCAAATTGGTTTGAAGTTCCAATTGAATTCAAAAAGTTTCTTCTGGCCTTGAAAATCAAACAAAGTTTTATTTTATTCATTTATTTTCACATTACAAGATTTGGAAAATCTTGGGATGTGACAGCCGCCGACCATGGCCCTTGGCTGCCCCCTCCTCCTATAAATGGAGCCCCTCCTCTCACCTCCTCGTGAAGGATCTCTCTCCCCCTCTAGTATTTTCCGCATGGTATCGGACTAGCGAGATTCATGTTCCCGGTGGCTTTTTCTGGAGCGAGGATTTGATACTTCTACTACATTGCTGGAGAGAGGTCGTGGAGGTGGTCGGGGTTCCGGACGTGTGTGCAATCACGGATGCTCTGGTAAGTTGTGGGGCTATCACACTTCTACACGACCTTGAGATCGTGTCAACACCCGGATTTTTAATCTCAGATGCCTGTTATGCCATACATCACAATCCAAGGATTACCATTTTTGCAAGATATAACAGATTGGTACCATAGTTCATCATCCAACAAACCATAATAAAGGTATTACAAATAAAGGATCTCATGATCCAGTCTTAGTACAAACAACACAGCGGAATAATATAATAACGGTAGCATGGGCGAAGCTCCATCTTCAAGGTCACAGGCAATGCTGACGATGGAAGATGATCCTAGTTGTCTTAGACTTCCTGTTGTCCATCATCTTGGTAGTCCTCCTCATAGTCTGGACATAGGAATAGCCAGGGACAAAGCCATGAGTACTCTTTGAGTACTCGCAAACTATCACTAATAGGTAAAGTGGTTCAAGTAGGAATCCTAAGCTCTAGGTTGTTTTGCAAAAAGCCAGGTTTAGCTCTAGATGAGTTCACAAGTAAAGAAAACTAGTTTAAGGTTTTATAACACCTAAGTGGGAACTTTGTTTTCACTTTCACAACCCTGTTATGGTCAAGTCAAAGTCATGATTCATTTCTCAAGTCATTTTGAAAACATCTGACGATGGAACAGTATAGCCACTCCAACTGTCCATAACCGTAGACACGGCTATTCGAATAGTTTGTCACTCTGCAGAGGTGGCACACTTTCACCACAACATTAAATACATCCATCAGGAACAATCCTGATTCACCATACTCAGTGAGCGGATAATCAATCCTAACCTTTCAATTATACACCCTAGTATAGGCACCCCCTATGAGTTTGGCCTCCCAACCATGACCATCTGTCATCTTAGGAACTGCACAGGTGGACAATCATCACGAGGTAGCCTCATCTCCAACCTCGGCCACAAGGGAACCCATACTAAGATATATAAACTTTCAGTCAAGCGCTACCCAAATTTGGGTATTGTGGTTGTACGGTAAAATTGGAATGGTACCGCATTCGAAGACAACCATCAGTTTTATAAAGGGGCTAAGGCTCATGCCTCAACATTTTAATCATCAAAACATCTGGTGTTCATAACACATGTCAAAACATTTCATTAGAATGACTCATCATTCTAAGGTTTTCATAATCATTTTCACCAAGTATTCCCATCTAAAGTGATCAAGTTTTAGGCTTAGCACTAGCCACTAAAGTTGGGGGTAGTCACTAATGAGGGGTGATAATCAAGTGTGACTTATCTAAGTATAATCTCATGCCTTAGGATGAAATCTAGTTCTAACTAACTTAGGCCAAGTTTTATGCTCTTTATGCTACCTCTAATATCTTTCCAAAATATCACAAGCACTATCTAAAAGTAAACAAAGAATTTTGATAAAGAAATAAACTAATAAAGCTTGCAAGTAAAACTGGGATTTGGTATAATCAAGTGGTATAACCAAAGCATGCATAATTCATTGCATAGGTTCATTGGTATTGTGGGTCTTGCAAGGATTAGCTTGCATGGTTTTAGCTTAGCTTCAATTAGAAGAATGCTTTTGAGCAGTGCAGTGGTTGAAGTTCTCCTCTTCTTCTTCTTCATAGTAGTCTCCTTCCTCTTCATATCCTTGGTCGATACTAGCATCTATAAATAAATACGAAATACACAATCACCAAATAATACTTAAATACTTCTATTTGGCACACAAGGGTTTACACTAGATGATATAGCATCATCACAATCATCACATGAATTAAAGACTTAGTCTTATTTATTTTATTTTCGAAAAGTAATTTCTACTCATTGAAAAACTACTTAAGATTTAATATTCTCCAATTAAAATATGGGATCATGTTGACACATGTCATCACCACATATTCTAAGACTTGGGAATGTGATTTAAAGTGGTGTCACAATTTAATATGTTTAACCTTATTATTTTATTTAATTAAAGTGACTAGAAATTCCTATGGGCATTCTTCTATTACTTGTCCATTATTACTACAAGTAAAATTAGATATTTTTATATATTCAGAAAGGTCTTGTCAAATGTTATTTTTGAGAGTTGGAATCAACTCAAAAGCATTTATCGTTGATTTTTGAAAACTTTTTGAATGCAGAAAAGTCTCTGCCTTGTTATTTTTATCATAGGTGATCTATAACTCCAAATGGTTTGAATCCAACGGGCTTGGATTAAGAATTTTCATACCTTTCTAATAAAATTGGTTTCATGCAATTTGGTTTAGTAACTTTCTCTGAATTGGTTTTTAAATCAACAGACAGAACTAGGTTTGAAACTTAAAATGAAAAATCTAAATTTAAACTAACTAGGTCACGCGGGAGAGTTACTGGGCCAGCCCACTGCGCACAGTGCGCGCGGGCGAGTTTAAGTGGTGTCCCCACTCATCAGTGAGACAGGGGGTGGCGAAGGGGTATGGGGCAAATACGACCGTAGGATTAGATGCAAGATCAACGGCTCACGATCGTCATCCTCATCGGAACAGGACACGATGGGGACTAACCCTAGCACAGCCAGTGGGGGTCTGGGGAGGCTCACCGGGGCTCAGGCGAGGGTCGGCGACGGGGGCGAATGAGGTTGTCAATGAAGGCGGTTATCCTGGTATTGGCGTCGTCTCCTAGGGTGGCCGCAATCGACTGCGCCCTTCTCCTCCAGAAGCGGCAGGCTCTGGCCAAATTCCAACGAGAGAGGGCTCGCCTTGCTCCGGGAAGAGGTGGGAAGGATCGGTGAGATGTGGGGAGTGAGATGTTGTGGAGGAATCGAGCTAGGGAGGCCTCCTTTCATAGGAGAGCGAGAGGGGCAGCATGGCATGGGCAGAGGTCGTCAGAGGCAACGGTCCAGGCGGCCATTGGCGTGGCTGCAGCTAGGGGACGGTGCACGGTCTCCTGGCGGTGCTCAACAGCTTGATGGAGCGGCAAGGGGCAGTGGGGTTTGGTCTGGAATGTGCGGTGCTCTGAGAGGCAACGACAATGTTTTTGACGACGCACAGGTGCTCCGGGTCGCACGGCGGCGAACAGGCATGTCTGGTGGTCTCCTGGGACGGTGGTGATCGTAGGCACGGGCGGCGAAGGCGAGGTGTGGCGTGTGCGAGCGTGTCGGGCGCGGTGCTCTGACATGCTCTTGGCATGGCAGGGACGAACTGGGCGCAGCGTGTTCTCTGTGGTCCATAGCTTGGCAGGGCTCGAGGGCTGGACAGGGGGTGGCGGTGGACGGTGGCCTGCCTCCTGGACATGGTGGCTAGGCGCGGCGATCGCTCTGGCTAGCTTGCCATGGTTAGCTGGCAAGGGGTGGCTCGGGCATGCACGACATGGAGCAATGGGTAGGGTTCTAGCTTGTTTAATGCCATGGTTGTCACTAGGGGAGAAAAGGATAATCAAAGGGAGACAAGGTTTGGGGAGATCACTGCTCAAAACAGTGTAGTTAGGCAGAGTTTGTTTTGTGTCTCCAGGTGTTTGATGAAATGGCCACAAGAGATTTATATTTGAATTTTTGGATGAAATTTGGTGGGTGCATTGGTCACACACTGGGTAGTATCTAGTTGTTTGGATTTGTCAAGGTGAACTGGTTTGGTTGGGTTTGAGAAATGGTGATCTTACCATATGAACTAGATTCAATTTTTAAATGTCATTTGAATAGGGTTGCCAAATGTTTCTCTGGGTTTGCAAGGTGGGATTTGGTTCACTTTTACTTGATATAGCTAGGGTGAAAAGAATTGGATTTGTTTCTGTTAGAAATCTTGAAATATAAACACTCAAAGTGGTCTAGTGAACAAGATTGGCAAAAATGACTATTTGCTTATATTGTTTGTATCTGAATTCTATTGATTTGATTCTGCTTGGAAATTATTTAGATGATGTTGTTTCATATTTAAACCAATCCTTTCCATTCATAACCATCACACAAGTCCATACAAGCATTCATGCATTCATCACATACACACATGCTTTCATATTGATTTTAATTAACAAAAGTTTTTGTTAACCCTAAATTTGGGTGATTGGAATTTGATAACCTTGATTAATATTTTTGGGATGTTACAGATGCAAGAGATCGACTACATCACTAATGAGTCCATACTCGTAAAGATTTGTCGGTCTTTGAGGGTATGTATTCTGGATGTATATCTACCCGTTGATTGTATCTACATAGATGGATCGTGGCGTATACAGTTCCCATCGTAGGGATTTTTTGTTTTCTATGTTGCGAACCTAAAAGTGGTATCATAGACGGATCTATGCGTAGATGCTTTGTACTGGTAGTACACATATGGTTATATGGGCGCTGATGTTCACGTTATTTCTTCTTATATGTATTTTGGATATTGGTGGCATAGTGGGATGAAGTGGCCCGGACAAACTTTACATGTGCTGACACATGAGACCTGTTCCACGCTTGACATGGAACTAGTTTTGCATATGTGGCTTGCGGGTGTCTATCTCTCCTACTATAGTAAATATCTGATTTAGAACGAGTTGCCAATAATTTGATTATCATCGTTGCGGTTCCATGTTCGTAGGTAAGAATGGTTATATCTCCGAAAGCCCTCAGCCATGTAAAACCTGCAAAAGATAAATTAGAGGCATCTAGTTTTTGGTTTTGCCGGGCAAGTACTATGATATGGTAGAATTATAATTTGTAGTATGGATTGATACTATTAGAAATTATAATATGGAAAATTGTAAGTTCCATATACCTTGGCCTTACACACATAGGAATGATAAAGATCATACCACGATGCACAAGATAATGATCAAGTGCAAGAACCATATCATATCAGTTTTAGCATGTGATGTTTGTGTGCATCTTATATTGCTTGTTTGGTGCTTTAGTAGCATAATAAGATGATCCCTTATTTAAATATCAAGATAAAAACGTTCTTCCTTAGAATGCACCGTTGAAAAGTTCGTCGTTTTGAGACACCACGTGATGATCGCGTGATAGACTCAACGTTCACATACAACGGGTGTAAGACAGTTTTACACACGCGAGTACTAAGGTTCTCACTTGGCGAGCCTAGCATGTACAAACATGGCTTCAGAACATGAACCGAAAGGTAAAGCATGAGTCATATGGTTGATATGATGCCCATATTGATGCACGCCTTTGAAGCTACACCGACTCACGTGATGATCAGACTTGGTGTAGTGGATTTGGTTCATGTAATCACCAAAACAACTAGAGGGATGTTGTTTTTGAGTGGGAGTTTATTTCTAATTTGGATTAGTCAAACTCAATTTATCATGAATTAAATCAAAGTGATTTTTCATGGCTTGTTGTAGACATCGGAATCCGTTCACTACCTTATGCTTAGTTATAATTGATATAATAGAACTATAGAATTTTGGATATTTACTTTACGAACAGGTATCGTATTTTTTTAAGTGTCAATCTAAAGTTTAAAAGTCCTATTGCAAACTTTCATCAAACTTTGTTTACTCTGTGAAGTTTAATAATTAGTATTAAATCAAGTGTAACAATTCCAGTGTTAGTATCTAAAGTATCATGTTTTCCTCCATGATTCTTGATTGTTTTAAATATCAAGGTTATCTAGGAGCTAAAAGAATCATTTCAGAAACCATCATGTGTAACAGATATTACGATATCTGAAAGAATGTTTTGGTTGCAATATGATAGAGTATAATATATGTTCTCATATTGTATGAGAATTTGCGAAGGTTGGAGATGCTAGTCATCCTAATCATCCAAAAAGGTTTTGGAAAGTAACATTATACTCACGATTTGCCTTTATAAGATACATTAGCTTGATCATGAAAGTTTTCATGATAAGGATGAATAAAAGATGTAGGTAAAATGTTTACTACACTAAAATATTACTAAATAATGGTTTTGAAAGAACGCCAAACATTTAATGATGGTGATCTACTTCAAAGTGCATGTCCAAAGGCATTAGTATTTTACTATACATGCTTTGGACTATGTGTCACGTATATGGCGTCACGGTTGATGTTGATAGATTCTTTTAAAAGGGAAAGGGAGTGCTGAAAGAGAATCTCAGAAATATTTGGCAGAAAAATAAAAGACTGGAATGTCTAGCTTAGGTATATAGATGATATACATGTTATGGATGTATTGTTTGCTTGTTAAACAATGTGGTTCTTGGGTATTGGATACCGAATTGGTTGGTGTGAAATATCATACAGGACAACACAATTCATGAATTGCAATAGCCTAAGTAACCAGCAAGAGAATATGTATGTGGTGATGTTCATCGAAAACAAACAAAGTGTTGTTGTATTTCTCGTTGACATCAAAACTTGCCTTCAAGATTTGTTATTTTTTAGGTATTATGAGAACAAAAGGTTGTTCAAATAATTGCCGTATTCCATATAAGATGGATGATTTACAAGTCTAGTTGGAGAAATCACGTCCATAAAACTAATGCTAAAAATTTCGCAAGACAAACGATTGAAAGATCACTTACAAAATGACATCACTGTTTAAATTATATTGGAAAACAAAACATGTAGAAACTCCATTTTGATGGAATTTTGGAGTATTTTGATTTTGATCAAATGACACTTGTGATATTTTCCTAGAGATAATTGAAATTTTGTTCAAAAGACAAAGAAGAACGAACGACTAAATTATTGGAATTTATACATATTGATGTATGTAGTCCATTATGTGTAGTCGTGAGTGATGGATTTCAACTTCATATGCTTTCTCCGGAAATTTGAGTGAATATTCACTTAATGAGGAAGAAGTGTGAAATATTTGAAAATGTTCAAAGACTTTCAAGATGAAGTGGAAAATCATTGTAACAAGAAAATAAATAATTTATGATTTGATCATAAAGGAAGATATTTGAGTTACAAGTTTAGCAAAACACCTAAAGATTTCCATTTCCTGAAACACCATAGCAATATGGAGTGTTCGAGATATGAAATAAAACCTTGTTTGACATGGTAAGATTAAAGGTTTCATTTATAAAACTGTCATTATATTTTAAAGATTAAAGCTTTATAGACTACCACTTTTACACTGAAAAGAGATCCATTGTGATATGTTGAAATGACACCATATAAGTTATGGTCTGGGATAAAACCCAAGTTGTCCTTTCTTAAATTTTGGTATGCTATACATAAGTAAGATGTTTACAACCAAAATTGGATGAGCATGTCTTTGTAGGTTATTTCAGATAACCATTGAGTATTCCTCCATAACACCGAAGACAAAAGTGTTTGTCCCTTAGAATATAAAGTTTCTCGAGAAGGATTTTTTCATGAAAAGTTAAGTGGGTGGACAATAGAAGTTTGATAAGGTTATTGAACCTTAGCTATATGTGCTGAGTTGCGCAGGGCCAAAAAATGTTTCGGAGGTAGTCATAATGCTCATGGCTTAGATGCCTCAAAGGTTGTGGTCACGGAGGTATAAGTTCCTATTGAACTGAGTAGGTCGGGTAAATAATCAAATACTAAGATTTGAGAGTAAATCATTATTTTTTGACAATGATGAACCGACTACATGCAAATAAGCAATGATGGGCCCTGACTCTGTCAAATGGCTTGAAGCCATAAAATCTGTGATAGTTCCATACATGAGAAATCAAGTTTTTGAACTTGGAAGACCCTCCGAAAAGGTGTAAAACCTATCGGTCGCATTTGGATCTATAAAGAAACAGACATGGATATTTCGCATCTATGAAATAGTCGACATGTTGTAAAATACTTTACGACAATGTTCATAGCGATATTTAGTCTGAACGGATTAATATAGCAACCACTACATATAATTTTGGTATATGGTACTTGAACAAACAAAACCAAGTTCTTCTAATAGAATGGTTACCTAGGACATGTACATGACACAGTCCAAAGGGTTTTGTTAATTCAAAGAATGATAAAAGGGCATGCAAACTTCAATGGTTTAAGTAAGCATCACAGAGTTGGAATCTTCACCGTGATGAAACTGTTAAAAGGTTTAAATTCATCGAAGTCGATGAAGATGCTTGCATTTTCAAGAAATTAAGTGGGAGCGTTGAGACATATTTCTAATACATTATGTGGAGGACATCTTTTTGATTGGAAATGATATATCTTTTATTGACATAGGTTAAGAATTTCATTACGATGAAATACTTAGGCAAAACCCAAATATTAGGCATGAATGTCTATATGTATAGATTGTGACGCTAATATGGTTGTGCCAGACGTACATATATGCGATATTGAATGAGTTCAGTATGGAAATAATGAGAAAAGGTTCTTAATGTATGGAAAAGGATTGATTCAATATTCAAGTGTATTGACACTTGGTAAGTGAAAAAAGATTCAAGTGCTTTGACACTTGATAAGTGAAACCACAAGAATATTTTGATCAATCATACCATGATCTGTACACATCTAGATATGTCCTATGCTCTAAATATTATGAGCATATACCATAATGACTCATAAGATGATCATTAGAAAATAGTAAGGATATCCTTATAATCTTTTGGAAGAACTAAGAATATAGTTATGTAGAAGTGACAAACAATTACATATAGTTCATTGTAAAGTGTTACATTGATACTAATTTTGTCACAATATACGAATTAATTTCATCTCAATTTAAACTATGGGTGGCACAATGTAATGGAAAGGAGACTCCATGATGGATTTGGATAAATTCCAAAGTTAAGACATTGTGACGGATACTACAACAAAAGGCTAAGTATATGACTGCTATTGTAGCAGCAAAGGAGGGCATTTGTGTTAAGTAGTTTGTTATCAAACTAAGGTGTGGTTCACAATGGGCTTACACTATAAAGATATATTGTATGACAATAGTATCAACATGATTTAACCCCAAGGAACTAAAGGTCTCGCCAAAAGACCAAATTTGTACAATGCCATATCATTAGAGAATGAATGATGCGTGGAGACGCAAAGACATGCAAATAGACATAGACCTGAAAGTGTGAGATCAGGAGATTATGTTTACCACTAGAAAACACATATATACAACACCAGAAATCCATAGGTGTTGAATGCGCAAGTTTTTAATACTAGATTATTATTGACTCTAGTGCAAGTGGGAGACTGAAGGGAATATGCCCGAGAGGCAATAATAAGGTGGTTATTATCGTATTCCTTGTTTATGATAAATGTTTAGTTTGCATGCTATAATTGTATTAATCGGAAACATTAATATATGTGTGTTTAATAAACAAATAAATAGTTCCTAGTTATGCCTCTCATATAAACTAGCTCGTTGATTAACAAGATGATCAAGGTTTCCTGATCATGGACTTTAGATGTTGTTAATAAAAATGTCACAACATTGGTGGAAAGATGTGATGAACATTCATCTGACGTATAGTAATATGATGAAAGTCATTATGTTTAAATTTATATAACATCATTACAAGTAACTTTAGTCCTTAGACCATGAGATCATGTCAATCACTAACATTGAAAGAGTAGCTTGATAACATCAAACATCACACCATAACAGGGATCAAGAGTGGGTTTAGATACTATGATAGTGTTATGTAGAGGCTCATGGATCAAGAGTGGGATTTGTCCATCCTGATGATGGAGATATATACTCTGGGCCCTCTTGGTGATATCACATTGATATAGCTTGCAAGCAAGTGATGGACATCACTAGAATGTTATATCACGGGAACAAGAAAAGAGTACATGTCGGTAATGAGATCAAACTAGGTATGGGGATACCTATGATCGAATCTCAGACATGTAAAATATCGCGAGACAAAGGGATTTAGTTACAATGTTAAAGGTTCACACGATCACAAGAAGTCATCGTTGAATGTGTGGGAGTCAGTACGGATCTCTAGGTCCCGCTGCTAAGTATTGGTCGGGGAGGGGCCTCGATCATGTCTGCATTATTCGCGAACCGTAGGGTGACACACTTAACGGATATCTACACCATTTTGAGAAAAAAGATGCCAGAGAAAGAATATGAAAGCACTGGAATTATTTCAATGGAAACCAGAATTGTTTCGGGTGAAATTGCTGAAACTGGTTCTGCATGTGAAATTCAAATGTTGCAAGGGGGTTTATGTGAATGTTTGTTAATTAATGTAATTAAAAAATTCTTAATAAATAAATAAAAGGAGTTTATTTAATGAGAGGTTGCATTAAATTTGGTGGAAATTTAATGGGATTTGAGTGGAGGAAATGGAGAGCCATTTGTGTGAGTGGGAGCTCCACTCACATGAATGGAGGAAGAGTTGGGGGCACCCTCTTTGGCCGCAGGCCATGGCCCTTAGCTGCCCCTCCTCCTATAAAAGGAACCCCTCCTCTCACTTGTCACTCACACCTCATCATGAAGGATCTCTCTCCCCCTCTAGTATTTTCCCCATGGTCTCGGACTAGCGAAATACATGTTCCCGGTGGCTTTTTCTAGAGTGAGGATTTGCTACTTCCGCTGCATTGCTGGAGAGAGGTCGCGGAGGTGGTCGGGGTTCTGGACGTGTGTGTGATCATGGATGCTCTGCTAAGTTGTGGGGCTGTCGGACTTCTACATGATCTTAAGATCGGCAAGAGATCGACTACATCACCAATGAGTCCATACTCGTAAAGCTTTGTCTATCTTCAAGGGTATGTATTCTGGATGTATATCAACCCATTGATTGTATCTAGATAGATGGATCCTGGCGTATACAGTTCCCATTAGAGGATTTTTTTGTTTTCTATGCTGCGAACCCAACACTTCACAGTACATCTTCTTATCCCAGGCCTATTCTCATCTTAAAAATTTCTCATCTTGCCACATTTGTCCAAAAAAATATTTCTGGGGTTCCTTCGAAGGGGGCCAGACTGTCCGCATTGAACAAACCGGAGTCTCCGGCTTGCCTGGACTCTCCGCCTGGTTCAATCTGGACTGTCCGGCTGGGCCAGACATTCTAGGACTAACTGCCCGGACACTTCGGCTTGAGCAGTCTCAAACTCGTAAAAGGGGTCGGGGAGAAGTGAACGGTTTAGTCATCCTTCTCTCCAACTCCCTCTTGCTCCCAACTTTTGTCCCTCGACCAAGAGCACCACCGAGAGGGCCTCTCCACCCCGGATCCTGCCATTGCTGCTAGACATCGTCTTTCCTTCGCTGTTGGAATCCTTTCCCCTCCGATGAAGACCACCATGGATGTTGGTAAAGTGTTCCTCCCCTTCTCACTCTCTTGGGATGCCCTAGATGAGTTTTTGAGGACTTTATCTTGCCTAAATCCATGGGGACATCATTCATGCGTGCAACGGTCGCCCTGGTAGTAGTCCTAGCAATGCAGATCTGCTCTGGTTGATTCTCCCCGCACTGCCCTAGGAAACACTGTGGCTCCAGCCGGAGTCTCCGGCGTGTATGTGCCGGACACTCCGGTCGAGCCGGATTATCTGGTGCATACACACCGGAATGTCCGGGCCAGTCGGAGTCTTCAGGGTGATTTCCCCGGACAGTCCGGCGATCATTAGTCAGTGTTGAATCTGTATTCCTTTGCTTACTGCTATTTTTGGTATATCCTGAAAAATGTGCTTATCCCATAGGCTATCTTACTAATCTGATCTCATGGGTGGTTCTCGTCCTCGCTAGTCTCGGGCTGGTCAAAAGCCTCGTCATCGCAAATTCCGATATGATGAAGAAAGAGAAGTTCATGTGGATCCCTATGTGGTCAGGCAGTCTGCTCGTGATCGTGCTGCAGCAAAGCAAGAAAATATCATAAAATTAAAAAGGGATGAAGCCAAGCACATGAAATTTGAAGCATTGAGTACCTTGGTAGATTTGGGTACCGAAGAGTTTGTTGAGATGAGAATCTAGCAGTTCTATTCTCTGCCTCGCACCTCTATAGATGATCGTTTCTGGAGGAATGAACAATTCTCTATTATGAGTTGTTTTGTGGGTTCAGGTCTCCTGTGTGCCCCATGCAGTGGTTGGATATTGAGAAGCTACATGCTCACAACTACTTTCAGGATGTTCTTTGGGTGACTGAGAAGATGGGGCTGCATACCATCTTTCAAACTAAAGAAGACTACAACATTGAGTTGTTCTAGCAATTATATGCCACGGTTGTCTTTGGCGACACTGTGGATATTCCCCTTGAATGGATGTCTGGCACTACAAGGTGTCATTCCAACATGGTTCAGTTTGCTCATATTCCTGTCTTACCATTCAATCCCAATGCTCCCAGTGGTGTCAGGATGCATGTTCATGGACATGCCTATGACAAGAAAAGGTTGGCACCTATTTACTCGCAACATGTTGTGCTTGGGCAAACCACCAACATCTAGCTAATCTACAACATTCTACTTCGCATGTTTCGCCACACCCTCACTCCTAAGGTGGGCAACAAGGATGAGATGAGGGGTGTAGAAATCAATCTCATGGGCCATGCTCACTGAGTGTATACTCATGGCCCAAACCATCCAGCTGGTGCTATTGATGTCATGGACTTCATCTATCAGGACTTGTACAAGTGCATTGTGGACAGGAAGTGACCTCTTTATGCTCCCTATGTGTTGAAGCTCATAGTTTCCCACACTCCAGCAACCCCCTTACTATACAATGAGCTTGTTCCACACCTTCCTGCCAAGCTTTAGAGAAAGGGAGCCCCTTCCTCCAAGATACCTTGTGGCTATCCCCCGTCTCATGATATTTTTGAGGATGAGGATGAGGATGTGGATCCAAATGATGATGACAGTGATGATGAGTCTGAGGAGGTGTAGGAAGTTGTGATCCGTGGCCCTCGATTGAAGCCTGCTAGCAATGCATATCGCTTTGACACCTCGAAAGAGGAAGTGCACAAGAAGGTGAAGAAGGCCTCTTTGTGGAAGAAGCTTCTCTTGTGCCAAAACATTGACATTCGCCATGGACAGTATGATGCATATAAGGCCAACATGAATGTTATGAAGGAACTCAAGAGAATCAACCAGACCATGGATGTGGATACCTTTCAGCAGGCTTCAGATGGGACACTCTCCTATGGTCACTAGAGTCAGGGACGTGTGGATTGGTCCATGTTTGAGGATGTGTCTTCCTCTTCTCGCCCTCACGGCCACTCGACTGCTGAGGATTATGATGATGAGGATGAGGATGACGATGAGGAGGAGGATGATGACTACAGTGGCTAGAGTTGGTTTGGGACGCTTTCATAGTGCTCTTTTCCCTTTTTGGCGTCTCGATGCCAAAGGGGGAGAAGTATCCCCATATTAGGTTTCTACCGGGGATTTTCATGGGTGCACAAGATTCACGTTATTTCGATTTGCCTCTTTGAATCTTTGTGTCTTTACTTTCATTCAGTTGTGAACTATGTTGTGTTGAACTCCATTGTGTGTGGTAAGACATGCGTACCCGGCTTTGTTGGAGACTATGTTATGCCTAGCCTATTTGTCTAGTCTTTTTTATGATATCATGTCATATCTTGTTTCTTACAAAATCTAGTGAGGATGTGATCCTACAGTGTGTGGTATTGTATTCAAATGCAAATCTAAAATGGTCACACATCTAGGGGGGGCTTCCTATAATCTCTTATTGTGATGATTATTGTCTATCCTTTATGCAAATCCTTGGGGTTATCATCAAACACCAAAAAGGGAGAGATTGAAAGGGCATTTATGCCTTTTATTTTTATTTGATGTTTGTTGACAACACTTGGATAGGTTTAATCAGCTTCTAAAAAATGTTTCAGGGTATATCTACGCTATCAGCTGTATATTATTGTTATTTGTCTCTTTGGGAAAAGAGGTTCCTAGGATGATATTGCTGCAGTTATTCAAGTTCTGCCGGACTGTTTGGCAGATGTGAGCCGGAGTATCCTGTCCAGCCAGAATGTCCGGCTGGTATCTGCCGGAGTCTCCAGCCCTGGGGGATCGCCAAGTGTTCGTCGATCTGTGGGGATAGTCCGTATCGTATATCGAACACTACCCGGACTCTGGTCGGATACTTTGCTAGACCGGATTGTCCGGTTGAATGCGGCCGGAGTGTCCGGCCAGGCCGGACTGTCCGGGCTGTTTTTGCAGGACTGTCCGGGTGAAGTGACTTCCAACGGCTACATTTCTAGGGGGGCCTATATGAAGGTACCTTCTTCTACCTTTGGAAGCGGCTCGTTTCAGAAAATAAGACCCCCACCATTTGAGCCACCAAATCACCAAGATCTCTTCATCCAATCATCCAAAGTCATTGATCTTTGGAGAATCGAAGGAGGAGGCCTTTATCTATAGCTTCACCAAGAGAGATCTTCATTTCCCCCTCATTCACTTGAGGGCCCCTTGCTTTAGGGTTTCATTGGAAACCCTAGGCCTTGATTTGGTTCTTACAAGCTTATCTCTGATTGTGGTACAACTTGCTTGCATTCGGGAGCCTCTAATTCAGTTGTGGATGTGTGCCTTGAACTTGTTGTAAAGGTGTCAACACCTGGATTTTTAATCCCAGATGCCTGTTATGCCATACATCGCAATCCCATGATTACCATTTCTGCGAGACATAACATATTTGGATACCACAGTACATCATCCATTACAAACCATACATAAGGTCTTACACAAATAAGGATCTCATGATCCAGTTCTTAATACAACTCAAGCAACAGAAATACGTAATAATAAAGGTAGCGTAGGCGAAGCTCCATCTTCGGGGTCACAGGCAATGCTGACGATGGGAGATGATCCTAGTTGTCGTAACCTTCTTGGGGTCCATCATCCTGGTACTCCTCTTCATAGTCTGACCACAGGAATAGCCAGGGACAAAGCCATGAGTACTCTTTAAGAACTCGCAAACTAATACTAACAAGTGAAGGGGGTTTTTGTAGTAGGACACTAAGCTCTAGGGTTGTTTTGCAAAAATCCAGATTTACCTCTACTAAGTTCAGAAGCAAGAAAAGCTAGTTGATATTTTATAACACCTAAGTGGGAACTTGTATTTCGAATCATAACTCTGTTGTGGTCAAGTCAAAATCTCCATTCATTTCACAAGTCATTTTGAAAACATCTGACGGGGGAACATTATGGCCACTCCAACTGTCCATAACCGCGAACACGGCTATTCGAATAGTTTGACACTCTGTAGAGATTGTACACTTTCACCACAACATTCGATACATCCGTCACGAAGAAATCCTGAATTCACCATACTCAGTATGTGGATAATCAATCCTAACCTTTCGATTACACGCCCTAGTATAGGCACCTCTCCTATGAGTTTGGCCTCCCAACCATGACCAACTGTCATCTTGGGTACTGAACAGGTGGAGAATCTTCACAAGGTAGCCTTAGCTTAGACCTTGGCCGTGAGGGAACCCATACTAAGGTATATAAGTTTCCAGTCAACCATCTTCTGGATGTATGGTATATAAGCCTCAGCTCAGACCTTCTGGATGTACGGTAAAATTGGAATGGTATCACATCCAGACAACCATCAGTTTTATAAAGGGTCTAAGGCTCCTGCCTCAACATTTTCATCATCAAAATCATCTGGTGTTCGGAAACACATGTCAAAACATCTCAGTAGAATGACTCATCATTCTAAGGTTTTCATAACCATTTTCCACCAAGTATTCCCATCTAAAGTTGATCAAGTTTTATGCTTAGCACTAGCATCTACAAATGGGAGTGAGTACTGATGAGGGGTGGTAAACAAGTGTAGTTGAACTAGGTTCAATCTCATGCCTTAGGATGACATCAAGATTATCTAGCTTAGGCCAAATTTAATGCTCTTTATGCAACCTTCAATTATCTTTCTAGTATCTACAATTTACTCAAGTAAACTCTAAGTAATATCTTTGATAAAGAAATAAAGTAGAAAGATTGCAAGTAAAACTAGGAATGGGGTTATCAAGTGGGGATGATCTCATATGCTTAAGGCATATAGTTGCCCTGGTAACAAGCAAGTATTAGATTGCATAGGTCAACTTGATTAGTAAAGCTTGCTAAAGTAGAGTATCTTGCAAGTGTTAGCTTGCATTGTGCAGAGAAGTGGTTGAAGTTCTCCTCGGCTTCTTCTTCGTAGTATCCTCCTTCCTCCTCGTATCCTTGGTCGATACTAGCGTCGGGGCTCTAGTGACGAAGGCGAGGCGGGCAAACGACAAAGTCGACGACGACGAACTCAGGGGTGGTCGCGTCAGCTCCGGGGGTGGACGAAATCAACGGCTCCTCTTCTCCTCTGCAGCGACGAGCTCCGGCCAAATTCCGGCGATGCGCTGCTCGCCTTGCTCCGGCTAAGGGGTGGAATGATCAGTGAGGTGAGGGGATTGAGATGGTGTGAAGAAATCGAGAGGGGATCGTCTCCTTTTGTAGGCTCGACGGAGAGACCAAGAGGGATGGGCAGGCGACGGTGGCGACATGGCTACGGGCGGCTAGAGGCATGGCCGAGGTTGGCATTCGACGGGTGGTCTCCTGGCGATGCTCTAGAGCTTAAATTCGCGTGTAGGGGCCGTGGCAAACGGTCGGGAACGTGCGGTGCTCTGCGCGGCAGAGGCGGTGTCTTCGACGGCGAGCGGTGGCTGTGAGGCATGGGGCGGCGAACGGGGATGTCTGCGGGGTTGCTGGGGCGGTGGTGATCACGCGTGCACGCGGCGAGGGCGGCGCGCGGTCTGTGGGCATGTGTCGAGGGTGGCGCTCTGGCGCGCTCTCGGCATGCTCGCAGAGAAGCTTGGCAAGGCTTGGGAGTGTGGTCCAGTGGCTGGCAGGGTTCGAGCGCTGGACAGGGGGTGGCGGTGGACGGTGGCCTGTGTCCAAGACATGGTGTTTAGGCTTGGTGCTTGCTCTGGCTAGCTATCCATGGTCGGCTGGCAAGGGTTCCTTCGGGTTGGCATGGCATGGTGCAAAGGGTATGGGCTAGGGGTGGTCAAGGCACTAGTTGGCACTGGGGGAGACACGTGTGATCAATGATGAATAATTCTTAGCCAAATTACTGCTCAAAACAGTGAAGTTTGGCCAGTTTGATTTTTTGTCTCCAAGTGTTTGATGAAATGGCCACAAGAACTTGAGTTTTGAATTTTGAAAAGATTTTTGGTGGGTGTTCTAGGCATGTGTTGAGGATTCTGTGGATGCTTGGGTTTTGAAAATTGAGCTTGTTTGAGTGGTTTTTGAAATAGTGGGATCTTCCCATATGAAATAGATTCAATTTTAAACTGTCATTTAAACCATGCATTCTAATGTTTTTGGATGATCACAAAGTGGGCCTTGGTTCCTTTTTATGAGTACTATCAAGGGGTGCAAAGATCCATACATGTTTCTGTTAAGTTCTGAAAGTTAGAGATAGCCAAAGTAGGCATGGGAGTTAATTTGGCCCAAGTGACCATTCACTTAATTTGTTTGTTTTGATTTGTTTGTCTTTGGGAAAGTTTGGAGATTGTTTAGATGATGTTATTTCACCTAAGACTCATTTTACAAGCAAAGAAATACAGAACCATGGCAATTCAAAAGAATCCAAATTTTAATACATACACATATGAATGCTTTCATATTTTTAATTTGAAAAGTTTTTGTTAACCCTAAATTTGAAGATTAGAGTTTGATGATTTAAGTTTAATATTTTTGGGATGTTACAAACCTTCCCCCCTTAAACAAAATCTCGTCCCGAGATTTGAAAAAGGACAAAAAAGATTACCTAGGATTTGAAGAGATCGGGAAACTCCGTCCTGATGTGATCTTCGCGCTCTCAGGTAGCTTCCTCTTCTTTGTGGTTGCTCCACTGAATCTTGAGAAAATTGATGCTTCGGGTTCTGGTAGTTCTGAAAGCTTCTTCCAAAATACGTATGGGTACTTCGGGATAGGTCAGGTCATCGTTGATTTCTATGGTCCGGTGATCAATATTCTTGAACACTTCGGTCTTCTCTGGAAATTCGAGGCACTTGCGAAGTAATGAGATATGGAACACATTGTGCATGGCTGACATCTCTTCGGGAAGTTCCAATTGATACGAAATTTCTCCTCGACGATTCAGAATCTTGAAGGGGCCGATATACCTGGGGGCTAACTTTCCTTTCAGCTGGAAACGTTGCATTCCTTTCAGTGGCGACACTTTCAGATACACAAAATCTCCTATGTTGAAGGCGAGGTCTCGACGTCTCTTGTCGGCGTAACTCTTCTGTCTTGACTGTGCTGTCTTGAGGTGCTCACGGATCTTATGAACCTTCTCTTTTGTTTCTCGTAGGATGTCGGGTCCGAAAATCTGACTCTCTCCTACTTCCGACCAGTTCAAAGGGGTGCGACACTTCCTTCCATACATGAATTCAAATGGGGCCATTTGCCAACTGGCTTGATAATTGTTGTTGTATGAAAATTCTGCGAATGGCAGACAGTCTTCCCACTTAGATCCATATTCTAACACACATGCTCTCAACATATCTTCGAGTATTTTATTTACTCGCTCCGTTTGTCCATCGGTCTGAGGGTGATACGCGGTGCTGAAATCTAGGCGGGTTCCTAAACCTTCTTGGAATTTCCTCCAGAATCTCGAGGTAAACTGAGTTCCTCGATCCGGTACTATGTTCTTGGGGACTCCATGCAAACTAACGATTCTAGCAATGTATAACTCCGCTAGCTTCGAACTCTGATATGTGGTCTTGACGGGTAAGAAATGGGCGACTTTGGACAATCTGTCCACTATGACCCAGATAGAGTCATTTCCCCTACTAGAAGTAGGCAATCCGGTGATAAAGTCCATTCCGACGGAATCCCATTTCCATTCCGGAATCTGCAATGGTTGCAACAATCCAGCGGGTCTTTGATGTCCCGCCTTGACTCGCTGACATATATCACACTTGGCGATATAGCTTCCGATTTCTCTCTTCATCTTATGCCACCAAAATTTCTCTTTCAAATCTTTATACATCTTAGTTCCTCCGGGGTGGATAGAATAAAGAGTATCATGAGCTTCCTTCAGAATAACTTCTTTCAACTCAGAATCTGCTGGTACGCAAAGGCGTCCTTTGTACCACATAACTCCTTATTCGTCTTCGGTGAATCCGGGTAATTTGCCTGTACCGATGCGACGCTTGATTCCATCGATACTAGCATTTCCTTTCTGTGCCTCTTTAATCTGGTTGATCAACGTGGGTTGAAGTTCTATGCTAGCCAAAAATCATTCACTCACTAATTCGATTCGGAAATCTTCCATCTCTTTGTGCAAGATTGGTTTCTCCTTCAAAATCATGGAGTTCAAGCAGCACGGCAATCTGCTAAGGGCATCTGCTACCACGTTGGCTTTACCGGGGTGATAGTGAATGTCTAGATCGTAATCCTTGATTAGCTCAATCCATATTCTCTGTCTCATATTCAGCTCCTTCTGAGTGAATATATACTTCAGGCTCTTGTGATCCGAATAGATTTCACAACGGTTTCCCATTAGGTAATGCCTCTATGTCTTCAGGGCTAGAACTACTGCTGCGAGTTCGAGGTCATGGGTTGGGTAATTTTTCTCATGTTGTTTCAGTTGTCGAGATAGATAAGATATAACTTTGCCTTCTTGCATTAGCACACATCCGATACCGATCTTGGATGCGTCACAATACACATCAAAGGGCTTTGTGATATCCGGCATGATTAAGATTGGGGCTGAAATCAATCTCCTCTTGAGTTCTTGAAAACTCGCTTCACATTTGTCTGTCCATTCAAACTTCTTGTCCTTCTTCAGCAATTGGGTCATGGGTCTGGCGATACTCGAGAATCCTTCTACGAACTTGCGGTAATATCCCGCCAATCCGAGAAATGCACGAACTTGGGTTTGAGTGGTTGGGGCTTGCCAATCTTTGACATCTTTCACCTTTGCAGGGTCAACGGCAATTCCTCCGGCTGATACAATGTGGCCGAGGAATCCTACCTCCTGTAACCAAAATTCACATTTGCTAAACTTGGCATACAGCTGATGCTCTCTAAGGTTTCCAAGAATGGTCCTTATGTGTAGCTCATGTTCTTCTTCTGATTTGGAATAAATCAGAATTTCATCGATGAAAACAACGACAAACTTATCCAGGAAGTCCATAAAAATCTTATTCATGAGATTCATGAAATAAGCAGGGGCATTGGTTAATCCAAAAGACATGACGGTATACTCGTATAATCCATATCTGGTGGTAAAGGTAGTCTTGGGAATATCCTCTGCGTGAATCTTGGGTTGATGATAGCCTGTTCTAAGATCAATCTTAGAGAACACTTTGGCATTGGTCAACTGATCAAACAAATCTTTTATCTTGGGCAATGGGTACTTGTTCTTGATGGTGACATCATTCAACTTCCGGTAATCCGTACACAAACGGTTACCTCCATCCTTCTTATCCACAAATAAGACAGGTGATCTCCAAGGTGACGCACTTGGTTGAATTAATCCAATTTCCAACATGGAATCAAGTTGCTTCTTCAGTTCTGCTAGTTCAGACGGGTTCATACTATATGGTCTCTAGGCTATGGGTCCTGTTCCGGGGATTAGTTCAATGATAAACTCGATATCCCTATCTGGGGGCATACCGGGCAAAACATCTGGAAATACATCGGGGTATTCGCGGACTATCCGGACTTGGTCAATGGTAGGTTGGGCTATACTCTTGTTGCACTTGAATTGCCGAGGTAAGGTTTCAGATATATGCTCGACTGATATTCCGGCTGTACTGGTCATGGTTATGTCTTTCTTGGCACAGTCAATTTATCCTTTATGTTTGGACATCCAATCCATTCCTAGTACTACTTCTAAACCTTTAGTTCCGAGTACTATCAGATTAGCATAAAAATCTATGCCATGGATTCGGATAGGGGCGGCTTTGCTAATTTGCCTAGCTTTGGTGGTTGAACCGGGGATTTGAACAATCATAACATGATTCAGTTTGGTTGGTTGAATCTTACTAGTGCATGCAAATTCTTCGGTGAAAAATGAGTGTGATGCACCAGAATCAAACAACACTCTAGCGAGTACTGAATTAACAGAAAACATACTGAGCACGACATCGGGTGCTTCCTGGGCTTCTTCAGCATGCATGAGAAAAAGATGGCCGTTGCGGTTGAGCGAGTTCCCTGGGGCAAACCTTCTTCATGGCTGAACACGACGCTGCTGCTGAGCTGGGGCATTTGCATTGGGGGCTGCGGCATTCTTCTTGGGGCACTCATTGGAGTAGTGACCCTTATTTCCACAGTCATAACAAGTCACTTGCGACTTGTCCTTTGCTGCAACAGGCACAACATTGCTTCCAGTCCTCGTGGCAGTGTTGGTGTTGGCGGTAGCATTGTTGTTGTTAGACTTGGGTGGTGTACGGTTGAAATTGCCAGAGTTGTCGGGGTTGTTGTGATTTCCTCCGGGCCTCGGGTTTCCACGATTGGGATAGGTCGAACGGTTCATCGGGGGTCTGTTGGTTCTCGGGGCAAATCCTGGAGATGGGTTAGGGCGATACTTTGGGGTCTGATGGGTTCCTGGATGATGCATCATGCGACGCTTGCGGTTCTCATTGGCTTGGTTAATCTTTCCTTCCATCTAGATGGCAGAGTCGACACGGGCTTCAATATCAACAAAGGGGATATTGACTAACACAGTCTGCATCTCATCGTGCAGACCATTCAAGAATCTCTCTTTCTTCTTGGCTTCGGTGTCGATCTCATCCGGGGCATACCTAGCTAATGACAAGAATTTGTCATGGTATTCCACTACGGTCATCCGTCCTTGCTTCAGTTCTCTGAACTCATCTCTCATTATCTTGATTAAACCCGGTGGCACATGGGTTCTGCTGAACTTGACCTTGAATTCCTCCCAGGTCATCATCTGTCCTTCGGTCATTGCACGAACGTTGTTCCACCATGCTCTTGCATCTCCGGCTAGATAGTGGGTGGCGAACAGAACTTTCTCGTTAGCTTCCACTCCGGCGACTTCTAGGTTGTTTTCCATGGTTTGCAGCCAATCATCAGCGTCTAAGGCTCTTTTGACTTAGTGAAAATAGGTGGGTTGGTGTTCTGGAAATTCTTGAGCTTAGATCCATGGTTGTCCTGGTTTCCTTGGCCTTGATTGTTGTGGGCTAGTTGATCTATCTGCTGAAGGGTGGCTAGGTTGGCTTGACGTTGAGCACTTTCAGCTTCGCCGTCAGAAACCAGCATTTGCAGGATCTGCAACACCGGGTCCGGGGATAAACCACTTCCTCCACGTGGCATCTAATTATTTAGATAGATCATGAGAAAAGAGGGAAATTTCTAAGGTTCGGGGACATTGGAAAGTTTTTAATGTTTGACTCATATTTTCCAGCAAATTGATTTTCATTCATTCATTCATAGCACACGATACAAACACACACAACAACAAAGTTAAACAGATGGTTTTAAGAACCATTCTGGAAACTACGATACAGTGGGACCGAATACAACTCACTACGCTAGTGCTCAAGTGCTACTAGTCCTCGGAGTCGGTGTAGTCGTCATCCTCATCATCCTCATCGTCATCGATGAAGGCGAAATCATCCTCATCGGTGAAAAAGTCCATAGCCTGATCCTCCAGAAAATCATCATCATCGCTGAGATAGGAGTAGGGGTCTCCACGAAGATCTTCTCCGGCATTCTCTCTTTCCTCCAACTGCATGTCTCTCTCATGGATGGTCTCCTCCAAATCCGAGATATGGTGGCGAAGACAGGCAATGATGCTCTCCTTCTTATCGAGCTGACGGCGGCGAGATTGGCGATCCTTCGCTAGCATGGCGATGGTCTGATCCTTTGTCTTGATGATGGCAGACTTGTGGTTGGAGTAGTCACGGCAATTGTCCAATTCCTGCTAACGATCGTACATCATGAAGCTAAGGTGGTCCAACTGAGTCTTCAGCTCGTGGTGGTATGGGATTCCAGTGGCTGTCCCATAGCATCACGCCTTGGACAAAACTCAAAGCGGGTACCCTTGATCTGGTTAATACTCTACCCACACAGACGGGAAAGAGCTTCCTGTATGGCCCTGGCAAGTCCATCGAGCCAGTTGTTCTCTCTTAAGTTAAACTGAATTCCCTCAGCAGTGGGAGGTTCAATCTTTCCTCGGAGACTTGCAACAATTAGCCACTTCAGATCTTCTCCTCCTTGATCATTGAGCTGTGCTCCGAAGAACTCGGGGTGTGGATGCTCCAGAAGTCCCGAGAGCTGGTCCAAATCCCGCTCAAAGATAAGGTCTCCTCCATTCCCCAACTGATAAAACTTGTTGTACTTCACGTCCATCTATAAGAATATAGGATGAGTAAGTTAGTAGAGTGATAAAGTGTGTCAAATTTTATGTATCTTGCAAGAGTTTTTGAGGAACATGAATTTTTATGAAAGAATCAAGGTGATAAGAATGGGAATAAGTTGTTGTAAATATTTGCTTCCTTTGGTTTTGAAACTAAGTTTTTGATTCCAACGTCCAGTCTAACTAGGGTCTCCTATGGTCAACCTGGCTCTGATACCAACTTGTCAACACCCGGATTTTTAATCCCAGATGCTTGTTATGCCATACATCGCAATCCCAGGATTACCATTTTTGTGAGACATAACAAATTTGGATACCACAGTACATCATCCATTACAAACCATACATAAGGTCTTACACAAGTAAGGATCTCATGATCCAGTTCTTAATACAACTCAAGCAATGGAAATACGTAATAATAAAGGTAGCATAGGCGAAGCTCCATCTTCGGGGTCACAGGCAATGCTTACGATGGGAGATGATCCTAGTTGTCGTAACCTTCCTGGGGTCCATCATCCTAGTACTCCTCTTCATAGTCTGACCACGGGAATAGCCAGGGACAAAGCCATGAGTACTCTTTAAGTACTCGCAAATTAATACTAACAAGTGAAGGGGGTTTTTGTAGTAGGACACTAAGCTCTAGGGTTGTTTTTCAAAAAGCCAGATTTACCTCTACTAAGTTCAGAAGCAAGAAAAGCTAGTTGAAATTTTATAACACCTAAGCGGGAACTTGTATTTCATATCATAACTCTGTTGTGGTGAAGTCAAAATCTCCATTCATTTCACAAGTCATTTTTAAAACATCTGACGGGGGAACAGTATGGCCACTCCAACTGTCCATAACCGCGAACGCGGCTATTCGAATAGTTTGACACTCTGTAGAGATTGTACACTTTCACCACAAAATTTGATACATCCGTCAGGAACAAATCCTGAATTCACCATACTTAGTATGCGGATAATCAATCCTAACCTTTCGATTACACGCCCTAGTATAGGCACCTCTCCTGTGAGTTTGGCCTCCCAACCATGACCAACTGTCATCTTGGGTACTGCACAGGTGGACAATCTTCACAAGGTAGCCTCAGCTCAGACCTTGTCCATGAGGGAACCCATACTAAGGTATATAAATTTACAGTCAAGCCCTACCCAATTTTCGGGTATTGTGGATGTACGGTAAAATTGGAATGGTATCGCATCCAGACAACCATCAGTTTTATAAAGGGGCTAAGGCTCCCGCCTCAACATTTTCATCATCAAAATCATCTGGTGTTCGGAAACACATGTCAAAACATCTCAGTAGAATGACTCATCATTCTAAGGTTTTCATAACCATTTTCCACCAAGTATTCCCATCTAAAGTTGATCAAGTTTTATTCTTAGCACTAGCATCTACAAATGGGAGTGAGTACTGATGAGGGGTGGTAAACAAGTGTAGTTTAACTAGGCTCAATCTCATGCCTTAGGATGACATCAAGATTATCTAGCTTAGGCCAAATTTAATGCTCCTTATACAACCTTCAATTATCTTTCTAGTATCTACAATTTACTCAAGTAAACTCTAAGTAATAGCTTTGATAAAGAAATAAAGTAGAAAGCTTGCAAGTAAAACTAGGAATGGGGTTAAGTGGGGATGATCTCATATGCTTAAGGCATATAGTTGGCCTGGTAACAAGCAATTGTTAGCTTGCATAGGTCAACTTGATTAGTAAAGCTTGCTAAAGTAGAGTATCTAGCAAGTGTTAGCTTGCCTTGTGCAGATAAGTGGTTGAAGTTCTCCTCGGCTTCTTCTTCGTAGTATCCTCCTTCCTCCTCGTATCCTTGGTCGGTACTAGCGTCGGGGCTACAGTAACGACGGCGAGGCGGGCATACGACGAAGTCGACGACGGCGAACTCAGGGGTGGTCGCGGCAGCTCCGGGGGTGGACGAAATCAACGGCTCCTCTTCTCCTCTGCAGCGGCGAGCTCCGGCCAAAATCCGGCGATGCGCTGCTCGCCTTGCTCCGGCTAAGGGGTGGAATGATCAGTGAGGTGAGGGGAGTGAGATGGTGTGAAGAAATCGAGCGGGGATCGTCTCCTTTTATAGGGTCGACGGCGAGACCGAGAGGGGCAGGCGACGGTGGCGAGGTTGGCGTTCGACGGGTGGTGTCCTGGCGATGCTCTAGAGCTTAAATTCGCGTGTAAGGGCGGTGACAAACGGTCAGGAACGTGTGGTGCTCTGCGCGACAGAGGCGGCGTCTTCGACGGCGAGCGGTGGCTGTGAGGCATGGGGCGGCGAACGGGGGTGTCTGCGGGGTTGCTGGGGCGGTGGTGATCACGCATGCACGCGGCGAGGGCGACGCGCGGTCTGTGCGCGTGTGTCTAGGGTAGCGCTCTGGCGCGCTCTCGGCATGCTCGCAGAGAAGTTTGGCAAGGCTTGGGCGTGTGGTCCAGTGGCTGACAGGGTTCGAGCGCTGGACAGGGGGTGGCGATGGACGGTGGCCTATGTCCTAGACATGATGTTTAGGCTTGGTGCTTGGTCTGGCTAGCTAGCCATGGTCGACTAGCAAGGGTTCCTTCGGGTTGGTATGGCATGGTGCAAAGGGTAGGGGCTAGGGGTGGTCAAGGAACTGGTTGGCACTGGGGAAGACAAGTGTGATCAATGGTGAACAATGCTTAGCCAAATTACTACTCAAAACAGTGAAGTTTAGCCAGTTTGATTTGTTGTCTCCAAATGTTTGATGAAATGGCCGCAAGAACTTGAGTTTTGAATTTTGAAAAGATTTTTGGTGGGTGTGCTAGGCATGTGTTGAGGATTCTGTGGATGCTTGGGTTTTGAAAATTGAGCTTGTTTGAGTGGTTTTTGAAATAGTGGGATCTTCCCATATAAAATAGATTCAATTTTAAACTGTCATTTAAACCATGCATTATAATGTTTTTGGATGATCACAAAGTGGGCCTTAGTTCCTTGTTATGAATACTATCAAGGGGTGCAAAGATCCATACATGTTTCTGTTAAGTTCTGAAAGTTAGAGATAGCCAAAGTAGGCATGGGAGTTAATTTGGCCCAAGTGACCATTCACTTAATTTGTTTGTTTTGATTTGTTTGTCTTTGGGAAAAGTTTGGGGATTGTTTAGATGATGTTTATTTTACCTAAGAATCATTCTACAAGCAAAGAAACACAGAACCATGGCAATTCAAAAGAATCCAAATTTTAATACATACACATATGAATGCTTTCATATTTTTAATTTGAAAAGTTTTTGTTAACCCTAAATTTGAAGATTAGAATTTGATGATTTAAGTTTAATATTTTTGGGATGTTACAAAAGGTGCCGGCTTCCACCTCGAACGTTGCCGAGATAGTGGAAGAGGTGAATCGAACCCTTTGGGGTGAGGTTCATCGGAGAAGAAGGAATGCCTCTTGTGGCATTAGTGGATTGAAACAGCCCCCTCTTCAAACGCAGACGTACTTACCCTCAAAAGGAAGGAATTGTGGGAACCAAATCCTTTTGTCTATGTGCCCTCCATTTTGGTTACTTCTATCCTTTACCACACTTTACTTATCTTTTTCTTACTTAGTGTTTGTGCTAGGTTGACATATAGGTAAATTTACCATAATTTCATAATCTAGAGAATTTACCTTTTGTGTCATACCCTAACTTAAAAAAGAGTAAAATTTGAAGTAACACCTATTCACCCCCCTCTAGGTGCCCATACAATCCTTTCACATATTTTGTTCGAATGTGAATATGCGGTAGAAGTTTGGGAAAAGTTAGGGCTATTATCAATCATTCGAAACGCTATGTAGGTGGACCAAGCTGGAAGTGTTGTTCTTGAGAAACTTATAGTAAATCAATAACCTAGAGATGTCAAAGAATTAATATTGATAATGACCTAGTATACTTGGTGGATGAGAAGGCAAGCAATTCATGACGTGCAAGTATCATCCGCCACAATTGTTGCTATGTCAAAATAATATCTAATCCTTAAAAAATCCACGGTCAAAAGGAAGAGTATCTCGATGAAACCCAATGAGACTTATGTTCTTATCAACCTTGATGCAAGTTTCAACCCGGATAATCTAAAAAGAGGAAGTGGGGCTGTTATTTGAGATGATATAGGCAGATTTATTATAGCGTGCAATGATCCAATCCATTATGCTACTGATGCAAATATACTTGAAGCTATGGATATTTGTAGAGATTTAGATCTTGCAAATGAGGTTGGTTGCTTAAAAATTATCGTTCAATCTGATTGCTTCCAGGTCATTGAAACGCTACAATTAGGTTACCTCTCGTTGACGACAACGGTGGCTCTTTTTAAAGATATTAATGTGCAAGCTTTTACTTTTTTGAAGTGTGAGTTTAGGTTTTGTAACCGAGAGGCAAACACTATAGCAGATTGTTTACCACTAGAGTTTATTACTGCTCTATTAATTGACATATAACTATGATTTAATCAATAAAGTATGTAGCAGGACGAAGTCCTGACTACCCTGGAAAAAAAGAAGGGGCAATTTACGAGCATACAGCATAAAACCACCACTTTCTTGTGAAATTTCGAAAATCCACCTCTTTACCTTTGAATCGCAAAAAAACACAAGATTTTGGTTAGAGTTTTGCAATGTGCGCTAATTCCAAATTATTGACGAATTGATGCGCAGACTGACAGGAGGACCCACTCTCTAGGATGACATGGACTAGGACCCACCTGTTAGCCTAATTAATAAAAACAAGTAAAATATCATTTTTATCTCCTATATCTATCCCACCCCGTCGCCCCTCTGCGCCAAACTTGCCGGTGAGCTCGCCGCCGTTCCTCTACTGTCGCACGCACTCCAGGCCCCGCCGCCACAACGTCGAACGAGTGAGGCGAGACAACTCTGCTCCGTCCACTCGTCCTCACCGGCGTGCTCCTGTGGGCCAGCCCTGACGGCGACCGCCTCACCCTCCCCATCCACTTGAGGAAATCGAGAGGGTGGAGGGGCTTGCAAGCACCAACAACTCATCAGGAGCATGGAGGTCATGGTGGCGAGTCCGGAGGAGGTCTATAGAGGTGGAATCGATAGCGACCGTCGTCAGAGAAGACGAGAACGATTCAGCTGATTAAGGGCACAAAACTCCCATTATTACTTGGTTAAGGATGCTCCAGGCGCCGAGGAAGAGGTGAAGGAGTGCGCTGGAAGGATCGGGGAGACGCAGAGCATCAGCAATTAACGACATCCATGGCGGTCGACTTCTTCCCTAAGCAGGGGAGTACTTCGCATGTGCTCGCATGGAATGGGGCGAGGTCCTGCGCGGCATCGCCGAGCAACGCAGCCTCTCCACCTCAAACTACCGCCACTGCCTTCAGCTCTGCCGCGCTGGGGTCGTCCGTCTCGCCGAGCGCCGACCACCGCGGCCAGGTCAACACGGGATAAAAGAGAATCTGGAAAATAAGTTGGGTTTTTATTTTGTGATTTCTATTTTCGTGCTCCCGGTTTCTTAGCTAACTTAATTATTTTTAGGCATGAAACTTTTCCTCACTTTTGTTTAATCTCTTGTCCGAAACTCTTACACGGTCTAAAACTGCTGTCCGCCAGCCTTACCATTACATGCTGGCAAGTGAAGCCGCGTTCAGTCAGGTCCTGTAGTAAACACCTCTCTCCACTTATCCAGATTAGCGTGGGACCCATATCTTATCTATGTGAGTGCCAGACCATAACTTACCCAGATTGGCATTGCAAGATGGGAGCCCGAGTTAGCCCCACGCCCATGTCGTTGCCTTCCCTTTCTTCTTCTTCTCTGGCGAAGGCAACCCTTCTCTGTAGCACCCCAGTAAAACCACTATTAGAAAATCACATGTTTTTTATACTTTGTGCATCATCATGACATCCTCATGCATATTTTTGCCTCTCAAAATGTTTTGCTAAAAGACTATGTCATTTTCTAATTAGTCCCCTCAAAACCCTGGTCTTTCCGAATATTTTGTTTGTCTAAAACTATTTGAAAAAGTATTTATAAAATAAAATAAATAAAAATATCTATAAAAAAACCTAGGAGAAGCCGCCACCGGCCAGGCCCAATGGCCCACCTAGCAGCAGCCTACCACCCCACAACAAACCCTAAACCTAAACCTCTGTAACCTACCACACCACACCCCCACCCTTTCGTCGCCACCATCACACGCACGCACTACACGCCACACACACACACATGCTACCGCCAGTAACCCGCCCGGGATCCAACACGACAACACACACGCACCCACTCACGCAGTACACCACGCACACCCAGACCCAACACGACAATGCACCCCACAAATCTCCTCTTCCTCCGCTCGCCACCAACCCTGCACCGGCCCCACCCTCGCCAAGCCCCGTTTGATCTTCATCCCGCTACCAGCACCCGGCTCCCAGCGCCGCCTGAGTCCTTCCCCTTCTGCATCAAGCATCACCGCTGCACGAAGCTCGAATCTCGCCGCCGTCCTCCCGCTGCTTGACCTTGATAACGTCGAACACCGCTACCGCTTGGCTCTCCTCCCGGCCCTCGCATGTGCCCGAGCTGCCGGTGGCCTTCCCCTCTCTGGCTCGCCTCCTCTACTGCTCCATCGCGAGACTCCGCGTTCTTCGAGATCTCCTCTGTTGCCGCCAGGGGTGCCCTTGCCTCCTCTACTCTACTCCCCTATTCTCGTCGTTCGTGCCGCCAAATCGAGCCCATCGCGTGCTGTCGCCTATATCCGAGTCATTGCCGAGCTTGCCCCCCTCCTTGGGAAAGTCACGCCGCCGCCTTGCCTCTGGTTTCTATGCCGCCGCCTCGTGGGACCCCTGTCCGCCCTCTACCGAAGGTCACCTGCGCAGACCCTGTGCTGGCATCCTCTTTGAAGCATGCCATAGGGCATGGTGTCGTCCAGCGCATCGCCCTTCACCCTGCGCAGAGGCCCTACTTCGCCGGCCCACCTCTCTCCAACCGGGAGCCCTCTGGTCCACCATGCGAGGTTCTGCTGCCGCTCTTGTTTTGATGCTGATGTTGCTAGTATGGCACAAGGATCAAGTGGTTGTGAGGGTTTTTTGTATGTGATGTGTTGATAGTGTTATCTTGCCAAGATTGACACAAAGGACTTAGGAAAAACCTTAGCCGTGTGCTTCGCCACCCGGTCCCACCTCGACAAAATCTACATCGAAGTCGTGTACTCGTGAGGTGACAAGACACAACAACATCGGCCACACGGACCCAAAGACCCGATCCTAGAATTCAAAGACTGAACCTGGCGGTTGCCTTCTTCCTCTTTGATTCGAAGATCGTTCCCCTTCAAACCCCAAGATCTCCGAACCGAGATGTGTGATCCCTTCTGAAGCCCTATTTTATAAATTTCCATCTATCTACCTTATTGCATATTAAATCATTCATGCTTGAATACATATTTTTGGTTCGGGGGTACTTTGTCGATTCCCTAATAATTAAAATGGAGCATATATGCAGGGTATCACTACTACAGAACTAGGCTTTGCGGTATCCACCCGAAGTGTGTTTTTGCCTAAAAAATTTGAACCACCTCCTAAACCCATTTCCACGGGTGTTTTTTGTGAAAAATCCGCCGCTAATAATTCACCTGCCTCCAATAATACCTTTTCGGAGCCGGTTCAAACAAATATACTACTCTGATAATTCGAGAGGCGGGCAAAAAACCCGACCGACCCCAAAAAATCGACTTATTGGCAGTGGCTCAAAGCTATGAGCCATCTGTAAGTAGCGCGATGAAGGCCCAAAGATTAGGACGCCTCTAATAATTTATTTTTGAGGTGGTTTAAAAAAACTCTATAGAAGTTTTGAAACACCCAGACCCTGTATTGCCTCCATGTGTTGTTCATAATATATTTTACTAAGTTTGATCATAAAGTGATACATAGACTAGTGGTGGAGAGCGGTGATCCACCCCACCCAAGTTCAAGTCCTATTACTTGCACTCTGTGTTGTTAAATTAAAACGTTACTTAACGTGACCACATGACTTAATGGGTGTGATAAATCACTGGCGGCATCCTCAACGGTGCCTAGGGTTTAGGGTCTATGGTTTGGGGTTTAGTGTTAATTAAACCCTAAACCCTATACCCTAGGCTATAAACCCTAAGCAGTCAAGGATGCTTCGAGTGATTTGTTATATCAGTTAAATTATATGACCATGCCAAGTAAGTTTTTTATGTATACATAAGTTTTTCTTACTCCCTTCGTTTCATTCTATAGTGCCTACAGTTTTTGGCACGAAAATTAAGAAACACATATGGAGGTAAAATTAAAATAGTTTTGGGTGGGATTTGTTGTGACCAATTAAGGAATGGAAGAAGTACTAGTTTATATTTATCAATAATTTCCCATCTAGTTTAGATGTTATTTGAAGTATCATGCATGCATCAAAGTAATTTCCCTCTAGCAAAGCTTCACCTTACAAAGAAACGTGTAAAAAACTTCGCAGCATTCTTATGCATTCTTGATAAATAATTTCCTAATAGGAGGGACCGATGTTATTTGAATTGCGATGAATGCACTTACAATAATTCATAGATAGTAAAATCACATATACGTAATTGATGGTTGTACACGTGGTTGACGTGGAGCCTATTGGAAACCCCAAGAGCAAGGTGTGAAGCAGCACAACAACAAGTTTTCCCTCGGTAAGAAACTGAGGTTATCGAACTAGTAGGAGGAAGGAAATGTCACACAGGTGTTATAAGCAATACGGAGACCTGCACAACACAAACTCAAGACTTTGCTCCAACGAATCAGTGAGGTTGTCAAGCTCACCGGTTTACTGTAACAAAGGATTATACGTATAGTATGGAATTTAATGGTTTGCCGCAAGTAAATAGGTAACAGTGGAAGATGTATCAATGGTAAATATTGGATCGGGGTACATAGTTCACTAGAGGTGCTCTCCTTACATAAACAACATGACCTGAAGGGTAAACAAATTACAGCAGGGTAATTGACAGGAACTGAGCAAGGCATAACAATGCAATACCAGACAAAAAAATCCTAGGAGATTTGATTGGGCAATACAACAATATATATAGACCGCCATCTAACTGCATCTATGACTAGAACTCTACCTTCAGGTTATCATCCGAACCCCTTCCAGTATTAACTTGCAAGCAACAGACAACTGCTTTAATCAAAGTGTGTAAGATAAATAATCCATTTGTTCCATGATCAAGAGACCGTTGTTTTCTCCCTAGTAGCAACAACACATCTATAACCGAAGAGATTTCTGTCACTTCTCTTGGAAACTAGAGGCATGAACCCACTATCGAGCATAAATACCCCATCTTGGAGTCACTAGCAACTACTTGGCCAAGATATCTACTAACAACGGAGATAATGCAAGATCACAAACAACACATACATGATAGTATCAAATAGACAAAACCATTAATCAATCTGACATAGTAATCTCAATATCCATCGGATCCCCACAAACACAACCTGCATGATTACAAATAGATTGGATCTTGATCATGAACGGAGCTCACAAGATCTATACATGAAAGCACAAGGAGGAGATACAACCATCTAGCTACTACATGGACCTATAGTCCAAGGTGGAACTACTCACGCATCATACCAGAGAAGAAGGCCTCCGGGATGATCTCCCCTCCGGTAGGGTGCTGGGAAGAACTTCAGATCCCATAGAAAACCGCCAACGCGGTACCCCTTGCACATGGTACAGGAGCTATCCCATAACCAAAATTAAAAGGCAAGCAGACAATGAGCATCTTAGCGATCTTTTTATTTACTATATGCATAGCTTTTTATTGAGGATGCTTCATAGATAGCTCACTATGGTGATGCTGCAAGTTTCCACCATGATTAGGCATGGCTTAGGCTAGCGGCCTAGGCGTTTCTCTAACACAAAATACATACTCCATGGACTTACAAGTTCCCTCTTTATTTCAAACCGGTGACAACCATAGACAAAAGAGCATGATATCAACTGAGTACAAGGTACAAGTGAAATGTTGAAAACGTTCCCCATGACAGCATGGTTCTGCTAATTCCAACATATAAGTGCAAGCATATACAACATAGATGACACAATGGTTCAAGTTTATTAGGGGCAAAGAATATAAAGTGTGCCATCGAGTTTGTGAGGGCTTTAATCACTAAGTTTTCACATAACAAAATACTTTTTAATTGGAAGATGGCTGAAAACAAGAATATACTTGGAATGGTGTAACGCACCATGCATAGGAGTTTATAGTGGACACTTTGGAAAAACTTGGTTTCTTGGGAGTTTGAAGCATGAGTAGAGCTTACTCATACAAGTGGAGGCTAGCAAAAGACTGGGAGCAATCAACTAAGAGAGAAATAATGGCCAATCAAAGCATAGAGTGCTACTACAAGTCAAGGACTAAATGATCATGGAGGCTATGGTGACTTGTTCATAGTCATAACATGGTGTGATCATGTGCCAAGTCAACCCAAACAAAGCATCAAAGGAGAATACCACAATACCATGATTTTGTACGCTAAAACAACGCATAATTCTTTCAAGGCACACTAAGCAATCCCAATTGTTTGGAACAAGACATGCTACAGCAATAATCACTAAGCATAAGGTAAAAACAACACCTACCATGTTATGCTAAAGTCTAAGTCACAGTCAATGCAAGCTCCTCTTGCACTTATCAAGCAGGAACTTCCTACTCCTTTCCAACACCAATTGACGTATTTGAAACAACACAGCGAGAACGGGGGTCCAAACTACTTTATTCAAGCAAACTAAACAAACTAAGAAAACCAAACGAAAACTAAGATGCTCCAAGAACAACATAATAGTTCATGAAACAATAAAAACAAAGTGTCTAGACAGATCTGAGCTTTTTATTGATGAAGAAGGGGATGTCTTGGGCATCCCCAAGCTTTGACGCTTGTACCTCTTGGATATTTCTTGGGGTGACACTGGAGTGGCATCCCCAAGCTTGATTTTTTGTCCATTCTTCATCTCATTACATCATTCTCTCTCTACACCTGAAATTTTTCCTTCATACAAAACTTCACACAATCTTCATTAGCAACATTAGTGTATTCAAAAGATAATAGACCTTAGGCAAAGCTTTGGAACAGTAAGACTTTTCTCTAAAAACACAGGCTACTATAACAACTCCTTCAAAAATCTCAATTCCATAAAAGATTACTCAAAAAGGAATCAATAAGAAGCAAATGCAAATAATGGCAGAAATCTGATAAAACATACCAGCAGGTAGAAACCGATTATTTCGAAAATCTCCTGTTGCTCAAATCAAAAAGTGTTGAACTAACGAAAGTTAGCTAACACATTGGGGGATTTATTCTTAAACTTTGATCTCAATCCTAGTTACAGAGACTCCTCACGAATTTTTTGGTGGAGGACAGAAATAGGTTTCTGGATAGCAACTCCCCAAATCTTACTTCCCTCTCATTAGAGGTCATTCTTGGCACAAAAATCAAACAAAAAGGATAAGGAGAGGTCATTATAGAAGTAATAACTTTCAAGACTCAAGGAAACTCTTGGGTTATCTTCCAACAAGTACTTTTCTTTAACTCCTTTAAGTTAGGCACAAGAAGCAAGAAGAATCAAGTTTTTTCAAATGAGGAATTGAGATCAATACTTGCAAAGTATTCAACTATGAGAGGTATCTCATCCAAATGAGTTTTGGAGGATCCCTTCTCATTTCTCTTCGGTTTACTACTTTCATCAAAAGGATTTTTAGGAAAAATCCAATCAAAATTCTTTTCAAAGGCCTCATGCATCCCAACAAGCTTAAAGGGTATGGGTATCTTAAATTCCTCTATAGGCTTGGTTTTATCTGAAGCACCCACAACATCTACACATGAGCCTAGCATATTGAAAAGCTCAAAGACTTTTTTGGCTTCCCTAGCAACATCATGGAACTCTTTGAGTAAAGTTTCAAGAATAAAATCTCTCTTTTTAGCATTCTTTTCTTTCTTTAGATTTAGGAACAAAATTTGCATCATGGGGTTAAGGATAACAAACCTAGCCTCCAACATTTGAACTAAAGAAGATGCAGCAATCTCATAATTAGGAGCAAGATCTGCTATAGATTTATCCTCAATATCCTCATGCTTTCTAACATAATTAAAGAATTCTTCAATATTATGTTTCCCAATTATGAAGCCACTACCTATTGAAAGGTTTTTCAGGGTAAACTTGGGGAGCAACAAGGTGTTCTCAACAGAGTTCATTTTGGCAAAAGTGGGCAAGCCAAAAACAGCAGCAGCAGCAGCTAGAGCAGGAACTATTTTTTTTGTGTTTTTTTAATAGAGAAAGCAAACCAAACTAAACTAATTTTTTTTGGAGTTTTTGAAAAGAGGCAATCAAAACCAAGCAAAAGAAACTAAGCAATCTAAAAACAAAGTAAAGAGATAGGTTGAGGAGGACTCCCCTTGTGAAGACGTCCTTAGCCTCCCCGGCAACGGCGCCAGAAAGACTTGATGGCTGTACACGTGGTTGATGTGGAGCCTGTTGGGAACCCCAAGAGCAAGGTGTGAAGCAGCACAATAACTAGTTTTCCCTCAGTAAGAAACCACGGTTATCGAACTAGTAGGAGGAAGGAAATGTCACACAGGTTTTGTAAGCAACACGGAGACTTACACAACACAAACTCAAGACTTTTCCCCAACGAATCAGTGAGGTTGTCAAGCTCACCGGTTTGCTGTAACAAAGGATTAAATGTATAGTATGGAAAGTAATGGTTTGCAGCAAGTAAACAGGTAACAGTGGAAGATGTATCAATGGTAAATATTGGACCGGGATCCATAGTTCACTAGAGGTGCTCTCCTTAGATAAACAACATGACATGAAGGGTATACATATTACAGCAGGGTAACTGACAGGAACTGAACAGGGCATAACAATGCAATACTAGACAAAAAGATCCTATGAGATTTGATTTGGCAATACAACAATATACATAGACCGCCATCCAACTGCATCTATGACTAGAAGTCCATCTTCAGGTTATCATACGAACCCCCTCCAGTATTAAGTTGCAAGCAATAAACAACTTCTTTAAGCAAAGTGTGTAAGGTAAACAATCCACTTGTTCGATGAACAAGAGACCGTTGTTTTCTCCCTAGTAGCAACAACACATCTACAACCGAAGAGATTTCTGTCACTTGCCTTGAAAACTAGAGGCATGGACCCACTATCGAGCATAAATACCCCCTCTTGGAGTCACTAGCAACTACTTGGCCAAGGTAGCTACTAACAAAGGAGAGCATGCAAGATCACAAACAACACATACATGGTAGTATCAAATAGACAAAACCATTAATCAATCTGATATAGTAATCTCAATATCCATCGGATCCCCGCAAACACAACATGCATGATTACAAATAGATTAGATCTTAAATATGAACGGAGCTCACAAGATCTATACATGAAAGCACAAGGAGGATATACAACCATCTAGCTACTACATGGACCCATAGTCCAAGGTGAAACTACTCACGCATCATACCGGAGAAGAAGGCCTCCGGGATGATCTCCCCTCTGACAGGGTGCCGGGAAGAACTTCAGATCCCCCGATCTAGGGACAACGGTGGTGGCGGCTACAGAAGGTTTCATGGAGTTTTTATCAGGTGCCTAGGGTTTCTGCATCGGGGGCTTCTTATAGGCGAAGAGGCAGGGCTGGGAGGTGTCCAGGGGGCCCACACCCTACCCAGGCGCGGGGTGGGCCCACCCGCGCCTAGGGGGGTGGGGTGGCGGCCCTGGTTCGCCTCTCCGTCTCTCCTCTGGACTTCGTGACACCCACGGTAAAATATTGACTTTGGCTTTTATCCTGTCCAATTCCGAGAATATTGATTTTCTGCCTTTCTGGAACCAAAAACAGAAGAAAACAGGCAACTGCAATGTGACAACTTGTTAATAGGTTAGTTCTAAAAAAGGTATAAAAACACCTCAAAGTGTAGGCAAAGCAAAGCAGATCGTAAACCAGCATGGAGCATCAAAAATTATAGATACGTTTCCAACATATCGGTATTTTAAGAGGCTTCATAAGACGCGTATATTGCATGGCGATTAAACCCTAAACCCCTAGGCTATAAACCATAAGCAGTCAGAGGATGTCTCGAGTGACTTGTTACATCCGTTAAATCAAGTGATCATGCCAAGCAAGTTTTTTATATACAATCGCATGTAACCATTTCTTACTAGTTTAGATTTATCAGTAATTTCCCCTCTAGTTTAGATGTTATTTGAAGTATCATGCATTCATATAAAGTAATTTTTCTCTAGTAAAGATTGATCTTACAATGAAATGTAATTTGTTTTGTAGCATTCTTATGCATTCTTGATAAATAATTTCCTAATAGGAGGGATCGATGTTATTTGAAGTGCGATGAATGCACTTACAGTAATTCATAGATAGTAAAATCACATATACATATTTTAAGAGGCTTCGTAAGACGCATACATTGCATGCCGATTAGCTTGGAACACACGTACAAGCGGACATATTCCTGATAGCAAACACAACCGTGTTTTAATATGTCCCTATTGTTTCCAAAATCTAAACCATCAAAATGTATTTCGAACCACTCACATGCATATGAATTTGTTTTAGATTTTTCCCAACCCACAGCGGCTAGTTCGACAACGGGCAGTCCGAAAAAATCCGGAATCTCCTGGTCACAACGACAACCTGTAGAATTGCAATCTCCGGTGGTGATTCAATGCCTTGTTCAGCTTTATTGAGGTATGTCCAACACCGATGAAGATGCCTATAAATTCAAATTGATTCCATCTCAACATTATCTCCTTATTCTCAACCTTTCTCGACAAAATCAATTCCCCATATTTTCCCAAAAACCCCCAAGGAAGAAGAAGATGGATCAGAGCTGGGATTCTAAACCTGAATCGAGCCACGACGGCCTCAGCGGTAGTAGCACCAACAACGGGGTCATTGAAGGCCTGTATGACACGGGGTCGTCCAATTATCCCGAGCTCGTCGCTCTACAAGAATATCAGGAGGAGACGCTCGAGCGGTACTCTGACGAGGACAAGGAGAAGGAGGCACTTGCTGAGCAGGAGGCGCCCAGGGAGCAGCGCATGCAGGCGCCACCGGAGCAGAGCATGCATGCCTCGCCGGAGCAGAGCATGCAAGCGCCGCCAGTGGAGAATGCGCCTGTTGCATAACACAAGTGGCCGGTGGTTGACGACAACGACAAGCCAGAGGAGTGGCTTGTGGTCGATAATGATGATGAGCTAGAGGTGGTGACCTCCGGTAGGAAGCATCACCGCTCAGATGATGGTACCAGCAAGAAGAAGAAGTGATCGGTAGTGCTAGTTAGTAATAGTATAATTTTAGTTAGATGTTGATGCTAGTTTCCTACTAAATTAGCCTCTCTGTGAGATTTTGGGATGATGGATCGATGTATTAAACCGGGTTCTTTTGAGATGATGGATGGATGTATTAAACCGGGTGATTTTGTGATTATAGTGATAATCAAGAATATATATGAAGTTTACTTAATTAGTAGTTCGTGCTATCCACATTTTGATCTTGTAATGATGTATGAAGTGTTAGTGGTAAGACTTCAATACATGTAGTGCCTAGTTTGATTTGAAGCGTTAGTGATGGAAACTTACAGGAAGTCATCAACAATGGCTAGTTGATGCTAGTTCTCATTTGAAAATACACTATAACCTAGAGAGTCTGGATTTGGGAGTCCGGGTTTAGGTAATTTTCGTATACAACATCAATTTGGTGACACATTTTATATATTTTTTACGAATTATAGATTAATTTATTATATTTTGGTATTTAATATTGTAATAAATAGTAAAACATAGATGCATCTATCCAGAATGGTCTATGGCAGCAGATCTGTCTATGCTTGTATACGGGTGGTTCAGATACTGCCGGAATTCCGGAAATCGAGTTTCCATGGAAAAAATTCAAAGATTTTTTAGGACTATCTAAAAAGTATGATTATTTTCATTGCCTCATATTTTGAGTACATAACCTAAGAAAAAAATAGTAAAAGTCGATACACACATCCTAAATGGAACTTGCTTCACAAAAGTGACCATCTTCTAGGAATGCCATTGGTTTAAAGGGCAAACTCCCATGCTTCGGAACACCGAGACCAATTTTTGTGCAAATTGGACTACATTTTCGTTGGGATTGTGTATATGACCCCATTTGAACTAATAATGACTAATACAATTTTTTTGATTGTCCAAATAATTTACTCATTTCCACACATTTTCAAGAGAAAATAAGTAAATATTACATATTTTGTAAAAAATCCTAGATTTTTTGCATGCGCTCACATTTAAGGTTTTTAAACTTATGACAAATTGTAAAAGATGACACGAATTGTCATAATTGGTGAAAGAAAGTATGGATTTATTAAACAATCCGGACCCTCCGCTTCCATATTCCCCATTTTACTGCATGCCAATCCTCTACCCCAATATTTGACTGCCCGCGCGGAGACTCTGCATTCAAAATCCCCAATTTTCTGACATGTCCTGTCGTTCAATCCTCCCTTCCTGCAGATCCTGCATTTACATCGGAGATGGCAGGGGAATATGGCTCGAGCCACGGTGGGGCTGGCCGGACAAGAGTGAACACGACGATGGCACACCTTTTGGCAGAAGTTTGCTCCCTCGCGCCACCTGTCTGCCGCCTGCCATAGTGGTGGCACCTTGACTTGAGCGCTGTCCTCGTGCCACCGCCACAAAGGAGTGCTACGGCCCACACCGTTGAGGCCACCCTCCGCCATGAGCGCTTGCCGTGGGTGCTACAGGCGGACCCCAGATACAGCTCATATGCACCGTATTGGGCCGAGCTTTTCAAGGAGGAGAATGAATCCATGCTCCACTCCGCCTGCCATGGTGAAGCACAGGCGCGCTGGAACGCGGTGAAGCGCCGACGATCCTGGGCCCAAGTCTCTGCCAATGATGCCAAGGCGGATCCCGAGGAGGACAACTACCCCGTGGCATAGGAGGAGGAAGACGCCGAGACTAGTGCAGATTCGCTCGAGGTCCAGACGTCGATGCCGCCGCACGAGCTCAGCGACGAGCCAAAGTGGCCGAGAACCATGGCCATGCATCATGCGTCATTGGAGGCCATCCACACCAATGCCTTCAAGCCGTACCTGCCGAGTCTGACAGCTCAGGATCCATCGACTAGGAGGAGGTCGAGGCATATGCATTTTCATTGCCGGTTGAGTCGAACCTGCCTCCGCCGCCCATCCACGAGCCCGGCGATGAGCTAGAGTGGCCGGGCACCATGGCAGCCTATCGCGTGTCGGTGGAGGCTATCGTGGTGGTCGTCGATGATGATTAATTAGCTAAAATGTGGCATATGTTTCATCTGAATATTCAGTTATTAATTTGTAGTAGAATTTTTAATCTGGAGATCAATATGTGGCCTCTGTTTAAATTTATATGAATTTCTAGTTATGTTTGTCCTCTATTTAATTTTATGTGATTTTCTTGTTATATTTTTCCTCTATTTATATTTATGTTACTTTCTAATTGAATTTGACCTCTGTACATTTGTTTAGATAAAAAGAAGCATTTCCGGACTATTCGTAAATATACGTACTATTCGCACATTTAGATTTGGCGGGCAAACATTTAGGTATATTCCCTCGGCCCCTCTTAAATCCCTAGCATTCGCCCTCCTCCGACTCGAAATTTCCCCACTCGCTGTGCTGCCCCCTCCCCTGCCGAATTAGCCACCCCTCCCCTCTCCCTCCTTGCCTGATTTGCCACCCTCCCCTTCCGCTCTCCCCTTCCTTGCCAGATTTGCCGCCCCACACTCATCCCTTCCTTCCAGACACATCCTCTCTGCCGGTGCGCTCTCCTCCCCACCCCGCCCTCCGGAGCACCAGTCCCCATGCCCTCTTCCCGCCGGCTCCCTCCCTCCCTACATATATGGTGTTTTCTCTTCTTCCTTTGTTTTTCTATATTTAGTACAATGCATAGCAATATTCTTCTCTAGAGTTGTTCCTTCTTTATTTAGTATGTGGTATTTTGACCGTGAGTTTTGACTTATTATATAGTATTGCTGAAATACTTCAGAAGACTTTTCTACCAAAAAGATGGCATGTATAGGTGAGTTCTTCTGTATTTAGGTTCCACTTATTTAATGTGGTCCCTAATTATTTAGTATTAGAGATATCAAAGTTCTTCTATTTAGGTATTCTAAATTTGGCTAGAGCTCCATAATGTAGCTATTCTAAATTCCTGCATCATGGGTCCCACTGATGCCTAATTTTTTTCTAAGAAATGAGAATAGAGGACACATGCCACAAACAGGTTGGCTAACCAATTTGGAACCACATTTGGTAGGGGAGCTCCCTCTTGCTTTGGTTCCCTCTTTTGCAAATATAGAAGCACTCTTGGCTACACATTATGGGTGACACTCCCACTCTGGCTAGCCTAGTAGAAGATAGTGGAAAATTTATACATACTAGTATCATATGTGTATTATAATTACTCCTTCCGTTCTGAAGTAACTGACTCAGTTTTGTTTAGATACATATGTATCTAGACAAAGTTTAGTCACTTATTTCATAACAGAGCGAGTAGTGTATAATACTATCTATGATGTTCATAGTGGGAGATACACAACCGCTATCATATAGTCATGTTTGCAAACATGATTATGCAATAGTGTTTGTGGCACGCGGTCCCATTATGTTTACCCTAGTAAAATTTTGTACTATGTATATATAGTGTATTTTTATATTTTAGTTTCCACTTACTAGCAATGTACTCTCATATTTAGTCATGGATTATTGTATGTATAGAGATTTACCTTGTTTACTAAAATAAACAGAAAGGTGTGCCTAAACTAATTCAAGTCGTAGCTAGATTTTTGGGAAATAATTTAGTTAGCTTTATTTTGTGCAGGTTCCATGTTGCCTTGTTTGCATGAGCATTGAGGGACCATGCAAGCAGAATAATCACCGTAGCTCATTTTTCGTACTAACTATGCATGTGGGGATTGAAGATACAATGGCATCTGCGTTATGTACATCATGTAGAGTTAAATAGATTATTTCTATTTATCATACAAAGGAATTTTCAAAACATTTAGTCTGTTGTTTATGAATTGCTACACTGCATAAGAGAAATGACTACTGTTTTTTAATAATATGTTCCTTGACATGTCAGTAAGCAGTTAAAAGAAACGACTCCTCGTGACAAGATACACATCAACGCGAGATGCATATTTCTATTGCTTTGAACTGCTCAAAGAAAAGGACAAGACAATGATATCGGGTGAGCAATATGATAATTTTATCTACTCTTGTGATCAGATTGTTTTGTATTTGGAAGGTGACCAAGTCAATGCTATTGTATATAACAAACTTGGTAGTAGTAAAACAATTTCTCAAAAGCCAGGTTAGTTCTTATATACTCTGTGTGTACAATTTCATGCGCACGTCTTTATGTTAAGATATATTATACTAACTCTGAATGCATAATGTAGATGAGGAAATCAATGTGAAACAATATCCGCTTGCCATGCATGGTAACTAAAATAAAACAATCATCATTTGTTTTTTTAAGCATATGATTTTTTCAGAAGTACAAGCTAGCACTGTAATTTTTATTAACTGAGAAAGTGCTGTACTAATGCTATATTTGCAGGATGTGATAACATCCTTAATTTGGTGATAAACGTCCATCAATACCACTCGCATCCCTCGAGAAAGCTAGTGCCATTGATTTTGCCAAATATTGGTAGAAGCCCAATTTTGACCTGTCGTGGTGGTGGCACGGCAGATGCCATGGGTAGGCTAAAGTATGGGCCCAATGGATGCTAGTGGGATCTGGGGAGGGAAGATGTAGTTATTTCTACACACAAAGGACTAGAACACAGATCTTTATTTCTCCTCTATCTAGTTACAAATGCTCCTTGAGCTGTATCAGAGAGAGGAGGAAGAGAACTACTACGCGAACCCTTCAGTCACAAATGAATTGATCCTCCTCCCAGGAAGTTGTTCCTCTCCTTATAAAGGGGTCCCTTGACTCCTCCTAGGGCTGACGTGGCAAGCATATTCTTGGAATATGCTTGTCCCAAAGTGGTAACTCGGCGGAGCTCTTTCCGTGTCTCCCTTCTATCGACGGCAAAGACCCAGAACTCCCACATGTGAGCCTCGGGCTTTCCCACTATCACCTCCGTGATGCCTGTCTGCCCCTCTGCGGCTCTGCTCTTTGTCTTTAGTGCTTGGCCCTGTGTAGATTCCTCCTAGCCAGTAGCTAGGATTTGACTCTAGGGTCCTTCTCCTTCTCCTGCAAGTTTTCCGTTACTCGGCCTCGTCTCACATAACTCAGCTCGACCTTCCTGTGTATGATCTGATCAATCTTATTCGGCCGACTTAGCTCACACGTCAGCCGAGTAAGGTGTCAATCACTCGATTCTGGCCACGCCATGGCTTATTCGGCCGAGCCTTGCATAACTTAACCGACTCAGCTTATAACTCGGCTTATGGTAAGAGAGGTTCCTTCCTTATTTCCGCTACCTTGACCCTACCTGGGGTCATCCCCCCAACATTAGTCCCTGAAGCTGGTGCGGTCCTGCAGGAAACCTCGACCGGCCACATCAGTTTCCAGACACTCGCTCCTTCTTGTTTCTTGTCCGAGGTACTTCTTAGCCGATGCTCTTTTTCAGCTATCCTTCTTTTTTTATCCTCTCTTGCCGCTAGGTTTCTGCCCTTGGTGCTCTTCTTCTTTTCCTCAATTCCCTATGGCAGTTCTTTCTTTGCTTCGCCGCCGTGTTCGTCGCCGTCGCGACAGGGCCCTGCACTTCTAGGCCTCTTCCTGCCTCCAGCTATTCTTCCGACGAACCTATGTCTAGCTCCGCCAGCGGCGCCCTCGTCGGGGAAGAGGAGCTTATGGCGGGTACAGAACGGGGATCCTGGCAAGGTTCCACGGTCACTCACCGAGAGGTTGAGTGGCTGCACAAGACTTGCCGCATCCCCGCCGAGGTAAACTGTCGCTTACCCAGCAAGGAATATTCCCCTATACTAGATGAGGGCGAGTTTCTAGTTTTCATGTCTCATTTTGCCCACGGATTTGGCCTCCCTCTTAGCGATTTCGCTAGGATCTTTTTAGATTACTTCGGCCTCCAGCCGCATCACCTGTAACATCCCAATTTCAGCAACCCTGATTAAATGTCAAAAAGGCAAAAATCAGGGGGAACAAAAACTTTTTCTGACAATGTGTGATCACTTGCTTGCTTGTGCTCAAGCAACTGTTTGAGTATTAGTGTGCACTCATCCTCTCAACACTAGTTTATAAAAACTATTTTACAAAAGAGATGTCTTGGCTCATCTTTCATATTCTCAAATATTCTGGCATTTCAAAACCTGAGCCAAGATGACTTTGACACAACCAAATACTTTACTAGCTTCTATTGCCAAAACTATGGAGACCTCTATATATTATTTCCTTTTGTTTTCAAGACAGAACATTCAACTACTCTTACCCCTAGGCTTTCCAAAACCTTTATTAAAACCTTCTCATCTCAACCTTGGTAGAGATACCAAGATGGTACTTATATTACTTCAAAAAAAAACCCTTTTCAAAAATACCCCTCAATACCTCAAGCTAGGCTTGATGGTAACCCTAGTACTAGTTGGATAAGTAATAAGATGAATTGCCTTGATCTGCTGGTTGATGAATTGCCTTGATCTGCTGATTGCCTTGTTTGCATAGGAACTAGATTGAGCTAATCTAGTAGCTCATTCCTTAAGACCCAATCCTTGCTTGTGACCATCAATCTCAAAGAAAGCCTCCAAGTATGGATCTATCCTAAGTCACTCCAGTGATCATCTCATCTCATGCTTATCTCAATCCAAGGCTAATCCCCTGGAGGTTCCACAACTCATCAGAGACCCAAAGCTAAGCTTGAATCCAATCTACTTGGTTAGTACCTTAACATCAACCCCTTTATGAATAAGAGAAACCCTTGCCAACCTCTCAAAACCATCTACACTTGTACTCTAGTCTAAAACCCTAAATCTGCCAAAATGGCTAAGTCTGGATTTCGTATATGGATACCATTTTAGGAGCTCTACCTTTTCCAACCTATGTGCATTCTGGAAAATGTACTTGAACCATCTTGTAGTACATCTTTAGTACTACCAAGGCCCACTCTTGCCATTGGCTAATCCGTTCTAATTCCCACTCATCCATGATGGTTTTGTAGTCAAGATAATAATCTTTTCTGCAAATCTTATCATCTTGCCTACTTTGGCAGAAGCCCACATCTATGTGCCACCTCCCCTTGACCAAATCTTTGCATGGTAATGATCTACTAATCATGGAATATCAACCCCAACTTCAATTGTTTCCATCGGATCCCTGTGCTTCTTAAACCCACATGGTTTAGGAGGCTAACTGATGCATCTGTTATGGCAGCCTTATTTCCAACAAAGTTTGCCATCACTTGAATACCACCTCAAATGCAACCAAGCCCAACCCTTGATTCCATTATCATCTACATGACATGGTCTATCCATCCATATACCCCTTGTACCAAGGTGAGCTCTAAGCTCCCTAATCCAACCCTAATTGGATGGCATCAGAATAACAAAACCCTAGATCGTCCCCGAATCTAGTTTCCATCCTTTTCCCCACTTTTCTTCCAAACCAAGGTGAAAATTGATGCCTACATCAAGTGTATATCATCCACCTTGGATATAATCATACCCAAATAATTCTCCCAATTATTTGGATTATTAAACTATTTAATTTCCTATCTTGCAAATTCCTCAAAACCCTTGTCTATAAATACAAGTTTGTTTTTCTCCAAACCGCTCTACCAACTCAAAGTATATTTGAGTCCTACATATCATATCCCACCTATCCCACTCAAAAATAAATATTTTGAGATTCCTTATTATTTCTTTTTGCCCTTTTTCTTGAATGGCAGAAACAAGAAATAATTCCCTAAAAAGACTTTTCCACTTCAATAAATCCCAATAAAATTCTCCAATGTGTGTTATGGTATTTAGGACCATATCACACCAAAAACTAAGCTTGCCCAATATAAAATTTTCATCCTTGCTTCCATAATCCAATTTCAGCATGTTTTGAAGAAGTGCATTTAAATGGGATCTTAATCATCAGAAAATTCCCATTTAAATCTTGAAGTGATTATTTGACCTACTCCACCTACCAGTACCATTTACACCCATTGCTCAATGCAAATTTTCAAATTTCCTTCGCAACCTAAGTTTTGATCAAATTTGGCAAACTAGTCAAATCTTGTTTCAAACCAAATCCAATCATCACCAAACCTTGTCAAACACTACACCCCAGCATCCCTCACTCCTACTGGTTGCAGCACTAAAGGTATACAGTAACCAAACACAAATCCTTGTCCTTTTTCTCTTGTTGAGAGGGAGGCAAAGACCCCTTGTGTTGTCCCATCATTTTAAAAACCATAGAAGCTGCTCCCCTCTCACCCCTGTCACTCAGCCCGACCAGAGGCTACCCCACACCTCCCCACCGCCCTTATGGCCCCATTGGTTGAGCCTCTCCCTCCCTCCAAGCTTTCCATGGACAAGGTCCACCACACAACCTCCCCTCTCAGGTTTATAATGCCCAAGGCCACTCCACCCTCCCCTCTCTCCCTCATTTGCTCCCAACCACTCCCACACGCACCCCAGAGCTCCCTGTCTCCCTCCTTCCCTCTCCTCTGGCTTCTATAGCAAGAAATGGCTATTTCGACCATTGCTTAGTTCAATATCGAGGAGCTCTCTCCCTAGATCCCAACCGTCTGCATGTAGCCTAACCGTGACCCCCTCCCTCCAAGCTACCACCCCAAGATCCAGAGCCCTCCCCTTGGACTATACCACTGCATGGAAAACAAAGAACGACTCTCGGGTGTTTGTGAAAGGTTGAACCCTACTCCCTCTGTACTCCATCTTTTTCTCTCATTCTTTCTCTGAAGGGATCCCCTGCTCAAGCCGCCTCTAACCCTCCCTGTTTTTGAGCCTGCATGTGCCCTGGGAGGATCTCCAACAAGCACCCGCGAGCATGACCCCGATGCTCATGCGCACGCCATCCTCCCTCGCCAGAACCTCGCCTCCCGACCCTCGGCAGGAACCCCGAGCCCCGCCGCGTCATCCTCGTCGCCTCCCTGTTGCCGGCGTGCCTCCAGGGAGCCTCCCCGTGCGCCGCTGAGTGCGCTAGGGTTTCCCCGCCGCCGGCCACGTCGCGAGGAAGGCGACAGCTCGCGACCGTCGATCTGCTTTAGATCTGACAGCCGCCAGCGTCCCGTACCCCTTCGGCGAGATGGGCCGTGACCAGCAGGCCCACCCCCGTGGCCCCCAATCACCCTCTCGCATGTGTGGTGCCATTCGTTTGGGCCGGCCTCACTCTCTGCTTCCCGTTAAGGTTCAGATCCAGCCCAATCACCCCTTTTTCCTTTTATTATTTTCTCCCAGATCTATTTGTAGTTGTTTGATTTAAATCCAAACAAAGTCGTAAACCACCAGATCTTGGTCAGATATAAATTTTCCTACATGCACACAGGTCTTCCCTAACATGCAGACCAAGTTTTGTACTAAAATAATGTATAGATTAAATATGATAAATAATCTTCCCAGACCTTTCCAAAACAATAGTTAAATTCTCCAGAAAGTTTTACAACTTCAAATAGAGTGAATCCAATTGATAAAGAAAGGTATTAACCATACCTTTCCTTTCCCATAGGTCCCATAGTCCCTTTCTTCTTAGTTTGCCCTGGACAATAATAATAAAAACAGAGACTTTCTAAATTGAGGAATTTCCCTAGGTCAAACCAAATGAGGTTTTGAACTCATTCCAACTCCTAGATGACACTAACATTCCTATCTTTCTTAATACAGTATCTCATAATTTTATGAGCATCTGTTTAATTTTAGTAGATTAAACTCTTCTATGCAAGGTTTAATCACTAATAAAATCACTACAATAGCTATACAACTCCAATTTGATTGATTCCAATTTCTACAGAAAGGTATTCTCAGTACCTAACATGTACCCTCGGAATCAACTAAAAAGCTAATGTAGAATAAATCTGATGAAAAAAGACAAATCCTATCTAGAACTTCCTTTGGGATTTTCTCAAGGGCATTCTGGTAATTGTTTTGAGGAGATTCCAACTCCTGTGTATTTAGTCCACCAAACCCCACCTTTTAAGCCAAGGAAATAATTTTTCAAACTCCAGAGAAGTTCTGGTGAATTATTTCCTTAAACTAGAGTTTTATCCACTATAAAATCCATTATAATTTAAGGGAAAATGATAAAATAATGAAACCACTGGTGTTGGTTTCATTTTATCAATACTTATATGATGGTATCATTTTCCTACAATGGTATCATACAGATTAGGCCCTTGGTAAAAAAACCTCTCCTAGATAGTTATTAGACTATAACTAAAAAGGGATCCTTTTTCCCTAATGCCTCCAAATCCTTAGCTAATCTCATCAAACCATCACCCCACAGCCCACTGACTCATATCTTGTAGTTATCCTTAGCTTGCTGTAAGATTTGTTTCTTGTATGCCTTGCATTGACTGGTGTATTGTTTGCTTGCATGTATTCTCGATAATGGCGATAGTTGCGATTGTGTGATGTCGAGAAGAAGGAAGCATCCGGGGTTATCTTTAATATGATTATGGGTTATCTGGTTATCTAACGCCGTCAAGGGACTTCTTGCTGGTCACAGGCAAGCCATCATTCTTGAACTCTGGTATTACTTACTCCCGTTTATCAACTGTTTTATATCTTGTTTATAAATTGCATGACCACAGGCATGGTTTGTTTTAAATAAACAGACGTGAGTAACTTGGCTCCTCCAAGTTATGAATGAGTGTCCTTTGTAAACCCACCCTATTTACACCTACTTTTACCCCTTAGAATGAGGCTAAGATGATTAGCATCTTCCCTCTTGGAAACCCATGGATTTTCAATAATAAAACTATTATGGGTTTTTACCCTACTACAAAGTTTTCAAAATAAAACCCTTGGAAAGAGGCATCGTTTCCGAGTGGAAGTTTTACCAAGCATAATATGAGGTGGATGAAGATAAAATCAAGCAAGAGAAAGGAAGTGATCTTCTAAGCCAATGTCCGGAACAATTTTATCCGTGCAACCACATTACCCCAGTCGCTGGGGCTTAGCTCGTAGTTTGTGTTCTTTAGCCGGGGCTGCTCTTACTCGCTAAAGGGGAGAAATCCCCTGAAATCAGGGGCTACCTGTAGGGTAAGGTACTGGTGCAACAATTGGGTCTCTCGCGGACGGTATGCTTTTAGGTAGTACGGATGGAAGATTGTCACTATCGCTATCTGCCAGACTTCGGTCTAGAGATAGGGGTTAGTATGGAAGGAAGGACCAGCGTCGAGATACCCCATACTCGTATCGTAGAGATAAACCCAAAAGAAAAGCCGATGTTGCTAGGGATCGACAAATGAAAGGTTCAAGTTTGATTATCCGAACCCCTGTCTATTTTGTGTAGCAGGCCGTGGTTTTATCCCGGCGGATGTATTGATTCTTGTGGGTAAAGTGCACAACCTCTGCAGAGTGTGATCTATTCGAATAGCCGTGTCCATGGACAAGGACGGTTGGAATGGCAAGATCTAGGAGTACCCTTCGGATAAGATGTGATGAACTAAAGGATGTGACTTGGTCACGAGAAAATATAAAGAATAAGTTTGTTTTAACCAAAGATGTAAGGTTTTAAAAAGGGTTTTACAACAAAAAAAATTCTAAAACTTTTAACAATGATGTGGAGATGTCCAGGTTTTAGTTTTTTCTTTCAAAACAATTATAGTCTAGAGCTATCTCACCACAGTCCAATATGCATGTTTCTTCTTACCTTTGTCTCGGTGGTTTGCGAGTACATTAAAAGTACTCACCGACATTGTCCCTGGCTATTTACTTGGCCAGATTGAAGGTGTTAAAGAAAGACCGAAGGTGCTGACGTCTATGCGAGATATGCCGTCTTCCCAGTCAGTTGCCTGTAGGTTAAGGCACGGGCTCTACACTGAAGACTTCCGCTATTTGTATTGTAATCGCCATAAAGGCCTCCTTGTAAGTTGTTGTATTTGTTAAAATAAGGATGATGTAATGATACTTGTCGGCTATGCTCACGACTCACTGATCATGAGAACGTGAATTGCATGCATAACAGGTATTCTCGGACCGTAAATCTGGGGTGCCACATCACCTGCCGGTTAACGCCGTAGCTTCTCTTTCTTCCTTTATCTCGGCTTCGGAGGGATACTTCAGCCTTTGGCCTTTATTAGACGTATGGTCTAAATTTTTCCAAATCCGAGCTAACGTAGTGTCAGCTAAATCTCTTCAACCTTCCGAGAAATCTTTAACCCAATGCGCGGATGCCTCTATTATACCTCGGAAAAACTCCATATTTCCCTGTGTTGTGGGTCTTGAGTCTTGTAAGAAATGGCATAGATAATTTTTCTATGTCAAGAATACCAGGGCAGAAGATAAGATTCGGCTCCCTGCTTTCTCGATTGGTCCTCCTTCGAAGAAGAACTGGATTTATAACCCGAAGAAGTCCCATGCTCTGGCCGAGGCCTTCGAGCTTCGGCTTAAGGAATTAACTCGGGCCGGGCTTCGAGGTGAAGATCTGATGACCGCATTCATCAACAGTCGAATCTGCCCCTTCCAACTCCGTTCTCACAAGCTTTGCTACATGAGTGGTCCTTTGGATCCCAACCGAGTTTCTACGGTTGAGCTTGATGACTACCAGATTTACAAACGTGTCCAGTCTATCTTCAAGACTGAGATGCCCGAGGAATGGAAGTGGGGAATGAAGCCATTCTCTCGCAAGAATCCTCCTCCTCAGGTAAATTGGAGATGGGTGGTTTCATTCGAGTTATTCTTCCATCATTATTTTGCTAACTCATGTTTTCTTTTCTCGCAGAGGTTTCCGGAGGAGACACAGAAGACGCCGAGGTTTTGGATCTTCCCTGGACTACTGACCGCAATACCTTGGACAACGGAGAACCTGATCCGGAGGAGTTCATTCCTAAGCCGGAAGCTGCCCCTGTTCGCGCACGGAGCAGGACCTCGCTCCGTGCTGATGAAGGTGATTTGGATGATGTCCAGATTCTCGAGGTAGTTACCGTGGAGCCTATCTCTTATGCATTTCTGTCTCCTTCTTTCCCAACTAATCAGGCTGGCCAGGTGCACGAGGTCAAACCTCTTGCTTCCTAAGCTCATGTTGCTTCCAAGAAGTGCACTGCCTCGACGGATCCTTCCGATGCTGCCCCCAGGAAGCGAACCAAGAAATCTTCCTAGCACATTCTGAGGCTTAAGGCTATGCCAGGGGTTACTGGGTAAATTTCCCTTTATATTTTCATTTGTATTTCTTGTTTATCTCTTTCTATTTCTGAATCAACTTTTACTTCCTTGCAGAGCTCCACTTTCCGCTAAGCCTAGCGGTCCGAGTATGACATCTCATACTACTCGGTCGCCTTCTCCCTCGCCTCCGGAAGATGTTTAGGTTCCCAGTCCTCCTCGTGATGATTGTCCTCCAGGGCCGAGTAATGCATCTCTCGACGAGACGAGCCCATTGCTCCCCCCTTTGTCTCTGATGATACCCCAATGCCGGATCACCTGGACGACTCAGGTGTCCCCCTCAAGACTCCTGAAGTTTCCCCCATTGATCCTTCGTCTACCGCAGCTCCAGCTTCTGCTCAAATTTCCGCCGAGGTTACCACTAACTCGGACCCCTTGGAGACTGTCATTCCTCCTACTGCAAAGGATGTCGCCCCCAGTTCTGAGGTTGTTGCTCCTGCCGAAGTTCCCGCAAAGAGCAAGAAAGTCGCCGCCGCTAAAACTTTGCCATCTATAAAGGACCAATCAAGTTATTCTCTACCCAGCGTTGCTGATATGCTTCGTAAGGGGGCTTCTACCGCTCAGCATGGTGTTGTCCTTGCCGCCGACACGCAACTAGTTCTCCACAAGAGTCTGGTGGCGGCAGTTACGCAACAGGCCAAAGGTAAAGTGTGGACGCGCACTGAGAGTGGGAATAGTCTCGGCTCGTTGGTGGAGTATGCCCACAATTGGAATGCCGACCGATCAACTTGAAGGAAATCCTAGTAGCCAACCATTCTAGCTCTCCGACATCAGCAGCCTCTTGCATATGGCTGCTAAGATTGTCCTTGAAAGTGACAAGATGAACGAGGTAAGTGCCTCAATTTATACTTTATCTATTGTACATATGATATTATATACACACTAGTCCCCGAAGCTTGCAACCAAATGACTTGTTATTCATTTGGAAGCTTTCCTTGTTCCAAATATAACCACTTGCCGAGTCAAATTTCTTCGTGATCCGGATGTACTGCAGTTTCGAATATCCATCCACCTAGATCCGAGTGAAGTTTTGCTTGATTCTGATCTACTTTAGTTTCGAATATCCAGCCACCTAGATCCGAGTCAAGTTTTACTTGATTCGGATCTGCTTTCGTTTTGAATATCCAGCCACCTAGATCCGAGTTAAGTTTTACTTGATTCGAATCTGCTTTAGTTTTGAATATCCAGCCATCTAGATCTGAGTCAAGTTTGCTTGATTCATATCTATTTTAGTTTTGAATATCCAGCCATCTAGATCCAAGTCAAGTTTTGCTTCATTCGGATCTTTTGTGGTTTTCTTTGTGTAACTTGTTGTTATTTCAGGTTGCACATGATCGGCGAACGGCCGAATTTCAAAGGTTACTCTTCACGCACAAAAATCTTCAAGATAAATTTGAGCAAATGGTCCCTGTTGTGAAGAAAACTGGTAAACTACTCGCCTCTTAGTGTCTTCTATCTTTGTATAAAATTCCATTTTTGTACTAATTTCTGATGTGTTGTTGTGCAGTTAATGTCAACAACCTGAATACCCGTCTTACAAATAAGGTTGGCGCTCTTGAAGGTTAGTTACCCCTTTGCCGTTTTATTTATGCACTTTTGTTCAAGGTAAACCTTGGGTATCTTACAGAGTCCCGGCTTTGGTATAGCCGAGTTACAAACACTTGCAGTGTAAGTGTCGCATCAAGAATGCATATCTATGCCTGATATGACACTGCATTTTTTAAAGCAAGCTGCCGCCCACTCGGTACAACTTAAGGAAAAGGATGACGAGATAGCCCGGCTCCGCGCCGAGGTCGAATCTCTTAAACTTGCCCAGAAGTCCGAGTTAGAGAAATTTTATCAGGAGTCTCTAAGGAGAAGAACCGACTAAGTCTACAACTTCAGAAGGACAAGAAACTTCTTGATGCCGCCAAGCTAAAGAACCAGGCGATGACCGAAGAAATCGCTGGTTTTGAGAAGAGTAGGACGAACTGGGCCACGGATCTCCAGAAAATGCTGCGATACATCCATCGTGAGTTTTCTATTCTTGACCGAGTTATTCTTTTCCCATTGCCTTTGTTGATTAATTTAATGTTCTTTCCTATAGACCATTTTCCAGAAGCTAAATCTGTGAGTTCAAAGGCTGTGATTTCTGCTCGCGAGAGCCGAGGTGTTCCCATTGCTCCGAATCAAGAATATTCGATGGAGGATTTTTTGGTTGCTGTTGCCGCTGCCATTGGGCCAATGAAAGTTATGGGAAAAGATTTGGTGCGAGCAGCTATTCGAGCCTACCATGTCCTCTGGCCGAATGAGTCATAGATTGACGAAGTAGAAGTGCTTGTGGCGAGGCTGATGGAGTCCCAAACTCGACTGAATCTTTGGATGGAATCCGCTGGCCGAGCTAGAGCTGATATGGCGCTTACAGTTGTTTTGTCATGGTACGAGGATATCTCCCTCGATGTTCGGATGAACTTGCGCACTGGTTCTCCTTGGATTGAAAATACAGATTTCGTTGCTCGTCGCCATGCCCGTGCCTTCCAGCTTATTGAATATGCTGATGTTCGTTGCTGGATCGAGGGGCCGAGTTTCCTTCCTAACCAGGCCAAAGAAGATGCTGAGGCTGTGGATGAAGATGAATCCGGTGGTGATTCTGGTGATGAGGAAGGATTGGACGAAGTTTCCGATAGTGCTGATGATTCGAGCGATAGTTCAGGTGGGGATGCCGAGGCTCGATCCTCTTCCGAGGGAACTGAGGCTTCTCAAGCTCAAGGCGAAGTCTCTCAGCAGCCAAATCCTGCCCAAGATGTCGCTGCGACCTCCGTCGATGCCGAGGTAACCTCTGTAGAGGCCCAAGCAACTTCTGAGGTCCCTGTTCCTAAGGACGTTCCTTCTAGTGAGGCCAAGGTAGCCCCGACTGTGTCCGAGATACCAACATCGGAAACTCCTGCCGCTGCTAGTTTTCCTCCCACACTTGATTCGGAAACTGCAGATGTTTAGGCAGGCTCATCAAGTCTTATTTGTTTAAGTCCCCGGTATGACGGGTGTATGCTATCTTAAAACAATTATCCGCCTTTTGGTACAATGTGAACCGTTTTACTTTTGGCATCATATGCTGTAGTAATGTTGTAACTCTATCTAGTCGAATTTGTGTGATTCACATCTTTGCTTGCAAAATTTTAACTTCATAAATTAGAATCATGTTTCCACATATCTGATTCTCGTTTGGCGTCCATTTTGTGTCCTTCGTCTACTCTCAGTTGTAAAACTCTTGGCTTTACAATCTTGTCTCAAGGACTATGAGTCCTAAGTCCATATATCTTTTAAACTGATGGACTTACTACCTTTCCGAGTTATCTGTCGGTAAAACAATATAAATATGGTACCTTCCTCGTTATATCTCAAATTTCCGATTTTATTACTCGTGCGATTATGATAGTACAAATTGTCGGTCATCTCCTCCGAGTTTTTTCTCAGGTTTCCAAAGAGATTATTTATATCACATCTGTGACTGTTGATAGACTAGTCGGAGCAGTCCCCGAGTTAGTGCTTGGGCTACCGAGGTTTCATATATAACCAAGTCGACGAATAGTACAGGGTAGTCCCCGAGTTACTGCTTGAGTCATCGAAGTTTCAAACATATCCAAAAAATGATAAATCATGTGAGGGAGTCCCCGAGTTATTGCTCGGGCCGCCGAAGTTTCATACATAGTTAAAAATGATAGATAACATGGGGCAGTCCCTGAGTCATTGCTCGGGCTGCCAAAGTTTCATACATAATTGAAAATGAAGAAAATCATGGTGCAGTCCCCGAGTTATTGATCGAGCTGCCAAAGTTTCATACATAATTGAAAATGACAACAATCATGGGGCAGTCCCCGAGTTACTGCTAATACATGTTCGATACATCCATTTGATACATCATTTTGCTAGATGCAACACACTTCCTTTAAGTGTAAAACAGACGAAGTAAAGCCACATTCCATGGTCTTTTGATTCATCTCCGGACTTGTTTGCCTTGTTCTTATCTAGTGTTTGAGCATCGATTAAGAAGTATGCATCGTTGTGTAATGCTTTGCTCACGATAAACGGGCCTTCCCATGGGGGTGAGAGCTTATGCATGCCGGCCGTGCGTTGCACTAGCCGAAGAACTAGATCTCCTTCCTTAAAAACTCTTGGACTCACTTTTTTGCTATGATATCGTCTTAGGTCTTGCTGATAAATAACTGATCTTGAGAGTGCCAACTCTCTTGCTTCTTCTAGCAGGTCTACATGATCTTGCTGTGATATTTTGTTTACTTCGGCGCTTGTGTACTGGGTCACTCTTGGCGAGTCATGCATTATGTCGGCTGGAAGTATAGCTTCTGCCCCATATACTAGAATGAACGGGGTATACCCCGTCGATCTATTCGGGGTGGTCCTGAGGCTCCACATCACTGTTGGGAGTTCCTCAATCCAGCATCCGGCTGACCTCTGCAGTGGTTCGATCACCGAGGTTTTATCCCAAACAATACTAGTCCATTTGATCTTTTACTTGCCCATTCGAGGCCGGGTGAGCCACCGAGGCAACATTGAGTCTTATGTGCTTCTCTAGGCAGAATCTAGCAAAGGCTCCTTCAGCGAAGTTTGTGCCATTATCTGTGATGATACTGTGTGGGTAACCATATCTCAATATAATATCTTTGAGGAATTTCACCGCCGTGGGCCCATCACATTTTCTTATTGGCTTCACTTCTATCCACTTTGTGAATTTGTCCACCATGACCAGAATGTGGGTCATTCCGCCGCGAGCCGGCTTAAATGGACCTACCATATCCAAACACCATACAGAGAAAGTCCAAGTGATTGGTATCATTTTTAACTCGGATGAAGGCAGATGTATTTTGCTGGCATATATCTGGCAGCCATTACACTTTGCTACCAATTCCTTTGCTTCCTTAAGTGCAGTTGGCCAATAAAATCCATGCCTAAATGCTTTGGCGACTAGGGCTCTGGACGAGGCATGATGTCCACATTCTCCTTGAAGTATATCCAAAAGGATTTCCTGCCCTTCTGCCGAGTCAACGCATCGTTGCAGTACATTTTTCACACTTCTCTAATAAAGCTCATTAATTATGATTGTGTAGGCTTTTGCTCTTCTCACTATCTGCCTGGCCATAACCTCATCATCTGGCAAAATCTCTTCTTTGAGGAATGAGAATATGGGTTGTTCCCATGTCGGCATGAATTTTTCCGGGAAATTGATGTTGTCAATTTCCATTATTTCCGTCGACATAACATCTTGGAATTTTCCCAATATGCAAGTAGTTCAGCTCACATGCTTTGTCGATCTCCATTGGGACGCACCCTTCTATATGATCTGCCGAGATGCGAATTGACTCGGATTCCGGCGAAGGTGTAATTGATGGTTTTCTCAGGTGTTCCAGAGATATACCAGGCGGAATTGACTGTCTGGTTGATCCGAGCTTCGACATTGTATCTGTAGCATCATTTTCTGCCTGAGGTATGTGATGGAATTCACACCCATCAAAATAACCACTGATTTTCTGCACATGAAACCTATATAGGGCCATATTCGCATCTAGTGCGTCCCAATTCCCCGACACTTTCTGTACGACGAGGTCCGAATCCTCGTAACACAGAATACGACATATGCCGATATCTTGTGCCATTTTTAGGCCATGGACAAGCGCTTCATATTCGGCTACATTGTTCGATGCAGCAAAATGCATTTGCAACACATATTTCAGCTGATCTTTTTTCGGTGAGGTTAGCACTATTCCTGCTCCTAACCCATTTCTTAACTTGGACCCTTCAAAGTGCATCGTCCAATAATTCGGATGTGTCAATGGGGTCTCATACTGCACCTCAGCCCAGTCCACGAAAATGTCGGCCACTGCCTGAGACTTAATTGCATCTCGCCTATCAAATTGCGGAGCATAAGGCGATAACTCGATTCCCCATTTTGCTATTCGTCCACTCGCATATTTTTTGCTTAGAATCTCGGCTATTGGTGCCTCACAAATAAACTTTATTGGGTGTTCTTCGAAATAATTTTTGAGTTTCTTTGCCGACATGTATACTCTGTAAGCCATTTTATGGTAGTGTGGGTAGTTTTGCCTGGAGGCTGATAATACCTCACTTAGGTAATATACTGGCCTTTGTACCAACTTACCCTCTTCATTTCGTTCCACAACAACTACTGCACTTACCACTCTGTTTGTAGCTGCCACATAGAGTAGCATAGGCTCTTTTGACAATGGGGAAGCCAAGATTGGTGTCGTGACCAGCATATTTTTTAACTCATGGAAGGCAATATTGGCCTGAGGTGTCCATGTGAACTTGTCAGATTTTTTCATCAATTGATACAAAGGTAATGCTTTTTCACATAGCCGACTCATGAACCAACTCAGGGATGCAAGACACCCTGTAAACTTTTGTACATCATTTAGGCATTTCGGCAGTTCCATTCTTTCAACTGCTCGGATCTTAGTCGGATTTTCCTCTATACCTCGGCTGTACACGAGGAAATAGAGTAATTGCCTAGTCGGCATACCAAAGTTACATTTTTCCGGGTTAAGTTTCATTCGGAACCTTCTTAAGTTCGCAAATGTTTACCGAATATCTTCTAGGAGCGTGTTGCTCTCTTTGGTTTTTATAACTACGTCATCAACATATACTTGCATATTTTTTCCAATTTGGTCGTGCAGACATTTTTGCATGCATCTTTGGTACGTGGCTCCTGCGTTACACAGGCCGAATGGCATGGTGCGATAGCAATAAGCCCCATATGGGGTGATAAACGCAGTCTTTATTTGATCAACCGGGTTTAATGGTATCTGGTGGAAACCAGAATACGCGTCTACAAATGATAACAGCTCACAGCATGCGGTTGAATCAATGACTTGGTCTATCCTAGGTAAAGGAAAAGGATCTTTGGGACACGCCTTGTTATGGTTCGTGTAGTCGATGAACATTCTCCATACGACGACTACATTTGGGTCATCCTTTTTTCTTTTCTACCAACACCGGATTTGATAGCCAATCCGGATGAAGTACTTCCATGATAAACCCGGCTTCAAGGAGCCGAGCTATCTCATCCCCTATTATCTTTCTCCTGTCTTCAGCGAAGCGGCGGAGAGGTTGCTTCACCGGCCTTGCTCCTGGCCTTACGTGCAAAGAGTGCTCATCCAACTCCCTCGGTACTCCTTGCAGGTCATGTGTTGACCACGCAAAGATATCCCGATTCTCACGGAGGAAGTTGGTGAGCTCGCTTTCCTATTTTTCGTCCATTCCAGCACCAATAGTGATGGTACGCTCTGGGAATTGATCATCGAAGTGGATCTTTTTCGTGTCCTTAGTCGGCTGGAATGATACACTTCCATGCGGGTTGGCGAGTGCCGACATATTAAGTTGTGCCGACTGAGCCAGAGCTGCCACCTCCTGAATTCTTCTTTTCTCTCTCGCAATTTCCAATGACTCGGCCATGTTTGATCTGGCTGAAGCACATTCCATTGATTTCCTATAATCTCCAGCTACTGTTATCACCCCCTGAGGTCCTGGCATCTTCATTTTCAAATAACTGATGTGACAGCTCCTCATAAATTTAGCCAGTGTTGGCCATCCGAGTAAAGCATGATAGCGACTTTCCAGATCTACCAACTCAAACTCCAGATTCTCAGCTCTACAATTATCTCTTGTGCCGAATAATACATCTACTCGAACTTTCCCAATGGGCTCGCACGAGAGCCCCGCCACTATCCCATGGAACATTGTCCTTGTTGTCTGCAGCATATTCAGGGTTATTCCGAGTTTGTGCATCGTGTCTTTGTACATGATATTGATGCTGCTCCCATTCTCTATGAGTACTTTTGAGAACTTCACATTGATGCTAGGCCCGACAAATGTTGGATCTAGTACTAAGGCATAAGATCCTGGGTTCGGCATTATCTTCGAATGATCCCTTATGCTCCAGGTTATCTCCTGATCAAACCATGGCACGTATCTCGGAACTGCTGGCATAACTGCATTCACCTCCATATGCCGGCGTTGTACGCTCTGTCTATCTTGGTGTTCTGTCATGAACACAAAATATGATTGGTGATGCTCCCTGTAATCATTGCGTCCATAGTTCCCGAGGTTTCCCCTTCCATCTTGATTCTAATTTATCAATTCGTGCATTGTATCCCTCTGATCCGGATTCTCGTACCTCAGAGGGGGTGGAGGTAACATCAGTTGTTGTGCATTTCCTCCAGTTAGCTGTGGCTGCTGCTGGTGATGCGCCTGATGCGGCGGTGCTTGTATGGCTGCCGGGTTTCCCATTGCACTCTTCATCCAGGCACATTGGAGAGTGGTGTGGTTGGCTGGCTTGGCCGGATTGGGCGTGTGGAATTTATACAGCTGATCCAACATGGATTCAAACGTGTACTTTGGCCTTTCTTGCCATTGTTTCTTCTGTTCAGGCGTCCACTGCTTCTTCCCCTCGTTCCTCGGCGTCCACTGTTGAGGACCATTCTTCTATCGTTGATTGTTCGCATGACTCGGCTGATCTTGCATAACTGCTGCCACATGATTAGAACTGTATCTGTAATCCGACCTCTCATCGCTTCTTCTACCTCGATAATCATTGCGTCGTGATGATCCGGCCCCATCTCGGGCATAATGATCCTGTTGCTCACGACGCTCTTCTGACATTAGCTCCGGTTGAGTCGGATCACCTAAGGCATATGAATCTGCTACTCTGATCGTTTCCGCCAACGTGGTTGGCATATCTCTCTGCAACCTCTGCCACAATACACTTCCATATCTGCACCCCTGAGCGAACCAAGAAATTGCTTGAGATTCTATAACCCCCTCACATGAGTTTCTAAGGTTGCACCACCGAGTCAAGAATTCTCTATCAGTCTCATTCGGCTTCTGCTTGCACATCGCGAGCTGTTGTGGCCTGTTTGGCCTCTTATATGTACTGGTGAAATTACTGACAAACATTTCCTCAAAATCTAACCAATAGTTGATACTTCCAGTTGGTAAATTATTCAGCCAAACTCTGGCCGGCCCTTCCAACATCTGGGGCACATACCTTATAGCCCATCTCAGATTTCCCACGACTATTTTTATGGCCGTGGCATAATCAATTAGCCAATCTTGCGGCTTTGTACTTCCATTGTATGTTTTGGTGCCTCTTGCCAACTGAAAGTTCAACACTGGCGGTTCGCCCATAATCCGAGGTCCAAAACATGCCGGCCCAGGCGGACATTGTTGTTCCAACAGCTCAGACCGATACAGTTTGTCTAACTTCAATCTGGCGTCAGTTGACGACAAGTTTCTATAGGTAATTCTCTCCTGTACTCCATAACGTTTTTGCCCACCATGCTCTGCATTTTCCACCTCCGAGTAACCATCATTGTGTCTGTCATTTTCCTGATTATATGGAGCTTGTCTTGCTTCTCGCTCTTGCCGAGGTTCATGCCTCGGCTGATGATCTTGCGGAGGGTACCTCCTTCCTTCCGCCGGGTTATTTTTCTCGGGGTTTCCCTTTCCGAGATTCCCGTGTTGTCTGTTTACACGGCCGGGGTTTCTATCACCGCTGTTACCTCGGCTTCCATTGCCTCTATTTTCATTGATCTTCCCGGCCACTGCTGGGTCATACGGGACAATTTGCTTGTTTCTCTTTCCCGAAGTTACTGCTTTGTCTTTCCGCGCACTGTTTCCTGGTGAGGATACCGCTGCCGCAGATAATGCGGGGGCAGCCCCTGCCGAATGAACCATGCGGGAAGCTCCCGGCTTCGTCGGGTTATCCCTAAGTACTTCTTCATTCTGCTGGTTCACAATTCATACCGTCTCATTTACTCTTTCTTGCTGCTTTTGTCGGGCTTCCTCGCTTATTCCTTCCAATTCTAGGGCTGCTGCATTTGCCGCCCTGAGGTTCTTTTCCGGGGTACTATACCTCGGCACACCTGGGTCAACCGAATCATCTGGTCGAGCTTCATGCTCTTTGTTGATATCATTCATGAGGTTCTTTCCTCTTAATCTCAGATCATCTACTCGGCCAGGGGCCGTATCTAGCTTGTTTGCCCTAGCATATTCTCGCAAGGTCCGGTTAAAGGACTCTTGCAAGGCCGACACCTTTTTTGCCTCTTCTAACATTTTTAGCCTAGTTTCTTCTAATTCAGCCTGTGCGTTTGCCGGGTCAACTATCGGTGCTACAAGTGTAGTCAAGTTATCTATAGCTGCCTGGAGTATATTCTCCGGCCTCTCTAGTGGTGGCCACCTTACCCTTGCTGCTTTCGGAGTTACCTCCTGCACCTCGGCTGCCTTGGTCACCTGAGGATCTGCTTTAGTTTTGAATATCCAGCCACCTAGATCCGAGTTAAGTTTTACTTGATTCGAATCTGCTTTAGTTTTGAATATCCAGCCATCTAGATCCGAGTCAAGTTTGCTTGATTCAGATCTATTTTAGTTTTGAATATCCAGCCATCTAGATCCAAGTCAAGTTTTGCTTCATTCGGATCTTTTGTGGTTTTCTTTGTGTAACTTGTTGTTTATTTCAGGTTGCACATGATCGGCGAACGACCGAATTTCAAAGGTTACTCTTCACGCACAAAAATCTTCAAGATAAATTTGAGCAAATGGTCCCTGTTGTGAAGAAAACTGGTAAACTACTCGGCTCTTAGTGTCTTCTATCTTTGTATAAAATTCCATTTTTGAACTAATTTCTGATGTGTTGTTGTGCAGTTAATGTCAACAACCTGAATACCCGTCTTACAAATAAGGTTGGCGCTCTTGAAGGTTAGTTACCCCTTTGCCCTTTTATTTATGCACTTTTGTTCAAGGTAAACCTTGGGTATCTTACAGAGTCCCGACTTTCGTATAGCCGAGTTACAAACACTTGCAGTGTCAGTGTCGCATCAAGAATGCATATCTATGCCTGATATGACGCTGCATTTTTTAAAGAAAGCTGCCGCCCACTCGGTACAACTTAAGGAAAAGGATGACGAGATAGCCCGGCTCCGTGCCGAGGTCGAATCTCTTAAACTTGCCCAGAAGTCCGAGTTAGAGAAATTTTATCAGGAGTCTCTGAGGAGAAGAACCGACTAAGTCTACAACTTCAGAAGGACAAGGAACTTCTTGTTGCCGCCGAGCTAAAGAACCAGGCGATGACCGAAGAAATCGCTGGTTTTGAGAAGAGTAGGACAAACTGGGCCACGGATCTCTAGAAAATGCTGCGATACATCCATCGTGAGTTTTCTATTCTTGACCGAGTTATTCTTTTCCCATTGCCTTTGTTGATTCATTTGATGTTCTTTCCTATAGACCATTTTCCAGAAGCTAAATCTGTGAGTTCAAAGGCTGTGATTTCTGCTCGCGAGAGCCGAGGTGTTCCCATTGCTCCAAATCAAGAATATTCCATGGAGGATTTTTTGGTTGCTGTTGCTGCTGCCATTGGGCCAATGAAAGTTATGGGAAAAGATTTGGTGCGAGCAGCTATTCGAGCCTACCATGTCCTCTGGCCAAATGAGTCATAGATTAACGAAGTAGAAGTGCTTGTGGCGAGGCTGATGGAGTCCCAAACTCGACTCAATCTTTGGATGGAATACGCTGGCCGAGCTAGAGCTGATATGGCGCTTACAGTTGTTTGGTCGTGGTACGAGGATATCTCCCTCGATGTTCGGATGAGCTTGCGCACTGGTTCTCCTTGGATTGAAAATACAGATTTCGTTGCTCGTCGCCAAGCCCGTGCCTTCCAGCTTATTGAATATGCTGATGTTCATTGCTGGATCGAGGGGCCGAGTTTCCTTCCTAACCAGGCCAAAGAAGATGCTGAGGCTGTGGATGAACATGAATCCGTTGGTGATTCTAGTGATGAGGAAGGATTGGACGAAGTTTCCGATAGTGCTGATGATTCCAGCGATAGTTCAGGTGGGGATGCCGAGGCTCGATCCTCTTCCAAGGGAACTGAGGCTTCTCAAGCTCAAGGCGAAGTCTCTCAGCAGCCAAATCCTGCCCAAGATGTCGCTGCGACCTCCGTCGATGCCGAGGTAACTTCTGTAGAGGTCCAAGCAACTTCTGAGGTCCCTGTCCCTAAGGACGTTCCTTCTAGTGAGGCCAAGGTAGCCCCGACTGTGTCCGAGATACCAACATCGGAAACTCCTGCCGCTGCTAGTTTTCCTCCCACACTTGATTCGGAAACTGCAGATGTTTATGCAGGCTCAGCAAGTCTTATTTGTTTAAGTCCCCGATATGACGGGTGTATGCTGTCCTAAAAAAATTATCCGGCTTCTGGTACAATGTGAACCGTTTTACTTTTGGCATCATATGCTGTAGTAATGTTGTAACTCTATCTAGTCGAATTTGTGTGATTCACATCTTTGCTTGCAAAATTTTAACTTCATAAATTAGAATCATGTTTCCACATATCTGATTCTCGTTTGGCGTCCATTTTGTGTCCTTCGTCTACTCTCAGTTGTAAAACTCTTGGCTTTACAATCTTGTCTCAAGGACTATGAGTCCTAAGTCCATATATCTTTTAAACTGATGGACTTACTACCTTTCCGAGTTATCTGTCGGTAAAACAATATAAATATGGTACCTTCCTCGTTATATCTCAAATTTCCGATTTTATTACTCGTGCGATTATGATAGTACAAATTGTCGGTCATCTCCTCCGAGTTTTTTCTCAGGTTTCCAAAGAGATTATTTATATCACATCTGTGACTGTTGATAGACTAGTCGGAGCAGTCCCCGAGTTAGTGCTTGGGCTACCGAGGTTTCATATATAACCAAGTCGACGAATAGTACAGGGTAGTCCCCGAGTTACTGCTTGAGTCATCGAAGTTTCAAACATATCCAAAAAATGATAAATAATGTGAGGCAGTCCCCGAGTTATTTCTCGGGCCGCCGAAGTTTCATACATAGTTAAAAATGATAGATAACATGGGGCAGTCCCTGAGTCATTGCTCGGGCCGCCAAAGTTTCATACATAATTGAAAATGACGAAAATCATGGTGCAGTCCCCGAGTTATTGCTCGAGCTGCCAAAGTTTCATACATAATTGAAAATGACAACAATCATGGGGCAGTCCCCGAGTTACTGCTAATACATGTTCGATACATCCATTTGATACATCATTTTGCTAGATGCAACACACTTCCTTTAAGTGTAAAACAGACGAAGTAAAGCCACATTCCATGGTCTTTTGATTCATCTCCGGACTTGTTTGCCTTGTTCTTATCTAGTGTTTGAGCATCGATTAAGAAGTATGCATCGTTGTGTAATGCTTTGCTCACGATAAACAGGCCTTCCCATGGGGGTGAGAGCTTATGCATGCCGGCCGTGCGTTGCACTAGCCGAAGAACTAGATCTCCTTCCTTAGAAACTCTTGGACTCACTTTTTTGCTATGATCTCGTCTTAGGTCTTGCTGATAAATAACTGATCTTGAGAGTGCCAACTCTCTTGCTTCTTCTAGAAGGTCTACATCATCTTGCCGTGATATTTTGTTTACTTCGGCGCTTGTGTACTGGGTCACTCTTGGCGAGTCATGCATTATGTCGGCTGGAAGTATAGCTTCTGCCCCATATACCAGAAAGAATGGGGTATACCCCGTCGATCTATTCGGGGTGGTCCGGAGGCTCCACATCACTGTTGGGAGTTCCTCAATCCAGCATCCGGCTGACCTCTGCAGTGGTTCGATCACCGAGGTTTTATCCCAAACAATACTAGTCCATTTGATCTTTCTACTTGCCCATTCAAGGCCGGGTGAGCCACCGAGGCAACATCGAGTCTTATGTGCTTCTCTAGGCAGAATCTAGCAAAGGCTCCTTCAGCGAAGTTTGTGCCATTATCTGTGATGATACTGTGTGGGTAACCATATCTCAAGATAATATCTTTGAGGAATTTCACCGCCGTGGGCCCATCACATTTTCTTATTGGCTTCACTTCTATCCACTTTGTGAATTTGTCCACCATGACCAGAATGTGGGTCATTCCGCCGCGAGCCGGCTTAAATGGACCTACCATATCCAAACACCATACAGAGAAAGTCCAAGTGATTGGTATCATTTTTAACTCGGATGAAGGCAGATGTATTTTGCTGGCATATATCTGGCAGCCATTACACTTTGCTACCAATTCCTTTGCTTCCTTAAGTGCAGTTGGCCAATAAAATCCATGCCTAAATGCTTTGGCGACTAGGGCTCTGGACGAGGCATGATGTCCACATTCTCCTTGAAGTATATCCAAAAGGATTTCCTGCCCTTTTGCCGAGTCAACGCATCGTTGCAGTACATTTGTCACACTTCTCTTATAAAGCTCATTAATTATGATTGTGTAGGCTTTTGCTCTGCTCACTATCTGCCTGGCCATAACCTCATCATCTGGCAAAATCTCTTCTTTGAGGAATGAGAATATGGGTTGTTCCCATGTCGGCGTGAATTTTTCCGAGAAATTGATGTTGTCAATTTCCATTATTTCCGTCGACATAACATCTTGTAATTTTCCCAATCTCCAAGTAGTTCAGCTCACATGCTTTGTCGATCTCCATTGGGACGCACCCTTCTATATGATCTACCGAGATGCGAATTGACTCGGATTCCGGCGAAGGTGTAATTGATGGTTTTCTCAGGTGTTCCAGAGATATACCAGGCGGAATTGACTGTCTGGTTGATCCGAGCTTCGACATTGTATCTGTAGCATCATTTTCTGCCTGAGGTATGTGATGGAATTCACACCCATCAAAATAACCACTGATTTTCTACACATGAAACCTATATAGGGCCATATTCGCATCTAGTGCGTCCCAATTCCCCGACACTTGCTGTACGACGAGGTCCGAATCCTCGTAACACAGAATACGACATATGCCGATATCTTGTGCCATTTTTAGGCCATGGACAAGCGCTTCATATTCGGCTACATTGTTCGATGCAGCAAAATGCATTTGCAACACATATTTCAGCTGATCTTTTTTCGGTGAGGTTAGCACTATTCCTGCTCCTAACCCATTTCTTAACTTGGACCCTTCAAAGTGCATCGTCCAATAATTCGGATATGGCAATGGGGTCTCATACTGCACCTCGGCCCAGTCCACGAAAAAGTCGGCCACTGCCTGAGACTTAATTGCATCTTGCCTATCAAATTGCGGAGCATAAGGCGATAACTCGATTCCCCATTTTGCTATTCGTCCACTCGCATATTTGTTGCTTAGAATCTCGGCTATTGGTGCCTCACAAAAAAACTTTATTGGGTGTTCTTCAAAATAATTTTTGAGTTTCTTTGCCGACATGTATACTCTGTAAGCCATTTTCTGGTAGTGTGGGTAGTTTTGCTTGGAGGCCGATAATACCTCACTTAGGTAATATACTGGCCTTTGTACCGACTTACCCTCTTCATTTCGTTCCACAACAACTACTGCACTTACCACTCTGTTTGTAGCTGCCACATAGAGTAGCATAGGCTCTTTTGACAATGGGGAAGCCAAGATTGGTGTCGTGACCAGCATATTTTTTAACTCATGGAAGGCAATATTGGCCTGAGGTGTCCATGTGAACTTGTCAGATTTTTTCATCAATTGATACAAAGGTAATGCTTTTTCACATAGCCGACTCATGAACCAACTCAGGGATGCAAGACACCCTGTAAACTTTTGTACATCATTTAGGAATTTCGGCAGTTCCATTCTTTCAACTGCTCGGATCTTAGTCGGATTTTCCTCTATACCTCGGCTGTACACGAGGAAACCGAGTAATTGCCTAGTCGGCATACCAAAGGTACATTTTTCCGGGTTAAGTTTCATTCGGAACCTTCTTAAGTTCGCAAATGTTTGCCGAATATCTTCTAGGAGCGTGTTGCTCTCTTTGGTTTTTATAACTACGTCATCAACATATACTTGCACATTTTTTCCAATTTGGTCGTGCAGACATTTTTGCATGCATCTTTGGTACGTGGCTCCTGCGTTACACAGGCCGAATGGCATGGTGCGATAGCAATAAGCCCCATATGGGGTGATAAACGCAGTCTTTATTTGATCAACCGGGTTTAATGGTATCTGGTGGAAACCAGAATACGCGTCTACAAATGATAACAGCTCACAGCCTGCGGTTGAATCAATGACTTGGTCTATCCTAGGTAAAGGAAAAGGATCTTTGGGACACGCCTTGTTATGGTTCGTGTAGTCGATGCACATTCTCCATACGACGGCTACATTTGGGTCATCCTTTTTTATTTTCTACCAACACCGGATTTGATAGCCAATCCGGATGAAGTACTTCCATGATAAACCCGGCTTCAAGGAGCCGAGCTATCTCATCCCCTATTATCTTCCTCCTGTCTTCAGCGAAGCGGCGGAGAGGTTGCTTCACCGGCCTTGCTCCTGGCCTTACGTGCAAAGAGTGCTCATCCAACTCCCTCGGTACTCCTTGCAGGTCATGTGTTGACCACGCAAAGATATCCCGATTCTCACGGAGGAAGTTGGTGAGCTCGCTTTCCTATTTTTCGTCCATGCCAGCACCAATAGTGATGGTACGCTCTGGGAATTGATCATCGAAGTGGATCTTTTTCGTGTCCTTAGTCGGCTGGAATGATACACTTCCATGTGGGTTGGCGAGTGCCGACATATTAAGTTGTGCCGACTGAGCCAGAGCTGCCACCTCCTGAATTCTTCTTTTCTCTCTCGCAATTTCCAATGACTCGGCCATGTTTGATCCGGCTGAAGCACATTCCATTGATTTCCTATAATATCCAGCTACTGTTATCACCCCCTGAGGTCCTGGCATCTTCATTTTCAAATAACTGATGTGACAGCTCCTCATAAATTTAGCCAGTGTTGGCCATCCGAGTAAAGCATGATAGCGACTTTCCAGATCTACCAACTCAAACTCCAGATTCTCAGCTCTACAATTATCTCTTGTGCCGAATAATACATCTACTCGAACTTTCCCAATGGGCTCGCACGAGAGCCCCGGCACTATCCCATGGAACATTGTCCTTGTTGACTGTAGCATATTCAGGGTTATTCCGAGTTTGTGCATCGTGTCTTTGTACATGATATTGATGTTGCTCCCATTATCTATGAGTACTTTTGAGAACTTCACATTGATGCTAGGCCCGACAAATGTTGGATCTAGTACTAAGGCATAAGATCCTGGGTTCGGCATTATCTTCGGATGATCCCTTATGCTCCAGGTTATCTCCTGATCAAACCATGGCACGTATCTCGGAACTGCTGGCATAACTGCATTCACCTCCATATGCCGGCGTTGTACGCTCTGTCTATCTTGGTGTTCTGTCATGAACACACAGTATGATTGGTGAAGCTCCCTGTAATCATTGCGTCCATAGTTCCCGAGGTTTCCCCTTCCATCTTGATTCTAATTTATCAATTCGTGCATTGTATCCCTCTGATCCGGATTCTCGTACCTCAGAGGGGGTGGAGGTAACATAGTTGTTGTGCATTTCCTCCAGTTAGCTGTGGCTGCTGCTGGTGATGCGCCTGATGCGGCGGTGCTTGTATGGCTGCCGGGTTTCCCATTGCACTCTTCATCCAGGCACATTGGAGAGTGGTGTGGTGGGCTGGCTTGGCCGGATTGGGCGTGTGGAATTTATACGGATGATCCAACATGGATTCAAACGTGTACTTTGGCGTTTCTTGCCATTGTTTCTTCTGTTCAGGCGTCCACTGCTTCTTCCCCTCGTTCCTCGGCGTCCACTGTTGAGGACCATTCTTCTATCGTTGATTGTTCCCATGACTCGGCTGATCTTGCATAACTACTGCCACATGATTAGAACTGTATCTGTAATCCGTCCTCTCATCGCTTCTTCTACCTCGGTAATCATTGCGTCGTGATGATCCGGCCCCATCTCGGGCATAATGATCCTGTTGCTCACGACGCTCTTCTGACATTAGCTCCGCTTGAGTCGGATCACCTAAGGCATATGAATCTGCTACTCTGATCGTTTCCGCCAACGTGGTTGGCATATCTCTCTGCAACCTCTGCCACAATACACTTCTATATGTGCACCCCTGAGCGAACCAGGAAATTGCTTGAGATTCTATAACCCCCTCACTCGAGTTTCTAAGGTTGCACCACCGAGTCAAGAATTCTCTATCAGTCTCATTCGGCTTTTGCTTGCACATCGCGAGCTGTTGTGGCCTATTTGGCCTCTTATATGTACTGGTGAAATTACTGACAAACATTTCCTCAAAATCTAACCAATAGTTGATACTTCCAGTTGGTAAATTATTCAGCCAAACTCTGGCCGGCCCTTCCAACATCTGGGGCACATACCTTATAGCCCATCTCAGATTTCCCACGACTATTTTTACGGCCGTGGCATAATCAATTAGCCCATCTTGCGGCTTCGTACTTCCATTGTATGTTTTGGTGCCTCTTGCCAACTGAAAGTTCAGCACTGGCGGTTCGCCCATAATCCGAGGTCCAAAACATGCCGGGCCAGGCGGACATTGTTGTTCCAACAGCTCAGACCGATACAGTTTGTCTAACTTCAATCTGGCGTCAGTTGACGACAAGTTTCTATAGGTAATTCTCTCCTGTACTCCATAACGTTTTTGCCCACCATGCTCTGCATTTTCCACCTCTGAGTAACCATCATTGTATCTGTCATTTGCCTGATTATATGGAGCTTGTCTTGCTTCTCACTCTTGCCGAGGTTCATGCCTCGGCTGATGATCTTGCGGAGGGTACCTCCTTCCTTCCGCCGGGTTATTTTTCTAGGGGTTTCCCCTTCTGAGATTCCCGTGTTGTCTGTTTACACGGCCGGGGTTTTTATCACCGCTGTTACCTCGGCTTCCATTGCCTCTATTTTCATTGATCTTCCCGGCCACTGCTGGGTCATACGGGACAATTTGCTTGTTTCTCTTTCCCGAAGTTACTGCTTTGTCTTTCCGTGCACTGTTTCCTGGTGAGGATACCGCTGCCGCAGATAATGCGGGGGCATCCCCTGCTGAATGAACCATGCGGGAAGCTCCCGGCTTCACCGGGTTATCCCTAAGCATTTCTTCATTCTGCTGGTTCACAATTCATACCGTCTCATTTACTCTTTCTTGCTGCTTTTGTCGGGCTTCCTCGCTTAGTCCTTCCAATTCTAGGGCTGCTGCATTTTCCGCCCTGAGGTTCTTTTCCGGGGTACTATACCTCGGCACACCTGGGTCAACCGAATCATCTGGTCGAGCTTCATGCTCTTTGTTGATATCATTCATGAGGTTCTTTCCTCTTAATCTCAGATCATCTACTCGGCCAGGGGCCGTATCTAGCTTGTTTGCCCTAGCATATTCTCGCAAGGTCCGGTTAAAGGACTCTTGCAAGGCCGACACCTTTTTTGCCTCTTCTAACATTTTTAGCCTAGTTTCTTCTAATTCAGCCTGTGCGTTTGCCGGGTCAACTATCGGTGCTACAAGTGTAGTCAAGTTATCTATAGCTGCCTGGAGTATATTCTCCGGCCTCTCCAGTGGTGGCCACCTTACCCTTGCTGCTTTCGGAGTTACCTCCTGCACCTCGGCTGCCTTGGTCACCTGAGGAGCTGCTGCGGTTGGCTTTGGAGTTGCTTGATTCACCGTTACCTATCCTCCTGCCACCGGAGCTTTGCTTGTTCCGGCACCTGCTCCTGCTGCTGGTGCTGGAGCCGTCATCATCACCTCGACTCTGACTGCGGGGCAAACTCCACGCTAACCGCTGGCAGCAGTGAGGGGAGGATCTCCTGCATCGATGGCTCGGCGCAGATAGATGCAGGAGGTGTCGATGCCGATGTAGATCTTGTCAGTTCCCAGGTTGATGAAGATGCCGTTGCGCGGGGGCGCCCTTCGCCTGAAACTGCCAGCGTTGTCGCTGCCGTAGTCCCAGATATCAAATCTCTGTACTAGGCCAGAGACAACCCGCTCGCCCGTGTGGATGAAATTTCCTGTCCGGATCTTGACTCCAGCTAGCACCGTTGCTGGCCCCATGGTGGGCGCCAACTGTCCTGGTGGTGGCACGACAAATGCCATGGGTAGGCTAAAGTATGGGGCCAATGGATGCTAGTGGGATCTGGGGAAGGAAGATGTAGTGATTTCTACACACAAAGGACTAGAACACAAATCTTTATTTCTCCTCTATCCAGTTACAAGTGCTCCTTGAGCTGTATCAGAGAGAGAGGAGGAAGAGAACTACTACGCAAACCCTTCAATCACAAATGAATTGATCCTCCTCCCAGGAAGCTGTCCCTCTCCTTATAAAGGGGTCCCTTGACTCCTCCTAGGGCTAACGTGGCAAGCATATTCTTGGAATATGCTTGTCCCAAAGTTGTAAGCCGGCAGAGCTCTTTCCGTGTCTCCCTTCTATCGACGACAAAGACCCAGAACTCCCACATGTGAGCCTCGGGCTTGCCCACTATCACCGACATGACGCATGTCCACCCCTCTCCGGCTCTGCTCTTTGTCTTTAGCGCTTGGCCCTGTGTAGATTCCTCCTAGCCAGTAGCTAGGGTTTGACTCTGGGGTCCTTCTCCTTCTCCTGCAAGTTTTCCGTTACTCGGCCTTGTCTCACATAACTCAGCACGACCTTGATGCATATGAGCTGATCAATCTTATTCGGCCAACTTAGCTCACACGTCAGCCGAATAAGGTGTCAATCACTCGATTCTAGCCACATCATGGCTTATTCGGCCGAGCCTTGCATAACTCGGCCGACTCAGCTTATAACTCAACTTGTGGTAAGAGAGGTTCCTTCCTTCTTTTCGCTACCTTGACCCTACCTGGGGTCATCCCCCCAACATGTCCATACATTTATAGAGAAAAGCATTGGGCATAAAACACTTGTAAGTAGTTATAAAAAGAAATTCAGTTTTACTTCATATATTTTTTGTATATGCGACACTAGCTAACATAATGTTCATTATATTGCAGAAGCTAAGCAGTGGTTTTATGGGACGGTGTGACCTCCTCTCGTCAGGAAAAGTTTGGTTGTGTGGCGGCGTAGCTATGCTTGTGTTCTCCAATTGGTCTCAGGATAAGAAAAGGCAGATTAGTCATGGACAAGGCCACAATTTTGTTTACCACGAGGGTTACAAAGTCAATGAGGTAGTCATGTTCTGCATCACAAAGTCTAAGCAAGAAAGTAGCTTCAATATGTGCTTCTCAAGAGTTTGACATTCAACTTGCTTCCTCGTATGTAAAGAGCAAGATATGTGAAGAATTCAGTCCTAGTTAGCTACTATGTCCTTTCTTTTGGTACTGCACTGATATAACTGCAAACACTGTAAAATCTACTTAATTAAGTTTTCTTTAGTTCAATTATATGGTGTTTGTAATGGGTTTCAACAGTAAATTGATGAAATGAAGTACCTGCGCAAAAGCCACCCGGAGTCTCCGAGTTTTATACCGAAGGCTCTGGGCAGGAAAACAAAAACACAGACTAGACCTATAAATCCATACGCTCTAGCCTAGCGGTGGTGGCTTATAATTTTAACCGTCTCCTAACACCTGGAGTAGGTTCATCGTAGAAACCGACTCCAACCTTGTCAGGATGTCTGTAGAAATGCGGATGCCCTGGCCAACTAGAGCCAGCTCATATGAGCGGCCGTCTCCCAGGACGCCGGCGGTTCAATCATTTAAACCATCCACGTAAATCATATTAACAAAGGTGGTCCTTTATATGAACTGTCTGGTGTATACTTCCAGAGACGGTTCGGCCAACCGCTTTAGAACAACCCGATTTATCAGCAATTGTTGCCGGGAGTAGGAAGCCAAAACCATCACCCGCCGATGGTGGAGAACCGTTGCCGGAAGCTGATTCTGTTGTAGTGTATATTTGTCTTATATTGACTCCATTTAAATATGTGTAGGTAATTGATGTCATGTTTTGCCTTGTTGATTCAACATTTAAATTGTGGGGGTATCTAAACAACTTGAACCATATATTTAATTGTCGGGACCCTGATTCCGGTTTATATTGCCTGGTTGCATTGATTATTTGTCATCTCATGCATCATATTATGAACATGCCCGGTATTCTACCATAGTATTAAATAATGCATCCAGTGTTTCTTTTAGTGCTTTGCTTCTTCATGGATTAGGGCATTGAGTTGATGCGATCTTTGACCCATTCTTCGGATGTATATTCTGCAATGTTTCTAGGCAAGCATTCTCCCCTTCTATCTATTTTGCATTTATAGTCTTTACTTCCTCCTGTTGACCTATTGCTATCCGTGTAGTGATGCTTTAGTTTCCGTACCATTTATATTCCCTGTAGCCTATATTGCATTGGACACCTCCTATTGCCTGTTTTTTGGTAGACAGTTGGCCTTGCGAGTCATAGTTTTTTGCTCAGGTGTTGATTCGAGTCGTTGAGTTTAACTGATGTTTGGGGTTGGCACATGCTTAGTGGTAGAGATAATCATGGTTCCAATTATCACTTGATAATTAAATGTTGGATATAGATATAATTAATAAAGAGGCACCAGTGGGTAATAGTTGAGATCTCGCTCTTATTCTGCCCAATTGTGTCCACCTACGACCCGATTTCTTGACACCTGCACCGAGATCGAGTGCGCTAACCACATGTGGGGTGTATGTGAACCCCTGTCGGCTTATTACCTGATTTCAAAGTACTATACTCAGGGCCACAAACTAGTTTGGGGTTTTCATGCCCTGTTATGCCATGTATTCCATGTTTTATTATCTTTTGCTCGATGAGCGTTTACTACTATACCGTTTAGGATGTGAGTCGTTATATTGAGTATTATACCTATGGCCTCTGATCTCTCAGCCGATATCGTAACCTCTAGGTCCGTCTTCGGAGCCGTCTGAATTTGTTACGGGTAGCTTAGTGGGGTGGCCCCCCATGTACTTGCTTTGGGTCTAGGAAACGTCGTGTCCGAATCCCCGCCGACATACCAATGGGTGTATGTTAATTGATCTGGAAAACCTGGGTGCAAGTACGTGTGTATACTTTGGTGCACCCCTACAAGGTTAATTTTTTTTCGAAAAGCCGTGTCTGCGGTTACGGACAACATGGAGCAAAGTTTCTCGATCATATACAACCTACACTAAAGAAGTACTATTATAATTTGACTTGGATCTGACATGACTAGTAAGTTGGACAACCACCATGGAATGGCTAATAAAATTGCCAACTATGTGTGTTTTCTCTAGAAGGACTTCCTCGTTTTCTTCCGAGGGGGAAATCCCGGGATAGTTTATGTTTGGTGTTAGTAGCAGGTTGGTTTCGAATAGGTCTTTCTTATCCCTCTCTAATAGCCGACAGTTTTATTGAGTCTCTATAGGTTGTTTAGTGCATGGTTTGCTGCCGCTTCAGTCCACCATACCAAAGTAGGTGAGAGCTGCCGAATTCTAAGACTTGCCTTAGTACTGGCCTTAGTACTGACTGCTCTCTTTTTCCTTTGCCCTTTGTCGACATCTCTTTTGTTTTGAAAGGTATGAGTTTGTTGACATTAGCAAGGTTACCCTTCCGTCTTGGACTGGGCAGGGTTATGAATGCCATTGGTTGTGCTCTAGGACTCTTAGTACAATTTGCATCTTATCCGTACTTGGATGTTGTATCATTTTCAAGGTGGTTTGGATATTTGTACAATATATTTATATTCTTAACTACATGAGTCATTGTTGATACATATATGTTCTTGTTGGTTCTATCGTGAACTATTTTGTCATGGTATTACTTTGTTTTCTATGCGCACGCAAGTACCTGGTGGGCATCTTTGAATCGTTTCTATGCGGGTTTGGCGGGAATCGCTAAAATATCCATATGGATCATTTGAGGGTGTTACATTTTCCGACGACTGCAGCCCTTCTCCGTCCGGTGAGTTATGTCTAGCTTCACTTCGGCCTCCCATTCGTCCTGGCCGCAGTATTGTGACGTCCTGTTGACCTGTATGAAGGATGATCATGGAAACCCTACGTAGGGAAGATTAGATTCACACCAATTGTTCCGATTAGAGGAGCCTCTTGCTGTGGATAATCAATTGGCGCAACTCGGAAGCTCAATTGGGCATGCGCTTGCAGTGGAGAATGCAGCCGGTAGAGGATCCGTTCCGATGGTTTAATTTGTTTATCGATTTAGTGTCTCGGTTGCAGTCAAGTGAATCGTTGAGTTGAAAGTCAAACTTTAATATTTAGGGAGATGGAAGTATAAGAAATAAGAAAATGAAACAACTCTTGAACACTTTCAAATTAAAAAATTATACAATTCTGAATGTAAAAGAGAGTTTATAATTTTTAGAGGTTGAAAAGTAATGCATTCACTAAAATCTTTGTCTCGTGCATATACCAAAATTATTCAACTCTTGAACACTTTCAAATTGCACTTTGGACATGATAATGTTGTCCTAAGAAAATCTTGAGAGTTTACCATTTTTAGAGCGTTGAAAGTAATGCATAAACTAAACAGATCCTTAAACTAAAATCTTCCTGTCTCGTGCATATACGAAAATTGTACACCATTGAACACTGTGAAATCGCACTTAGGAAATGATAATGTTGTGCTAAGAAAATCTTGAGAGATTATCATTTTCATAGAGTGAAATGTAATGCATAAACATTCATATATGAAAATTATATACCTTTGGACACTTTGAAGTCACACTTAGGACCTGATAATGTTGTGCTAAAAAAATCTTGAGATTTTTCCATTTTCATAGAGTGAAATGTAGTGCGTAAATATCCATATAAAATTATACACATTTGAAAACTTTGTAATCACACTTAGGACATGATAATGTCGTGCTAAGAAAATCTTGAGTTTATCATTTTCATAGAGTGAAATATAATGCATAAAAATGTATATACAAAAATTATACACCTTTGAACACAATGAAATCACACTTAGGACGTGATAATGTTGTGCTACAAAAATCTTGAGAGTATAATTTTCATATAGTGAAATGTAATGCATAAAATTGCATATATGAAAATTATACACCTTTGAACACTTTGAAATCGCACTTCGGACGTGATAATGTTGTGCTAAGAAAAATAATTATTTTAGAGTTTATCATTTTCATAGAGTGAAATATAATGCGTAAACTTGCATATACCAAAATTATACACCTTTGAACACTTTGAAATCGCACTTAGGACGTGATAATGTTGTGCTAAGGAAATCTTGAGAGTTAATTATTTTCATAGAGTGAAATGTAATGCATAAACTTGCATATACGAAAATTATATACCTTTGAACACTTTACCTTCAAATTATATTCAAATTCATTTGTTTATGGAGTTAAAGTACCGGTGTCAAACTCGTTATTTCACATAGATAGAGGCGTGGCCCCCGATAGATAGAAGGGTTATCCTGTCCGCTAGATCACAGAGGATCAACAGTTGGTGGGCATGATCCACGTGACAACTGTATTGAGCAATTAGAACGTACCAGCGAAAATAAGCACAAGTGTGAGAGCTTGTGACTAAGAGATGGGGGAGGGAACTGAGTAGTACTAAAAAACCCAAGGCAAAACTGGCCAAAAGATTCAAATAGAAATGGATTTAAAAAAAATGGAAAATGTCATTTTATACATGAAATACATCTTGGCATACACCAAATTATTTGCAATTCAAATATACACGAGTGTGTCAATTATTTCCTTATTTAGACAAACTATGTTTTGGGGAGGGATGTTTCAGGAAGGGTTTTTAGTCCAAATCCATGAACCTTCATAGATAGTAGGTGATTTAGGTTAAAACTTTATTTCTCCATTTTTTTCATGGTGGCGGGTCACATAAGAAGACTCCCTAGGTAGGTGCCACTATGTTTTGATCTTTTTTTGAATTTGTGGTGCATAAAATGACTTAATTAGCTAGCTAAACGCCATTGGTTGACTCTCTGTTGACCAGCCATCGGAGGGTAAAACTGAGTATAATGCACGCGATAGTGTTAGTACTGGAGGGCAAAAGTGAGTACAATTAAATTTTTAGTGTTACTCTCGAGGGTATAACTGAGTACACCTAACTCGCAAGGGTTAGACATGAGGGAAAATCATGACGCATGGTACGCGTATCATGTTGCACGGGGCGGTAGAGGACATGTGTGTCCATGCACGGTGCAGTAGCATATGCGGTTACACGGTGCATGGTGGTGAACCAAAACGTCCCTTCGCTTCACCCTTATGGACTCCCTCTCCCTATCTACCTCCCCGCTCTCACTCACTCACTTACTTGCTCACTCACGCAACCTCTCCACTGTCCCATCACCTTCTACAAATCCCCAGAAGAACCCAACCACGTCGGCAATGGGAAATAATGGCGCGGTGGACATCGTTGCCTCCAAGGCCATCAGCGAGGAGGCCCCCGTCCCCATTCAGGCCCCTGTCGAGGCATCAAATGTAGCCACCGTCTCCGTCCAGGCCCCCATCCCTGCTTCCGCCATATCCATCGGCGAGGAGGCCCTCGCCAATAGAGGAAAGATCCTGCTCGATTGGGACCCCTATGAGAATGAGGAGTACATCTGGCCAGAGAACCCCTACGACACTAGCATCATTGACCCATGGTTGGAGGTAACTAGGGTTTTCTCCCCTTCCCCCATTCCCATCATTGGATGCTAGATTGTGTGTTATTAGAGTTTTGTTGTTCGCATTTTCAATCGTTGGATGTTAGATCTTTTTATAGAAGCTAATCCTCTTGTGTTAGATCTTGTGTTTTGATGAATCCCCCTCTTCGTATTTCAATCCTATTTTATTTGTCCTCGGAGTTGTAGTTAAGGGATTACCTAGTTAGTACTAGCGTCGATCTGTAGTTGGGATCAATATTTGATTTTGTTTGAGATTTGGGGATTAGGAAATTTAACCCACTCGGTTAATTTATGCAAATAATCATGGGATCTCAATTGGTTAATTTTTGTGAATAATCAGTCCCAATAATCAAGATATCTCAATCATGTCCTTATTGCATGCTGCTATTTTTTCCAACACGTCGATAGCAGCGCTGTCTGTAGCAACGCCGAGTCTAGGCACACCAAGACTCGTCAGGTGCTGAGGAAGCTGAAGGCCGGCAGGTACGATGCCAACTTCGCTGGAGACGTCTATAGGTGCCCCTTCTGGAATAGGAGACTTGGCGCCACCGACTTCAACTGCCTCGTGACACATAACGAGGACATGAGATCCTGCAACGCCAACATCGGCTAGACTATGAATGTCCACACCTTCTTTGATAATCATAAGGATCTCAGAATTCACCTCCGCAACCTCCAGAAGGTGTCCATCAAAGAGGGTCGCAAGCCCCTGATCAAGACCAAGGTGCCCAAGATCAAGGGACAGGGTAGCAAGAAGTGGAGGAAGCGCCAGAAGGAGGAGGTGGAGGCCAGGAGGTGCTACTAAACTTGCGTGCTGCTGATGTAAAGCAACTTCTTTTATTTTGTTGAACATTAAGTACCATACTATCTATCCTATATTAGTTGCCTTATCTATATATGCTTTGTTTATTGAATGTATTTATGCTGCTGGTGTGATTTGATTCTCTAGATTTTCTACCATATTGGAAAAAAACGAGGGCCAAAAGGAACAATGAATAAATAGAGAAACTGTTCTAGATTCGCTACAAATTTGGGCAAAAAACATATCTATCAGCGAGAGAGAGGGAAAATGCGCTTTTAAAAAGGCCAATTAACAAAAAAAAAGAAAATTTTCAATTTAGGTGAGAGATGCACACATAACTACCAAACATAACACGGTCCTGACCAACCTTCCCACACGATCCCACATGGCATAGCCCTACAAGTCAGCATAACGCGTTTCCGAACAACCGTTCCCACATGGTTCCACACCACATGGCCCCACACGGTCAAGTTGATGACAACTTCCGTTCGAGATCTTTGATGAGTTTCACGGAAGGAGCTGAGAAAAAGTGAGGAAAAATTAAGCGACTAGGGAAAACTGAGTACAACTAAACAACCAAGAGCATGAAAATAAAAATCCTTTTTGTTGAATTAAGCTAACAAGTGGGTTCCACCTGTCAGAAACAATGTCAATTTGTGTTCAATTCAAAATTAGCGCACATTGCAACAAACTTGCCACATTGTAGTGGTTTTTTTGCAAAACATAAAGTTGTGACTTTTCAAAATTCTAGCAAAAAATGGTGGTTTTATGCTATATACTCGGCAATTTGCATTTGAATGTGGGTTGTTCATGTCATGGAGAGTACATCTACGAGCGCACCTTTATGCATTCCCAGGATGCTAGAAACTAAGCTCAACCTTTAACTTTACTGTAAATAACTGTGCCTCTTTTATTATTCTCATACAGTTGGACACAAACATCAGTAATCAGCCAAATATCTAAAAATGTCAGTATTTAGTCAGCACAAAGTCAGACAACTTTCTGATAGCAAAGTCGTGTGAATAACAAGTGATGTATTTTTGGAGATGTCTAATGGATAAAACTTGTCCTAAGTGGAAATGTAATTATCTAGTTCTCAATGGTGTTAGCCGAAGGTAACACGATGTCGTGTTCAAGGGATTGTGGAACCTACTACCTCCGTTCCATAATATAAGACTTTCTAGCTATTCAAAATGAACACTAAAGATGCTTACATTTTGGAACTGAGGTAGTATTATATTGATGGAAACAACCCCCGTAAGTGTACATAAGGAGGATACATGATATGTGGAGTACTAATTTATACCAATACGATATGCATTACATATTATATCGTACAACCCTTATTATGCTAAATCTCAGAAACTAATTATATTACGCTTAAACTAGCTTCTAAGTATATAAGGTTTTTGTAAAACTATCAATTATGTGATATTTGCTTGAGATGAACTTGATGTCCAACTAATCAATTTCTATGTGCTTTAATTATGGTCATAAACTAAGATTACCACACCAAAGACAAGACTTCTCTTTGAGAGTAATACCAAGTTCTCGAATTAATGCCTCAACCCAAACCAACTCGGTGGTGGAATTTGACAAGGCCTTTATTCAGGTTTAGTGCTAGAACGTGACACCGTGAATTTTTCTGACACTCTATGAGATCAAATTTGGAGCAAAAATATAGTAACACTCATGTAGAACGTATGTCATTAAGACAACCTACCTAGTCTACATCTGAAAAAACATTGAGGAGAGTAAGGGGAATTCCGAAAAGTAAGTCCAACCTTTATTTTACCTTTGATGTACCTTAAAATTCTCTTTGTATTTGTCCAAAGAACAATAGTAGGTGCTTGAAGATACTTACATATTTTATTAACTTAAAAAGATAGTCTAGGTCTGCTCAATGTGAAGCATTGTAATGGGCCAATGATACTTCAATAGTGAGTACTATCCACGGGTCCAACGGGTGCTTATTCAGTTAATTACAATTTATCACTAATGGATAACGACGTAGGAGAATATTGCAGTTCCCATAACAACATGTGCAAGAAAATCAAACAAACTTTTCTACCTATAGGTATGGTGGGCACTCATAAAATAACTTGGTTCAAAGGATGTTGGCTACACAAGCATTATTATGCTTGATTTGTGAAAGGCTAGCAAGAGGGAGAAAGTTGACCGCTAAAATTTATGTAGTAGTGTCCACAATACAATTCATTTCCTATGTTATAAGATAAAATATAATTATAAAGTAAATGAAATCAAGTAGTACATATGACACTTACAAACCAATCAACAATAATACATTACACAAAAATTAAAATCAATCATGCTTTTTTTCTATGTAACTATTACCCCCTTGCCCTTTATTTCATGTAACTTTTAGCATTTCATTTCGATAGGAGTTTGATCATTCTTGTTATTTATTTCTAAAACAACTTTGTTGATAGTGGTCTGAGCAACATGAATATATACCTGGTAATATAAAATGTAAAGATAGAGACAATCCAAGTTTGTGCGAATTTCTTATAGTTCTCAAAAAACAATGCTTGAAGATTTGCAAACTGAAATTTGTGTTGGTGCATGAGAAATGCCTTGGGAAACCCCAAGATTATGGTGTGAATAATTCTTGGTTATTTCATGATTAGTTTATAGGATATGAAGGGCATCCCCAAGCTTATGGTTTGAACCTTTCTTGGATGAACCTTGATTTGGTTTGGCTTCATTCCCCGTAAAAAACTTAACTACACAAACTTCTCTCATTCTTTCTACGGGGTTATTAGCATAAAGATAACAAGCCTATTATTTTAGAAACATTAGAATGAACTAGGTTTATCATATCTACTTATTTACTTACATGTCCAACAACTTAAGTGACCAAAGGATCCCTTAAGAAACTCAAACAAGTTTCTTAAACAACTAAAGGAATAATATATCCAATAAGATGATGCTGCAAGATGATTTATGAAACACCACTTAGAAAATTCTGAAAAAAAAATTAACATGCATGCAGAGAACTAACACATGAACTTGTGATAAAAATACAACCTATTTTGAGCTTCTCAAATTTCTAGAGAATATTTATAGTAGGTAGAAATATGTCGAAAACTACAGCTCAAGAGAATATTTTCACTTAGTATCCAAATGGGTTAAACTTGACACTATATTTTTTAAAATAGAAAATAGGGCTCAAACCTTTATTTAACAGAGGTGAAAATCAAAAAACACAAAACAAAAAAGAAGCAAGAAAGAATAAATAAATATTTTATAGTTTTTTATTAAAAAGGCTAGAGAAAAAACAAAAAAAAGCAAGAAAGAATCAACAAGAAACAAACAAAAAAATGTTTTTTTTGTTTTTTTATTAAAAAGGCAAGAGAAAAAGAAACTAGACAAATAAACAAAAATAGTTTTAGTATTTTATTTTAGAAAATAAAAAGAAACACCAAATAAAAAAAGGAAAAATAAAAAGATGGTTTCCACAAATATGCACAATACATGGTGGTAAAAATAGAACATGAGTTTGAAATAGTAGAACCTAAGATTACTTGAAAGAAGAAGGGGGTGCTAGGGCATCCTAAGCTTATGGTTTTGCTAATCTTGTCCTCTACTACTTTTTTATCATCTTATGTTTCATATTCCCACAAAGAAATGTTTTTATCTCCGTGATACTTTTAGCGCGTCCAAAATGGTTAGTACTCCAACTAATGATATTTATAGTTTACAATGGAATGCAAAATCTAATAATTATTGGAAACTATTTTATTTAAACAGTAGATATGTACAAAGTAACACTTCTTTTATTTTTTTATCATGAGAAAAGTTTTAAAAATGTAGGCTTTGTAATGGTTCCATTTACAATGAAAATACATGATTAAGGTCGACTCCAGCTTCTCCGTTTCTCATCCTTCTCATTTACTGTCCTCATTTTTATTTTTATTCAAATTCTTTGTCTAATTATTCGAAACAATAGTAGCAAAACTTGTTTTGCATGATACAAGGATCAAAAGGTTCTCTCAAACCGAATGGTATTTTAAAGCATAAGGAGCACACCACAAGCATTTAACATGTGACTTCAAAGTCTAACTCTCTTCCTATGCATTGACATTTTGTATATGAATAACTCACAACAATAACAACAGGTTTGGATTTTAAATTTCGTGGAAACATAGTGAGAGATCTTATTTACTCCTCTCCTCATGATAATTGCAAGCATTAGAGGCAAACTCAACAACATAGTTTTAATAGAACCACCACATAAAGACTTATCATCTAATGAGTATAAGGGACCATCTGTGTCCTTCATAGATTCACCACATAAAGACTTATCATATAATAAGTAATAGGGTTTGGGAGACTAGAACCTATAAGTACGAGTGAAGTCTTGGAGAGATGATACCGGCGAGACAGTGGGATATGTCAAGCTCTCGCGGATCCGAATGTTTTCCGCATATGGTGACACGAGAAGTGTAGTCCTCGATCTAGAGTTCCTGTCTAGGGAAGGTGGTCCTAGTGGCGTGTTTGTCTTGTTGAACTCCATTAACACCGCATAGACTATATGTGTGTCCTCTCTGCTTGTTATTGATCTAGTCCAAAGGTGGTTAAGATCGTAAGGTGGTGGATAGTGGGGTAGCTAGTTTCTTTCGCTGGGTTTTCAACACCTAATATATTTACACATGGATTGAAATCTTGATGTTTTGTCTCGATGTTGATCCAGCGTCTGGCCATCCTAAACTCACCCGACTGTGCGTCCCAATTCTGTGAAGGCTACACAGGTTGTATCTTGTGCAATGTCTCGGTGGTATACACCATTTTTGATAGAACTACCTTGGATTTTGGGGTGGAAGGTCGCTCTTGTCCGACCTTCGCGGTCTTTCTAGAAGCCATTGGACTGTAGAGTAAGAGAACGCCATGTAACTTTTCTTCACGGTCGGTCCGGAAGCCATTGGACTAAGTAGCGGATGCGCTCGCACGCGGTTCGAGTACTTCCGCCTTCCGAAGTAAGAGAACCTCATGCAACCTTTTTTCCTCCCGATTTAGGTCTTTGATACGTCCAATTTGTATCACCTTTCTATATAATAATTTGCCTCTATTCATTGATATATTTCTTATTAAGAGGTGTTACTTATGTATTTTCATCTGTTTTTGCATGTTGGATGATTCTTGGAGGATGAACTGCCGGTGCCAGGATTCTGATGGAAAAAGAGGTGTTTTTATGCAATTTCACGAAGATCAGAAAAATACCAGAAAAATTATGGAAACTCATATTTTCCCAGAAGACGAAGGAAGCCAGAAGGGGAGGCGGAGATGGGCCACAGGGGCCCCACACCCCCCAAGCACGGGCCACCCCTGGTCCGTGCCTACAGGGGGTGTGGCCCACCTGGCCGGCCTCTGGATCTGCCCTCTCGCTTATATCTTCTCCTCAAAACCCTAAAACACAGGGAGCGACCATAAAAAGATTCCGCCGCCTTTGCGGGGCGGAAAACACCGAGAGAGAAAGAGCTCTCCGGTAGACAGATTTGTGCCGGGGAAATTCCTTCCCGGAGAGGGGAGATCGTTGCCATCAACACAATCATCAAGCTAGACTTCATTGGGATCATCATCATTATCCACACCACCATCTCCACCAACACCATCATCACCACTTCGTCCCGCTGTAACAATTGTGTTGAATCTTGCATAGTTCTTAGGGGAAACTTTCCCGGTGTTGATTACTATTGTAGTTGATGCTTGTGAGTGGAACCATTGGATTATTGTTTATGTTTAGATTGTTATTCATCACCATATCATCTTTCATCTTGATCCATATGACGTCTTGTGAGTAGTTCGTTTAGTTCTTGAGGACATGGGAGAAGTCATGTGTCAACACCCGGATTTTTCAATCCTAGATGCCTGTTATGCCATACATCGCAATCCCAGGATTACCATTTTTGCGAGACATAACAGAATTGGATACCATAGTACTTCATCCATTACAAACGATACATAAGTTCTTACACAAATAGGGATCTCATGATCCAGTTCTTAATACAACATCAAGCAGCGGAATAATAACGGTAGCGTAGGCGAAGCTCCATCTTCGGGGTCACAGGCAATGCTGACGATGGGAGATGATCCTAGTTGTCGTAACCTTCCTGGGGTCCATCGTCCAGGTACTCCTCTTCATAGTCTGGCCATGGGAATAGCCAGGGACAAAGCCATGAGTACTCTTTAAGTACTTGCAAACTAATACTAACAAGTAAAGGGGGTTTTTGGATAATAGGACACTAGGCTCTAGGGTTGTTTTGCAAAAAGCCAGGTTTATCTTTACTAAGTTCCAAAGCTAGTCACAATTTTATAACTCCTAAGTGGGATCTTGTAATCCAGGTCACAACTCTGTTGTGGTCAAGTCAAAGTCGCAATTCATTTCACAAGTCATTTTAAAAGGTCTGACGGGGGAACAGTATGGCCACTCCAACTGTCCATAACCGCGGACGCGGCTATTTGAATAGTTTGACACTCTGCAGAGATTGTACACTTTCACCACAACATTCGATACATCCGTCAGGAACAAATCCTGAATTCACCATACTCAGTATGCGGATAATCAATCCTAACCTTTCAATTACACTCCCTAGTATCAGCACCTCTCGTGTGAGTTTGGCCTCCCAACCATGACCACTGTCATCTTGGGTACTGCACAGGTGGACAATCGTCACAAGGTAGCCTCAGCTCAGACCTTGGCCGTGAGGGACCTAATACTAAGGTATATAAGTTTCCATTCAAGCCCTACCCAATATTCGGGTATTGTTGTTGTACGCTAAAATTGGAATGGTATCGCATCCAGACAACCATCAGTTTTATAAAGGGCTAAGGCTCATGCCTCAACATTTTCATCACCAAAATCACCAAGTGTTTGGAAACACATGTCCAAAACTTTTCAATAGAATGATCCATCATTCCAAGGTTTTCATAACCATTTTTCCATCAAGTATTCCCATCTAAAAGTTGATCAAGTTTTATGCTTAGCACTAGCATCTACAGGTGGGGGTAGTACTAATGAGGGGTGGCACTAGTGAAGTTTCACTAAGTCCAACCTTATATCTTAGGCTGATATCAAGGTTTCTAGCTTAGGCCAAATTTTATGCTCTTTATGCAACCTTCAGCACAACTGTCTAGTATCTACCAAACTCTTATGTAGCCTCTAAGTAAGCTTTGATAAAGAAATAAAGTAAGAAGCTTGCCATAAAACTAGGATTGGTTTAGCAAGTGGATATGATCACATATGCTTAAGGCATATAGTAGTCATATCACAAGTATGGGTTTGTGGCATCAGTAGGGTATCTTGCAAGGGTTAACTTGCACTGGTATAATATCAGCTTGCATCAATATCAGTATGAGCTTGCATAGGTATAGTATCTTGCAAGTGTTAGCTTGCCTTGTGCAGAGCAGTGGTTGAAGTTCTCCTCGGCTTCCTCTTCGTAGTATCCTCCTTCCTCCTCGTATCCTTGGTCGGTACTAGCGTCTATGAATAAATACGAGGTACACAATCACCAAACAATACTTAACTACTTGCAATCATCACACACAAGGGTCCTATAGATGATCTAGCATCATCTCTAACATTACAAGGTTAAAGCTTGGTTTAAAACCTTTTTAATTTTAGAAAAGTAATTTCTACTCAGTGAAAACTACTTAAGATTTAATATTCTCCAAACTAAACATGGGATCATGTTGACACATGTTATACCACATATTGTAGTCCATGGGAATGTGATTTAAAGTGGTGTCACAATTTAATAAGGTTTTACCCTTTTATTTTAATTAATTAAAGTGGCTATAAATGCTTATGAAGCATTCTTTTATTACTTGAACATTATTTCTGCAAGTAAACCTATATATATTTTTATATATTCTGAAAGGTATGGTTAAATATGATTTTTGAGAGTTGGAAACAACTCAAAAGCTTTTATGGTTGAAATTTGAAAAATGTTTGAATGGAGAAAAGCTTCTGCCTTGTTATTTTTACTATGGGTGATCTACAGATCCAAATGACTTGAATCCAACGGGCTTGGATTAAGCATTCACAGACCTTTCCAACAAAATTAGTTTCATCCAATTTGGTGCACTGAATCGATCTGGGTTGATTTTCGAAGTTGGCTACAGAAGTGTGTTTGAATTGAAATAGAAAAGGTTTAATTTGAATTGTTGGGCTGCGCGGGAAATTCTAACGGGCCGGCCTGCTAAGCGCAGTGCTCCCGCGGGCTGCGTAAGTGGGTGTCCCCACTCGTCAGTGACACGGGGCTGGGCGAAGCGGTATGGGGCAACGTGGATCGTTCGATCTAGTTCTAATCTAACGGCTGAGGGTCATCGTCGACGCGAGATAACTCCGGCGAGAACGAAACCTAGCGCGGCCAGTGAGGGGTGCTGGGGGCTCACCGGGGTATGGGCGAGGGTTGGCGAGGCGGGCGAACGATGAAGTCGACGACGGCGAACCTCCTGGTACCGGTGGCTTCTCCTGGGGCGGCTCCTATCGCTGGCTCCCTTCTTCTCCGGCAGCGGCAGGCTCCAGTGAAATTCCGGCGGGGTGGTGCTCGCCTTGCTCTAAGGATGGTGTGGCGCGGTCAGTGGGGAGAGGGGAGTGAGATGGTGTGAAGAATTCGTGCGGGGGTGTCCTCTATTTATAGTCGAGCGAGGGGACCGTCGGGGCGCACGACGAGCTCGTCGGGGGCGATGTTACAAGCGGCTAATGGCATGGGCAAGGGTAGGGGACGGTGCTGTGTCTCCTGGCGATGCTCAACGGCATGGTCGCGAGGCATGGGGCGGTATGGTTTGGTCTGGAACGGGCGGTGCTCTGCGCGGCAGAGGCGGCGTCTTCGACGGCGGGCGGTGGCTGTATGGCATGGGGCGGCAAACGGGGATGTCTGGCGGTCTCCTGGGTCGGTGGTGATCGTGTATGCACGCGGTGAGGGCGGCGCGTGGTCTGTGGATGCTGGTCGAGGGTGGCGCTCTGGCGCACGCTCAGCATGGTCTGGGCGTGCCTCGTGCGCGTGGTCCAGGGCTTGGCAATGCTCGCGGCTGGGACAGGCAGTGGCGGTGGACGGTGGGCTGCCTCCCAGACATGCTGGCTAGGCTTGCTGCTGCTCCTAGCTTGCTGTCCACAATGGGGTGACATGGGGGTGCTCGGCTGTTCACCATTGATGACAATGGCAAGCTCACAGTGGTGCTAGTGCCTGGCTAATCTTCCTAGATGATCTAATGAGCTGTGTGTGAGTTAACTAGGGAACAAGTTAGGCTCAAAACACTGCACACTATAGTGTTTGATGTTTGTTTGATTTATGTCTGCAACCTGTTTGATGAAATGGCCGCATGAAATCAAGTTTTGAATTTTGAAATGAATTTTGGTGAGTTTGCTAGATTGGTTCTGGTGAGTCTGCAGATGCTTGGGTTTTGAAAGTTGAGCTTGTTTGAGTGGGTTTTGAAAAAGTGGGATCTTCCCATATGAAGAAGATTCAATTTTGAATTGTCATTTAAACTATGCATTTGAAAGTTTCTGGATGATCACAAAGTGGGCCTTGATACTCTGTTATGAGTACATTCAAGGGGTGCAAGGATCCAGAAAAGTTTCTGTTAGGTTTTGAAAGTTTGAGACAGCCAAAGTAGGCATGGGAGTTAAATTGGTCAAAATGACCATTCACTTAATATATTTGTTTTGATTTACTTGTCTTTAGAAAAAGTGTGGGAAATGTTTTAGATGATGTTCTTTTCACCTAAGAAACATTCTACAAGCAATGGTTCACACAAACAAGGTGGTTTTTAAAGAAATTCAAATTCCATGCATACACATATACATGCATTCATGAATTCATTTAGAAAAGTTTTTGTTAACCCTAAACTTGATGATTAGTGTTTGTTGATCTAAGTTTGGTATTTTTGGGATGTTACAAACCTTCCCCCCTTAAACAAAATCTCGTCCCGAGATTTGAAAAAGGACGAAAAGATTACCTAGGATTTGAAGAGATCTGGAAACTCCTTCCTGATGTGATCTTCGCGTTCCCAGGTAGCTTCCTCTTCTGTGTGGTTGCTCCACTGAATCTTGAGAAACTTGATGCTTCGGGTTCTGGTAGTTCGAAAGGCTTCTTCCAATATACGGATGGGTACTTCAGGATATGTCAGGTCATCGTTGATCTCTATGGTCCGGTGATCGATATTTTTGAACACCTCGGTCTTCTCGGGTACTTCGAGACATTTGCGAAGTAACGAGATATGGAACACATTGTGCACAGCTGACATCTCTTCAGGTAGCTCTAGTTGATACGATACTTCTCCTCGACGGTTCAAAATTTTGAAAGGTCCGATATATCTGGGGGGCTAACTTTCCTTTGAGTTGGAAACGCTGCATTCCCTTCAATGGCGACACTTTCAGATAAACAAAATCTCTGATGTTGAAGGCGAGGTCTCGACGTCTCTTGTCGGCGTAACTCTTTTGTCGGGATTGGGCTGTCTTGAGGTGCTCGCGAATCTTGTGAACCTTCTCTTCTGCTTCTCGTAGGATGTCGGGTCCGAAAATTTGACTCTCTCCTACTTCCGACCAGTTCAAAGGGGTGCGACACTTTCTTCCGTACATAAATTCAAATGGGGCCATTTGCAAACTGGCTTGGTAACTATTGTTGTAGGAAAATTCTGCAAACGGCAGACAGTCTTCCCACTTGGATCCATATTCTAGCACACATGCTCTAAGCATATCTTCGAGTATTTGGTTTACTCGCTCCGTTTGTCCATCGGTCTGAGGGTGATACGTGGTACTGAAATCTAGGCGGGTTCCTAAACCTTCTTGGACTTTCTTCCAGAATCTCGAGGTAAACTGAGTTCGTCGATCCGATACGATATTCTTGGGGACTCCGTGCAAACTAACGATCCTAGCGATGTACAACTCCGCTAGCTTCGAACTCTAATAGGTAGTCTTAACGGGCAAGAAATGGGCGACTTTGGACAATCTGTCTACTATGACCCAAATAGAGTCATTTCCCTACTAGAAGTAGGTAGTCCAGTGATAAAGTCCATTCCTACAAAATCCCATTTCCATTCCGGAATTTGCAAAGGTTGCAACAATCCAGCGGGTCTTTGATGTCCTGCCTTGACTCGCTGACATATATCACACTTGGCGATATAGCTTCCGATTTCTCTCTTCATCTTATGCCACCAAAATTGCTCATTCAAATCTTGATACATCTTAGTTCCTCCGGGATGGATAGAATAAAGAGTATCATGAGCCTCCTTCAAGATAACTTCTTTCAACTCCGAATCTGCTGGTACACAAAGGCGTCCTTTGTACCACAAAACTCCTTCGTCCTCTGTGAATCCGGGTACTTTGCCTGTACCGATACGACGCTTGATTCCGTCGATACTAGCATTTCCTTTCTGCGCCTCTTTAATCTGACTGATCAAAGTGGGCTGAAGTTCTATGCTAGCCAAAAATCCTTCACTTACCAATTCCATTCGAAAATCTTCCATCTCTTTGTGCAAACTTGGTTGCTCCTTCAAAATCATGGAGTTCAAGCGGCACGGCAATCTGCTAAGAGCATCGGCTACAACGTTGGCTTACCAGGGTGATAGTGAATGTCCAGGTCGTAATCCTTGATTAGCTCAATCCATCTTCTCTGCCTCATATTCAGCTCCTTCTGAGTGAATATATACTTTAGGCTCTTGTGATCCGAGTAAATCTCACAATGGTTTCCCATCAGGTAATGTCTCCATGTCTTCAGGGCTAGAACTACGGCTGCGAGTTCGAGGTCATGGGTTAGGTAATTTTGTTCATGTTGCTTCAATTGTCGCGATAGATAAGATATAACTTTGCCTTCTTGCATTAGCACACATCCGAGACCAATCTTGGATGCGTCACAATACACATCGAAGGGCTTCGTGATATCCGGCATGATCAAGATTGGGGCTGAAATTAATCTCTTCTTGAGTTCTTGAAAACTCGCTTCACATTTGTCGGTCCATTCAAAATTCTTGTCCTTCTTCAGCAATTGGGTCATGGGTCAGGCGATACTAGAGAATCCTTCTACAAATTTGCGGTAATATCCCGCCAATCCGAGAAAATCACGAACTTGGGTTTGAGTGGTTGGGGCTTGCCAATCTTCTACATCTTTCACTTTGGCAGGGTCAACGGCAATTCCTCCGGCTGATACAATGTGACCGAGGAATCCTACTTCCTATAACCAGAATTCACATTTGCTAAATTTTGCATACAGCTGATGCTCTCTAAGGGTTCCAAGAATGGTCCTTAGGTGTAGCTCATGTTCTTCTTCTGATTTGGAATAAATCAGAATGTCATCGATGAAAACAACAACAAACTTATCCAGGAAGTCCATAAAAATCTTATTCATGAGGTTCATGAAGTAAGCGGGGGCATTGGTTAATCCAAAAGACAAGACTGTATATTCATACAATCCATATCTGGTGGTAAAGGCAGTCTTTGGAATATCCTCTGCACGAATTTTGAGTTGATGATAGCCAGTTCTAAGATCAATCTTAGAAAACACCTGGGCACCGGTCAACTGATCAAACAAATCTTCTATCTTGGGCAAGGGGTACTTGTTCTTGATGGTGACATCGTTCAACTTCCGATAATCCGTACACAAACGGTTACCTCCATCCTTCTTGTCCACAAATAAGATAGGTGACCTCCATGGGGACGCACTTGGTTGAATCAATCCGATTTTCAACATGGAATCCAGTTGCTTCTTCAGTTCTTCTAGTTCTGACGGGTTCATACTATAGGGTCTCTGGGCTATGGGTCCTGTTCCGGGGATTAGTTCGATGATAAACTCGATATCCCGATCTGGGGGCATACCGGGCAAAACATCTGGAAATACATCGGGGTATTCGCAGACTATCCGAACTTGGTCAATGGTAGGTTGGGCTATACTCTTGTTACACTTGAATTGGCGAGGTAAGGTTTCAGATATCTGCTCGACTGATATCCCGGTGGTACTGGTCATGGTGATGGCTTTCTTGGCACAGTCAATCAATCCTTTATGTTTGGACATCCAATCCATTCCTAGTAATACTTCCAAACCTTTAGTTCTGAGTACTATTAGATTAGCATAAAAATCTATGCCATGGATTCGGATAGGGACAGCTTTGCAAATTTGCCTAGCCTTGGTGGTTGATCCGGGAATTTGCACAATTATCACATGCTTCAATTTGGTTGGCTGAATTTTACTAGTGCAGGCAAATTCTTCGGTGAAAAATGAATGCGATGCACCAGAATCAAACAACACTCTTGCAAGTACTGAATTAACAGAAAACATACCCAGCACGATGTCTGGCGCTTCCTGAGCTTCTTCAGCATGCATGAGAAAAAGACGTCCATTGCGGTTGAGTGAATTCCCTGGGGCAAATCTTCTCGCTGGCTGGACACGACGCTGCTGCTGGGCTGGGACATTGGCGTTGGGGGCTATAGCATTCTTCTTGTTGGGGCACTCATTGGAATAGTGGCCTTTATTTCCACAGTCATAACAGGTCACTTGTGACTTGTCCTTGGCTGCGATAGGCACAGCATTGCTTCCAGTCCTCGGGGCAGTGTTGGGGTTGGTGGTAGCATTGTTGGTGTTGAATTTGGGTGGGGCACGGGTGAAATTGCTAGAGTTGCCGGGGTTGTTGTGATTTCCTCCGGGTCTAGGGTTTCCACGGTTGGGATAGGTCGGACGGGTCATAGAGGGTCTGTTGGTTCTTGGGGCAAATCCTGGAGATGGGTTGGGGCGATACTTTGGGGTCTGATGGGTTCCTGGTTGATGCATCATGCGACGCTTGCGGTTCTCATTGGCCTGGTTGATCTTTCCTTCCATATGGATATCAGAGTCTACAAGGGCTTCAATATCAACAAAGGGGATATTGACTAACACCGTCTGCATCTCGTCATGCAGACCATTCAGGAATCTTTCTTTCTTCTTGGCTTCGGTGTCTATCTCGTCCGGGGCATACCTAGCTAATGACAAAAATTTGTCACGGTATTCCACTACAGTCATCCTTCCTTGTTTCAATTCTCTGAACTCTCTCTCATTCTCTTGATCAAACCTGGTGGCACATGGGTTCTGCTGAACTTGACCTTGAATTCCTCCCAGGTCATCATTTGACCCCCGGTCATTGCACGCACACTGTTCCACCATGCCCTGGCATCTCCGGCTAGATAATGGGTGGCGAACAAGACTTTCTCGTTGGCTTCCACTCCGGCTACTTCTAAGTTATTTTCCATGGTTTGCAGCCAATCATCGGCGTCTAGGGGTTCTTCTGACTTGGTGAAAACGGGTGGGTTGGTATTCTGGAAATTCTTGATCTTAGATCCGTGGTGGTCCTGATTTCCATGGCCTTGGTTGTTGTGGGCTAGCTGGGCTATCTGTTGCAGAGTGGCTAGGTTGGCTTGACGTTTCGCTCTTTCAGCTTCGCGGTCAGAAGTCAACATTTGCAGGATCTGCAACATCGGGTCTGGGGCTGAACCACTTCCTGCACGTGGCATCTGAAGATTGATATAAACCATGAGAAGAGAGGGAAATTTCTAAGGTTCTGGGTCTTTGAAAAGTTTTTAGAGTTTGACTCGGTTTTTCTAGCAACTTGCTTTTTCATTCGATCACTCATAGCACACAGTACAACACACACCACAACAAAGAAAAACATATGGTTTTAAGAACCATTCTGGAATCTATGATACAGTGGGACCGACTACTACTCACTACGCTAGTGCTCAGTGCTACTACTGCTCAGAGTCTGTGGCTTCATCATCTTCAGCATCATCGATGAAGGAGAAATCATCCTCATCGGTGAAGAAGTCCATGGCCTGATCCTCTAGAAAATCATCGTCATCGCTGAGATAGGAGTAAGGGTCTCCACGAAGATCTTCTCCGGCATTCTCCCTTTCCTCTAACTGCATGTCTCTCTCGTGGATGGTCTCTTCCAGAGATGAGATGCGATGGCGAAGACGGGCAATAATGCGCTCCTTCTTGTCGAGCTGACGGCGGCGAGACTTGCGATCCTTTTCTAGCATGGCGATGGTCTGATCCTTCGTCTTGATGATGGCAGACTTGTGGTTGCAATAGTCACAGCAGTTGTCCAGTTCCTGCTGACGATCATACATCATGAAGCTAAGGTGGTCCAATTGAGTCTTCAGCTCGGGGTGGTATGGGGCTTCCAGTGGTTGTCCATTCGCATCACGCCTTGGGCAAAACTCAAAGCGAGTACCCTTGATCTGATTGATGCTCTGCCCACACAGACGGGAAAGAGCTTCCTGCATTGCTCTGGCAAGTCCATCGATCCAGTTGTTTTCCCTCAAGGTAAACTGAATTCCCTCCGCAGTGGGAGGTTCAATCTTTCCTCGGAGACTTGTAACAATTAGCCACTGCAGATCTTCTTCTCCTTGATCATTGAGCTGAGCTCCGAAGAACTCGGGGTGCGGACGCTCCAGAAGTTCCGAAAGCTGATCCAGATCCCTCTCAAAAATAAGGTCTCCTCCATTCCCGAGTTGATAAAACTTGCTGTACTTCACGTCCATCTATAAAAATAAAGGATGAGTAGATTAGCAAAGTGATCAAGTGTGTCAAAATTTTAGGTATTTTGCAAGAGTTATTGAGGAACATGAAGTTTTATGAAAGAATTAAGGAGATAAGAATGAGAATAAGTTTTCGTAAATATTTTTGTTCTTTGATTTTGAAACTAAGTTTTTGGTTCAACGTCCGGTCTAACTAGGGTCTCCTATGGTCAGGATGGCTCTGATACCAACTTGTCAACACCCGGGTTTTTCAATCCTAGATGCCTGTTATGCCATACATCGCAATCCCAGGATTAGCATTTTTGCGAGACATAACAGAATTGGATACCATAGTACTTCGTCCATTACAAACGATACATAAGTTCTTACACAAATAGGGATCTCATGATCCAGTTCTTAATACAACATCAAGCAGCGGAATAATAACGGTAGCGTACGCGAAGCTCCATCTTCGGGGTCACAGGCAATGCTGACGATGGGAGATGATCCTAGTTGTCGTAACCTTCCTGGGGTCCATCCTCCAGGTACTCCTCTTCATAGTCTGGCCATGGGAATAGCCAGGGACAAAGCCATGAGTACTCTTTAAGTACTCGCAAACTAATACTAACAAGTAAAGGGGTTTTTTGGATAATAGGACACTAGGCTCTAGGGTTGTTTTGCAAAAAGCCAGGTTTATCTTTACTAAGTTCCAAAGCTAGTCACAATTTTATAACTCCTAAGTGGGATCTTGTAATCCAGGTCACAACTCTGTTGTGGTCAAGTCAAAGTCGCAATTCATTTCACAAGTCATTTTAAAAGGTCTGACGGGGGAACAGTATGGCCACTCCAACTGTCCATAACCGCGGACGCGGCTATTCGAATAGTTTGACACTCTGTAGAGATTGTACACTTTCACCACAACATTCGATACATCCGTCAGGAACAAATCCTGAATTCACCATACTCAGTATGCGGATAATCAATCCTAACCTTTCAATTACACTCCCTAGTATCAGCACCTCTCCTGTGAGTTTGGCCTCCCAACCATGACCACTGTCATCTTGGGTACTGCACAGGTGGACAATCGTCACAAGGTAGCCTCAGCTCAGACCTTGGCCGTGAGGGAACTAATACTAAGGTATATAAGTTTCCAGTCAAGCCCTACCCAATATTCGGGGTATTGTGGTTGTACGCTAAAATTGGAATGGTATCGCATCCAGACAACCATCAGTTTTATAAAGGGCTAAGGCTCATGCCTCAACATTTTCTTCACCAAAATCACCAAGTGTTTGGAAACACATGTCCAAAACTTTTCAATAGAATGATCCATCATTCCAAGGTTTTCATAACCATTTTTCCATCAAGTATTCCCATCTAAAAGTTGATCAAGTTTTATGCTTAGCACTAGCATCTACAGGTGGGGGTAGTACTAATGAGGGGTGGCACTAGTGGAGTTTCACTAAGTACAACCTTATATCTTAGGCTGATATCAAGGTTTCTAGCTTAGGCCAAATTTTATGCTCTTTATGCAACCTTCAGCACAACTGTCTAGTATCTACCAAACTCTTAGGTAGCCTCTAAGTAAGCTTGGATAAAGAAATAAAGTAAGAAGCTTGCCATAAAACTAGGATTGGTTTAGCAAGTGGATATGATCACATATGCTTAAGGCATATAGTAGTCATATCACAAGTATGGGTTTGTGGCATCAGTAGGGTATCTTGCAAGGGTTAACTTGCACTGGTATAATATCAGCTTGCATCAATATCAGTATGAGCTTGCATAGGTATAGTATCTTGCAAGTGTTAGCTTGCCTTGTGCAGAGCAGTGGTTGAAGTTCTCCTCGGCTTCCTCTTCGTAGTATCCTCCTTCCTCCTCGTATCCTTGGTCGGTACTAGCGTCTATGAATAAATACGAGGTACACAATCACCAAACAATACTTAACTACTTGCAATCATCACACACAAGGGTCCTATAGATGATCTAGCATCATCTCTAACATTACAAGGTTAAAGCTTGGTTTAAAAATTTTTAATTTTAGAAAAGTAATTTCTACTCAGTGAAAACTACTTAAGATTTAATATTCTCCAAACTAAACATGGGATCATGTTGACACATGTTATCACCACATATTGTAGTCCATGGGAATGTGATTTAAAGTGGTGTCACAATTTAATAAGGTTTTACCCTTTTATTTTAATTAATTAAAGTGGCTAGAAATGCTTATGAAGCATTCTTTTATTACTTGAACATTATTTCTGCAAGTAAACCTATATATATTTTTACATATTCTGAAAGGTATGGTTAAATGTGATTTTTGAGAGTTGGAAACAACTCAAAAGCTTTTATGGTTGAAATTTGAAAAATGTTTGAATGCAGAAAAGCTTCTGCCTTGTTATTTTTACTATGGGTGATCTATAGATCCAAATGACTTGAATCCAACGGGCTTGGATTAAGCATTCACAGACCTTTCCAACAAAATTGGTTTCATCCAATTTGGTGCACTGAATCGATCTGGGTTGATTTTTGAAGTTGTCTACAGAAGTGTGTTTGAATTGAAATAGAAAAGGTTTAATTTGAATTGTTGGGCTGCGAGGGAAATTCTAACGGGCCGGCCTGCTAAGCGCAGTGCTCCCGCGGGCTGCGTAAGTGGGTGTCCCCACTCGTCAGTGACACGGGGCTGGGCGAAGCGGTATGGGGCAACGTGGATCGTTCGATCTAGTTCTAATCTAACGGCTGAGGGTCATCGTCGACGCGAGACAACTCCGGCGAGAACGAAACCTAGAGCGGCCAGTGAGGGGTGCTGGGGGCTCACCGGGGTATGGGCGAGGGTCGGCGAGGCGGGCGAACGACGAAGTCGACGACGGCGAACCTCCTGGTACCGATGGCTTCTCCTGGGGCGGCTCCAATCGCTGGCTCCCTTCTTCTCCAGCAGCGGCAGGCTCCAGTGAAATTCCGGCGGGGTGGTGCTCGCCTTGCTCTAAGGATGGTGTGGCGCGGTCAGTGGGGAGAGGGGAGTGAGATGGTGTGAAGAATTCGTGCGAGGGTGGCCTCTATTTATAGTCGAGCGAGGGGACTGTCGGGGCGCACGGTGAGCTCGTCGGGGGCGATGTTACAGGCGGCTAATGGCATGGGCAAGGGTAGGGGACGGTACTGTGTCTCCTGGCGATGCTCAACAGCATGGTCGCGAGGCATGGGGCGGTATGGTTTGGTCTGGATCGGGCGGTGCTCTGCGCGGCAGAGGCGGCGTCTTCGACGGCGGGCGGTGGCTGTATGGCACGGGGCGGCAAACGGGGATGTCTGGCGGTCTCCTGGGTCGGTGGTGATCGTGTATGCACGCGGTGAGGGCGGCGCGCGGTCTGTGGATGCTGGTCGAGGGTGGCGCTCTGGCGCACGCTCGGCATGGTCTGGGCGTGTGTCGTGCGCGTGGTCCAGGGCTTGGCAATGCTCGCGGCTGGGACAGGCAGTGGCGGTGGACGGTGGGCTGCCTCCCAGACATGCTGGCTAGGCTTGCTGCTGCTCCTAGCTTGCTGTCCACAATGGGGTGACATGGGGGGTGCTCGACTGTTCACCATTGATGACAATGGTAAGCTCACAGTGGTGCTAGTGCCTGGCTAATCTTCCTAGATGATCTACTGAGCTGTGTGTGAGCTCACTAGGGAACAAGTTAGGCTCAAAACACTGCACACTATAGTGTTTGATGTTTGTTTGATTTGTGTCTGCAACCTGTTTGATGAAATGGCCGCATGAAATCAAGTTTTGAATTTTGAAATGAATTTTGGTGAGTTTGCTAGATTGGTTCTGGTGAGTCTGCAGATGCTTGGGTTTTGAAAGTTGAGCTTGTTTGAGTGGGTTTTGAAAAAGTGGGATCTTCCCATATGAAGAAGATTCAATTTTGAATTGTCATTTAAACTATGCATTTGAAAGTTTCTGGATGATCACAAAGTGGGCCTTGATACTCTGTTATGAGTACATTCAAGGGGTGCAAGGATCCAGAAAAGTTTCTGTTAGGTTTTGAAAGTTTGAGACAACCAAAGTAGGCATGGGAGTTAAATTGGTCAAAATGACCATTCACTTAATATATTTGTTTTGATTTACTTGTCTTTAGAAAAAGTGTGGGAAATGCTTTAGATGATGTTCTTTTCACCTAAGAAACATTTTACAAGCAATGGTTCACACAAACAAGGTGGTTTTTAAAGAAATTCAAATTCCATGCATACACATATACATGCATTCATGAATTCATTTAGAAAAGTTTTTGTTAACCCTAAACTTGATGATTAGTGTTTGTTGATCTAAGTTTGGTATTTTTGGGATGTTACATCATGTTGTTAGTAGTGGATTTGTGTTGAGATATTATTCAATGGTTTAGTATTTAAGTTGTGGTGATATTCTTCTAGTGGTGTCATGTGAACGTCGACTACATGATACTTCACCATTTATGGGCATAGGGGAATGCATTGTGTATTTTGCTACTAATTGTGGGGTTGCCGAAGTGACAAAAACCTGAACCCCCATTAGGACACCATTGCACAAGGGAGCGTAGGATCTCAGAGTTTAAGGCTGTGGTTAGATTTATATCTTAATTGCTTTCCTGTAGTTGTGGATGCTTGCAGGGGTTTAATCACAAGTATGTATTAGTCCAAGTAAGGTCGGTACATTACCATAGGTTCACCCACACAACACTTACAACACCAAAGAATACTACTCAGCTATTTGAAGCGAAAGCACTTGAAAGAATTTCCATGTATCCTCGAGAATGTTTGGTCCTTATAAGTATTTCCATCGGCTTGTCCTTTGCTAAGAAAGGATTGGGCCACTTGATGAATTTGTTTGTTGTCTTTATTATTTGCACCTTGTTTCTTTGATTTATCAGAAAACCCCTAAAAATCCGTTTGCTAAGTATTTACAGAGATTTCCTGCTCCATACCACTAGTCAACACCTTCTGCTCCTTGTTGGGATCGACACTCCTATTTATCGAAAGTACTGCGATACACCCCCTATACTTGTGGGTCATCAAGACTATTTTCTGGCGCCGTTGCTGGGGAGTGAAGCGCCATTGAAGAGTGGAACTAGTAAAGGAAACTTCTACTATGATTATTGCTTTTTATTTATCTTTGTTACTTTGTTTCCAATATCGATAACCCACTTGGTTTTCTATTTGGGAAACTACTACCACTGTTAGGGTAGTAGATGAACCACCACCTATTGAGATAAATCCTTTTAAGATACCTACAAGTATTGTTGATCGTGTTATGGATAATTATTATTTAGGGGATGGAACTATCCACCCTGATGATCATCCATGAATTATGCGGGTTGTTTAAGTGTGCAGGTATCACAACTAAATAGGTGAATAAGAAGTTACTGTCTATATCCTTGAAAGGGAGAGCTGAAGAATGATAAGCAGCTTAAGAATGGGCAATCCATGGAATGGGAGGAAATAATACCTCTCTTTTATTCTAAATTTTATCCTCCTAGTGAGATCCATAAGGATAGGAATCTGATTTATAACTTTTTGCCTCATGATGGAGAGAGTAGATCTCAAGCTTGGGGGAGATTGAAGTTACTAATGCTTAAATGTCCTATTCATGAACTCCCTAAAAATATTATTATCAATAACTTTTATGCTAGGCTTTCTCTTCATGATAAAGATTTACTTGATGCTTCTTGTGCTGGATCATTCACACATATGAAGGAAGAAGCTAAATGACATCTCCTAGACCGTATTCAAGAGAACACTGCATCTTGGGAGAATGACAAAGGGAGAAAGTCAGGTATAAATTATGATTATGAATGCATAAAATCTTTTATGGGAACTGATGACTTCCGTGATATTAGTAATGAGTTTTGTCTTGACTCCCAAAGTATTGCCAATTGTTTTAAAGCCTTTTCCTCTTACATAGAAATTCCCAAAAAGAAGTGGAATAAGTACCATGCACCTTATAAAGATGTTGTTAGTCATGTTCCTGTTAGAAGCACTGAAGTTTGTACTATTGATCATATTTTGCCTGAACCTTATGTTGAGAAAATACCTTTCCCAGATAAGGTAAAGGAGTATTCTATGATGATTAGTGCAAATAACAAAGGTACAAAGAAAACTAGGGAACCTGATGAGAAAATGAATACTGAACCTGTGGTAGCGATTGTGAAAGATCTTGTCACTAGAAATATAGAGGATGAGCACATTGTCTTCTATGAAGATGCTTCTAATATTATTTCTCATCCTAGTAAAGCTAAAAAAGCAAGTGTCCCTATGCTTTCTGTTAGAATTGGTGATCGTTGCTATTATGGTTTATGTGATATTGGTGCTAGTTCTAGTGCTATTCCTTATGAGCTTTACAGGGAAATTATGGATGAAATTGGTCCTTGTGAGCTTGAGGACATTGATGTGGTTATTCACCTTGCTAATAAGGAAACCATTTTCCCTATTGGTATTGTAAGAGATGTGGAGGTCCTTTGCGATAATATTAAGTATCCTGCTGATTTTCTAGTGCTTAATTCAGCAGCCAGCAAAACTTTTGGTAGACCCTTCTTGAACACTTGTGGAGCTATTATAGATTGTAAAAAGGAATTTTTAACTAAGTTTGATGGAGATTCTTATGAGTTTAATTTTTCCAAATTTTCTAAAGCTCCTTGTGAAAATAGCTTGCCTAATAAAGATTTCAGGATGGAACAACTTGCTTCTATTGATCCGGTTTATGACCTTGGACCTCTTTTTGGTGATTGTATGTATGCTCATTCTGATGATAAAGTTGTTTACAGTGAAAGTTATATTTTCAACTTTATTCAAAGTGCTACTAAAAGTTATTATGAGAGAGGGAAACATAGTTTTATGCATCTCAATAATATTAAGTTTCCCCGTTTTATGTTGAAAGCTTTGAAGTTGCATTTGTTTAGTCTTCCTATGCTAGTGGATTTTTGTTTTAACAATTTGTTTTCTCATGATACCCCCATGCATAGGAAGTGGGTTAGGCTCAAATGTGTTCGTTATTTTATTCTTCATGCTCTCTTTCACTTCAAATATATATCTCCTATGTGAGCATCTTTGAAATTTTCAAGCCTAACTTAAAGGCATTAAAGAAAAGTACGTGTTGGGAGATAACCCAATAGTTTTGTCAAGTCTTGGAAATTATTACCTCTGTAATAACCGCTCCTTATCCTTTTTGTTTTGCTTTTTGTGTCAAGTTCAACTACTTTTGAGAAGTAGAGGAGTTGTGAAAAGTGGCTATCCTGGAACAGATTTTTGTGCTAGATTGTAAAAATTCGTGAAGGAGATCAGTACTTCGGATGGAGCTGTATTTTTCTCTGCTTGTTATCCAAGTTGTTACCCAACTTTCATTAGTTTTGAACTTTTTGAGTTGAGAAACAGAAGGTTTTAGAAAAAATCAATCTTTACGTGGTGGTCTGTTTTGATAGATTTCTGCCATCGTTTGCATTTGCCTTTTATATTGAGTCCCTTCCAGATTCTTTTGGTTTTTTGGAAAGGATTTTCTAGAGTAACTTTTGTTTTGATGGACTTCAGTTGAAGTGTGAACCTAAAGGTTTATTGTTTTTGCTTACACTAATGTTGCCATTTAAGTTTGTGTGATTCCTTGTGAGAAAAGGAATTTTCAAGAGAAGGAGAAAAGGAATCTGCATAGTTCGTCTTTGAATAGGTAAAAGTGGTGAAAACAGAAGGTTCGTGAAAACCCTATCTTTTTATATTTTTGATGTTTTTATTACATACGGAAGGTTACGAAACGAAACAGAGGAGGAAACGGAGGCCAGGGTGGCCACACCCACCCCAGGCGCGGGCCCCAGCTAGCCGCACCTAGAGGGGGTGTGAGCCCCCTGAGCTCTGTCTCCGCCTCATTTTTGCACCAGTACCTTCCTTATGCATTGAAACTTCGTAATATATAACCCCCCGGATCCCTCGAGGTTCGTGTATCGTGTTCTCGTCATGTTTTTGTTTTGATCTGTGTCTGTCAAGAAACCTTCTCAAGTTTAGAGCACCATGGTCTCCACCAACGACAAAGGCAAGAAGCCCTAGGAAGATGATCCTAAAAACCCCAAGGAGGAGGAGATCTTGATTGGTGATGAAGAAGACATGGAGGAGGACGAGCATCCAGACACCCGCACTACTGTCGCAAGCATTGGAGTGGTGGCAAATCGTACCAAGCTTAGGAGGACAGCACATATGTCTACATGAGGGAAACCTCCACGTATTGTCTTCGCTCCACGGTCACCTCCTCCACGTACCAAGAATCCTTTCCATACTCTTATACATGAGCAACAATAACAACAGGTGCCCAAAGGGAACTTGCCCTTGGTTTGGGATCTGCCTCGTTCTAACCATGCAGGGAAGGAACACACTAAGAAGGAAGAGTGGGGAAAGAATAGCAAGGACCGGGACTCTCGGGACAATATGATCATGAACCGCATTGAGCAAAATTTAGAGTTGATTCTTACTCTAACCTTCGAGATTGAGGAGTTGATGAGACTGATTGAGGAGCTTATCAATAGAACACCACCACCACCAAAGGAGTAATTTTTCATCAGGTTTGGCATCCCCTTGGCTTGTTCCAAGCTTGGGGGAGTGTCGCGGTATCACATCATTATCTTTTATCTTTTACCTTTTCAGTGGATTCATGCCTTTGGTAGAGAAGTTATTTTATAGGTTGGTTTGCATGTGGAAGTAACTCTCCTTTAGTTGATTATCTATGTATCCCGTAGTGTGAGTGCCTTTATGGAATATTAATGAGAAGTTTCATCTTTTACTTTTTGCACTTCTTATTTTAGTTTGCAATCTCTATTATATAATTAATCTTGTTGATCAATATTGGTATCACTTTGGGAGCATCAAGTAGATCTAAATTGGTTTTGGCAAATCGATCTCTGGTCAATAGCAACACGTTTTGAGATTTGAAAGGAAAAGAGAAAAAGTTTACAGGTATTTTGTATCATTTATTTTCTTTCTTGATTGGCTCATAAGCTTAGTATTTTTTATTTAAGATCTTTTGTGTCTTCAAGGAAGATTGCATGATTGGCTTTATCACTTGTAGGTTTTCTTGTTTATTTCAACTCTTTTGCTTGCTACCCAGCCTTGCTAGCCAAAAACCTGTTTTGAGAAGGCATACTTCTCATGCATACAACCCCTTTGAACCAAACCTGTGCCATTTGTGTCCACCATATCTACCTATTAGCATTATTGCTATTCCAAGAAAATTCTCAAGCTTCATCTATCTTTCGAATTAAAAAGTATTTTGTTATGTGAAAACTAGTTAGTAAATCTCTCACGAACTTGATGGCACATCATATTTTCTTTCCCCTAATAAACTTGAACCATTGTGTCATCAAAGTTGTATATGCTTGCATCTATACATTGGGATTAGCAAAACCGTGTTGTCATGGGGAATGCTTTCAATGCTTACGGATACATATCCAGTTGATATCATGCTCTTTTGCTTGCGGATGTCATCGGTGTGAAATAAAAGGGGAGCTTGTAAGTCCATGGAGTTATGTATGTGTGTTAGAGGAACGCCTGGGCCGCTAGCCTAAGAAATGCCTAATCATGGTGGAAACTTGCAACATAACCATAGTGAGAAATCTGTGAAGCATCCTCAATAAAAACCTATGCAAATAGCAATGAAAAGATCGCTGAGATGCTCACTGTCTGCTTTGCCTTGTCATTTTGATTATGGGATAGCTCATGTATCATATGCAAGGGGTACCCCGTTGGCGGTTCTTTACGATACACATGTACTTACAGTGATAAGAACTTACCGGTAACTAAAGTTGAGTAGCATTAGGAGCGGCCCTCGTACTCAAGGGACATGAGATTGCCAACTTATATTTCATCAAGCATATGCTCCATCCTTGTTCACTTTAACCTTGATCACCTCAAGATGCTTATGATAGGGGCAATGAGGGCTGAAAGCTAGTAAGTACCATAATCTTTTGGAATTTCTTTATGAACTTGAAATCCCTGCTTCCCTCTATGAAGGGACCTTTCTCCTATTTCTAAGTTGAGTCAGTAAACCTTTTTCCTCTCTGTCTCCAGCAAGAATTTGAGTTGTTGTGTTTCAAGCATTCATATGATGATTTATTCAATCATGTTCCCTATCTTCCTTGTTTGCACAAGACTCTTATTTATTGAAGTATTATTTTGAAAGCCATCATTGTGAAAAACCTTTTATGCTTGAGAAAAGAGTACTCTTGTTGTGAAAGACTACTACAAAAGCTTTTTGTGAAACTGTTTGCCAGTTGTTCTCTACCAAGAACAAAGTTTGCCAATTCCAATTATGATTTATCTTTATGCATCTCTATTGTGACTCCTGTACTTTTTGAAAGCTAAGTTATATAACGGTGAGTTGTTTTCTTCTATGAGTTGTGTAATGGTAAGTGTGATGCTTCTTGTCCGTAATCTTTTATCAACACTTCACTCCATAAACCTGTGGACATGTTTACTGAGCTCAGTTTTTGCTTGGGGACAAGAGAAGGTCGAAGCTTGAGGGGAGTTGATACGTCCAATTTGCATCACCTTTCTATATCATAATTTGCCTCTATTCATTGATATATTTCTTATTAATAGGTGTTACTTATGTTTTTTCATCTATTTTTGCATGTTGGATGATTCTTGGAGGATGAACTGCCGAAGTCAGGATTCTGATGGAAAAAGAGGTGTTTTGATGCAATTTCGCGAAGATCAGAAAAATACTAGAAAAATTATGGAAAATCATATTTTGCCAGAAGACGAAGGAAGCCAGAAGGAGAGGCGGAGATGGGCCACAGGGGCCCACACCCCCTAGGCACGGGCCACCCCTGGGCTGCGCCTACTGGGGGTGTGGCCCACCTGGCCGGCCTCCGGCTCTGCCCTCTCGCTTATATCTTGTCCTCGAAACCCTAAAACATAGGAGCGACCACAGAAAGATTCCGCCGCCTCTGCGGGGCGGAAAACACCGAGAGAGAAAGAGCTCTCTGACAGACAGATTTCTACCGGGGAAATTCCTTCCCGGAGAGGGGAGATCATCGCCATCAGCACCATCATCAAGCTAGACTTCATCGGGATCATCATCATCATCCACACCACCATCTCCACCAACACCATCATCACCACACTATCCTGTTGTAACAATTGTGTTGAATATTGCATAGTTCTTAGGGGAAACTTTCCCAGTGTTGATTACTATTGTAGTTGATGCTTGCTAGTGGAACTATTGGATTATTTTTATGTTCAAATTGTTATTCATCACCATATCATCTTTGATCTTGATCCATATGATGTCTTGTGAGTAGTTCGTTTAGTTCTTGAGGACATGGGAGAAGTCATGTTGTTAGTAGTGGATTTGTGTTGAGATATTATTCAATGGTTTAGTATTTAAGTTGTGGTGCTATTATTCTAGTGGTGTCATGTGAACGTCGACTACATGATACTTCACCATTTATGGGCCTAGGGGAATGGTTGTGTATTTTGCTACTAATTGTGGGATTGCCAGAGTGACAGAAACCTGAACCCCCATTAGGACACCATTGCACAAGGGAGCGTCGGATCTCAGAGTTTAAGGCTGTGGTTAGGTTTATATCTTAATTGCTTTCCTGTAGTTGCGGATGCTTGTAGGGGGTTTAATCACAAGTATGTATTAGTCCAAGTAAGGTCGGTACATTAGCACAGGTTCACCGACACAACACTTACAACACCAAAGAAGACAACTTAGCTATTTGAAGCGAAAGCACTTGACAGAATTTACATGTGTCCTCGAGAATGTTTGGTCCTTATAAGTATTTCCATCGTATTTTCCTTTGCTAATAAAGGATTGGGACACTTGCTGCATTTGTTCGCTATATTTATTATTTGCACTTTGTTTCTTTGCTTTATCAGAAAACCCCTAAAAATCCGTTTGCTAAGTATTTACAGAGATTTCCTGCTCCATACCACTAGTCAACACCTTTTCTCCTTGGTGGGATCGACACTCCTATTTATCGAAAGTACTGCGATACACCCCCTATACTTGTGGGTCATCTGTCTTTAGTCTGAGTTCCCTATCCTCTCAAGACCTACCAAGGCCTTGTTATTCTGCTGCTCGATGGGCACCGGGCTGAGTACCAAGGCATTCATAGCACTCCGTCGGGGTGTATTGAGCCAAGAAGTGCTGAAGTTTGATGGTTGTGTCAGTAACAGATGCTCCTCCATGTATGCTAATGGTCCAGTTCCATACTATTGGTACTATAATCTGGCTTGTTCTTGGTACAAGGTGTTGACTTGACCAGCTTAAAACCTTGCCATTTCCCTTCTAAGGTAGCACATTGCTTGGAACGATATACTCGAGAGATCTCAGTTATGGTGTGGCATGAAATTGCACCAGGAAGAGGCAATCTCTATAGGCAGGCCACACTACATATGTAGAGGTCCCAACCTTTAATAAGGTAGAGATCCCTGTGTTTACAATGCTAGTCCCTGGATCAATAGCTAGCATCCACAGTTAAGATGTAATATCAAGAAACAAAGTTCATAATACAACTTTATAACCAGGAATAAAATAATTCATTACATCTTACATAGCTCATTTGGCTATCTCATTACAATGCAGCAGAAATAACTATATAGCATGGAGTCCTTCATCTTCAAAGTGCGATAGGCAATCATGTTGGTTGTAGACTTGTAATCCTAATCAACACACTTCACTAACATCAACCAAACCTGCAACATAATAAGTTACAGCCACAAGGGTCAATGCTAAGTGGAGCTTAGGCTTGCTTTGCTCAAAATATATTTTCCTTATCATTTGGCAACACTAAGTTTTTGTTTGGCAAAATCACCCAAGGCATCTACCAATCAGTGATTGAAGATCCTTAACCCTTGTTTAACCACAAGTTTTTAACTTAGAAATTGGGATGAGGAGATTCTTGATAGCTTCCTTGTCTTTATGATCAAATTGTCAATTGCCGGGGACACGGCTAAGTACTTATATTTTACTCTCTCGAGAGGTGGTGCACTTTCACCACAAGACTCGACATGCATCGAGACAAGATCTTTCAGAAGCCTTACCTTAGACCAAAATGGACGCATTCCCAAACCTATCAACCCCTACCACCAACTGTCCATTTGGATAAGATATTGCAACCTATTTGATCCAGGCAGATCCCATAATGCCAAGTGGTTGCACTTGAAGCTTCTCAACATTTGACATCTCAAATCTCTTTGTTCCTGGGTTTCATTCCACAAGTGAGATACAAAGGGTAAACCATTGAAAAATGGGCCCTCGTAACCACTCAACAAAAATCCAACCAAGCAATTACCATTCCACCCAGGTGTTTCATTCACTTAGTTGTTTTATTAAACAAAACATAATTTCTTGACTTAGAAATATTCCATAGCATGAATATAATCCACCCTTGTTTTCTACTAGCTAAGCTAAGCATGATAGTAGTAGGAATCTTAACTTAGGAAAATTATACTAAGGTTTCATCTACTAGGATTTCCCATGGCATAGTTTATACTTAGAAAATTCCATGCAAGTCCTACACAAAACATCACTAATGCATCGTGAAAATAATAGGACAAAAGGATGAAGCACCACTTGCCTTTTTGGTATACAATATAAGTTCACTCCTTGATCTTGCAATAGTCACACTCTTCAAATTTCACTAAAATTCAATCAAGGCACAAATTCAATCTACCATTCAAGCAATTCATCACATATAATAATAAAAAGAAAGCAATGCATGCAAGCATGCCAAAGATTGTTTTATTTGGAAAAGTGGTTTCTATTAGGCCAAAAACATTATAAAGCATCTATTGGTCATTTATAAAAGTAGTAATACCATTTGATATTAAGTTAGTGAAAATGGCCATTTAAATCATTTTTGTTTTGCTAGAAATGATTTAAATCAAGTAATAATTTCTAGTATTGCCAAATATATTTTTAAACACAAATTTTAGTGTTTTTAAGATCAAGTCTTTAATATTAAAACCATTTGCAAAAGGTTTTACCTATAAACCATTTTTATACCAAAGCAATATTTTATTTTGTTGGAAATGCCTTTAAACAAGGTAATAATTTTATAGGGTTCTCCAAAATATTTTTAAATCTCGAAACTTGGTGTTTAAGGTAAGAGAGTTTAATTCAAACCATTTTCAAAAGGTTTTACTCAAAAAGCATTTTTAAAACATAAACAATATTTTTATTTAATTAGAAATGCTTTTATTCAAAGATTTATTCTTTAGTTTCACAAAATACACTTTTAAATTTACAAGTTGGTTTCTATGGTCAGTAGGTTCAAAAAAATCCATTTAAAAAATATTTTACCCCTAAATCATTTTTAGAATAAATTTTATACACAAAATAGGCCTAGACAAGTTTCTGCAAAACAACTAATTTTCCAGAAGCAATTCATTAAACAAAGTGCATGGTTGGAAATTACTCTTTTTTCTGATTCCACTGATATAAAATTTGCAAAATTTGGACGTGTAGATTTAAAGTTATGAATTTTTCAAATCTAACTATCTAATAGAACATTTTCTGATTTTAAAATAGAGTCAGTGCCACGCGTCACGTTCCTACTGGCTAGTACCGGTTCGCGTGGATCGCGTGCTGTGGATCGTTGGATCTTAAGTTAATCGTGTGGCACAGATCAGCGCATACCTCTTCGTTAAGTCGTCCTATCTATGCCACAAGATGAGGATCTAACGACTCACAGCGTATGACCAAAGTCTGGCGGCGCGGCGACGGTGGCTGGCGGCGGCGGTGAGGTTGCCGATGATTTAGCAAGCGCGATAGAGGGATGAATATCTCACCAAGTTCGCGTGGTCGTAGTGAAGCTCAAGGTGGCAGCCGTTTGTCGAGGGGCGCACAGAGTCACTGGCGATTCCTCGCCGGAGTGGTTGCTGACGACGGGTTTGCTCTGGTGTCATCGATGACGAAGCTACAAGGCACGGGAGAGTGAGGGAAAGGGTCTGTTAGACGTGTGAGAGAGAGGAGGTTGCAGGGGTATCGTCCAGAGAGGAAGGGAAGGTCGGGATTACCGGGGAGAGGTCAACGGAGTTGCTGTCGATGGCGGCGGTGCTCTGTCGAGGTTGTTGCCGAGGCTACAGGGCACGCGTGAGCGAGAGGAAAGAACTGTCAGATGCGCCTATCGATGGGGAACACGCTATTGCGAGTCAGGGGCAGTGGGGAGGTCTGGTGTCGCCGGAATCGTTGCCGGAGTGTCGTCGGGCAGAGGAGTTCGAGGTTGTAATTCGGGCAGCCCTGTGGCGTTTTGGCGTTGGCGAATGAGGGGAAATGGAGAAGAAGACTGGGCGATTAATAGAGAGTAACCTCGGGGAGAAATTAACGCGACGTTATGGCGAATTACGCCCGCGGAATCACAGCCAGAAACGGCGAGGAGGGAGGAAGGAACTGGTCGCGCGGGTGAAAACGAAGACTGACAAGTGGGGCAACAGCGTCAGTGAGTGAGGAGGGGGTATGGTGGGGTCGTCTCATCAGCGGCTGAGTGGGTGTGTCTGTGAGTGAGAGAAAACGATTCGGGGGGGGGGGGGGGAGGGAGAGAGTAATGTGCTAGCTGGGCCTAATGGGCTAGGTTAGCTGGACTGGACCCTTTTCCTTTTTTTATTCTGATTCTTTTTCCTTTTCTAATTTGATTTTCTGTTTTGAATTTCAAACCACCATTTGAATTCAGATTTCCTTTTTAAATTTGTTCCAAACATTCAATATGATTCTATACCGTTTTAAATATGTATTTAAAGTCCATTTTAGAATAATTATTTTATTCACATATGGTTTATTATTTATTTAAAATAGCCACTTGATTTTATTTTAAATAGTATTTTAAATATAATTTCAACTCTTATTTGAATTTCAAATTTTCATCAAAACTTTTTCAGTAGGTTTTATTTATTAAGGTGTCAAATAATTCACTTTGAATTATTTGAAATATTTTTAATTTGATTTATTAATCATTTAAATTGGGTGTTTGTCTTTATTCAAATAAAATTTAATATGGTTTTAAATCCATATAAATTTTTATTCATTGATTCGTTTATTCCATTTTTGTTAATTTAATAACTTTTCCCATTTATTATTTTCTCATGATTTAATTAATCATTTCTATTAGGGGTTTTGTCTTTTTTCAAATGGAATAGAATTTGGTTAATGCCATATTATTTTATTTGAATATTCTTTATCTCTTTATTTTATTTGAATTTGGATTATATTTATTCCATTTGCTTATGGATTTAATTAAAGGTTTTAAATTGTCTAAATAATTCCTTGGGATTTATTATTTGGTTGAGGCATATTATTCTTATTTAAATAAAATTGGATATTGTTTAATCCTTATGATTTTATTTAAATAATATTTTATTCCTTTTATTATTTCATAATCTTTCATTTCATTTGTTTGGCCAAGATTTTAATTTGGCTTTTAAATATCCTTTATTTATTTATTTATTTATTTATCTTATAAAATCCATATCTTTTTATTTATAGATCCAAAATTGGTGATTCCAATTTGTATAATTTTATTTGATATTGGATTATCCTTTTAAATATCTTTAGGATTATTTTGCTCACAATTTGGTATGGATTTATTAAATTCATAAGTTTTTATCTATGGTTCCAAATTAAGTGAAACCAATTTCTATGGTTTTTATAATATTTTTATTTATCATCTTTGATCATTTATAAATGTTTGTTGACCAATTTTTATATGGATCAAATCCATAGTCTTTGAGATATCTTGGAAATGATTTTCTTCCATTTAAGGTTTTGGGTTTTGCTTTATTTTTCCCAAGTTTGCATTTCAAGATACATTGATTGATGAATGCATTTCACTTGATTGAAATTTGTTGGATTCCATTTTATTCAAAGTTTGTTCAAGATGGGTTTTGAATTTTCCATTTAGAAACAAAAAGTTTCTTTTCACCCTAAATTTCAACAATTATTTATTTTGTTTATTTATTTTTTTACATTTCAAAATTTGGAAAATTTTGGGATGTGACAATAGATGACCTGCTCCTAGCAGGACCCATAGGTCATCCGTCCCCCCCTAAAAGAACATTTCATGATCTCTAGTGTTTTGTGTGTTGGATAACAATGCCAAAGGATTATTTTATTATGTGTTTAGTGCTGCAGATTATATTCCCCAAAATGCAGCCAAACAAGAGTTTTGGAGGGGCGTATTATCCGCCCCTGTCAAGGGACGGATTATCCACCCCTACCTCGATCACCAAAGGTGCCAAGGAGTGTCATGCTGTATGGGGGGCAGAGTTTCCCCCGGGATTGTTCGGCCAGTACCGGATTTTTTGGCCGAGTCGGATAATCCGCCCCTCTAGGGGGACCAGATAATCTGCCCCCATGGATTTTTCACAAGTCGGCCAAAACACGTCAAGCAGTATGGGGGGCGGAGTTTCCCCGGGATTGTCTGGCCAGGGACGGATAATCCTCCCCCAGGGATTTTTCATAAGGAAACCAAGGCGCGTCAAGCGGTATCGGGGCAGACATTTGGCTCAGATTTTCTGTCTCTAGGGATAGATGTTTGCCCCACCGGATTATGCAGCCCCTACTTAGGCCAGATTATCTGGCCCCTCTTTCTTCCAACGACAGCTTTCTAGTAGGGGTATAAATACCCCATTTGATCCTAATTTCAGATTGCTTGGATCCTATGAAAAAGTACATTGTTGTTCCTACCAATCCTCATGATATCTCCACTTTCAACCACCCGAAGGATCCGATCTTTGGGTAATCAAAGGAGGAGGCCTTGATCTTCATCGACACCAATCAAGATCTTCATTTCCCCTCCATTCACTTGGTGACCTCTTTATCTAGAGTTTCTTACAAATTTATACATCTCAGTATCGTTTATTGATAAACTTGTTTCTTGTGGCAGCTTGTTGTCATCTTGGGAGCCTCCGAATCAATTTTGGCTGTGTGCCATGGTAGTGTTGTAAAGGTACCAGTTCCCGCCTCAAAGGGTATCACATAGTGGAAAGGTGGATAAGGCCTATGGTGACGAGATCCATCGGAGAACATGGTGAGGCTTATTTTGGCGTGGTGGTATTAGTGCTGCTGTAACATCCCAGCATTTATGACCAAACAAAGGGTAGATTTAGGATTTTGTGCATCTGCATGCATGCATCTGAAAATCCGGGTAAATTTTTCGCCAAATAAAAAGACTAGAGTGATCAGAATTCTCACTCCGATGAATTAGGTTTAGTGTTTTCAGAAGGGGAGTGAGATGAATTTTGACATGACCTCTATTTTTTTCTGGAATTATGAGGGGAGAAAATTTGAATTATAAATAATTATTCACAATAATACACATACAAGTATTATAAATAAAAGTATAAAGATTATTTAAGACCAACATTACAGTATTTGTAACACCGCGGTTCTGAAAAGACCGTGGCTTCTATGTGACATGCCAATCCCTGGATCGGTTCATTGGCCCACATAGAATAAGATGAATAACATAGCAAAATATCCGTGTATCATGAATAACGAAGATCCAAAGTACCATTATTACAATAAAAGCTTAGCCCAAAGCTAGCCCAAATTATTCAGGTAGCAACATAAATAAAGTAAATCCTCCATTCTTCAAATTGCCCACAAGTGAACAAGTGCCGAGTGGAGTACCGTGGTCTATATCGATTAATCAGAATCGGAATAACCTGCAACATGAAACGTAGCAGCCCCGAAGGGTCAATACATGGAATGTATGACAAGTAGAGCTAGTAAAGGAGACAATAGTACTAACATCTACATGCATATTTGGCAAGTGGAGCTGTGTCTGGCTTGCATTTGCAAATACATTTGTCCTACTTTCATAAACAGTTTTTGATTTTCTTTGAAAAGATCCCAATTAAGTTAACCCAACAATATTAAAACAATTATGAAATTAGAATGAGCGAGAAACATGTCATGGAATCAATATCAAGCAACTCAGATGTCCATAACCGGGGACACGGCTAATCGATTAGATTAAACACCCTGCAGAGGTTAGTACACTTTACCCATGTGACTTGGCTAGCCCAGCTCGTACCATCACTCTCATTTTGGGTGATGATAGGGAGAAGTCCAAGAAGAGACTGTTCAGGAAGTAGCTCCTCAATCCCGACGCGCACCGGTCCAACCTACCAAAATTCTACATCTCTGGATACGCGGGTTCGAGTTACCACAACCTACTAAGTCCAACCAACCGCCCATTCCATTATTGGCACATGGTTGTACACGTAAGCTACACAATAAAGAAGCCAATCATTCTCTCTTGATACCTGGGTGCCTTTCCGCAATAAACCACCAAAAATTATCAATCCCATCACACTCAGGAGATTCATTGATTAAGTTGTTTTAGTTTTCACAAACCAATACTTTTAGAAACAAGTCTCAATGATGTAACCCAGCTCTCGTTCAACAAAGCTTGGCTAAGCACATCTACCAACGGTGGTTCATCTACAAGGAAAGCCCTACCACATAATAGGTCATAGCATAGCGATAGTATCATCCTACACATGCATCTACAAAATACACGATAATGCATTGAAAATAGTACGACGATATCATGAACAAAGTATCATCTACTTACCTTGGTTGTAGCGGTCGGAAGAACAATCCACACACGAGCAAGCGTTGCGCTCGTCACAATCTACACGATACAATTCCAATCATAAACAAACAATTCCACAAGCATATGCAACAAAGATGATGCATGAAGGTATGCAAGGCAAGTGAATTGGTGCTACAGCTGCACCACATAATCCTATTCCATAACACTACTGATTGCATGCATGGAAAATAGTTTTAGCGCAAGGAAAACTATTAGGCAAAAATAATGCTCAAAACCAGAGCTAGAATTCAAATAATTCACTACCGGTAGTATATTGTTTGTAAAATCTTGGGAAAATTCTACCGCATAGGCATCACTGATTAGAAACAGTAACAACTGGAATTGCTCAAAAAGGAGTTATAAAACTCCCCGAGGAATTAAAACACTGCAGAAAGCTACTAGACAGTTTCTGCAGAAGTTTTCACTGTAAGCCTATCTTTTTAATTCATGATGAGGTTCCCCTCGTTCCACTGAATCCAGGGGCATATCATACGCGATTTTTTGAGCTACGGATCTTTTTCTACGAATTAATTACTCCGGAAAGGCCATTAACTCATTTGATTAAACTGTACTAAATCTTGCTGCAAAAGTCTGAACCAAAGGTACAGAAAGATTCTACACGACTTACTGAATCTACACATATTATTTGCAATTTTTGGCCAAGCGGTTTAATTTCTACGCAATTTACAAGTTTCTACCGAAATCTGTCAACTAAAACGATTAACGAAATTAACCAGTCAACTGTGTCTGTTGACTGGTCAAAGCGTCTGCTGACTGGGCGCTGACAGAGCATCTGACTAGTCAACGCGTGAGTCTGACCGGTCAACGCCTGAGTCTGATCGCGGGAGGCGGTTTCCGAGGCGGCGCGGGTGTCGAGGCCGAGGTGGGGGCGGGCGATCGCGGGCAGGGCGGGGCGTGCGGGTGCGGATCCCGAGGGCGGGGTGGCCTCTTTTGTGGGGCCCTTCGCGGGTCCTATTCCGATTCGGCGCAGAGTTAAACGCGGACTCGGAAATCGGTCCAAAATTTCGGACCGTTTTCCGATCTTTTCATAAAACGGCCGCAACTTCTCCGTACGAGCTCCGAATGGAGTGATTCTTGCTCCTACAGTTTCGTACAGTCGAGGGGAACAATCTAGGGTCAAGGTTTGAGCGAAACCACTAGGCTACAGGGGTGGACTACACAAGTCCTACTAAAGCCTCCCGTAGGAGCCTCGTAGCAAAATAGAATAGGGTTTCGAAAATAGCGTTTCGCCGATTCATTTCGATCGACGGTTTTGTTTGGAAAAAGCATGATGCAATGGTATGAATGATATGCAAGACCAAATCCAAAATTTGGGATGTGACAAGACTAACCCCCTTAAGATGAATCTCGTCCTCGAGATTCGGCGCGGCTAGCAAATAGGTGTGGGTAGTCCTCTTGAATGTCATCCTCACGCTCCCAAGTAGCTTCCTCTTCGGTGTGGTGGCTCCACTGCACCTTGCAAAACTTGATTGTCTTGGTACGGGTAATCCTCTCTGCTGTCTCCAGAATCTTGACCGGTTTCTCCTCATAGGTCAAGTCGTTCTCAAGCTGAACCTCCTCTAGCGGTACGGTGTCTCTCAATGGTGTATCCACCATCTCTGGATGGCACTTCTTCAGCTGGGATACGTGGAACACGTTGTGAACAGCGGACAAGGCTTGTGGCAACTACAACTGATAAGCAACTTCCCCTTTGCGTGCTAAGACCCGATACGGTCCAATAAACCGAGGTGCCAGCTTACCCTTAATTCCAAATCTCTTGATTCCACGAAGCGGCGACACTCTGAGGTATGCTCTATCACCTATCTCATACACCACTTCCTTGCGCTTGGCATCAGCGTAGCTCTTCTGCCTTGATTGCGCTACCTTTAGCCTGTCCCTAATCAAGGCGACCTTCTCCTCAGCATCCTTGATCAAATCAGGCCCAAACAACTGGCGTTCTCCTACTCCATCCCATAGCAATGGTGTTCGGCACCGTTTCCCATATAGCACATCGAACGGTGACGTCTTGATGCTGGTTTGATAGCTGTTGTTGTAGGAAAACTCCGCATACGGCAAATTCTCATCCCATCTAGAACCATGAGCCAAGGCGCAAGATCTCAGCATGTCTTCCAAAATCTGATTCACCCTCTCGGTCTGTCCATCAGTCTGCGGGTGAAACGCTGTGCTAAACTCCAATCTAGTACCGAGTGACTCGTGCAGCTGGCGCCAAAAGTGTGAGGTAAATTGGGTGCCTCTATCCGATACGATACTCTTGGGAACTCCGTGTAGGCACACAATCCTGTCCATATAAATCTTGGCCAACTTTGCACTCGTATAGGTTGCCTTTACCGGTATAAAGTGGGCTACCTTGGTTAAATGGTCGACCACTACCCAAATGGAGTCATATCCTGACCTGGTCCTCGGCAATCCTGTGATAAATCCATTCCCACTCTATCCCACTTCCAATCCGGCACGGGCAATGACTGTAGCAGTCCTGCTGGCTTCTGGTGTTCTGCCTTTACTCGGCTGCACACATCGCATAGGGCAATATGCTTGGCGATATCTCCCTTCATGTTGTTCCACCAAAATCTGCTCTTCAAATCCATATACATCTTTGTGTTGCCCGGATGTATGGAGTATGGCGAGTTATGAGCCTCCTGCAGAATCAACTCCCTTATTTCCGGGTCGCTGGGCACACACAACCGATCTCCATACCACAAGGTACCATGCTCATCCTCGCGAATATCCTTTTCCCGATTCTCCTTCATCTTTTCCTTTATCTCCTCTATTTCCTTGTCTCCTACTTGAGCCTTTTTGATTATGTCCTGTAGCGTCGGTTGGACTTCCATTGTTGCCAAGTATCCTTCAGACACTACTTCTAGTCTAAGGTCCTTGAATTTCTTGCACAAATCCTCAGGCAATTCACCAATTGTCAATCCATTGGCATAAACCTTCCGGCTCAGAGCGTCCGCTACTACATTGGCCTTTCCTGGGTGGTATTGCAGATTCATGTCATAATCCTTGATAAGTTCCAACCATATTCTTTGCCTCATGTTCAATTCCTTCTGCGTGAATATGTACTTCCGGCTCTTGTGGTCGGTGTACACATCACAGTGTTTTCCCATTAAGTAATGCCTCCATACCTTGAGCGCATGAACTACTGACGCTAACTCCAAGTCGTGTGTGGGGTAATTCCGCTCATGGTGCTTGAGTTGTCGCGAGGCATATGACACTACTCTCCCATCTTGCATCAGCACACTCCCAAGTCCCTGTCGAGAAGCATCACAGTACACTTGGAAATCCTTCTGAAGATCTGGTAAACATAGAACGGGCGCGGTCACTAGTCGACGCTTCAGTTCCTGAAAGCTGGCTTCACATACGTCTGACCATTCAAACTTCCTCTCCTTCTTCAGAAGTTCAGTCATCGGCTTAGCAATGTTGGAAAAGTTTTCAATGAACCTCCTGTAATATCCAGCAAGTCCCAAAAAGCTTCGTATCTCTCCTGCATTCTTGGGTGCTTCCCACTCAGTCACTGCAGTCACTTTGCTTGGATCAACAGCGACTCCTTCTCCTGACACTACGTGTCCAAGAAATCCAACAGTGTTAAGCCAGAATTCACACTTGCTGAATTTGGCATACAGCTTGTGTTCCCTCAGCTTCTCCATAATCAGTCGCAGATGTTTCTCATGCTCCGCATCATCCTTGGAATATATCAGTATGTCATCAATAAACACCACCACGAACTTGTCCAAGTACTCCATAAATACCTTGTTCATCATAGTCATGAAGTATGCCGGGGCATTCGTTAGTCCAAAAGACATAACCGTATACTCATATAAACCATACCTAGTGGTGAAGGCGGTTTTTGGTACGTCCTCGTCCCGGATCTTCAATTGGAAGTAGACTGATCGCAGATCGATCTTGCTAAACACCTTTGCTCCTTCCAGTTGATCAAACAAATCATTTATGTTCGGCAGGGGGTATTTGTTCTTGATAGTTACCTCATTCAGCGAGCGATAGTCCACCACTAATCTCTTGCTACTGTCTTTCTTCTCCACAAAAAGAACAGGTGCTCCCCATGACGACGAACTAGGCTGAATGAATCCCTTTTCCAGCTGCTCCTTCAACTGCTTTTTCAATTCCTTCAGCTCATCCACATCCATCTTATATGGTTTCTTTGCTATTGGTCATGTTCCCGGCATCAGGTCGATGAGAAACTCTACTTCCCTGTCAGGTGGCATCCCTGGTAGCTCTTCCGGAAACACGTCGGGGTAATCCCTAATCACTGGCACAATATCCATGCTAACCCCCTTAAGAGAATTCAACTTACACCTTCTCGGTCGTGCAGCCGACTTGAATCTAATCCTCTTACCATCCGGGGTTTTGAGTGAAACAGCTCGCTGTGCACAATCTATGTGTCCCCCATGCATAGACATCCAATCCATACCCAGAATAACATCTAATCCCTGTGATTCCAACACTACCAAATGTGCAATGAAGTTGTGTGTTCCAATCCTCACAGTCAAATCGCGGCATCCCACGATAGCTATCATATCTCCTCCAGGTGAACTCACTCTAAAAGACCTTTTCATAGACTCAGTAGGTATCTTATACTTATCCACAAATGCCCTTGATATGAATGAATGCGATGCACCAGTATCGAAAAGTATAAGTGCAGGGTAAGTGTTGATTGGGAACTTACCAATCACAAGGTCAGGCTCATCTGGAATCTCCTCCACATTCATGTGGTTCACTGTGGCCTTCTCGTTGTTGTTTGGCTTCAGTCCTTTCCTCTCTGGACAGTTGTCAGCATAGTGTCCCTTCTGCTTACACTTGAAGCACGTCACCTCACTCAGATCCTTCTTCACAAAGCTGCGATCACGGTTGCGGTCATGTCCACCGTGTCCTCCAGAGTGGTGAGAGTGTCCTCCCTTGTGGCTGTGGTGGCTGCTCCTATGGTTGTCATGACGATGTCCATCGCCTCCATGGTGGTGGCGATCATGGCTCCCATGGTCACTTCCTCCATGCTTGGAGTATCCATCATACGAAGTGCGTGACTTGTGATGTGAACCAGAGTGGTGATTATTGTTCTTCCTCTTCCGGCTTTCCACCTGCTTGTGCTTCCCTTCCAAGATCCTGGCCTTGTCCATAAGCTCCTGGAAAGTGGGGCAGTAAACCACCAATAGCTGCACTGAAAGCTCATCACTGAGGCCATCCAGGAATCTCTCTCTCCTTTTTGCATCAGTGTCAACATCCTCAGGTGCATAACGGGACAGGTTGTTGAACTCCTTAATGTACTCGGCCACGGTGCGATTGGTTTGGCGCAAGTTGCGAAACTCCTTCCTCTTCAGGCTCAGAACTCCTGAAGACACGTGGTTGGTCCTGAAACCTTCCTCAAAAATTGCCCAAGTCACAGTATCCAGCGGGTGGGTGATCTGAAAAGTGTCCCACCAAGAAGCGGCTGGTCCCTCCAGTAGTTGAGCGGCAAACCTCACTTTCTCAGCATCAGTGCATCCGACAGTTACTAGATCCTTGTTGACTGAACGCAACCAGCCGAGAGCAACCATTGGTTCCGTTGCAGTAGAGAACTTAGCTGGCCTTAGCCTCGGAAATCTGGTGAGAGCATCTCCCTGAGGCTGATTGTTTCCATTGTTGTTGTTCTGATTTGCCATGAACTGAGTCATCACTTGGGTCAGCTGTGCCTGAGCTGCCATGAGCTGCTCCAACTCAGTGGGGTGACGGCGGGGAGGCATCTGCGGTTCAGCACAGGTAAGTTTAGAAAGAATCAACTACGGTAATAGGATTCTACCCATGCATATGATCAAACAACAACACACAATAGCAGACAATCACAAGCAAGCAACACGTCAACAAACAAGTGATCCAGCAACATCCCAGGGGTTATCCTAGCAGTATATACCTACTGAAATAGTTTTGCAAGAGTTGGCAATGGTTAACTAAACAGTTGATCAACTAAACAACAAAAACAGCAATCTGCCAGAACAGTCCAGCAGCGTTCACGAATTTTTCTGCCTGCCTTAAACTCGTCAGAAACATTAGCTGATTTTTGCACATATAGTACAAAGAGTTTCGCATCAGCCCAATTTTTTTCAGATTTTTCCGAGTTACCAGAAAAATATGAAAAATCGCGTAGTACTGCTGTATCAGCAGAAAACTGCAGCGAAAATAACACAGATAGTAACCAAAATTGCCATAACTCTTTCATAAAATTCGCACAAATAATTCCTGGGATATTGGAGTACACAAATAAGCAACTAAACACTCTTAAGCTAACACGAACTAAGTTTCACATCGATCGAGACTAATCCTAACGAATTTACCTAATGAGGACTAATTGGTGGACTTCTATCTATTTCTTGAAGAGGTTGAGGTAGGTCCTTGCGGTCATGCGTTGGCGCTTCGGCTCTGATACCATCCTGTAACACCGCGGTTCTGAAAAGACCGTGGCTTCTATGTGACATGCCAATCCCTGGATCGGTTCATTGGCCCACATAGAATAAGATGAATAACATAGCAAAATATCCTGTATCATGAATAACGAAGATCCAGAGTACCATTATTACAATAAAAGCTTAGCCCAAAGCTAGCTCAAATTATTCAGGTAGCAACATAAATAAAGTAAATCCTCCATTCTTCAAATTGCCCACAAGTGAACAAGTGCCGAGTGGAGTACCGTGACCTATATTGATTAATCAGAATCAGAATAACCTGCAACATGAAACGTAGCAGCCCCGAAGGGTCAATACATGGAATGTATGGCAAGTAGAGCTAGTAAAGGAGACAATAGTACTAACATCTACATGCATATTTGGCAAGTGGAGCTGTGTCTGGCTTGCATTTGCAAATACATTTGTCCTACTTTCATAAACAGTTTTTGATTTTCTTTGAAAAGATCCCAATTAAGTTAACCCAACAATATTAAAACAATTATGAAATTAGAATGAGCGAGAAACATGTCATGGAATCAATATCAAGCAACTCAGATGTCCATAACCGGGGACACGGCTAATCGATTAGATTAAACACCCTGTAGAGGTTAGTACACTTTACGCATGTGACTTGGCCAGCCCAGCTCGTACCATCACTCTCATTTTGGGTGATGATAGGGAGAAGTCCAAGAAGAGACTATTCGGGAAGTAGCTCCTCAATCCCGACGCGCACCGGTCCAACCTACCAAAATTCTACATCTCTAGATACACGGGTTCGAGTTACCACAACCTACTAAGTCCAACCAACCGCCCATTCCATTATTGGCACATGGTTGTACACGTAAGCTACACAATAAAGAAGCCAATCATTCTCTCTTGATACCTGGGTGCCTTTCCGCAATAAACCACTAAAAATTATCAATCCCATCACACCTAGGAGATTCATTGATTAAGTTGTTTTAGTTTTCACAAACCAATACTTTTAGAAACAAGTCTCAATGATGTAACCCAGCCCTCGTTCAACAAAGCATGGCTAAGCACATCTACCAACGGTGGTTCATCTACAAGGAAATCCCTACCGCATAATAGAACATAGCATAGCGATAGTATCATCCTACACATGAATCTACAAAATACACAACAATGCATTGAAAATAGTAGGACGATATCATGAACAAAGTAGCATCCACTTGCCTTGATTGTAGCGGTCGGAAGAACAATCCACACACGAGCAAGCGTTGCACTCGTCACAATCTACACGATACAATTGCAATCATAAACAAACAATTCCACAAGCATATGCAACAAAGATGATGCATGAAGGTATGCAAGGCAAGTGAATTGGTGCTACAGCTGCACCACATAATCCTATTCCATAACACTACTGATTGCATGCATGGAAAATAGTTTTAGCGCAAGGAAAACTATTAGGCAAAAATAATGCTCAAAATCAGAGCTAGAACTCAAATAATTCACTACCGGTAGTATACTATTTGTAAAATCTTGGGAAAATTCTACCGCATAAGCATCGCTGATTAGAAACAGTACCCACTGGAATTGCTCAAAAAGGAGTTATAAAACTCCCCGAGTAATTAAAACACTGCAGAAAGCCACTAGACAGTTTCTACAGAAGTTTTCAATGTAAGCCTATCTTTTTAATTCACGATGAGGTTCCCCTCGTTCCACTGAATCCAGGGGCATATCATACGTGATTTTTGGAGCTACGGATCTTTTTCTACGAATTAATTACTCCGGAAAGGCCATTAACTCATTTGATTAAACTGTACTAAATCTTGCTGCAAAAGTCTGAACCAAAGGTACAGCAAGATTATACACGACTTACTTAATCTACGCATATTTTATTCGCAATTTTTGGCCAAGCGGTTTAATTTCTATGCAATTTACAAGTTTCTACCGGAATCTGCCAACTAAAACGATTAACGAAATTAACCAGTCAAATGTGTCTGTTGACTGGTCAAAGCGTCTGCTGACTGAGCGTCTGAATAGTCAACGCTTGAGTCTGACCGGTCAACAAACGACCTGAGCCGCTGATCTGAGATCTGACGGTGGCTGCAGGCTTACCGGAAACAAACGGCGAAACGGACAGTGGCGAGTTCCGGACGGTGCGACGATCGATTCCGGACGGCGATGCTTTGCCTGCGTGAGAGGGAGACGGTCAGCGTACGGTCCAAGATAGTCTACGCGGCACGCAAAACGACGCGCGTGCGTGGGCGCGTAGGCGCGCGGGACAGCGCGCGCGCGAGGGCGCGCTAGCGCGCAGCAGCGAGGCGGCGCAGCGCGGCAGCAGCGCAGCGCGGATGGCGAGGCGGCGCGCGGCGCAGGCGCTGCGAGCGGCGGCGGGCGGCGCAGGCTGGCGGAGGCGGCTGCGCAGCGCAGCGAGTGGCGGCGGAGCTGGCGGCGCGCTGCAGCGACTCGGCGGCGGTAGGCGCAGGCGGCGGCGGCGGCGGTGGCGGGATGTGGCGCCGACGGCGGGTGGCGTGGCGCGCAGCGGCGGGGCAGGGCGGCGAAGGCGACGGCCTTACCCGGTGGCGGCGGGCGGCGTAGAGGCCGAGGTGGCGGCGACGGCGGCGATCGCGGGAGGCGGTTCCCGAGGCGGCGCGGGTGTTGAGGCCGAGGTGGGGGCGGGCGATCGCGGGCAGGGCGGGGCGTGCGGGTGCGGATTCCGAGGCCGGGGTGGCCTCTTTTGTGGGGCCCTTCACGGGTCCTACTCCGATTCGGCGCAGAGTTAGACGCGGACTCGGAAATCGGTCCAAAATTTCGGACCGTTTTCCGATCTTTTCATAAAACGGCCGTAACTTCTCCGTACAAGCTCCGAATTGAGTGATTCTTGCTTCTACGGTTTCGTACAGTCGAGGGGAACAATCTAGGGTCAAGGTTTGAGCGAAACCACTAGGCTACAGGGTTGGACTACACAAGTCCTACTAAAGCCCCCCGCAGGAGCCTCGTAGCAAAATAGAATAGGGTTTCAAAAATAGCGTTTCGCCGATTCATTTCGATCGACGGTTTTGTATGGAAAAAGCATGATGCAATGGTATGAATGATATGCAAGACCAAATCCAAAATTTGGGATGTGACAGTATTCTTTTATAATAAAATAATAAAGAAAAGATAATAATAAAATGAATAAAGAAAATGGAAAATGAATTACAATAATGAAACAAATACAAGAGTGCCTTATTAAAAGAATCTATGTATATTACATTATCCTTTTATTACAAAGGAATAAAAAGAAATGATTACAACAAGGTTATAACAGAATTATTTATAATAAAAGAATACATGAAGTATTACATTATTCTTTTACCATAAAAGAATAAGAAAAAAGTATAATATAGTAAATAAAAAAAGAAGAAATCTTTGTTTAATAAAACAAAGATTTAATTAATACAAGTAAATTCAAAGTCATTACATAGGTGAATAACTAAAAATAAAAGCTTCAGTAAAATATAAAAGAATTACACTGTTCTTAAAATTAAATAAAAGGATTACAGAAGCTATAAATCTAAACTAGAATCTCTATTTACTCTGATATTCCTGAATATCCTTTTGATTCCTACAAAACAAATAAGTAAAATATAAAAACAGAGAGAGGGTTAGTGTTAGTAATTTTGCTCTTAGTATGGCAATGAAATGCATTGCTATTCACATCATTGAGCATATTTAAATAGGGGCAAGTTTCACCAAAATAATATCTGTTCTTATCAGAATGTTTTGCCTCAGAACAACCTCATTGGCAGTGGACAAAAGGGGCAAGTTTCACCTTGGAAGAATAGTAAAGGAATCCATTCCACTTGGCAACACAAAAATAAAGCCAAACTTGAGATAATAGCAACCAGCTGAGTTGATCCGTCCCAATAAATATCCCACTATTGAAACTTGAACCCCAGGGGTCCCATTTGACAGCAGCACAGTCACAGCATGCAAGTAATGTGCTGTCGACACAATAAGCATTCACATGGAGCACAAAAAGGGAGAGCACACTCACCAGTACCCCTGGTTAGAACATCAACAATCTCCTTACCCTTTTTTTTGTTTATCACACTCAAGAACAAACTGCTCGCATAAAACCACAAGACTCACCCAGATCACCACCACATCCCTAACTCTGGTTGCTCAGTGGAGCCATCCAGGAGCTAGGACAAGGAGGAGATCAAGATTAGCAGCAGCTTGATGAGAAGCAGGTTGTTGGTAGCAGGGAAGTTATAGTAACTCAAGAAGATCAAGATCTCTAGCAGCTGATCAAGAGCAAGTAGAAGATCTACAACAGGCCATAAGCCACACACCAACATTAGGTAAAAATCATCAGAACCAACTACTGGATCATGTAGTAACTATTCTTGTATCTCACACACAGATCTGGAAATACCAGTCCTTATCAACTCAAGAGAGCTAATCATATAGGGAGAGGAGCTCTCAGTTGGCATAGAATTGCTATGCCAGATCATCCTAGAGCTAAAGAGAATCCATCCATACAACTCCATAATTAATCCACTAAACTAGCCTCAGCCTTTGCATCCTTGGAAATTGCCCATGATTTTATTTTTGCCAACCAAGCTTTACAGAAATCATGTAGAAGGATCTATATTGTTGTGCATCCTCTAGGAAGGTACCACAGCAGCATAGCCTAGCTATAGTAGCCACAAAATTTGTACACCGAGACTAGCCAAATCAGTTGCAAGGCAACAATTATTTATGATCATGTGCAACACAAGTAAAGCCTCAGACTTGGCATCATTGGCAAGGACATGGACCAACATTCTATAAATAAAAGTATAGCAAATCATAAAAATGAACTCTGTTGATGTGTTCACTCTCAAAGAGGCTTCACAACAGCACAGTCATATTACAGAAGCTATCTTTTTAAACAACAATGGAAATCAAATCAACACATATCATTTTCCTAGTAGAAGAATCTAGGAATCAAATGTATACATTCTTTTACTGTCAATAAGGACATGTAGTCAGATTTTTTCCCAAGTTCTAAATTAGTAGCAAAGTCACAGCCATCATTCTATAATTCAGCAATATAGAAAACACATTTATGAGCTAAATAATTTTATATCCAACAGCAAAATTAATCCTCAATATTGGCAAGTGACGTTCAGTTAACCATTGAATAAATATAATTTCCTCAGGGATAGGACCATAGCAAATCACACATTTATAGGATGAGAAAATCATTCAGACAAAGGCATCATTTTAAGTGGAGCAAAATATCTCATATATTTACTATGAAGAGTGACAGCAAGATATCCAATAGTTCCTCTACTGAATTTAGGTGACAATTCCACTTAGAAGCACTAGTTCCATTTGTGCTTTTAGCTACATCATGAGCTAATGTCCTCATCATGAGGTAATCACAACCCTATGTCATCCACTAACTCAATTCAGATAAGTAGAATTTTAGGATCAAACCTGCTAGTCAGGTTCAATAGCAAAGCTATTGTAATGTGCTTAGGAACCAAAGTGAGGAACCCAAATTAGGGTTCATACTGAGAGAGAGTGGGATAGAGAAAAGCTTACCCGATTGGCCTCGCACATCAAGAAGAGGAAGTAGACAGTGGTTATAGAGAGGTGATGAGAGCCAGGGCGGCGGCACGAGGAGCACCTAAAGGCGGTGCAACCCGCGCCTAGGCTGCAATCAAGACAGCCGAGGAGAAGCACGGCGGTGCTGGACATCACCACACCGACAAAACACTAGCTCATCACCGCAAGCAGCTGTGGCCAACGACCACGAACACACCACCACGAGGCCCTCTCCGCATCACCAGGGCACCACCACAAACCAACAAGGTCGACATCAACCTTTAGAGCCTTGGGTAGTAAGAACCCTAGAACCAGATAATTGAAGGGGGCGAGATCAATAGGGCGTCATTCACAAATCGAATTGGAGGGATGAGTAGGTCTGAGATGGGCAGAGCTAGGGTGGCTGGCGGTGGTGGCCGCAGCAACTGGTGTTCGCCGGGATTTGGCGAGCGACGGCAGTGGGCGTCGCAGAGGGGAGGCTCGGGTTTGTCCCAGGAGCGAGATGTGAGCGAGAAGGGTGAAGGGGCCGGGATCGTGTTGACCCCGAGCCAGACCTGGTTGGGCTGGGCCGGGCCATTCTTGTTACCAACCAAACAGACAAAAATATAAAAAAAAGGGCATAAGAAAAAACTAGAATAAAGTAATGACCAAAACACCCCTGAACACTATTTTTATATCTAGAAAAATGTATAAAAAAATCCTAAAATATATTTAATACATCTAAATTCTTATCAAAATAATCACCACCTAAGAAAAATATAATCATATTTATTTAAGTTTAATATAATACAGAGAAACATTAACACCCTTAAATGACTAAATGAAGTTTAATAAATTCAGAAAAATTCCTAAAAATAAATAAAAATCACTTTCATGCATAAAAATAAATCTCTTATCTAATAAAAATACTAACTCAAATTTTTAGAAATAAAACTTAAAACAAATATTTAAAGACATTCAATAATTGAGAAATTTTATAAATTTTTTGTAAAGATAAATAAAATTCAATTTTTAAGGTTTTAAGTAAGAATACTTACTAGGATAAGACTAAATATATTATTCCAAAAACATTTTAAAATTCTTAGATCATATATCTTCAATTATTAAAATGAGATAGTTGCTTTATTAAATATTTAACATTATTTCCTAAGTAAGAAATAATCATGTTCAAAAGACAATCTTTTAACTCTAAAATAGTCTAACCTATAATTATAATTTAGGATACTATCCAAGTTTAAATAATCAATTTTATAATATTCCTTTAAAATATTTATTCAATTACAAGTCCAAGATTTACAAGATTAGTCTTGCAAATCATTAACTTAAATTAGAAGTAAGTGATCTCAATTCATATATAATCATATTAACAAACTTAGTATTCATTAAATATATTATAAAATAAATTCACCTGTTGCTTTTTATAGCAAGATCTTATAGTATAATCTATGAATATTAAATATACTAGTTTTAAGTCTTTAAGACTAAGTTTCATTACACTTAGAAAAAACCCTAATTGTTGTTAATGCCATAAATATTATATCTCAAGTCCAATTATGTTTTTATAGTTAACTTTGGTCTAATATATCATAAGCTAGGTATATAATGTCTCAAGATCATTTAAACCTCATCAAAAACCATAACTTTAATCTTATTAATCTCTAGAGTTGAATAACTTAACATAAAGAATATTTTCTTCAAATGTTATTCTTTTTGCCACTTCAAAAGAAACACTATACCATTTCTTTTAAGCCATTAAAAGATTAAAACGTAAACCTTGTAATTATTACATGGTATCACCCAATCTTAGAATTATATTACAATTGTACCTTACTTTCATGTCTTATATGTTATCCAAAAACACTTACACCTACACTCCATTATAAAGTAAACTTAAAGATAACTCACATCCTAAACAAATCATCTAAATCCAACTCACATATAATGTTGATTAATTACTTAAGGTTTTAAAAAATGCATAGCATTACTTATGCATAACAGCATATTGCTTCTTTAAATATTGTCCTTACCAGGAAATGATGGTACTTTTGTAGGACCCGAGGTCCAGGGTCAAGTCGAGACATTTGACTACAATACTCCGCTATATCAAGGCAATTTCACACTTGCTCATGTCTTTTGATTATTTTCTATAAAGTATTTTACAAATTCAGTGTTGTCAACACCTGCATTTGAAAAAGGTCAGAAAACACTTTTTTCATAATAATATGATTATAGGTTATTTACCATGAGGTTATAATCTACTATGAAAGTTCTGGTGGTAAAGGAACATATTATCTAGGACTTAATAACCAATGTCGCCAGTGATTCTTGCGCCGTATATTACGCGTTAACCATGAGATTTGGAATGGGGCGGAGAAGTCAGCTGGATCGGCTCCCATTCACATGCATTGGACACTGATCTGGGCATTTGTAAGTTGCAGATCATGGGTATAGCCATTTTATACACGGAAAAGTCTACCGTGGATCTGGGCTTACAAAAGATAGATTTCTAGTGTTAATGGTTGTTGTGTGTATCCAACAAAGGTATAGCCGTTTTATACGGGGAAAAGTCTACCTTGATTTTGGGCATACAACAATTGTGGTGTATGCCGGGTCGTGGAGAAGGACAATGATTGGCTTGGATCTTAGTCTAGGCCTCATACCAAGGAAGTGTGAACGGGAATGCGCGCCTGGATGTGCAACAAAGTGTCAACACCTGGATTTTTAATCCCAGATGCCTGTTATGCCATACATCGCAATCCCAGGATTTCCATTTTTGCGAGACATAACAGATTTGGATACCACAGTACATCATCCATTACAAACCATACATACGGTCTTACAAAAATAAGGATCTCATGATCCAGTTCTTAATACAACTCAAGCAGCGGAAATACGTAATAATAAAGGTAGCTTAGGCGATGCTCCATCTTCGGGGTCACAGGCAATGCTGACGATGGGAGATGATCCTAGTTGTCGTAACCTTCCTAGGGTCCTTCATCCTGGTACTCCTCTTCATAGTCTGGCCACGGGAATAGCCAGGGACAAAGCCATGAGTAATCTTTAAGTACTCGCAAACTAATACTAACACGTGAAGGGGGTTTTTGTAGTAGGACACTAAGCTCTAGGGTTGTTTTGCAAAAACCCAGATTTACCTCTACTAAGTTCAGAGGCAAGAAAAGCTAGTTGAAATTTTATAACACCTAAGTGGGAACTTGTATTTCATATCACAACTCTGTTGTGGTCAAGTCAAAATCTCCATTAATTTCACAAGTCATTTTGAAAACATCTGACGGGGGAACAGTATGGCCACTCCAACTGTCCATAACCGCGGACGCGGCTATTCGAATAGTTTGACACTCTGCAGAGATTGTACACTTTCACCACAACATTCGATACATCTATCAGGAACAAATCCTGAATTCACCATACTAAGTATGCGGATAATCAATCCTAACCTTTCGATTACACGCCCTACTATAGGTACCTCTCCTGTGATTTTGGCCTCCCAACCATGACCAACTATCATCTTGGGTACTGCATAGGTGGAAATCTTCACAAGGTAGCCTCAGCTCAGACCTTGGACGTGAGGGAACCCATACTAAGGTATATAAGTTTCCATTCAAGCCCTACCCAATTTTCAGGTATTGTGGATGTACGGTAAAATTGGAATGGCATCGCATCCAGAAAACCATCAGTTTTATAAAGGGGCTAAGGCTCCTGCCTCAACATTTTCATCATCAAAATCATCTGGTGTTCGGAAACACATGTTAAAACATCTCAGTACAATGAATCATCATTCTAGGGTTTTCATAACCATTTTCCACCAAGTATTCCCATCTAAAGTTGATCAAGTTTTATGCTTAGAACTAGCATCTACAAATGGGAGTGAGTACTGATGAGGGGTGGTAAACAAGTGTAGTTTAACTAGGTTCAATCTCATGCCTTAGGATTACATCAAGATTATCTAGCTTAGGACAAATTTAATGCTCTTTATGCAACCTTCAATTATCTTTCTAGTATCTACAATTTACTCTAGTAAACTCTAAGTAATAGCTTTGATAAAGAAATAAAGTAGAAAGCTTGCAAGTAAAACTAGGAATGGGGTTATCAAGTGGGGATGATCTCATATGCTTAAGGCATATAGTTGGCCTGGTAACAAGCAAGTATTAGCTTGCATAGGTCAACTTGATTAGTAAGGCTTGCTAAAGTAGAGTACCTTGCAAGTGTTAGCTTGCCTTGTGCAGAGCAGTGGTTGAAGTTCTCCTCGGCTTCTTCTTCGTAGTATCCTGCTTCCTCCTCATCCTTGGTCGGTACTAGCGTCTATGAATAAATACGAGGTACACAATCACCAAACAATACTTAACTACTTTAAATCACACAAAGGTGTTCTATAGATGATCTAGCATCATCACTAATATCACAAGAATAAAGCATTTATCTTATTTATTTATTTATTTTTAGAAAAGTAATTTCTACTCATCGAAAAACTACTTAAGATTTAATATTCTCCAAATAAAACATGCGATCATGTTGACACATGTCATCACCACATATTTCAGTACATGGGAATGTGATTTAAAGTGGTGTCACAATTTAATAAGGTTTAACCTTTTTATTTTAAATTATTAAAGTGACTAGAAATGCCCATGTGGCATTCTTTTATTACTTGAACATTATTTCTGTAAGTAAACCCATATGTTTTTATATATTCTGAAAGGTATTATCAAATGTGATTTTTGGGAGTTGGAATCAACTCAAAATCCATTATGGTTGAAATTTAAAAAATGTTTGAATGCAGAAAAGCTTCTAACTTGTTATTTTTACCAAGGTTGATCCATATATTCTGAAAGGTATTATCAGATGACAGCGAACTCAAGGGTGGTCGCGGCAGCTCTGGGGGTGGACAAAATCAACGGCTCTTCTTCTCCTCTGCAGCGGCGAGCTCCGGCCAAATTCCGGCGATGCGCTGCTCGCCTTGCTCCGGCTAAGGGGTGGAATGATCAGTGAGGTGAGGGGAGTGAGATGGTGTGAAGAAATCGAGCGGGGATCGTCTCCTTTTATAGGCTCGACGGCGAGACCGAGAAGGATGGGCAGGTGATGGTGGCGACACGACTACGGGCGGCTAGAGGCATGGCCGAGGTTGGCGTTCGACGGGTGGTCTCCTGGCATGTAGGGGCGGTGGCAAACGGGAGGGAACGTGCGGTGCTCTTCGCGGCAGAGGCGGCGTCTTCGACGGCGAGCGGTGGCTGTGAGGCATGGGGCGGCGAACGGGGGTGTCTGCGGGGTTTCTGGGGCGGTGGTGATCACGCGTGCATGCGGCGAGGGCGGCGCGTGGTCTGTGGGCGTGTGTCGAGGGTGGCACTCTGGCGCGCTCTCGGCATGCTCGCATAGAAGCTTGGCAAGGCTTGGGCGTGTGGTCCAGTGGCTGGCAGGGCTCAAGCGCTGGACAGGGGGTGGCGGTGGATGGTGACGTGTGTCCTAGACATGGTGTTTAGGCTTGGTGCTTGCTCTGGCTAGATAGCCATGGTCGGCTGGCAAGGGTTCCTTCGGGTTGGCATGGCATGGTGCAAAGGGTAGGGGCTAGGGGTGGTCAAGACACTGGTTGGCACTGGGGGAGATAAGTGTGATCAATGGTGAACAATGCTTAGCCAAATTACTGCTCAAAACAGTGAAGTTTGGCCAGTTTGATTTGTTGTCTCCAAGTGTTTGATGAAATGGCCGCAAGAACTTGAGTTTTGAATTTTGAAAAGATTTTTGGTGGGTGTGCTAGGCATGTGTTGAGGATTCTGTGGATGCTTGGGTTTTGAAAATTGAGCTTGTTTGAGTGGTTTTTGAAATAGTGGGATCGTCCCAAATGAAATAGATTCAATTTTAAACTGTCATTTAAACCATGCATTCTAATGTTTTTGGATGATCACAAAGTGGGCCTTGATTCCTTGTTATGAGTACTATCAAGGGGTGCAAGGATCCATACATGTTTCTGTTAAGTTCTGAAAGTTAGAGATAGCCAAAGTAGGCATGGGAGTTAATTTGGCCCAAGTGACCATTCACTTAATTTGTTTGTTTTGATTTGTTTGTCTTTGCGAAAAGTTTGGGGATTGTTTAGATGATGTTTATTTCACCTAAGAATCATTGTACAATCAAAGAAACACAGAACCATGGCAATTCAAAAGAATCCAAATTTTAATACATACACATATGAATGCTTTCTTATTTTTAATTTGAAAAGTTTTTGTTAACCCTAAATTTGAAGATTAGAGTTTGATGATTTAAGTTTAATATTTTTGGGATGTTACAAACCTTCCCCCCTTAAACAAATTCTCGTCCCACGATTTGAAAAAGGATGAAAAAGATTACCTAGGATTTGAAGAGATCGGGAAACTCCGTCCTGATGTGGTCTTCGTGCTCCCAGGTAGCTTCCCCTTCTGTGTGGTTGCTCCACTGAATCTTGAGAAACATGATGCTTCGGGTTCTCGTAGTTCTGAAATCTTCTTCCAAAATACGGATGGGTACTTCGGGATAGGTTAAGTCATCGTTGATTTCTATGGTCCGGTGATCAATATTCTTGAACACTTCGGTCTTCTCTGGAACTTCGAGGCACTTGCGAAGTAATGAGATATGGAACACATTGTGCACAGCTGACATCTCTTCGGGAAGTTCCAATTGATACGAAACTTCTCCTCGACGGTTAAGAATCTTGAAGGGGCCGATATACCTGGGGGCTAACTTTCCTTTTAGCTGGAAACGCTGCATTCCTTTCAGTGGCAACACTTTCAGATATACAAAATCTCCTATGTTGAAGGCGAGGTCTCGACGTCTCTTGTCGGCGTAACTCTTCTGTCTGGACTGGGCTATCTTGAGGTGCTCACGAATCTTGTGAACCTTCTCTTCTGCTTCTCTTAGGATGTCGGGTCCGAAAATCTGACTCTCTCCTACTTCCGACTAGTTCAAAGGGGTGCGACACTTCCTTCCATACATGAATTCAAATGGGGCCATTTGCAAACTGGCTTGATAACTGTTGTTGTATGCAAATTCTGCGAATGACAGACAATCTTCCCACTTAGATCCATATTCTAACACACATGCTCTCAACATATCTTCGAGTATTTGATTTACTCGCTCCGTTTGTCCATCGGTCTGAGGGTGATACGCGGTGCTGAAATCTAGGTGGGTTCCTAAACCTTCTTGGACTTTCTTCCAGAATCTCAAGGTAAACTGAGTTCCTCAATCCGATACGATGTTCTTGGGGACTCCATGCAAACTGACGATTCTAGCGATGTATAACTCCGCTAGCTTCGAACTCTGATATGTGGTCTTGACGGGTAAGAAATGGGCGACTTTGGACAATCTGTCTACTATGACCCAGATAGTCATTTCCCCTACTAGAAGTAGGCAATCTGGTGATAAAGTCCATTCCGACGGAATCCCATTTCCATTCCGGAATCTGCAATGGTTGCAACAATCCAGCGGGTCTTTGATGTCCCGCCTTGACTCGCTGACATATATCACACTTGGCGATATAGATTCCGATTTCTCCATCTTATGCCACCAAAATTGCTCTTTCAAATCTTGATACATCTTAGTTCCTCCGGGGTGGATAGAATGAAGAGTATCATGAGCTTCCTTCAGAATAACTTCTTTCAACTCAGAATCTGCTGGTACGCGAAGGCGTCCTTTGTACCACAGAACTCCTTCTTCGTCTTCGGTGAATCCGGGTACTTTCCCTATACCGATGCGACGCTTGATTCCGTCGATACTAGCATTTCCTTTCTGCGCCTCTTTGATCTGCGTGATCAACGTGGGTTGAAGTTCTATGCTAGCCAAAAATCCTTCACTCACTAATTCCATTCGGAAATCTTCCATCTCTTTGTGCAAGCTTGGTTGCTCCTTCAAAATCATGGAGTTCAAGCGGCACGGTAATCTGCTAAGGGCATCTACTACCATGTTGGCTTTACCGGGGTGATAGTGAATGTCCAGATCGTAATCCTTGATTAGCTCAATCCATCTTCTCTATCTCATATTCAGCTCCTTCTGAGTGGATATATACTTCAGTCTCTTGTGATCCGAATAGATTTCACAACGGTTTCCCATCAGGTAATGCCTCCATGTCTTCAGGGCTAGAACTACTGCTGCGAGTTCGAGGTCATGGGTTGGGTAATTTTGCTCGTGTTGTTTTAGTTGTCGAGATAGATAAGATATAACTTTGCCTTCTTGCATTAGCACACATCCGAGACCGATATTGGATGCGTCATAATACACATCAAAGGGCTTTGTGATATCCGGCATGATTAAGATTGGGGCTAAAATCAATCTCCTCTTGAGTTCTTGAAAACTCGCTTCACATTTTTCTGTCCATTCAAACTTCTTGTCCTTCTTCAGCAATTGGGCCATGGGTCTGGCGATACTCGAGAATCCTTCTACGAATTTGCGTTAATATCCCGCCAATCCGAGAAATGCACGAACTTGGGTTTGAGTGGTTGGGGCTTGCCAATCTTCGACATCTTTCATCTTTGCAGGGTCAACGGAAATTCCTCCGGCTGATACAATGTGGCCGAGGAATCCTACCTCTTGTAACCAGAATTCACATTTGCTAAAATTGGCATACAGCTGATGCTCTCTAAGGGTTGTAAGAATGGTCCTTAGGTGTAGCTCATGTTCTTCTTCTGATTTGGAATAAATCAGAATGTCATCGATGAAAACAACGAGAAACTTATCCAGGAAGTCCATAAAAATCTTATTCATGAGATTCATGAAATAAGAGGGGGCATTGGTTAATCCAAAAGACATGACGGTATACTCGTATAATCCATATCTGGTGGTAAAGGCAGTCTTGGGAATATCCTCTGCACGAATCTTGAGTTGATGATAGCCTGTTCTAAGATCAATCTTAGAAAACACTTTGGCAACGGTCAACTGATCAAACAAATCTTCTATCTTGGGCAATGGGTACTTGTTCTTGATGGTGACATCATTCAACTTCCGTTAATCCGTATACAAACGGTTACCTCCATCCTTCTTGTCCACAAATAAGACAGGTGATCTCCAAGGTGACGCACTTGGTTGAATCAATCCAATTTCCAACATGGAATCCAGTTGCTTCTTCAGTTCTGCTAGATCAGACGGGTTCATACTATATGGTCTCTGGGCTATGGGTCCTGCTCCGGGGATTAGTTCAATGATAAACTCGATATCCCTATCTGGGGGCATACCGGGCAAAACATTTGGAAATACATCGAGGTATTCGCAGACTATCCGGACTTGGTCAATGGTAGGTTGGGCTATACTCTTGTTGCACTTGAATTGGTGAGGTAAGGTTTCAGATACATGCTCGACTGATATTCCGGCTGTACTGGTCATGGTTATGGCTTTCTTGGCACAGTCAATTAATCCTTTATGTTTGGACATCCAATCCATTCCTAGTACTACTTCCAAACCTTTAGTTCCGAGTACTATCAGATTAGCATAAAGATCTATGCCATGGATTCGGATAGGGACGGATTTGTAAATTTGCCTAGCTTTGGTGGTTGAACCGGGGATTTGACTAATCATAACATGCTTCAGTTTGGTTGATTGAATATTACTAGTGCATGAAAATTCTTCGGTGACAAATGAGTTTGTTGCACCAGAATCAAACAACACTCTAGGGAGTACTGAATTAACAGAAAACATACCCAGCACGACATCGGGCGCTTCCTGGGCTTCTTCAGCATGCTTGAGAAAAGAAGGCCGTTGCGGTTGAGTGAATTCCCTGGGGCAAACCTTCTTCCTGGCTGAACACGACGCTGCTGGTGAGCTGGGGCATTTGCATTGGGGGCTGCGGCATTCTTATTGGGGCACTCATTGGAGTAGTGACCCTTATTTCCACAGTCATAACAAGTCACTTGAGACTTGTCCTTTGCGGCAACATGCACAACATTGCTTCCAGTCCTAGGGGCAATGTTGGTGTTGGCGGTAGCATTGTTGTTGTTGAACTTGGGTGGTGTACGGTTGAAATTGCCAGAGTTGCCGGGGTTGTTGTGATTTCCTCTGGGGCTCGGGTTTCCACGATTGGGATAGGTCGAACGGTTCATCGGGGGTCTGTTAGTTCTCGGGGCAAATCCTGGAGATGGGTTAGGGTGATACTTTGGGGTCTGATGGGTTCCTGGCTGATGCATCATGCAACGCTTGTGGTTCTCATTGGCTTGGTTGATCTTTCCTTCCATCTGGATGGCAGAGTCGACAAGGGCTTCAATATCATCAAAGGGGATATTGACCAACACAGTCTACATCTCATCATGCAGTCCATTCGGGGAATACCTATCTAATGACAAGAATTTGTCACGGTATTCCCCTACAGTCATCCGTCCCTGCTTCAGTTCTCTGAACTCATCTCTCATTTTCTTGATCAAACCTGGTGGCACATGGGTTGTGCTAAACTTGACCTTGAATTCCTCCCAGGTCATCATCTGTCGTCCGGTCATTGCATGAACGCTGTTCCACCATGCTCTTGCATCTCCGGCTAGATAGTGGGTGGCGAACAGAACTTTCTCATTAGCTTCCACTCCGGCGAATTCTAGGTTGTTTTCCATGGTTTGCAGCCAATCATCGGCGTCTAAAGGCTCTTCTGACTTAGTGAAAACAGGTGGGTTGGTGTTCTGGAAATTCTTGAGCTTAGATCCATGGTTGTCCTGGTTTCCTTGGCCTTGATTGTTGTGGGCTAGCTGAGCTATCTGCTGAAGGGTGGCTAGGTTGGCTTGACGTTCAGCTCTTTCAGCTTCGCGGTCAGAAACCAACATTTCCAGGATCTGCAACATCGGGTCCGGGGATGAACCACTTCCTCCACGTGGCATCTGATTATTTAGATAGATCATGAGAAAAGAGGGAAATTTCTAAGGTTCAGGGACTTTGGAAAGTTTTTAAAGTTTGACTCATATTTTCCAGCAACTTGCTTTTCATTCATTCATTCATAGAATATGATACAAACACACACCACAACAAAGGTAAACAGATGGTTTTAAGAACCATTCTAGAAACTACGATACAGTGGTACCCTTGATCTGGTTGATACTCTGCCCACACAGGCGGGCAAGAGCTTCCTAAATAGCCCTGGCAAGTCCATCGAGCCAGTTGTTCTCTCTTAAGGTAAACTGAATTCCCTCGGCAGTGGGAGATTCAATCTTTCCTTGGAGACATAAAACAATTAGCCACTTCAGATCTTCTCCTCCTTGATCATTGAGCTGATCTCCGAAGAACTCGGGGTGTGGATGCTCTAGAACTTCCGAAAGCTGGTCCAAATCCCGCTCAAAGATAAGGTCTCCTCCATTCCCCAACTGATAAAACTTGCTGTACTTCACGTCCATCTATAAGAATATATAGGATGAGTAAGTTAGTAGAGTGATCAAGTGTGTCAAATTTTATGTATTTTGCAAGAGTTTTTTAGGAACATGAATTTTTATGAAAGAATCAAGGTGATAAGAATGTGAATAAGTTTTTGTAAATATTTTCTTCCTTTGGTTTTGAAACTAAGTTTTTGCTTCAAACGTCCAGTCTAACTAGGGTCTCCTATGGTCAGGATGGCACTGATACCAACTTGTCAACACCCGGATTTTTAATCCCAGATGTCTGTTATGCCATACATCGTAATCCCAAGATTACCATTTTTGCGAGACATAACAGATTTGGATACCACAGTACATCATCCATTACAAACCATACATAAGGTCTTACACAAATAAGGATCTCATGATCCAGTTCTTAATACAACTCAAGCAGCGGAAATACGTAATAATAAAGGTAGCATAGGCGAAGCTCCATCTTCGGGGTCACAGGCAATGCTGACGATGGGAGATGATCCTAGTTGTCGTAAACTTCCTGCGGTCCTTCATTCTGGTACTCCTCTTCATAGTCTGGCCACGGGAATAGCCAGGGACAAAGCCATGAGTACTCTTTAAGTACTCGCAAACTAATACTAACAAGTGAAGGGGTTTTTGTAGTAGGACACTAAGCTCTAGGGTTGTTATGCAAAAAGCCATATTTACCTCTACTAAGTTCAGAGGCAAGAAAAGCTAGTTGAAATTTTATAACACCTAAGTGGGAACTTGTATTTCATATAACAACTCTGTTGTGGTCAAGTCAAAATCTCCAGTCATTTCACAAGTCATTTTGAAAACATCTGACGGGGGAATAGTATGGCCACTCCAACTGTCCATAACCGCGGACGCGGCTATTCGAATAGGTTGACACTCTGCAGAGATTGTACACTTTCACCACAACATTCAATACATTCGTTAGGAACAAATCCTGAATTCACCATACTCAGTATGCGAATAATCAATCCTAACCTTTCGACTACACGCCCAAGTATAGGCACCTATCCTGTGAGTTTGGCCTCCCAACCATGACCAACTGTCATCTTGGGTACTGCACAGGTGGACAATCTTCACAAGGTAGCCTCACCTTAGACCTTGGCCGTGAGGGAACCCATACTAAGGTATATAAGTTTCCAGTCAAGCCCTACCCAATTTTCGGGTATTGTGGATGTACGGTAAAATTGGAATGGTATCGCATCCAGACAACCATCAGTTTTATAAAGGGGCTAAGGCTCCTGCCTCAACATTTTCATCATCAAAATCATCTGGTGTTCCGAAACACATGTCAAAACATCTCAGTAGAATGACTCATCATTCTAGGGTTTTCATAACCATTTTCCACCAAGTATTCCCATCTACAGTTGATCAAGTTTTATGCTTAGCACTAGCATCTACAAATGGGAGTGAGTACTGATGAGTAGTGGTAAACAAATGTAGTTTAACTAGGTTCAATCTCATGCCTTTGGATGACATCAAGATTATCTAGCTTAGGCCAAATTTAATGCTCTTTATGCAACCTTCAATTATCTTTCTAGTATCTACAATTTACTCAAGTAAACTCTAAGTAATAGCTTTGATAAAGAAATAAAGTAGAAAGCTTGCAAGTAAAACTAGGAATAGGGTTATCAAGTGGGGATGATCTCATATGCTTAAGGCATATAGTTGGCCTGGTAACAAGCAAGTATTAGCTTGCATAGGTCAACTTGATTAGTAAGGCTTGCTAAAGTAGATTATCTTGCAAGTGTTATCTTGCCTTGTGCAGAGCAATGCTTGAAGTTTTCCTCGGCTTCTTCTTCGTAGTATCCTCCTTCCTCCTCGTATCCTTGGTCGGTACTAGCGTCTATGAATAAATACGAGGTACACAATCACCAAACAATACTTAACTATTTTCAATCACACAAAGGTGTTCTATAGATGATCTAGCATCATCACTAATATCACAAGAATAAAGCATTTTTCTTATTTATTTATTTTTAGAAAAGTAATTTCTACTCATTGAAAAACTACTTAAGATTTAATATTCTCCAAACCAAACATGGGATCATGTTGACACATGTCATCACCACATATTTCAGTACATGGGAATGTGATTTAAAGTGGTGTCACAATTTAATAAGGTTTAACCTTTTTATTTTAAATAATTAAAGTGACTAGAAATGCCTATGTGGCATTCGTTTATTACTTGAACATTATTTCTGTAAGTAAACCCATATGTTTTTATATATTCTGAAAGGTATGATCAAATGTGATTTTTGGGAGTTGGAATCAACTCAAAAGCTATTATGGTTGAAATTTGAAAAATGTTTGAATGCAGAAAAGCTTTTGACTTGTTATTTTTACCAAGGTTGATCTATAGATCTAAATCATTTGAATCCAACGGGCTTGGATTAAGCATTTCAGTACCTTTCTAACAAAATTGGTTTTATTCAATTTGGTTCCCTGAATCGAGCTGGGTTGATTTTTGAAACTGGGTACAGAACTAAGTTTGAATATAAATAGAAAAAGCTAAATTCAAACGAGTGGGCTGCACGGGAAGGGTAATGGGCCGGCCTAGTGTCACTCCGCAGCGCGGGGCGCAGCTTACAGGGGGGTCTACTTGTCAGTGGCTCTCTAAACGCGAAGCGGTACGGGGCGATGTGGTGCGTTGGATTAGAATGAAGATCGATGGCTGAGGGTCGTCGTCGATGATGAACAGATCACCGGCGAGCTCGAACCCTAGCGGCTCAGTGGGGGTGCATAGGGAGCATACCGGGGCTCCAGTGACGACGGTGAGGCGGGAAAACGACGAAGTCTACGACGGCGAACTCAGAGGTGGTCGCGGAAGCTCTGGGGGTGGACGAAATCAACGACTCCTCTTCTCCTCTGTAGCGGCGAGCTTCGGCCAAATTCCGGCGATGCGATGCTCGCCTTGCTCCGTCTAAGGGGTGGAATGATTAGTGAGGTGAGGGGAGTGAGATGGTGTGAAGAAATCGAGCGGGGATCGTCTCCTTTTATAGGATCGACGGTGAGACCGAGAGGGATGGGCAGGCGACGGTGGCGACACGGCTACGGGCGGCTAGAGGCATGGCCAAGGTTGGCGTTCGACGGGTGGTCTCCTGGCGATGCTCTAGAGCTTAAATTCACGTGTATGGGCAGTGGCAAATGGTCAGAAACATGCGGTGCTCTGTGCAGCAAAGGCGGCGTCTTCGACGGCGAGCGGTGGCTGTGAGGAATGGGGCGGCGAACGGGGGTGTCTACGGGGTTGCTGGGGCAGTGGTGATCACGCGTGCACGCGGCGAGGGCAGCGCGCGGTCTGTGGGCATGTGTCGAGGGTGGCGCTCTGGCGCGCTCTCGGCATGCTCGCAGAGAAGCTTGGCAAGACTTGGGCGTGTGGTCCAGTGGCTGGTAGGGTTCGAGCGCTGGACAGGGGGTGGTGGTGGACGGTGGCCTATGTCCTAGACATGGTGTTTAGGCTTGGTGCTTGCTCTGGCTAGCTAGCCATGGTCGGCTGGCAAGGGTTCCTTCGGGTTGACATGGCATGGTGCAAAGGGTAGGGGCTAGGGGTGGTCAAGGCACTGTTTGGCACTGGGGGAGACAAGTGTGATCAATGGTGAACAATACTTAGCCAAATTACTGCTCAAAACAGTGAAGTTTGGCCAGTTTGTTTTGTTGTCTCCAAGTGTTTGATGAAATGGCTGCAAGAACTTGAGTTTTGAATTTTGAAAATATTTTTGGTGCGTGTGCTAGGCATGTGTTGAGGATTCTGTGGATGCTTGGGTTTTGAAAATTGAGCTTGTTTGAGTGGTTTTTGAAATAGTGGGATCTTCCCATATGAAATAGATTCAATTTTAAACTATCATTTAAATCATGCATTCTAATGTTTTTGGATGATCACAGAGTGGGCCTTGGTTCCTTGTTATGAGTACTATCAAGGGGTGCAAAGATCCATAAATGTTTCTGTTAAGTTCTGAAAGTTAAAGATACCCAAAGTAGGAATGGGAGTTAATTTGGCCCAAGTGACCATTCACTTAATTTGTTTGTTTTGATTTGTTTGTCTTTGGGAAAAGTTTGGGGATTTTTTAGATGATGTTTATTTCACCTAAGAATCATTTTACAAGCAAAGAAACACATAACCATGGCAATTCAAAATAATCCAAATTTTAATACATACACATATGAATGCTTTCATATTTTTAATTTGACAAGTTTTTGTTAACCCTAAATTTGAAGATTAGAGTTTGATGATTTAAGTTTAATATTTTTGGGATGTTACACAAAGCTAAGATCTCTCATGGGTAATGTGACGCACCTCTGCAGAGTGTAAGAACTGTAACTTGTTACTCCCTGTTCCGGGAAGGAGCTGTGAACGCAGTGGGAAAGGAACTCCATGAAAGTTCTAGTAAACCCGTGAAGGCTGACGGACATAGATTTTCAGAATAAAAGCAACCTTTAAAGAAATGTTTACAAAAACTTGCATTTCCTACGACCTATGGTCTGTGGCTGTAGATATAGTGCATCAAACACTCCTTTTGAGTGAACTTGCTGAGTACGCTCGTACTCAACATATCTTCTTAACCCTTGCTAGATTCTGAAGACATTAATGGTCAGGAAGAGGAAATACTGTATCCAATTGAAGACCAAGAAGAATTCCGCTACGAGGAACTAGAAGTATCCGGAAGCGTCAAAGGGAACAATTACAAAAATATCTAAGGAATGGAGACCGACGTATCTGAAGTGTAGATGCAGCATATATAGTGATCTAGTCCAGTAGCATAGATCTCTATCCTCTATCTATATTAAATCTTGTATAAACCTTAGTTGCTTCTTTATTCTGTTCTCCGAGTTATTATAGTTTAGCCCTAAGTCATCGGGATACCTCTATGGACCTAGGAGATCTCAAAGTTATCATGTAAATTTCTGATTGTAATAATGACATTGTATGTTGTGGACCCGCTTTGTTTCTGTTGTACCACTCTGAGGATGTAATATTTGCGGAATCGTACTCCGTGAGTGTTATGTCCACGACTATAGTATACTACAACATGTAGTGGTATGCTGGGTCGCCACAACTGCCCACCCCTCCAACACACACGTACTTCCTTTAAAAAGGAAGGAACTGCAGTAAAACAAATCATGTGTCTCCACGTGCTCCACTACGGTTACCCCGTTCCTATCACTACCTTTACTCGCTTAGTAGATAGGTTGGCATATAGGGAAATTCATATTAGTTGCATATCTAGAGAATTTACCTTTGGGTCAAGACTAAATCTGAAAACAGAATTAAAATTTGGAGTAGCACCTATTCACCCCTTCTAGGTTCCCGTACAATCCATTTCAATTGGTATCAGAGCCTTGGCTCTCTATTCGGGCTTTACCGCCTAAGAGAGTATGGGTACTAGGGGAAATGGTAGTGCGGCTGTGGAAAAGGTCACTATGGATAATCTCAAGACGTTGGAAACAACCTTGTTTAAAACCATAGATGCCCAAATGCAAGAGATGTGTGAAATGATAGCGTGTTGATGAGTCCAAAATTGAAGCATATTTACCTTTTGATTTTGCATAAATAGAGTAGGGATCTTCTTATTTCACGGCGTTCACGCGCACCTTTTGGTCTTTATTTCAACAAGATCCCAAATAATTAAGTCTATTGTGAACATATCAATTAGAGCTATCATATTATACTATAATATGATATTTTTAACTGCTAAAAGTCATTTTATGGATTTACCTTCGCTCCTGGGAAAATACCAATTAAGGAGAGGCAACCAGTGCCGATAACGACCCGCAGTACGGGTGGGGCCCACCCGTATCGTCCGCCCGTACCAGGTGCCAACGGGACCGCCTCGTCAAATACTTTCCCTGGCAAAGACGACAGGGGGATCCGACATTCACAACCACCAAAAACCACGAAAAACCACATCTGAATGGGATCTGAAGGAGGAACTTGCACTACTAGGAAAATAGGGGTGGTGCGCCACGGCTATGTGTGAGCCAGGGCACAGGTGGCCGCAACACACATACCCGTAGCGCACTATGTCAAGGTGCACTACGGATGTGAAACTTAGCCGTAGCGCACCTTTACCTAGTGCGCTACGGGTATGTGTGCTGCAGCAGCTGGGTACACCAACTCCACCCCCCTGGATCGCCTTATTAGCTTTGCAAAAAATAAAAGAAAATGAAAAACACTTCAAAAAATAAAATCCTTTCATATTTAGGTAGATAATGTGGTCTAGTTTCTAGGAACATTAACAAACATGAATTTCGACTTTTTCCACAAAAAAGTCATGCCACGGTAAAACGGCCGTAACTTTTGCATACGATGTCAAAAAAAAATATAATATACCAAAATGACTAGAACGAGATTCCAGATCCGCTTGCATCCCCTTTAGGTTGTTTAGAGATTTTTTAGAATCTCAAAATTCGAAAAGAGTAAAAAGTTATGGCAAAAATAAGATATTTTGCTGCAGAAAAAAAATGAGGCAACTTACCCGTAGCGCACCACCACCTAGTGCGCCACTAGTAAGTTGGGCGGGATTCGAAATTCGAATCACCACCCCGCCCACCTACCTCCTTCTCTCCCTCTCTTCCTGTTCTCTTCCTTCCTCCCTCTGTTCTTCTCTTCCTCCCTCTCTTCTTATCTTCCTTCCTCTCTTCTTCTCTTCCTCTTCTCTTCCTACCTCCCTCTCTTCTTCTCTTCCTATTCTCTTCCTCCCCCTTATCCTTCTCCTCACTTCGGGCTCCTCCGACCAAGGACGACGACGGGAACCAGCTCCTTCAGCCGTCGCCGTCGTCGTCGCCGTTGCCTCCTCCGACCACACGTCCTCCAGCTGTCACCGCCACCACCTCCTCCGTCCACCTCTGACTGCATCTCCCGACGCACCTCCTCCTCCTTCCTCGACACCGACGAGGACTAGCATGGTCACGGCCTCCCGCACATCCCTGCGGTGGTAGGTCGTGGCCACGGCCACTGCTCCGGCGACGCGACGCGACGCGGCAATTTCTGGACCCGATTGCTTTTGCAATTATTTTGTTTTTTGAAAAACACATCCGTGGTGCGCTACGCCTATCCTCATATAACCGTGGCGCACCTGGTAGTGCGCTACAGGCACTTTTTAGCCGCAGCGTACGCCTAGTGGCGCACCACTAGTGCGTCACGGATGGGCTTTTCAGGTGCGCCACGAACAACCTTTTTCCTAGTAGTGTTGGCTGGGGAGAAATCCCTGCTGATCCACGGATCATTGGAGGACATCACATCATCCCCTTCATCATCAACCGCTGCATCTACATCACCGACATTTCCCCCATCCTTCATCCATTATATCTTGTTGTAATTCCAGATCCAGTTGTGGTTTGCACTAGATCTATTTCAGTACTTTCATCCATCCATTTGATTATGATGTTGTTGTTGATCGTTTCCATGAGTGAGTAGTTCCTTTGTTATTGGGGAGATGGAGAAACCCTAGAACTATTATGAATTTTCAATAAAGATGATCTATTATTGTGTCCATATGACTTTCGGTCTATGATTGCTTTATGATTTGTGTTTGATCTCTCTCTCTTTATATGTTATTTGAAAGTCGACCACATACCATTTTCTCCCGGGACTGAAGGGAGGGATAAACCCTTTGGACATGCTTTGGGATCATACCCGGAATGGCCCTATGACAGATTGGCATCGGCTCGTGAACTATGCGGTCAAAGGGGGAATAAAGAGGCACTCCCCAAGCTAATTATTATAGGGTTCGCAGCATAGAAAACAAAAAATTTCCTACGATGGGAAAAACTATGTACCAAGATCTATCTACTAGATACAAACAACAGGCGGATGTATATCCGTAGAGAACATACCCTTGCAGACCGACAAAGCTTAACGATTTAAACTCGTGGTTGATGTAGACTATCTCTTGCCGATCTCAAGATCGAGAGGAAGTCCTAGCGCCGCAAATTAGCAGCGCATTCGTGCTCGCACACACGTCCGAGGCACCGAGCAACCTCCGCCTCCTCGCTCCAGCGATGCAGTGGAACAACAACTCTTTCTTGCCGAATAGCCACCGGGAACATGTATATCACTAGTCCGAGACCATGGGGGATAAATTCTAGAGGGGGAGAGAGATCCTTCACGAGGAGGTGTGAGTGAGAGAGAGGGAGAGGGGTGCCTTTTATAGGAGGAGGGGGGCACCCAAGGGGGTGGCTGCCGGCCATGGGGCTGCCCCTCCCCTCCTTCATTCATGTGGGTGGACGCTCCACTCACAAAAACCTCTTCATTTCCCTCCACTCAAAATCCCACTCAAACTTGCAATTAAATTTCCACCAAATTTAATGCAAACTCTTATTAAATAAAACTCTTTTATTTATTCAGAATTTTGTCAATTACTTTAATGACAAACATTCATATATAACCCCTTGCTAGAATTCTATTTCACATGAATAACCACTTTATGCAATTTCACCCGAAAACCTGTTTCGGTATCCAGTGAAATAAATTCCTGCGCTTGTTATTCTTTCCGGCATGAAACTTTTGCTCCAATTGAATGTCGATGTCGCTTAAGTGTGTCACCTTATGGTTCGTGAATAATGCGGACATGATCGAGACCCCTCTCGGATCAATAATCAAAAGCGGGATCTGGAGACCCATACTGACTCCCACACATTGAACGATGACTTTCTTGTGATCGTCGGAACCTTTTACACTAGTATCTTAATCCCTTTGTTTCGTGATGTATTACATGTCTAAGATTCAATCATCGGTATCTCCATACCTAGTTTGATATCGTTACTGACATGCACTCTTTTCTTGTTCCCATGATATAACATTCTAGTGATCAAATCACTTGCTTGCAAGCTAACCAATGTGATATCACCGAGAGGGCCCAGAGTATATCTATCCGTCATCGGGATGAAAAAATCCACTCTCGATCCATGGGCCTCAACATAAAACTTTATTAGTTCTGAACCCATCTTTATAATCACCCTGTTACGATGTGACGTTTGATGTTATCTAGAAACTCTTCCGGTGTTAGTGATTGACATGATCTCATGGTCTAAGGGTTAGGATCACCTCGTTAGTTGTTATAGCAATATAAACTCAATGACTTTGATCGTAATGCTATACTTCGGATGAATTTTCATCACACCATTACACTAATGTTGTGATCCTATTATTAACAACATCCAATGTCCATGATCAGGAAACCTTGATCATCTTGTTAATCAACGAGCTAGTTTATGAGAGAGGCATAACTAGGAACTTTCTGTTTGTTTATTAAACACAGATGTATTAATGATTCTGTATTAATACAATTATAGCATGCAAAAAAACATCTATCATATACTTGGAATACACATAATAAACACTTTATTATTGCCTCTCTGGGCATATTCCCCTCAGTCTCCCACTTGCATTAGAGACAATAATCTAGTTACATAGTGATGAATCTAACACCCATGGAGTTCTGGTGTTGATCATGTTTTGTTCTAGGGAGAGTTTTAGTCAATGGATCTGCTACATTGAGATCTGTGTGTACTTTACAAATCTTTATATCTCCATCCTTGACATGCTCGTGGATGGAGTGAAACCGGTGCTTAATATGCTTGGAATGCTTGTGAGACCTTGTCTCTCTGGCATTGGCAATGGCACCATTGTTGTCACAATAGATCACCATTGGGTCCAACGCGTTTGCAACCACTCCTAGTTCGGATATGAACTCCTTCATCCAAACCGCTTCCTGAGCCGCTTCTGAAGCAGCAACATATTCGGCCTCCGTTGTTGATCCCACCACCACAGGTTGTTTGGATCTCCTCCAACTAACAGTTCCGCCATTCATGAGAAATACGTATCTGGATTGAGACTTAGAGTCATCCGGATCGGTGCCAAAGCTTGCGTCAACATAACACTTAGCGACGAGCTCTTCTTCACCTCCGTATACAAGAAACATATCCTTAGTTCTTCGTAAGTACTTAAGGATATTCTTGACCGCTATCCAGTGTTCTGAACCTGGATTCGATTGGTACCTACTACGCAAACTAATAGCATGTGCCACATCCAGTGTTGTACATAGCATGGCGTACATTATAGAGCCTATGGTTGAAGCATAGGGAACTTTGTCCATTATCTCTCTTTCTTCCGCCGTAGCCAGACTTTGAGTCTTAATCAATGTCTTGCCTTACAACATAGGTAAGAACCCCTTCTTACTTCCGTCCATTTTAAACTTCTCTAAAATCTTATCAAAGTATGTACTTTGTGATAGCCCTATTAGGCGTCTAGATCTATCTCTATAGATCTTTATGCCTAATATGTATGACTCTTCACCTAGGTCCTTCATTGAAAATTTGCTGTTTAGATAACTTTTAACACTGTTTAAAAGATCTATATCATTTCCGATCAATAATATGTCATCCACATATAATATCAGAAATGCCACATTGCTCCACTCACTTTATTGTAAATACAAGCTTCTTCATAAGTTTGGACAAATCCAAACTCTTTGATCATCTCATCAAAGCGGAGATTCCAACTTCGTGATGCTTACTTAAATCCATAGATGGATCGTTGAAGCTTGCACACCTTGTTAGCATCCTTAGGATCGACAAAACCCTTTGGTTGTATCATATATAACTCTTCTTCAATGTTACCATTGAGAAAAGCGGTTTTTGACATCCATCTGCCATATCTCATAATCAAAATATGCAGCAATTGCTAACATAATCCTAACTGACTCTAGCATCGCTACGGGAGAGAATGTCTCATCTTAGTCAACTCCTTGAATTTGTCGAAAATCCTTTCCGACAAGTCAAGCTTTATAGACGGTCACATTACCATCAGCATCAGTTTTCCTTTTGAAAATCCATTTGTTCTCCATGGCCTTTCGGTCGTGAGGTAAGTCTACCAAGTTCCAAACTTGATTTTCATACATGGATTCCATATTGGATTTCATGGCTTCTAACCATTTGTTGGAATCCGGGCTCATCATCGCTTCTTCATACGTCGCAGGGTCATCATTTCCATCAACCATGAAATTCATGACAGGATTTCCGTACAGCTCGGGAGCTGCACGCGTCCTGCTAGACCTGCGAGGTTCGGTAGTATTCTCTTTCGGATTTTCATGATAATTATCATTAGTTCCCTCTTCAACTGGTGAAGCCAACTCCGGAACTACTTCCGGTGCTACGCTACTCGCCATACTTTGAAGAGAAGATTCAATAAGCTCTTCGAGTTCTACCTTCTGACTACTCACACCTTTCGTGAGAAACTCTTTCTCTAGAAAGTATCCATTCTTGGCAACAAAAACTTTGCCCTCGGATCTGTGATAGAAGGAATACCCAATAGTTTCCTTAGGGTATCCTATGAAGACACATTTTTCCTCTTTGGGTTCGAGTTTATCCGGTTGAAGTTTCTTCACATAAACATCGCATCCCCAAACTTTAAGAAATGACATCTTAGGTTTGTTTCCAAACCACAATTCATACAGTGTCTCTTCAACGGATTTAGATGGTGCCCGATTTAAAGTGAATGGCAAGTCCGTCAGAGACATCATAGATCGAAACATATCCAATAAAGTAGGATTACGATGTTCTGACACACCATTTCTCTGTGGTGTTCCGGCAGGTGTGAGTTGTGAAACAATTCCACACTCTTTCATGTGAATGCTAAACTCATAACTTAGATACTCACCTCCACGGTCAGACCATAGAAATTTGATCTTTCTATTACGATGATTTTCTACTTCATTCTGAAATTCCTTGAACTTTCAAAGGTTTCAGACTTGTGTTTCATCAAGCAGATATAACCGTATCTACTCAAATCATCCGTGAAAGTAACAAAATAATGATATCCACCTCGCGCCGACACACTCATTGGACCACATACATTAGAAATGTATGATTTCCAATAAATCTGTCGCCCATTCCATTGAACCGGAAAACGGCGTTCTAGTCATCTTGCCCATAAGGCATGGCTCACATGTATCAAATGATTCAAAATCAAGTGATTCTAAAAGTCCATCCGAGTGGAGCTTCTTCATGCGTTTAACGCCAATATGACCTAGACGGCAGTGCCACATATATGCGGATATATCATCATTAAGTTTAATCCTTTTAGCATCAACATTATGAATATGTGTAACATTATCATCGAGATCTAATAGCAATAAACCATTCATCATCGGTGCATGACCATAAAAGATTTCATTCATATAAATAGAACAACCATTGTTCTCGGATTTATATGAATAACCACTTCGCATCAAACACGATCCAGATACAATGTTCATGCTCAGTGCAGGCACCAGATAACAATTATTCAAGTTTATAACTAATCCCGACGGTAAATGGAGAGGTAGCGTTCCGACGGCGATCACATCAACGCTTGATACATTGCCGACAGGCATCTTGACCTCACCCCTTGCTAGCGGTCGCTTGTTCCTCAGCCCCTGATTCGAGTTACAAATATTAGCAACTGAACCAGTATCAAATACCCAGGTGCTACTGCGAGACTAGTGAAGTACACATCAATAACTTGTATATCATATGAACCTTTGTTTGCCTTGCCGGCTTTCTTGTCTGCCAAATACTTGGGGCAGTTGAGCTTCCAGTGGCCAGTCCCCTTACAATAGTAACACTCGGTATCAGACTTAGCTCCAACTCGGGGTTTCTTTTCAGGCACGGCAACCGGCTTGCCGCCCTTACTTCCCTTCCATTTTCCCTTCTTGTATTTCTTGAAACCAGTGTTCCTATTTATCATCAACACTTGATGTTCCTTTTTATCTCCACTTCTGCAGTTTTAAGCATTGACAGAAGCTCGGGGAGAGACTTCTTCATGCCTTGCATATTATAGTTCATCACAAAGCTCTGATAGCTAGGTGGCAGAGACTAAAGAACACGATGGATGCATAAGTCAATGGGAATCGATATTCCCAAGGACACAAGCTTATCGGCGTAACTCGACATCTTGAGTACATGCTCACTAACGGAGTTGTGCTCTTCCATCTTGCAGCTAAAGAACTTTTCTGAAGCATCGTAGCTCCCTACAGCAGCATGTGTGTCGAAAATCATTTTCAAATCACCCATTGTATCAAATGCATTGCCGTTTTCGAAACGCTTTCAAAGTTCTGGCTCTAGCCCATACAATATGCCGCAATGAACTAAGTTGTGGTCCTCCTGACGAGTCTGATAGACATTCTTCTCCTCGTCAGGGGCATCCTCAAAAGGTGGAGGGCCTAGCGGCTCTTCTAGCACATATTGCTTTTGTGCAGTAGAGAGGAGAATCCTCAAATTCATGGCCCATTCGGTAAAGTTGCTACCGTTCGTCGCAAGTTTCTCTTTCTCCATGAACACATTGAAATTAAAAGCAGGTGGTGCCATCTACAACAGAATTTGTAAAGTTTAGACTAAGTTTATGATAGATTGAGTTCAACTAATCCATATTACGAATGAACTCCCACTCAAAAACGACATCCCTCGTGTCCTTTTAGTGATTACATGAACCAAATCCACTATACCAAGTCCGATCATCACGTGAGTCGGTATAGCTTCAAAGGCGAGCATCAAATGGGCATCATATCTACTATATGACTCATGCTTAACCTTTGGGTCCGTGTTCCGAGGCCATGTCTGCACATGCTAGGCTCGCCAAGTAAGAACCTTAGTATTTGCGTGTGTAACTATCTTACACCCGAAATATGGTCGTGGATCCAAGAACACCCGATCATCACGTGATGTCTTGGAGCGACGAAAACATAATGGGTGCATACTAAAGAAAGAACACATTCTTATCTTGATATTTAAATGAGGGATCATCTTATTATGCTAATAAAACGCCAAACAAGAAATATAAGATGTTATCAAACATCGTATGTTTATTAGTAAAATGATATGGTTCCCACATATGATCTCTATCATGTGCATCGTGTTATGATCACTATCATACCTATATGTGTAAGGCCAAGGTCTATGGAACTTACACGTTATGTGTGTTGTAAGAGTATCATCTCATACTTCTACTCACAACATCACCATATCATAACACTAGCCCAGCAAAAACCTAAACTAGACGCCTCTAATTTATCCATTGCAAATTTTACGTGGCTTAGGGCTTTCGAAGATAGAACCGTTCATACCTACGAACATGAACCACAACGAGGATAACCAAATTGTTGACAACTCGTTGCAAAATAGATATTGACTATAGTAGGAGAGATAGACACCCGCTAGCCACTTATGCAAACTAGTTGCATGTCAAGAGTGGAACAGGTCTCATGTGCGAGGACATGTAAAGTTTGTCCGGGGCGCTTCATCCCACTATGCCACCAATATCCAAAATTACAACTAAGGAGCAACAACATGATCATCATCGCCCACATACTCATATGTGTACTACCCGTGTAAAGCATCTACGCATAGATCCGGCTCCGATACCACTGTAGGGTTCGCAGCATAGAAAACAAAAAAATTCCTACGATGGGAACAACTATGTACCAAGATCTATCTACTAGATACAAACAACGGGTGGATGTATATCCGTAGAGAACATACCCTTGAAGACCGAGAAAGCTTAACGAGTTAAACTCGTGGTTGATGTAGACGATCTCTTGCCGATCTCAAGATCGAGAGGAAGTCCTAGCGCCGCAAATTAGCAGCGCATCCGTGCTCGCACACACGTCCGAGGCACCGAGCAACCTCCGCCTCCTCGCTCCAGTGATGCAGTGGAAGCACAACTCTTTCTGGCCTAATAGCCACCGGGAACATATATCTCGCTAGTCCGAGACCATGGGGATAAATTCTAGAGGGGGAGAGAGATCCTTCACGAGGAGGTGTGAGAGAGAGAGGGAGAGGGGTGCCTTTTGTAGGAGGAGGGGGCACTGAAGGGGGTGGCCGACGGCCATGGGGCTGCCCCCTCCCCTCCTTCATTCATGTGGGTGGACACTCCACTCACAAAAACCTCTTCATTCCCCTCCACTCAAAATCCCACTCAAACTTGCAATTAAATTTCCACCAAATTTAATGCAAACTCTCATTAAATAAAACTCTTTTATTTATTCAGAATTTTGTCAATTACTTAATGACAAACATTCACATATAACCCCTTGCTAGAATTCTATTTCACATGCATAACCACTTTATGCAATTTCACCCAAAAACCTGTTTCGGTATCTAGTGAAATAAATTCCTGCGCTTGTTATTCTTTCCGGCATGAAACTTTTTCTCCAATTGCATGTCGGTGTCTCTTAAGTGTGTCACCCTATGGTTCGTGAATAATGCGGACATAATCGAGACCCCTCTCGGATCAATAATCAGAAGAGGGATCTGGAGACCCATACTGACTCCCACACATTCAACGATGACTTTCTTGTGATCGTCGGAACCTTTTACGCTAGTATCTTAATCCCTTTGTTTCGCGATATATTACATGTACGAGATTCGATCATCGGTATCTCCATACCTAGTTTGATCTCGTTACTGACATGCACTCTTTTCTCGTTCCCGTGATATAACATTATAGTGATCAAATCACCTGCTTGCAAGCTAACCAATGTGATATCACCGAGAGGGCCTAGAGTATATCTATCCGTCATCAGGATGAACAAATTCCACTCTCGATCCATGGGCCTCAACATAAAAATTTATTAGTTCTGAACCCATCTTTATAATCACCCTGTTACGGTGTGACGTTTGATGCTATCAAGAAACTCTTCCGGTGTTAGTGATTGACATGATCTCATGGTCTAAGGATTAGGATCACTTCGTAAGTTGTTATAGCAATATAAACTCAATGACTTTGATCGTAATGCTATAATTTGGATGAATGTTCATCACACCATTACACTAATGTTGTGATCCTGTTATTAACAACATCCAATGTCCATGATCAGGAAACCTTGATCATCTTGTTAATCAACGAGCTAGTTTATGAGAGAGGCATAACTAGGAACTTTCTGTTTGTTTATTAAACACACATGTATTAATGTTTCTGTATTAATACAATTATAGCATGCAAAATAAACATCTATCATATACTTGGAATACACATAATAAACACTTTATTATTGCCTCTCAGGGCATATTCCCTTCAATTATGATTTCCATGGGGAAACCCTTAATTGCGGTGGTATGTATGGGTGACTGCTCTCAGGCATTGCATTGGTTATTTAGAGGTAACCTCACTCCTGGCTCAACAAAGTGGCTTCCTATGAGCCTTGTAGTGAACATATTATTATGGAGCTCTCTCCACACATTTTATGACACAAGAAGTATGTTATATTAAATTATTAATAATGGCAACACCATGCTAGAGGAGTATCCTATATCCCCGATAATGTTTTAGCCCTATTGCATTCCAACACGCTTTAATACAATCTTGTTACTTGCTTACGTTTAATTGTTTTAATTACTTTTCTACACACAACCAAAAACCTTTCAAACAATCTTACTTCATATCAAAGGCAACTTACAAGTTTCCTTTGGTAGATAGTGATGAGGAGAATTAAGACCTTTACCAATAGCTCTCTATGGGTTTGATATCTTTACTTCGAAACTAACTACAGTTGATCTGTGCACTTGCATTCATCAAGCTATTTTCTGGCGCGGTTGCCAGGGACCTAAGCGCTTTTTGTCTTTGTTCTTAGTTGACTATTTACTAAAGTTTCTTACTATTTTCAGGTAATACATCATGGGCGAGTACCAACATATGATTCAGTTAGAGGTTGTAAGGAACTCTGGTCTTCCCATGGACGGTTATTTAAAATCCAATAACCCGAGAGGGTACAATATTAAGCCCATTCTTTTAGATATTTTGGATGCAAAAATATTTGCTAAAGATAGTATGGAGGATCCAAACAAGCATGTAGGGTTCTTTGAAGATATTTGTGGGACTTTCCAGCTTAATATACAGACCAAGGATGAGGTTACATTTGTTCTTTTTGTTCAAACTCTTATTGATGAAGGCCGTTCTTGGTATATTCAAAGTTCTTCAAAGATAACTAATTGCTGGGAGATCCTTTCCTCCTTGTTTTTAGTTGATTTCTTTCCCAGGAAAAAAACTCTTGGAGCAAGACGCATGATCACAAATTTTAAAGGAAAACTTGAAGAAAGCTTGCATGCAGGATACACAAGGTTTCACGGGATTATTTACCACTTCAACCATCATAATTTCCAACTTTGGTTGGTGATACACACCTTTTATGCATGTTTGAGTGATGATAATAGAAATGAGCTCGACTCCCTTACTAATGGGTCTTTCGCCGAATTTAGTGTTGATAGAGCCTGGAATTTGTTAGACATGGTGAATAGGATAGAGAAAGCTTATTGGGAGTCCGAGTTTAATAAATAAAATCCCATTGAGTCTGATTTCTTAAAAATATTTGTAGCCTCTGGAAGGGTAGAGAAACTACTTGGGAACTTTAATCTTGACCACCGCATAATTGTTCAAATTGTGAAATCATATGCCAACTATCTATAGATCCCAAAAGATTAGGAACATTATACAACACCTAAAGAGGAGAAACCCCCTCAAACTATCCATAAGGACAAATATTTACAAATGCAGAAGAAAATTCTAGTTGAAGAAAAGACCATAATAACTAAAGTTATAGAGAGTAAAAGTTAAAAGAATGAAAGGATAGGAAGGTTAACTAAGTATCTAGGGACCATCAAACAAAACATTGGGATAGTAAAAGAACTTCTAGAACCTAAAATGTTCAAATATGAAGTGATCATGGTGAGTAAAGAATCCTCTGACATAATAGGGGGCAAGTTCGATGCTAAAAATCAAAGTCAGCAGAAGATCCCTTTTTGTTTAGGAAGAACTACGTATGTAGGGTTCTGTGACCTAAGTTCTTCAATTAATATCATGCCTTATACAATCTATGAGGAGATGCGTGACCATCTCGATGAGTCTTACCTTGAGCCATCATAAGTTATATTTCTGCTTTCTAATCGAACTATGCATCCTACTTACGGGATACTTCACAATGTCTGCATTTCTATAGGAGCTTTTGTGTACCCAATTGATTTTCATATTATTAAAATACCTGTGAACTCTTCCTGCCCTGTTATTTTCGGTAGCCATTTCTACAACTCTATGAGCATTGATATTGACAACAAGAAACGGGCTCTATCTTTGTAGGTTGGTGAAGAAGTTATAGAAATAAATAATAACCAATTCACAAAGCTGCCTTATGAGAAGAAAGTTGAAATTAAAGTGGAGAGGACCATTGAATAATTCGCAGCAATTTATTTTCGCACCCCACATTCTAAGTTGGAGAGGAGTTTGAAAAGCAATGATTCGCTTCCAAACGACTCTATAAAAGAGGATCTATGAAATCCTCAATACTGCACCTAAGGTTGAAACTCACCTCAGGGACGAATTTGAAGAAAAGAATAGGTGATGAGGATCTGTCACCTATCATTTTGAAGCCTCTTCCTCCGAATCTCAGGTATTAATTTGTGCCCGGTGATTTTTGATTACAATCTCTTACCTGAGGAAAATACAAAATTATTAGAGGTCCTTAGAAAATAGTGTGAAGCCTTTGGATACACCCTTAATGACATAAAAAGGTATATACCCTTCCATAATAACCCATAAGATACCCATGATTGAAGATTCTAAACCGTTTGTCGACAATTAAAAGAGATTGAATCGTAAAATGAAAGAGGTAGTGACAAAACAAGTTATATGTATATTGGACAGCGGTATCATCTACCCAATATCTGATAGTAAATGGGTGAGTCCAACTTACTGCATACCTAGAGAAGGATGTATAACCATAATCAACAATGATCAGGATGAATCCAGGTAGAACAATAGCGGGCTTTAGGATGTGTATCGACTTTAGAAAGTTAAACAAAGAGACCATAAAAACTCACACGCAACTGCCTCTTATTAATGATATTTTGGAAAAGATGACCACTAACTCTTATTTCTGTTTTCTTAATGGATACTCCGGATATTCTCAAATAGCTCTTCAGCTGAAGATCAAGAAAAAACCACTTTTACATGCCCCCATGGAACTTATGCTTATTGACTAATGCCTTTCAGTTTGTGTAATGCAGCTGCTACTTTTCAAGAGTGTCTTTTGAAAATATTCGATAGTTTTGTAGAAATCTCAATGGAAGTCCTTATGGATAACTTTGTTGTTTATGAGACTACTTTTGAGCAATGCCTCTATAATCTAAATAGAATTTTGAAGTGACGCAGACACACAAATATGGTCCTCAATTTGAAGCGTTGCTGCTTCATGGTAAGGGAAGGTATATTTTTTGGGCATAAGGTTTCAGAAAATAACATTGAGATCGATAAAGCAAACTTGATCACCTTAGAAAAACTTCCAATTCCGCAAGATATAATGGGGTAAAGAACTTTCTTAGGCATGTCGGTTTTTATAGACGTTTTTATTAAAGATTTCGCTAAGTTAGCTGCCCCTTTAACTCGTCTATCAGATAAATATACCCTTTTTCCTTTTATAGAGATTGCAATGATTCTTTTAAATAGTTAAAAAATGCACTGATTTCTGCACCAGTCATTCAACCACCAAATTGGGATGAAACATTTGAAATTATGTGTGATGCTACTGACTATGCTATTGGAGCTGTTTTAGGACAAAGATATGGATTGAATCTTAATGTCATTCAGTATGTAAGTTGAGTCTTTAACAAAGATCAAAAGAACTATGTAACAACCACAAAAGAATTTTTAGCTGTTGTTTTTGCGTGCGATAAATTTAGACACTACATTATCAATAGGGACGGGATCCCTATAATTCCTCGTGATCCCTGGTTCGCGGATTATGCTAATTTTATTGTAGGCAAGTTATTACCAAAAAGAATGGATTACAATCAAAGAAAGAAATTCTTCAATAATTTAAAACATTACTTTTGGGACAATCCTTACCTATACATGCATGGCTTGGATGGAATGATCAGGAAATGTGTACCTGAGGATGGGGTAAAGTCTATTCTTAAATCTTATAATGATAGCCCTTATGGAGGACATCACGCTGGTCATCGTACTACAGCCAAGGTCATGTAGTCAGGTTTTTACTATCCTACATTAGTTGAAGACTCTCATGAATATGTTAAGAATTGTGATGCTTGCCAACGAATGATTAATATTGGTAGAACACAAGAAATGAATATAAAATATAATTTAGTAATAGAGCCATTTGATGTTTGGGGAGTGGACTTTATGGGGCCATTTGCCCTTCTAACGGTTATACTCGTATTCTTGTTGCTATAGACTATGTCACTAAATGGGTGGAAGATATACCCACTTCTCATGTAGATGCATCCACCTCCATTAAGATGATCAAGGATATCGTTTTCCCCAGTTTAGGAGTACCCCGGTTGTTGATTACTGATGGCAGAACTCATTATATGAAGGGAACTTTTAACAACATACTTTAGAGGTATGGAGTGGACCATCGAGTGGCCTCACCTTACCACCCTCAAACTAGTGGACAAGTGGAGTTGTCTAACCGGGAGATCAAGGTCATACTTCAAAAAACAGTGAAAAGTTGAAGAAATGATTGGTCCTTGAAGCTTAACGACACGTTGTGGACATATCGTATAGCTTTAAAGAATCCTATAGTAATGACGCCATACAAAATGGTCTACGGTAGAACTTGTCACCTCCCATTATAACTTGAGCATACGGCTCGGTGGGCTATTAAAACTATGAATTTTGATTTTAAAACTACTGGGGAAAAACGACTCTTAGATATTCATGCTTTGGATGAACTCGGGAATGAGGCCAATGAAAATGCTAGGATATTTAAATAAAAGTCAAGAAATGACACGATAAAAAAATAGAAGGCAAGGAATTTAAATCAGGGGATAAGGTTTTTCTCTACAATTCTAGACATAAGATTCTTGTAGGAAAGTTGAAGTCCAGATGGGAAGGACCCTATGAATTCGATGAGGCATATCCTTCGGGAGCGGTAATATTGAAAAACACTACACCGTCTTCTTCATGTTGGGTCGTCAATGGGCAACAATTGAAGCGTTATAGAGTTGAGGAGGATAACATCATCGAGGTAGTCTCTTTAATCTCTACCGAGGAATTTAACAAAATGAGGTAATGAAATCTCAAGTCTATAAATTTGTGCTGGTTTGAAACCATTCCAGCATGTCTCATTGCTCTTTGTTTTCCTTGTATTTTTATGAACATGATGGGTTGTTTCTCGATCTGGTACGGGTGGGCAGTACAGGCGTGTGCGCCCATACCGTTAGTTGTTACGGGTACTGGAACCTCCGAGCGTTTTTGTATGTTTCGGTATGACCGGGCAGTACGGGCACGTATGTTCGTACCGCTAGTCATTACCAGTACTGTTTTGATCTCCTTTTTGTTCATGACGTTCTGTCTATTCTAAAAAAAGAGGGAAATAGTAGGCGGTAAGTTACCAGTACGGGCGTGCAGTATAGGCGGATCCTGCCCGCACCGACCCTGTAACTAACTCAAGACCCTATGATTCTTCCTCAAATAACTAATTTCTTTCTTTTTCGTTACCATTACAAGCGTGCGGTACAGGAGGGGCTCACTCGTACCAGGTGCCATCAGGACCTCCTTGTCAAATACTTTCTCCTAGAAAAGACGGCGGGAGGATCCGACATTCACAGCCATGAGAAACCATGAAAAACCACATCTGAAAGGGATCTGAAGGAGGGACTTGGCTGGGGAGAAATCCTTGCTGATCCACAGATCATTGGAGGACAACGCATCATCCCATTCATCATCAACCGCTGTAGCTACATCACCACTATTACCCCCATCCTTCATCCATTTGATCTTGTTGTAATTCCAGATCCAATTGTGGTTTGCACTAGATCTATTTCAGTACTTTCATCCATCCATTTGATTATGATGATGTTGTTGATTGCTTCCATGTGTGAGTAGTTTCTTTGTTCTTTGGGAGATGGAGAAACCCTAGCACTATTATGAATTTGCAATAAAGATGATGTATTCTTGTATCCATATGACTTGCCGATCTATGATTGATTTATGATTTGTGTTTGATCTCTCTCTTTATTTGGTATGTGAAATTAGACCACATACCATTTGCCCTCGGGACTAAAGGGAGAGACAAACCCTTTGGACGTGCTTTGGGATCATACCCGGAATGGCCCCATGGTTAGCGCTGGCTAATGAACTACACCGTCAAAGGGGGAATAAAGAGGGATTCCCTGAGCTAATTACAATATCCATGGGGAAACCCTTAATTGCGGTGGACTGTATGGGTGACTGCTCTTAGGCATCGTAGTGGTTATTTGAAGGTGACCTCACTATTGGCTCAACAAAGTGGCTTCCTACGAGCCTTGTACTGAACATCTTATTATGGAGCTCTCTCCACACATTTCATGACAAAATAATTATGTTATCTTAAATTATTAATAATGAATACACCATGCTAGAGTAGTATCCTACATCCCCGAGAAAGTTTTATCCCTATTGCATTCTAACATTCTTGAATACAATATTGTTACTTGCTTTCTTTTAGTTATTTTATTTACTTTTCTGCACACAACCAAAAACCTTTCAAACACTCTTTACTTGAGACCAAAGGCAACTTACAAGTATCCTTTGGTAGATAGTGATGAGGGGCATTAAGAACTTTACCAATAGCTCTCCGTGGGTTCGATATATTTACTTCGAAGCTAGCTACAATTGATCTATGCACTTGCAGTCATCACGTTTCTCTCGCCACCCATAGCCCCTCCTCCATCTTCTGTTGTGGCTACAACTTCTATTTCAAAGGACAAAGCTAAGGCTAACTACATTGAAGAAGAGTTGGGGAATGACGATAAAAATAAGAGTTCATATTTGAAAAAGGGAAGTGGTAAGGAGGATTATAGTGAGGTCTCTCACTTATACTCACCTGATCCACCAATCCCTCACCATCATATAAATAATAGGGGCGATCCACCCAATCTCAGTGCATCTTCATTTAATCAATGGAATTTTTTGATGAAATATCATGTGTGCAATTTGTTTGTTGAGTTATGAAAAATCATCGAGGGTGGTCTCCACATTAGGGATGCGACCAATTTGACAAGAATAGAAGTGGCTGATAGTCAACTCAGCCACTGCCTTGCACATGATTCAGCTTGGTGTGGGTCACAAGGACATGCCACATATTGAACATCTGGGCACCGCTAAGGAAGCTTGGGATACCCTCACCGATTTATTCATTGGGAATTGGAGCATGAGAAGAAATAGATATGATGTTCTAAGAAATCAAGCTGGAGGTTTCTACATGATGGATGGTGAGGACAACAAGGATATGTATAGAAGACTCAAGTCCATTGCCACCACATTTATAAATCATGGTTCCACACATGTTGATGATTCTTGGATCAAGAGGAAATATGTAAGTGATCTTATGACATTTGAGCCCACATATTTGAAGATCCTCCAAGGAAGACACAATTATCACCAAATGACTTCCAACAAAAAGTTATGCAAGAAATGGCTGCATTCAAAGTTTCGGCCAAGAATGCTGAAGATGCTCGTGCATGAGCATTTGGAATGCAAAAGGGTGTGAATGTTGCCTTGAAGGCCAACATTGTCAAGAAAGAAGAAGATGGTAGAATCTTGACATAGCCTCCGTGAGCTGTCCCGAGGAGGTCAAACGTGCACATGGTGAGTACATGGCATTCTATGCAAGAAACTTTTGGAAAGACCCTGCCAAAGCAAAATCTGAGCTTGAATGCAAGAATGGGTCAAATGGAAGAAAGGAAAATGGTCCAAAACTGAAATCATGTTATAATTGGGAGACCATTTACATTTCATACCTGAGTGCCCCTATCAAAGTAGAGAAGATCATGGGGGTAGACTGGTCCTCAAGGAGAAGCCAAAGGCCCTCTATGGGGCCCAGATTAATCCTCTGAGAATCATTGTTATGCATACACCATGATCCCGTGATCAGTCTGTCGTTGCACATAACCGACAAGTATCAAAGTAAACATCCATTACTTAAGCGGAAACAAGTCATTCATGAATGTCATTATGGCTACATCAAGCATCATAGGTGGAACGTCATAATAGCGTAGAGATGATCCATGCCTTAACCTATAGGCAACTAACTAGGAGAACATCCTAACTCACATAGCCGCCAATGTCGCCATCTTCTTGATATCTTACCAAGTTAATAGACAGGGACAATGCTAGTGAGTACTTTGGATGTACTCACAAACCACCTTAATAGAATTAAATCCAAGAGGATATGCAATATCACTATGGTAATATGAGGGCTCCATAAGAGGTTCTTTTCTAAAATAGTTTTCTTTTGTAGCTATAGTATCTGTATATATTTGTTGAAAAACATGATTAAAACCTTCTTAAAAGTCTTTTTGAATTTTTTTGGAAACACTAGGAATGGGTCACTCTATTTCATAACCTCAGTGCTCATTGGACAGGGTTCTTCAACTGCCTTGTTGATCTTTCAAGATATCATCACTTTGCTTGTATCCTCTAGACTACCAGGTTTTGGAAACACTTTCTTTTCCAGAAGTACTTTTTGAAAACAAAACCAGCACCTCTCTACAGCAACCTTACCAACCGTCCATGACCACAGACACGGCAATTCTAATAGATTTACACTCTGCAGAGGTTTTACACTTTACCCACACCATCTGGGTACCCTGCACTGATCTACACCGGTCGAGGGTCAAGTAATTGGTCGAAACCATCAGGATGCCCACTCTAGCACATGCCCTACCCTATGAGTTGTTCCCCTCAACACCGGGACGTCGAGTACCTAGCGGACCAACCGGAGTGCCCCCACTACTTCAAGAGTGGTGCACTTTCAATTAGAGGCTCATAGTATCGTCTGGCCGCTCCCGAAGGCGGTTCGCATGTTCGCTAGGTCACTGCTACAACAAATGACCCCTTTTGTAAGGAAACCCCGGCATTCAAGAGATGTGGTCCCTTATAAGTAGTTATGAGGAATCCTATACTAGAGGAGACAAATGTCAAGTCAGGCCCCGTCCCATTTCAGGGTAATGTGGTTGCACGGGTTAATTATTCTAGCAAAACTGTAAAGAAACGGGTGTGTTTCCGTAAACATTTTTCTCCACTTCAGTATCCTTTGTAAAAGAAAACATTTTTATTTATCACTTCATTGGTAGGTCAAACCTCACCAAGGTTTTATCATGAAACATTTTATAAACTTTCCGAGGGTCTTTCCATCCTAAGGTTTTGCTTTGGGTAAAACGGGGTCTCCAAAGGCGGGCGCTAGTATACACCACATACATTACTAGGGACAAGTAGGTGTCATCAGAGGGTGGTACCTAGTGGTACTAAAGTGGTAATGGTTTAGAGGAGCCAAACCTTCTCACATATAAACAGTTCAGTAAAACAATGCAATTTGCATAAATAAGTAGATAAAACATGCATAAGTAAAATAGTAGGATAAGGTCTTATGAGCAAGAAGGTGGCTTGCCTGTGATCAGCAATATGGAAAAAATTCCCTAGACTTCTTCTTAGATAACCATAATAATAAGATGATACATTCTTCTCATCGTCAATACAATCGCAACTAGCATCGTCGGGGATCACACATGCAATCAAACAAAGACACAATCAACACAAGGCATACAAGCACCCATACAATACAACAAACCAAAATACAACACATTACTAACATCAGTAGGTTTTGAGGTTTGGGTTTTGGAAGCATTAGAAATGCTCTACTTACATTTGTGTATTTGCCTTTGTAATTTATTTGCCAAATACCACCTAAGTCGGGGTTTTGAACAAAGCCTTGGGTCTGTATGATATCAATATGCAAAAATAGTATCATCAGATAGGTATTGAAATAACTAAGCCACCAGAATTGATTTCACTATTTTATCATTTTTATTTATTTAGTTATAGATTTTCTAGTAAGATAAACCCTAGATATAGAGAATAAATCACTAGAAATTATCTGTTGCTCAAATAATTTTGTCCTCAGAATGTGTTGTATGTATCTAAGTTTGTGATTTTTGGGAGTTGGAAGAACTTCATAATAATTATCAGAATTCCCTTAGGAAAATCCCAAAGGAAGTTCTACAAGATTTTTGTATTTTTCACTAGATTAAATCTACATGGGATTTTGATATGAATCCAAAGGCACATGATAGGTATTTGAATTACCTTTCTGCAGAAATTACAATCACCCTTTTTGGAGTTACAAAACTACTAGAGTGATTTTATTAGTGAGACCTCAATAGACATAAGAGTTTTATTCACTAAAAAACTTAACCAAGTCTCAGTAAATATTAGGCTTCTAGGGTATGATAGATATGATGTTTTATGTCTTCTGGGAGTTGTAATTAGGTTAAAAACATTTTTGTTTGGCCTAGAGAAATTCCTAAAGGTAGATATCCTCTATTCTTGTTATTTTTAAAACATGCAAACCAGGAAAAAAATTAGGGTGGGGTCAGGGTGAAATGCAAGGTATAAAAAATACCTTTCAGCATAAAGTGGATTTGTCCCATTTGGGTACATCAAAATACCTAAGGGATTTACATTGTCAAAAGGGGACTTCCTAGAAGAATATTTATTAGAAAAATATACAAATATACTTTTTGGTATTTTTCTGAGTTGCATGATAAAAAAACCTATACGTACCTAAAAACTTTAGATCTAGGTAGATGGTGTTGGTTTTCATTTTGAAATGATTTAAACCAATCAACTAAGGATCATATCTAGAGAGAAAATATACAAGACAAAGGGGTCAGAGGGTAGTGGGCTAATTCTATGCAAAGATGGGCTGAGCGGCAGCCATCCGACCCAACTAGTGGCACAGGCGTTGAAGAGTGCATATTTGCATCATGTTTTAGATTATTATTTTACATTATAGTGGTAGGATCTTAGTATTTTACAGCGTTCGCATGCACCTTTTATGTTTATTTTCACCAGGATCAAGACCGATGATGGATCCGATGGACACAATTCTTGGACAAATTATATTGGAGTGAAAAGGAGCCAAAAACAACGTAAATCGCATATTTGGGAAATATCAATAATACCAGAAAAAACCTGAAGCGATAGAAGGACACAGAAGGTTTAACGACCAACTATATGGCAGGAAAAAATATTTCGGCCATATAGTTCCCGCCATATAGTTGGCACCGACACCGCCTCCTCAAATAGTTTCACCCCGTGCAACTAGATCGGAGAGAAGACATATAGAACACCCAGGAATCACCAAAAACCTCACCTCCGGAAGGGATCTAGAGGGGGAACTTGCCCTAGGGATCCATCTTTGCCCTAAGAAGATCTGTAGGCCAAGGCATCAATCTCCATCTTCATCAACCGCTGCATCACCATCATCAACATGATCTCCACCCATCCCATCTAGATTTGTTGTAACTCTTGCACTAGTTGTGGATTTATACAAGAGCTATTCATCTATAATTGTTTCCGTTACCATCGCCATGATGCTGTTTGCCTCCATGTCTGAGTAGATCATTAGTTCTTGAGGAGATGAGAAACCCTAGTATATGATTGAGATGAAATATATATTATTATGTTATAGATCATTATGTGTATGGGTTAATTGTATTCATCTTGATGTTGGGAGTTGTGCACCTCCTTAATATTTGCCTCACACGGGGACTTGATGTGGCATCCCTCTAAAACCACTACTAGAAAATCGCGTTGTTTCTGTGCATTGCATCATCATGACCGCATGCTCATGTCATCATGCCTCATTGCATTTGAGCTTCGTCATGTCATCATGCATTTGTTTGTCGAAACCTATTTTCTAAAAGCCTAGTTTGGTTTTCTAAGTATTCCCCGTCTCAATTTCAAATCAAAGCGCCGGGCTCTTCCGGGTCTTTTCTTTGTCTAAAAACTAATTACAAAAGTTATTTTAAATTAAACAAAATTTATATTATTTTTAGGGGGCAGCCGAACCGAGCCGATCTGACCCAGTCGGCCACCCCCAGTACAAATCCCAGCTACCCCAACTATTTTCTTACCCTATCCTAGCCTACCCAGTCCCCAGCCACATCACCCCGACCATTCACCTCGCGCCACCTCACCACCCCCCTTCCCCCTATCCTATCCCACGCTGCCACCTCATCCCCACTCCCTCCCCACCTGCCTCTCTCCCTGGCCCCACCCACACCACTCCCTCACCCACGCCACAAACACACCACACACAGCACGCACACCACGCGGCCACCCCCTGGACCCGACCCCACCCCGGCCCCGCTCCTGGCCACCTCCCGGCCCCACCACCCCTTCTCCTCTCTCCCCCCCGACCCCGCGATCTTCTCCCCGCCGCCTCCTCTCCTCTGTTCCTCTCCTCTCTCTGCTCGTCGGCCTCCCCAGCGAGCGCCGCCGGCCCGCCTCGCCCTCCTCCTTGCCAGGCCCCGAGCTCTCCGGCCCGCTTCACCCCGCCGCCATGACCACCCGCAGCGCCTCCCAGGGCCCCGCCACCGCGGCCGGACCTCCCTCTGCCTGTCCTCGTCGCGCCGCCTGCGACAGCACGTCGTCGACGTCGCCACGACCCCGCCCGTCGCCAGATCCCGCCGGGGCCGCCCCTCTCGCCTCTGCTCCGGCCTGGCCGCACCGGCGCCCCTCCGGCGAGTCGCCTGCCGACCCTCTGCCCTACGAGGTTCCGCCGGCATCGCACCACCGCGGGCATGCGCCCTGCGCCCCTCTCCCGGCTCTCCTGCTTTGTTTCCGACGCCCGCCTCCCCGTTCCGAGCAGCGCCGCCGCCGGTCGAGCTCGCCGCCCAGGCCTGCGTGACCGCCTCCACCTTCCAGAGCGCGGCCGACATCCCCATCTTCCGCGTCACCTTGCCTCCAGCAAGCACGCCTTCATCGTCATCTGCGTCACCCTCGTCCTCCTGCCATCGAACGAGCCCCTCGCCTGTGTTGTCGTCCAACCGCCTCCCCTCGCTCGCGGGCCCCTCCTCCACGATCTGCGCGTCCCGCGACCACCGACGCCAACCTGGGTTGACTCCACCCCTGCCGCGCCAGTGCTGCCCTGTTTGTGGCTGTCCTCGTGTGTAATGTGCAGGTGTCCCTTTGTTTGTCTTGTGTTTTGATGTTGGCCATGATCTTCAGATGGGTATAGTGATTCGGTGGTGATGCCTCTGTTAAGACCGAGACCAAGAGCTGTGTCCCTAGTTCCTCCTGGACAAAGACAAGATCTTCGTCGCGACACCCCGAGTTCTCCCACCCGAAATCCGATGGTTGTACTCTGAGAACTCCGTCATGGAGCATCAAGTACTTCTACATGGACATCAAGACCTCGGATCCGAAGACGCCGAGACCCCGAGTGCGCCAACATGGATCCAAAGATCATACCCTGAATCCTCGAAACCCTAGATCTCCTTCACGGTACCCGAAGACTGATCCGGAACGCCAAGGTCTTTTTCATGGATGTGGGTCCGAAGATCGTAGCCCAAAGACCGATCTCGGTGACCGAAGACCGAACCCCAAGATCGTCGAACCCTAATGTGCGACCCTAAGCCCATATTTTTATAAATGATATTACTTGTTGCATATAAAATTGCCATGCCTGCATACATATTGTCATGTGGGTTGGGGGCCTTATGCCGATTCACCTCATAATTAAATATGGGACCATATGCGGACAAATCTAGTCTTATATTGGTCCCATTTAAATTTGTGTAGCGAACCGATGATATAATTTGCCTTGTTAAGACAACATTTAAATTGCGGGGTATCTAAACAACATGAACCATCTATTTAATTGTCGGGACCCCGGTTCCGTTTAATTTTGCCTAATTGCATCGCATGCTTGCCATGTCATACATCATACATGCATCATGCCCGATCTTTTGCCGTAGTATTAAATAGTGCATCCGGTGTTTCTTCTAGTGTTTTGCTTCTTTGCGGATTAGGCCGATGAGTTGATGCGAGTGTCGACCCGATCTTCGGTTGAACCTTCGGCAATGTTTTCAGGCGAGCACCTCCCCCTTTCTACCTATCTTACTTTTATAGTATTTATTCCCTCCTGTTGATCTATTGCTATCTGTGTTGCGATGCTCTAGTTTTCGTACCCGTGAAATCCCTTGCAGCCTTATATTGCCATGGACACCTCCTATTACCTGTTGTTTGGTAGATAGTTGGACCTGCGCGTCGTAGTCGCTTGCTCAATTGCTGTTGCGTGTCGTCAAGTACCACAGTTGTTGGAGTATTGCTGTGTGTTTATTGTTGGAGTTGATCAAGACTTTAATTACTGTTTAACAACTAAAATTGAAGTAGGTAAATGCAGAGGCACAGGTGGGCAATAGATGTTATTTGGTTGTTGACCGTCCACTTGTGTCCCGTAGGACCCCGAGTACTTGATACCTGTTCCTTGAATATTCGCGCTATCCACATCCGGAAGGATTATGGGACCCCCCCTAAGCCAGAGCTTGATTCATTCTTATTTCTTGGGGCCACAAACTAGTTTGAGGTTTTATTTGCGATCCTGTACTTATGCCATGCTTTACTGCTTTATTTACGATTGTGCGAGGAGCACCTGTACTGTTTAGGTAAGCGGAGTGTTTTCGCGGTATCGACAAGCCCAGTTTTGGGTTCCCAGTCGTTTACAGCCATTGATGCAAACCTTGAGTCCGTCTCGGAGTCAGCTAACTTCGTTGCGGGTGTACTCAATGGGGTGGCCCCCTGAAATATTTCTGAATCTTGTGATTGCTTTGTCGTGAAAGCCTCGTTGGGTTTTGATTTGGTTTTTCCGAGGTTGATCGAGTGTGTGTTGCTATTTGTGCACCCCTGCAGGGTAAAACTTTCTGAAAGCCGTGTCCGCATTATGGACGACTTGGAGCACAGTATCTCGATCATAGACAACTATAACTAAAGTAGTGCTATAAATTTGACTTTATAATGACTAGTATTCAGCTTCACTATAATGGAATGGCTAAATAAAACTGCCAACAACTGCTTGTTTGGGTTGTCGCTTGCTACCATTGTAACTGACTAGTAAGTATTGCAACTACAACGGAATGGCTAAATAAAAGTACCAACAACTGCTGGGTTTTGGGATATCTCATGCTAATTGTATTTGACTAGTAAGTGCCGCAACTACAACGGAATGGTTAACTAAAACGGCCCACTGCTTATTTTATCAGGATGATTATCTATACCTGACTAGTAATTGCCGCAACTATAACGGAATGAGTAAAACTGCCAACGGTGTGAGTTCCTCGGTTGACTTCCTCGTTCGGTCTTGAGGGGGAAACACCAGGATGGGTATGTTTGGTGGTAGAATCAGATTGGTTCCGAATAGGTCTTTCTTATCCCTCTCTGATAGCCGACAGTTATATCGAGTCTCTATAGGTTGTTTAGTGCATGCTGCGCTGCCGCTTCAGTCCACCATACCTATGTAGGCGAGGACCGCCGAATTCTAGCCTCGCCGTGTACTGGCCTCAGTACTGACCGCTCTCTCTTTTTCCTTTGCCCTTTGTCGGCACCCCTTTTGTTTAAGCAGGTTTTGAGATCGACGTCGTTAGCAGGGTTACCCTTCCGGCTTGGCCTGGGCAGGGTTATGGACGCCATTGGTTATTCTTCAGGGATCTTAGCCCCATTTGCATCTTGTCCATAGCTGGACGCTCTATCGTTTTCAAGGTGATTTGGATCTTTGTTCTGTATATCTGTATTCTTGACTCATGGAGTCGTGTTGTAAATATATCTGTTCTGTGGGTCCCATTGAGGACTGTTGTGTAATGTTATCACTTCGTTTTCCACCCGCACGCAAGTGCCTGGTGGGCACCTTTGAATCGTTTCTATGCGGGTTTGGCGGGAAGCGCTGAAACTTGCATAGGGCCGATTCTGAGGGTGTTACACTTGATGAAGGGGATTACTTGTTGGTAGACGGAGGGATGATAGCGCTTATTGTGACTATAAAGTAGTTGTCATCCTTTACGTACTAACTTGGGGAAGCAAGGAGAACTCACTAAGCCATGTCCATGCCGCCAGAGAAATCCCTTAATAGAAGCATAATACGAGATATGTCATTTATCTGTTAGCTGTGGTTATGAAGGATGATGTGAGCAGTGGTTGTTGTGTATTTGTCTATATATGGAGCTCCTCCCACATATAAACATGTCATGAGAAGATTCGTTATAATTATCTTGATCAAATGGTCTAAACTGCTAGCGGTTTATCCACCACTCCCTGAGAACGCCTTTTTCCCTATTGCAGTTCCAAGATTTCTTTCACATGTGACTACTAGTTTTTGCATTAAGTTTTACTTCACTTTACTTGATTGCTTTGTTCAACCAAAAACCCATAAACAATTATACCTTTCTTGCATCTTAAAATTATTACTTAAGTACTTCGTTTAGTTTTAGTTAAAAGCATCTTAGTCTTTCGCCTACTGCTCCCTGTGGGATCGATATCTTTATTTTCAAACTAGCTACAAACGATCTTTGCACTTGTAGTCATCAAGCTATTTTCTAGCACCGTTGCCGGGGAGCTTAGCGCTATAAGTTACTTTACTTTTAGTTATTTACTTTTGTTGTACTAATTTTTTATTTGAGTTGCAGGACCGTAACAATGGACAACACTCAACATTTAATTCAGCTTGTGGCAGTAAAGAATATGGGTTCGCCCATGGACGCTTTTATAACTATCAATAAAAGCATAAACCTCGATGGTATTGAGTTCCATCCTTTATTATTTGAATTGCTAAACTCTAAGAAGTTTGCAAGAACCAATGAAGAGAGTCCATATGGACACTTACAATTCTTTGAAGATGTTTTTGGTTCCTTTATATTTGATGATTGTGACCTCGATAAAGTTAAAATCCAGTTGTTTAGATAAAATCTATCTAATAATGTTTACAACTGGTATAGATCCTTTTGTGCAGAAGAACCAAGGACGTGAACGGATTTGACAACCAATTTTCTATCAAAATATTATTCAGAAAGCAAAGATCACAGGATGAGAGGTATTATCATCAATTTCAAAAATAATCCTAATGATAGTTTATATGAAGGCTATCTAAGGTATAAAATCTCTCTACAGAATTGCCCCCATCACCGTTTGCCTGATTGGTTAATCACTCATACTTTTTATGGAGGGATTAATACTAAAAATAGAACGAGCTTAGATACCGCTTCTAATGGTAGTTTTCTTTTATACCTATGATGATGTGTAACACCCCAGTTTTAGCTAATACTAATTAGGGTTTTGATCGTGCATTCATGAGCATCATACTTTAAATTGTGCATTAAATAAAATAAATCAAAACCCTAAAACCCTAATCCTCCCCTCTCTTTCAAATGTATTAAAAAAGGTTTTGTATTTTGAAAAGTGCCCAAATTATGGAACCCAAATGGACTAAGAGGGCCCCACAATATTTTACTAGATTTATAAAACCTTTTGGTATTTTTGAAAAATTTAAACCAGTTTTGAAATGAAAATACAAAGAGGAAATACAAAACAGAAATGGAAAAAATATTTTTACAGAAAAAAATAAGAAAACCCTAGCTACCTGGGTCGAGCCCAACTATTTTCTCCGCCGCGCTAAGATCCTCGCCCCGCCGCCCTGGAGCTGGGGATAAGAACGCCGCAATGCACTCTATCGCCTCATCCTCTATTCCATCTCCCTCTCGCTCTCTATAACTCGCATGCTCCAGCACTGGAACCCTAGCTTCTGCCGCCGTCTTGCCTTGCTGTCTCCAGTCTCCCCTCGCACATCTGAGACCTCCACGAGATTTGCCTCGTCCCCCTCTTCCTCTCTAGTGAAGCTCGTTTGCTGGGATGTCTCCTATCACCGGAATCGAGGTTGTTTTCCCTGACACCGACGAGCACTGACGTCGCCATTGTCGTTGCTCTAGTCCACCCCGTGCATCACCATCACTTCAGTCTGCTTCGTGGTGAGCTCCTGGTCGTCATGGAATCTTCCCCCTCATCTTTCTCGCTTTGCTTGGCCCTCGCGTTGTGCTCCATCGTCTGCTTCTATCCATGCTTGTCGCCGGCGTGGTTTACGACCACCATAGAGCCCTGCTCCGCACTAGTCTGGTAGCCCATGCAAAGGCGCTTCCCGTATGTGTAATACCGCATCCACGCGTGCGCCATAGCCTCGTTGCTGGGTGGTCACCGGCGTTGGCCACCGTCCACCATGCGGTTAGCGCAGTCAAACCTGAGGTTGGTTCCATCCTACCCATGTGGAGGTTGAGGTGGCCAAGGACCTGCCTGTTAGCCATAGTGGCTAGGGTTAGCCCCAGTGTCAAAAGAATTTAACGCCCCATTGACGTCAGCCTGGCGCAGTAAATCCATTTTAAAATGGTTTAACAATTTCTGAAATTGATATAATCTTATAAATTCAATAAGTAATTATTATATGTCAGAAAAATATGAATAATATATAGAAATGTTCAGAAAAATGAGATCTAGCTATTAGAGCTATAACCATGCATTGATAATCAACTTTAATGACAAGTTTAATTAGAAGAACAAACAACCCCTCTCATATACATCCGGAGTTTCCCCGAGTTAGGGTTTTCACCCCTCGAAACCACGATTAAACTGTTGAGCATGTTTTAGGCTTTCAATTCAATACATTTTAACCTGTCATATCATCATACTTGCTTGATCATTGCATCGATGCCATGTGTTGATTGTTTTCCCTTTCTTTCCGGTGTTTGGTTCTTCCCAGTAGAATATGATATCGAGATCGAGATTGAAAACCGAGGTCAACACCATTGAAGATCGAAGGTCGACGAACAATACTTGACCAACGGTAACCAAGTCAAGTACAAGGACTCCAAAGATCTGTTTATCTATTATCAACTGGCAAAGGAAAGCATATCCCCACCATGATATAATCCTATGATTTCGAAAGCATTTCCATTCTTGCCATGATGCATACGATTCTATTGAGGTATTTTATAGATAGATAGAGTATCCTATCTGTTGCATACTCCCTTTAAGCTTATATTACCTGATCCACTTCTCCTAGCATAACTAGGTTTGGCTTGTGTGCACTGCTAAAGCTTATATCTTTGTCCTGCTTAGCCATGCATAGCTTTTAGTGTTGGTTCATACAGATGATGTATCAGATGCAGAGAACTTAGTATGACAGAAGAACGTGATGAGATGATATCAGAGGTGATATGAGATTAAAGATGCTAAGTCTTGTATGGGAGGCCATAGTGGGATGTGGTTTTTGTAGTTCCATGCTCGCCACCATTAGGACCCGAGTTCTTTCCTTTGGAACCGAGACGAGCGTACAACCACACGGGGCCTGGACAGCCACACGAGAAACTAAGTTTCCTAGTATATTCCATGAGTCACATAGTTCGGGCGTTCCATTCGACATATGCATAGAAAACCTTTTGAAATATTTGCCCGGTAAAGGTGCATTCATAACAGGTAGGGAAGCGTGGACATGGTTGCTTGAGGTAGATAGTGCCCCTGGTAAACCAACCTCGCCTCACATCTTTAAGGACTAGCTTCGAGATTTGACCTGTTACGGTGGAACCATCCTTATTGCATGACTCATGGTCTTGGCGAAAGCAAGGTAAAGGTCGTGTCTAACCACCCTCTACCAACCTTCCAAGGAAGAGGGCTAAGCATGTGGCATTAAGAGAAGGTTAGTACGTGTGGGTAAAGTTGTACACCCCTGCAGGGTAATAATCTTTTCGAAAAGCCGTGTTAACGGTTATGAACGCTTGGTGACCAGATTCTAAGATCATAGAGAACTTTAACCTAATCGTAAAACTTGGCAGATCAACGTGTGCTTAAGGATGCTTCCTCATGGGTACGAGGGGGTGATCCTATTTGGTAAATGAAGATGAATTGGTGGATATAAAATGATGATGATCAATATTTTGGAGACGTGGCTCTCTTATCCCCTTTTTAAAATACTCTGATTATACGAGCTTCTTCTCCCTCTGGTCTTACAAAACAAAGATGGCTTTATGCAAAACAACTCCACCAGCCATAGGTCTTGCGGAGTATACCCTGTACTCACCCTTGCTTTGTTGATACTTTTGGCAGAGTAAGTTTTCCCCTGAAGATGAGTTCTGTATAACATCGACACCGACGAGTAGCTTGGGGTTCCTGGCCGGCAGCCTGGAATCTATGGGCTAGGACGTCGTCGTTATACTTCAGGCCTCTTAGGCCATTTGTTATGTTTGCTATACTTAATAGAATAATTTGCCTTCCTTTGTTTGATGTTTGTGGTCAGTGACCTCTGCTTGTAATAATTTGGTTCTTCGCTTAGTTATGAGCTTTATGTAATAAATTTTGTGTCGTAGGGTCACTGCCGTGTTACCGATTCTTCATTGGATATCCTCAAGCTCAAGGTTAAGCTTATGTCAGATGGAGGTTTGAGATTTGTTTAGCCTTGCTCCCGGGGGTGTCACAGGTCCTGGTATCAGAGCAGTACCGACTGTAGGGAAACCTTGCTATTGGTCGATGTTGAGTCTAGTGCTTGTGAAAACTATTTCAAAGATGAAAAGTATTTGCGAATACTCTAGTATGCTTCTAACTCTGGGTCATCTTATATGATGTTGAGTTTGGAAAAGTTATGATATCTATTCTAGTCTTCCAAAGCTTAGGTGCCTTTTGGGCATGTCGTTTCTCAGCCAGTTGACCTAGTGTTAAGTTCTCCAGAGTTGTGTGTGTTGTGAATTCTTTGGTTCCCTTTCTCCTATTCATCTGAGAGGTTCCTTTCCATCATGTTCTCTCTATATTTTGGACCCACAATATTATATTGTTTGATCCACAATGTTATGTTCTGTTCTAGGCTTCGAGGTTCCTTTCGCCTCGTGTTCCTCCTTTTTGTTTGTTGGATATTTCATAAGTCATTCCTTCTCTTGGAATCTACCTTGTGATTATTACGTTGCAGTGTACGTCATCTCAATCAAGTAGTAGTTACTCCTTTCTTTGGGTTTTAACCCTTGGACTTGAACCTAAGATTCCCGATTGTGTTGGATTCTGGTGTTCTGAATCTAGTACATGAAGCTGATCTTTAACCCAAGATCCAATCCTTTGACCCCTATCATTAATGTTCACACATAACCTCAGGATGGCTGGTAATACAATTCTAGCCTTCAAGCTTGTGGTCTTTGTCGCGATTGAAATGTGACAATGAAGGACTTCCCCTACCACTTGCTATGGCAGATGTTCTTTGATGGAACCAAATAGATCATGACAAGAGTACTCCTCGAGAGTCTCGCATCTATACTCGTGACTCTACCACATCTTACCCCCTTCTCTGAATTGGTTTTTGGAAGATTGTTGACTTATGCATCCACATCTCGGGATTCTATCCAGAGTATGTTCCTTTCCCTTTGTTGTTTCCTGACCTTTATCTACCAGTTGGTAGCCAAGTAGTGAATGTGCATCTGTGTCTTCCGATGCAAGATACTCTTGTGGTCCGTCATGATAAACCATCTCGGGATATCAGGAGAAGCAAACTACAGTACCTCGTCATATCCAGGACCAGGTCAAAGTGTTGTAATCCGCAGATCAAGAGACATCGATTGTCTCCCATCTGTTCCATCTTAAAGAATCACACCATTTTATACTAACAGGTCGTGCTGAGTTTCCTGAACCCTTAATAAAGTGATGCTCTTACACATAATTACCCACCCTTACTCAAGCTTTTGCACTCGTGAATGATGCGTGTGCGTAACAATGTGGTCATCTGAGATTCTTAGCAATTATTATTGCTTTGAACTCTAAGGACATTTGAGACATTCTTAGCGTGATTGGTTAACCTTATCACTAAGCAAAGGATGATTGTGCTACCAAGTCCGCTATTCTAGTATACTCTTCGGTAAAAGAGTTAGGCTTGTGCCAAAACTCTGAGACTGTGTCTTCTTGCCTTACCAAGCAAGTTTCCTTTTGAACACGTGACATATCGGTGGTTCGTGATATTTTTGGATGTCTTTCTAGAAGTATCGCCTTGTTGCCATATGACCGTGTTGTCAAGTTCTTGAGCAAGCAAGTTCTCTGAACTGCTCTCTTCTCCAAGGATCTGTACTAGATATCCCTAAACTAGTTGGTTGAGCTTCAACAATAACTTGGAGAGTTGTAAAATAAAAGTTCTACTCGACTCTGTTCGTTCGTAAAGGGATGTCTAGTTTTGTTCGCGTTGAAGAAAGATAGTATTTCCTTTGTGGATATATTATTTCTCCCACCTTTGATTTGATTTGGGTTATCATCAAATCAGACTCAGTTCCAAGGACTATATTGATAATGTTTCTTCTTGTGATGTTTCACTAGAGTACATCTTCATGTCTTTGGTCTGACCAATAGTTGCCTTGTTCATATGACATATGAGTCCATCTTCTTGGAGTGTCTCAATAAGTTTCTTGTTGAGCCATCAATGGCATCCTTACCTCCTCCATGCTAGATTAGATTCATATGGAACATTTAGCATTAATGTGGGAAACTTTCGAGAACCATCTTCGAGTTATCTCAAAGTATGAGTTCTAGATGTTAGAAGTAACCTTCTCTGGTTCACGTGTAGTTGTTGAAAGATGTAGCCGTGAATTCGAGAAGAGTTATCCCTTTCCTTAAGGACACATGTGCATTTTATTGCTAGTACTTTATATGTATGCAGTTGTGTTTCTACAAGGTGCTAATACATGGGTCCAGCAATCTAGCTCATCTTTTGGAGATTTACACTAAATTCCATATATTGAGAATCTAGTAACTTTACCTTTGTGGTAAATGTTGCAAACTTTCTATTCGGACATGCTGAGCCTGAAGTATCATCTCACCTAACCAAAGCTGAATCTCAAGAAGCAATGATGGTTGGTGTTCCTCAAGATTTTGACATAGGTTTCTTTGTAAACCTGACAAGATTTATGTAATGGTTGACACACTTAGCCGGAAATACCTTTTGTTATATTCTCTTGATTCAGCAATGAAAACCACTCTTCATGAGGATCCTTCTATAAGTTGTTGTAGGAGTTGTTCTTATGGTTTCCTTTGTATCCGAAGTCCAACCTATACTTGATGTCTCGTGTCTCGAACATCAAGGAGAACATCTAAAGTAGTGTTGCTAAATGTCTCTCGGTCGATCCTCCAGACCCTCTTATGTTGGAAATCGTTGTTGTGCCAAGTAATTGAAGTCTGAGAATGAAGTTTCTTTCTTCTCGTGTCATTGATGCAGCGCTGAGTTGATGTAGGAGCGCTTCGTTGGGAACCCCAAGAGCAACGTGTGAAGCAGCACATCAACAAGTTTTCCCTCAGTAAGAAACCGAGGTTATCGAACCAGTAGGAGGAAGGAAACATCACACAGGTGTTGCAAGCAACGCGGAAACCTGCACAACACAAACTTAAGACTTCGCCCCAACAAATCAGGGTTGTCAAGCTCACCGGTTTGCTGTAACAAAGGATTAAACGTATGGTATGGAAGGTAATGGTGGTTTGCAGTAAGTAAACAAGTAATAGTGGAAGATGTATTAATGGTAAAGATTGGACCGGGGTCCATAGTTCACTAGAGGTGCTATCCTTAGATAAACAACATGGCATGAAAGGTAAACAAATTACATCAGGGCAATTGACAGGAACTGAGCAAGGCATAATAATGCAATTACTAGTCAGAAAGATCCTATGAGATTCGATTGGACAATACAATAAGATACATAGACGGCCATCCAACTGCATCTATGACTTGAAGTCCACCTTCAGGTTATCATCCGAACCCCCTCCAGTATTAAGTTGCAATCAACAGACAACTGCTTTAAGCAAAGTGTGTAAGGTAAACAGTCCACATGTTCCATGAACAAGAGACCGTTGTTTTCTCCCTAGTGGCAACAGTACATCTACAACCGAAGAGGTTTCTGTCACTTCCCTTGGAAACTAGAGGCATGAACCCACTATCGAGCATAAATACACCCTCTTGGAGTCACTAGCAACTACTTGGCCAAGATAGGTACTAACAACGGAGAGCATGCAAGATCACAAACAACACGGACATGATAGAATCATAAATACAAAACCATTAATCAAACCAATATAATAATCTCAATATCCATCAGATCCCCGCAAACACAACATGCATGATTACAAATAGATTAGATCTTGATCATGAACGGATGTCACAAGATCTATACATGAAAGCACAAAGGAGGAGATACAACCATCTAGCTACTACATTGACCCATAATCCAAGGTGGAACTACTCACGCATCATACCGGAGAGAAGGCCTCCGGGATGATCTCCCCTCTGGCAGGGTGCCGGGAATAACTACAAATCCCCCCTAACTGACTTTGACGTTTGTCCCGTCCAATTCCAAGAATATTTCTTTACTAACTTTTCTGAAACCAAAAACAGAAGAAAACAGGCATTTGGCAGTGTTGCAACTTGTTAGTAGGTTAGTACCGAAAAACATGTAAAAAGCACCTCAAAGTGTGGACAAGTAAAGCAAAGTAGATACTAAACAAACATGGAGCATGAAAAATTATAGATACGTTTCCAACGTATCAACATCCCAAAGCTTAACTCCTGCTCGTCCTTGAGTAGGTAAGTGATAAAAAAGAATAATTTTTGAGGTGGCATGCAGCCTCACAATAAAGATCCAACCATTTGCAAGCATTGAAAGCTAGGATCAAAGAACTCTAAACATGTGCATGAAATATGGAGTTATAACAATAGGACATAGTAACTATGCATGCAACATGACAAGCTACAAACAAAGATCATGAATAACATGCATTGAAAAACGTATGTTTGTTTCACATACAGAAAACATGGCATAGTGGCAATCAGCTTGTACCTCATAGAGTAGCAATATAGATGCATATGACACCTTCAAAGTTTACAAGGGTGACTAGAAACAAGTAGCACAAGAACAAGTAATATCACAATATGCATCAATTAATAAGCTTTAGAACACTGCACACAAAATGACAACTATGCTCTCTTAATGGTGCCTAAAGGTAGAAGGTGGAGACTCAAATAATGGTGGAAGAAAGGCCTTTTTGTAAAGGAAGCAGGGATTACAAGTTTCAAAAAGAGCTTCGAAAAATTATGGTACTTGTTAGCTTTCAGCCCTCATTGCCCCTATCATAAGCATCTTGAAATGGTTAAGGTTAAAGTGGCAAAGATGGAGTATATGCTTGATGAAGTATAAGTTGGCAATCTCAAGTCCCTTGAATACGAGGGCCACACCTCATGCATACTCAACTTTGGGTCCAGGTAAGTTCTTGTCATTGTAAGTATTTGCATATCATTGAGAACCGCCAACGGGGTACCCCTTGCACATGGTACAAGAGCTTTCCCATAACCAAAATGACAAGGCAAGTAGACAATGAGCATCTCAGCAATCTTTTTATTTACCATATGCATAGCTTTTTATTGAGGATGCTTCATAGATAGCTCATTATGGTGATGCTGCAAGTTTCCACCATGATTAGACATGGTTAGGCTAGCGGCCCATGCATCTTCTAACACAGGATACAAACTCCATGGACTGTCACATCCCAAGATTTTCCAAATCTTGTAATGTGAAAAACAAATGAATAAAATAAAACTTTGTTGATTTTCAGGGTGAGAAGAAACTTTTTGATTCCAATTGGAAACCTTCAAAACCTTTTTGATCAAACAAATCCTAAAGGGATTTGAAAAGTTAAACAATTAATAAAGAAAATATTTTGAATAAGTGAAATTACTATTTCTGGATCTTTAAATAAAATATTTGGTTTTCAAAAGAAAAGGTAGATTTATAAATAAAGATTATTTATAAAGCCAAATTAAAACTTGGCTAAGCTTTTGAAATAAAATATTTATATTTGATAAAAATAATAAAGGTTTATTTAAAATAAAATAATAAGGATTTAATATCCAAGTTTATTAAAAATAAAAAGGTTTTACTATTTTAATTAAACATCAAAACTTATTTATTTATTTTAAACAAGTATTTTATATTCTCAAATAAAACCTATTCTCAAATAAAACCTACTGAAGTGTTTTTGGTTTTATTTTAGATTTCAAAATAAAGATTTTAATAAAACAAATCCTATTTGAATTAAATGAATAAGGTCTATTCATTTAATTATTATTGGACCCTAAAATAAAAATGTTATTTTATTTTAAACAAGTTTTCCAAGTATTCTATGTTTTCAAATAAAACCTACTGATTTGGTTTTGAAAATATTTAGATTTCAAATGGAGATTTTATTAAATAAATCAAACCCTATTTGATTAAATAACTAAGGTCCATTTTATTTAATTAATGAATGGATCCTAAAAAGATTAAAAATATTATTTTATTTTTGAGATTCTGGTTTATGTTGTTAAACAGAACCAAATTCAATTACAAGTGTGGTGAATGTTTGAATAGATTTGAATGTTTGATTGGTTGTTTGAATTTCAAAACAGAAAATAGAATCAGAAAAAGGAAAATCAATCAGGAAAGAAAAAAATAGAAGTGGACAGCAGCCCAGTCGGCCAGCCCAATAAGCCCAGTACCAGCCCGGTCTCTCTCCCCCTCTGCGGAACATTTTTCACTTAAAGTCTCACCCGAAGAGCAACTGACCGGTGGCCCCTCCCCCTCACTCCCTTTCTCGCTGACAAGCATGCCCCACCCCTCCAGCTCATCTTCTTCCTCCCCGCGACGACCACGCCGGCCGTTTCCTGTCGTTGATGCCGCGGTTAAATTCGCCTTAACGCCTTCGCCATTACTCGCTGCGACCATGCACGTTAAAGCGCCCACTCCTCCTCTCCATTTCCCCTCACGCGCCTCCCTCTCTCTACCCCCAGGCTGGACGAATTTCGCCACACACCCTCACTGCTCCGACCACCGTCCCCAGCCAATTCCGGTGACCTCACGCCGCCCCTTGCCTCCCCGAGCACGCAGGCAAGTTCACCAGACTCTGGCGCACCGCTCTGTGGCTTCAGCTTGCCCGCGAGTGACCTGCAACCTCGACTCTGTCCATGTCTGAGCGCCACCGACGATAAGCCCAACTCCGGTGAGCCATAGCCGACGACCTCGTGCGCCCCTTGCTCACTGGTGAGTGTTTTTGTGAACCTTGAACTCGTGTGCATCTTCCTGATGCGTTGTTTCTCTCTCTTGCGCCCCAGACGCTCACCTCCGACAACATCTGACTGCACCCGAGGAGAAGTACAACTCCGGCGAGCGATTCAGGACTACCCTGTGTGCCCCTCGTCGAACCAACAACACGTTGAGCATCAGCAAGCGTCGACGATTCTGGTGAGCCACCCCACTCCTTCTCTAGCACCCTGTATCGCCGGCAACCTCGCCGCCAGAGCGCCGCCGCCGCCAGCGCCGCCACTAGTTGGCAAGCGTGCTGCGCGCCGTAGGATCTTGATCCGACGCTCACGATAGATCCTTAGCCGAAGGGGTATGAGTGAACCTGTGCCGCATGATCTGACTTGATCCAACGCACCAGAGTGCTCGATCCAACCGAAACGGTATGGATGAATTAGAATAGGACGCGTGTCACTGGTTTTAGTTAAAATAGAATTTGAAACCAGATTTAGATGCAATTTTGAAAACCCTGTAACTTTAGTTCCACACGTCCAAATTTTGCAAACTTTATATCAATGGAATCAGTGGAACAAGCCCTAGCCAACCATGCAATTTGTTTAGTAAAAAGTTTCTGTTAGTTTGTTTGTTTTTGCAGAAACATTTGTATGCTTGTTTAGGTTATAAAAATTGTTCCAAAATGTTTTTGAGGTTGAAATCTTTGCAAATTTGTTTGTTGTGAACCTACTGACCTTAGGAAGCCACCCATGGTTTTAAAAATGGATTTGGTGAAATTTAGGATGGATTAATTGATTTAGCCCATTTCTAGCCAAATAAAAATATTGTTTTGATTATGGAAATGATTTTGAAGCAAAAACTTTGGGAAAATGATTTGAATCAAACATACTGACCCTAAACACCAAGTTTTGAGTATTAGCAACTTATTTGGTGAAAGACATAAAGTTTTTTATTTGATAAAAACATTTTCCACCACATAAAATGATGTATGGATTTAAAAATGATCTATAGGAAGAACCCTTTTGCAAAATGACTTTGCCACTTCAGAAAATGACCACTTTGAACCTTACAAAGTTTAGAGCCTGGTAGAAACCATCTTTGCAAATAAAACTACCTTTTGCATGCTTGCATGCATGACTTAGTTCCTATTATTTTATGTGTGTTAATTTGTTTGATTGATTTTGGTTGGAATGCTAGTGATATTGTGTTTGCTTGTTTGATTTGTAGTGAAGTTAGAAAAGTGTGAAACTAGCAAGATCAAGAAGTGAACCAACATTCCCTACCAAAAGGAAAGTGACACTATCATCTAAAAGTCCTACTATTTTATTATACTTAGTGGATTTTGAAACATGCATGAAAAGAATTTCTATACTTATGCTATGCTAAATCCTAATAGGATACCCCTATATTTTCCTTAGTGAAAACAATGTAGTTGTAGTATGCTTAGCCCAGCTATATATTGGGATGGGATACATGTTATGATTATATGAAGTATTGAAAAGACTTATGTTTTATATAATAAAACAAGTACTCAATGAACCACCTGGGTGGACAAGGATATTCAAATTTTGGACAAGGTGGCAACAAAAGGAACCATGTTTATATGGCCATCTCTTTTTGTATGTGCACTAGAAGGAAATCACCCAGGGACTTAGAGATTGAACATGTTTCTCGTACAGTGGCTTCCGTGTACAGCCACATGCTAAATGGGCACTGGCTTAGTTAACTACATAGTGGAAGACCCATGCATTGGCATCTTCAGGTTAACTAGATTTGTGTAAGGGAGCTTGAAACCCTACATTGGTGCCTGGTAGACAAGCTAGCATTTTGTATTGGGAGGACTCCTATGGAAAGACTTTGTCACATTCTCAATCTGCCAGTACTCCATATTGGTGAGTACTTATCCAGTGGCCACTGGTGGCATCAAGATGAGATTGTGTCATGTGGGTAAAGTGTACAACTTCTGCAGAAGATAATAAAATCTAAGTACTTAGCCGTGTCCCCGGTTATGGACAATACTGAGCAACTAAGGCCTGAAGCTATGGAAGATCTCGACATTCCAATTTCTCAAAGTTAAAACTTGAGGGTGACAACAAGGGATTTTGAAACACTTGGTGGATTCCAAGGAGTTCAGAAAGATTTGACAAAATATCAAAACTATTTTGAAAAGATAGGATAAAACTATATTGCTTTCTGCAAATGAGCCTAAACCCCACTAAGCCAAATATGCATGTATTGATAGGATCCACTCATATTATACTTAGTAGTGAAACTTTCCAATACAATTCAAATGTATTGACCCTTGTGGCTGCAACTTGTTATGTTGCAGGTTTGATTGATATTAGTGAAGTTGATTGATTAGGATTACAAGTCTATAACCAACATGTTTGACTGTGGCACTTTGAAGATGAAGGACCCCATGCTTATAGGTATTCTGCTGCAATGTAATGTAATAGACAACTGAGCTATGTAAGATGTAATAAAATTATGTTATTCCTGGTTATAAAGTTGTATTATGACCTTTGTTTCTTGATATTACATCTTAACTGTGGATGCTAGCTATTGATCCAGGGACTAGCATTGTAAACACAGGGGACTCTACCTTATTTAAAGGTTGGGACCCTTACAGATGGTATCAGAGCACTGTGTTGCCTGTAGGATTGTAACCCTAGGATTGGACAAAACCCCTTAGAGAAATAGGAGTTGTGTTTGTTCCAAAACTTATTTACAAACAATCTTGTAAACTCTTTCCTCAACCATTTTGGTTTTGACTCTACATCTCTTCTATTTCAACATGATGGATAGAGCCTACCCCATGGCCAAAGACCTTACCATGAGCTAAGAACATCTTCAACTCTAATGACTTCAACATCTTCAACTCTAATGACTTCAACATCTTCAACATTTCCACCAAGGACTCAACCTTGGATATCACTAAGGACTACTAGTGAAAACCAAGAGACATTAGATTGCCTACCAAAGACATTGATATCAAGTTAGAGTATGGATAATATTGTCCTATGAGGTATGATTATACTAAGTTATTATTTTCAAGAAGACTTGTTGTTTCCTTCAACTCATGAGTTAAGCTCATAAGTTGTTAAGTGGTTAGTTGCTTGTTGATTGTTTGATGGTTTGATTGTTTGATTGAACTTGGTTGTTTTTGGGTTGTGTGTTAAAACTTCTTAAAAACCTATCCACCAATACTTATCCCTATCAAACCAACACATGCCTCCCCGTCGTGCCAACCCCAACCAAAACAACAACAACTTCACCCCGGAGATGCAACAGATGATGGCAGCTCAGACACAGTTGATGCAGCAGATGACTACATTCATACAGAATCTGAACAACAACAACAACAATAACAACAATCAGAACAATCCTCCAGCACTAGACATGCTCACCAAATTTCTGAAACTTAGGCCTGCAAGATTCTCTGGAACAACTGATCCAATGGAAGCTGATCATTGGTTACGTTCAGTGAACAAAGACCTAATGACTGTTGGTTGCACTGATGAAGAAAAAGTAAGGTTTGCAGCATTTCTGCTTGAAGGACCAGCAGCAACATGGTGGGACAACTTTCAAATCACCACTCCCCTTGAATATGTGACTTGGGCTATTTTTGAAGATGGATTCAGAACCACTCACATCTCACCTGGAGTAATGTACTTGAAGAAAAAGGAGTTTCACAATCTGAAACAACGTCACCTCAGTGTGGCTGAGTATATTGAAGAATTCAACAATCTGGCATGCAATGCACCGGATGAAGTTGATACAGATGCTAAGAGAAAGGATAAATTTCTTGAAGGACTTAATGATGAGTTGAACCTGCAGCTAGCTGTTGCCTATGTCCCAACTTATCAATCACTCTGTGACAAAGCCACAATATGAAAACAAGATGTATCAAGTTGAGAACAGAAAGAGGAAACATAAACTCAAGAACTATTCAGGATCATCAAAGAAGAAGCATTCATACAAAAATAGAAATGAAGATTCTGAACCACATCAGTATCACCACAACAGCAATGGAAGTGAGAATAATGGAAATGATACTGACAATGGAGATGACCTTGGTCAGAACCAACATGACACTTACAGGAAAAAGGACATTAGCCAGCTGCAATGCTATAATTGTAAGGAACTTGGACACTATGCATCAGACTGTCCAGAGAAGAAAAAGAAAAAGGATGCCAGAAGAGCCAATGGAAATGACTTCAATGTGACCCAGAAAGGACATGTGAACCACATTGACATGAATGGAAACTTTGAAGAGATAGAAGAAGTGGATGTCAGGATTTAGAAAACTCAGAAGAGTCAAATAAGGATTCCTTGTCTGGTTATTGTGTTGAACTTTTAGTGAACCATCAATGTAACCCTATGAGACTTTATTTTAAGGGTGGTAGTACCCTAGTTATTTTAAGCCTACTTATAACCTTTAGCCTTCCCAAATCTCGGGACGAGATTTATTTTAAGGGTGGTAGCCTGTCACATCCTAAGATTTTCCAAATCTTGTAATGTGAAAAACAAATGAATAAAATAAAACTTTGTTGAATTTTAGGGTGAGAAGAAACTTTTTGATTCCAATTGGAAACCTTCAAAACCTTTTTGATCAAACAAATCCTAAAGGGATTTGAAAAGTTAAACAATTAATAAAGAAAATATTTTGAATAAGTGAAATTACTATTTTTGGATCTTTAAATAAAATATTTGGTTTTCAAAAGAAAAGGTAGATTTGTAAATAAAGATTATTTATAAAGCCAAATTAAAACTTGGCCAAGCTTTTGAAATAAAATATTTCTATTTGATAAAAATAATAAAGGTTTATTTAAAATAAAATAATAAGGATTTAATATCCAAGTTTATTAAAAATAAAAAAGGTTTTACTATTTTAATTAAACATCAAAACTTATTTATTTATTTTAAACAAGTATTTTATATTCTCAAATAAAACCTATTCTCAAATAAAACCTACTGAAGTGTTTTTGGTTTTATTTTAGATTTCAAAATAAAGATTTTAATAAAACAAATCCTATTTGAATTAAATGAATAAGGTCTATTCATTTAATTATTATTGGACCCTAAAATAAAAATGTTATTTTATTTTAAACAAGTTTTCCAAGTATTCTATGTTTTCAAATAAAACCTACCGATTTGGTTTTGAAAATATTTAGATATCAAATGGAGATTTTATTAAATAAATCAAACCCTATTTGATTAAATAACTAAGGTCCATTTTATTTAATTAATGAATGGATCCTAAAAAGATTAAAAATATTATTTTATTTTTGAGACTCTGGTTTATGTTGTTAAACAGAACCAAATTCAATTACAAGTGTGGTGAATGTTTGAATAGATTTGAATGTTTGATTGGTTGTTTGAATTTCAAAACAGAAAATAGAATCAGAAAAAGGAAAATCAATCAGGAAAGAAAAAAATAGAAGTGGACAGCAGCCCAGTCGGCCAGCCCAATAAGCCCAGTACCAGCCTAGTCTCTCTCCCCCTCTGCGAAACGTTTTTCACTTAAAGTCTCACCCATAGAGCAACTGACCGGTGGCCCCTCCCCCTCACTCCCTTTCTCGCTGACAAGCATGCCCCACCCCTCCAGCTCATCTTCTTCCTCCCCGCGACGACCACGCCAACCGTTTCCTGCCGTTGATGCCGCGTTTAAATTCGCCTTAACGCCTTCGCCATTACTCGCTGCGACCACGCACGTCAAAGCGCCCACTCCTCCTCTCCATTTCCCCTCACGCGCCTCCCTCTCTCTGCCCCCAGGCTGGACGAATTTCACCACACACCCTCACTGCTCCGACCACCGTCCCCAGCCAATTCCGGCGACCTCACGCCGCCCCTTGCCTCCCCGAGCACACAGGCAAGTTCACCAGACTCTGGCGCACCGCTCTGTGGCCTTAGCTCGCCCGCGAGTGACCTGCAACCTCGACTCTGTCCATGTCTGAGCGCCACCGACGATAAGCCCAACTCCGGTGAGCCATAGCCGACGACCTCGTGCGCCCCTTGCTCACTGGTGAGTGTTTTTGTGAACCTTGAACTCGTGTGCATCTTCCTGATGCGTTGTTTCTCTCTCTTGCGCCCCAGACGCTCACCTCCGACAACATCTGACCGCACCCGAGGAGAAGTACAACTCCGGCGAGCAATTCAGGACTACCATGTGCGCCCCTCGTCGAACAACAACACGTTGAGCATCAGCAAGCATCGACGATTCTGGTGAGCCACCCCACTCCTTCTCTATCTCCCTGTATTGCCGGCAACCTTGCTGCCAGAGCGCCGCCGCCGCACAGTCGCCACCAGCGCCGCCACTAGTTGGCAAGCGTGCTGCGCGCCGTAGGATCTTGATCCAACGCTCACGATAGATCCTTAGCCGAAGGGGTATGAGTGAACCTGTGCCGCACGATCTGACTTGATCCAACGCACCAGAGTGATCGATCCAACCGAAACGGTATGGACGAATTAGAATAGGACGCGTGTCACTGGTTTTAGTTAATACAGAATTTGAAACCAGATTTAGATGCAATTTTGAAAACCCTGTAACTTTAGTTCCACACGTCCAAATTTTGCAAACTTTATATCAATGGAATCAGTGGAACAAGCCCTAGCCAACCATGCAATTTGTTTAGTAAAAACTTTCTGTTAGTTTGTTTGTTTTTGCAGAAACATTTGTATGCTTGTTTAGGTTATAAAAATTGTTCCAAAATGTTTTTGAGGTTGAAATCTTTGCAAATTTGTTTGTTGTGAACCTACTGAACTTAGGAAGCGACCCATGGTTTTAAAAATGGATTTGGTGAAATTTAGGATGGATTAATTGATTTAGCCCATTTCTAGCCAAATAAAAATATTGTTTTGATTATGGAAATGATTTTGAAGCAAAAACTTTGGGAAAATGATTTGAATCAAACCTACTGACCCTAAACACCAAGTTTTGAGTATTAGCAACTTATTTGGTGAAAGACATAAAGTTTTTGATTTGATAAAAACATTTTCCACCACATAAAATGATGTATGGATTTAAAAATGATCTATAGGAAGAACCCTTTTGCAAAATGACTTTGCCACTTTAGAAAATGACCACTTTGAACCTTACAAAGTTTAGAGCCTGGTAGAAACCATCTTTGCAAATAAAACTACCTTTTGCATGCTTGCATGCATGACTTAGTTCCTATTATTTTATGTGTGTTAATTTGTTTGATTGATTTTGGTTGGAATGCTAGTGATATTGTGTTTGCTTGTTTGATTTTTAGTGAAGTTAGAAAAGTGTGAAACTAGCAAGATCAAGAAGTGAAACAACATTCCCTACCAAAAGGCAAGTGACACTATCATCTAAAAGTCCTACTATTTTATTATACTTAGTGGATTTTGAAACATGCATGAAAAGAATTTCTATACTTATGCTATGCTAAATCCTAATAGGATACCCCTATATTTTCCTTAGTGAAAACAATGTAGTTGTAGTATGCTTAGCCCAACTATATATTGGGATGGGATACATGTTATGATTATATGAAGTATTGAAAAGACTTATGTTTTATATAATAAAACAAGTACTCAATGAACCACCTGGGTGGACAAGGATATTCAAATTTTGGACAAGGTGGCAACAAAAGGAACCATGTTTATATGGCCATCTCTTTTTGTATGTGCACTAGAAGGAAACCACCCAGGGAATTAGAGATTGAACATGTTTCTCGTACAGTGGCTTCCGTGTACAGCCACATGCTAAATGGGCTCTGGCTTAGTTAACTACATAGTGGAAGACCCATGCATTGGCATCTTCAGGTTAACTAGATTTGTGTAAGGGAGCTTGAAACCCTACATTGGTGCCTGGTAGACAAGCTAGCATTTTGTATTGGGAGGACTCCTATGGAAAGACTTTGTCACATTCTCAATCTGCCAGTACTGCATATTGGTGAGTACTTATCCAGTGGCCACTGGTGGCATCAAGATGAGATTGTGTCATCTGGGTAAAGTGTACAACTTCTGCAGAAGATAATAAAATCTAAGTACTTAGCCGTGTCCCCGGTTATGGACAATACTGAGAAACTAAGGCCTGAAGCTATGGAAGATCTCCACATTCCAATTTCTCAAAGTTAAAACTTGAGGGTGACAACAAGGGATTCTGAAACACTTGGTGGATTCCAAGGAGTTCAGAAAGATTTGACAAAATATCAAAACTATTTTGAAAAGATAGGATAAAACTATATTGTTTTCTGCAAATGAGCCTAAACCCCACTTAGCCAAATATGCATGTATTGATAGGATCCACTCATATTATACTTAGTAGTGAAACTTGCCAATACAATTCAAATGTATTGACCCTTGTGGCTGCAACTTGTTATGTTGCAGGTTTGATTGATATTAGTGAAGTTGATTGATTAGGATTACAAGTCTACAACCAACATGTTTGCCTGTGGCACTTTGAAGATGAAGGACCCCATGCTTATAGATATTCTGCTGCAATGTAATGTAATAGCCAACTGAGCTATGTAAGATGTAATAAAATTATGTTATTCCTAGTTATAAAGTTGTATTATGACCTTTGTTTCTTGATATTACATCTTAACTGTGGATGCTAGCTATTGATCCAGGGACTAGCATTGTAAACACAGGGGACTCTACCTTATTTAAAGGTTGGGACCCTTACATGGACTTACAAGTTCCCTCTTTATTTCACACCGATGACATCCATAGACAAAAGAACATGATATCAAATGAGTACAAAGTACAAGTGCAATGTTGAAAACGTTCCCTGTGACAGCACGGTTATGCTAATTCCAACTTATAAGTGCAAGCATATACAAAAAAGTTGTCACGATGGTTCAAGTTTATTAGGGGAAAAGAATATAAAGTGTGCCATCAAGTTCGTGAGGTCTTTAATCACTAAGTTTTCACATAACAAAGCAGTTTTTAATTGGAAGGTAGTTGAAAACAAGAAAATACTTGGAATGGTGTAACACACCATGCATAGAAGTTTATAGTGGACAGTTTGGAAAAACTTGGTTTCTTGGGAGTTGGAAGCATGAGTAGAAATTACTCATACAAGTGGAGGCTAGCAAAAGACTGGGAGCAACCAACTAAGAGAGCAATAATGGCCATAATCATGCAGTGCAACAAAGCATACTAATCAAAGCAAAGAGTGGTACTACAAGTCAAGGACTAAATGACCATAGAGGCTAATGATGACTTGTCATAGTCATAACATGGTGTAAGCATGTGCCAAGTCAACCCAAGCAAATCATCAAAGGAGAATACCACAATACTATGCTTTTGCATGCTAAACAACGCATAATTTCTTCAAGGCACACTAAGAAATCCCAATTGTTTGGAACAAGACATGCTACAGCAATAATCACTAAGCATAAGGTCAAAACAACACCTAGCATGTCATGCTAAAGTCTAAGTCACAGTCAATGCAAGCTCCTCTTGCACTACAAGCAAGAACTTACTACTCTTGTCCAAACACCAAGCAAACTTATTTGCAAAACAACACAACGATAACGGGGGTCCAAACCACTTTATTCAACCAAACTAAACAACCTAAGCAAAGCAAACGAAAACTAAGACGCTCCAAGAACAACACAACTGTGCATGAAACAATAAAAACGAAGTGTCTAGACAGACTTGAGCTTTTTATTGATGAAGAAGGGGATGCCTTGGGCATCCCCAAGCTTTGACGCTTGTACCTCTTGGATATTCCTTGGGGAGACACCATGGTGGCATCCCCAAGCTTGATATTTTGTCCATTCTTAGTCTCATTGCATCATTCTCTCTCTATACCTGAATTTTTTCCTTCATACAAAACTTCACACAATCTTCATTAGCAACATTCGTGTATTCAAAAGATATTAGACCTCTAGCAAAGCTTTGGAACAGCAAGGCTTTTCACTAAAAACACAAGATACTGTAGTAACTCCTTCAAAAAGCTCAATTCACCTAAAGAGAACTCAAAAAGGAATCAATAAGAAGCAAATGCAAATAATGACAGAAATCTGTCAAAACAGACCAGCAGGTAGAAACCGATTTTTTCGAACATCTTTTGTTGCTCAAATCAAAACGTGTTGAACTAATGAAAGTTAGCTAACATACTGGGGGATTTATTCTTAAATTTTTAGCTCAATCTGAGTTACAGAGACTCCTCACGGTTTTTTTGGTGGAGGACAGAAATCTGTTTCAGGACAGCAACTCCCCAAATCTTACTTCCCTCTCATTAGAGGTCGTTCTTGGCACAAAAAGAAAACAAAAAGGATAAGGAGAGGTCATTACAGAAGTAATAACTTCCAAGACTCAAGGAAACTCTTGTGTTATCTCCCAACAAGTACTTTTCTTTAACGCCTTTAAGTTAGGCACAAGAAACAATAAGAATCAAGTATTTTCAAAAGAGGAAGCATTAACATCAAACCTTGCTTTCAAAGGGGGGGCAAAGAGCAACTTCTCTCTTCTCATTGGGAAGTGTTCAATAACTTTCTTGAATGGAAAATGATATTTAATAGGACGAGAAAAGGTCTTCCCAAAGTAATAGGACGAGAAGCATTGTATTCAACATCCAAAACATAAAAATCAACAGGGACGTAAACATTGTTAACCATAATGAGAATATCATTAATACTCCCCATAAGTTTCTTCTTAGCATTATCTCTGAGTGGGACATCTAAATAACAATCTTCCAATGGTGACAAATGAAGCATTTCATAAATCTTCCTAGGAATAATAGACACACTAGAACCAAGATCACATGAAGCTTTGAGGTCAAAGTCATTCACTTGCATATTAATAATGGGTTCCCAACTATCTTCTACTTTCCTAGGAATAGAAGCCTTGTGTTTTAGCTTCTCTTCCTTAATCTTAACAAGAGCATCTATAATGTGTTTGGTAAAGGAAACATGCATATCACTAGCATCAGGACTTCTAGCAAGATTTTGTAAGAACATAATCACTTCAAAAATATTGCAACCATCAATATCAAAGTCAAACTTGGCATCACTAGTAGTAGGCTTAATAGGCTTAGGCATAGTAGGAGGAGGAATAGGGACTACTTGTGGTTTAGTGGTGATGGTGCACACACTATTGTTTCTATCAATTTCAGCTTCCCTTTCCCACTTAGCATGAAGTTGAGCTAATAGCCTAACATTTTCATCAATAGTAACTTGTATTGCATGAGCAGTAGCAAAGGTATTTTCCATGGTTTCAGGTTTAGCAGCCATTTTATTAATCAAGGAGGACTGAGCTTCAGACAAAGAGGATATATTTTTCTCAACAGTTAAAAGGTTTTCCTCTATAGTCTTATTGAAAGTGGTTTGTTCACTAATAAAGTCTTTAAGCATGACTTCAAGTTCAGAGGGGGCACTTCTAGCATTATTGTAAGAGTTTCCATAGGAATTGCCATTATTACGAGGATAAGGCCTATAATTGTTGTTGCTACCAAAAATTTTCCTATAGGCATTGTTGTTGAAATTGTTGTTTCTAATGAAGTGCACATCAACTTGCTCTTCTTGAGCAACCAAAGAGGCTAAGGGAACACTATTAGGATCTAAAGAAGCTTTCCCATTAACAAGCATAGCCATAATAACATCAATCTTTTCACTCAAAAAGGAAGTTTCCTCAACAAAATTTACCTTCTTACCATGTGGAGCTCTCTCAACATGCCATTCAGAGTAGTTAACCATCATATTATCAAGGAGCCTTGTTGCATCACCCAAAGTGAGGCCCATAAAGGTACCTACAGCAGCTGAATCCAATAGATTTCTTGAGGAGAAGTTCAAACCTGCATAAAAAGTCTGGATAATCATCCAAGCAGTGAGTTCATGAATAGGGCAATTTTAAACCAAAGATTTCATTCTTTCCCAAGCTGGAGCAACATGTTCACTATCAAGTTGTTTAAATTTCATAATATCACTTCTCATAGATATAATCTTAGCAGGAGGATAGTACTTTCCAATAAAAGCATCTTTGCACTTAGTCCAAGAATCAATACAATTTTTAGGCAAAGAAAGCAACCATTCTTTAAATTTTCCTCTCAAGGAGAAAGGAAAAAGCTTGAGCTCAATAATATCTCCATCTACATCCTTATACTTTTACATCTCACAAAGTTCAACAAAGCAATTGAGATGGGCAGTAGGATCATCAGAACCAGCACCAAAAAATTGCTCTCTCATCACAAGATTCAACAAAGCAGGCTTAATTTCATAAAAGGTAGCATCAGGAGCAGGTGGAGCAATAGGAGTGCTTAGGAAATCATTTTTGTTGGTGCAAGTGAAGTCACACAACTTGGTGTTCTGAGCAAAGTTCATTTTGGCAAAGGTGGGCAAGCCAAAAATAGCAGCAACAGCTAGAGCAGGAACTAAATTTTTTGTGTTTTTTAATAAAGCAAGCAACCCAAACTAGACTAAATTTTTTTTGGGTTTTTTGAAAAGAGGCAGACAAAACCAAGCAAAAGAAACAAAGAAAAATAAAAACAAAGTAAAGAGAAAGGAAGTGAAGGACTCCCCTTGTGAAGACGTCCTTAGCCTCCCCGGCAACGGCGCGAGAAAAGCTTGATGCAGCGCTGAGTTGATGTAGGAGCGCTTCGTTGGGAACCCCAAGAGCAAGGTGTGAAGCAGCACAACAGCAAGTTTTCCCTCAGTAAGAAACTGAGGTTATCGAAACAGTAGGAGGAAGGAAACGTCACACAGGTGTTGCAAGCAACGCGGAGATCTGCACAACACAAACTCAAGACTTTGCCCCAACGAATCAGTGAGTTTTTCAAGCTCACCGGTTTGCTGTAACAAAGTATTAAACATATGGTGTGGAAGGTAATGGTGATTTGTAGCTGTAACACCCTCGGATCGGCCCTATGCAAGTTTTAGCGATTCCCGCCAAACCCGCATAGAAACGATTCAAAGGTGCCCACCAGGCACTTGTGCGGGTGGAAAACGAAGTAATATCATTACACAATAGTCCACGATGGAACCCACAGAACATATAAATACAACAACGACTCCATGAGTTAAAAATACAGATATACAGTACAAAGATCCAAATCACCTTGAAAATGATACAATGTCCGACTATGGACAAGATGCAGATGAGCTAAGAGCCCTGAAGAATAACCAATGGTGTCCATAACCCTGCCCAGGCTAAGCCAGAAGGGTAACCCTGCTAACAACGTCGATCTCAAAACCTGCTAAAAACAAAAGGGGTGCCGACAAAGGTCAAAGAAAAAGAGAGCAGTCAGTACTGAGGCCAATACACGGCGAGACTAGAATTCGGAGGTCCTTGCGGTGACCCAGCATACCACTTCATGATGTAGTACACTATAGTCGTTGACATAACACCAATTCCGTTCACTAGTATTACATCCCTCAGAGTAGTACAACAGAAACATAGCAGGTCCAAGACATGACTATAGGTTACAACTCAACTCTTTATACAAGATCCAGAGAACACTCTAGGTTAAAGAGAGAGAAAGAAACTTCTACAAAGAAGAATCAGGAATAAATAAATCATAGCTACCATACTTATAAAACTAGTAACTGAACTACTGGCATGCATTGCTGCAGAAGTAGGTTCTATGGTTAGAAATTCTATTCTTATCTAATCAGCAACTTCGTCTTCACTTGAGTTGATGTATATGTTGACTCTATTGACTTTATTGAAGAGCGTTAGCTTTTGATGATGATTCCTAGAGCATAAATTGATGTAGACGTCGTCTGTACTGGCTTTAGAACCTAGCAAGGGTTAATAAGATACTTTGAGTACGAGCGTACTCAGCAACTCCACTAGAAAAGGAGTGTTTGATGCACTATAACTAACAGCCACAGACCGTAGGTCGTAGGCAATGCAAGTTTTCGTAAACATTTCTTCAAAGGTTGCTTTTATTCTGAAAAGCTATGTCCGTCAGCCTTCATGGGTTTACCAGAACTTTCATGGAGTTCCTTTCCCGCCGCGTTCGCAGCTCCTTCCCGGAACAGGGAGTAACAAGTTACAGTTCTTACACTCTGCAGAGGTGCATCACTTTACCCATGAGAGATATTAGCTTTGTTGCACATCCGAATTGCAGGTTCGTTCACACTTCCTTGGTGTGAGGCCCAGACTAAGATCCAAGTCAATCACTGCCTTCTCCGCGACCCGGCATGTCTGTTTGGTGTACGCCAGCCCACCTATTGAATTACGGCAATGGCAGTACAGACCGTTCAGCCGGAACTATCGTGGGACGTTGAGGGCTCCCACCCATATGCTGCATATCCTCTACGAATTACCATAAATAATATGCACTCTACGAGTGATAACAGCCACGACCAGCACATCCAGCTCCATGCGAGAGGGAAAAGATACAGCTGACTTCTTCGTCCCATTCTAAATCACATGGTCAACGCGTAATATACGGTGCAAGAATCACTGGCGACATTGGTTGTTAAGTCCTAGATAATATGTTCCTTTACCACCAGAACTCTTATAGTGGGTTATTACCTCATGGTAAATAACCTATAATCACTTTATTATGACAATAGTGTTTTCTGTCCTTTTTCAAATGCAGGTGATGAAAACACTGGATTTGTAAAATACTTGACAGAAACTAAACAAAGGACATGAGCAAGTGTGAACTTGCCTTTTGTGATTGCAGGATTATGCACTCACGATCTTCAAGACAATATAAGATCCAATTGGTGGAAATCTACATCATTGGTCTGGTAAGGACTAATGTTTAAAGAGGAAAGATGCTTTTATGCATAAGTAATGTGATGCAAGTTGATAAACGCTAATCCCGAGAATAACGTTGTTCTAGGTTTTGGATACTGGAAAGGGTTTTCTTGGAATGTGTTGCTCTTTTAGATTAAGTTTCATACATGTGCTTCTTGTTAGGGCTTGTGAGTGTGTGTAATACAACATGTATTTATACAACAATAAAATACATAGTATGGAATGCCATTCAAGGTTGCTTACATCAAATTGTTTATCTTCAAGTTTTACTTTATAAGTAATGTCACATACAAAGAATTTAAGTATTAACAATATTATTATACAAGTAAAGTATAAAGTTAGGTGTTTACTATTAATTGTCGTAGGTTGATTGAAGTGGCAAAATGAATAACTTATGAAGAAAAGATTCCTTTATTAAGGTTTAAACAATCTTTATGGTTAATTAGATGTGGTTGATATTGTTTGTGCTTGCTTGAATAGTTTGGACTTGAGATGTTTTATAACTTATTTATAACAGACCAAAGTAAACTATAAGACATGTAATAAAGTATTTAGTATCATACTTATAGCTTTGCAAACTACAAGTAACTTTAAGAGTGTAGATAGACTTAGGGTGTATTACTTATGATACTTGTATCTTGTTCACTTTATATTGTTCCCTTAGAGTTAGTTAAGAATGGTATTACTTTTATTGGAGTAGTGATTTATTTATATTATAATGGTATAAAGGGATTTACCTTCTTAAATATAGATGTGGTTAAGGTTTATGGATAAGTAAGAAATATTATTTACTACTTATGGATTCACTTATAGTGTTTTGATTTGTTTATAGACTTTTGGTTAAAGTAAGGAATAGGTTTTATCTCTTTACAAATTATTCTTGGAGATTTTATAATGGATAAGAATTCTTTTATAACATAATTTATAATTATGGTTGAAAGATAATTTAATAAAATTGTATTAAAATGTTTTGAAGCATTTAACTTCATATTATCAATATTTAAGACTAATACTATTTATTAGACTTAATTAGTTAATTTTTAGAATTATTTACAAGTTTTATTTACCTTAATATGAATTATTAATTAAGGAGATAGGTTTAATTTCAAGTTATAAAAGTGTTTAACTTTTTATTTAACTCAATAGTGGAATATTACATTTTAAACATGTAGGTATTATTTTTGTGATCATTTTGATATATTACATTTATTTTTTTGATTTAAAAATAATAAGATATGATTTTAATAAGGTTTATTACTTTATAAATACTTAATAAATAATAAATATTTAATTAAGAGGAATAATAATGCATGATTATAGTTTTAAACTCTAATTCTTATTTTTCTAAGATTTTTGGTATTTTATTTAGATTTTTAACATTTACCATTATTAAAATATTAATTATCAAAGTATTAAAACTTGATAAAGTATTTATTAAATAATATTTATTTAAATAATTATCATAATAATATTTAATAATAGTTCTAAGTTGTAGATTTTTTTTCTAAACATTTTCATATATTATATGTATTTTTCTGATTTATAAAACAAAAGATATTAAATTTACAAGATTTAATCATTTTATTTTATTTCTGAAATATTTGAAATTTGAATTCATATTTTTTAATTATTTTCAAAACAGTCACATACTTTTTATACCGCAGACCTACCTAGCCCCAGACACTGACCCCTGGGCCCTAGGCCACGTCACATGCCACATGGGCAAAGACCAGTCAACAGGGTGGACTTGATCCAGGATGATGCCAGCAAGATGTCATCGTGACGTCACATGAACTGATCCTCTCAGATTGATTTCGATCCAATGATCTAGGGCACGCGTGGTGCAGTGCAAGGTTGTATTAGATTCAGCACTCGATGGCGAGTCGAACTAAGGTTGCACCGCCTCTAAATGGTCATCGGAGCACTTGCTCCGACGAGCAACTGCGGCGGCGGACGAAGGTGAGCGTCGGCACGACGTTGTGGTGTTCGAAAGACAAATCGAAGAGGTTCTCGAGCACCAGTAGCTCACCAGGATTCGGAAGCGTAGGAGGGTCTTGTAGACGACGTCTAGGACGGTAGCGCGGATCTCCTCGCAGCGAGTATCACGGCTCCGGCGGACGGCTCCAGCAGCGCCACGCAGCTGCTTCGCCGACGTGCTGGCTGGCAAGAGGAAGAAGAAAAGAAAAAGAGGGCGAAGGGGTACGTGGGCTGGCTTGGGCCTCCGTGGGCTGCTGCGGAGTGATCGGAGAAGTTTGGCTGTGACCAGCGGGCATTGAATAGAGAGGAGAGGGAATGGGCCATGGGCCATATGCTGGTTCCTTTCTTTTTTTCTTTATGTATTGATTTTCTATTTTCTGTTTCATTTTTAGATTTGAATTTTACACAATTGGTTAAAGGTTTATTTATAGAAATTACTTGCTAAGTGGTTGTAGAAGTAATGTGGTGTATTTAGAATCATATAATGATCTTTTATTATATAATGTTATAATTTTTATTTTCTTTTAATAGATCCTTTTTTCTTATTATCTGTGAGAACCTTTAATATGAATTTAATTGGGCATAAATTCATAAACTTACTATAGAATGTATTACTACTATCTAATGAGTTAAAGTTTAAATTGAAAATTCTTTACCATAAGTTTTTAGGAGATTTAATATTCACAAGTTTATTTTATTGATGTGAATAAAGATTAATGGTTAATCACATTGTCTTTATGATTGTGATTTTAATAATATCACCATTTAAATTAAAATAGTGGAATTGTTTCCTAGGATAACTTATGAGAAACCATTAATAAAGATAGTTCCATAAGCACCTATGAAAATGATGGTTGAGAATGTCCAAGGTGTGCTGAAATGATTAATGTAGGTAATTATTCCTATCAACCATTGTGGAAACAAGATGATAGCTCAACCATAGAAAATGGATATTAGGTTTGGTCTTAGTTTTAGGGTTCAGTGTTTAGCAAAGATTCTTATATTCTATACTTCGTAATTTTGGACTTCTGGTCAAGGAATTCCTTTCCTAGATATATTACATCTCTATATCCATCATCATGTGTTAACATTATGAGCTTTACCTCACAATAATATTCTTATCCACCTTTTATTCTTATAAACCCATTGATAAATACAATGAGCTTGTCATCAAAGACTTTCATAATCCTTTATATCTTTACTTGGCTATATCAACTACTCTATTGCTGATAATCCCCAATTCAATAAGTGGTTACTTCTAATTCCAATCATACTCTTCATTAATCATCCTTCACTAATATCACTTCAATAGATGTATACATCAAATCCTACTTCACCTCAAGTGCATAGTATTTCCAAAGAGGGAAATACTACTTCTTTAATCCAATGCTACTCTAACATCATTTTAATCATACTATCTTGTCTCTACTTGACTCCAATATCTAACATTCCAACCTCACATTAATTTAATGTGACAGGTAATGACTAATCTAGGATAATATAGATATACTATGATTCAATCAAGTTTTATTCACCAATGTCACTTATACGTGGTATAAGCATTCAATATTGGTGAATAAGGCATGATCATTATAATCCTTTGATCCTTTATGATTCAGGTTTCTAGTTGACTAAACAAGACTTCTTCAATACAACACTATAGTTGTATTTTAATTATCTTCTGTTTAGCTCTATTGGATTAAGATATATAATTCATTGACTATACCTACTTGATACAATAGGACTACTCCTGGTAACTTATCTTCAGATTTCATCCTTGTAATCTTCTTTGTTACCATATAGATTTGATTTCCTCCAATCACTCCCATCCTATGGATAACATCTAAAACTAGCATCACTATTTACCTCTTCTTACTTCTTTCTTAATAACCTTAAGTGAATGCTATAATAAGGACAAGAGTTGATAGGTCAAGAATTGATAGATTAAGAATTATTGAATCAATAGTTGATTACTCAACATTGATGAACAACAAATATAAGGATAGGATTCAATAGAGAAGATAAAGATTGATATGGAAAGAAAGATATATGGTGAATTATCTTGACTTTGGTTTCTTTCCTACTCAATCTCACTAGAGAGTTAAAGTTAAGTATTTCCATGATACTCATGGTATAAATAGATGAGAATAAACTATAGTTGTTACATTCTTATTATTTTTGTTATATTTATAATTTGGTATTCATGAGTGATGATAATGAATACTATGATATGATCACCTAAGGATCAAATATAAATCATCAAGTAATGTATTAGGGTTTAGTTTTATTCCATTTGATCTACCCTTAGATCAAATAATGTTTACCCAAAATGAGGTTTTAGCAAAGGTCATATTGAAACTTATCGCAGTCAACTTGATGATCTACTTCAATTCCATCAGGTTAAGAGAAGCTTCAATCACTTTGACAAGTTTTTATTTAAAAGCGCAAAAAGTATTCAGATTTTCTATGCATGAATGCAATGCACACACCTGTGTTCAGCTTATTTCTAAGCTCTAATGCTGGGATGTTACAGACTCTCCCCCTTAAAATAAACTTTATCCTCGAAGTTTGCATACTCTCACGTTTCGGAGTAAGGAATTGTCTTGCATTGAGTACAATATGTCTCAACTCCATGGTAACCTCAAATGGAAACAATTGGGGTAGTTCACATCCAGATCCTTTTCCTTAAATTCTCATCATTCTTGGCATCTCAAACTGGTTGTCTCCAATACTCCAAAGTTCCTTTTACTTTACTCCCTTAGGGATATGTCCTTATTATGAACTCCTTAATTAGTGATCTTTTCCTTAGTTCAATTTTTTTATAATTAGGTATCCTAATCCAACTCCTTTTATTTAATCATCGAACTTTCTTACTATACTATGTAAGATCTAGGAAGTCCCACTAAAACAGGTTTTAAAGTTTACTAATCAATAGTGTGATCAAAAGACTAATCCTTGATTTGTCATTGTATGAGTTGTACGGATGGTCCTTCCGAAAATTGGATTTGAACTCATTTAGTCCAAACCCATTGGAATTTCTTGTTCCTCTATCCTTGTCCAATTGGATGTGATTATTCACTCTTAAGGACCACTTAAGAGTTGTTTCCTCTAGACTTAGTCTATTAAGATTAATCTATTTTATCACTCCTCGGCTCTTGGCTTAGCAAGCTTTAGATAATGTTTTCATTATTACCTATAGTACTTATTCAACTTTCATTTATATTATTTACTCTCCCCCATAGGGTTTACTAATAGTGTTCAAATTGACTATTTAGTATTTATTGGCTTTATAACTAGAATGTAAAGTTTTGTCTAGCTTATACTTTACATAATTTGTTCTTATGAAAGATTGTACGGTGTATCCACACAATTGTGGATCTCCTAAGTGAATCTTTTAGCATTATTTGTCTTACTTACTTATTCGAATATTTTCTCTTTGATGCACCTGACTTCACGAAGAGTCTCGAAAGACGGCCGCTTTCAATTTTTATACTCCTTTGTGTCTTACTTATCTTAGGCCAAATTTTATGCTCTTTATGCAACTTTTAAGATGATCTGGTTAACTATGTCAACCAACACCAGCTGCAGTCAAGATACCAACTGTGGATCAAATACTAGCTATGGATCAAATACCAGCTGCGGATAATTACCAACTGCGAACCATTCTAGGGTGTATGTATTGTCCTATGGTTTCCAACATACTTCTAGCATTCTCTCTGAATTGTCAGAGCTTGAATACCCTTTTGGTTCCAAAGCTTCTTCTTTATACTCATTCATAATACTTTCATGAACTTGGTACAACTACTTCGTTATTAACTTCTTAGCAACTTACTTACTTTGATTGAACCTTAAGTTCCTCACTCATTGTTGCTCCATATATCCCCTACATTAATCTTCCTTCTTATAATGGAAAAACGATGATTTGAGCTTGATCTGATCCTTCAATTTGTGTTGTGATACTCCTTATACTTGACTTTACCCTTCAGGTAGGTCTTCATCTTGGTCTTCGGAACTCGTAACTCCCTTACACTAATTCCCATTTATATCTAGGTCTATAACATCAAGTAGTAACTGGATGTTGCAACATGCATTTGCACACCAAGTCAAACTTCATGTACAGATCTAGTCAATCAAGAAGATCCAAGAAAAACAAATAAATTCAAATGTGGTACATATAACACACAATATTCTAAGCCCGTTATATAGTAGTTGAGTATAATATCTCTAGAATTCAGGCTTAGTTGTGTAGTATATATGACACCTCCTCATATAGGTTTACATTGTGATACTTAGCACATAGGGTCAAACTATTCTTTGTTTCTTAATTTACCCAAATTTCTAAATTGCAATAGGATAATCTTAAGCAAAATGGTCTCAAATTTGGTTTTGACTAAACTTTTGTCTCACCTTTGGAATGACTAGCTATAACCATCCTTCCTTTATTAATAAACTATCCTCGCATGATTTCTCTAAATGACTAATAAGATTCTTTTGAACCCCTAAGATTGAAGGTTATCACTATTTTATGACACCTTTGACTTCAACCATGATTCTACCAAGTTATCTTCTTACTTTATCTAAAGATAATTTACTAATTACTCATCATATTTATGCTCTCATCATGGTTTCGGAGCTAATCTCACCATGATCTTATTATGTTTTACTAGTACATTATGATTTAAGAGTAAATCTAGCCATGATGACTTTATTTCTCATGACTCTATCATTCAGTCTTATCATAATTTCACTTCATCACGTGAAATTATCAAGTGAATCCCACATGATTACTAATCATTACATCAACAGTGATCCTAATGATATTCATCATGTTGTCTTTGGTTATCAACTAACCATAAGATTCTACTGTTCTTACTCAAATTATAGGATTAGGCCACACCATTAGTACTGTTGGTGGCTTACACTTGATCCTAATATACTATGACCAATTGACTTTCCTACAAAATTTTGGTGGGTTATGTCTCCTCGGAAGACACTAAAGAGCACTATACTTGAAAAAAGATAAAATAATAACTCTTAAGAAAGAATGACTTAAACATATGACTTAGGTCTGACAAGGTTATCCTCAAGTGGATACTCATGACAAGTCATAATAATATTTGGTTTAGATAAGATGGCTCCTATAGTCACTATCCAACCTACAGATCTTCCTAAAAGGGTTTCAATCCTAAGGTCAAAGCATATGCTCTGATACCAACTACGGTGACCCAGTATACCACTGCATGATGTAGTACACTATAGTCGTTGACATAACACCAATGAAACACCGTTCACTAGTATTACATCCCTCAGAGTAGTACAACAGAAACATAGCAGGTCCAAGACATGACTATAGGTTACAACTCAACTCTTTATACAAGATCCAGAGAACACTCTAGATTAAAGAGAGAGAAAGAAACTTCTACAAAGAAGAATCAGGAATAAATAACTCATAGCTACCATACTTATAAAACTTGTAACTGAACTACTGGCTTGCATTGCTGCTATTGCAATACTCTACAGAAGTAGGTTCAATCGTTAGAAATTCTATTCTTATCTAATCAGCAACTTCATCTTCACTTGAGTTGATGTATATGTTGACTCTCTTGACTTTATTGAAGAGCGTTAGCTTTTGATGATGATTCCTGGAGCATAACTTGATGTAGACGTCGTCTGTACTGGCTTTAGAACCTAGCAAGGGTTAAGAAGATACTTCGAGTACGAGCGTACTCAGCAAGTCACTAGAAAAGGAGTGTTTGATGCACTATAACTACAGCCACAGACCGTAGGTCGTAGGCAATGCAAGTTTTTGTAAAAATTTCTTCAAAGGTTGCTTTTATTCTGAAAAGCTATGTCCGTCATCCTTCACGGGTTTACCAGAACTTTCACGGAGTTCCTTTCCCGCCGCATTCGCAGCTCCTTCCCGGAACAGGGAGTAACAAGTTACAGTTCTTACACTCTAGAGAGGTGCCTCACTTTACCCATGAGAGATCTTAGCTTTGTTGCACATCCGAATTACAGGTTCATTCACACTTCCTTGGTGTGAGGCCCAGACTAAGATCCAAGCCAATCACTGCCTTCTCCGCGACCCCGCATGTCTCTTTGGTGTACGCCAGCCTACCTATTGAATTACGGCAATGTCAGTACAGACCATTCAGATGCCGGAATTATCGTGGGACGTTGAGGGCTCCCACCCATATGCTGCATATCCTCTACGAATTACCATAAATAATATGCACGCTACGAGTGATAACAGCCACGACCCGCACATCCAGCTCCATGCGAGAGGGAAAAGATACAGCTGACTTCTTCGTCCCATTCCAAATCTCATGGTCAACGCGTAATATACGGTGCAAGAATCACTGGCGACATTGGTTGTTAAGTCCTAGATAATATGTTCCTTTACCACCGGAACTCTTATAGTAGGTTATTACCTCATGGTAAATAACCTATAATCACTTTATTATGAAAATAGTGTTTTCTGTCCTTTTTCAAATGCAGGTGATGACAACACTGGATTTGTAAAATACTTTATAGAAAATAAACAAAGGACATGAGCAAGTGTGAACTTGCCTTTTGTGATTGCAAGATTATGCACTCAGGGTCTTCAAGACAATATAAGATCCAATTGACAGAAATCTGCATCATTGGTCCGGTAAGGACTAATGTTTAAAGAAGCAAGATGCTTTTATTCATAAGTAATGTGATGCAAGTTGCTAAACGCGAATCCAGAGAATAATGTTGTTCTAGGTTTCGGATACTGGAAAGGGTTTTCTTGGAATGTGTTGCTCTTTTAGATTAAGTTTCATACATGTGCTTCTTGTTAGGGCTTGTGAGTGTGTGTAATACAACACGTATTTATAAAAAAATAAAATACATAGTATGGAATGCTATTCAAGGTTGCTTACATCGGAATTGTTTATCTTCGAGTTTTACTTTATAAGTAATGTCACTTATAAAGAATTTAAGTATTAACAATCTTATTATACAAGTAAAGTATAAAGTAAGGTGTTTACGATTAATTGTTGTAGGTTGATTGAAGTGGAAAAATGAATAACTTTTGAAGAAAAGATTCCTTTATTAAGGTTTAAATAATCTTTGTGGTTAATTAGATGTGGTTGATATTTTTTGTGCTTGCTTCAATAGTTTGGACTTGATATGTTTTATAGCTTAATTATAACAGACCAAAGTAAACTATAAGACATGTAATAAAGTATTTAGTATCATACTTATAGCTTTGCAAACTACAAGTAACTTTAAGAGTGTAGATAGACTTAGGGTGTATTACTTATGATACTTGTATCTTGTTCACTTCATATTGTTCCCTTAGAGTTAATTAAGAATGATATTACTTTTATTGGAGTAGTGATTTATTTATATTATAATGGTATAAAGGGATTTACCTTCTTAAATATAGATGTGGTTAAGGTTTATGGATAAGTAAACAATATTATTTACTACTTATGGATTCACTTATAGTGTTTTGATTTGTTTATAAACTTGTGGTTAAAGTAAAGGAATAGGTTTTATCTCTTTACAAATTATTCTTGGAGAATTTATAATGGATAAGAATTCTTTTATAACATAATTTATACTTATGGTTGAAAGATAATTTAATAAAATTTTATTAAAATGTTTTGAAGCATTTAACTTCATATTATCAATATTTAAGACTAATACTATTTATTAGACTTAATTATTTAATTTTTAGAATTATTTACAAGTTTTATTTACCTTAATATGAATTATTAATTAAGGAGATAAGTGTAATTTCAAGTTATAAAAGTGTTTAACTTTTTATTTAACTAAAAGGTGGAATATTACATTTTAAACATGTAGTTATTATTTTTGTGATCATTTTGATATATTACATTTATTTTTGTGATTTAAAAATAATAAGTTATGATTTTAATAAGGTTTATTACTTTATAAATACTTAATAAATAATAAATATTTAATTAAAAGGAATAATAATGCATGATTATAGTTTTAAACTCTAATTCTTATTTTTCTATGATTTTTGGTATTTTGTTTAGATTTTGAACATTTACCATTATTAAAATATTAATTATCAAAGTATTAAAACTTGATAAAGTATTTATTAAATAATATTTATTTAAATAATTATCATAATAATATTTAATAATAGTTTTAAGTTGTAGATTTTATTTTTCTAAACATTTTCTATATATTATATGTATTTTTCTGATTTATAAAACAAAAGATATTAAATTTACAAGATTTAATCATTTTATTTTATTTTTGGAATATTTGAAATTTGAATTCATATTGTTTTAATTATTTTCTAAACATGCACAGACTTTTCATACCGTAGACCTACCTAGCCCCAGACACTGACCCCTGGGCCCTAGGCCACGTCACATTCCACATGGGCAAAGACTAGTCAATAGGGTGGACTTGAACCAGGATGACGCCAGCAAGACGTCATCGTGACGTCACACGAACTGATCCTCTCAGATTGATTTTGATCCAATGATCTAGGGCGCGCGCGGTGCAATGCAAGGTTGTATTAGATTAAGCACTCGATGGCGAGTCGAACTAAGGTTACACCGCCTCTAAATGGTCATTGGAGCACTTGATCCGACGAGCAACTGCGGCGGCGGCACGACGTTGTGGTGTTCGAAAGACAAATCGAAGAGGTTCTCGAGCGTGTTGAAGAGGGTGGAGGAGGTTTGAGAAGGTGGCAATCGACGATGAACGGCGATGTCTGGCGGCAGTAGACGCTTCGATCCCGTCGATTAGGGCTTTGTCGGCTTGTGTGATTCGTCGAAGATGAACAGGAAGAGCACGGCGATCACGTCGGTGTCCTCCGTTGATACTAGGGTGGTCGGGAACGACGAGGTGGATGATCTCCGGCGAGCTTGGTTTTGGCTCAGAGAGGAAATGGGGAAAGAGGAAGAGATAGGGTTCGTCTCTGCGCAGGAGGGTCTTGTAGACGACGTCTAGGACGATAGCACGGATCTCCTCGCAGCGAGTATCACGGCGACGGCGGACGGCTCAAGCAGCGCCACGCAGCTGCTTCGCCGGCGTGCTGGCTGGCAAGAGGAAGAAGAAAAGAAAAGGAGGGCGAAGGGGTACGTGGGCTGGCTTGGGCCTCCGTGGGCTGCTGCGGAGTGAGCGGAGAAGTTTGGCTGTGACCAGCGGGCACTAAATAGAGAGGAGAGGGAATGGGCCGTGGGCCATATGCCGGTTCCTTTCTTTTTTCTTTCTGTATTGATTTTCTATTTTCTGTTTCATTTTTAGATTTTAATTTTACACAATTGGTTAAAGGTTTATTTATAGAAATTACTTGCTAAGTGGTTACAACAGTAATGTGGTGTATCTAGAATCATATAATGATCTTTTATTATATAATGTTATAATTTTTATTTTATTTTAATAGATACTTTTTCTCTTATTATTTGTGAGAGCCTTTAATATGAATTTAATTGGGTATAAATTCATAAACTTATTATAGAATTTATTACTACTAACTAATGAGTTAAAGTTTAAATTGAAAATGCTTTACCATAAGTTTTTAGAAGATTTAATAGTCACAAGTTTATTTTTTTTATGTGAATAAAGATTAATGGTTAATCACATTGTCTTTATGATTGTGATTTTAATAATATCACCATTTAAAGTAAAATAGTGGAATTGTTTCCTAGGATAACTTATGAGAAACCATTAATAAAGATAGTTTCATAAGCACCTACGAAAATGATGGTTGAGAATGTCCAAGGTGTGCTGAAATGATTAATGTAGGAAATTATTCCTATCAACCATTGTGGAAACAAGATGATAGCTCAACCATAGAAAATGGATATTAGGTTTGGTCTTATATTCAGGGTTTAGTGTTTATCAAAGATTCTTATATTCTATACTTCATAATTCTGGACTTCTGGTCAAGGAATTCCTTTCCTAGATATATTACTTCTCTATATCCATCATCATGTCTTAACATTATGAGCTTTACCTCACAATAATATTCTTATCCACCTTTTATTCTTCTAAACCCATTGATAAATACAATGAGCTTGTCATCAAAGCATTTCATAATCCTTTATATCTATACTTGGCTATATCAACTACTCTATTGCCGATAATCCCCAATTCAATAAGTGGTTACTTCTAATTCCAATCATACTCTTCCTTAATCATCCTTCACTAATATCACTTCAATAGATGTATACATCAAATCCTACTTCACCTCAAGTGCATAGTATTTCCAAAGAGGGAAATACTAGTTCTTTAATCCAATGCTACTCTAACATCATTTTAATCATACTATCTTGTCTCTACTTGACTCCAATATCTAACATTCCAACCTCACATTAATTTAATGTCATAGGTAATGACTAATCTAGGATAATATAGCTATACTATGATTCAATAATGTTTTATCCACCAATGTCACTTATACATGGTATAAGCATTCAATATGGGTGAATAAGGCATGATCATTATAATACTTTGATCTGTAAGATCCCTCCTTTATAAAGGAAAAGGATCCATGTGATTGCAATGCTAGTCCCTGGATCAATGCTAGCATCCACAGTTTAAGATGAAGTACACAGATACAAAGGTCATTATTACAGTCATTCCAGAGACAACATAGTCTTTACAACTCCATGGCCATAGGCCTATTACAAGAGTTTAAATAAGTAAATAGAAAAAGTCTTCATCTTCATGTGCCACAGGCAAACATGTTGAGTGTAGACTCATGACTCCTAATCCTCATCAGAGTAACCTGCAACATCACAAGTTACAGCCACAGTGGGTCAATACATTGGAATAGTATTGACAAGTGATACCTTAGTATAATTTTGGTGGACTAGATACTATATGCAATTTGGCTAAGTGTAGCTTAGGATTGCTTTGCTCAAAATAGGTTTTGCCTATTAGTTGAAAACACTAAGTTTTTCTTTGTCAAAGCTCTTCCCAAGGAACCACCAATAGACATTGGAGTCCTTCACCCTTGTTCACCCACAAGTTTTACTTAGAAATTGGGATGAGGAGATTCTTGATAGCTTCCATGTCTTGATGCTCAAGTTGTCCTTTTCCAGGGACATGGCTAAGTATTTAGATTCTTCCATCTGTAGAGGTTGTGCACTTTCCCCACAAGCCTTGATTTTCATCAAGACAGGACCTTTCAGTAGCCTTCCCTTAGACCAAATGGACGCGTTCCAACCTATCATCCCACTACCACCAACTATCCAAATGGCTAAGTTCTAGCAACCTATGTGATCCAGGCAGAGCCCATATTGCCAAGTGGCTACACTAGAAGCTTCTTAACATTTGGCCTCTAAAATCTCTTTGTTCCTGGGTGGCTTTCCACAAGGAGATACACAAGGTAAACCATAGAAATGGGCCTTGTGTAACCACTCAACATAAACCATTCCTTCCATTCCACCCAGGTGTTTCATTTACTTAGTTGTTTTATTAGGCAAAACACAAGTCCAAAGACTTAGAAATATTTTTATCATACCATGTATATTTCACCACCCTTGGTTGCTACTAGCTAGGCTAAGCATGGCATAGATAAGCATCTTAACTTAGAAATTTCCTAGCAATTCTACAACTACTAGGATTTCCAAACATGGCATATAAGCAAAATATAACATGCAAGACTAGCAAAATATTTCTAATGCTTAGTAGAAATCATAGGGATAAAAATATCATGAAGCACCACTTGCTTTGGCAGTTTGGAGAGTAGCTACACTCCTCACAATCACAATCACTATTGGCACAAAAATATACACATAAAATCATAGCAAAAATCACATACAAAATATATACAAACAAAAATATATGAATGCATGCAATATGATATGTGATGATTTTTAAAACTCAACAAAGCAAGTGTACAGTATTGGTTCACAAACAAGTTCAAAACTTGCCAAACAACATTTATTTAAACACTAAAACATTTCTCAAACAATTCATATACTCAAAATAGCACTATACATGTTTATGTAAATAAAACCATTTTAACAGAAACAAAACATTAAACAAATTTGCATATTTAGAAAGGGCTTGCTCTCCTGATTCCATTGATACAAAATTTGTCAAATTTGAACGTGGGGATCAAAAGTTATAGCTAAAACAAATTCAAACCACTAATAGATTCAAATCCTGTTTTTAAATCTAATCTCTAGCCACGCGTCACGCTCTGATTGGCGCGTACCGGTTCGCGTCGGATCACGCTTCTGAGCCGCTGGATCTAACTTAATCGCGCGGCTCAGATTTAATCGTACCGCTTCGTCTAGGTTCTATCGCATCCGCAGGATCTAGATCTAACGACGCTTAGCACTCGACCATCCAGTGGCGGCGCTGGCGGCGGCTACAGGCGGCGACGCCTCTGTCAGAACTGCTACCGGCATTCTAGGTCGCGCGGAAGAGGGGGAAGAGGCTTACCGAGCTTGCCGTGCGATGCTGATGCTCAAGGTGGCGATGGCTGGTCAAGGGGCGCGCTGTAGTGGCCGAGGGAGCTCGTCGGAGTTGCTGGCGGCGTCATATGCTTGTTGTCGAAGACGTTGCCGAGGCTCTGCGTCGACCTAGCACAAGCCAGATGGTTTAGGAGATGCGCAAGGACCTGGCGATCAATACAGTACCAAAGGGGAGGCAAGGGGCGGTCTCGTTTTACCTGAATCACACGTCGGAGTCGAGCGGCGGCTCAGGTGCTCGCGAGTGTGGACGAAGACGTCGTTCTGGGTCACGAGAAAGCAAACAGAGGGCATCAGTGAACGCGCAAGGACGTTCTGGTTACGATGGTTTGAACTAGAGGCAGGGGCGGTCAGTACTCACCGAGATTCGTCGCTGGAGTGCGTCTGTCTGCGGCGGTGCAAGGGCGATTGCGGGCAGCCTGGTGGCGGAGAGGTGGCGCTAGGTGAGGGGAAATGGCCGCGGTGCATAGGGGGTTATGTAGGCAGAAGGGGAGCGGCGATTAAGCGCGGAATCAATGGCAATTAAGCCCGCAGTGACTGCGGCGAGGTAACGGCGGAGCGAGCGTCGCGGCCGCGCGTGATTGACGATGATGACGACGTGGTCGCAGGGTCCACTTGTCAGCGAATAAAACAGAGAGGAGGTGGGGTCGTGTGGTCAGTGACCTGGTGGGTTCGTCCGCGAGTGAGAGAGAGAGAGAGAGAGAGGGGGGGAACCCGGGTGGGCTTAGTGGGTTGAATCCTTCGTTGGGCTAGATAGGTGGCGCCTGCCCTTTTCTATTTATTTTCTCCTTTTCTTTTTGTGTTTTGATTTTCTGAAATGATTTTCAACTTCAAATCAAATGAGTTTGAATTCAAATCTTCTGTAGGTTTTTATACTGCAAACCTTGCACTCAAATGTGTGACAAACACTACTGTTTATTCAAAACACTTTGACCAAATGAAAAATAAAAATAAAACCAAGCCTTTATGTGATATATACAATAGGCATAATATTGGTTTTATTTACTACTTTTGTTTTGAAAACTTTGCTCAAGCTTTTGAAGGTGCCTAAGTTTGATTTCAAACCTTACTGAACAAAAAAAAGCACTCTTCTCATTGGAAGATAGCATTAAGGCTAGAGCAAACTTACATGAAATAATAAGCATATATGCTTCTATTTTGAAATGATTTGTTTGAAATGAAATTCATATGATCATGGATGCATGGATGATATGCATGAGTTTGAAACATGATTTTAGGGATGTTACAAATCTAACCCCCTTAAGGTGAATCTCGCCCTCGAGATTCGGATTGGCTAGCAAATAGGTGAGGGTGGTATTTCCGAAGATCATCTTCTCTTTCCCATGTTGCTTCCTTTTCGGAATGATGGTTCCACTGAACTTTGCAAAACTTGATAGTCTTAGTCCGTGTGACTCTTTCTGCAGTCTCAAGAATCTTGATAGGTTTCTCCTCATAAGTGATGTCACTCTCCAACTGAACCTCTTCCAAAGGTATAGTATCCTTCAAAGAAGTTTCTTCCATTTTTGGATGACATTTCTTAAGCCGACTCACATGAAACACATTATGAACAGCTGACAAAGACTCTGGCAATTCAATTTCATAAGCAACTTCTCCTTTACGACTCAGAATCTTGAATGGTCCAACATATCTTGGGGCCAACTTCCCTTTGACTCCAAACCCCTTCACTCCACGAAGTGGTGATACTCTAAGATAAACTCTATCACCAACTTCATAGGTGACTTCTCTACGCTTAGGATCTGCGTAGCTTTTCTATCGGGACTTTTCTATCTTCAATCTGTCCTTAACCAACTTGAACTTTTCTTCGGCTTCTTTGATAAGTTCTGGTCTGAACAAACTTCTTTTTCCCACACCATTCCATAACAATGGGGTGGTACATTTTCTCCCGTAGAGAAACTCAAATGGTGCCATCTCAATGCTGTCTTGGTAGCTGTTGTTATAAGAAAATTCTGCGTAAGGCAGACTTTCATCCCAACTGGCTCCATAGTCTAGGGCACATGCCCTCAACATGTCTTCAAGAATCTGATTAGTCCTTTCTGTTTGTCCATCAGTTTGAGGATGAAAAGAAGTGCTGAATTCCAACCTCATTCTCAATGACTCATGTAGCTGTCTCCAAAAATGGGAAGTGAATTGAGTTCCCCTATCAGACACAATACTCTTGGGCACTCCATGTAGACACACAATTCTACTCATATAGATCTTGGCCAACTTAGCACTTGTATAGGTTGTCTTCACGGGTATGAAATGAGACACTTTAGTTAGGCGATCCACTACTACCCAAATAGAATCGTATCCTGACCGGGTCCTTGGTAATCCGGTAATTAAATCCATACCAATCTTGTCCCACTTACATTCAGGAATAGGTAGTGGTTGAAGCAAACCTGCTGGTTTCTGATGTTACGCTTTCACTCTACTACACACATCACACAAAGCAATATGTTCGGCGATGTCCTTCTTGATATTATTCCACCAAAATCTTTCCTTCATGTCCATGTACATTTTGGTGTTACCCGGATGAATGGAATACGGAGAGTTGTGTGCTTCTTGCAAAATCAGTTTCCGAAGCTCCGGATCTTGTGGAACACAGATACGTTTCCCATGCCATAAAGTACCCTGTTCATCTTCATGGAATCCTTTGGCTTTTCCTTTGCCAATCTTTTCATTAATTTCTTCAATTTCCTTATTAATCTTCTGGGCTTCTTTGATCTTGTCCAACAAAGTGGGTTGAACATCCAACGACATGAGATTCCTTCAGGCACAATCTCCAATCTGAGATCTCTAAATTGGGCACACAAATCATCTAGCAATTCTCCTTTAGTAAGGCCATTCACAAAAACCTTACGGCTTAGAGCATCTGCTACAACATTTGCTTTACCGGGGTGGTATTGCAAACTTAAGTCATAGTCCTTGATGAGTTCTAGCCATCTTGTTTGTCTCATGTTAATTTCTTTCTGGGTGAAGATATACTTCAAACTCTTGTGATCTATGAACACTTCACAACGCTTTCCCAAAAGATAATGTCTCCATGTTTTGAGTGCATGGACAACAGAGGCTAACTTTAGATCATGAGTAGGGTAGTTCACTTCATGAGTTTTGAGTTGTCTCGAGGCATAAGCCACAACTTTCCCGTCTTGCATAAGTACTGCACCCAAACCATGATGAGATGCATCACAATATACTTGGAAATCTTTTTCCAAATCTGGAAAACACAAGACTGGTGCTGTCACAAGTCTCTTCTTCAATTCCTGAAAGCTGAGTTCACAACCTTCAGACCAAGCAAATTTCTTGTCTTTCTTTAGCAATTCTGTCATAGGCTTAGCTACCTTGGAGAAATTCTCAATGAACCTTCTGTAGTAACCTGCTAAGCCAAGGAAACTACGAACTTCTTTCACTGACTTGGGAGATTCCCATTCAGTTACAGCTGAAACTTTAGCAGGATCAACTGCTACACCATCTCCAGACACAACGTGTCCAAGAAATCCAACTTCATTTAGCCAAAATTCACACTTGCTGAATTTGGCATAAAGTTTATGCTCTCTAAGATTCTCAAGTATCAAACGCAAATGTCCTTCATGTTCTTCTTTGCTCTTGGAGTAGATCAAAATGTCATCGATGAAAACAACAACAAACTTATCAAGAAATTCCATGAACACCTTGTTCATCATATTCATGGAGTATGCTGGTGCATTGGTCAAACCAAATGGCATCACGGTATACTCATACAATCCATACCTTGTGGTGAAAGCTGTTTTAGGTATGTCTTGTTCTCTTATCTTGAGTTGGAAATAACCTGACCGAAGATCAATCTTTGAGAACACACAAGATCCTTCTAGCTGATCAAACAAGTCATTGATTCTTGGCAAAGGGTATTTGTTCTTGATAGTCACCTCATTGAGTGAACGGTAATCTATGCATAACCTTTGACTTCTATCTTCTCCACAAACAAAACTGGGTCTCCCCAAGATGAAGAACTTGGTTGAATAAATCCTTTCTGCAACTGTTCTCCAAGTTGTTTCTTGAGTTCTTTCAGTTCATCAACTGACATCTTATATGGTCTCTTTGCTATTGGTCCAGATCCTGGTAGCAAATCTATAAGAAACTCCACATCTCTATCTGGTGGCATTCCCGGCAATTCTTCCGGAAACACATCCGGATATTCACTCACAATTGGAACACTGTCTATGCTAACCCCCTTAAGAGAATTTAGCATACTCCTTCTTGCTTCAAAGTTGGTCTTGAATCTGATCCTTTTATTTTCTGGAGCTGTGAGTGAGATAGTATGGTTGGCACAATCTATCACTCCCTTGTGCTTAGTCATCCAGTCCATTTCCCAAAATGACATCCAATCCTTGGGAGTTTAGGATTATCAAGTTAACGGGAAACTTATACTTCCCAAACTCTATGACTAGATCATGACACCCTGAATTCACTATCATTTCTCCGCCAGGAGAACTTACTTTTATAGGACACCCAATAGTTTCTACCGGTAGGCATTTCTTTCAACATATGAATGAATGAGATGCACCAGTATCAAAGAGAACAAATGCTGGAACAGAATTGAGTTTGAACTTACCAGCAACAGCATCAGGCTCCTCATAGATTTCCTCCACATTGATGTGGTTCACTTGTCCCTTCTGAAAAGGGTTGGGCTTGTTGGGTCCTTCAACTTTCTTTTCTGGGCATTCATTTGCATAATTCCCCATCTTCTTGCACTTGAAGCATTCAACCTGACTAATGTCCTTCTTGACAGGTTGGCTTCCACTACCACTTCCACTACCACTATGGTGGCTCTTATATCCACCCTTGTAATTCTTGTACTTGTCATTGTCATGACTATGGTGATGCTTGTTTTCATGATGACGGTTGTGGTTGTGATGCTTGTTGAATTTCCCATGCTTGTGGGATCCTGAGCTTCCACTATCATCGTAATGGGAACGTTTGTGAGACGATCCCGAGCTGTGCTTGTCTGAGTGCTTTCTCTTCCTGCTTTCAACTTGCTTCATTTTGTTCTCCAAAATAGCAGCCTTATCACAAAGAGACTGGTATGTGGGAACATATGCCACAGCTAACTGCAGGTGCAGTTCATCATTCAACCCTTCGAGGAACTTTTATTTCCTCTTAGCATCAGTGTCAACTTCATCCGGTGCATAACGCGCCAGATTGTTGAACTCCTTAATATATTCAGCCACGCTGCGGTGGCGCTGCTTCAGATTATGGAACTCTTTCTTTTTCAGACTCATCACTCCAGATGAAATATGAGCAGTACGAAAGCCATCCTCAAAGATAGCCCATGTCACATCTTCTATGGGAGTGGTGATCTGGAAGTTATCCCACCAAGTGGCGGCTGGTCCTTCCAGCAAATGTGTTGCAAATCTGACTTTTTCTGCATCAGTACAGCCCACAGTTACCAAGTCCTTGTTCATAGAGCGTAGCCAATCATTGGCCACCATGGGATCAGTTGTTCCTGAGAACTTTGCTGGCCTCAACCTCAAGAACCTGGTAAGCATGTCAAAACCCGGTGGGTTGTTGTTGTTGTTGTTGTTATTGTTGTTATTGTTGTTGTTGTTGTTGTTGTTGTTGTTTTGGTTCTGGATGAACGTCATCATCATTTGCATCAGCTGAGTCTGAGCTGTCATCATTTGCTGCATCTTAGGAGTGATGTTGTTGTTTTTGGGGTTGGGATTGGCACGACGGGGAGGCATCTGTGGTTTGTTCAATAGAGATAAGAATGAGATACCCATAGATGCTTTCATGCACAATACATCACATAAACAATCACAAAACATGCATCATAATAATAATAGTTCAACAACAAAAACGACAAGTTTGCAAAAGTAAGCACACCAATAACAAGCCATCCACATGTTGGATGGTCATTGTGACACAATTAAAGTATGATAAATAAATGATAAATGAGTAGTCAACTCTACTCCTCGGCATCAACCTCCTCCTCAACAAAGGTAAGACCTGCATTCTCCATAGCGGTCTTGTATTCCTCGACATTGGCGGTCAAGGTCTCTACTTTGGCTTTGAGATCCCTCTTCTGAGAACGAAGCCTCTCAATCACCGTATGCTGATGCTCGAGCTCGAAGTCCTTGGCCTGCAGTTCTTCAGTCATGTCCCGAATCCTCTTGTTCCTATCCTGGACTCGCTTCTCCTGACTCTTGAACTTTCTGTCCTGGCTCTCGAACTTTGCCTCCATCTCCTTGACTATCTCATCTTGCTCCGCGAAGAGCTTGTCCTTCTCACGAAGCTGCACCTGGAGTTCGTCATTGTTGAGCATGACGTTGGTCCTATCAGTGTCCACGTGCCTAATGAGAACCTCTAAGTCCTAGAGGTATAGACGAATTGGCTCTGCTGTCTCCCTCGAAGTGTCCTCGAAGTCGATGGCCTCTCCATCCTCATCATGTCTACCAAGGACGTGGAAGTGAGTACCTCTAACCTATCGAGAGTGTCTCCCTAGCAGACGTCTAATCAAGTCCTGCATAACTACCTCTAGGCCTCTCTCCTTGTCATCGTGCATGAGCTTGAAGATGATAGCCTCCGTGGTAGGCTCAGTATGGCGTCTGGGCTGATTGACCTTGAAACCCCAAAGGTCCTTCCTTTCAAACTTGGTGAGGGGAAGCACCATGATGGTAGGAAGAGGGAGACTGAGCAAACTAGTAAGCTCAATAATACGAGGGCCAAAGCGAGTTCCCTGGAACTCCTCAACAGTGCTGATGGTAACATTAGGCATCTATTTATAAGATAGAAAAAGTTAGAAACAACACAATTTAAGATAAAACACAAGGCAAAGCATCACATGCATATCAAAACACAAAAGTCATGGCATACATGAATCCATTACAACATCCAAGGTTCAACTTATTTTTTTAGCAACATTTGAAAAATAAGGTGATAGTGGTGGTCCAACTAACGAAGTACGCTTACAATCCTATCTCACTAGATATGTTGGCTAACACAATATTTCTAGAAGCAATCACTCTATCTTGAGCACATGACTCCATCACTAAGTCTATAATGTCTCCTCTTAAGGTTTGGTTGGTAGCCTCCAACTCTTGGGTATGTTTCTTCTCTTCCTTTAGGTCATTCTGGATGTTGAGTATTCTGCACTTGACTCTTTCACCAAGTTCTTTGATAGTCCTCCAAGCTGCATCCCTTGCTGAATCAAAGAATTTAGTGTGCACCACTGAATTGGTGAACATGCAGAATCCTGATTCCTTGTGGTTGTCTTCCTTATTTTTATACAAGTGAAGTTGCACCCACCAGTACTCAACTCCTTCATCCATCACAGGAAAACCTTTGTACACAGCTGCACCATGTATTTCCATTGCAACCATGAGGTCCTTGAGAGCCTTGGGAAACTCTGTCTCACAATCCAATGTCATTGTCATGAGTGCTCCCTTCCTTACGGCTTCGTTGATGGAGTTCATCTACAAATAGAGATGAGAAAGAAGATTAGAAAAGTTTACGAGAAGAATAGACAAGTGTAGAAGTTGTTGAAAAATTTCCTTAGTGGTTTCCAATCCTAGGGTCATAATCCTATAGGCAACACAGTGCTCTGATACCATCTGTAAGATCCCTCCTTTATAAGGAAAAGGATCCCTGTGATTTCAATGCTAGTCCCTGGATCAATGCTAGCATCCACAGTTTAAGATGAAGTACAAAGATACAAAGGTCATTATTACAGTCATTCCAGAGACAACATAGTCTTTACAACTCCATGGCCATAGGCCTATTACAAGAGTTTAAATAAGTAAATAGATAAAAGTATTCATCTTCATGTGCCACAGGCAAACATGTTGAGTGTAGACTCATGACTCCTAATCCTCATCAGAGTAACCTGCAACATCACAAGTTACAGCCACAGTGGGTCAATACATTGGAATAGTATTGGCAAGTGATACCTTAGTATAATTTTAGTGGACTAGATACTATATGCAATTTGGCTAAGTGTAGCTTAGGATTGCTTTGCTCAAAATAGGTTTTGCCTATTAGTTGAAAACACTAAGTTTTTCTTTGTCAAAGCTCTTCCCAAGGAACCACCAATAGACATTGGAGTCCTTCACCCTTGTTCACCCACAAGTTTTACTTAGAAATTGGGATGAGGAGATTCTTGATAGCTTCCATGTATTGATGCTCAAGTTGTCCTTTTCCAGGGACATGGCTAAGTACTTAGATTCTTCCATCTGCAGAGGTTGTGCACTTTCCCCACAAGCCTTGATTTTCACCAAGACAGGACCTTTTATAAGCCTTCCCTTAGACCAAATGGACGCGTTCCAACCTATCATCCCACTACGACCAACTGTCCAAATGGCTAAGTTCTAGCAACCTATGTGATCCAGGCAGAGCCCATATTGCCAAGTGGCAGCACTAGAAGCTTCTTAACATTTGGCCTCTAAAATCTCTTTGTTCCTGGGTGGCTTTCCACAAGTGAGATACACAAGGTAAACCATAGAAATGGGCCTTGTGTAGCCACTCAACATAAACCATTCCTTCCATTCCACCCAGGTGTTTCATTTACTTAGTTGTTTTATTAGGCAAAACACAAGTCCAAAGACTTAGAAATATTTTTACATAGCATGTATATTTCACCACCCTTGGTTGCTACTATCTAGGATAAGCATGGCATAGATAAGCATCTTAACTTAGAAATTTCCTAGCAATTCTACAACTACTAGGATTTCCCAACATGGAATATAAGCAAAATATAACATGCAAGACTAGCAAAATATTTCTAATGCTTAGTAGAAAACATAGGGATAAAAATATCATGAAGCACCACTTACCTTGGTAGTTTGGAGAGTAGCTACACTCCTCACAATCACAATCACTATTGGCACCAAAATCTACACATAAAATCATAGCAACAATCACATACAAAATATATATAAACAAAAATATATGAATGCATGCACTATGATATGTGATGATTTTCAAAACTCAACAAAGCAAGTGTACAGTACTGGTTCACAAACAAGTTCAAAACTTGCCAAACAGCATTTATTTAAACACTAAAACATTTCTCAAACAATTCATATACTCAAAATAGCCCTACACATGTTTCTGTAAATAAAACCATTTTAACAGAAACAAAACATTAAACACATTGCATATTTAGAAAGGGCTTGCTCTCCTGATTCCATTGATATAAAATTTGTCAAATTTGAACGTGGGGATCAAAAGTTATTGCTAAAACAAATTCAAACCACTAATAGATTCAAATCCTGTTTTTAAATCTAATCTCTAGCCATGCGTCACGCTCTGATTGGCGCGCACCGGTTCGCGTCGGATCACGCTTCTGAGCCGCTGGATCTAACTTAATCGCGCGGCTCAGATTGAATCGTACCGCTTCGTCTAGGTTCTATCGCATCCGCAGGATCTAGATCTAACGGCGCTCAGCACTCGACCATCCAGTGGTGGTAGTGACAGGCGGCGACACCTCTGTCAGAACTGCTACCAGTGTTCTAGGTCATGCGGAAGAGCGGGAAGAGGCTTACCAAGCTTGCCGTGCGATGCTGATGCTCATGGTGGCGATGCCTGGTCAAGGGGCGCGCTGTAGTGGCCGAGGGAGCTCGTCGGAGTTGCTGGCGGCGTCAGATGCTTGCTGTCGAAGACGTTGCTGAGGCTCTGCGTCGACCTAGCACAAGCCAGATGGTTTAGGAGATGCGCAAGGACCTGGCGATAGGAACGCTGCTCAGGAGACGATAGGTACACAAGTGAATGACCCAGAGAGGCGAGCACATGAAGATGCAGCTTCCAGTCAACCTGGTACTTGGCAGCAGGAAATTTCCAGGAAGAAGACAGGACGCCACGGGTGATGTGGGTCCGGATAGCCACGGCGGCCTGCTGGACGGACGATGACGTGGTAGGGTAGAGCAGCGACTGCCGGCCAGAGAAGTAGAGGGGGCGCCAGGGAGTCGTTAGTCCGAGGCAGGGCTCCTGTCGTCGGCGCAGGAGGAGGGCGAGGCGGCCGACGCTAGCACGCGAAGGGCAAGGCGGGGGTGGACGGCGGCGAACAGGGGCGACAAACAGAGGCAGGGTGGCCGGCAGTGGAGGTCAAAGAAGGGGCGCCGTCAGGGCGAGCACAGGCGAGGAGGCGGCCATCCGAGAGGGTGGGCTCATAGGGGCGGCCGCGCGCCTGGGAGATGGTCCTGACAACAGCGGCGGATCTAGGATGGGAGGTGGAGACGATAGGGGAACAGGGCGATGGGGATTAGCGAGAGGTAGGGGACGGGGTTTGGGTGGTTGTCGTTAGGTGGGGCCGGGCCCATCGGTGGTGGGAAGGGAGCGAGCGTGGGTGGTTTTCTGGGTGGGTGGTGTATGGCGAGTGTGGCATGTCTGTGTGCTGCGCGCTGGGGTATGCGTGACAGAGAGGTGGGGCTGGGATCGGGGAGAGGGGGAGCGGGGGTGCTAGGCCACGTGTGTGCGCACGAGGGATGAAAAAAATGGGTGGCGGCGGCTGTAGTGGGGATATGGGGATTAGGGTTTATATGATAGAAAAGCTAGGGTTTGGTCTAGAAGGTTTGGGCCGATCGGGGTGATAGGTGGCCTGGCTTTCGGGTCGGGCTGCCTCCCCCGATCAAACAATTTTATTAAAAAAATTGTTTATTTTAGTTTTAATAAAATATTTTGTAATTAGTTATAGATAAACAAAATATCCAGAAGCGTCTAGGGAATTGATTTGAAATAAAGACGGGGTATTTAGGAAAACAAAAATAGACTTTGTAAAATAGTTTGAAGCAAAATAATATGCATGATGATGTGATGATGATGCACAAAGTAGTAATTAGCAAGCGATTTTCTAGTAATGGATTTCCCGGGGTGGTACAGCAGCAAGTAAACAAGTAACAGTAGAAGATGTATCAATGGTAAAGATTGGACCGGGGTCCATAGTTCACTAGAGGTGCTCTCCTTAGATAAACAATATGGCATGAAGGGTAAACAAATTACAGGAGGGCAATTGACAGGAACTGAGCAAGGCATAACAATGCAATTACTAGTCAGAAAGATCCTATGAGATTCGATTGGGCAATACAACAAGATACATAGACCGCCATCCAATAGCATCTATGACTAGAAGTCCACCTTCAGTTTATCATCCGAACCCCCTCCAGTATTAAGTTGCAAGCAACAGACAACTGCTTTAAGCAAAGTGTGTAAGGTAAACAGTCCACATGTTCCATGAACAAGAGACCGTTGTTTTCTCCCTAGTGGCAACAACACATATACAATCGAAGAGATTTCTGTCACTTCCCTTGAAAACTAGAGGCATGAACCCACTATCGAGCATAAATACCCCCTCTTGGAGTCACTAGCAACTACTTGGCCAAGATAGGTACTAACAATGGAGAACATGCAAGATCACAAACAACATAGACATGATAGAATCATAAAGAAAAAACCATTAACCAAACCAACATAATAATCTCAATATCCATCGGATCCCCGCAAACACAACATGCATGATTACAAATAAATTAGATCTTGATCATGAACGGAGCTCACAAGATCTATACATGAAAGAACAAAGGAGGAGATACAACCATATAGCTACTACATGGACCCATAGTCCAAGGTGTAACTACTCAAGCATCATATCGGAGAGAAGGCCTCCGGGATGATCTCCCCTCTGGCAAGGTGCTGGGAAGAACTTCAGATCCCCCCGATCTAGGTACGCTGGTGGCGGCGGCTACAGACGGTTTCCTGGAGATTTGATCGGGTGCTTAGGGTTTCTGCATCGGGGGCTTTTTATAGGCAAAGGGGGGCGAGGCGGCGGCAAGAGGCACCAAACCCTAGCCAGGCGCGGGGTGGGGCCCACCCGCGCCTGGGGTGGGTCTGGCCACCCTGGCCGGCCCCTCTTGCTCTCCTCTGGATTTCTTGTTCCCCACGGAAAGTAATTGACTTTGACGTTTGTCCCATCCAATTCCGAGAATATTTCTTTACTAACTTTTCTGAAACCAAAAACAATAGAAAATAGGCATCTGGCACTGTTGCAACTTGTTAGTAGGTTAGTACCAGAAAACATGTAAAAAGTACCTCAAAGTGTGTACAAGTAAAGCAAAGTAGATACTAAACAAGCATGGAGAATCAAAAATTATAGATACGTTTCCAACGTATCAGTCATCAGGAATCTTCTTACCTATTTATCTAGTGGTGTAAAGTGATATCATGATCTTTGGCAAAGATTTTGATATATCTGGATGAATAAAGAGTTTTCTTCGTTTCCTCAACCATGTTTTAAGAGTGACTATGGTTTTGGTAATCTATAAAACACCTTTCTGTCTAAGCCTCCTCTAGAATGAAACAGTTTGGTTTTGTTGATCCATATCTCTGCAACCTGATATCTCTATTTAAGTCGTTTGGTAGAGGTTCATCTCCCGAAGTCTATGGTCATTTTCTTTCTGTTGAAGCATTCCTTCTCAGAAGCTTAAACACTTCTGAGGCTCCATGGTCTCAACCCTAATGAAGACCATCTATCTAACAACTTGAAACCTTCTCCTCTTGTTTCCTCCGTTACATTGATGTGTTTCATGTTTGTCATCTCAGAGTTGTTTCTGAACACTCCATCCATGAGTTAACCATGAGATAATCAGTATGTTGTCTAGTGTGTTCCCTCTTATCCTTAGTGTAACCCTGATCCTTTCTCTTAGTCTCTTTTCCTACCTTTGGAATCTCGGGTCGAGATTCTCGTAAGGGGGATAGAGCTGTAACACCATAGTTTTAGCTAATACTAATTAGGGTTTTGATCGTGCATTCATGAGCATCATACTTTAAATTGTGCATTAAAGAAAATAAATCAAAACCCTAAAACCCTAATCCTCCTCTCTCTTTGAAATGTATTCAAAAAGGTTTTGTATTTTTAAAAGTGCCAAAATTATGGAGCCAAAATGGACTAAGAGGGCCCCACAATATTTTACTAGTTTTATAAAACCTTTTGGTATTTTTGAAAAATTTAAGCCAGTTTTGAAATGAAAATACAAAGAGGAAATACAAAACAGAAATGGAAAAACAATTTTAAGGAAAAAAAGCAAACCCTAGCTACCTGGACCGAGCCCAACTATTTCCTCTCCTCTGCCAATCGCGCAGAGCGCGCAGCCGCAGCCCAGTCCGGCCTAGATGCAGCCCGCCCGGCCTGGTACCCCTTCGCCCTTTCCTCTGTCGTCTTCCCGCGAGTGGCAAGCACCTGCATGTCCGCCCGCCGGCCATCGATCTCCGCCGCGCTAAGATCCTCGCCCCGCCACCCTGGAGCTGGGGATAAGAACGCTGTGATTCCCTCTATCGCCTCATCCTCTTTTCCCTCTCCCTCTCGCTCTCTATAACTCGCATGCGCCAACACTGGAACCCTAGCTGTGGCCGCCGTCTTGCGTCGCCGTCTCCGGTCTCCCCTTGCACATCTGAGACCTCCACAAGCTTCGCCTCGTCCCCCTCTCCCTCTCTAGTGAAGCTCGTTTGCTGGGATGTCTCCTATCGCTGGAATCGAGGCTGTCTTCCCCGACACCGACGAGCGCCGACGTCGCCATTGCCGTTGCTTTGTTACACCCCGTGCATCGCCGTCACTTCAGTCTTCTTCACGGTGAGCTCCTGGTCCTCGTGGATCCTTCCCTGTCACATCCCAAAATTTTCCAAATTTTGAAATGTGAAAAATAAATAAACAAACTAAATAATTGTTGAAATTTAGGGTGAAAAGAAACTTTTTGTTTCTAAATGGAAACTTAAAAACCCATCTTGAAAAAACTTTGAATAAAATGGAAATCCAACAAATATCAATCAAGTGAAATGCATTCATCAATGAAAGAATCTTGAAATTCAAACACTTGGAAAAGTAAACCAAAACCCTAAAACCCTAATGGAAGAAAATCATTTCCAAGATCTCTCTAAGACTATGGATTGATCCATATAAAAATTTGGCAACAAGCATTTATAAATGATCAAGAATGACAAATAGAAATATTATAAAACCATAGAAATTGATTCTATTCAATTTGGAACCATAGATAAAAACTTATGAATTTAATAAGATGAAAGGAAATAATTTCCAAAGCTAATAAAGCTCCTATCTAAATTCATACCAAATTGTGAGCAAAATAATACTAAAGAGATTTAAAAGGATAAGCCAATATCAAATAAAATTATACAAATTGGAATCACCAATATTGGATCTATAAATAAAAAGATATGGATTTTATAAGAGAAAGGAAGAAATAAATAAATAAATAAGGAATATTTAAAATCCAAATTAAATCTTGACAAAATCCATAATCAAACAAAGATAATCCAAATCCAGATAAAATAAAGGGATGAAGAATAAACAAATAAAAGTATATGGGATTAAACCCTATTCTAATTAAATTTAATCCCTAATGAAAATGATTAATTAAATCTTGGGAAAATAATAATTGAAATTACCCAAGTGGAATAAAAGTTATTTAATTAACTTAAATGGAATAAAAGAGTTATTTGAATAAAATTTAAATGAGATTAAAACCATATTTGAATTTACCTGAATAAAGACAAATGCTCAATTTAAATGATTAATAAATCATATTAAAAATATTTCCAATAATTCAAAGTGAGGTATTTAAACATCCTATTGAATAAATAAAACCTACTGAAAAAGGTTTAGAGAAAATTAGAATTCAAATAAACAGTTTAAAAATATAATTAAATCTTGTTTGAATAAAAACAATTGTTTATTTAAATAAATAACAAACCATGTGTAAATGAAATGATTATTCTAAAAATGGATTTAAAATATATGTTTAAAATAGTATAGAAACTTGCTGAAAAGTTTGAAAAGATTTGAAATGAAAAAGGGTTTGAAATCATTTGAATAAAATGAAAACAGAAAATCTAAATAGAAAAAAAAAGGATTCAGAATTAACAAAAAAGGGAAAGAAACAAACTAACCCATCAGGCCCCGTCCAGCCCATTTTCTAGCCCACCTTCCTTCCCTGCATGAAACGTTTTTCACTCTAACTCCAACCCGCGCAGACGCTGACGCCTGGACCCCACCTGAATCATCCCCCTCTTGCTGACGTCGCTGCCCCACCTGCCAGTCATCTTCCCTAACCCTGCGACCATTTCTTCCTCCCCTCCTCACCAGTTTTTGGCTTGATTTTCGCAGGCGTAATTCTCCTTAACGCCAAGGCTGTTACTCACCATGATCACGCCCTATTAATTGCCTCCCTCCCCTCCCCATTTCCTCCCAGACGCCAACCACCCTCTGCCTCCAGGCCGCCCTGATTTTGCTTGAAGACCAACACTGCTCCGACGAAGCTTTTTCTCCAATTTCGGCCAGACACTGTCGCGCCTTGCCCCCTCGACCACACGAGCCCATTCACCATCGACTCTGCACCTGCCAGTGTATCCCACTCACTCGCATGCGCTCCAGACACTCGGCAATGACATCGACAGTACATCGCCGCCGTCTGTTTTGACTCCGACGACTTTTTCCCGTAAGCCTCATCCTCCCCTCTCTCTCTCTCTGATTGTTGCTAATGAGTTCGCCATTTCCCTACGCATCTAACACCACCTCTTACTCTCTGGCATGCACCGTAGCCTCGCCTCCGTCGTCGACAAAGCATGGCCGAGCCAGTGAGCAAGTCCGGCGAGCAATCCGCGGTAACCTCGTGCTCCCCTCGGCCAAAGGAGACTACGACGAGCATCAGCAACGCCCCACGAACTCGGTGAGCCACTCCACATCCTCTCTCGCTTACTGTATCGCCGGCGACGCCCCTGTCAGAGTGCTCCGCCGCCGCCGCAGCGCCACCAGTTTGTAGTCAATGCGATGATGACCGTCAGATCCCGATCCAGCGGATAGGATAGATTGACTAACCGAAGGGGTATGATTGATTATATGTCGCACGATCAGTTTTAAATCCAACGCTCCACGTAGCGCGATCCTCACGAATCGGTATCAGCGAATCAGAACATTACGCGTGGCCTGTAGTTTGTTTTAAAAACAGAAATATGTCTATTAGATGTTTGAATTTGTAAATTGCATAACTTTAAATCTACACGTCCAAATTGTGCAAATTTTATATCAATGGAATCAGCAAAACAAATACTTTCCAGCCATGTACTTTGTTTAGCAATTTGCTTCTATAAACTTAGCTGTTTTTGCAGAAACTTGTGTAGGCATAATTTGAACATAAAATTTATTCTAGAAATATTTTCATGGTAAAATCTTTGGTCAATTGTTTGTTTTGAACCTACTGACCATAGAAACAAAATTATGGATTTTAAAGTGTATTTTGTGAAGCTAAAGAATAAATATTTGAATAAAAGAATTTCTAGTTAAATAAAAATATTGTTTATGTTTTAAAAATGCTTTTTGAGTAAAACCTTTGGAAAATGATTTGATTTAAACCCTCTGACCCTAAACACCAAGTTTTGGGATTTAAAAATATATTTTGTAAACCCTAGTAAAAATTATTACTTTGGTCAAAGGCATTTCTAACAAATAAAATATTGCTTTGGTATAAAAATGGTTTATAGGTAAAACCTTTTGCAAATGGTTTTAATATTAAACACTTGACCTTAAAAAACTAACACTTGTGTTTATAAATATATTTGTCAAACACTAGAAAATATTACTTTGATTTGAACCATTTCTAGCAAAACAAAAAAATAACTTAAAGAACAAAAGGTGTTTTAAAATGTTTATAACCTATTAGAACCACTTTTCCAAATAAAACAATCTTTGGCATGCTTGCATGCATTCCTTTGTTTTATTATTATTCTATGTGATGAATTGCTTGAATGGTAGATTGAATTTGTGACTTGATTGAATTGTAGTGAAATTTGAAGAGTGTGACTATTGCAAGATCAAGGAGTGAACTTATATTATCTACCAAAAAGGAAAGTGGTGCTTCATACTTTTGTACTATTATTTTCACTATGCATTAGTGATGTTTTGAGTAGGACTTGCATGGAATTTTTGCTAAGTATAAACTATGACATGGGAAATCCTAGTAGATGAAACCTTAGTAGAATTTTCCTCAGTTAAGATTCCTACTACTATCATGCTTAGCTTAGCTAGTATGAAACAAGGGTGGATTATATTCATGCTATGGAATATTTCTAAGTCAAGGACTTGTGTTTTGTTTAATAAAACAACTATCTGAATGAATCACCTGGGTGGAATGGTATTGCTTCGATGGATTTTTGTTGAGTGGTTACACAAGGCCAGGGGACTGGTGAACCTTGTGTATATCACTTGTGGAATGCCACCCAGGAACAAACAGATTTGAGACGTCAAATGTTGAGAAGCTTCAAGTGCAGCCACTTGGCATTATGGGCTCTGCCTGGATCATATAGGTTGTAATAACTTAGCCAAATGGACAGTTGGTGGTAGGGGATGATAGGTTGAAACGCGTCCATTCCGGTCTAAGGGAAGGCTTCTGAAAGATCTTGTCTTGATGCATGTCGAGTCTTGTAGGAAAAGTGCACCACCTCTCGAGAGAGTAAAATCTAAGTACTTAGCCGTGTCCCCGGCAATGGACAATTTGAGTATCAAGACATGGAAGCTATCAAGAATCTCCTCATCCCAATTTCTAATTTAAAAACATGTGGTTGAACAAGGGTTAAAGGATCACCAATGTATATTGGTTGATGCCTTGGGTGATTTTTGACAAACAAAAACTTAGTGTTTTAAAATGATAAGGAAAATCTATTTTGAGCAAAGCAAGCCTAAGCTCCACTTAGCCAAATGCATATAGATGATAGATACCACTACTATACCATAGTATCACTTGCCAATACAAATCAAATGTATTGACCCTTGTGGCTGTAACTTATTTTGTTGCTAGTTTGTTTGATGTTAGTGAAGTGTGTTGATTAGGATTACAAGTCTACGACCAACATGATTGCCTGTGGCACTTTGAAGATGAAGGACTCCATGATATATAGTTATTTCTGCTTCATTGTAATGAGATAGCCAAATGAGCTATGTAAGATGTAATGAATTATTTTATTCCTGGTTATAAAGTTGTATTATGACCTTTGCTTCTTGATATTACATATTAACTGTGGATGCTAGCTATTGATCCAGGGACTAGCATTGTAAACACAGGGGTCTCTACCTTATTAAAGGTTGGGACCTCTACTTTTCCCCTCCTCTCTCTCGCTTTGCTTCACCCTCGCGTCGTTCTCCGCCGTCTGCTGTTGTGCATGCTCGTCGCCGGTGTGGTTTTCGACCCCCACAGAGCCTCGCGCTGCCCTAGTCTGGTATCCCGTGCAAAGGCGATTCCCGTATGCGTAATACCGCGTCCGCGCGCGCGCCATAGCACCTCCGCTGGGTGCTCACCGGCGTCGGCCATCGTCCATCGTGCGGTCAGCGCAGTCAAACCTGAGGTGGGTTCCATCCTGCCCACGTCGAGGTTGAGGTGGCCAAGGCCCCACCTATCAGCCATAGTGGCTAGGGTTAGCCCCACTGTCAAAATAATTTAACGCCCCACTGACGTCAGCTTGGCGCAGTAAATCCATTTTAAAATGGTTTAACAATTTCTGAAATTGATATAATCTTATAAATTCAATAACTAATTATTTATAAGTCAGAAAAATATGAATAATATATCGAAATGTTCAAAAAATGAGAACTAGCTATTAGAGCTATAACCATGCATTGATAATCAACTTTAATGACAAGTTTAATTAGAAGAACTGACAAACCCCTCTCATATACATCCGGAGTTTCCCCGAGTTAGGGTTTTCACCCCACGAAAGCCCGATTAAACTGTCGATCATGTTTTAGGGTTTCAATTCAATACAATTTAACTCATCATATCATCATACTTGCTTGAGCATTGCATCGATGCCATGTGTTGATTATTTTCCCTTTCTCTCCGGTGTTTGGTTCTTCCCGGTAGAATATGATATCGAGATCGAGATCAAAGACCGAGGTCAACACCGTAGAAGATCGAAGGTTGACGAACAATACTTGACCAACGGTAACCAAGTCAAGTACAAGGCCTCCGAAGATCTGTTTATCTGTTATCAACTGGCAGAGGTAGGCATAGCCCCACCATGATATAATCCTATGATTTCGAAAGCATTTCTATTCTTGCCATGATGCATACGATTTTACCAAGGTCTTTTATCGATAGATAGAGTATCCTATCTGTTGCATACTCCCTTTAAGCTTATATTACCTGATCCACTGCTAGGTTTGGCTTGTGTGCACTGCTAAAGCTTATATCTGTTTCCTGCTTAGCCATGCATAGATTTTAGTGCTGGTTCATCCAGATGATGTATCAGATGCAGAGAATTTAGTATGATAGGAGAACGTGATGAGATGAGATCAGAGGTGATATGATATTAAACATGCTAAGGCTTGTATGGGAGGCCACGGTGGGATGTGGTTTTTGTAGTCCCATGCTCGCCACCATTAGGACCCGAGTTCTTTCCTTTGGAATCGAGATGAGCGTACAACCACACGGGGCCTGGACAACCTCACGAGCAAATAACTTGCCTAGTAGATTCCATGAGTCACATAGTTCGGGCGTTCCATTCAACATATGCATAGAAAACCTTTTGAAAGATTTGTCGGGTAAAGGTGCATTCATAACAGGTAGGGAAGCGTGGACGTGGTTGATTGGGGTAGATAGCGCCCCTGGTAAACCAACCTCGCCTCACATCTTTAAGGACCGGCTTCGGGATTTGACCCGTTATGCGGAAATATCCTTATTGCGTGACTCACGGTCTCGGCGAAAGCAAGGTAAAGGTCATGTCTACCACCCTCTACTGGCCTTCCAAGGAAGAGGCTAATCATGTGGCATTAAGAGAAGGTTAGTACGTGTGGGTAAAGTTGTACACCCCTGCAGGGTAATAATCTTTTCGAAAATCCGTGTTCACGGTTATGAATGCTTGGTGACCAGATTCTAAGATCATAGAGAACTTTAACCTAATCGTAAAACTTGGAAGATCAACGTGTGCTTAAGGATGCTTCCTCATGGGTACGAGGGGGTGATCCTAGTTGGTAGATGAAGATGACTTGGTGGATACCCAATGATGATGATCAATATTTTGGATACGTCGCTCTCTTATCCTCTTTTTAAAATACTCTGATTATACAAGCTTCTTCTCCCTCTGGTCTTACAAAACAAATATGGCTTTATGCAAAACAACTCCACCAGCCGTAAGTCTTGCAGAGTACACCGTGTACTCACCCTTGCCTTGTCGATACTTTTGGCAGAGTAAGTGTTCCCCTGAAGATGAGTTCTGTATGACATCGACACCGATGAGTAGCTTGGGGTTTCCGGCCGGTAGCCTGGAATCTGGGCTGGGACGTCATTGTTATGCTTCAGGCCTCTTAGGCCATTTGTTAAGTTTGATATACTTAATAGCATAATTTGCCTTTCGTTGTTTGATGTTTGTGGTCAGTGACCTCTGCTTATATTAATTTGGTTCTTCGCTCAGTTATGAGCTTGCTGTAATAAATTTTGTGTCGTAGGGTCACTGCCGTGTTACCGATTCTTCACTGGATATCCTCAAGCTCAAGGTTAAGCTTATGTCAAACGTAGGTCTGGGATTTGTTTAGCCCTGATCCCGGGGGTGTCACAGGTCTTGGTATCAGAGCAGTACCGAATGTAGGAAAACCTTGCTATTGGTCGATGTTGAGTCTAGTGCTTGTGAAAACTATTTCAAAGATGAAAAGTATTTGTGAAAACTCTAGTATGCTTCTTTTTCTTCTTATCCAGTTTCCCTCTAACTCTGGGTCATATTATATGATGTTGAGTTTGGAAAAGTTATGATATCTCTTCTAGTCTTTCAAAGCTTAGGTGCCTTTTGGGCATGTCGTTTCTAAGCCAATTGACCTAGTGTTAAATTCTCCAGAGTTGCGTGTGTTGTGAATTCTTTGTTTCCCTTTCTCCTATTCATCTGAGAGGTTCCTTTCCATCATGTTCTCTCTATCTTTTGGACCCAAAATATTATATTGTTTGATCCATGGTGTTTTGTTCTGTTCTAGGCTTCAAGGATTCCTTTCGCCTCGTGTGCCTCCTTTTTGTTTGTTGGGTACTTCATAAGTCATTCCTTCTCTTGGAAGCTACCTTGTGATTATTACCTTGCAGTGTATGTCATGTCAATCAAGTACTAGTTACTCTTTTCTTTGGGTTTTAACCCTTGGACTTGGACCTAAGATTCCTGATTGTGCTGGATTCTGGTGTTCTGAATCTTGTACATGAAGCTGATCTTTAACCCAAGATCCAATCCTTTGACACCTATCGTTAATGTTCACACATAACCTCGGGATGGCTGGTAATACTATTCGATCCTTCAAGCTTGTGGTCTTTGTCGCGATTGAAATGTGACAATGAAGGACTTCCCCTACCACTAGCTATGGCAGATGTTCTTTGATGGAACCAAATAGATCATGACAAGAGTAATCCTCGAGAGTCTCGCATCTATACTCGTGACTCTGCCACACCTTACCCCTTATCTGCATTGGTTTTCGGAAGATTGTTGACTTATGCATCCACATCTCGGGATTTTATGCATAGTATGTTCCTTTCCCTTTGGTGTTTTCTAAACTTTGTCTACCAGTTGGTAGCCAAGTAGTAATGTGCATATGTGTCTTCCGATGCAAGATAATCTTGTGGTCCGTCATGATAAACCATCTCGGGATGTTAGGAGAAATAAACTCCAATACCTCGTCATATCCAGGACTAGGTCAAAGTGTTGTAATCCGTAGATCAAGAGACATCGACTGTCTCCCATCTATTCCATCTTAAAGTATCACACCCTTTTATACTAAGAGGTCGTGCTGAGTTTCCTGACCCCTTAATAAAATGATGCTCTTACACATAATTACCCACCCTTACTCGAGCTTTTGCGCTCGTGAATAATGCGTGTGCATAATAATGTGGTCATCTGAGATTCTTAGCAATTATTATTGTTTTGAACTCTAAGTACATTTGTGTCATTCTTAGCGTGATTGGTTAACCTTATCACTAAGCAAAGGATGATTGTGCTACCAAGTCCGCCATTCTAGTATACTCTTCGGTCAAAGAGTTAGGATTGTGCCAAAACTCTGAGACTGTGTCTTCTTGCATTACCAAGCAAGTTTCCTTTTGAACACGTGACATATCGGTGATTCATGATATTTTGGATGTCTTTCTAGAAGTATCGCCTTGTTGCCACATGATCGTGTTGTCAATTTCTTGAGAAATCAAGTTCTCTGAACTGATCTCTTCTCCAAGGATCCGTACTGGATATCCCTGAACTAGTTGGTTGAGCTTCAACAATAACTTGGAGAGTTGTAAGACAAAAGTTCTACTCGACTATGTTCGTTTGTAAAGGGATGTCTAGTTTTGTTTGCGTTGAAGAAAGATAGTATTTCCTTTGTGGATATATTATTTCTCCCACCTTTGATTTGGGTTATCGTCAAATCAAACTCAGTTCCAAGAACTATATTGATAATGTTTCTTCTTGTGATGTTTCACTAGAGTACATCTTCATGTCTTTGGTCTGACCAATAGTTGCCTTGTTCATATGACATATGAGTCCATCTTCTTGGAGTGTCTCAATAAGTTTTTTGTTGAGCCATCGATGACATCCTTATCTCCTCCATGCTATATTAGATTCATATGGAACATTTGGCGTTAATGTTGGAAACTTTCGAGAACCATCTTTGAGTTATCTTATAGTATGAGTTCTGAATGTTAGAAGTAACCTTATCTGGTTCACGTGCAGTTGTTGAAAGATGTAGCCGTGAATTCGAGAAGAGTTATCCCTTTCCTTAAGGACACATGTGTGTTTTATTGCTAGTACTTTACATGTATGCAGTTGTCTTTCTACAAGGTGCTAATACATTGGTCCAGCAATCTAGCTCATATTTTGGAGCTTTACATTAAAGTCCATATCTTGAGAATCTAGTAACTTTACCTTTGTGGTAAATATTGCGAACTTTCTATTCGGACACGCTGAGCCTGAAGTATCATCTCACCTAACCAAAGATGAATCTCAAGAAGCAATGATGGTTGGTGTTCCTCAAGATTTTGACATAAGGTTCTTTGTAAACCCGGCAAGATTTATGCAATGGTTGACTGATACGTCCAAAACGTATCTACTTTCTCGAACACTTTGCTATTGTTTCTTCTCTAAACTTGTGTGATTTGGATACAACTAACACATACTGACGCTGTTTTCAACAGAATTACCTTGGTGTCTTGTTTTTGTGCAGAAAATGAACTATCTAGAAAAATCCCGGAAAATATGCCAAAAATTATATTTCACCAGAAGATCCACGGAGCCACACTACAAGAGAACCACCCGTATAGCAACGCACAAATGTGTATCTAAATTCTCATATAGGCGTTGCAAGCGACTATACCAACGAATAAAAATGCGTTGCGTTTTTTGGCGTTGCAGGGGCACAATGCAACGCATATCCCTGCGTTGGTAACCAATGGGATAACTGTTACAAAATAGCTACGCATTTCAAACAACAGTTGTATGCGTTGGTAGAGAGAACCTATACGTATTGGAAATTCTATTTCAAAATAATACTATTTTCAAGACTTGGTGGTTGGACCGCTCTTAAATATGATATATAGCTTTTTTCACAGTAAGAGAACATAGTTCGGACATGATGTACCACATCACACAAGTTCTTGAATATAAATGCATTGTATGCCAAAGAATTCAATATTTATTAGTTGAAGCACCATCTCATACATAAAAATTATTCGCAGAGTAGACATTTTACAATCTTGTAGCAAATCAGATCTACGTAGATCTATATATATATTTAAGAGAGATAATTACAATCTTGCATCAGAACATGATAATCTACCAAGTCCTACACATATATTCTAATATTTTTCTAACATGTTTAGAGCTGATATCCGAACATAACATGTCTTGCTGGTGTATGGGATCTACAAATGGAAAACATATTTTCAGTATCGAAGTGGCAAAAGACATTGTAGGGTATGGTGAACTAATCAATAGAATGGTCAATCACAGTGTCACAAAGATGAGCAATAAACCTGACATGCATTAGAGAAGTTCATACAAAGTGGTAGATTAGGGAAACTGAAGTTTGCAGGGGCAGAACTTTATTAAAGCCTAAATTATTTGAAGACACAAATACAAGTTGATTTAACAAAACAAAGAAACTAAGCATGTACTCCTGCTGCTTGAATATCTTATCGGTTGCCATAGAGCGATTCATATTATGAGCGAGACATATATCATGTGAAGGAAAAAAACATGAATCTAAATCTGATCACTAGTGTGATGGTCATAGCTTATAGTAAGGTGTAATCGTACAAGTAACACGAGGGAGGAATTAATAACAGGACATACTTTTTTATAAATAATACCAGCCGGTAATGAGAAAGAACTACCCCTCCTATCTAAATTAATGGAATCAAATTTGTCTAGATTCGGATATATCTAGTTATGTTTTAGTGCTATAGATATATAGATACATCCGAATTTAGACAAAATATGTGTCCATTAATTTGAATGGGAGGAATAAATACAATTTCTAGTTAGAGTCAAATATGTTGTGTTATACGGCAGATGCTTATGTGACACCCACATTAGATTAAAGTATCAGCAGCTAAGCAGAACATTTCCGTACATAAATAGCTATATTGGAGTACATGAATACGTAATTTTTTTCCCGTGAGCACTCTAAAAATATCCCCAAAATAAAATTTGAAATAGCAACATGAAAAGCTTCCCCTTAAATAATGAAAGCTTAACTTCAGTAAGATATTATCGATTTCCTTGGTTGCAAATACAACGTTAGCACTGGCCTTTAGAACTTTCTCAGTTTGGTATTTTCTTATGCCAGATTCTCTGCCAGGAAAAGGTAGTATTAGGTACACTATTAGAGACCATATAAAACATGGGATCAAAGGCAAGAAGATCTAGCACAACAAATGTGAAACTTAACAGATATTAGTAATATTCTAGAGATGACAGAAAGAAGAAATACTAAATGAACAGAAAAAATACACGTACCTCTGACAGATCTTCTCTGTCTCTCTTGGATCAGATACTAATAAAGACAAGCAGTTGTAGTAGGGGTCTGATTAGTACGCATTCCTAGAGCTTTACAACCTGAATTCAACTTTGTACCCATTCAGCAGGTAATTATCCTTAGCACTGTTACCATCAGCTGTAAAATATGAATTAAGACTCTGCAGAAACAACAAACTCAATATTGCAAGCGAACAACACATGAGAAACAGCAGTATGGGATGTGATATAAATCGACAAAAGGGAGGAATTAATACCTGCAACACGTCATGCTGCTTGAGGATTCTTCGTGTGGCATATCGCAACTGCCGCATGCTCTGCTGCCTCGGCATTTAGGTCACCTGACTTGTCAAGGATGAACAAAATTTCTAAAAAAACCGTGAACACGGGTTCAGCCAAGGAAAATGACAGAGGAATCTAACAGGGAGGAAGAGAAATTATGCCTACATCCTAAACCTCTACCGTGCAGTTTTCTCCACAGCACCCACCCGTTCTCCGACTGGCCGCTGCGGCCCTTCAACAAAACTCTGCATCATACAGCAGCCCAGATCCGTATTGGCAGCACGAGAGTTTCCCGGGATTCAGGATCTATAGGTTGGAGGCGAATTGCATCTCCGGCCACCATTGGTTGCTGGAGAATGCCCTGCTAGCCAATGGCAGAGAGACTCCTTGGGGAAGCGCCGGAGTGGAGGGGGCGGCTAGGTTTTGAGGAAGCGATGAATGGGACTGCAAGTGCATGCGTGAGTTCTTGGATGATCGTGGCAAAAGTGGGTTAGGCAGGTAATCGTGCTTTGTGGGCTGGGCTTATTTTTCCTTATGAGCAATATGTACACATTGGAAAACGGATTAGGCTCCAACGGATGTACGTGTATCTCGGATAAAATTTTGCAACGAATACTTACAGCTTTGCCGAGTATATATTGCTATAAATAGGGTTTTCTTGTAGTGCCATAAGAAGAGACAGAGGGGAGGCATGGGGGGCCAGACCAACCCCAGGCGCGGGCCCCCCTGACCCCGTGCCTGGAGGAGGTGCAGCCTCCCCAGGCACCTCCTCGGCCTCTCTCTACGCCTATAAGTTGCCTTTCGACCTAAAACCCAGGAAGGGGGGGCGTGTCGATAGTTTTCCAGAAAGAGTTCCGCTCCACCGCCGCTACCAGAAACCAAGATTCGGATCCAGAAACTCCGTTCTGGCACCCTGCTGGGACGGGGGATTTAGAGAGGATCATCGCCATCGTCATCACCAATGCATCTCCATCAGCCACCGATGTTTCCCTCATCCATCAGTGAGTAATCCCCCGTTGTAGTCTTGGGGATGGTAGGGATTGGATATGTTCTATCATGTAATCGAATAAGATCTGTTAGGGCATATTCCCTAGTATCTCTATTAGTGCTATTTGACTTTGTTGCAACTTGTTGAGCTTAATGCTTTTCACTAGGACCCGAGTGCCATGATCTCAGATCTGAACTTATTATTGAATCATTATGATAGTATTGTTTTTGATCTTATCTCCAAGTTGTGTACACATATCATTGCCCGGATCCAAAGGCCCCAAAGTGACAATAATTGGGACAACTGGAGGGGATGGCTGTTGTGTGAGGATCACATGTGTTCATGGAGTGTTAATGCTTTGCTCCGGTGCTCTATTAAAAGGAGCACCTTAATTTCCATTAGTTCCCTGGAGGCCCCGCTGCCACGGGCTGGCTGGACAGAAGATGTTGTGCAAGTTCTCATTGCGAGCACATATGACTATATTTGGAGCACATGCCTAGGATTGTTTAGTACATGGATGCTTGTTATTATTTATTTGCAATGCCCTAGGTCTTGAAGTTACATGTTTAGACTCATCCATTTAACTCTCGTCCATCCATCCCTATGCCTACCGCACTCGAATCCTACTGTTACCGTTACTATTACTATTGCTACTGTTTCACTGTTGATGTTGCTTTGCTGTTACTACTACAAACTATTTCTACTGATAAAATCCTATGAGCAAGAACTATTTCCAGGTGCAGGTGAAATGACAACTCAGTTGTTAAGTCTTGCAAGTATTCTTTGGCTCCCTTGTGTCAAATCAATAAATTGGGTAATACTACCCGCGAAGACTGTTGCGATCCTCTATACTTGTGGGTCATCAAGACTATTTTCTGGCGCCGTTTCCGGGGAGCATAGCTTTATTTGTAAGTTCACATGGATCTATTATTGTTCACTGCTACTCCTTTCATCATGGGGAAGTCTCGTGATGGAAAGTTCCATATTTTACCATCCACTACAAGAAGAGGTATAGTCCTAAACACCGCTGCTGCTCTTGATTCACCGTCTGTTATAAGTAAGCTTGTCACGCCACCACCACATACTCATGCTACACACACTGCTACTACTGCTGAGTCTGAAACTGATTTTGATGCTCATGATGTTACTTCTACTATGCTTGATGCAAGTGGTTCATTAGGTCCTTTTCTAGATGCTACTGTGTCTAGTCTAGGAAATACCGAAACTCCTAGTGAAGACACGGTTACATCTGTTAGCTCACCTGAGTCTAGTGAGAGTTATGATATTAATGATAGTTACATTGAGTTTACTGATGATTTTGTTGAAGAGTTGACGAGGTTTAATCTCGTCAATGCCCATTGTTATGGACTTGGGTTTTGGAGAAGATGGGGATGCTGGAGATCGTGGCACGGTTAACAGACAAGCAACCAGGGGACACGAGATTTACCCAGGTTCAGGCCCCCGGAGGGAAAACCCTACTCCTGCTTGTCTGCTCTTGATTACGGCGGAACCGAAGGTTACAGGGTGCGCAGATTCGATCTGGCGTGGATGCGTGTGCGAAAGTATGAGTCGAGAGATCTAGGACGTGCCCTCCTGGCCTTTATATAGACTTAGGCAGGTCCCGGGCATAGTCCTAGTCAGTTACAAGTTCTAGGGTTTTACCCCTTTGAATTTCCTATCTCCGCTAGTCTTGTTCTCCAAGGATCCGAAGGCGTCATGGGCCTTGGCCACCCGAAAATCTTCATGGGCTAGTATATATCTGCTGTGGGCCTTCCTTGGGCTAGACTAGGTATGCTAAAGCCACGTACCCGTAGGGTATAACCATGTCAGTAGCCCCCGAGTGTTCAGTCGAATCGTAGATTCGACTGAGGACTCTTCCATCCTTCGGGTGCAGTTATATATTAATAGTATATGTGTGTAGGGATCTTTGATGCGTGTGCCTGACTCACCCGACGGATCAGGTTCAGTTAACTGTCTTAGGACGAAACGACACGATCTTCTTCAGGTTCGGGTCCCTCAACCCGGACCTGGAACATATGCTGGCGTAATTCGACTCAGGCCGCAGAGGACTTACAGGAGTGGAATTCTAGTGGTTTTAATTGGTGTACCCAACGCGTCCGTCGGGATTTTCATCGTACCTGCTGGTACGGATTCATACTAGCAGAGCGCAGTCAGGTGCGTTGTCAGGCCATCAGATGATATCCGCAGGTCTTATCTTTGCATCGCAGACGCAGCATCCGAACATTTATCACCTCGGAGGTGCTTCGGGTGGCCAAGGAGATTGTCACTCACTTAGCGTTTTGTTGGGGCAGAGTTGCCAAAAAGTTTTTGCGTGCGGATCCGGAAGATCGCAGTCGAAGGTTTCATAGGGTGCGCGACCAGCGCTCCCTATGGGAGTAGCCCCCAAGTGTCTGTTCGAGTCGTAGACTCGAACGGAGACTTTAGTTCAAGCGTTGTTTCAGTCGTTAAGTCCAAAGGACTCGAAAAATTTCGGATGCTTAAATCCATCCTCCCTATGGGAGTAGCCCCCGAGTCCGTAGTGGAGTCGTAGACTCGACGTAGGACTCAGAGTAGTAATTTGTCCTCATTTGTCTGTCGGGTGCGCGGCCAGCGCTCCTGATAGGAGTAGCCCCCGAGTATTTAGTCGAATCGAAGATTCGAGTGAGTACTCTTAGCTGTGCAGCCGAAGTGGTGCTAGTATAGGTTTTGATGACGTCAGCTTACGATTGATGACCTCAAGCGTCTGCTACGCCAGAGATGACTTGACTGGACGAACATGGGTCCCACTTGCTGACTTTGAATTGATCGGTCACGCGGGGCGTGGAGATAATTACGGCGTCTCCTCGATTTCCGCGCGTAGTGGACGGCGTGGTAACGACGGTTTGTTGTGGTGTTGACACGTGTACGGCCAGATCTACCGTTGGCGTTAGGTCTTCTCGATGGACGGCCAGCGTGCGTCGTCTTCGCCGTTATAATCCTTGGTGAAATCGTGGTCTGTTTTTCACCGCACCAGTTCATCTGTTCACTGCCTTCTTGTTCTTGAGCGATTCTTGCTGTGCGCTGAGCTTTCCTTCCACATTTCCTTCATTCTTTCTGCGTTGTCATCGCCACCACCGCCGTAGCGCCATGGGGAAAACAAAGAAGTCCTCATCTGCGGTTGGGACTAGCGCCGCCGCAGGCAAGAAGGGCACCGCCGCTGCTCGTGTCACCGATGGCGGCTGGCGGCGATCAGAGACGCGGGAGAGCGATCTCCGCAAGCTGCGCGAGTGGGGCTTGATCCCGGAGGACAGGGAGGCCGTTAAACTCCCTGGCAATGAGGTAATCCCCCGTCCCCCATCTGGGTACTGGGTTATGTTTGTCGCCTTCGTTTTGCGTGGGTTTTCGTATCCAGTCCATGACTTCCTTCGTGGACTGCTTTTCTTCTATGGGGTTCAGCTGCATCATCTGTCTCCCAATTCTCTTCTCCACATTGCTTGTTTTATCACCTTTTGCCAGTGCTGGCTTGGCATTGAGCCGCACTTTGGCCTCTTCCGGAAGCTCTATTCCGTGAAGAGGCAATCTGGTTTGGATGGTGTGTATCCCATTGGGGGTTTCATCATCTCCCTCAGTCCCAATCTGCAATTCTTTTCCTTTTCCATGTCCGAATCTGTCCAGTACTGGCGGAGGCGATGGTTTTATATCCGTGACTCCGTAGTGCCCGGGCAAGATTTTGGTCTTGTTCCCTTTGACCCCTCCCAATTGATTGAGAAGAAAAGATCCTGGAAAAACCAAATCTTAGACGGTGAGGTGGCAGAGATAGAGGCCTTGTACCGTCGAGTGGAAGATCTCCAACTGATTCCTGAGAAGGAGGTGAACGGTGTGGACATCATCCGGACGTTTCTTGAGCATCGGGTGCAGCCTCTCCAAGCGAGGGCGCACCCGATGTTTCTTTATTCTGGGCGCCGTGATCCGACGAGGGTTTCGAGTGATAAAATCTCCGAGGTGGAACTTGACAAGGCTCTTCGTGTGCTGTTGAAGTTCAAGGCCGACGAAGAAATCCCGGGGAAGTCGCTGACTCCTCCCTTTTCTTCGATGTTGGTCGTACCGAAGGTGTAGATTTGCGCACGTAGTGCTCCCCCTTTTTTTTGTCGGCTGTGTATTTTTTCCTTTGTTTGCTAACAAAGTTCCTTTTCATCTTGCAGAGCTTCAAGGTGACGGGCATGGTACCACCGTCGCCCGAAAGGTATCCGAATGCCCCGGATAATGAAGTGGTGGATTTCGTGTCCGAGCTACCGTCAGCGCGATCTCCAGCGGAGGATGCCGACGAGTCGAGTGAGGACCATTCGCGCAAGCGATCACGGAGCTCCAGCGAGTCTTCGGATGCCTCGACTCCTCCGACTCCCAGAAATCCTCTGGGCCTTGAGCGTCATGATGATGTTCATGGGGGTTCTTCCTCTCCCCTTCCTGCCATTCCTGTGCGGGCTGTTGCACCGCATCCGCCAGCAAAGCGGAAGAAGGAAGAAAAGAAGGAGGAGGAGAAGGAAGAGAAGAAAGAGGAGAAGAGGGCCCGAAGGGCTTCTCCTATCTTCGACCTGAGCGCGTTGGGCTCGTAAGTTTTCTTGTTGCCATTGTTGTCCTTTGTTCCCTCGTTATTTTTGCACCTGTGTTGATTGGTTCGTATGCAGGCAATCCTCCGACGGCTCTAGTGATGGTGCGCGGGAGATGATGGGGGAGTCGAACATTGCGTCGCCTCCTCCTCAAACGGTGGCGACTTCGGGTGACGCCGCTCTAGTTCCTCCTGTGCGGGAGGGGCTGGTGGTTGCGCCTCAGAATTTCGCAGGCGGGCCGTCGGGGTCGCCATCGGAGCATGTAAGTTTTTCTGCTTCATGTCACGGGGGGAGCCCCCAAGTGTCTTCGTGCGCTGATGTTGTTTTTGCTTCTTTGTGTTGGGCGTAGCCCCCAAGTCCTGTTCTTACTGCTATTGCCTTTTTCTGCAGCCTTTTGTCCAAGAGGCCAAGCGGCTGGTGGAGGAGCGCCTGACGCTGGAGGCGAAGCTGCGGCAGCTTCAAGGTATCCGTCTGCCTTTTAGTGCCTCTCTTGTTTATCCTAGTCCTGTTCTTTGACACTTGCCTGTCTTAAATGTAGAGGAGCATAACGACTCTCTCCGTGAGGTCGCCGCTCTTAAAAAGAGCCTTTGCCAATCGGAGCAGAAGGCCGAAGCCGCCGCTGGTGCGAAAGAGCGCGTTGAGCTGGAGCTGACGAAGGCAGCCGAAGCGAAGGAGCGTCTGCAGCAGGAGGCCGCAGATCGTGAGGAGCAGCTGGCCACCGTTGCGGCTGCTCGTGAAAGAGGGGTGGCGGATAAGCTCATGGCTGCTGCCAAGGCTATTTCGGGTGAGTACAAGCTTTTGTACTTGTTTCTTTTTCTACGGATCTTCTTCTATGCTGCCTTTCTTCATGTTTTTCTTCGTTTTTGTCTCAGATGCCGCAGGCATCGAGTTCGACCGCGGTGCTCTGGAGCACGGGAGTGCTCTAGATGATGCCACTGTGGCGGTCGAAGACCGCTGCAGCACCGTCGTCAACTCCCTTGCCAAGGCGAAGGAGGTCCTCGGTCGCTTCTACCAGGAGCTCTTCCCGAAGGGCGCATCCCTGGATGATGTGGACGCTCTGGCAGATGCTCTGTCAGCCGAAGCGCCTGCGGCATACAAGCGCAAGCAGAAGGGCATCGGCGCGTCCGTCGGGCTGGCGATGGCCTTGGCGGCTGGAGCGGAGCTGGACCTGCCCCAGATCACTTCTCGGATCCCGACGACTGCGGATGGATCCGAGGTAACCTTCGCCGCCTACTCCGCTCGCTGCAGACGATATGGGCCCAAGCTCATTGACTTGTTGTCTGAGTACGCACTATGGCAGCAGGGCGAGGCCAAAGCTAGGCAGTCTGGTTCTGAGGCGACTCAGTGTCCTGCACCTTAGGCATAGTAGACGTAGGGTAGTTTGTAGTCTTCTTTTGTTGTAAATATCTTTTGTAGTACTATCCTTGTGCCACGTAGTGGCCTTATATATTTTAATGAATTCCTCCGAGTTGTGCTCTATCCTTGGCTGAATGTCTGTGTGCCTTCTCTTTTCTGCTGCTATAGGTTCCTTCGGGTGCTGACCCAGTTGACACTTCATCCGAAAGGCCCTTGCGACCATCACTGGATGATTCCTCGCAGCTCGCTTTTCTTCGAGATCGCGTGCGCAGCTTGGAGAGGGATTTGCTCGGGTTACGCGGTCGCGCCGACGTTTGGAAATCCAAGGCAGATCGTGGTGCAGCCAGAGAGGAGTATTTGATGGCGGAGCTGGGTCGGCTGTCCGAGCAGCTGCAAGGTAAGTTGGTCCTTCTTTCGGGCTGTAGCGCAGTTCTTCGGGTGAGCCTGCTGGCCTTATTCTTGTTTTGTGCGGTTGTCGCAGGTGCCAATCTTGCTCCGAGGGAAGAAAAGGAGCGTATCGCTGTTCGAGTCAATTGCTTGACTCAACAGGACATGGAGGCCAGCGGCTTCTTCTGGATGGATCGCGATCGCGCCATGGTTCTGGCGACGGTGCAGGATCGTGTCTATCAGGTTTCGCGGGTGCACCGCCAGGTGCAGACATCACTTTCCTCGGTGCTGCACGTCATGTTTCCTTTGGATGCCGTGCCGACGACCCTCGCAGGTCTTCTGTCGAGGTTTTGGAGTGCCAGCAATGTCAAGGAGCTGGTGCGGCAGCAGCTCGTCGCAGGGGTGAAGGCTGCCTTGTCTCTTGTGAGGGTGCACCGTCCTGACGTAGATTTGGCTGTTGTGGCAACTGGGCCACCTCTTCGACCAGATGGTGGCGAGTGGAACATGCGTCCGCATTACGCGGCTGTAAGGCAGTATGCCGAACAGATTGTAGATTTGTTTGAGCAGCATGCTCAGGTTATTCTTCAGAATAGGTAGGACCTGAAAATAAACAGATAGATGTAAAATTTGTATATTGCGGCTGGGCGTTTTTGTGCCCTTTGTTGTAAAGGTTTGCTTGTTTGTGAGCACGCAGTGCTTTGATTGAGTACGTGCCCTTTTCGTTTGCCTGACGTGGTCAGCTACTCAGGTGTACACGTTTGGTCCTCAGTCGATGAAATCGTGAGGTTGGGGGAGCCCCCGAGTGCGTATGTAGCATGTAGTAAAGTTGCAGAAAAATAGTCAACCGAAGGTTGGGGGCGAGACACTTAGCTTTCTTTATATCGTAATGGAGGAGGTACATGGTTCGGCTGAGTAGCCTTGGCTGAAAGCCTTATTGAAAGTAAAAGGGGGTAGGTTGCTACGGGTAGAATCGTCGCAGGTGCGAGATGTTCCATGGGTTGGAGTATGCGACTCCAGACTCCACGTGTTTGAGGCGATAGGCGCCACCTGGGATGACTTCGGTGATGACATAGGGTCCCTCCCATGGTGACTCGAATTTATTCGGTCGCTTTTGCTTGAGTCGCAGGACGAGGTCTCCTTCGACGAAGGACCTTGGGCGTAGCCGGCGGCTGTGGTAGTTGCGGAGACTCTGCTGGTACACCGCTGATCTAGCTGCTTCTATATCCCGTGCTTCGTCGAGTGTGTCGACGGCGTCATCGAGTGCAGCCGTGGATTCGGCTTCGCTATAAGCGACGACTCGTGGAGCCTGGTGGCGTACTTCGGCTGGTAGCACGGCCTCAGCTCCGTGCACCATGAAGAACGGTGTGTAGCCGGTGGAGCTGTTTGGCGTGGTCCGTAAGCTCCACAGGACAGACGGTAGCTCTTTTGTCCAGTTTCCAGCTTTGTGCTCGAGTGAGCTCATGAGGCGCTTCTTGATGCCGGCGCCGATTAGGCCGTTGGCCTTTTCCACTTGCCCGTTTGTTTGTGGGTGTGCCACTGAGGCATACGTGATATTGATCCCGAGGCCTTCGCAGAAGTCCTGGAATTCTTCGGAGATGAAGTTCGATCCGTTGTCGGTGATGATGCCGTGCGGTACGCCGAACCTGTAGACAATGGATTCGAAGAATTTGACGGCGGTTTTGCCCTTCTGGTTGGTGACTGGCATGGCCTCGATCCACTTGGTGAATTTGTCGACTACGACCAGGAGGAAGACGTGTCCCCCTTTCGAGGATTTTGGCAGTTTGCCGATCATGTCGAGGCCCCATTGGGCAAAGGGCCAGGCTATGGGTATGGGTCGAAGTTCGGACCCAGGTGCGTGCGGTTTGTCGGCGAACCGTTGGCACCCGTTGCATCTTCGGACGATGTCCTTCACGTTGCTCATGGCCGTTGGCCAATAGAATCCTGCTCGTAGAGCCTTGGCGACAAGGGAGCGGCTGCCTGCGTGGTGGCCGCAGATGCCCTCATGGATATCTTGGAGTATGGCCTTGCCGTCGTTGATGGTGACGCACCGTTGTAGTACACCCGTAATGCTGCGTTTGTACACGGTGAAGTCTTTTGACTGACGAGATATGCGCCGGGCATCTGTCGGGCTGTCAGGCAGTTCTCCGTTTATCAGGAACTGGAGGTATGGACGTGTCCAAGTTTCTTTGACTGCCATGACCTGCATCAGGTTGACCATGGCAACTTCGGTATCCAATTTTTCGGGTCCTTCATGACCTTCGGGTAGCATAGCCCCCGAAGTTCTGCTTCTTCGGGTGATCCCTTGGGGAATTTCCGCTTGATGGATGGTATGCAGATCTATTCGAGGAACACACCTGGTGGTACCTTTGCACAAGTGGAGCCGATGTTGGCGAGTCTATCGGCCTCCTCGTTGCTCTCTCTTCCAACGTGCCGAAGTTCGCAGCCGTCAAATTCTCCTTCGAGTGTGTTGTATAGCGCGCGGTACGCGATCATGTTTTCGGCGTGTGCGTCACACTCATTCATCGTCTGCTGTACGACAAGGTTGGAGTCACCGTAGATGACCAGACGCGTTGCGCCGCATATTTTTGCCATCTTCATGCCATGGATGAGGGCTTCGTATTCGGCCTTGTTGTTGGAGGCTCTGAATTTCATCCGAAGAACGTACTTCATCTTGTCACCTTACGGGGAGGTCAGAATGACTCCTCCCCCTGCTCCGGCTTCACGCTTGGAGCCGTCGAAATGCATTGTCCAGGACTGCGACATGTCTGGGGTGTCAGGCAGCTGCAGCTCCATCCAGTGCACCAGGAAGTCCGGAAGGACTTGAGATTTGATTGCGTGTCGCTTCTCGTAGACGATGTCCAAGGGTGATAGTTCGATGCCCCACAGGGCCACGCGTCCTGTGGCCTCTGGGTTATTCAGGATGCTGTTCAGGGGTGCCTCGTTGACGACCATCACCTGATGCTCCTGGAAGTAGTGGCTCAGTCGTCAAGCCGTCATGAACACGCCGTAGGCTAGCTTCTGGTAGTGCGGGTACCACTGTTTTGTTGGAGTGAGTACCTCACTGAGGTAGTAAATTGGGCGCCGGACCCCCACTACTAGGAAAACAGCTATAGGTAATTAGCACATCCGTGGCTCACATGGTTGAAGTGCCCCACGGCTAAAACAGGCGTGGCTCACCTGTGGGCAGTGCCCTACTAGTAACTAGAACAACCGTGGCGCACATGACTATAGTGCGCCACAGATGTGTGTGGGCCAGGGCCCTGTTGGCCGCACGCCAAACATCTGTAGCGCACTATAGTCATGTGCGCCACGGTTGTTAGTGTCATCTGTGGCGCACATGGGGGGTGCGCTACGCCTAAGCGCACGCCCCTCTCTGATGTGAACCATCCGCAAGCATCTGTGGCGCACATGGCATAGTGCGCCACAGAAGTTTGTACTCTCTGTGGCGCACTATGGCATGTGCGCCACAGATGTAGTGGCATGCACCAACTCCACCCCCCCCCCCCCCCCCCCCCCGTGGATCGCCTTTTTAGGGTTTGCAAAAAATAAACGAAAATGATAAACACTTCAAAAAATTAAATCCTTTCATATTTAGGTAGGTAATGTGGTATAGCTTCTAGTAAAATTAACAGAAATGAGTTTCGACTTTATTTGCAAAAAAAAGTAATGCCACGGTAAAAAGGCCGTATCTTTTGCATACGATAACGAAAAAAATCGTATAATATACCAAAATGACCAGAGCGATTTTTTAGATTTTCAAAATTCGAAAAGAGTAAAAAGTTACGGTCAAAAAACCGTTTTTTCCTGCAGAAAAAAAAAATACAGGGCGACTTATCCGTAGCGCACCTACACCTAGTGCGCCACGGATAAGCTTGGGCGGGATTCAAATTTGAATCCCCACCCCGCCCTCCTCCTCCCTTTCCCCTTTTCCCTCTTCCTCTCCCTTTCCCTTTCCACTTTTCCCTTCCCCTTTTCCCTCTTCCTCTCCCTTTCCCTTCTCCTTCTTCCTTCTTCCTTCTTCCTTCTTCCTTCTTCCTTCTTCCTTCTCCCTTCTCCTCCTTCCCCTTCTCCTCTTCTTGCAGTGATGGCACGACGTCGACCTCCTTCTCCTCCTCCTCGCAGTGACAACGGGCGACGGCGGTGCAACGGCGGCCTCCTTCTCCTCCTCCTCGCAACGGCGGTGCAACGGCGGCCTCCTTCTCCTCCTCTTCCTCCTCTGCCTCCTGTTCTTCTCCTCCTCTTCCTCCTCTGCCTCCTCTTCTTCTTCTCCTCCTCTTCCTCCTCTTCTCATCCTCCTCCTCTTCTTCTCCTCCTCTGCCTCATCTTCTTCTTCTCCTCCTCTTCCTCCCATTCTCCTCTTCCTCCTCCTTGCAGTTCCGACGACGACACCGACGCGCGACCGCACTGACGGTGACGGCGACCTGCACCGACGCGCGGCCGCACTGACGACGAGATCCAGATCTGCTGCTTTTTTTTTGAATTTTGAAATTTACATCCGTGGCGCACAGCACCTAGTGCGCCACGGTTATCGTTTCATACGCGTGGCGCACCTGCCCAAACTTCTGTGGCGCACTGGCATGTGCGCCACGCCTATCTCTAAACTTCTGTGGCGCACTAGGCAGTGCGCCACAGAAGTTTAAACTTCTGTAGCGCAAGGCACGTGGCGCACTGCTAGTGCGCCACAGATGATGTTTCATGGTGCGCCACTAAAGGCCATTTTCCTAGTAGTGCCCGTGGGTCTTGCCTTCTTCGGTTCGTTCGACCACGAGTACGGTGCTGACCACCTGGTGTGTGGCTACTATGTACAGCAGCAGGGGCTCGCGCTCCTTTGGCGTGACCAAAACGGGCGAGGTGGAGAGGAGCCGCTTGAGGCTTTCGAATGCGTCGTTGTCTTCTGGTGCCCATTCCAACTTGTCTGCCTTGCGCAGCAGCTGGTAGAATGGTAGGGCCTTCTCGCCCATGCGGCTGATGAACCTGCTTAGTGCCGCTACTCTCCCTACGAGCTGCTGAACGCCCTTGAGGTTTTTCGGCTTCTCAATTGTCATGATGGCTTTGATTTTCTTCGGGTTCGCCTCGATCCCTTGTTGAGAGATGAAGTACCCGAGCAGCTGACCCGAGGGGACGCCGAAGGCGCACTTTTCTGGATTGAGCTTGATCCTGTAGTGATCAAGGTTGTCGAACGTCTCGCGGAGATCGTCGATAAGTGTCCTTGCCTCCTTGGTTTTTATTACTATGTCGTCAACATAAACTTGGACGTTGCGACCAATCTGGTCCTGGAGGCAGGCCTGCATGCATCGCTGGTACATGGCACCCGCGTTATTTAGCCCGAAGGGCATTGTGTTGCAGCAGTATACTCCGAACGGTGTGATGAACGCCGTTTTCTCTTGATCTTCGACCTTGAGTCGAATCTGGTTATAGCCTGAGTAGGCGTCGAGGAAGGAGAGTTTCTCACAACCTGCAGTCGAATCGATGATCTGGTCGATCCGGGGAAGAGGGAAGTGGTCCTTTGGGCAGTGTTTGTTTAGTGACGTGAAGTCTACGCACATCCGCAGGATGTCCGTGTCCTTCTTTGGGACCATCACCGTGTTTGCCAGCCACTCGCTTTCCTTTATTTCCCGGATGAAGTCTGCTGCGAGTAATCTGTTGATTTCCTTGCCGATAGCTTCGGCTCGTGGCTCCGATAGTCTTCGGATGGACTGCTTGACCGGCTTGGTGTCTGGAAAGACATTGAGTGCATGCTCGGCGAATTCCCTGGGAACTCCTGGCATGTCCGCAGGACACCAGGCAAAGATTTCCCAGCGCTCACGGAGGAATTCGACGAGCGCGCCTTCCTATGCGGTGCTGAGGTCATTGGCGATGAGGGCCGTCTTGGAGGCATCCGTCGGATGGACCTGCACTTTCTTGGTGTTGACGGTGGAGTCGAAGGACATGTCGGGTGCGTTCTGCCTTGTGACTGGGGGTAGCCCATTGTCCGTCACCTCGCGGAGCCTTACAAGCTCGTCTTGCATGCCGAAAGACTGGGAGATTTTGTTGAAATCCCTGTCGCATTGGTCCGATCGGGTGAAGCTCCCGTGGACTATGATGACGCCCCTTGGTCCTGGCATCTTGAGTAGTAGGTATGCGTAGTGTGGGACGGCCAGGAATCTTGCGAATGCTACACGCCCCAGGATGGCGTGGTATTGCGACGGCCAGTCCACCACTTCGAATTCTAGGCGCTCCTGCCGAAAGTTGTCCGGCTTCCCGAAGATGACGTCGAGCCCTATTTTGCCCAGGGGGAATATGCCCTTCCCTGGGACAATGCCGTGGAACGTTGTGTCTGATTGTTCCAGGATGCATTGCGGGATTCGCATAGCCGCTAGAGTGCTTGCGAACATTAGGTTGATGCCGCTGCCGCCGTCCATGAAGACGCGACTCATCTCGAAGCCTCCGATCTGCGCCTCCAGCACCAGGGCAGCATGACCTGGGCGAGGGATCCGGAAAGGGTGATCCGCGCGAGTGAATGTGATGCAGGACTCCGATCCGCTGAGCTACTCAGGGATTGCAGGCGGAGTTGCCACGGCCAAGTTGATTTGTCGGGTGATTTTCTTCTGCACCCTGTTTGTGGGGCGTCCCTTCTGGATCATATTTAGTGCTCCTTTTGGTGGGGGGTATGCGACCCCGGCGTTGTTTTGCGCTGGTGCGACTGGTTGATTTGGGCCTCCAATAGGCGGCGGTGGAGGAGCTCCGTGTGCTATTTCACCTGGCGCAGGTGCGTTTCCGAACGCAGGAATTGGAGCTTGTTGCCTCATCTGCACCATGCCTTCGCTGAGTTTCTGGAACTCGCGGCAGTCCTTGAGCATGTGGATGGCTTTCTTTTTGCCATCCTGTTTGTCGATGTAGAAGTGGATGGTGCATGGACCCGAAAGTTTGTCGAATGCTGAGGGTCCGTTGTCGCGGTCGCGGCGTTGCCACGACTGCGTTGGTCGTCCGTTGTCGCGGAAGTTTCCACTGCGGTATCCTCTGCTATTGCGGCTGTTGCCGTTACGGCGGTCGGCGTAGCCGGCCGCGACCATGTCGGGTCCGTCGCGGTCCTCGTAGACGCGCGATCTCCCCTTGCTGCGGCGTTCACGTCTTTGGCCGTAGTCGTCCTCTTCATCTGATTGCGGTCGCTGGATGCAATCTTCGCCGTCTGCCCAACTGTTGGCGATTTCCATGAGGTGGTCGAGTGTCTTGGACTTTACACGCCCAAGTTCCTCCTTGAAGTCTTGGCGCTTGACGCCGTCCCTGAAGGCGTCGATGGCCCTCTCTTCGGAGATGTGTGCTGCGGAGTTCTTGGTTGTAGACCAGCGTAGTATGTACGAGCGAATAGATTCACCCGTTCTCTGAGTGCAGGCTCGCAACTCTTCAATTGAGGCGGGCCTCTTGCTGGTGCCTTTGAAATTTCGGATGAAGCTGTAGGCGAGCTCCTCCCAGCTTCGGATGGATCCTGATGATAGGCTGCTAAGCCAGACCCGCGCCGCGCCTGTCAGCTGCAGCTGAAGGCATTGCATGTCGGTTTCTTTGTTGCCTCCGTGAAGCTTGACGGATGATAGATGGTCACTGAACCAGGACTTTGGATCTTGCGTGCCGTTGAACTTCGGAGTATCCGAAGGAAGCTTGAAGTTGCGCGGCATCTGTGTTCGCCGAACGGATCTGCTGAAGCATCGAGCTCCGCAGAGTTCTCCTTCGTCTTCATCCATCTCAGATTCGGACGAGCATGCGCGTTTAGCGCGTGCTTTGTCGATCTTGCATTGTGTAAGCTTGTCTCTAGCGTCGTAGTCGCGTTTATGGCGGTGCGAGCTCTTCTTCCTTCGAGGAAGATCGTGCTCCTCTTCCTCTTCGGATGAGGGGGTGGGGCTCCGGTCGCGCCTGGCCGGAGCTTTCTTCTTCGGCTCCGCAGGAGCGTCTTCGTGGAGCGCAGCTCCGATTAGTCCTAGTCCGGTGAGTGCGGACCTATGCATGGCCCTTTTCGGGTCCCCCTCCGGAGGTGGGTGAGCCGCGAGATATGCAGTGGCTGCCATGATCGCAGCTTGTGGCGTCTTCGGGATGATGTTGCCGTCGGCATCCATATCCATGAACGATGTGTGGAGAGTTCGGGTCACGTCGCGCCGCTCCTTGGGATCCATGTTTTCCACCCGTGAGCGGTGCTTGTTTCCCTGGTTTCCGTTTGTTCTAGAGTCGGGTGCGATGGCGGAGAGCGCGGCTCGTCGCGCGCTGGACTCGGAGGCTGCTTGCTCGCGTTTGTCGAGCGTCTCCTGCATCTTGACTTGTTTCTTGTGCTCCTCGATGAGGAGGTAGTGGTATGCCATCAGTAGGTCACGTGAGGCGTCTGCAGGTAAGACGATGTCGCCTGCAATGGCACGGCGAGCCTGGACCCATCCTTCTTTGCTAAGTTGGATGACGTGGCCATTGCTTTCCCTGTTGGGTGGGGGGGGGACTGGCTTCTTCTGTTTTCGCCGTTTTCGCCGTTTCGATTGGGCGGCGGGTTAGGCGTTTCCTCGTCGGTTTGGATGACTGCGGCGCACAGATAGCGCTTGCAGATTGGTCGGCTGCTGCCGCAGCTTTCGGATCCGGAACCGTAGGTCCCTTCATCCGAAGGTGGATCGCACAGATCGGAGTTGCAGCTGCTGCTGCTGTAGAACTCATCTAGCACGGGGTGTGGAGCCCACGAAGCGGGCCTGATTGACGACACGGGCACCCGCTCAGGGAGGCGGAGGGTGCCAGTTTGTCCCACCTGGAAGCAGAAGCTCCCGAACAAAATTTCGAGTCCGTCGCCTACGGGCTCGAAATCCTTCATGGTGGCCGGCGAGTGGGCGGTGAAGTCGAAAGCGCCGAAGAGGAGGTGATTCTCCGTCGCCGCGGAGTTGTAGATCGATCGGGTCGGAACCGTCACGACCGCACAATCAGCAGCCCCAATCCCCACAGACGGCGCCAATTGACGAGGTTTAATCTCGTCAATGCCCATTGTTATGGACTTGGGTTTTGGAGAAGATGGGGATGCTGGAGATCGTGGCACGGTTAACAGACAAGCAACCAGGGGACACGAGATTTACCCAGGTTCAGGCCCCCGGAGGGAAAACCCTACTCCTGCTTGTCTGCTCTTGATTACGGCGGAACCGGAGGTTACAGGGTGCGCAGATTCGATCTGGCGTGGATGCGTGTGCGAAAGTATGAGTCGAGAGATCTAGGACGTGCCCTCCTGGCCTTTATATAGACTTAGGCAGGTCCCGGGCATAGTCCTAGTCGGTTACAAGTTCTAGGGTTTTACCGCTTTGAATTTCCTATCTCCGCTAGTCTTGTTCTCCAAGGATCCGAAGGCGTCATGGGCCTTGGCCACCCGAAAATCTTCATGGGCCAGTATATATCTGCTGTGGGCCTTCCTTGGGCTGGACTAGGTATGCTAAAGCCACGTACCCGTAGGGTATAACCATGTCAAGAGTGCTGAAACACAGATGGTATTAGTGCTATTAAGAGTCTCCTTGTTAGACTTACTATTATGCCTAAGTTGTCCTCTGATCCTAAGTTTGCCACTTCTCCCATAGATATTAAAGATGAAGATTATGATTTCTCTCTTCATTTATCTTATTTAGATATTTTTTAGAAAGAACCTTTTTGTGGTTCTGAAAATGAGAGTGTTGTGGATCATATGAATGAGCTTTCTACTATAAGTGCTTTGTTCTCTGATGATTTTAAGATGCGCAAATACTTTGTTGCTAAGATCTTCCATTTTTCACTAAAAGGAGAAGATAGGGCTTGGTTTAATAGATTACCTCCTGGTTCCATTGATAGCCCTAATTGCTTGATTGCTTCTTTCTTTCAGAAATATTTTCCTCCCAGTGCTAGGCATGCTGCTTTGCAAAGACTTTTTGATTTTAAACAGGGAGAAGAAGAGAAATTGCCCGAGTCATGGACAAGGTTTTGTGCCCTGCTGATTCATGCACATCCTGGATGTCCATTGTCTAAGAATGAGCTTCTTGATATTTATTATAATGGACTAACTGATGATTTTAGTACCTACCTAGATAGCTTTGGTGATTGTGTTTTCAAGAAAAGGACTCCTACAGATGATGAATAATTAATGGCTAAGATAAGGAAGAATTATGATGATTGGACTTCAACTGAGCTGAATGCAGCTGTGCCTTTTACTCCTGAGCCGGTTGTTCCTGAACCAATTCCAGCACCAACAACAAAGAACAAAGGAGTTATTGCATTAAATGATGAAGTGATGAAGGAAGCTAAGAAGTGTCTAAAGGAGAAAGGTATTAGAGCTGAACATGTGAAGAATCTACCTCATATAGAAGAATTATGTAAGCCAATTCCCCACTCATCTACTATTGAGGTACACTCTCTCCAACACTTTGATGAAGGTGATATTCCCTATGGTAAGCCTCCTGATCAATGTTTAGAGGAACTTGACACTTTTATTGTTAAACAAGGATATTTTAATAAACAAGTTCAGAATCATTTATTGGAGAACTCTAGAGCTATCCATGAGTTGAAAGATATTGTGGAAAGAACTTCTAATGATATTAAAATGCTTTGTAAACACTTTCAAATGGTTCAAACCCAACTTGATCAACTTGCTAAGATACAAAAGGATATGCTAGTTAATGCTTCAGGAGATAAACATGCTTATGGAATTAGAACTAGGAGTGGTATAGCTACTAAGATCCTTTATATCTTGAAGGACACCCTAAAAGAATTGAGCAGGATTCTCAACAAGGTGAAGATAGTGGTAGTCCTCATAAGAGAAAGAAAAAGAAACATAGGATAGTTGAGGAACCACTTGAACCTGCTGTAGATCCTAATAGTATATCTGTCTCTGATTCTGAGACTAAGAGTGGTAATGATAAAAATGAGTCTCCTAATAAGGAGGAAGGTGAGGAAGATCCTGAGAAGCACACTAAGAACAGTACACAAAGGAAGATTTTATTGCTAATAAACATGGTAAAGAGAGAGAACCTTGGGTGCAGAAACCTATGCCTTTTCCAGGTAAGAAACACAAGTCAAAGGAGGAGGAACACTACAACAAGTTTTGTGAGTGGATGAAACCTTTATTCTTGCAAATTCCTTTGACTGATGCTATTAAGTTGCCTCCTTATTCAAAGTATATGAAGGATATTGTCTCTAATAAAAGGAAGATTCCTAATGAGGAGATTTCTACTCTACTTGCTAATTACTCCTTCAATGGTAAGGATCCAAAAAACTTGGTGATCCAGGTATACCAACTATTCCTTGCTCCATTAAGAATAATTATGTTAGAACTGCTTTATGTGATTTGGGAGCTGGAGTTAGTGTTATGCCTTTTTCTCTCTATAAGAGACTCTAGCTAGAAAAGTCGATACCAACTAATATATCTTTGCAAATGGCTGATAAGTCAACTACTATTCCTGTTGGTATATGTGAGGATGTTCCTGTTCAAGTAGCTCATAATTGCATGGTTTTAACTGATTTTGTTGTGCTTGAAATGCCTGAAGATGACAATATATCTATTATTCTTGGGAGACCTTTTCTTAATACTGCAGGTGCTGTCATCAATTGTAATCAAGGAAAAGTAACATTCAATATTAATGACAAAGAGCACACTGTCTATTTCCCTAAGAAGGTTGTTAAGAGATATTGCCTGAATTCCATTGAAAATATATTGTCTGATATTCCCTAAGAAGGTTGGAGAAATATATTGTCCCATTCCACAAGAAAATTTTGAAACTATTATGATTGTGACCATTGCTATCAAGTCTGCGGTAACATAATCACTGAAAGTACAAAGGAAGTCGCCTAGAGGGGGGGTGAATAGGCTTTTAAAATTATTACGGTTTAGGCTCAAGTAAATGCGGAATAAAACTAACATTTAATTTATTGAGCACAAAACCTAGCCACTAAGTTCACCTAGGTGCACCAACAACCTATGCTAAGCAATACAAGCAACAAGGTGATAGCAAGGTATAAATACTTCAAGCACGATGGCTATCACAATGTAAAGTGCATAAGTAAAGGGTTCGGTTGAGAGATAACCGATGGACGCGGAGACGAAGATTTGTTTCCCGAAGTTCACTTCCAAAGAAGCTACGTCTCCGTTGGAGAGGTGCGATGGCGCAATGCTCTCCGAACGCCACAAATGGCTCACCTCGAGGTGTGGTGGCTCGATGCACACCCAACGCCACACAAGGCCTCACCCCGGATGCGGAAGCACGCAACTCACCGACGCCACAAAAGGCTCACCCTATTCTCCCAAGTGCGCACCACAAAAGGCGGGCACTTGCTCCACTATGGGACGCTTGAGGGTGGTCACCGAACCCGTACAAGATTGGGGCTAACTCCACAACTCAACTGGAGGCTCCCAACAACAAAGCCACAAAAGGCCAACAATGCCACAAAAGGCCAACAACGCCACAAAAGACTACAAGACCACAAAAGGTCAACAATCCAACCACACAACCATCTATGGTTCCAAGGAACCCAAGAGAAACAAGCTCACAAGCTTGAACTCGCCGAATCTCCGAGGAGAACTCAAACCTATGCACCAAATGCAAGGGCAAGTCCTTCTCCCCCAAATTCCAACAAAGCTACAAAAGCTATTGGGGGAATAAGGGAGGAAGAACACAAGGGGAGAACACAAAACTCTCCAAGATCTAGATCCCAATGATTCCTTCACAAAGAAGGGATTTGACTTGGGGGGATTGTAGATCTAGATCTCCTCTCTCAAATCCCTCAAAAAGATGCAAGAATCATAGGAGGGGAAAGGGAGAGGGAAAGCTTCTTCAAGGTTGACAATGGAGGAGAGAGAGAAAGCCAAGAACCAAGAAGAAAAGCTAGTGCCCACGAAGGGGAAGAGGATCCCCTTTTAAAGGGCTCCCAGATCTGCCCGTTATGGGCATTCGCGACACCTGGCCGGAACTTCCGGTGGGAGGCCGGAAGTTCCGGTGGCACCCAGCCAACGGTCGAAAACTGCGGAGCGAGAAACTGAAAAAAACGAATCATGGCTGGAACTTTCGGCTCTGGGCGGAAGTTCCGCCCAGCCTGGCTCCAACGGTCATCAGACCATTGACGCCCGCTCCAGAAGCGCAACCGGAAGTTCCGGTCAAAACAGACCGGAAGTTCCGGTGAACTTCCGATGCAAGTTCCGACAAAGTTCCGACAAATAGAACGCTTCAAAACAGAAGGTTACTGAGCGTGAGCGGAAGAAGACCCGGAACTTCCACCGGAACTTTCGGCGGCAAAGATGCCCTAGCGGAACTTCCGGTGGGAAGCCGGAACTTCCGGTCAGGGAAATTCCAGAAACCAGAAAACCAGAAACGCAATAACTTTTGCATCCGAACTCCAAACGGGATGAAACCAATTTTGTTGGAAAGATAACGACGAATAGAATCCAAGGTGTGAATATCATGAATATATATGTGATATATCCCCCAAGGTGTGGAGCCGAAAAACTCGTAAGATCAAAAACCGCAATAAGATATGCAAGTGAAATCCTTAGATGATGAGCTAGAGCTTGTTATGATGGTGACCACAAGCTCTAGATCCTCTCATGGACAAGAACCAAATAATAACCAAGAAAGATGATGATATGAATGCAAAGGTTTGAGCTCTCTCCGAACGATGCAAACGAGACACCCGCTTGAGAGCCCCTCTTGATAGTATGGCTATCTATCCTAAACCCGTTCTCCCAACTAACAACACGAGACCGGCAAAAGAGAAGCCCTATCAACATACCTTTGCCTTGAGCGTCCCACTTGAACTTGATGTAGACCGTCTTGTTCTTCTATAGTGGGAACACCTTTCTTGTTTGCTCTTGCTCGCTCTTGCTTGATGAAGACTTGCAAAATGCTCCCCCATACTCCATGGGGAAACCTCTTCTTTGAACTTGTCTTCATCATTCCATGAGCACGAGGATGGCAGGCTTCAAGAATGAGATCTTCTAGAGATGGCGCATCTTGAGCTCGCCCTTCTTCATCCTTACTTGAGGTTGATCCATCTTGATGCAACTCTTTACACATGCCTTGATCGACCTTCAAGCTCCTTCTTTCTTCATTATTCCAATGGGCACAAAGCCCTTGGACATTTCTTCATCTTCCAACCTTGAGACCAACACATGGCCCAAGCAATGCCAATGGACAAACCTACAAGTGAAACTCAATTTACACATTAGTCCATAGAGATTGTCATTAATTACCAAACCCACACATGGGGGCATACATGCCCTTTCAATCACCTTGTGGAATGCAAAGTTTTGTTTCATATAAGATTGTTTTGGTAACAAGACTTGATCAACCTTGTTAACAAAAGGATTTTAATGAACAAAATAAAGTTTCCACTCTGGTTATACTTGCTTTCTTTTTCCTTTCTCCTTCCTAGTCTTTGCTTTAGATTTAGTTTTGCTAGTTGTTTGCTTGTTTGAGTTTCTTAGAGCTCCTGTAGTTTGGCTTTTGGTTTGCTTTTGCTTCTTCTGAAAAAATTGTTTCTGCGAGAAAATCAATTTTCATACCTTGAAAATTGGCTAAAAATAAAGTTTCCCGAAAAATCCTAGAAAATTCAAAATAAATTTTTCCTTGAAAAAAGGGGCAAAGGGGCACCAGAAGTGACCCAGGGGGCCACCACACCCATGGTACGTGCAGCCTACCAGGGGGTGGCGCCTAGGGGGGGTCTAGCCCACTTGGGCCCCTCCAGGCTGCCTCCTCAAAGCCATCTTCTTTCTCTCTCCTAAAGAACACCGGAAAACTTGCTCAAGCTCGCGTTCTTGCTGTTCTGGCTCGCGATTTTCGATCTCCTTGTTCAGTCCATCTCAAGTGCTGATTTTTGGAGGGATTGCTCCTTGGTATGTGCCTCCTCCACTTGTCCAATTAGATTTGTGATTGGTAGATTGTATCTTGAGTATTTTGCTGCTATAGGTGACAGGTTGTTTGAGCTTGCATGCTTGTTCTATGCTTAGAAACTTTATTTTGATGCATGTGTAGTCCTCTAGCAAGTTCCTATAGTAGTTGCTCATCATTTATCAACTTAGAAATCACCTGGTTTGATGGTTGTTTAAAATTTCAGAAAAGTGAAGTCATGGACCACCACACATTTGTTGACATATTTGAGATTGATGCTACTAGAAGGGCAAGGCTTCCAAGGTCATCTACTAGTACTAGACCCTCATACAATGAGGATCTCATCACTCCGTGATTTGGTGATGAGGGAGATGAAGGGGATGCGCACCCCTCCACCTTTCCTTGCCAAACTTTCTTGCAAGCTGCTGAGATTCTTAATGATTTTATGACTTTGGTGCAGAGGGCTGGACTAACAAGTTACGTGCACGATGAGAGTGCACAATATGCTTTGCTTACTAAAACATTTGTGGAGAGTTTCTCCTTTACTAATAGTATGTTCAAGCCTTCTGTGTCTTTCAAAATTTATGGCAGGGCTCATTCTATGAATTTGAAGAAATTTTGCAAGGCCCTGGGACTTGGTACAACTAAGTCATCAAAGAAGATTCAAGATCTACCCGCTGATTTGTTAGAGATTTACGGAGGAATAACCAATGATGATGACCGTAGAGCTCAGCGAGGGAAGATAAAGAACATTCAACTTCCAGCCATCAGGTATTTTGCCTACTATCTTGCCACCAGTGTTCTTGGTAGGGAGAACACTAGTACTATTTCCAACTATCAATTGGCCTTCTTAGCTGCTGCACTCAACAATGAGGATAATTATAATCTTGGTTCTCTCTTGTCCTCTAGCTGCTAAGGGACCCATTTATGGGGGAATTATTGCTACTCGTGTTTCTCCTGCTTTGAACATTGCTGTTGATCCACATGATACAGTTTTGGCTCCTTAGAGGCTTGTCACCACTAGCTCTACTCTTGAGAACTTGGTTTATAGAATGTTGTTTACTGACGGGGAAGAGAGAGAGATCCCTCCACCCCAAACCACTTTTCTCAGTATTTCTCAGGGACCTTGGTCACGCTCGAAGGCGAAGATGGATGAAAATCTGCGCTCTCTTAACTTCCACGGGCACTATCAGGAGGAAGCACCATCATACGACCCCCTGCGTATTACACAGGGGAGGCCTCGAGCTCGTACCAGGACGAGGGAGCTTCCTCGACATACTACGGAGGTGAATCTACTTGGGCACCATGGGATTGAGCCCCACTTAGGCAAAATCCTAAGCTTGGGGGAGGTATACCGACATCACACTCATATATATATCATGTTTGTTCGGTTCTTTGTATATCCATTGTTTTCGCTTTCTTTTTGGTTTTTGTTGCTTCTTTCTAAAAACCCAAAAATACCAAAAATATTTTTGTTGTTTCTCTTGGTTTGTTTCTTTGTTTCTTTGCTTTGGTTTGCCTTAAATTAAAAATCCAAAAAGATTTTGCTTTGTTTGGTTTGCTTTGTTTTTGTTTGGTTCTTATTTGTTTGCTTGTTTCTAAAAAAATCGAAAACACCAAAAATATTTGTTGTTCTTCTTTGGGTTTTGTGAGTTCTTTGCAGGGTTCAGCCATCTTCAGTGGAATTTGGTTTCATGTTATTATTCAAGTCACACAAGTGAAGGGCAATAATGAACATTAAGACAACGCGAGGTGTGGTAAGAGGCCGGTAACGAAATCTATTTGTTTTCATTTTTGTACATATACTCATCATTGTGAGCATGCTTAGCTTGTTTGTGTAAGGTGTATGTCATTATGGATGCTTAGTAGTTCCTGCTTGTCTATGATTAGCTCCAGCTTGCTAATAGTTTGTAGCATGTCTATGAATGTTTCCTTGCATTGTTTTATTCATACTTTGGTATGATATTGTGGTATCCTCCTCTGACTGTTCATGTGAATCGACTTGGCACATGCTCGCGCATGCATATGACTAATCAATAGTCAGTAAGACTCGATGATTTATTTTGCCTTAGAGTTCTAGTATCACTTTCATGCCGTAATTAGTCCTGTTTTTTTGCAAGCATGATTATGACAGCTATTCCTCTCTCGTTTGTTGCTCCCTCTCTATTGCTAAGCCTTCACTTGCACTGAGTATGTGCTCCTCCAGTGCTTCCAACTCCCTCAAAACCAATATTGCCAACTGTTTCCACCATACCTACCTATTAGCATCATTTGCTACTTCAGTGCATATTTTATATATGCCGTGTTTTCTTCCAAAATAAAATGTTTGTCTGTTTTGAGAAAGTTAGTTAGTAAAGCTCTCACGAACTTGATGGAACAATTTATTCCTTACGCTTAATAATCTTGAACCATTGTGACATGTCCATGAAAGTTATATGCTTGCTAATTATATGCTGGGAGTCAGCAGAACCGTGCTGTCATGGGGAACTCTTGCAACACTTTTTGGATATCTCATCCAGTTGATTCCTTGCTCTTTTGTTTACGGATGTCGACGATGTGAAATAAAAGGGGAGGTTTTGAGTTCATGGAGTTTATACATTGTGTTAGAGAAATGCCTGGGCCGCTATCCTAAGCCATGCTTAATCATGGTGGAAACTTGCTGCATCACCATAATCAGCATCTATGAAGCATCCTCAATAAAAATCTATGCATATGGTAAATAAAAAGATTACTGAGATGCTCATTGACTGCTTGCCTTGTCATTTTGGTTATGGGAAAATCTCGTATCATGTGCAAGGGGTACCCCATTGGCGGTTCTCGATGATATGCATGTATTTACAATGACAAGAACTTTCAGGAGACCAAAGTTGAGTAGCATGCAGAGTGACCCTCGTACTCAATGGACTTGGGATTTCCAGTCTATGGTCTGTCAAGCATATGATTCAGAGTGGACCTCACTTTCACCTTAACCACATGAAGATGCCTATGATAGGGGCAATGAGATCTCAAAGCTAATGAGGACCTTTCTTTCAGCATTTGGAAGCCTTTCAAACCTTCACAAAACCGGTTTCACAACTTTTGTTGAGTCACCACTTATTCTATGAGCACCTTCTTGAGAGCATAGTTGTCATTCTTGTGTTTGTTCCAAAACTTGGTTAATTATGTCATGACTTTGATGCTTGTATCTCTGATATCTTTACTTCTAGTCTTCATGTGAACTTCAGAGGTGCCTTGGCATTTATATTGTGCTCTTCAAACAAAGGCAAGCGAGATACCATTCTATCATACCTTATTATGATCATTGCAATGTTGCTTATGTTTATGTTTCATGCTACTTATTATTATTGAGTTGGTTTCTCCTCATAGCTTGCAATGACTATTGAGTAGACTTAATTGCATACTCCTTATTATGAATTGTCTAAGCATCTACTCCTGTGCTGAGAATATATGCATCATATGAAGCAAAGTGTTCGTGAAAGTTCTTTTATCGCACTTAGTTTTCAACTGAATTGCTTAAGGACAAGCAATAAGCTAAGCTTGGGGGAGTTGATACGTCCAAAATGTATCTACTTTCTCGAACACTTTGCTATTGTTTATTCTCTAAACCTGTGTGATTTGGATACAACTAACACGGACTGACGCTGTTTTCAGCAGAATTACCTTGGTGTCTTGTTTTTGTGCAGAAAATGAACTATCAGGAAAAATCCCGGAAAATATGCCAAAAATTATATTTCACCAGAAGATCCATGGAGCTAGAATAAGAGAAGGAGGGGAGGCTTGGGGGGCCCAGACCCACCCCAGGCGCGGGCCCACCTGACCCTGCGCCTAGAGGGGTGCAGCCTCCCCAGGCACCTCCTCGACCTCCCTCTGCGCCTATAAGTTGCCTTTCGACCTAAAAACCGTGGGGGGGTCGATAGTTTTCTAGAAAGAGTTCCGCTCCGCCGGCGCCACTAGAAACCAAGATTCGGATCCAGAAACTCCATTCAGGCACCCTGCCGGGATGGGGGATTTGGAGAGGATCATCGCCATCGTCATCACTAACGCATCTCCATCAACCACTGGTGTTTCTCTCATCCATGAGTGAGTAATCCCCCGCTGTAGGCTTGGGGATGGTAGGGATTGGATGAGTTCTATCATGTAATCGAATAAGATCTATTAGGGCATAGTGCCTAGTATCTCTATTAGTGCTATTTGACTTTGTTGCAACTTATTGTGCTTAAGGCTTCTCACTAGTGCCTGAGTGCCATGATCTAAGATCCGAACTTATTATTGAATCATTATGATAGTATTGTTTGTGATCTTATCTGCAAGTTGTGTACACATATCATTGTCCGGATCCAAAGGCCCCAAAGTGACAATAATTGGGACAACCGGAGGGGATGGTTGTGGTGTTAGGATCACATGTGTTCATGGAGTGTTAATACTTTCCTCTGGTGCTCTATTAAAAGGAGCACCTTAATTGCCAGTAGTTCCCTAGAGGCCCCACTGCCACGGGCTGGCTGGACAGAAGATGTTGTGCAAGTTCTCATTGCGAGCACGTATGACTATATTTAGAGCACATGCCTAGGATTGTTTAGTACTTGGATTCTTGTTATTATTTATCTGCAATGCCCTAGATCTTGAAGTTACATGTTTATACTCGTCCATGCAACGCCCATCCATCCATCCGTATGCCTACCGCACTCGAATCCTACTGTTACCGTTACTGTTACTATTGCTACTGTTTCACTGTTGCTGTTGCTGTTGCTTTGTTGTTACTACTACAAACTGTTGCTACTAATAAAGTTATGTAAGCAAGAACTATTTCCAGGTGCAGCTGAACTGACAACTCAGTTGTTAAGGCTTGCAAGTATTCTTTGGCTCCCCTTGTGTCGAATCAATAAATTGGGTAATACTACCCGCGAAGACTGTTGCGATCCCCTATAATTGTGGGTCATCATTGACACACTTAGCCAGAAAAACCTTTTGTTATATTCTCTTGATTTAGCAATGACAACCACTCTTCATGAGGCTCCTTCTATAAGTTGTTGTAGGAGTTGTTCTTATGGTTTCCTTTGTATCCGAAGTCCGACCTATACTTGATGTCTCGTGTCTCGAACATCAAGGAGAACATCTAAAGTAGTGTTACTAAATGTCTCTCGGTCGATCCTCCAGACCCTCTTATCTTGGAAATCGTTATTGTGCAAGTAATTGAAGTCTGAGAATGAAGTTTCTTTCTTCTCGTGTCATCAGGAATCTTTGTACCTATTTATCTAGTGGTGTAAAGTGATATCGCGATCTTTGGCAAAGATTTTGATATATCTGGATGAATAAAGAGTTTCCTTCATTTCCTCAACCATGTTTTAAGAGTGACTATGATTTTGGTATCTATAGTTTCTTTTACTACATGTTCCATGTGAATTTTATAAGTCCTCACCACAAAACACCTTTCTCTCTAAGCCTCCTATGGAATGAAAAAGTGACACTATTGTTTCAAAAGTAGTTCAATAGCTTGGTTTTGTTGATCCATATCTCTGTAACCTGAAATCTCTACTTAAGTCATTTAGTAGAGGTTCATCTCTCGAAGTCTGTGATCATGTTCTTTATGTTGAAGCCTTCCTTCTCAGAAGCTTAAACTCTTTGAGGCTCCATGGTCTCAACCCTAATGAAGACCATCTATCTAACAACTTGAAACCTTCTCCTCTTGTTTCCTCCGTTACCTTGATGTGTTTCATGTTTGTCATCTCAGAGTTGTTTCTGAACACTCCATCCATCAGTTGACCATGAGATACTCAGTATGTTGTCTAGTCTGTTCCCTCTTATCCTTAGTGTAACCCTGATCCTTTCTCTCTGTCTCTTCTCCTACCTTTGGAATCTCGGGTCGAGATTCTTGTAAGGGGGATAGAGTTGTAACACCCTAGTTTTAGCTAATACTAATTAGGGTTTTGATCGTGCATTCATGAGAATCATACTTTAAATTATGCATTAAAGAAAATAAATCAAAACCCTAAAACCCTAATCCTCCCCTCTCTTTGAAATGTATTCAAAAAGGTTTTGTATTTTGAAAAGTGCCAAAATTATGGAGCCCAAATGGACTAAGAGGGCCCCACAATATTTTACTAGTTTTATAAAACCTTCTGGTATTTTTGAAAACTTTAAAATAGTTTTGAAATGAAAATACAAAGTGGAAATAAAAAACAGAAATGGAAAAACAATTTTACAGAAAAAAATAAGCAAACCCTAGCTACCTGGGCCGAGCCCAACTATTTTCTCTCCTCTCCCAATTGCACAGAGCGCACAGCCGCAGCCCAGTCTGGCCCAGATGCAGCACGCCATCGGCCTGGTACCCCTTCGCCCTTTCCCCTGGCGTCTTCCCGCGAGCGGCAAGCACCTGCCTGTCCGCTCGTCGGCCGTCGATCTCCGCCGTGCTAAGATCCTCACCCCGCCGCCCTAGAGCTAGGGATAAGAACGTTGTGATGCCCTCTATCGCATCATCCTCCTTTCCCTCTCCCTCCCGCTCTCTATAACTCACACGCGCCAGCACTAGAACCCTAGCTTCGGCCGTCGTCTTGCATCACCGTCTCCGATCTCCCCTCACACATATGAGACCTCCACGAGCTTCGCCTCATCCCCCTCTCCCTCTCCAGTGAAGCTCCTTTGCTGGGATGTCTCCTATCGCCAGAATCGAGGCTGTCTTCCCCGACACCGACGAGCGCCGACGTCTCCATTGTCGTCGCTTCGGTCCACCCCGTGCATCGTCGTCACTTCAGTCTGCTTCGTGGTGAGCTCCTGGTCGTCATGGACCCTTCCCCCTCATCTCTCTCGCTTTGCTTCACACTCGCGTCGTGCTCCGCCGTCCGCTGCTATCCATGCTCGTCGTCGGCGTGGTTTACGACCACCATAGAGCCATGCGCCACACTAGTCTGGTAGCCCGTGCAAAGGCGCTTCCCGTATGTGTAATACCGCATCCGCGCGCGCGTTGTAGCACTGCCGCTGGGTGGTCACCGGTGTCGACCACCGTCCACTGTGCGCTCAGCGCAGTCAAACCCGAGGTGGGTTCCATCCTTCCCACATGGAGGTTGAGGTGGCCAAGGCCCCACCTGTCAGCCATAGTGGCTAGGGTTAGCCCCAGTGTCAAAAGAATTTAACGCCCCGCTGACGTCAGCCTGGCGCAGTAAATCCATTTTAAGATGGTTTAACAATTTCTGAAATTGATATAATCTTATAAATTCAATAAGTAATTATTTATAAGTCAGAAAAATATGAATAATATATCGAAATGTTTAGAAAAATGAGAACTATATATTAGAGCTATAACCATGCATTGATAATCAACTTTAATGACAATTTTAATTAGAAGAACTAACCAACCCCTCTCATATACATCCGGAGTTTCCCCGAGTTAGGGTTTTCACCCCTCGGAACCCCGATTAAACCATCGAGCATGTTTTAGGGTTTCAATTCAATACAATTTAACTTATCATATCATCATACTTGCTTGAGCATTGCATCAATGCCATGTGTTGATTTTTTTCCCTTTCTTTCCGGTGTTTGGTTCTTCTCGGTAGAATATGATATCGAGATCGAGATCGAACACCGAAGTCAACACCGTTGAAGATCGAAGGTCGACAAATAATACTTGACCCACTGTAACCAAGTCAAGTACAAGGCCTCCAAAGATCTATTTATCTATTATCAACTGGCAAAGGCAAGCATAGCCCCACCATGATATAATCCTATGATTTCGAAAGCATTTCTATTCTTGCCATGATGCATACGATTCTACTGTGGTCTTTTATCGATAGATAGAGTATCCTATCTTTTGCATACTCCCTTTAAGCTTATATTAACTGATCCACTTCTCCTATAATAACAAGGTTTGGCTTGTGCGCACTGCTAAAGCTTATATCTGTGTCCTGCTTAGCCATACATAGCTTTTAGTGCTGGTTCATCCAGATGATGTATCAGATGCAGAGAATTTAGTATGACAGGAGAATGTGATGAGATGAGATCAGAGGTGATATAAGATTAAACATGCTAAGGCTTGTATGGGAGGCCACGGTGGGATGTGGTTTTTGTAGTCCCATGCTCGCCACCATTAGGACCCGAGTTCTTGCCTTTGGAACCGAGACGAGCGTACAAACACACGGGGCCTAGATAACATCACAAGCAACTAACTTTCCTAGTAGATTCCATGAGTCACATAGTTCGGGCGCTCCATTCGACATATGTATAGAAAACCTTTTGAAAGATTTGCCAGGTAAAGGTGCATTCATAACAGGTAGGGAAGCGTGGTCGTGGTTGCTTGGGGTAGATAGCGCCCCTGGTAAACCAACCTCGCCTCACATCTTTAAGGACCGGCTTTGGGATTTGACCCGTTACAGCGGAACCATCCTTATTGCATGACTCATGGTCTCGGCGAAAGCAAGGTAAAGGTCGTGTCTAACCACCCTCTACCGGCCTTCCAAGGAAGAGGGATAATCATGTCGCATTAAGAGAATGTTAGTACGTGTGGGTAAAGTTGTACACCCCTACAGGGTAATAATCTTTTAGAAAAGCTGTGTTCATGTTTATAAACGGTTGGTGACCAGATTCTAAGATCATAGAGAACTTTAACGTGATCGTAAAACTTGGAAGATCAATGTGCGCTTAAGGATGCTTCCTCATGGCTACGAGGGGGTGATCCTAGTTGGTAGATGAAGATGACTTGGTGGATATTAAATTATGATGATCAATATTTCGGAGACGTCGCTCTCGTATCACCTTTTTAAAATACTTTGATTACACGAGCTTATTCTCCCTCTGGTCATACAAAACAAAGATGGCTTTATGCAAAACAACTCCACCAGCCATAAGTCTTGCGGAGTACACCCTATACTCACTCTTGCTTTGTTGATACTTTTGGCAAAGTAAGTGTTCCCCTGAAGATGAGTTCTGTACGACATCGACACCGATGAGTAGCTTGGGGTTCCCGGCCGACAGCCTGGAATCTATGGGCTGGGACGTCATCGTTATGCTTCAGGCCTCTTAGGCCATTTGTTAAGTTTGCTATACTTAATAGCATAATTTGCCTTCCGTTGTTTGATGTTTGTGGTTAGTGACCTCTACTTTAATAATTTGGTTCTTCACTCAGTTATGTGCTTGCTATAATAAATTTTGTGTCGTAGGGTCACTGCCGTGTTACCGATTCTTTATTGGATATCCTCGAGCACAAGGTTAAGCTTATGTTAGACGGAGGTCTGGGATTTGTTTAGCCCTGATCCCGGGGGTGTCACATGAAGCCTGGAAATTAATAATGAAAATGAGGGAGACAACAAAAAGTCTTGGAAATGATGAGAGCAAAATGAATTGTTCTTCTTAATATGCTTGTGTTAATGACTTTCTTGCAGATGAAAGGACTTGTGCGATGATTAAAACCCTCGGTATTGATTCTTAGTCAGTAAAGAAAATTATTGAGAGTTATGCAGGACATCTACATGTACCTACAGAATGGGAACCTAATAAACTCCCCGAAGAAAAGAAACGAGCAATAGAGGATGCATCATTAGTAGAATTTTCCTCTAAACCTATTCAAGAGAATATTAATAAAAAGTGCAGAAATGAAGAACACATAAGGAGAAGATCAAAGAAACCAGAAAAGAACCTTGATGCTACCAATGCAAATATATTATATTTAAGTATCTTATGGAGGCACGAACTATGGAAAATGAAGTGGTTATGCTAGACCTTGAAACTTCAGACTTCATCACAGGTAAGATACGAGGTAGATAAACTTCTAAACCTATGACTCCTATATATTGTGGAGAAACTTTCTTGTACGGAATTTGTGAGCCGATTTCCACTATAAATATTATGCCTTCATCACTTTATGACGAACTTCGCTACAATTTAAATGATCCCGATGTGGAACCGGTAGAGACTACTATTAAATTGTCTAATAGAACTAATATAAAACCAGAAAGTGTTATTAGAAATGTCTATGTCTTTATTGGATCACTCATGTACCCTCTTGATTTTCATATTTTTTATATGCCTCGAGATGCTTTTTGTCCTATTCTTTTAGGTAGGCCTTTTGTCTCTATAACCAAAGCTCGAATTGATATAAGAAGGAGACTATTTCAATGATGTTCGGAGAAGAGGAAATGAAATTCCACTTTTCCAAACTAAAGAAGAGGCCATATGAAGTGGAAGATATCAAGGAAGGGAAAACAATTGTCGAGCTAGCCGCAATCCATTCAGCACTCCGCAAGATTAATTAGAGAGGAGATTAGTTAATTGGGAAGAGGCACTAGATGATGAGGAAAGATAAGACATGGATGATTATCTTGACTCCATTCCGGAAGCATAAAACCCACATGACTATGAAGAATTGGTAAGAAAAGGAGACGAAGAACCTCCACCAATTGAATTTAAACAACTTCCAGACAATATGAGGTATGATTTTTTAGATAATGAAAATAAATGTCCTATTATTAGTAGTAAAAATTATTAGAAAATGAAACAAATAAAATTCTTTTGGTCTTGATCAAGCATCGTGAAGCATTTGGATATACTCTTAGTGGTACTAAAGGAATAGATCCATCCATTATGACACATAATATTACCATGCTTGAAGATGATGTACCTGTAGTTGACACAAAGAAGGCTTAATCCGAAAATGAAGGAAGTAGTAAGAAAAGAAGTTATACGTTTATTAGATGACGACATAATATATCCTATTTCTGACAGTAAATGGCTTAGCCCAGCTCATTGCATACCAAGACAAGGGGGTCTTGATGCTGCTATGAATGAGGATGGTGAGCTAGTTCCTATAAGACCTATTGTTTGATATCGCATGTGCATCAATTTTAGAAAACTAAGTCGTGAGGCACAGAAAAATCATAAACCTATACCACTCATGGATAGAATTTTAGAAAGACTAAGCAATAATTCTTATCTTTTTTATTTTTTGGTTATTCCGGTTATTCTCAGATTGCTATACAACCCGAAGATCAAGAGAAAACAACTTTCACATGTCCTTATGGTACATATGCTTATAGATTAATTCCATTTGGCTTATGTAATGAGCTGCAACCATTAGAGAATGTGTTTTAAAAATCATTGATGATCTTGTTGAGAATACTATGGAAGTTCTGACAAATGATTTCGTTGTTTGTGGAATAACATTTGATAATTGTCTCTACAATTCAACCAACGTTTTGCAGAGTTGCATGCAAACAAATTTAGTTATGAATTGGGAGCAATGTCCATTCATGGAAAGAGAAGGTAAATTTTTTGGACATAAGGTTTCAGAAAAAGGTATAGAAATAGATAATACCAATATAAGTGCTATAGAAAATCTTCCCATACCCCAAGACATTAAAAACTTAAAAATGTTTCTAGGACATGCATGTTTTTACAAGCGTTTTATAAAAGATTTTTCTAAATTAGCTATGCCCCTCACAAACCTTCTTGAGAAAGAAACTCCGTTCTACTTAGACCATGACTGCATTGCAGCTTTTGAAAAGCTTAAAAACAAATTAGTTTCAGCACCTATCATGCAATCTCCAAAATGGGATGAACCTTTTGAAATCATGTGTGATGCTAGTGATTATGCTTTAGGAGCCGTGTTAGGACAGCAATACAGAAAGAATTTAAATGTTATTTATTACGCTAGTAGAACTCTTAATAAGATTCAGAAAAATTATGCTACTACATAAAAAGAGTTCCTTGCAATAATTTTTGCTTGTGATAAATTTAGATCTTATATTATTAATTCTAAGGTAATAGTTCATACAGATCACCAAGCTTTGCATCACCTCCTTGGGAAAAAGGATACTAAGCCCAGGTTGATTAGGTGGTTGTTATTACTACAAGGATATAATTTGCAAATAGTAGATAGGAGGGGTAAGGATAATCCGGTAGCAGATCATCTCTCTAGGATGGAGGGAATAATGACTGACCCCGTACCTATAAATGAGTCATTTCCGGGAGAATATTTATCAAATGTTGAAGTCGATGATCCTTGGTTTGTGGATTATGCTAATTATCTTGCATGAAAATTTGTACCTCCTAGTATGACAAGAAATAAAAGAATGAAATTCTTTAATGATCTTAGATATTACTTTTGGGATGATCCACTTCTTTATCTTCATGGAATGATTCTAAATTGTGTACCTAATCATGAAATGAATTCAATTTGCAAGCTTGTCATGACAGCCCGTATGGAGGACATCATGAAGGCAAGCAAACTTTCAGAAAAGGTACTTCAATCTGGATTCTATTGGCCTACCTTGTTCAAGGATGCACACATGTATGTAGAATATTGTGATGATTGCCAGAAAAGAGGTAATATAGGAAGAAGACAAGAGTTGGAAATGAATTATAGTCTTATAATCGAACCATTTGATGTGTGGAGAATGGATTACATGGGACCCTTTATTGGCTACACTCATATTCTTGTTGCTGTCAATTATGTTACTAAATGGGTTGAAGCTATTCCAACTAACCATGCAGGTGCAACTACTTTTGTGAAGATGATCAAGGATGTCATATTTCCTAGGTTTGGAGTTCCTAGATTTTTAATTACTAACGATGGTTCTCATTTTATGAAAGGAACTTTCAGGAAGATCCTCTGCAAATATAGAGTAACTCACCGCATTGTTTCACCATATCATCCTCAAACGAGAGGTCAAGTGGAACTCTCTAATAGAGAACTAAATACCATACTCGAGAAGACGGTGGATAAATAAGAAAAGATTGGTCATACATGCTCAATAACACTCTTTGGTCATACCGAACTACATTTAAAAATCCAATGGGTATGACACCATACAAGATGGTATACGATAAGGCGTGCCATCTACCTTTATAATTGGAACATAAAGCCTTTTGGGCAATCAAGAACTTAAACTATGATCTTAAAGTAGCAGGAGAAAAATGTTTATTGGACATTCATGCTTTAGATGAGTTTAGAAGTGAGGCATATGAAAGTGCTAGATTGTTTAAAGAAAAATAAAAAATATGGCATGATAGTAAAATAGAGAATAAGATCTTTAAAAATGGATATAAGGTTTTACTCTATAATTCTCATCTTAAGTTTTTTTCAGGAAAGCTCATATCAAATTGGGAAGGCCCCTATATAGTTGAAGAAGCTTATGCATCGGGAGCAGTGAAGCTCCAGGGGAAAACACCCTCTCTTTCATGGGTGGTGAATGGACAATGCTTGAAGCATTATCGAGCAAAAGAAGATATAAGTGCAATAACCTTACAAGTGATTACCCCAGAATAATTTATTGAGCAAAAGTATGGAAGGAATGGAAACTGGAACGAGGATAAAATCGAGAAGAAGTGAGCAACACTATGGTCAAGCTATAGACCATGAAAGAGCGCTTCATAGGAGGCAACCCATGTGAAATAAAGGGTTGAGTAAGTTTTAAATTTTCAAGTAAGCTTAGTTAAATTAGTGATTGAATAAAGAAACATTTTAAAGCTCTAGTGAAATAGAAGAAATATGGTCATGCTAAAAATCTCGTTCAGTGAATGTTAATGTTGGTCGAAAATCTAAGCTGTCATTTTTCTGTCAAAACTTGGTATTTCATTAAGTTTCGGGTTAATAAATAATTTCCAAAGAAACAGCTAAATTTTGATGTATACAGTAGCTTTAACGCCCAACTATACGGCATGAATTAAAATTCCAGCCGCATAGTTGTGGTCGTATAGTTATTTAACACATCTCCAAACTTTTGTGCCAGGATACAGAAGGTTTAATGACCAACTATACAGAGGGAAGAAAATTATCGGCCGTATAGTTGGTACCTCCGTAGATAAAAAATCTATAGTCGGTTCATAACTATACGGCGGGATCTATACGGTTCGGGCCCATATAGTTGGTCGTTATGGAAGGCGGCTAGGTTTTTTGACCGCCCCTTTTAAAGCTGATCGCATCTAACCTTTCTCATTAAGTTTTCATAGAGCTACAGCCTCTAGCCTCAAAAAACTCTCGCCATCTACAAACAAGCCCCTTCTAACAATATCCATGCAGCGAAGCCATGCAGCCTTTCCATGTCAAAAGATTTGGAGGAAGAAGGAAGAGAATCCCGTGAAGAGTATCGAGGGAGTGGAACCAAAAGAAGCATCATCGTCATCCATCTCGAAGATCAAGCCTCTCCCAAATTGGGAGGACATGTTCCCGCAAAGGATGGATATGATGAGACAAGCAGATCATAGAAGGAGCAAGGATGATTATCTCCCTAATCCTTACCGTCACAACATGGGATCTTATTATAAACCTCCTCTTAGTCCGTCACCTCTTAAACCCAAGAATGTGCGGCAAGATGAGACTCATGATAAGATCTATCAATTGGAGAAAGATTTAAAGGCATGTGTTGAAACTATTGGATAAGGGATTGACTCCTACTAGATGATGAGCAAAGACCTTGAGAAAAAGGTCAATGACATCAATGGTAGAGTTGGTTTCTTGATTAAAACTGTTTTTGAGTTAACAGATGAGAAGAAATTCCTTTAGAGGAAGATTTTGAAGCTTCAATATGACATGGCCGAGCTCAGCATCCCCCTCGCAAGCATAGCTAAAGTTAGCAACACGGAGAAGAAGGCAATACTCCTCCTACCTAGGAGGAGAAATAGGTACTAGCAAGGAGTTATTTGATCCCGCCTGGCTTGATTCCAAGCTTGGGGAGATCTTTAAAACCTTGTAATCCATCTTATAATCTTACTATTTTAGTTTGCATTAGTTCGAGCTCATAAATAAATCTTGCATCATTAGAATTACCTTTAGGAATAGTCGATCCCTTTTATGAAATTCTGAGTTCATTATAATATATGGAGCATTATTGAGTTTGAATTTGTCTTATTGGATATATGAATGACTTGAGTATGATTTTACTTGCACTTGATGATAGCAATAAAAGTCTTCCACACCATTGGTATTAACAGAACATATAAAGATAATTTGATCAATATGTTGGAGGTCAATGGTTTGATTTACAATAGGATAAATTATCTAATTAGTTAAGTTGAAAAAGAAAAACCTTGAACAAACAAGAATTAAAACTGCTACCAAATAGAGTGAGAACAAGTTGAGGTAGAATATTCAAATTATAAAGATGCTTCATATATATTTGGAATTTGGTAATTGAGATTGTTAAACTTTGAATACCTACATGAAGTGGAATGTATGGCTAGCTCCTTTGCACATCACTTAAATAAAAGTGTGAGCACACATATATAAATAAAGAAGAAAGAGAAAGAAAAAGAGCGAATGTGCAAAGAGAAAATAGGCATATACCACTATATTGTAGTAAGACAAAGAGGCGTTTGAGATTTTGAATCCCAAGTGAATATGTTAATCCTAAAACACTTGGGACTACCTCACTAACTCATTCGGTCAAACCAAATTCTTTTACATCATGTGGAGAGTAATATTTTGTGAACTGTTAATTGCTAAGGTGTGGAAGTCTGCTAATATTATTCGGACGGTTCAAGTAAGGTACTATTCATGAACTTATTTATATGTATCCTATATGATAAACACATGCTACAACTTCCTCATTTATTTTATCGACTCATATCACATCCATTAAGCTAAACTTGCTCGGGACGAGCAAGAGTCTAAGCTTGGGGAAGTTGATGAGTGCATATTTCCATCATGTTTAAGATTATTATTTTACATTGTAGTGGTAGGATCTTGGTATTTTATAGCGTTCACATGCACCTTTTATGTTTATTTTCACCAGGATCAGGACTGATGATGGATCCGATGGATACAATTCTTGGACCAGTTATATTGGAGTGAAAAGGAGCCAAAAGCAACATAAATCGCATATTTGGGAAATATCAATAATACCAGAAAAAATCGAAGCGATAGGAGGACACAGATGGTTTAACAACCAACTATACGGCGGGAAGTAATATTCCGGCCGTATAGTTCCCGCCATATAGTTGGCGCTGATACCGCCTCCTCCAATAGTTTCACCCCGTACAACTGGATCGGTGAGACAACATACAGAATACCCAGAAATCGCCTAAAACCTCACCTCCGGAAGGGATCTGTAGGGGGAACTTGCCCTAGGGATCCATATTCGCCCTAAGCAGATATGGGAAGCCAAGGCATCAATCTCCATCTTCATCAACCGCTGCATCACCATTGTCACCATCATCTCCACCCATCCCATCTATATCTTGTTGTAACTCTTGCACTAGTTGTGGATTTATACAAGATCTATTCATCTATAATTGTTTCCATTACTATTGCCATGATGTTGTTTGCCTCCATGTCTGAGTAGATCATTAGTTTTTAGGGAGATGGAGAAACCCTAGTATATGATTGAGATGAAATAAAGATTGTTATGTTATACATCATTATGTGTATGGGTTAATTGTCTTCATCTTGATGTTGGGAGTTATGCACCTCCTTAATATTTGTCTCTCACAAGGACTTGATGAAGGGGATTACTTGTTGGTAGACGGAGGGATGATAACACTTATTGTGACTATAAAGTAGTTGTCATCCTTTACGTACTAACTTGGGGAAGCAAGGAGAACTCTCTAAGCCATGTCCATGCCGCGGGAGAAATCCCTTAATAGCGGGATAAAACGATTGATGTCGTTTATCTGTCAGTTGTGGTTATGAAGGATGATGTGAGCAGTGGTTGCTTCCTATTCGTCCATATATAGAGCTCCTCACACATACATACATGTCATGAGAATATTCGTTATAATAATCTTGATAACCCGGTCTAAATTGCTAGCGTTGTATCCACCACTCCCTGAGAATGCCTTTTTCTCTATTGCAGTTCCAGGCTTTCTTACACACGCGACTACTACTTTCTGCATTAAGTTTTACTTCACTTTAATTTATTGTTTCGTTCAACCAAAAACCAAAAAAAAAATCTACTTTTCTTGCATCTTAAAATTATTACTTAAGTACTTCGTTTAGTTTTAGTTAAAAGCATCTTAGTCTTTCACCTACTGCTCCCTGTGGGATCGATATCTTTATTTCGAAACTAGCTACAAATGATCTGTGAACTTGTAGTCATCAGGCGTGCACGGGAGGCGGGATTTGACTTCATAGGGAAGGGCCTGCCTGCCAGCAACATGGAGGCTGCGAAGGGGTATGGAGAACCCTCGGCCCTCCGATTAGTCGCGGATCCGACGGTCGGGCCGTCGTCTTCCTTCCCACGACGGGCACCAGGGAGGAAACCCTAGGGGGAATTCGAGGCAGCATGGGGATCATACCTGGGGTGCCTTAGAGGAGCCAGGGGAGATCTAGGGCAACACAGTCGACAATAGGGACTCCAGGGAGGGGCGACAACAAGGGTTTGACACCGGAACCAACCTCGTGCATGCGCACCTGCGGAGCTCGCTACGGTGCTCGTTGGAGGTGGTGACTGCGAAGCATCCATGTCAAAAAGAGAAGCAGGGTTAGATAGAGGAGGACGAGTGGGTCTCAACACATCAACATGCATGGTAAAGGGAGTGGAGGTGGTCCTAAAGCTCACCCTAAATTTCAATAATCCCCCACCAGATCCCAAAGGCCCATGGTGTTTCCAACGATGTCTTGATATACTGGTATTTTCAGTGGATACCTATCAAGGTTGAACATCCACCTAAAACATATGGCTACACTCATTTACAACTGAACAATCGACTACGCCTTGAATTGTCAGTTTGGCGTAAAGAGGTTTTACCAAATGTCTTACTAGTACTAGGCTATCAAAAGATGACCCCTCGGGTGGAGCATATTAGTCACACACCTGGTCTTTTCATGAACTTACTAGAGATCACCCCAATCTCATACACTGTGACCAGCAGTCGGGCTCATATAGGTGTGTTCCTCCAAATATTGCTCTGTAGGATAACATCTTGCTTATGAGAGCTTTGGAACACATTAAGACAAAAGTGAACCTGCCATACAATTTCAGAGAGTATTGCATCGCCAACAGAGTAGGTTAGTAAACTACTCTCCTTTGTTAACCACTAGCTTGTTTTCCCAGGTCCTACTTCACAGGATCTCCGATCACATAGGTTGGGTTACTACCATGACAACTCATGTAGGGGTCATACCCATCTCCCTCGATGCATTTTCTATCATAACACGGGATATCCCTTTAGTAAAGGGATCTGCCAGATTCTTAGCCGACTAGATATAATACAACACTATCACTCTGAAGTTTCTTAAATGTCTAACAGTTTTAATCTCATTCTTATGTGTTTGTTGGACTGCATGTTGTCCTTTGAACTCTTTACCTTGACAACTACAGTCTGAGTATCACAGTTCATAAGGATAACCGGTACTAGCTTTTCAACCACTGGCAAGTCCATCAAAACATCTCGAAGCCATCTGGCTTCAACACCAGATGTGTCTAATGCTGTTAATTCTACTTCCATTGTCGATCTTGTTAGGATTGTTTTCTACCAATTTGCATCACTATACCCTTCAAGCACCGACAGGTACCTGGTATAGTGAAGTCCATGGTTCACAGTACCTTTCAGATAGCGCATAATTTTTTCACAGCACCCCAATGCACATCCCCCGGATTGGAAACAAACCGGCTCAGTTTGCACACGGCAAACATGATGTCAGACCTCGTAGCGCTTTCTAGGTACATGAGTGAACCAATGACTTGAGAGTATGTTAACTGATCCTTAGTCGTGCCTTCGAACTTTCGAATCCACATACTAGGATCATATGATGTTGGAGAAATTTTGCAGCCCGATCCAAATTGACTCAAAATCTTCTCAAGATAATGGGATTGTAGAAGTGTAATTCCACCGTCATTATCTCTCAATAGTTTTATGTTCAAGATAATATCAGCCACTCCAGGGTCCTTCATCTCAAAATTTTGAGATAGAAATGACTTAACCTCCCTAATGAATTTGAGGTTGGTCCCGAATATCAATATGTTGTCAACAAACTAGCACAATATGACTCCTTCGCCCCCACCATGGCGATAGTATACACATTTTTCAGCTTCATTAACAAAAAAAGCCAACAGATGTTAGAGTTGTATTGAACATCTCATGCCATTACTTAGGTGCTTATTTTAGGCCATATAAGGATTTTAGTAACTTACACACTTTTCCTTCCTGGTCATCTATCACAAATCCATCTGGCTGTTGCATAGATTTCCTCATCTAGCTCTCCATTTGTAAAAGCCATCTTAACATCCATCTGGTGGACGAGAAGACCATGTGAGGATGCCAACGAGAGTAATACTCAAATATGGCCAGTCTAGCCACAGGTAAATAAGTATCAAAGAAATTTTCCTCTTATTTCTGGGAATAACCTTTGGCCACGGGCCTAGCCTTGTACTTTTCAATTTCACCATCGGGCCTAAGCATATTTTTAAACACCCACTTACATCCATAGGGATATTCAGTGATTTCCCATGTCCCATTAGCTATGATGGAATCCATCATGCCATGGACCGCTTCTTTCCAGTAATCAGCATACGGGGATGCATAAGCTTCTGAAATAGAAGTGGGAGTGCAATCCAGGAGGTACACAAGGAAATCATCGCCAAAGGACCTTGCAGTCCTTTGTCTCTTTCCCCTACCAAGGGTTTCCTCGTCATCCTTCTTAGGATTCTCATCATGTGTTTGTTCATAATACTCCATAGGAATGGCAGGCTCAGGAGTCTCCTTAGTTCCTGACTAGAAGTGCTTTGCATATATCTTATAGAAAAAATATCCTGAAAGAATTTAGCATCTTTAGACTCCAGAATTGTACCGACATTCACGTTAGGTACCTTAGAGTTCACTACTAGAAATCTATAGTCGACGCTATTCTTAGCGTATCCCAAATTAACGCAGTCCATGGTATTTGGTCCAAGCTTACGCTTTTTGGGGATTGCCACATTGACTTTCGCCAAACAGCGCCATGTACGTAAGTATGAGAGTATCATTATTCTCTTCTCCCATTGCTCATAGGGAGTAATCTCATTGTATTTTGTCGGAACTTTATTCAGGACATGACATGATGTCAATATAGTCTCCCCCACCATGCCTTGGATAAACCCGATGTATCTAACATGGCGTTAACCAAATCTGTTAGAGTACGGTTTTTCCGTTCAGCAACCCCATTTGACTGAGGTGAATAGGGAGGCTTCCTCTCATGAATAACACCATGTTCCGCATAAAAGGAATCAAACTCATTAGAGAAATACTCTCCAGCATGATCTGGCCAAATTCGTTTAATTTTATTTTCAAGTTGATTTTCAACTTCTACTTTATAGATCTTAAAGTAGTGTAGATCCTCATGTTTAGTGTTTAACATATATACATAGAAATATCTAGTGGAATTATCTATCAAAGTCATGACGTATCTTTTTCTACCTTTAGTCAACACACTATTCATCTCACGGAGATCAGAATGTATGAGTTCTAGGGGTGCCAAGTGTCTCTCCTCTTTAGCTTTATGAGGCTTGCGAGATTGCTTTGCTTGCACACACGAATGGCACTTAGAACCTTTGTCTAAAGTGAAACTAGGGATTAAATTCAATTTTGCTAGCCGTGTAATACAACAAAAACCAATGTGACAAAGATATGAATGCCAAACTTCTGTTTCATTAACACTCAAATAAATATTGTTCACGACTATATTACAAAAATCTACAAGGGAAAGGCGAAATAAACCTCCACATTCATAACATTTTCTAACAAATAGTCCATATTTCATAACAACTACTTTATTACACTTGAAAACCAACTTGAACCCTTCTCTACAAAGAATGGAGCCACTAACGAGATTCTTCTTGATGGTAGGAACATGCTTCATGTTCTTGAGCTGCACGATCCTTTTCGAAGTAAACTCAACACCACAAACAAAAGCACTCGCGTCATTCCCCATCAATACGGACCCGTTCACTATGGCCTGATAAGAAGAAAACAATGATATGTCAACACATACATGAATATTTACACCCGTGTCAATCCACCAATCGGTAGTCTGACAAACTGAAAATACAGTAAACAAATTACCATATCCATATGCCCTATTCTCATTGTTGCTCACAATCATGTTGCCCTATTCTCTTGTCATGTCCTACTTTCTTGAACTTGTTTGGGAACTTGTTGGCCCAATGTTCCTTTGAACCACAAGTGAAGCAACTACCTTTCTTCTTATCTTTCTTGAAGGTCTTATTACCCTTCTTCTTGAAGTCGGTATTATGTTGGACACCAATCTTCCCCTTAGGCTTGTGGGAGTTGAAGTTCTTATGTACCACATTGGCAAGAGAAGTCCCTTCGGCCCCTTTTCCGTGTGAGGCCTTTGCTCTCGAATTCTGCTCGACACTCAGATGGCCGATGACATCCTCTACCGAGAATTCACGCCTCTGGTGTTTCAAAGTGGTAGCAAAGTTTATCCTAGAATTACGGATATTAGCGATTATGCATCCCACGACAAATTTGCCCGGTAAATCACACTTAAGAAGCTCAAGCACCGTAGCGATGCATTGTATCTCATGAGCCTGTTCTAATACAGAATGGTTTTCAACCATTTTGTAATCGTGGAACTGCTCAATAGTATACATCTCGCTTCCAGCATCAGTTGCGACGAATTTAGATTAGAGCGCCTCCCATAAGTCCTTGGCACCCCACATATGTAAATATGCATCAACCAACTTATCTCCGATCACGCTCAGAACGGCTCCAACAAAGACGACGGTGGCCTTTCTAAACGCCTTCTCCGGTTCAGGAGTAATCATTCGTTTGAGAGTAACACCGGCGATCCAGAACATGTTCATCGCCGTGAGCCATAAGGTGGTTTTGGTCCAATGCTGAAAGTACATTCCGGTAAACGGGGACAGTTTCAGTGCAGCGGCAAAGCCTTGACTCGAAAATTGCCTACGTACGTTAGGTTTTTGGATTGTTGAGAATCTAGGCAATATTTGAATTACATTAATCCATAAATAAATCATGAGCCAACCATGCACATACTAATATTTGGTAATAAAACCATATAGTACTAGACTAATCGTAGAATCATCTACGGAAATTACTAGTACTATGCACATATAAATAAGTAATAGAACGATTAGCATATTATATCCTCTGGTAGGCCGATTGGCCGTAGCAGCAGCGGAGGCGGCCGCCTCGTCGACCGCCCTCTTGGAAGCAGTGACAGTCTGTTCGGCTTCGTTGGCCATGGTGATGACGAAGGCGTGAAAGTAGTAGATGCGGTTGATCAAAAGCGAGCAGTCACGTCAAAGACGTTCCCCAAAAACCTAATCGCCTCTCTCTCGTATAGGATCTCGAAAGGCGGGGTTTTGGAGGCACGCTCTTCCGTCAGCCGGTTTCTGAGCGACAAAAAGAACACATCGGCTCGGTGAGATTTCCGAAACCCGCGGCACACGCGCATCGTGACGAGGCGGACGGCGGAGGAGGAGCGTGCGTGTAAAACGTCTCTCCTTACTTCACACCAAGTCATACTAGTGGGAGAAGAACTCATCTTATATGTTCGTGGAAATCTCTCCCAACTAGCCACGTGGAACTAAAGTCTCACTACTCTTCTTGCCATGAATGGGTACTTAGGGATTTTTTTTTTAATTATTAGATGACAAGTATATCTGGGTTTCTTTATATTTTTGTAAGCCGATTTGTTCAGCATACTTGATGCCCCTTGCGACATTGATACTTGCCTCCTGATTGGCGCCTCTTGCGACATACTCGATATAAAGACGGGGATAATGCTATTTAGAAAGAAAAAAAACGACAACATCTCGCCTCCTGATTGGCACCTCTTGAGACACCGAACAATGCAGGAGCCAGGAGAACATCATGCGTAAATCGCAGGCGCAGCTCATAACACCGTGCGGTTTATTTACACGAAGGTGGGTAAAACTTGCATCGCTCTGTTCCTAAATCTTAGGGATTTTCTCAGAGGGTCACCCTCGTCAATAATCTTGCGTAGAACGATGAGGGATCCTCCTGGAAGTACGGCCAAGGGTCGGGGGCGAGTTACATTATTGACCATGCCCGTCCGCCACTGTTCTTCCACGCTGCGACGCGCAGAAACTGATGCTGCCTCGCTCCATTGTGGATGGATCATGGATCGGTTCAATGACCCATCTGCATGTGTAGCAGGTAGCCTCTTCAAGCAGCAGTACATACTAAACAACTATATCTCCATCGGCTCCAAATTAATGTAATCGGATGGGCAACCTCTTGCTTGCTTCCCTCCCCATCTGACCCTGTCCTAGAGGTAGCATACGCTGCTTGACCTTTGAAATGGAGATGCCCTCCATACACAAAATCGCCCTGCCTATAAGTATGAGCTCCTATACCTTTGCTCAATCCAGATCCAAGAAGGACTCAGACAACTATACCACCAAGCTGATAGCTATCCAGCATTGAGCGATCAATTATGGCGATGCTTCACCTTTCCGTGGTCTGCGCCGTCCTCCTCGCGCTCGCCGCCCCGTCCCTCGCAGGCGACGCCGACATGCTCCAAGACGTCTGCGTCGCCGACTTGGCATCCCGTGAGCTACCCAGCTGAACCATTCATCTTAATTCGTCAACTTCGTTGCTGCATCTTTTGTGCTGACATGGTACTGTGTATATGCGTGGTGAATGGCTGCAGCAATCAAGCTGAACGGATTCCCGTGCAAGGCCAACATCACGGCTGACGACTTCTTCTTCGCGGGGCTCAACAAGGCCGGCAACACCAACAACCCGGCCGGGTCGGTCGTGACGGCTGCGAACGTGCAGTCGTTCCCGGGGGTGAACACGCTCGGCGTCTCCATGGCGCGCATCGACTACGCGCCGGGTGGCCAGAACCCGCCGCACACACACCCGCGTGCCACCGAGATCATCTTCGTCACCGAGGGCACCCTCGAGGTGGGCTTCATCACCACGTCCAACAAGCTCTTCACCAAGACCATCACCGTCGGGGATGTGTTCGTCTTCCCGCGCGGGCTTGTGCACTTACAGCAGAACAGGGGATACGGCCCTGCCTCCGTCATCGCCGGCTTCAACAGCCAGCTCCAGGGCACGCAGGCCATCGCCACCACCCTCTTCGCCGCCACGCCGCCGGTGCCCAGCGACGTGCTGGCCAAGGCCTTCCGGATCAATAACGGCCAGGTGGATGCTATCAAGGCCAAGTTCCAGTAAGGCGCCTCCGTCCATCAGCAACTCTGCATCAGTTTCTCAAGAGGAGAATCGTTTGTTGGTTACTGAATAAAGGATACCCAAATCAAGTGAGCTGTAGCGTGTAACTGATTTCTTCATCTGTATTTTTTTTTTTTTGGGAAAGACTCCATTGTGTGTGTTACATTCGTTGGTCTTCGAAATAATACAAACCTGTTTTTGTTTTGTGTAGTGTTCGTTTCACTAGCTTGCATTTGATTTCTTGATGTGTATGTTAGATTAGTTTTCTGGCATTGTCAACGGACCTATAACCCGCTAGTTTTTCTGAAATTCTTTTTGCCATAAACTATGCTGTCCAAAGTATGGAAAATAATAATTCCTAATATTTTATTATATTTGATTTGACCCCTCTCCCGGGTTATATATAGAACTACAAGGAGGTGAGAGACTTGGAGTAAAAGAAGATAAATTCTAGTCTATCTCTAGGTCCTACACATATTCTAACATTTCCCCTTAGTAGTAGCGGGTGAGAAACGGGTGTTTGCGACTGGATTTAGAGTCCGTCGTCTTCTCATCCTTGTCATATCATCAGATGCGTCTCTGTTGATCATGGCTAGCACCTAGGGACGGTGACTGCGTCCCCTTCTAGTACCTCTCTTTCCTTCCGCAGTTATAGCAGGAGTGTCATGGACGCATGTTATAACGCAGATGCTGTTGACTGGAGTTGTTGCTATTGTGTAGCTATAAGCATTGTTGTTATCGATGTCGAGGTAGCTGATCGTGATGTAGCCGTGGTCGAGCTGGGTGTGGTCGATGTCGTAGTCATCGTATGTTGTTTGGCCTCCAATGTCGGAGGCGCAAAAGTTTGCGCGATTTGTTTTGAACGGAGCTGCAGTTGTGGACGTTTTCCATATTATAGAGGGACCGTCGGGAGTGTCTCTTGGACGCGGTTATAAGTGAGATCATCGGTTTTGCCAGAACCGGAGGAACCCACCAAAGACATAAGATTTTGCCAAAACCGTATGTGCAGTCGTAGGGGCATCACAACCGTGATGCCGGTTTGTTGATGCAGTCTTCATTGTCGTGGACGCGACCATGCTGTCGTCGGGGTCGTGGACATGACCATGTTGTCATCGTGCCTTGTAGTTGTATTGTCAGAGAGCGTCGTAGTTGTATGTCCATCATGTGGACGGGTATAGCGGCGACAACAATGTGTCAACGAAGATGTTGATAAATACCACGTTGATGTAGATCTTGGCAATGATGTGTCGGCGATGAAGCAGTAGGCCTGTCGGTAATGATCGCTTGAAGGCGTCCCTTTTGGCGACGATGGTGTCGATGCAGTGCAGATCGGTCGATGTATAATTAGGCTTGGCGGCAGGATGATTGGCCGGATAGATGAGTACGTGTGCATGGAGACGTGGAGTCCAATATTTACCTACATGCAAATTGAAAATATCTTATACTCCCTCCGTTTCAAAATAGATGTCTCAAATTTATTAAAATTTAAATAAATCTAAATACCATTTAGCATATAGATTTAATTTTTAAAAACTCTAATAGTATATGATTCTTTGAAAATAATCATACGTGCGAGTCGTTCAGCCGGCCAGCAGGCCGCACCTGACTAGAGCGTCCATGCGAAGCATGAGAACCCGAAGAGGAAAAGAGCGGCAACACAAACGTTTCTCTCGTTCCTTCCTGACCCTTCCTTGAGAGTCGACTTTCCCCCTCCTCCGCCGCCCCTCTCCTCTCTCCCAACCGGTGGCCACGGCGACCGGCGTCGAGATGGAGCAGGTGGTTGGCTTTTACTGTTTTTTAGTAGTTGTAAATCTTGCTTTTCTGTCTTGTGCCTTAGCCGTCTGAGGGTAGGTTGGAGGATCTCAGTGCCTAGATCCTCCACGCCTCGATCTCTCTCCTCCTCACAGCTAGTCGCTGGTGGCAGGCGGCGAAGCCTGGGAGATGGCGGGAGTCTTGCATCCCTCCCAATAAGGTGCGCATCTGGGAGTGGATCCGGCCTACTGACCATGCTTGGTCCGGTGTGGAGGGGCTCTTATCCAAGCCAGAGATTCCATGGAGGAACCCAGCGCTGGCGGCGAGCTCTCCCACAACTCCTTTGTTGAATAAGGTCAGTGTCTTAGCCTTTTGCTGCTGCGATTCTTCTCCTGGCCCGTCTCCTCCGGTTCGTGGCGGGATCTCGGAGTTTGACGGCGGGCTCGCAATCTCGGCGCGGCAGCTTCAGGCTCGTGTCCGTCGCCGATGGAGATCCCCTGCCATGCTCTCCTCTTCTTCTCTCCTTGGTGGAATTGATGATTCCAGGAGGGTTGCTGGGCTCCGTCGGCTGGGGAATCGAGAAGCCATCAATCCCGCGAGCCTCTTCTTGGTCCATGGTGACCTCATCCTGCCGGTAAGCTCCAGCCTCTACTCAACCTCCATTGGGAGGCCCTCTCTGAAGCCCGCTGTTGCTGCGGTCCTCGTCGGCATCGACGCAAGTGGCGTAGTCCCCGCGGCGGTGTACGACAACGGCAGGCGTGGCTTCCTCTGCTCGGCAATGGGGAAAGAGGAGGACTTGATTGTAATTGCCTTTTACATTGCAAGGTCCTTCCTGCATTTGCTAGGGACCCATGTACTAATCTTTGTTCTTATGGGGTTCTCTGTAAAATCATTTGTACGCCCATTGATGGTTTAATAAATATGGCTTCTTGCCCCTTCGGGGGCACCCTGTGTTAAAAAAAAAGCATGAGAACCCCCGCCCCACCTGGCCCTGTTTGCCTTCCGACGTTGGTGGAAGCTCTTTTTTTTAACGGATGAGGCACGAAGGCCCTCGAAGCTTTTATAAAAAGTCAAAGCGACGAGTAAAATTTGCACTGAGGCCTCTTGCATAACAGGGAATCAAAGATAAGGCTCAGTTTTTACAGAAAGGAACCTAGAACAAAGAATAAAAAAGCAATCAGGCCCTTCGTTCCCTTTGTCGCGCAGAACCGACCGCTGCAACCGAGCACCCACTCCGCCGCCGGGAAACAAGCCACTTGGGGCGTCGCCGGTGATGGATCCCAGAACAGGGCCGAGGAAGATCCTCCTAAATGGCATTGAGGCCTGGTGGAAAGAGAATCGCGAGCCGTGCTCGCGACTGGAGTGGCTGCATTCGCCTTGGATAGCACCGGCCAGCAGCCGCCGCTTGGAATCTCCAAGAAAAGCTTCCCGCGTGCTCCATAGCATGCACTTGCTCTGCCAAGGATCAGAGGCTCTTGCCGTCGAACTCCTCCTCGCTCCCTGTTTACCCCCATGGCCACAAGGGGGAGAGAAGGAGACACCAATGGCAACCACCCACCTCTGCAGAGACATCCTCTGCATGGACCGTGAAGAGAAGGCGGCGCGATGCTGCTTCACCTCCTCGCCACCACGGCCGGCCAGGAAAAGCAGACCCACACCCCTGGATTCGCCACATCGACCTCCTCCCTCGCCGACATGGCCGACCAGGGTCGCTGAAGTCGCCAATCTTCTCCGCGCCGTCCAGCTGTCAACAGCCGCTACTTTATTATTGGAGACATCGTCCTCCACCATATCGCCGAGCTCCAGCCAAAGGAGCGTCGCCAAGATGGCCAAGAACCCTAGAACTCGGGCGCGGCTACAGCGACACCGAGACAAGCTCAAAACACCCCGAAGGGAAACACAACTACTCTACCACTGCATCTACCTAGACTACTGACGCCTCCTCCCGGCCACCACTCACCGGCTAGTCCGGCAAGGGCGCCATAGGAGGGGCCAGGGGAAGGGAGGAAGACGACCAAGAGTTGCCTCTAGGTTCGTGCGAAGCGGTGGAGGTTGGCACCAGGAATTGTTGGTGGAAGCTCGGACCCGCCATGCATCTCTCAGGTAGCATGCACACCTCGCATGGATAAGCCTCGGGCGGTCGGATGCCGTGCGCCGCCGTTGAGTAGATGATTTGAGCAAATTTTAATACTGATCTGTACCGAACAAGGATTGTGCCTAGGGATTTATTATGTAGCTAACTTGGATCTAATCTATATAATTGTGAGGTTCAAAATTTTGGATCTAATCTAATATAAAGAACCGATCCGATTTTTGATCGAAATCGGGTGCCGCGCTCTCGAGGAGAATGAGATCTCTTCCCAAGGGTAGCATGATGCGAAAGTGGTGCAAGAACCTAAAATCGGCGTTATAGGACTAATCGCTCTGATACCATGTGAAAAATAATAACTCCTAATATTTTGTTGTATTTGATTTGACTCTCTCACGATATATAATATATAAGTACAAGGAGGAGATGGACTTGAAGTATAAAAAGATAATTCCTAGTCTATCTCTAAGTCTTATACGTATTGTAACACAAAGGTCTATTATAGTCTTGTTTAATGATCAAGCAGCGGGTACCGATTATCTTCTTTTCCAAAGGGGCATGGAACGAGTCGGTAAGGTGATCAACCATCTTCTCTCAGTAGCGCCCCATTTCACAGCCCCAAATAATTTGGTTAGGCCCTATTCAGTTAATCTCAGTATCAAGTGGATTGGAGTGAAATGGAAGGGATTAGAAGAAATTTGACTTATATAGAATTTAATCTCCATTAAACCATGCCAATCCCGTTCAATCCAAGTGAAACCGAACAAGGCCTTAAAAGTCAGTAAAAGCCAAATTGCTTTCAAACTACTAATTCAATGAGAACAAGCGTTATCGCTGGCGTTTTGTCGTGGTTTGTTAGGATTTTTTTATAAAAAGAGAATAACCACGGGTGTTCCATCGATTAATCATAAGCGACTATAGATAGATACTTCCTCCGATCTATATTACTAGTAGATACATCTATTCCAATAACAAATAATATGGATCGGAGGGATTACTATATATTAAAGGACCGACGGATTAGAGCCCTTTCCTTACTCCACGTCTTGGTACCGTTGATGTTTCAATTTCTTCCAATTAGCCTATGCCGCATGGGTTACACTTGCAGTGCATTTTTTCTTTCTAATTTTTTAGTTTCTTCTTTATAGACTATTCAACAATAAATTTTTGACTTACCTTTTCAGCAATCATTTTCTGACGGTAGTCACATACAGTGGCGGACCCAAAAATATTTTAAAGACTGAATAAACAGTAAATTCAAAAGCTTAATAAGCTGAATTTTAGCCAAATAGCATCAACATAAGTTTTTTTTTGCGGGTAGCATCAACATAAGTTGCGCCAGCAGGCCGGAAGCCCGGCAACTGCCCAGGCTATAAGGAAGCTGGGTCCGTGGCTGGTCACATACATCTACCTCTCAAACAGAAAAGTTACATATGTTTACAATAGTAAATTTTTGTGTCCCTTCGATTTTAATTTTTGACACACCTTTCCTGCCATAACTTTTATAAGTAGACTACGTGTACAATATTATTTTAGCTCCTTTCTTTTATTACTCAACGGTATTCTTTGGCCACATCTTCCAGGCTGTAATCTTTTACATAACTTTCTAGCAATAATTTTCCAATGATAATTATATCGTTAACGTCCCTTGTTTTAACTACTTTATGGTATTTTTTTTGATACACCTTTCCAGCCATAACTTTTCAAAAGTAGTTAACCTATATGTACAGTAGTATTTTTCCAGCCCCTTTTTATTAATGGACGGTAATTTTCAGCAAAACTTTCTTCCCGTAGTTTTTTGGAGAAATTTAACCTATGACAAGTCTTAAAGGATAAGTAATTCCTCGTCAATTAACAGCGGAATCTCTGACACAACTTTCCAGTAGTTACGTAGTTTCCATACTTCAACTTTTCGATAGTGTGTAATTTTCTGCCTACAGGTAAATTTCCTATGTTACCACACTACAGGAAAAAAGACGTTGCTGTGTGGCATATCGTTGCCGTGCAACCGGGCACACGACCCTTTGTCGTGAGGGTCCAATAGAACGCACGACAAAGAAAGCACGGACGGCAAACCTCTGATACGACGCACGACAAAGAAACCCATCACGACAAAGAACCAAAATAACGCACGGAAATGATAAGTTATACGGCAAAGGTTAAATAAGACACACAGTAACAACATATCTCATGGCAACGTGGCATCTTCGGCCATATATTCCCTTTGCATTGCGGGCCCATTGGGCACAGTTAACTGACTGCAAAACGGAGAGGGCTAACGGCGGGTATTTGCCATGCGCCCGGATGAGAGGGGACACACAAAGAAGCCCTTTGTCGTGTGGTTTTTTCTTTGCAGTGCGTCTTGTTGATTTTTTCATTTTCTTTCATTTTTTCCATTTCAATTGTATTTATTTTAGTACTTATATTTATTCTTTAAACTAGAGAGGTGGCCCGTGCACATGCAGAAGCAGTGTTTTTTCCCTTTCAATTTATCATATTAAATAACTAATTAGATCTTAAAGTAAACATCATTGAATAGAAATCATTACTAAGTTGACTTTTTAAACTTAGCCATGAAATCAAATTTAGGATATATATTCTCATTAGAATTTGAGGAAGAGAGCTAGAGTGGTATTTCCTATGTTTTTATTTCCCCTTCATTTTTGGTTTAGTCAAAATGATTTTTTTTGAAGTTTTACTAAGTATGTAGAGAAAAATATCAAAACCCATAATAACAATTTTATATGATATGGAATTTATGATGATTCTAATAATACTAATTATATATTGTACCCCCTCCGTCACGGTTTGGAGCGTGTCTTATAAAAACCATGAGTTTCCAAATCTCCTCTCCTTCTATAGACTTAATCATAGAATTAATGCCTCTTTTCCTCCTCACTTCCTACTCCATGCAACCAAGGAATTAGTTCTTACATGCAACTTCACCAATGCATGCGTCTAAACTCCTCGTTTCTCATGGAGTAATTACGTTTAATAGGGCGCCCAATAATTAATGGGTATATTTTCTTTCAGCAAATTTGCATGGATTTGGCATAAATCTGGCCTAATCAGCGTCCATCTAGGTCCTAACAATCTCTCTAAAACGCCCTCCAAACCATGACGGAGGGAGTATATGTTGATGTTTTTCTATATATCTAGTCAAATTTTGCTAATTTTTTACTATGAGTGTACAAAAAGCAAAGAAATTGTGAACGGAGTGAATACATCACTATTTCCAAGGCCATGCTTCGTGCTCAGAAACTCGATATCATTACTATCTTATCGATGAACCATCGTTCTAGCACTAGTAAAAAACAGACCTTTCGTCCAGGCCATTAGTCCCGACTGTGGCTAGGACCGGGACTAATGACCCGCGTCGGACGGCCCGAGCCACCCCAAACCATAGGTCTCGGCCGTTAGACCCTATTAGCCCCGGTGTGAGACACAAACCCGGACTAAAAGGTCTCGAGCCTGCCGCTCGCTACGGGCACCCCCTTTAGTCCCGGTTTGTATCCCAAACTGGGACTAGTGGTCTGGCCCTATATATATGGCACAACCCCTTCCCCTCTCAACTATTTTTTTCCTAGTGGGACAGGTGGTGTTGTGCTATTTTTTTTCTTGTTCATATGCACTAGAGGTGTTCGGTGAAATGCCCATTTGAGCAATGCGACTTTAGGGCACACAAGTCAGACATGATATGAGGTGCTCGAGCCACACTTAAGTTTTCTTATCTTTGTTTCCAAGTGTAATAAAAGGTTATCAACTATTTTCTCCTTTATACCGCGCGGTACTAATTTTAGCATCGTGATTGCATTTGATATATATTTGTATGATACACATGAGCCATCCATAGATGTACGGTGACCGACGCTCTGCCTCTTTCAGATAAGGCGTGCGTTCTTTTCGACTTGTGGCCGAGGAGAACAAGCGGTGGGATAGTTTTATGTGTTGTCCATGTGTTGACTGTAGAAATGAGAAGGCTTACACTTGCGCAAGAGTCATTCAGAGCCACCTGCTTCGGTCTGGTTTTATGTCCAGCCATAATGTTTGGACCAAACACGGAGAAAGAGAGGTTGCGATGGAAGACGGCGATGAAGAAGAGAATGAGGATGACAACTACCGATCTATGTTCCCTGAATACGCTGATACCGCAATGGAAGACAATGAAGAAGAAGGAGGTGAAGAACGGGAACCAGACCGGCCCGCTGATGATCTTGGTCGGGTCATTTCTGATGCAAAGCGAGACTGCTACACAGAAAATGAGAGGTTGCAGTTCGAGCAGATGTTACAGGACCACAACAAATTGTTGTACCCAACTTGTGAAGATGGCTAGAAGAAGTTGGGTAGCACACTGGAATTGCTGAAGTGGAAGGCAGAGACCGGTGTGACTGACTCGGGATTTGAGAAGTTGCTGGTACTCATGAAGAAGTTGTTTCCAAGAAATAACGAATTGCCCGCCAGTACATACGAAGCAAAGAAGCTCGTCTGCCCTCTAGGATTAGATGTGCAGAAGATACATGCATGCCTAATGACTGCATCCTCTACCGCGGTGAGAAGTATGAGAATTTGGATAAATGCCCAGTATGCACTGCATTGCGGTATAAGATCAGAAAAGATGACCCTGGTGATGTTGATGGCGAGCCACCTTGGAAGAGGGTTCCTGCCAAGGTTATGTGGTATGCTCCTATAATACCACGATTGAAACGTTTGTTCAGAAACAAAGCGCATGCCAAGTTGTTGTGATGGCACATGGAAGAACATAAGAAAGACGGGATGTTGAGGCACCCGCTGATGGTCGGCAGTGGAGAAAAATCGAGAGAGACTTCCGGACATTGCTGGTGACGCAAGGAACTTATGATTTGGTCTAAGTATAGATGGCATGAATCCTTTTGGGGAGAAGAGATGCAATCACAACACCTGGCCCGTGACTCTATGTATATACAACCTTCCTCCTTAGTTGTGCATGAAGCGGAAGTTCATTATGATGTCAGTGCTCATCCAAGGCCCGAAGCAACCAGGCAACGACATTGATTTGTACCTAAGGCCAATTGTTGATGAACTTTTACAGTTGTGGGCCGAACCAGGTGTACGTGTGTGGGATGAGAACAAACAGGAGCCATTTGACCTACGAGCGTTGTTGTTCGTAACCATCAATAATTGGCCCGCTCTTAGTAACATCTCAGGACAAACGAACAAGGGATATAATGCATGCATACACTGTTTAGATGAGACTGAAAGTATATGTCTAGATAAATCTAGGAAGAATGTGTACCCATACAATTGTTGTTTTCTTCCGCCCAGACATCCCTTAAGGAAAAAAGGCAAGCATTTCGATGGCGAGGCAGATCACCGGAAGAATCCTGCCCCCGTATTGGTGCTGATGTATTTGGTATGGTCAAGGATTTAAATGTAATATTTGGAAAGGGTCCCGGAGGACAACCTGTTCTGAAAGACGCCGACAGACGCGCACCCATGTGGAAGAAGAAATCTATATTTTGGTCGCTACCATATTGGGAAGTCCATGAGGTCCGCTCTGCAATCGACGTGATGCACCTGACGAAGAATCTTTGCGTGAATATTCTAGGCTTCTTGGGCTTGTATGGGAAGTCAAAAGATACACCGGAAGCACGGGAGGACCAGCAACGTCATAAAGGACGAGACAGCAAAGCATCTAGGGCAGTTTCAAGGGCCTGCCAGCTACTCTCTTACCAAGGAAGAGAAGGAAATCTTTTTTGAAGTCCTTTTCAGTATCAAGGTCCTGTCTTGCTTCTTGTCTAACATAAAGGGAATAGTAAATATGAAAGAGAAAAAAATTCCAAAACCTAAAGTCCCATGACTACCACGTTCTGATGACGCAATTGCTTTCGGTTGCATTGAGATGGATTCTACCAGAAAATGTTCGACTGGCCATTGTGAAGGTATGTGCATTCCCCAATGCAATTTCTCAGAAGGTAATCGATCCAGAAAGTCTATCAGGGTTACAGATTGATGTGGTCCAATGTCTAGTCAGCTTCGAGTTGTTGTACCCTCCATCTTTCTTCAATATTATGTCACACCTCCTAGTTCACCTAGTCGAAGAGATTAGAATTCTCGGTCCTGTGTTTCTACACAATAAGTTCCCCTTCGAAAGGTTCATGGGAGTATTAAAGGAATATTTTCATAACCGTGATAGGCCAGAAGGAAGCATCTCCAAGGGCTATGAAACAGAGGAGGTCATTGAGTTTTGTGTTGACTTTCTTCCTGACCTTAAACCGATTGGTGTTCCTGAATCTCGGTATGAGGGCAGGCTGACTGGAAAAGGCACACTAGGAAAGAAAACAATGGTATCTATGGACAAGAATTATTTCAATAAAGCACACTACACAGTTCTACACAATTCTACCTTGGTGGCTCCGTATATCGAGAAACACAAGATTATTGTACGCTCGAAAAACCCGGGGAAGCCTGACTCCTCGATTAAAGTGGAACACAAGGACACTTTTGGCAGTTGGTTGCAGAAACATCTCATGAATAGCAACACTATTGAAGATCAGTTGTACTTGTTGGCACGGTTACCATCTTCGAATATATGTACTTTCCAAGGGTACGAGATAAATGGTAATACATTTTACACGATCACCCAAGATAAAAAGAGCACCAACCAAAACAGTGGTGTCCGCTTTGATGCAACAGATGACAATGGGCAGAAGGACACATATTATGGGTACATATAGGAGATATGGGAACTTGAGTATGGACCTACTTGTAAGGTCCCTTTGTTTTGGTGCAAATGGGTCAAGATGACAGGAGGCGGGGTATATGTAGACTAAAAGTATGGCATGGCAACAGTGGATCTCAACAATCTTGCGTACATGAACGAACCATTCGTCCTAGCCAATGATGTGGCTCAGGTTTTCTATTGAAGGACATGTCTACGAAACCGAGAAAAATAAATCAGCAAAAGAATACATCGTCCGATGAGCCAAAGCGCCACATAGTTCTTTCAGGGAAAAGAAACATCGTGGGAGTGGATGACAAGACAGATATGTCTATGCACTTCTATTCTTGTAGACAGTTGTTGGGCCTCCAAGTGCAGAGGTTTGTAGAACAGCAGCAAGTTTCCCTTAAGTGGATTACCCAAGGTTTATCGAACTCAGGGAGGAAGTGGTCAAAGGTATCCCTCTCAAGCAACCCTGCAATCAGGATACAAGAAGTCTCTTGTGTCCCCAACACACCTAATACACTTGTCAGGTGTATAGGTGCACTAGTTCGGCGAAGAGATAGTGAAATGTAAGTGGCAATGGTGCAAGAAAATATCTTCTGACTTGTTGTTGACGTGGGGTAACGGTGCCAAAAAATAGCTTAATGGTGAGGTAAGGTAAATGACCCAAAACCTCCCCGGCAAAGGGAACGAATATGGAAGCAAGCAAACATGCAACAGATCTAGTAGCAAACAGTGTTTCAATGTTTAGAAACAAGGCCTAGGGATCATACTTTCACTAGCGAACACTCTCTCATATAAATATCCTCTCTTCATGATACTACTCTTAACTACTCTTCGGTTGGACAATCTAATCCATGGAAGGGCTATAACAGCACACCTCAAAGTCTGCCTTCCCCAATCTAGATAACCCCACACTGTCACCTTGAGCTCTAGATGGTTCCAACAAACACCACAATTTCATAGAGACATCCAACTCCTAATATAACTCATAACAAATATTCAATCTAGCCAAAGTGCCACACACGGTATGCACGTTGTCACTTTCACACATGTGGGGAAAAGCATAGATCTATTAAAGCACAAAGAGTATTTATGTAGACTCAAACCTAAGTGCCACCATGGCGTGCACGCTGTCACTTTCATACACATGGGGAGAGCAGAAATCTAATGAAGCACTTGAGTAGCAAGGTAGATCTACTTGATTACAAAGCTCATGACCACAAGATCATGCATAGAGAGAGAGATGAACACATAGCTACCGGTAGAGCCCTTAGCCTCGAGGAAGAACTACTTCCTCCTCATCATGGGAATCAGCAACGGTGATGGAGATGATGGTGGAGATCGATGGAGATGGCTCCGGGGGCACTTCCCCGTCCCGACAGGGTGCCGGAATAGAGACTTTATGTCCCCCGAATCTCCCTTTCGGTGGCAGCAGCGCTATAGAGGTTTTCGTGGATTTGTTCTGGATTCTCTAGGGTTTTTGGGTCAGAGGCTTCATATAGGTGCATGAATCAAGGTTGATGGGGGGTCCAGGGGGCCCACACCCCCTCCAGGTGCCTCCAGGGCTTGCCCGCGCCTAGGGGGGTTTGGCCCCCCTCCGGCTCTGCTTCGTGGTTCCGTGTTGCTCCGGGAAAATAATAACTTTGGCTTTTGTCGCGTCCAATTCCGAGAATATTGATTTTTTGCCTTTCTGGAACCAAAAACAGAAAAAACAGACAACTTGCACTGTGGCAACTTGTTAATAGGTTAGTTCCAGAAAATATATAAAAACACCTCAAAGTATAGAGAAAGCAAAGCAAAGTAGATACAAAACAAGCATGGAGCATCAAAAATTATAGATACGTTTTCGACGTATCAAAAACTGACCCAACTCCTTTTAAATGATGAAGATTCTCCATGGCTACAGCGTAGAAGAAAACAACAACACTAGATAGGTATGTTGGTGATCTATGTAATATATTAAACCTTTTATGTAATCATATTGTGAGTCAAACATTTTACCCAGATCCACATGCATGCAACATTGGTCATCTTGCTCAATCAAACTGGACGACGACTCCCAGTGCCTAAGCCGCGGGAGGTGAAAACCCAAAGAGACGGAACCATCACACAAGCATAGCTCGGGTGAGATCCCTGAAGAATTTGCCAGGTATCGTCGACCCTGGTGTCCAACACAACCATATAACGATGGACGTGCTCGTCCTCCTCCCTGACATGACGATGTACCACCTCATCTGTGGCCGGCTCCCTCTGCACCCTTCCTGGACTAGGCGACCTCCACCAAAGAAGCTCTGGGTCGACGAATACACCCGGATTCCTCAGCAAGCTCCGCGTCCCGGAAGGTAGCACCATACAGTGTCATCCTAGCGGAGCCTAGTCTCGTACATGCCCGGCGGAGCCTAGTACTCCGTCGTTGCCGCTGAATCGACTACGAGGATGCGTGATGGGCATCCTAAAGTAGGCGGCGAGGAATGTGTGTATGTGTAGGTGGCCATGACGGTCGCCCTATAAATAGAGGGAAAGGGCGGGCAAGCTGGATCGGGCAGCCTATAAATAGAGGGAAAGGCCTATAAATAGAGGGTTCATCTTTAGTCCCGGTTGTAGAAAGCAACCACGTCTGAAGGGATTGCGGCAGGCTGGGCCAGGCATCACTAATGATAGGGGTGAGTGTCGATATTATGTCGTGCGGCTTGTACCTTATCCCGGATGATGTTGCCAACCGGGAATAAAATTGAACCTTTAGTCCCGGTTGGAGACACCAACCGGGACAAAACACGAGTGAGCACTAATAATAGGGGTGAGTGTCGACATTATGTCGTGAGTGTCAACACTATGCCGAGCTGCTTGTACTATAAATAGGCATCCTTGTGAGTCCAGTCCTCCAGTCAGTTTGAGGCATCTCGAAGATGGTCTTCAAGAGCAGGGACACCACTATGGCCAGTTTGAGTCCTCCGGCATCTCCAACAAACTGGTCATAGAGGCACTTTATAATATGTGAAATTAGTTAGCTCCCAGGCGTATTGATCTAGTTAGAGAAGTTACAAGCTTCAAGATGGTCTTCGAGAGCAGGGACACCACTACGGCCAGGTTGAGGGAGATGCCGCCGGAGCCCAGTCCTCCGGCATCTCCAAGAAACTGGTCATAGAGGCACTCCCTAATATGTGAAATTAGTTAGCTTCCAGGCATATTGATCTAGTTAGAGAAGTTACAAGCTGCAAGATGGTGTGAGAGAGTAGGTACACCACTACGACCAGCTTTAGGGATATGCCGCTGGAGCCCAGTCCTCTGGCATGTCCCTAAAGTTGGTCATAGAGGAACTCCCTAATATGTTACCACACGTGTTTGGAGATCAGATCTTCATGGTAAGTACGAATCGGGACAACATCTTCATAGTTTGGTAAAGTCATATTAATATTAAAAACCGGGACTAGCTAACACTCAGGACTAAAGTCGCCCCTTTAGTCATAATCATGCCTGGTCCTATAGTACGCAGCTTTAGGGTCTTCTTCTTCATCGCCATCATCATTGTCATCATCATCGTCGTAGTGACTAGGTGGACGCGGCTCGATCCTCAGCCCAGCCATGGCATATACCGGTGGCACCTGCCAGCCCGGCCTCGGATTCACGGCGGGCGGGGGAGGGGTCTCCTGGAAGATGATGCTGCTCGGGCGGGGGAGGGGCCTTCTTGTGGTTCTGTGGCGGGTGGACTTCTGGGCACCGCATGCGAGGATGGTCTCCCCGACAATGTAGCGCATCACACTGCTGATAGTACGGATTTCCCACCATAGACGACGTCCGGCTTCATTGTGGTTCACCGGGGCAGGCCATCACCCTCGTACCTGGTGAGCTCCCTTTCCCGCCAGTTAGTGAAGAAGGCATTCCAGATGTCGTAGTTGTCGGGATCCCCCTGGGGATTCATCCGCTGCTCCGGAATGAGCTCGTGGTAGAAGTGGTTTGTGATGGCCGCCTGTCGGGCGGAGCCTTGAGGCACAGGAGGGACAGGAACCCCTCCAGCGCTCAGCATCCAGCCGGCGGGCGGCCGGTAGCCTGGTGGGAAAAGGTAGCTGGAGGCGCACAACGCCTCGGTCTCCTCAAGGGTCGGAATGGCCTAGTAGGAGTTGTCCATTTTTGTGAGAGAGGAAGGTGTGGATGTCGTGGGAATGGCCACGGCAGATGCTCCAATCGGCAGCGAGTAGTAGAACGAGGGGCAAGGGCAGCCAGCCATCCGCGGTGCGAGATAAGGGCGGATACACAAGGATTTACCCAGGTTCGGCCCCCCGGAGGGTAAAGACCTACTCCTGCTAGATTGTATTATGGAGAGAGTACAAGGGCGAGCTCGACGACTAGGTGGCAAGTCGCTGGGGTGTATGATGGAACATGTCCCCTATGCATACCCTAGGGAGGTTTATATAGGCTCACCTCGCTTGGGTTTACAGATCTACAACCAAATTAGTTAAGGATTCGGAGGGTTCCTGACCTAATCCGACTGGGCCTAGCTACGCTTCTGGGCCTCCAGCTTCTAGTCGCCTGGCTCCTCGTTGAGTCTCGGTCCAGTCGCCATCCTGCAGGCCCACTCGCTGGCATCTTGGACCAGTAGGAAACGTCCTGCTGGGTATACCCCCTTTGGCATATCCCCATCAGTAGTCCCCGAGGCCGTCGTTGATTCATCGTAGGTGTTTGTTGGCAGTCAGAGTATGCAGGTCCAATTCGGACACCCAGTCAAATCGGCGGTGGATTCCTGAATAAAAGAAGGAAATTGTCAATTCAGCCATAACAGCGGCGTCCAGTCGAATCGCAGCATGGCGAATGGGTCAGCGAGTAATCGAATCATTGTTGTGGTGATCAGGTCGGCGAATCATCAAGTCGCTAAAGACAACGAGTCGAGTAGAACAAGTTGGACCGTCAGCGTTGGTCAAACTAGCCGTCGGGTAATCCAACGGTAATATCGGCATAATTACCGCGTGGTAACGGCTCCTCGAAGATGGCGGGTAACAACCGCTATATAAGGAAAGCGGCGGGTGAAGGACGAGCATTTCCCTCACTTCCTCCGATCTCGTGCAATCCCTGTCTTCCATTCCGCGCAGTGACCAGGGCAACCCAGAGCGACTCACAACCCTAGATACTCCACTCGATGGCGCCTCCGACGGAGCCATGGGGCAGATCCAAGTGCACGAAAGCACTGTTGAAATCATTCGACGAAGCGGGGATCCTCTGCGCCGGGATATGGCACATCCCGGCCAGAGAAGTGACTCCAGATCCACACGAGGGAGAATTCATCTGCTTCACCAGCCACCTGGAGCAGGGGCTCGGATTCCCCACCTCCCTCTTCTTCCGCCGCTTCTGTGCCTACTATGGAATCCAACCGTCGGACCTAGGGCCACATAGCATCGAGCAACGCGCCATCTTCGTGGCGTTTTGCGAGTGCTACCTAGGCTGCCGGCCATACTTCCCTCTATGGCAAGATCTGTTCCACGGGAGGATCGGCCGTGAAGAGGCAGGCGGGCCGATGCTGGCTGCGGGCGGCATGACCTTTCAGCTGAAGTCGAAGGCGTCCTTTTTCGACCTGATGCTGCCGAAGAAGGCGGCCAACAAATGGAAGAAGAGTTGGTTCTACGTGACCGAGTCGCCACTGGCCGACGAGGTGGCGCTTTCGATGTACTCCGCCAACTGGCCTGAGCCGCGTCGGCTCTAGGTCACCAAGCTCCCGTTGGACCAGTGGATAGTCATCGACAAAATGTTTTAGGCGATCCGCAACCTGAAGAAGAAGGGCTTCCAGACCATCAATTTGTACAATTGCTGGTTTGGGCGCGGCTGGTGCCTCTGGCCAGTAGCGCCCACTACATGTACGAGTACACGGGCAAGGACGACCCGACGAAGTCCTGTCAAGCAGAGTGGAGGCTCAACGACTACACCTTGGCCTTGAAGAAGATCACCGAGGCGGAGTATCTTGACGCGAAGGCCGATGTCGCCCCTTACACCGCAAAACGCCAAGCTCCAATGGTGAGTCTTTTATTTCTTGTGCACTCGCAGTCGCAGTTTTGCATTCGCGGTCATGCTAATTTCGTTTTGTTTTTGCAGTTGTTCCAAGTGGTGGAAGGTTGGATTCCACCCGCATACGACGAGAACTCAAACTCGTCTGCCGAGGATGAGAGCGAGTCTTCACCCGACAAGGGCGATGTCAGAAGTGACAGGGGCGGTGATGACAACGACGATGACGACGGTGGCAACGAGGCCGTGGAAGTCGCCGCACCCACTGTCCGCAAGTCCCGCGGGCAGCATCAACGCGAGCTCAAGGCCAGCAAGAGCCTCGAGGCTCACGACAAAGATGATGACGAGCTCCCCGAGCACACCTCGCAACACGACGCTACACCATCGAAGAAGAAACCACCGTCACCGAAGAGGAAGAATAAGCCGGCTAAGCCGGTATCACCACCTCGGTCCGCGAGTATCTCCGATGCTACTAGCATGGCCGAGGAAGCTAGGGCCGACGCAACGGTGCATGCGACCACGGCGGCCGGTGCGGCCATTGTGGAAGGCGAGATGTCGTTGGCGTCGCTTCCGCCGCCTTTCATCCCAGACCTCGGCACCGAGGGGAGCACCCGCGGCAGTCGCCGCTGATCCTCATGCTGTGGCCTCGTCCTCGAAGAATCCATCAGTGTCTTGGGCACAGAGTGTGTTCGAGATGGGCCTCAGTCGGAAAATGGGGCCGGAGTTGGAGAAGCCAGCCAGTATTCGTACTGGCTTGCATTTTATTCCAGTCGCCAAGTGAGTATTTCTGATTCTTTCGTTTATCTACTCGATTCATGTCTGACCGGTGAGTTTACTGACAGCATTGTTCTGGAGGACTGGGGTGAATAAAATAGGTCACCCTTCGGTGGCCAAGGTTCCGTTGGGTGCCACGGAGGCACTAGTCAACCCTTCGAAGAATCGGAAGGGCGACGAGGTCGAGGCGCCTGTTGAAGGCGCAAAGAAGGCAAAGGGCGACAAGGTCGTCACGATTTCCGACGAACCGGTGGTCGCCTCGAATGAAGCTCCGATTGGAGTGGATGCGGCCTCGAAGGCCACGATGGACACGGAGTCGCAGCGGGTGGAACCCGTAGCATCGGTCAGAGCAGCAGGCCCATCCTTGAGTGGAGCGGGCGCCGTGGTGGCGACGTTCCCTCGCTTCATAGCGAGGGCCTCCACGGAGAGTGCATTGGTACCATCGAGCCAGTTGCCTGAGGTTGTCGGCATGGAGGTCGAGCAGAAATCGCGGGCGTACTCCGTTCGTGCTCCCATCGGTGGATGCAATGGAGCTTCACGGCATGCTAGGTGCCGCCATCCAGGTATGTCTAGTCCCCGAGGATCGGGCCACTGAATTTCAGTGGTCGGATTCTTATTTTTTTTGGACTCCAGTCCCCGAGTGTCGAGTCGTTGAATTTCAACGGCTGGGCACTTAGGAATTTTTTGCTGTCCAGTCCCTGAGTGGATGGTTGCTGAATTTCAGCGGCTAGGCACTTAGGAATTTTGTTGCTGATTCTTCCATGGTTGCGCAGGGCCTGGAGCGTGAGTCAGCGAAGCGACTTGCCGCGAGGAACCGTCTGGAGAGGGAGCTCCTCGTTATCAGGGTAACGAACAAGCAGCTTTGAGCGAATGTGGGTGAGTGGTTGTCGTGCTTGTCACTGGTCGTAGACCTTGTTCTTTTCGTATTCATGGTTTTGTTGATTCAGAGGATAACGCGACCGCGATGGAAAAGGCTCATCCGGGCCTGGTCCCTACGAGTGAACTGACGGCTGCGCAGTCGTCCTTGAGCGTCGCGGAGAAGCGAATCACCGACCTAGAGCGGGAGCTCAAGGAGGCAAAGGCGGAGGCGACCTCGGCAGATGAGAGGGCCAAGGCAACCGTTACTTCTGCTGTGGAGGAGCGGAAGATGTCAGATGCGCTCGTCGCCGGGCTGCAAGATGACCTCTCCGGTCTTCAGGACTTCATCACGGAGCACTGTCGCTGATTGATTAGTGAATTTTTCTTTGGAGAGTCCCAGAGCGAGCGGGTCGTGTTATTTTGCTGGAGCCTTGCTTACTGTCTGCTTGTGTGTTGCATGCAGGATTACTGATGACGCTGATGAGGCGCAGTCGTATGACGCGCGGCAATGCGTCACCACTCTGGTGGACTCTGTCACGCTGTCAGCGACCTGCATTCGGGCGTACCTTCAGGAAATCTCGCCCACAGAGGTGATCCCTAGCGACATCGTCGAGGTCTGGCGCTACTTGGAGAAGTCCCCGGCTGTGGCTGAATTCATGACGCGGTCGGCCTTTCGTCGTGGTGCGGCAACTGCGCTGAGCCTTGGGCTCGCGCACTTCCCTGACGATTTCGACCTTGACGATGTCACGAGCGGGTACACTTTGTCGACGGGCGTAGTCGAGATCGCCGAAGTGCTTAAGCTGACCGAGCGGGCTGCAGTGTACGCTGACCGGGTGTGGGCGATGGGCAACCTCATTCCGTACTAGGAAATTGTCGTCGCCCCGAACGACCCCGAGCTGGCGCACCGCGACTTCAAGGTGGAGCAGCCATTCTGCGCGGTCATGGCAGGTGAACTCATGACGTACCCTTCGAACCCGTGGGTTCCCTTTATCCGCCGTTGCAGGAGTGGTGGCGCCTTGTCGTTGAAGCCTGCGGAGTAGAATAGTTTACTGATTGGCGTTAATTAGAATAGATATGTGACTGCCCTTGTAAGGGAACAAATTTTGCTGCTTGAAGGAATGCAATGATGCTTTTGTCAATGTTTCTCTATTTGATTGTTGGTTGTCCGAGTCCCCGAGCGCGTCCGCCCTTTTAAGGGGTTTACCTTGCTTTTATGTGTGTTGTTTGAACTGTTAGTAAGTTAAGGTCGACTCGCCATGGCTTGGAAAGCCAGTCGCGTGGCGAATCCAAGGGGTTCTCTGTACTTAGCCGTTTTCCCGGGCGCGAACAGGGTCGGGTGGCCGAGTCCCCGATCGTGGTACTTGGCGGTTCAAGTCGCATGCCCGAGGTAGGTGAGGACGGGGCGCGTTGTTTTGGCGCGTCACTCCACCTAATACGTAGGACCAGTCGTGTGGCGAGTCTAGCACGCGCTCTCATACTTGGCGTCTTCCCTCATCTTTCATGATTGGACTGCCGTTAGTCCCTGATCTTGGTACTTAGCCGTCCGAGTCGCTGCGCCAAGGATGTGGAGGACTGGGTCGCTGTGGGAAGCGAATGCGGTTGTCATGGCTCGGAAAGCCAGTCGGGCGAGGTGACTCCGATGGGGCTTCGGGTTTGCTTTTTTCGTGGACAGTGCGAGGCCCGAAATTTTCGGTGCCCTCGTACCGCACCACTTGGCCGTGCCGGTCGCGTAACCAAGGGTTGACTTCCACGAGTAGCATAGCGCTGTTATTACGAGTGCGAGTGGCACAAGGTACGGAGAGTGGACACAATTTGTGCGAATCGATCTTCTTTATTTCATAGCGGGTAGGGGGTACATGTCTGGAATTTTAGGAGTAGAATTTCCGTAGGAGGTTTACATTCCATGGCCGCTTGACGTTGAGTTTTCCTTCGCCTCGGACGTCCGTGAGATAGTAAGCTTTGTTGCCCAGGACGCGCCCAACGGCGAATGGTCCCTCCCAAGGGGGAGATAGCTTGTGCATGTATTTCTTGTCCTAGATCAGACGCAGTACCAGGTCGCCTTCCTGGAAGGTGCGGGTCCGCACTCGCCGGCTGTGGTAGCGGCGAAGCCCTTGCTGGTAGATGGCGGTGCGGGAGCGAGCTAGGTCACATACTTCGTCGAGCTGGTCGACTCTGTCCTGACGTGCGAGCTTGTTGTCGGCCTCCGCGTAATTGACCACCCGAGGCGAGTCATGCTCGAGGTCGGTTGGCATGATGGCCTCGATGTCGTACACCATGAAGAAGGGAGTGAATCCTGTCGACCTTTTTGACGGAGGTGCGGATGCCCTAGATGACGGAGGGGAGCTCTTCGACCCAGCACCCAGGGGTTCGCTCGAGTGGAACCTGCAGTCGCGGCTTCAGGCCATGGAGGATGCTTTGGTTGGCGCGTTCCGCCTGGCCATTGGACTCCGGGTGGGCGACTGAGGCCAGGTCGAGTCATATGTTGGGTTCCTCGCAGAAGTACGCCATGGATCATTTGGCAAAGTTTGTGTCGTTGTCCGTGATGATGCTGTGCGGGAACCTGTAGCGATAAATGAGCTCGCGTAGGAATTTGGTGGCAGTCTTCCCATTGCACTTGTGGACTGGCTTGGCTTCCACCCATTTTGTGAACTTGTCGACTGCGACTAGGAGGTGTTGAATCCAGAGGGGGCCTTCTTGAACGGGCCCACCATGTCCATGCCCCACACATCAAATGGCCAGGTGATGGGGATCGTCTTGAGTGCCAACATCGGCACATGAGTCTTGTTTGCGTACTTCTGGCACCCGACGTAGCATTGGACGATGTCGACCGCGTCGACATTTGCGGTGAGCTAGTAAAAGCCATGCCGCATGGCCTTGGCGACTAGGGAGCGGGCACCAATGTGATGGCTGCAGTCCCCAGCATGGATGTCATGGAGGATCTTGCGTCCTTCTGCGGGTTGGACGCAGCGCTAGAGCACGCCGGTCATGCTGCGGTTGTGGAGCTCGCCGTTGATGATGACGAAGGATTTGCAGCGGCGTGCTATCATCCGGGCCTCCATCTTGTCAGCGGGTAGGGTGCCTCCCTCCAGGTAGGCGACGTATGGCGCGGTCCAATCGCTTAGCGCGGCGATCATTGCGACCAGGGCCCCGTCTGGTTGCAGCGGAATTCTGATTCCGATCTCCCTCAGAGGAGAGACGGGAGGCTTGGTGACGGTGTCGAGGAAGATGCCGGCGGGCGGCGCGAGTCGATCTGAGCCGATGCGGGAGAGTGCATCGGCCTCCTCGTTCTTCCGCCGGTCGATCCACTCGACGGATTAGCCCGCAAAGTGGCCTCCCAGTTGGTCCACTACTTGGTGGTATGCCGCCATGGTGGGGGAGACTGCATCGCAAGTGCCGGCGACTTGCCCGGTGACGAGGTCGGAGTCGCCATGGCAGCGCAGACGATTGAAGTTCATCTCCTTGGCTGCTCGTATGCCATGGAGGAGCGCCTCGTACTCAGCCATGTTGTTGGTGCAGGGGGTGAAGTCGAGGTACAGGACGTAGCGTAGCTTGTCACCCTTTGGAGATGTGAGGACGATCCCTGCCCCTGCACCATCTGCATTCTTGGAGCCGTCGAAGTGCAGGGACCAGTAGTGGAGGTACGACAGTTTCTCTGGCTGCTGTGCCTCCTCCCAGTCGACGAGAAAGTCTACTAGAGCATGCGACTTGATCGCCTTGTGCGGATCGTACCTGATGTTGTGGAATCCGATCTCGACGGCCCACTTGGCGACTCGCCCGGTCGCCTCTCGGTTGCGGATAATGTCCTGCAACGGTGCTGAGGAAACGACCGTGATTGGGTGTTCCTGGAAGTAGTGTGGCAGTTTCCGCTGGGCTCTGAAGACCGCATATACCAATTTCTGGTACTACGGGTAGCGCTGGCGCGACTCGGTGAGGACTTCGCTGATGTAGTATATAGGTCGCTGTACCAGGCGCTCCTTGCCGTCCTCTGGCCGTTTGACGACCATGACGGCACTAACGACTCGCTCGTAGGCCGCGATGTAGACGAGCATGGGCTCCTTGTCGACAGAGGCGGCGAGTAGCTGTGTCGCGAGTAGCACCTCCTTAAGAGCGTGGAGCGCGTCATCTGCCTCCTTGTCCCACTGGATCGTGGGGTTCTTGCGCATTAGGCGATAAAGGGGCATCGCCTTCTCGCCTAGCCGGGGGATGAAGCGACTGAGAGCCGCGACTCGCCCGACCAATTTCTGGACGTCGCGCAGGCACTCGGGTTTGCCGAGCCGGGCGATCGTGTTGATCTTGGTGGGGTTCGCCTCAATCCCGCACTTAGAGATGACATACCCCAGCAACTGTCCAGTGGGTACACCGAAGGTGCACTTTCATGGGTTTAGCTTTATCTTGTTCCTCCGAAGGTTTGCGAAGGTTTTCGCCAGGTCGGTGAGTAGGTCACCCTGGCGAGTAGACTTCACCACCATGTCGTCGATGTAGACATGGACGTTGCGGCCAATTTGGCTCGCAAGGCACTCCTGCGTGCACCTCTGGTAGGTCGCCCCGGCGTTCTTGAGACCGAAGGTCATGGCGGTGTAGCAGAAGGCTCTGAATGGCGTAATGAACGTCCTCGACTTCCATTTTGATCTGGTTGTAACCAGAGTAGGCGTCAAGGAAGCATAGCGACTCCGAGCCCACGGTCGAGTCGATAATTTGGTCGATCCGCGGGAGGACGAATTGCTCCTTCGGATAGGCGCTGTTGAGGTTTGTGTAGTCGATACACATTCTCCAGGTCCTGTTTTTCTTCTCGACCAGGACTGGGTTTGCCAGCCACTTGGAGTACTTGATTGGTCGTATGAAGCCTGCAGCGAGTAGACGCTGCACCTCCTCGGTGATTGCTCGGTGGCGCTCTTCATTGAAGGGCCGCATCGACTGCTTGACGGGTCACGCTTTGGGGTCGGAGTTGAGTTTATGCTCATCGAGTTCCCTCGGGACACCAGGCATGTCGGAAGGTTTCCATGCGAAGATGTCGCGATTCTCACGTAGGAACTCGATGAGCATGCCTTCCTATGCTGAACTCATGCCGGTTCCGATCGTCACCGTCTGGCCGGAGTCGCCTGGGACTAGCTCGACGGAGCGAGTGTGCGTCGTTGCCTCGAATGCGGTGGAGCCGCCGCCCTCCGAGTTGGGCTTCTTGAGTATGGTGGGGTCGTAGTTGTTGAGTCCACTCATGTACTTGGCGAGCTCCTCCGCATGGTTCGCCTCTAGGGCTATGACGGCGTCGGTGAGTTCGACGCCTTTGGCCTTGCACTCTGCGGCCATGTCGGGGTCACCGTGGACAGTGATGATGCCGCATGGCCCGGAGAGCTTCATCGCGTTATACGCGTAGTGGGGCGCTGCCATGAATTTGGCGAACGCCTGACGCCCCAGGACACAGTGGTAGGGGCTGTTGAAAGGCACCAGCTCGAAGACGATCCGCTCAGTGCGGAAGTTTCCTGGTGTGCCGAAGGGGACTGGCAATGTCACCTTGCCGGTCGAGTACGCCTTCCGACCGGGGACGATGCCGTGGAAGGTGGTGTAGGTCGTATCGATTATCGACTGCGGGAGTCGCAGTCGCCTGAACGTGTCCAGGTACAGAATGTTGATGGAGCTGTCGCCGTCCATCAGCGTCTTGGGCATCCAGTAGTCCCCCACCTTGGGCTTGACCACCAAGGCGACTCGACCCGGATATTCGATCCGTGGCGAGTGGTCTTTGCGGCTCCAGGTGATTTCTTGCTCAGACCAGTTGCAGAACTGGGGGATGTCGACCTGGGACACCATGTTGACGGCTACGGCGCGGGTGATGACCTTCTTCTCGCGCTTCGTGTTGGAGCCGGTGAAGTTGTGGAGCGAGCTAGCATCGTTGCCGAATCTCCCGCTGTTTGGCGGGTGGTTGTCGGGGTCTTCCCTTGCGCGCCATGCCTTCTTGATCTCCCTCAGAGAGTGGCAGTCGGCGGTCGTGTGCGTGGTGGGCTTCCCCTCCCTGGTGTGGAACACACAGGGCTGGTTAAGGAGATCCGCGGGGTCGAACCTCGGCTTTGCCTTGTACTTGCCGCCGTCGCGGAGCTGGCCTCCGTCGCGACGAAAGCTCTTGGGCTCGCGCGGAGCGTAATCGGCGTTGGAAACGAAGTCGACTCGCTCGTCACCGCGGCGCTTGCTGGTGAGGAGAGTGTTGCTGTAGTGTAGCTCGGGTCGTCTCCCGTTGTCGTGGCCGCTCGTGCGGCGTTTCCCTCCCAACTCGTCGTCTGTTTCTTGGTTTGGGTCCTCCTCCGTGTACCGCTTGGCGATCTCGAGGAGGTCCGGTATGTTGTCGAGTGTTTTGTACACCCGCTTGAGCTTGGAGACCAAGGGCTCGTAGCAGCACGAGGTCTTGAAGCAGTGGATCGCGGTGTCCAGGTGGATTCCAGCCGCGTTGTACCACAGGTCTTGCCACCGTTGGACCCAGCTGCGGGTCGACTCGCGGGGTCCCTGGACGCATCGCTCCAGGTCCTCGATGGTGGTGGCGCAGGTGTAGGAGCCCTCAAAGTGCCTGATGAAGGCTTCGCGCATTTCCTCCCAAGAGTCGATGCTGTCTGCAGGAAGGGTGGTGATCCATTGATGACACGCTCCCTCCATCATCAAGGGGAGGTAGCGAGCGGCGAGCACGTCGGTGTGGCCGACGATTCCCATCGCCATGAGGTACGTGTCCAGCCACACGGAGGGGTCGTACGAGGGGTCGTACTTCTCGATCTCCTTCGGCGCCTTGAAGTGTGCCGGGTATTTTTCGCCTCGGATCATCGGTCCAAAGCACTGGGGTCCGACTTGGCTTAGTGATCCCCTTGGTTCACCATCGCGGTGGTTGGTGAGGGTATGCCTCAAGTCATCGGGCTGGCGTGCACGCTAGCTCTAGTTGTTGATGATGTGGGTTTGCGTGTCGACTGGCAGCCCGTTGGCAGCGACGACGTTGTTTGCCGGTCACGGGTCATTGGTGGAGTGTGCCACGTGTGCGGGTCGGTGTTGGAGCTGCAGGGTCTCGGGTGGTGGGCAATTGAGGGTGTTTGCCACCATTGAGGGGTTGCTCGAGGCCGCCCTGCTGCCTGACGAACGCGAGTACATGCGACCCTGTGAGTCGGCTCCCGCGTTTTGTTGCTCGAAGGCCTTGGCGAGTAGAGCCTTGGCATACTGGATCTACAGGGCGCCTTCCCCAGTCACGTTGATTTTGTCGACCGCGACTTGGCTCGCGACGACGTTGTCCATCGGGGTGGAGAACATCGGGAGGCCATTCGCGTCTCGCTCCCACGAGGAGACCGGGATTCTTGGCTAGTCCCGGGGGGCGCGCGGCCGGGTGGTGGTGGGGGAGCACCATTGGCCGTCGCGCTTGGTGGTGGCCGGGAGCTCTCTCTTGGCGGTGTGTTCTCACAGATCGCGCGATCGGCCACGTGGGCCGGGCCGTTCTCATCATCGAAGTTCAGGGCGCGGCCCTGAACGGTAGGGTTCAGGCGCGACCTGATGCGGAGGTGGTGGTAGCACGAAAGTTCTTGCGCCGTCACCTGATCGAGGCGAATTTTTTCGCGCTCGGCTTGTTCCTTGCGGACCGCCTCCTCCAATCATAGGCGGAGTTATTCGACCTCCATCGCTGTCGCGGTCGGCAGGATCGGCGTGGAGAAGGGGTCTGGCGGGGTGTCCGCGCCACTCGCCATGTAGGTCGCGACGTTGCGTCCGGATCCGACGTGGAAGTCGCCGGAGTTCTCCGATCCGGAGTCGAAGTTGAAGATCCCACGTTGGAGACCTGGGTGATGGAGCCCACGGATAACGCGGTGACGATGGATCTGGTGGCTGATGCCGGGGTCGCCGAGTCGGCGTCGTCGTTGAGGGCCGCGTCTTCCGTGACTATGGTGGTTTTGGCCACGTTGTTGTTGGTCGAGTCGTACTTGGAGGCGAGGCGGTGGATGGTGCAGACCTGACTCTGGGAGAGCCGGTCGCGTGGTGGCGACTCGCGGATGCGAGCCGAGTCCTCCAAGACGATGACGTCGGTGAAGCCGACGAAGAGGCTGATCGTGCCGACCGGCATGATCACGCAGTGTGTGACGGGGCACGCTGCCAGGACATAGCTGCTCGGCAAGATCTGGAGGATCTCGCCGATCGCGGTAATGCGGCCGGTGGCGATCGTCTCGTTGATGGGAAGATTGGATCTCACTGCAGAACACCGGCCGGACCGGCCAGGCCCCACGGTGGGCGCCACTGTCATGGGCATGGCCACGGCAGAGCCTGCAATCGGCAACAAGTAGTAAAACGAGGGGCAAGGAAGGCCAGCCATCTGTGGTGCGAGATGAGGGCGGAGACACAAGGATTTACCCAGGTTCGCCCCCCAGGAGGGTAAATACCTACTCCTACTAGATTGTATTATGGAGAGAGTACAAGGACGAGCTCGATGACTAGGCGGCGAGTCGCTGGGGTGTATGATGAAACATGTCCCCTATGCGTACCCTAGGGAGGTTTATATAGGCTCACCTTGCTAGGGTTTACAGATCTACAACCGAATTAGTTAAGGATTTGGAGGGTTCCTAACCTAATCCGACTAGGCCTAGCTACGCTTCTGGGCCTCCATCTTCCAGTCGCCTGGCTCCTCGTTGAGTCTTGGTCCAGTCACCGTCCTACAGGCCCACTCGCTGGCAGCTTGGACCAGTAGGAAACGTACTGCTGGGTATACCCCCTTCGGCATATCTCCATCAGTGGATGTGTTCGTAACCATGGTGCGGTCGGCCTATATATAGATGGAAAGGGCGGGAAAACATGGCGGGAAGCGGTGGGAAATGGCGGGAAATATCTTTAGTCCCGGTTAAACCAGGACTAAAAGCTTAGTTCAAAGGAAAGGGCGACAAAACATGGCGGGAAGCTGTGGGAGTCCATGTTAGTCGATACAACCGGGACTAAAGCTTATTCATAAAAAGTATTTGGATAATGGAAAAATGGTTAATAATGGGGCCAGGGGGGCAACGCGGCTGCCATGCCAAAGTGGTATGCAAAAAAAGAAAGAGCTTCATGATAAAGGGATCATTCCAGAACCAATTCGCGAAGAATGGGATTTGAGGGCAAGAAATTGGTTCCTTGGGCATGGGAGTACGTATGACAAACTTACAGGGGACCTTGTTTGCAGTGACGGGATAAAGGTACCCAGGAGTGCATGGCTAAAAGTGGTGCAAGATATTAAATATGGAATAAAACAGTTTCATCCTGATAGAGAGAAAGACTTGCTGACCTTGGTCCTCGGGAATCATGAAAATGGAGGACGAGTCTGAGGCCTTGAGAGGAGTTTCACGTGGGAGACTAGGTTTCCTAAGGACCAAGGTACCTATAGAAGCCGAGCAAGAGAAAAGCAACAACGGGAGGAGGAGGAGGGAGAGAAGTTCAACCAGCTGCTAGCAAGACTTGACAAGCAGCAGCACATCGACGAACTTAGAGGAGTAGCGCGCTTGCAAGATCCTCCAGTCGATATTATCGCCAATCAATCTCAACGGAGAAGCAGCATGGCTGAATCGGCGGTCCTGTCTGACGATGCACTCTATACAGATGGCGGTCCCGGCTACCCCGTGGATGGAATTAAGGAGCAGATATCTTGTGAGCTCCATCATAAAATGAAGAATGTATCTGTGAAGGTGGCGGTCGGATCTGCTTTGCCTTGTCCGCCGGACGCATGTTGGCATGGCTGTGAGATTCCACCTGGCTAGGGTGGATCAAATCGTAAAGGAGTGGGAGTCAATGGAGCTTGACATCCCTGGACCTGAAGATGAGAGCACACTCGGAGAAGTACTTGGTGGTATCATTCTATGGGACAAGAACAACATACGGTTTCCAGGCTCGGCCCCAAGGCCAACACTACCGCCTCCGAGTCGTCGCAGGTCTCCTTCACCTCCATCACCTCCAAGAAGCCCACCCCATGATGACTACGACCACCACATCCCGAGTCCATCTCGATCTCCGCCGCAGGCTCAGTAGTCTTCGCTGCCCGCTAAGGACAATAACCGGAAGCGTTCTTCGTCAGTGAGTACCAAAGGAAGCGGCAACCCAAAACAGAAAATGTCACCCCTCCCAACAGTGCCTCATAAGAATCTTCCCATCATACCTTACGATCGTACTGATGTGGAAACTGCAGTGATAGCAAAGGCTAAAGTGGCGGCGCATTTTGAGAAGAAGAAACCCGAGCCGCTCCGATATACACCGAGAAGAAAAAGACATATGCAATTGATTTTCTGAACACAAAATCGCAATATGAGTTGCACCATAAGCCAGATGACTATCTATGCACACTTCAGAAAGAAGTGGCGAAGAGCAAATCAAGTGCATGCGGTAAAAAATCAGCAAGCACAGGTGCAAGCGGGAAAAAACTGCAATTAGTAAAAAATGAGACTTTCCCCTTCTCGGACAACAGGCCAAAAAAATGATCGCACCCCTCAAGGTGTTTTCAGAAAACGTTCCCCTTCTTGCACAACAGCCACTAGATATGTCAGTAGTTGCGGAGTTGGCGGCCACCATGAAAATTAGTCTTGATGAACTATTAGGCCCCCAACTCGACCTTCTACCCAAGGCTGCTGTATCCCCTAGATATGTCGCAGGTGAGGATTTGGTCAGCAAAGAGAGGCTGAAAGAATTGCCAACACAAATGTGGAATCTCCATCAATGGTACTCGGCGGTCATAAAGCAAGGGAGAATAATGATCGTAGCCAAAGTCCCACATGAGTAGTACTTCAGACCCGAAGAGGTCCATATTGAGTTTCCAGAACTGTTCCAGTTATACCATCTCGACGCCCTAGACAAATTCATCCTCAGCTTCTATTGTTTGTAAGTTGTTGAATTCATTGTCTACATGTTCAGTTTTTCAGTTGTTCGGTTTAGAACATGTAATTATCCTTATTATGCAGAATGAAGATCCTGGAATGTAAAAGAAAAAGAATCTATAATATTGGGTTCATTGACCCAGATAAAGTGCATATAACCACGCTAACGGATAACCCCGAGGAGATGGAGGAAAACATTCTAAGGTTTCTAATGGAGCAAAATTTCTCTGACCACATACTGTTTCCTTACAATTTCAGGTGATGGTCTTACTCTGTTGTACACATTCACTTTTGATTAGTCGATGCTAAGTTTAAATGATGAGTTACTAATGTATATATAAATGTTTGCAGCTTCCACTGGGTTCTGCTAGAAATTCAACTTGATAAGGGAAGAGTTGATGTCATGGACCCATCAAAGAGAAACCTGGAAGATTTCTGCAGCATGCAGGACATGCTCCAGAAGTAAGTTTCACGCTAAATCGGTCTCTTTCGTTGATTTCCTGAGATATCAGGTAATGAATAACCCATTCATTCATTTTCTTTGTCGGGCAGGGTTTGTATCCGGTTCAAGCGTGAGGTTACGGGTGTATTTAGTGAGAAGCTGACATTTAAGGCGGTCTCGGTAAGTACCACGTGATGTGTCTGCGCATCTCTTTACTTCTAGTTTCAATACAATAATGATGCTAGATTATTATTTTGATTGATTCTATTCTTGTAAAGTGCGCGAGGTAGCCACAGGGGTCGAATCTATGTGGATTCTATATTTGCGAGTTCATTCGCACGTTTACCATCGAACATAATGATTATAGAGTCGACGTAAGCAATGCATTCACACCATCATTTTATTGTTGTCACCTTTTGTTATCATGATTGATATTGATGGCTCAGTTGATATGGAGCCTGTTGGGAACCCCAAGAGCAAGATGTGAAGCAGCACATCAGCAAGTCTTCCCTCAGTTGAGACCGAGGTTATCGAACCAGTAGGAGGAAGGAAACGTCACACAGGTGTTGCAAGCAACGAGGAGACCTGCACAACACAAACTCAAGACTTTGCCCCAACTAACAGTGAGGTTGTCAATCTCACCGGTTGCTGTAACAAAGGATTAAACATATGGTGTTGAAGGTAATGATTTGCAGTAAGTAAACAGGTAACCGTGGAAGATTATCAATGGAAAAGATTGGACCGGGGTCCATAGTTCACTAGAGGTGCTCTCCTTAGATAAACAACATGGCATAAAGGGTAAACACATTATAGCAGGGCAATTGAAAGGAACTGAGCAAGGCATATCAATGCAATTACTAGTCAGAAAGATCCTATGAGATTCAATTGGGCAATACAACAAGATACATAGACCGCTATCCAACTGCATCTATGACTATAAGTCCACCTTCAGGTTATCATCCGAACCCCCTCTAGTATTAAGTTGCAAGCAACAGACAACTGCTTTAAGCAAAGTGTGTAAGGTAAACAGTCCACATGTTCCATGAACAAGAGACCGTTGTTTTCTCCCTAGTGGCAGCAGCACATCTACAACCGAAGAGATTTCTGTCACTTCCCTTGGAAACTAGAGGCATGAACCCACTATCGAGCATAAATACCCCCTCTTGGAGTCACTAGCAACTACTTGGCCAAGATAGCTACTAACAACGGAGAGCATGCAAGATCACAAACAACACAGACATGATAGAATCATAAAGACAAAACCATTAATCAAACCAATATAATAATCTCAATATCCATCGGATCCCCGCAAACACAACATGCATGATTACAAATAGATTAAATCTTGATCATGAACGGAGCTCACAAGATCTATACATGAAAGCACAAAGGAGGATATACAACCATATAGATACTACATGGACCCATAGTCCATGGTTGAACTACTAATGCATCATACCGAAGTGAAGGCCTCCGGGATGATCTCCACTCCGGCAGGGTGCCGGGAAGAACTTTAGATCCCCCCGATCTAGGGACGATGGTGGTGGCGTCTACAAACGGTTTCATGGAGATTTCATCGGGTGCTTAGGGTTTCTGCATCGGGTTCTTCTTATAGGCGAAGGGGAGGCCGAGGAGGCGACTAGGGGGGCCAAACCCTAGCCAGGCGCGGGCCCACCCCTAGCCGCGCCTGGGGGGTTTAGATGCCTTGGCCCGCTTCGTCGTGTCCCCTCTGGACTTCTTGTTCCCCACGGAAAGTAATTGACTTTGACGTTTTTCCCATCCAATTTCGAGAATATTTCTTTACTAACTTTTTTGAAACCAAAAACAGTAGAAAACAGGCATCTAGCACTGTTGCAACTTGTTAGTACGTTAGTACCAGAAAACATGTAAAAAGCACCTCAAAGTGTAGACAATCAAAGCAAAGTAGATACTAAACAAGCATGGAGTATCAAAAATGATAGATAAGTTTCCAACGTATCAACATCCCCAAGCTTAACTCCTACTCATCCTCGAGTAGGTAAGTGATAAAAAGAATAATTTTTGAGGTGACATGCACCCTCACAATAAAGATCCAAACATTTCCAAGCATTGAAAGCTGGGATCAAAGAACTCTAAACATGTGCATGAAAGATGGAATTCTAACAATAAGACAAAGTAACTACGCATGCAACATGAAGGGCTACAAAAAAAGATCATGAATAACATGCAATGAAAAACGTTTGTTTGTTTCACATACAGAAAACATAGCATAGTGGCAACCAGCTTGTCCCTCATAGAGTAGCAAGTAGATGCATAGGACACCTTCAATGTTCACAAGGGTGACTAGAAACAAATAGCACAAGAACAAGTAATATCACAATATGCATCAATCAATAAGCTTTGGAACACTGCACACAGAATGACAACTATGCTCTCTTAATGGTGCCTAAAGGTAGAAGGTGGAGACTCAAATAATGGTGGAAGAAAGGACTTTTTGTAAAGGAAGCAGGGATTACAAGTTTCAAAAAGAGCTTCCAAAAATTATGGTACTTGTTAGCTTCCAGTCCTCATTGCCCCTATCATAAGCATCTTGAAGTGGTTAAGGTTAAAGTGGCAAAGATGAAGTATATGCTTGACGAAGTATAAGTTGGCAATATCAAGTCCCTTGAATACGAGGGCCACACCTCATCCGTACTAAACTTTGGGTCCAGGTAAGTTCTTGTCACTGTAAGTATTTGCATATAATTGAGAACCGCCAACGGGGTACCCCTTGCACATAGTACAGGAGCTTTCCCAAAACCAAAATGACAAGGCAAGCAAACAATGAGCATCTTAGTAATCTTTTTATTTACCATATTCATAGCTTTTTATTGAGGATGCTTCATAGATATCTCATTATGGTGATGTTGCAAGTTTCCACCATGATTAGGCATGGCTTAGGCTAGCGGCCCAGGCGTTTCTCTAACACAGGATACAAACTCCATGGACTTACAAGTTCCCTCTTTATTTCACACCGGTGACATCCATAGACAAAAGAGCATGATATCAACTGAGTACAAAGTACAAGTGCAATGTTGAAAATGTTCCCCGTGACAGCACGGTTCTGCTAATTCCAACTTATAAGTGCAAGCATATACAACAAAATTGTCACAATGGTTCAAGTTTATTAGGGGCAACGAATATAAAGTGTGCCATCAAGTTTGTGAGGGCTTCAATCACTAAGTTTTAACATAACAAAATAGTTTTTTAATTGGAAGATAGCTGAAAACAAGAATATACTAGGAATGGTGTAACACACCATGCATAGGAGTTTATAGTGGACACTTTGGAATAACTTGGTTTGTTGGGAGTTGGAAGCATGAGTAGAACTTACTCATACAAGTGGAGGCTAGCAAAAGACTGGGAGCAACCAACTAAGAGAGCATAATGGCCATTATCATGCAGTGCAACAAAGCATACTAACCAAAGCAAAGAGTGGTACTACAAGTCAAGGACTAAATGATCATAAAGGCTAATGGTGACTTGTTTTAGTCATAACATGGTGTGAGCATGTGCTAAGTCAACCCAAGTAAAGCATCAAAGGAGAATACCACAATACTATGCTTTTGCATGCTAAAACAACGCATAATTTCTCCAAGGCACACTAAGCAATCCCAATTGTTTGGAACAAGACATGCTACAACAATAATCACTAAGCATAATGCTAAAACAACACCTAGCATGTCATGCTAAAGTCTAAGTCACAGTCAATGCAAGCTCCTCTTGCATTTACAAGCAAGAACTTACTACTCCTTTCCAACACCAAGCAACTTATTTGCAAAAAAACATAACAAGAACGGGGGTCCAAACTACTTTATTCAAGCAAATTAAACAACCTAAGAAAAGCAAACAAAAACTAAGACGCTCCAAGAGCAACACAACTGTGCATGAAACAACAAAAATGAAGTGTCTATACAGACCTGAGCTTTTTATTGATGAAGAAGGGGATGCCTTGGGAATCCCCAAGCTTTCACGCTTGTACCTCTTGGATATTTCTTGGGGTGACACCATGGTGGAATCCCCAAGCTTGAGCTTTTGTCCATTCTTCATCTCATTGCATGATTCTCTCTTTACACCTGAAATTTTTTCCTTCACACAATCTTCATTAGCAACATTAGTGTATTCAAAGATATTAGACCCCTGGCAAAGCTTTGGAACATCAAGGATTTTCACTAAAAACACAAGCTAGTGTAGTAAATCCTTTAAAAAGATCAATTCACCTAAAGAGAACTCAAAAAGGTATCAATAAGAAGCAAATGCAAATAATGGCAGAAATCTGTCAAAACAGACCAGCAGGTAGAAACCGATATTTTCAAACATATTCTGTTACTCAAATCAAAAAGTGTTGAACTAATGAAAGTTAGCTAACATACTGGCGGATTTATTCGTAAATTTTCAGGTCAATCCGTGTAACAGAGACTCCTCACGAATTATTTTGGTGGAGGACAGAAATCTGTTTCGGGACAGCTACTCCCCAAATCTTACTTCCCTCTCATTAGAGGTCATTCTTGGCACAAAAAGCAAACAAAAAAGGATAAGGAGAGGTCATTACTGATGTATATAACTTCCAAGACTTAAGGAAACTCTTGGTTTATCTCCCAACAAGTACTTTTCTTTAACACATTTAAGTTAGGCACAAGAAGCAAGAAGAATCAAGTATTTTCAAATGAAGAAGCATTAACATCCATACTTGCGAAGTCCTCAACTATGAAAGGTATCTCATCCAAATGAGTTTTGGAGGATCCCTTCTCATCTCTTTTTGGTCTACTACCTTCATCAAAAATATTTTCAGGAGCAATCCAATCAAAATTCTTTTCAAATGCTTCATGCATTCCAACAAGCTTAAAGGGTATGGGTATCTTAAATTCTTCTCTAGGCTTAGTTTTATCAGAAATATCCACAACATCTACACTTGAGACTAGAATATTGAAACGCTCAAAGACCTTTTTGGCTTCCCTAGTAACATTATGGAATTCTTTTGATAAAGTTTCAAGGATAAATTCCCTCTTTTCAGCATTCTTTTCTTCTTTTAGTTTTAGGAACAAGAATTGTATGAAGGGGTTAAGGATAACAAACCTAGCCTCCAACATATGAACTAAAGAAGCTACAGCAATCTCATAATTAGGAGCAAGCTCTGCTATAGATTTATCCTCAATATCCTCATGCTTGCTAACATAATTAAAGAATTCTTCAATGTTATCTTTCCCAATTATGGAGCCACTACCTATTGCAAGATCTTTCAGGGTGAACTTTGGGAGCACATGGTGAGCTAGAACAAAGTGGCAACTAGAGCAGGAACTAATTTTTTTGGGTTTTTTGAAAAGAGGCAAACAAAACCAAGAAAAAGAAACAAAGCAAACTAAAACACAAAGTAAAGAGAAAGGAAGTGAAGGACTCCCCTAGTGAAGACGTCCTTAGCCTCCCCGACAACGGCGCCAGAAAACTTGTTGATGGCTCAGTTGATGTGGAGCCTGTTGGGAACCCCAAGAGCAAGGTGTGAAGCAGCACAGAAGGGAGTCTTCCCTTAGTTAAGACCGAGGTTATCAAACCAGTAGGAGGAAGGAAACGTCACACAGGTGTTGCAAGCAACGCGGAGACCTGCACAACACAAACTCGAGACTTTGCCCCAACTAATAGTGAGGTTGTCAATCTCACTGATTGCTGTAACAAAGGATTAAACGTTTCGTGTGGAGGGTAATGGTTTGCATCAAGTAAACAGGTAATAGTGGAAGATGTATCAATGGTAAAGATTGGACCGGGGTCCATAGTTCACTAGAGGTTCTCTCTTTAAATAAACAACATGGCATGAAGGGTAAACAAATTACAGCAGGGCAATTGACAGGAACTGATCAAGGCATAACAATGCAATTACTAGTTAGAAATATCCTATGAGATTCGATTGGGCAATACAACAAGATACATACACCGCCATCCAACTGCATCTATGACTAGAAGTACACCTTCAGGTTATCATCTGAACCCCCTCCAGTATTAAGTTGCAAGCAACAGACAACTGCTTTAAGCAAAGTGTGTAAGGTAAACAGTCCACATGTTCCATGAACAAGAGACCGTTGTTCTCTCCCTAGTGGCAATATCACATCTACAACCGAAGAGATTTCTGTCACTTCCCTTGGAAACTAGAGGCGTGAACCCACTATCGAGCATAAATACCACCTCTTGGAGTCACTAGCAACTACTTGGCCAAGATAGCTACTAACAATGGAGAGCATGCAAGATCACAAACAACACAGACATGATAGAATCATAAAGACAAAACCATTAACCAAACCAACATAATAATCTCAATATCCATCGGATCCCCGCAAACACAACATGCATGATTACAAATAGATTAGATCTTGATCATGAACGGAGCTCACAAGATCTATAAATGAAAGCACAAAGGAGGAGATACAACCATCTAGCTACTACATGGACCCATAGTCCAAGGTGGAACTACTCACGCATCATATCGGAGAGAAGGCCTCCGGGATGATCTCCCCTCCGGCAGGGCACCGGGGAGTCCGAGGAGGTGACCAGGGGACAAACCCTAGCCAAGCGCTGGCCCACCCCTAGCTGAGTTTGGGGGGCTTTGGCTACCCTGGCCCGCTTCCTCGTCTCCCCTCTAGACTTCTTGTTCCCCAAGGAAAGTAATTGACTTTTGCGTTTGTCCCGTCCAATTCTGAGAATATTTCTTTACTAACTTTTCTGAAACCAAAAACAGCAGAAAACAGGCATCTGGCACTGTTGCAACTTGTTAGTATGTTAGTAGTAGAAAACATGTAAAAAGCACCTCAAAGTGTAGACAAGCAAAGCAAAGTAGATACTAAAAGGCATGGAGCATCAAAAATTATAAATACGTTTCCAACGTATCAGATATTCATACTGATCTCCTTTTTCTTAGATATAATTCGAGAGAACGCGGGATTAACTACTACCAGAGCAACGCGTACTAGCAATTGCGGAGGAGCTGGCAGGATTTATTTCCAAAGAGATCGTAGACGATATCGGAGAATTTAGTGTGAATAGGCGCTACTGATCTCCATGTAATCGAACAGACGGGCTCTAGTCCCGGTATTTTGTGATCTCCATGTAAATATGTAAATTGTATATATTTGTATGCTCGATATTGTAATACAAGTTATCTTATATATGCACGAATATGTACGATATATATGTGGTTGCGTACAAATATTCAAAAACTATGTTGAAATGAAAAATAAGTAAATAAAACAAAAAAATGAAATCTCTGTCGCGGCAGAGAAAGGGCACAAAATGCTGTCATGGCAGAGAACCACTAGTCCAAGGTAATGCTCTGCCGCGGCAAAGACCCACTAGTCCCGGTCCTTAACACAAACCGAGACTAATGGGGGTGCACCCTAAGCGCGCCGGGGCAGCCACATGGACATCCACCAGTCCCGACTGGTAACTGGGCCGGAACTTGTGGTGGGCCTCTAGTCCCGCTTGGTTAGTCCCGGTTTCAGAAACGGGACTAAAGGCCCTTACGGACCGGCACTAGAGGTCATGTTTCCACTAGTGTAGTACACAAATATGTCATGCATAGGGGATATTTGTGGTCAGTTTTTGCAAGAAACACAACTATTTTATTACATATGCTAGTAACATGCATAAGTTACTAGTCTATGTTACTATCTTCATAGTGGATAGTAACTTGTGTCTAGTATCATGCAATGTCTTATTTATTAGCATGTAGACTCATCTTACCTTAGGGTTGTGTGATGTTATGGTAACATAGAGTTATCACAAGGCTCTCTTTCATCATTTAATGACATGCCATATCATCAAATTTCCTAGTTGACACTGTATGTAGATGCATGTTACTATCTATATTACTCCCATTATTACTAGTCTTATACAGAGTAGATGATTATTCAATGTCTTGTAGCATGAAAACGATATATTCGATGGTGCCTTGGTTGTAGTAGGATCACCATTGTATCACAGTAAATATACATGTCTTGGATAAATGTCCAGAAACATAAATGCCATTGTTGAACTTCACCATACTATTTTCTTATCCGTGAAATAATTAATAGCTTTTATGTGGTAGGCAACATGTTGTACATAATATTGGATCCTTTGTGGATTTATCCATGTGAGTATTTTCCCATACAATAGAGAAACAATGTGAAAGGACGAAACTACTTATTAATAGGTTTTTATTTATGGTTTAAACTTTGGCTCATAGAAAGTACAACTGGATATTTTAGGTCGGCATATCTTAAGGTAACTATTCTCGCCGGATAGAGTCATTACTGAATTATTTCTCTTAAAAAAAAGATGAAAGGGTGTCTAGGAGGAACTAGACACTACTCATATATAGGAGAAGATGAGATTTGAATTTGGGCTGTCTAGCACACCACCTCATGTGCTAGCCAGAAGACCCCTAAGTCTTTCTCATTTCTCTTGTTTTGTGTATTCTAGTACGTCACATTGTATATAGAACCTTAATTTTTTCGGAACTATAGAACATACCTCGCACTCATATCTCCATTGTCTGGTATCTCTTTTCTTCTCATCTAGTATATTTTTTCTTTCTCATCAAGAAGCAAGTATATATCAAAAACAATTAAATAATAGACATAGAAAACAATGAACTTTATGAGGTTTGTTGGCTTACAGACAAAAACTAGGGACGCCAAATTACACTTGCCAAACACTGGCAACTTCTCACATGTTCACACTCGCACTGCAATTTGACATCTCACACATGCCAATATAACACTCTCTCTGTTCCATATTAATTGATGCTGATTTAGGCAAAATCTATCTAGGTTTAGTAAACATGCATCCATTAATTTGCAATGGAGGAAGTAACTTCTTATCTACCAAAGAACATATTTGTTGCAAAGTATTCAGCCACGTTACCAAGTACCCGTTCATCAACTTCGCATGATATAATATATGTTAATTCCATGATAATTGTAGTACATAGAATCTAGAAATAGTATTTAATTAAGATACTTAAACATACATGTTTCTTGCATGATAATGCATGTTGTTTTCTAAATACACACAACCTTTTTGTTATCTGATAAAATTATCTATAGATTAACTCTTGGATGAATATAAATATTCAAAGCAACCGATTAGTACCACTAGTAGAAAACATGACACTTGTCCCGGTTTGTAAGAGGCTTTAGTCCCGGATTGGACTAACGTATCGGGACTAAAGGTTAGGCCTTTAGTCCCGGTTCTGTTACAAACCGGGACTAGATTGTCTCCACGTGGCCCCGCTACGCGCGCTAAGATGGAGGATATTTAGTCCTGGTTCGTAACACGAACCGGGACTAAAGTTCTTTTGCCGCGGCAGCTTTTGCACCAAACTGCTGCCGCAGCAGGAGGTGGGGTTTTAGGGTTTTCTTTTTTTGTGTTTGATTATTTTCATTTTGTGTTTTCATATACATATTATTCTACGCTATTACATGTTGTATACATTGATGCATATATAATATAATTTCACTCACGATAACATAAATACATATAAATATATACACAACCGAGACTAAAGCTCGTCTAATTGATTTACACCAAGATCATTACAACAGATACTGTCCTTTTATGTCTATCCACGATTACACGAAGGTCTATCCATATTGTAGTATCCTTTTGTGTTTATGATGTCCCTGAGTAAAAATCCCGACAACTCCTCTTGAATTGCTAGTAGGCGTTCATGTGGTAGGAGCTTATCCCGCATCGCATCCAACTATATATAAAGAAGTAGATCATAATGAATGGAACTTAACAAAAACTATGGTATAGAATAAATTCCGAATATATTGTTTACGTACTTGAAGAAAGTCTGTGCCCTGCTCCATACACCCACGAATGAACTCGCATACGTAATATCCACATAAATTAGTCCCCTGTGGATGCATCACACACTTTTCGATCGAGAATATAATTCAATCAGATAATAATCAAGCATGATAATTGTATGAATGATAATTGTAATATCCACATAAATTAGTCCTCTAGCTCTCGTACTACTTACCGGGACCGTACGAAAAGTGAGCTCCTCACGCCATTCACCACGAACCTCCTTCGTGAACCTTTTCCAAACCCTGTCCGGTAAAAAAGAAATGAATGAGTTATTAATTAGTTTATATCTCAGAGAATGAACAAAATAGACAGATATAGTGCTATAATGATTGAAATTACTTTTGGAGGCAATCAATTATGCTGCGGTAATCTTCCATCGGCTTCTTTAACGATTCCGAGATTTCCACTTTTGCAAGGTCAACGTCAATGTTTAGAAGAATCCAGTGGTAGCTGTGCACGTTTATATACACTTAACATCTAGTAAACAAAAATTGAATGTGTACAATACAATAAGACTCTTACCCATAGTTGTAATAAAATAGAATTTGTGTCTTATAATGTTGCTCCATTAAAAACATTAGCAAGTTATCCTCCGTTTCCTCGAGGTTGTTTATTACCGTATGTCCATTAACTCTGTTTGGGTCAACGAACCCAATGCTGTAGATTGACTTTCTTCTACATTCTTGAATCTTCATTCTGCATATATAATAGCATACAGAAGGAGATATATAGTGAGGATAATGACAGGAAATGAAACGAGCTGAGTTAGTGACTTAATTACTTACATACAATAGCAGCTGAGGAGGGACTTGTCGAGGGCATCTAGGTTGAATAACTGAAATAGTTCACAAAGTTCAATGGAGATCTCGTCTGGACGGAAGTACTCCTCTCCAACTTTACATACGAGAAATTGTCTCCCTTCCTTTGTGACATTCAAGTACCAGATATGCAGCAGTTGCATATGTGTTGGCAGATCATCGAATACCTCATCGCTGACCAGAGGCTCCCCGTAGACAAATTTTCGTGATATTGATCCCTTGGCGACATTATCTCCGCCGGCTAGAAGTTCTTCGAGGGGCACGTTACACTCCTTGGCTAATTTAATAGCTAATTCCATATCTATTCCACCTTGGGTGGGCTGGGGTAACACCTTGAGCAGGGCGATGGATTGTTTTGCCTGTTTGTCGAGCTGGGCAACTTCTTTTGATTTTATCCCACTTGCAGTACTGCTTGATTACTTTTCTTTTAGTGTCTTCATAAGACAGCGTGTATAGTCATCTTTCCTATTTAACACATGTTGGGATGGTTGCTCAAGGAATGCCTTGAAGTGCTTCTTGACTTTTGGATCAACTATCACCTGTGGCTCGGGTTGTTTTGGTGCAAAATGGGCCTTCACTTCAGCCCAGGAGATCACCGCGCTTTCCTCATCAGTCCGGTGATAAGCTAACTTGGGAGGAGATGGCGGTACTCTTGGGAGGGGATCTTGTCGTTTTCTGCGTCGGGTCTCCCTCGACGTAGCGGTGTTATTCTTCCGCTTTCTTCCCTTTGATTCAATGGGCGGAGGCGGAGGCGCCGGAGATGGAGATGCAGTCGCGTTGCGATCCCTCTCAGGAAGGGGTGGACTATTGTTTCTTGGTGGAGACGGTGCACTCGGAGGTGATGGTGGCCTTGGAGGTGATGGATTGCTTCTCGGAGGAGAAGATTGCCTTGGCACCAGGCCTGGAAACACGATGTGTTGTTTTTTCCAAAGAATGATCCCACCCTCCACTTCTCCAAGTGTTTTCTCCCCTTCGCCTGCAGGGATGTCAAGCTCAAGTGATCGACATGTCAGTTCAACTTCATCCACACCGACACGAGCATAGCCAGCTGGAATCTAACTTCCATGGTAGGTCGCTTCCGGTGGACAAGGTAAAGCAAAGACGAGCGCCACCTTCATAGAAATGTTATTCACTGTGACATGTAGCTCACAAGCTGTCCTTGCCTCAACTTCATCCACGGGGTAGTGAACCATCGTTGCACCGGCCGTATCATCTATCACCGGTGCATTATTGTCCATAAGCATTGGATTATTAGCTTGTACCTCCGTGGAAGCCACGCTGCTTCTCCGCTGAGATGGGCCCACTGGACTGTATAACGCAGGATCTTGCTGTCAGGTCAGTACTCTAAGTTCATTAATCTGCTCCTGCTGCAGCTTGAACATGGCTTGAAATTCCTCGTTCCTTTTTTCAACGGCCTCCAACCATGCTGCCTCCTCCGCCTTCTGCCTGTTCATTTTTCTGGATCGGCTTCTATAAGTGTCGATGTCAGCGGGAAACCCTGTCTTCCATGGAACAGATGGGCCAAAGCCTCGTGTTCGTCCGACTTTTTCAGGATTCCCGAGGGAATATGTCAGCTCATCGTTCTCTCTCTCGGGAATTAACTTTCCATCTTTTTTTAGTTGTATCACTTTAACAAGTTCATCTTTGGGTCTATTAATGGCCTTCTTTGTAACAATAATCTCCCCGGTTTCAGTGTCATACGACCCCTCATGCCCAAGGAGCCAATTTTTTGACCTCACGGGCCACTGATTTGTAGCTGGCGTGACCCCTTTTTTACACATTTATTCCTCGGTTTTTTCCCACTTCAGCGCGGCCGTCTTGTAGCCACCTGTCCCCATAGTATGGTGATATTTCTTTTTAGCCACATTTATCTTATTCTTTACTGACTTGGCCGTAGCTGCTTCTGATTCCTTGTATTTCACAAATGGGGTCCAGTTATCCAGCTGCTTCTTTAGCGGGACAGTGAATGGCGGAGTCAGCCCCTTCTTGACATAGTTGTTGTACAATCTTTTCTTCCAGTCCTTGAACTGTCCGCCCATCTTCTTAAGGGCCCAATTTCTGACGTGCAACCTCAATGCCTCAGTGAGTTCAGAAGTGTCCAATTCAGGCAGAGAGAAGTGTGCCATGAGTGAATTCCAAAGACCGTATTTGGCTCTGTCATCGACAAAAGTTTCTCCAACTCGATCACTTTTATTTCGTGGCTTATTCCACTTCTGAGTAGTGATCGGGATGGCGTCCCTGACTATCGCTCCGTATTGGTATACAAATACACTTGCGGCCTCTTTCGGCTCCAAAGGTTCGCCGAACTGAGACACTAGATCAATAGTGAAACGCATACCATCGGCCAACTTTTTGGTCGGGCCTCGTTTCCTTGCAGAAGATTCGCCCGATGAGGAGCTCTAAGAGAAGAAACAGTCGTTAGTACATATATATATATATATGAATCAACTAATGCATCTACTAGCTCGTGATCAGTAGAGGCTTTATATACCTCGCCGGTCTTTGATATGGTGTCTCCATCGTCAGTTCCACCGTCGTCTCCACCAAAGAATTCGTCATAGTCGTCTCTTCCGTCGGCTTCATCCAAGTTGAGGTATTGGGAGCCATCATCATCTCCATCATCGTCTGCTCCATCGTAATGGTAACCTCCTGTACCCTCATCTATCATGTTGTACATGATGTGCTCTTCGTTGTCTCTACCGTCCATAGCTTAACTAATACAGAATAAAGATAAAACCATTTTTCTTAATGTGATAAAATAAAGGAAGATAAAGTAATCCAGCTTAAACAATGCAATAAAGAAAGATAAAGTACAAATTAAACAACAATACATCTCGAATAATCCAGCAAGTACAACAATAAAGTATCAATTAAACAACAATACATCTCGAATACAAGATGATGGTACCCTATTACACATCAAGCTAGCTCAGCGAAGACGTCGATCCCCGGCTACTGAGCCGCGGGAGGTGTGCACCCAAAGTGTAGGAACCATCACCGAAGAATATCCCGGGTAAGGTGCCTGAAGAAGCTGCCAGGTATTGGCGTCCCGGACTCCTAAAATGTGCATGTAGCGCCAGACGTGCTCGTCCTCCTCCCTGACACGACGCTGTACCACCTCGTCGGGGGTCGGCTCCCTCTGCATCGCACCTGGACCACTCGGCCGCCACCACAGAAGATCCGGGTCGACGATGACACCCGGATTCCTCACGAGACGACGTCCCCCTGCTGGTAGAACCTCCCAATGCCAGCCCGGCGGAGCCCAGCCCCATGGATGCCCGGCGACACTGTCTAGTAGCGCTTTGTTGGTCACGCCGAGTGAATGAGGATGAGGAATCGACATATTTATAAACACTAAATTAAACCTATATACTTTAAACTTGATGAAAATAAATAGTATCAACTAAAATAAACTATATTAAACACTAACTAAATTCACTAACTAAAATAAACTATATTAAACACTAACTAAAATCTCTAAGAAAAATTACACTAAAATTAACCCTAAAATTACCCCTAACTAATTAACCCTAACTAATTAATCCTAAAATACACTAAAATTACACTAACTAATTAACACTAACAAAATTAACACTAAATAATTTAACAACAAAATAACAAAATTAACACTAAAATTAACTAACTCACCGCAGGGAGGGGAGGCGCCGGCTCCGGTGGTGGTGGACGGCGCGGGCGCGGCGCGGGCTCGGGCGGCACGGGGAGGGGCGGCGCGAGGGCTCGGGCGGGGCGGGGACGGACGACGCGGCGGCACGGCGACGAATGCGAGAGGAGGAAGACGTACGGCATGGCGGCGGCGGGGGCTCTGTGTGCTCCGGTTCGATGCACGAACCGGGGAGCACGGGGTGGGTATTTATACCCACCCCCTTTAGCCCCGGTTGGTAGCATAAACCAGGACTAAAGGGGTATCTTTAGCCCCGGTTGCCGGTTGGTAGCACAAACGAGGCTAAAGGGTTTTCGGCGCGCCGTGTTTTGCGCACAGCCCCGCACCCCTTTAGCCCCGGTTTGTATTACAAACCGGGATTAAAGGTTCTTTTTGAAAACCTTTTTCAAAACCATTTTTAAAACAAAATAAAATTAATTATTATATATCAAAATTTGCAGAAATAAATTTTACATCACATAATATCATAACACGTGAAGGATTTACATTGTTCGGACCTTTTTTGAAATTTTTATGCCCATTTTGAATTTTTTGTCGTTTCGAACATAGGTCAAAACGGCATGCGTGAAGCTAGGGGATGATAATGTTAGAACATGCATTGGATCTCTAAAAAACAACATATTGTGAGTCTAAAAATGATTTTTTCAAAAAATCACGGACGTTAGATCATGTACCTGTAGTTCAAACCGGACCCACTTCCTATCGATTCGGCAGACATTTGTCTTTTTCACCTGGGAAGGACAGAAAGGTTTGAGATCCCCCAGTTGGGATATAGTTCACGTAAGGTGGTCTACTATTTTAGAAAAATGGGATGGTAGCATTCTGTAACTGCATTTTGGTGGCTGCTTCACAAAACGACCCGTCTTTTGCGCTCGGAAAATGGAAAATGGCTTTTCCGAGCGACGAAAAGGAAAACTTTCTCCTACAACATTGTTCTCCGTCCCAATATACACATGCATGCACAATATGGGCACTGTATCACAAACTATGCCGCGATTCAACACATAACATGCGTCTCTTGGACCGAAAGCCATAAAACCTCGAACATGATATTTCATTTTGTGAAGGTTTTTTGGAGACATAATCAGTATACCAAGTTTGATATTTTTCCTTGCAACTATGTCACAAAATATCACACCATGCGAAGGAATTACATTGTTCGGACCTTTTTTGAATATTTTATGCCCGTTTTGAATTTTTTGCTGTTTCGAACTTAGGTCAAAACGGCGTGCGTGAAGATAGGGGATGAGAATGTTAGAACTTGCATTGGATCTCTGAAAAAACAACATATTGTGAGTCTAAACATGATTTTTTTTCAAAAAATCAAGGACGTTAGATCATGTACCTGCAGTTCAAACCGGACCAACTTCCTACCGATTCGGCAGACATTTGTGTTTTTTATCCGGGAAGGACAGAAAGGTTTGAGATCCCCCGGTTGGGATATAGTTCATGTAAGGTGGTCTACTATTTTAGAAAAATGGGATGGTAGCATTATGTAACTGCATTTTGGTGGCTGCTTCACAAAACGACCCGTCTTTTTGCGTTCGGAAAATGGAAAATGGCTTTTCCGAGCGACGAAAAGAAAAACTTCCTCCTGCAACATTGTTCTCCATCCCAATATACACATGCATGCACAATATGTTCACTGTATCACAAACTATGTCGTGATTCAGCACATAAACATGCGTCTCTTGGACCGAAAGCCATTAAAACCTCGTACATGATAGGTCATTTTGTGAAGGTTTTTTGGAGACATAATCAGTATACCAAGTTTGATATTTTTCCATGCAACTATGTCACATAATATCACACCACGTAAGTATTGACATTGTTCAGACCTTTTTTGAATTTTTTATGCCCGTTTTGAATTTTTTGCCGTTTCGAACTTAGGTCAAAATGACGTGCATGAAGATAGGGGATGAGAATGTTAGAACTTGCATTGGATCTCTGAAAAAACAACATATTGTGAGTCTAAAAATGATTTTTTCAATAAATCACGGACGTTAGATCATGTACCTGTAGTTCAAACCGGACCCACTTCCTACTAATTCGGCAGACATTTGTCTTTTTCACCCGGTAAGGACAGAAAGGTTTGAGATCCTCCGGTTGGGATATAGTTCACATAAGGTGGTATACTATTTTAGAAAAATGGGATGGTAGCATTCTGTAACTGCATTTTGGTGGCTGCTTCACAAAAGAACCCGTCTTTTTGCACTCGGAAAATGGAAAATGGCTTTTCCGAGTGACGAAAAGGAAAACTTCCTCCTGCAACATTGTTCTCCATCCCAATATACACATGCATGCACAATATGGGCATCATATCACAAACTATGCCGCGATTCAACACATAAACATGCCCATTTTCCCGCCATATCCCATCGCTTCCCACCATGTTTTCCCGCCCTTTCCCTCTGAACGGTGCTTTTAGTCCCGGTTGTAGCCACTAACCAGGACTAAAGATATTTCCTCCATATCCCACTGTTTCCCACCATGTTTTCCCGCACTTTCCATCTATATATAGGCCGACCACGCCATGGCTATCCATACATCCACACCTTCCTCTCTCACAACTATGGACAGTGCCTACTGGGCCATTATGACCCTCGAGGAGACCCAGGCGTTGTTCGCCTCCAACTACCCTTGCCCGCCAGGCTACCGGCCGCCCGCCGGCTGGATGCTGAGCGCTGAAAGGGTTCCTGTCCCTCCTGTGCCTCAAGGCTCCCCTCGACAGGCGGCCATCACGAACCACTTCTACCACGAGCTGACGCCAGAGCAGCGGATGGATCCCTAGTGGGATTCCGACAACTACCACACCTGTAATGCCTTCTTCTCTAACCGTACTATCATCGGTGTGATGCGCTACATCGCCGGGGGAGACCATCCTCGCATGCGGTGCCCACAAGTCTACCCGCCACAGAGCCACAAGAAGGCCCCTCCCCCGCCCGGCGGTAGAGACATCGTCTTCCAAGAGACTCCTCCCCCGCCCGCCGTGAATCCGAGGCCGGAGTGGCAGGTGCCCCCGGTATATGCCATGGCTGGGCTGAGGATCTCTGGAGTGGCAGGTGACGATGACGATGATGATGACAATGACGAAGAAGACCATGAAGCTGTGTACTATAGGACTAGGCATGATTATGACTAAAAGGGGTGGCTTTAGTCCTCAGTGTTAGCTAGTCCCGGTTTGTCCCGGTTTTTAATATTAATAAATTTCTAAGTGTTACCTAGTATAGTGTTTTGGTACCTTCCTACAGCAATCTCAGAAATTCCTTTTTGTCTCGGTTTGTCCCGGTTTTTTATATTAATAAATGACGATGAAACATAGGATTAATTCACAAAAGGTTTAATACATTACATCACCAACATCCACATCTAGTGTTTTGGTTCTGTTCTTGTCCGTAACCATGGAGCATCTTCCTTATTTAGCGATATGCTTGGGTCAGTTTTCACTTTGAATGGCGGAATTTCATGAAATTTGTCATAATCTTCTGACATGTCTGTCCTGTCCTCAACTCCCACCATGTTTATTTTTCCTGAAAGAACTATGTGGCGCTTTGGCTCATCGTATGCTATTATATTCTTTTGCTTATGTTTCCTTTTTCTCGGTCTAGTAGACATGTCCTTCACATAGAAAACTTGAGCCACATCATTGGCAAGGACGAATGGTTTGTCTCCATACGCAAGATTATTGAGATCCACTATTGTCATTCCGTACAGCTGGTCTATCGTTACCCCAACTCCTGTCATTTTGAGTCTTGACCCATTTGCATCGAAACAATGGGACCTTGAAATTAGGACCATAGTCAAGTTCCCATATGTCCTCTATGTAACCATAATATGTGTCCTTTTTCCCATTCTCGTCTGTTGCATCAAATCAGACACCACTGTTTTGGTTGGTTCTCTTTTTATCTTGGGTGTGGGTGTAAAATATATTCCCATTGATCTCGTACCCTTGGAAAGTCAATATAGTTGAAGATGGAGACCTGGCCAACAAGTACAACTGATCTCCGACAGTGATGGCATTCATGAGATGTGTCTGCAACCAACCGCTGAAAGTCTTTATGTGTTCATCTCTAATCAACCTGTGAGACTGCCCCGGGTAGTTCGAGCGTACAATATTCTTGTGTACCTCGATATAAGGAGCCACCAAGGTGGAACTTTGCAGAATTGTATAGTGTGCCTTAGTGAAAGAATGTCCGTCTATACATATCTTTGCTTTCTTTCCTAGTGTGCCTTTTCCACTAAGTCTCCCTTCATGTCGGGATTCAGATACACCGATCGGCTTAAGGTCAGGAATAAAGTCAACACAAAACTCAATGAACTCCTATGGTTCACCCTTGGAGATGCTTCCTTCTGGCCTCGCACATTTATGGACATATTTCTTTAAGACTCCCATGAATCTCACAAAGGGGAACATATTGTGTAGAAATACAGGACCGAGAATGGTAATCTCTTCGACTAGGTGAACTAGAAGGTGCGTCATTATGTTGAAGAAGGATGGTGGGAACACCAACTCAAAACTGACAAGACACTGGACCACATCTTTCTGTAACCCTGGTAGACTTTTTGGATCGATTACCTTCTGAGAAATTGCATTGAGGAACGAACATATCTTCACAATGGGTACTCTAACATTTTCCGGCATAAGCCCCCTCAAAGCAACCGGAAGCAACTGCGTCATAAGCACGTGGCAGTCATGAGACTTCAGGTTCTGGAATTTTTCCTCTGCCATATTTATTATTCCCTTTATATTGGACGAGAAGCCAAAAGGAACCTTGATACTACTCAGGCATTCAAAAAAGATATCCTTCTCTTCCTTGGTAAGAGCGTAGCTGGTAGTACCTTGAAACAACTCTGGATGCCTGCCTTCTCGGTCTTTCATATGTTGTTGGTCCTGTCGTGCTTCTGGTGTATCTTTATTCTTTCCATACACGCCCAAGAAGCCTAGCAGTATCATGCAAACATTCTTCGCCAGGTGCATCACGTCGATTGCAGAGCGGACCTCTAAGACTTTCCAATAGGGTAGCTCCCAAAATATAGATTTCTTCTTCCACATGGGTGCGTGTCCGCCAGCATCCTTCCGAACGGACTGTCCGCCAGGACCCTTTCCAAAGATTACTTTTAAATCCTTCACCATATCAAATACATCATCACCAGTATGATAGACAGGATTACTCCAGTGATCTTCTTCACCATTGAAATGCTTGCCTTTCCTTCTTAGGGAATGCGTGGGCGGAAGAAAACGACGATTCCCTAGGTACACATTCTTCTTGCACTTATCCAAATAAATACTTTCAGTGTCATCTAAACAGTGTGTGCATGCATTGTATCCCTTGTTTGTCTGTCCTGATATGTTACTAAGAGCAGGCCAATCATTGATGGTTACGAACAACAATGCTCGTAGGTTAAATTCCTCACGTTTGTGCTCATCCCACACACCTACACATTGTTTGTACCACAGCTGTAAAAGTTCTTCAACTAATGACCTTAGGTATACATCAATGTCGTTGCCGGGTTTCTTCGGGCCTTGGATGAGAACTGACATCGTAATGAACTTCCGCTTCATCCACAACCAAGGAGGAAGGTTATACATACACAAAGTCACAGGCCATGTGCTATGATTGCAGCTCTGCTCCCCAAAGGGATTCATGCCATCCGTACATAGACCAAACCATATGTTTCTCGCGTCACCTGCAAAGTTCGGGTACATTCTCTCAATTTTTCTCCACTATGACCCATCAGCGAGGTGTCTCAATATCTCGTCTTTCTTATGCTCTTATTTGTGCCATCGCAACAATTTGGCATGCTCTACGTTTCTAAACAAACGTTTCAGCCGTGGTATTATAGGAGCATACCGCATCACCTTGGTGGGAACCCTCTTCCTCGTGCGCTCCCCCTCAACATCACCAGGGTCATCTCGTCGGATCTTATTCCGCAATGCAGTGCATACCGGTCATGCATCCAAATTCTCGTACTTCTCACCGCGATAGAGGATGCAGTCATTAATGCATGCATGTATCTTCTGTACCTCTAATCCTAGAGGGCAGACAACCTTCTTTGCTTCATAAGTACTGGCGGGCAGTTCGTTATCCTTTGGAAGCAGCTTCTTCATTATCTTCAACAACTTTTCAAATCCCTTGTCAGGCACATCGACCTCTGCCTTCCATTGCAGCAATTCCAGTGTGCTGCCTAGCTTTTTGTGGCCATCTTCGCAATTCGGGTACAACAATTTGTTGTGATCATCTAACATCTGCTCAAATTTCAACCTCTCCCTTTCGCTATCACATTCTCCCTTTGCATCAGCAATGGCCCAACCAAGATCATCATCTGGCTCATATGATGCATGTTCTTCTGCTTCTTATTCATCATTGTCTTCCATTGTAGTACCACCGTATTCAGGGGACATAGGATAGCTGTCATCATTCTCTTCATCTTCGTTGTCTTCCATCATAATCCCTCTTTCTCCGTGCTTGGTCCAACAATTATAGCCAGACATGAAACCGAACCGATACAAATGGCCATGAAGGACTCTTGAGGAAGAGTATTCCTTCTGATTCCGACACTCACCACATGGACAACACATAAAACCATTCCGCTTGTTTGCCTCTGCCACAACGAGAAAAGAACGCACGCCTTTAATGAACTTGTCAGAGATACGGTCAGCGTACATCCATTGCCGTCTCATCTGCATTTTATAAGTTCATCATACAAAATCACGATGGTAAGAGTAGTACTAGTCTAAAAATAAAAGAACACATCGTATACATCAAATAAGCATTGATTTAAAAACTTTCTACTACATCTTTAGTCCCGGTTGGACATACCAACCGGGACTAAAGGGGTTGCGGCAGGCTAGGGCCTACATGAGCCCGTTTAGTCCCGAATGGTGTCTCCAACTGGGACTAAAGGACACTCCAATCGGGACTAAAAGTGGGTGATGACACTATATGCCGTGAGTGGACACTATGCCAGTGAGTGGTGACACTGTTTCAGTGGGTGGCAACACTATGACAGGGGTGAGTGTCGACATTATGTCTTGAGTGTCGACACTATGTTGTGCTGCTTAATCTATAAATAGGCTTCCTTGTGAACTATCAACTGCAAGGAAGATCGTGTGTGAGACCAGGGACACCACTACGGCGGAGCTTCTTGAAGATTTCTTAGGACCTTGTCCTCAGACATCTTCATGGAGCTCGCCGTAGAGGCACTCCCTAATATGTGAAATTAGTTAGCTCCACCTGCATACTGATTTAGATAGAGAAGATATGAACTGAAAGATGGTGTGCGAGAGCAGGGACACCACTATGGCAGAGCTTCTCGAGGATGTCGTAGGATGCCTTGTCCTCAGACATCTTCGAGGAGCTCGCCATAGAGGCACTCCCTAATTTAGTTTGGTAGCTCCTTGGCGTGTTCATGTTTTTGTTCTTAATTTCTTGCTTAACTGGCCGATGATTAACTAAAATGCTAGGGCGCCACTATATATATGTGTGCCTTCATAGTTTTGGTACTTATTTTTGTTTCAATGGATTTTGTGACGACAGGTAGAAGAAAGAAGAATATTTTGTTGCTCGACAGTGACAAGATATGCACTGTGAACCGTCCGGATTTCAAGGCAACGTGTCAAACCAAGATATGTATATAGGATGAACTCATGTATCTATGTGCTTCGATGAATCAAATGAATTTCGAGAACTATATGTGCCAAATTAACCAGATATATAGAGATAGAATCCACACAAAATCTATCAATTTTTAGAGCATGAAATGAGCTAAAACAAGCAACGAGAGCTGAAATGATGAAGTTGCTAACCTCTTAGGACCCTTGATAGATGTGGAGCCAAAAAATCTTCACAAATCTTGATAAAAATGGGGAAGAACTCGAGCTTGAGGAGAAATTTAAGAGGGATGATTGTGTGAGCTTGAAATGGCTTGGGCTGGAAAGGGGAACAAGATATAGTCGGGGACTTTACTCCCGGTTTGAGAAACAAACCGGGGCTAAAGGTCCACACATCTTCTCTTTTCCAGCGCCAGACCCTTTAGCTCCGGTTTGTTAAACGAACCGGGGCTAAAGATCCCATACGAACCAGGGATAATGTCTTCTGGTCCCTGTGGCCGTTTCTAGCCGTTGGGACCAGGGCATTAGTCCCGGTTTGTATCAGAATCGGGACTAATGCTCTGGACCAAAGGTCCGTTTTCTACTAGTGTACAAGTAGTATTTTTCTTGTCTACCATCAAACTAATTTTAGGTAAGTAGAAACCTTATAAGTACTTCTTGTTTAAATTATAGGCATAATTTTGGAAGGTGAGCCCATACCTACACAAATATTTCTAACATACTTGAGAAAAATAATCCACATAAGTAACCGAAATGAAAATACGGTAAACTAATATCATTTAACCGTGCATATAATCTAGCTAGAAGTAGCCATTATTTACGTTAACATAAGATAGCTAGCTAGTTTCAATACCACGGGAGGTAGCTATATAACATTATTATGCCAATTTGAAAAGTGAATAAACTACAAAGTTCAAAAAGAGAGAAACCAAATTGTTCTGCAGGGTGAAGATTATATGAAGGTCTATGGCATAACTTATCTTTTCATAGTCCGATCAGCACAAACTTTCGTGAAATAGCGAACCAACTCTTTCAAAATATTCTGATTCTCGGCTAACTGTGACATATTCAATGTGTACAAAGAATCATCTTTCCTTTGTGAAGTGGTTACAAAACATGCATACAAACTATCAGAATTGATCAAATCCACGCACTAGTAGTACTCCACATTATGTAGTTCTGTCAACTTTCCACATTATGTAGTTTGACCAGGCGCAGTAATTATTGCAACTCTTGTATTAATATTCTGTTTTTTCTAAATTTATTTATGTTCACGGCGTACAAACAATTATTCTTCTCTTGGGAATTGGTCACGTTTTTCAACACATACCATCAAAATTAATCAATTTCACACACTTCAAATATCATTAAAAAGGTTTATTAATCAAATCTCATGTGAGAATACACTCTAAGAAATATTCTTGTGAAGTAGAAGAGTAAAGAGTTTGTTCACAACTTATCTCACAAGGGATTTCCATCGGGCACATACCTACAACTGAAGTACCGATATTCTATTTTTTAATTTTTATTTATAAAATACATTACTAATTTCTGATAGAGAGAAAAAGTGTAGCACATTGATCACTCACACTCACCTTTGATCTACATTTTTTCCTATTCCGGCTGCACCACCATGCATGTTTACATTCGGTAGTCGTATGAACCTGCCAGGCTGCCAAGATTTAAATACCCCGTGTTAAGTTTAGATTGAAAACATGCACATGTATACAAAGTTAGTTCCGTTGTACTCATGCGACAGATTAATCAAACCAACATGTATTTAGAAAACAGTAGATGGGGAACAAAAAGGTTGTGTGTATTTAGAAAACTTGTGCCCCCATCTACTGCGACAGATTAAAGGTCTAGTATATGCATTACCAAGCAATTTACACAATCAACAAACACTAGTGAGAAGGGGCAATGCGCCCCCGGTTTGTAAGGGGTTTTAGTCCCGGTTGCCCAACCAGGAGGGGACAATCGGGACTAAAGCCCCCATCCTTTAGTCCCGGTTCGGCCACGAACCGGGATAAAAAGGGCTCCATGTTGCTGCTGCTCCATGCGAGGGGGAAAGGAGCATCCGTCCCGGTTCGTGTTACGAACCGGGACAAATCTCTCTCTGTCGCGGCAGCAATTTGGCATATTTCTCTGTCGCGGCAGAGAATTCATTTTGGCCACCTTTTTTTTTGCCGCGGCAACATTTTGGCCACTTTTTGTGCCGCGACAAAGAATTCATTTATATTGTTTTATTTTTTATTTTGGGTTTGCACTCATCAATGAAGGAACCATTATATTACACAACATCATCATGACTATAGAGATCCAAGTGTCGAACATATTACATTCGATACACGGGTTTCATGCACATATATACATACAAAATAAGCTCTTTGTACAATCCCTATTGCCTATACACCCAAGTCCACATGGTATTTTTATTTTGGGTTTATGACCTCTACATCCAAGAATCCCGCCAATTCCTCCTGAATTGCTCGTACGCGGTCCTTCGGCAGAAGACCGCCCCGCAGTTGTTTGATATGATTTAAATAAGGAGTCAATCTATATGAATGAAACTAAACACAATTTGATGGTAATAAAAAACTATGAAAATTATTTACGTACATTAAGTTGCTCTAAATTTCTACCCTTCTCACAACACGTCTGACGGATGAACTCACGAACATAGTATCCACATAAATTATTCCCTGGTCCCTGCGTCGGACACTTTACGAGATCAGACACTTTATGAGAACAGAGTTCAATCAAAATAATAATCATGCATGATAACGGTATCAAAACAAGAATCAAAAAGATGCGCGGATCTAGCTAGTGGTACTTACATCTAGTGTTTTAAATATAAGTTCCTCTTTCCAAACACCCCAAGCCTTCTTGGTGAACCGTTTCCAAGCGCTGGCCAGGAAAGAAAACATATAAAAAGAGTTATTAATTACTTGATATTATGAAATTCACGAACGTTGCCGATATAATGTCGTAATGATTAGAATTACCGCTGGAGCGTCATCTACATGTCCGCCCACATCTCAAGGGGTTTATGTTTTGACTTCATGACTAGTACCCACCCTTTGTCAGGTTGAATGATTAACAGAATATAGTGGAAGATGCGCATGCATAACTCATCAATTATACACTTAACGTCAAGTAAGCAAAATAGAAAGTGTATACAAGACAATAACACTCACTCGAAGTTATAAGGAAATAGTATTTCCCTTCTAGATTCTTGAAACCTTAACGCGTATACAATATTATACTCTGTATCCTGGGGTCTTTTTTGAGATTAGTTTGATGAACAAAATATGGGTCAATGAAGCCAATGTCATAGATTTGTCCTCTACTGCATTCGAGAATCTTCATTCTGCATAATATAGTATGATTATATGCATGCAATAAACGAGGTGAGATAGCTAGAGACTTAATTACAAATTAGTACTTACAGACAATAGGCACTGATGATCGATTTTTCCAAGGCGTCTTGATTGAATAATTGAAATAGTTCAACAAATTCAATCATTACCGTGTCATCTTCTTTCCCGTAATGCTTTTTTGTAACCCTCAGCATTATCCAGTTAGCCCCGACCTTTGTGGCATTAATGTACTAGTTATGCAATCTTCGCATTTTTATTGGTAGATTCTTTACCTCCTCAGGTTTGACGAGAGGATTCCCGTACTGGTATTTGTATGCTACTTGAGTCTCGGGGAAGTACTGTAACTGGAATAAGTAGTGGGTAATACTCATACCTTGAGCAGCGGCCACTTTCGTATAGTGCAACTACCTCTAGATCATACTTCTATTTGGCCGCATATTTTCTCGACCCCACATTGGTATGGGAAATCACCTTGAGAGGGGCGCAAGATTGTTTTTTTGTTCTCCAAGCTGGGGAACAGATTTCCCTCTTGCACTAGTGCTCTTTGACAGATTCTGTGCCGCATGTGACATGAGAATAGAGCGCTCATAGTATAATGACAGCTTTGGCTCGGGTTGGTGAAGGCCCTTTAGCAGTTTGAACACTCGGGATCTATCTTATTTGGTGCTGGGGAACTCTGACTCTTTCGGCTGCCTCAACTTAGCGAAAAACTCTATTGTTTCCGCCTCGATATCGCTGCAGTCTCCTCTTGAGTACAATCATAAATCTCTTGGAAAGAAACTTTGGTACTTTTGGAAGAGGCTCATGTTTACGTGCCGGCGATCGCTTACCATTCCGCAGAGTAGCGGTGGTACGCTTACGCTTTTTTTCCTGAGGCGCCGGCGACAACGGCTGCGCTGGAGACGGGTGGGGCGACAGAGACGACTGTTGTGCTGGCGGAGATGGGTGAGGCGGCGGCGAAGATGGCCTTGGTGTCTGATTTGGAAGCACGATATATTCCTTTGGCCATAGAATGGTGACGTTTGTTGCTTCTCCCAGTTCAGTCACATCCCCTTCACCTGCAGGGTAGTCAAGCTTCAACTGGTGAAAGTCGTGCATGACTTCATCCACCCCGATAACAGCGTAGACCTGTGGAACCAGACGACAATGGTAACTTGGTTTAGGTCCAATTGGTAAGGCATAGCCGACCGCCACCTTCATTGTTATGTGCACAACTTTGACATGTAGCTCGCAATGTGTCATCTGTGTGATATCATCCACTGGGTAGCCAACACGAGCCATCGTCGGTCCACCATCGTCATTGTCATCACCTGGGACCTCAGTGGAAGCCACGCCGCTTTTATGATTATTCGATAGGCCGATAGCACCGAATGCAGGTTCTACCACCATGTGCTGCTGAGATGGGCCGGTAGTACCTTGTTGGCTAAGTGCGTCAATTTGATCTTATTTCCGCTTTATTTGTTATTCAATTTTATGCATCCGGTATGCCTGAATATTTGCTTCAATTTCCGCCTTGTCCTTTCTCCTCTTATGGCTTCTATCAGGATATTTATTCATGTTTGCGGGAAATCCGGTGCTCCATGGTTGGGAGCCTATTGTGCCTCGTGTTCATCCTTCGTTTTCCTTATTCCCAAGGGCGAGTGTGAGCTCGTCATTCTCTCTCTATCGGGAATGAACTCCCCCTTTTCAACAACCTTTACTGCATTTCTTATGTCCTCGATGGGCAAGGGGCTTTATTTATGTCTTCTGTTATATATACACTTCCCTTCCGAGTCCAACGTGCCCCCATGCCCGTAAAACCAATTATTTGCACGTTCGATCCAATCGTTTGTCTCTGGGATGACCTCTTTAGCACGCAATTCATCCTCAAGTTTCTTCCACTTAGGAATGCCAGCCTTATAGCCACCTTGCCCCATAGTATGGTGATACTTCTTGTTAGAAGCATTTAGATTATTCGTTTCAGACATTTTCTTAGCTTCTGCTAATGTCTTGTAATCCACAAACTCATGCCAGAATGGTTTTAACTTTTGATATTGAATCTTCTCAAAATCCAGAGTCTTCTCTTTCATGACATAGTCAAGGTGCAATCTTTTCTTCTAGTTGGTGAATTGCTGGGACGTCTTCTTAAAAGCCCACTCCTTGACCTTGATGCGGCTCAGATCACTGTAGAGATTCGTTGGGAAACCCCAAGAGGAAGGTATAATGAGCACAGCAGCAAGTTTTCTGTAAGGGGTCCCAACCTTTAATAAGGTAGAGATCCCTGTGTTTGCAATGCTAGTTCCTGGATAAATAGCTAGCATCCACAGTTAAGATGTAATATCAAGAAAAAATGGTCATACTAAAATTTTATAACCAGGAAATAAATAATTTATTACATCTTACATAGCTCATTTGGATATCACATTACATTGCAGCAGAATATCTATAAGCATGGGGTCCTTCATCTTCAAAGTGCCACAGGCAAACATGTTGGTTGTAGACTTGTAATCCTAATCAATAAAACTCCACTAACATCAAACAAACCTGCAACATTACAAGTTACAGCCACAAGGGTCAATACATTTGAATTGTATTGGCAAGTGATACTATGGTAGTATAGTGGAGTCTATCATCTATATGCATTTGGCTAAGTGGAGCTTAGGCTTGCTTTGCTCAAAATAGATTTTCCTTATCACTTGAAAACACTAAGTTTTTGTTTGACAAAAATCACCCAAGGCATCTCCCAATAGAAATTGGTGATCCTTCAACCCTTGTTCAACCTCAAGTTTTTATCTTAGAAATTTGGATGATGAGATTCTTGATTGCTTCCATGTCTTGATGCTCAAATTGTCCTTTGCCAGGGACATGTATAAGTACTTAGATTTTACTCTCTGCAGAGGTGGTGCACTTTCCCCACAAGACTTGGTTTCACCAAGACAAGATCTTTCAGAAGCCTTCCCTTAGACCAACATGGACGCGCTCCAACCTATCAAACCCCTACCACCAACTGTCCATTTGGCTAAGTTATTGCAACCTATATGATCCAGGCAGAGCCCATAATGCCAAGTGGTTGCACTTGAAGCTTCTCAACAGTTGACATCTCAAATCTCTTTGTTCCTGGGTGGCCATCCACAAGTGAGATACACAAGGTAAACCATAGAAATGGGCCTTGTATAACCACTCAACACAAACCATTCCTTCCATTCCACCCAGGTGTTTCATTCACTTAGTTGTTTTATTAAACAAAACACATGTCCTTGACTTAGAAATATTCCATAGCATGAATATAATCCACCCTTTTTTTCTACTAGCTAAGCTAAGCATGATAGTAGTAGGAATCTTAATTTAGGAAATTTCTACTAAGGTTTCATCTACTAGGATTTCCCATGCCATAGTTTACACTTAGCAAAAATTCCATGCAAGTCCTATTTTAGAAATATCACTAATGCATAGTGAAAATAATGGGACAAAAGTATGAAGCATCACTTGCCTTTTTGGTAGACGGTACAAGTTCACTCCTTGTCTTTGCAACAATCACAATCTTCAAGTCACTACAATTCAATCAAGCAAACAACATTTCAATCTACCAATCAAGCAATTCATCACATAAAATAATAATAACAAAACAATGCATGCAAGCATGCTAAAGATTGTTTTATTTGTAAAAGTGGTTTCTAATAGGTTATAAACATTTGGAAACACCTATTGGTCATTTTATAAAGTGGCAAAGTCATTTGCAATAGGTTTCACTTTATAAACCCTTTTTAAAACAAGGTATCATTTTATGTGGTGTAAAAATGTTTTCAATAAGGCATTAATCTATAGGGTTCACAAAATATGTTTTCAAACCACAAAACTTTGTGTTTAGGGTCAGAGGGTTTATTCCCAAAACATTTCTCAAAGGTTTTCTTCCAAAACCATTTTTAACAATTAAATCACATTTTTATTTGACTAGAAATGGTTTAAATCAAAGATTCATTCTTTTGTTTCACCAAATACATTTTTGATTCCACAATTTGTTTCCTATGGTCAGTAAGTTCAAAACACATCATTTTCCAAAGATTTTATCCTTAAAATCATTTTGAAACAATTTTTATAACCTAAACAAGCATACATAAGTTTCTGCAAAAACAAACATTTTACCAGAAGCTTTTTACTAACAAAGTGCATGGTTGGCTAGGGCTTGTTTTTCTGAATCCATTGATATAAAGTTTGCAAAATTTGGACGTGTGGTTTGAAAGTTATGGATTTTTCAAATTGGCACATCTAATAGGTCTATTCTGTTTTAATTCAAACGAGCTGAGCCACGTGTCATATTCTTACTCGCTGATACCGTTTCGCGTGGATCAAGCGATGCAGGCCGTTGGATTAAGTTACATCGCACGGCGCAGGTGCTACTTACCCCTTCGCTCTCTTTCTATCCTAGCCGCTGGATCCTAATCGCACGGCGCAGAACACACTTGCCAGAGACGGGCGGCGCTGGCGGCGGCAGGTGGCGGCGGCGTGTCTGGCTATGGCGGAGTCGACACTACAGGAAGCGAGGAAGGAAGGGGAGATGCTCACCGTGTTCGTGGAGTGATGCTGAAGCTCAACTTGCTTGCAGTTTGTCAAGGGGCGCACGGGATCAGTCGGGATTCCTCGCCGGAGTCAGTGACGGCGTCGGGCGGCTCTGGAGGTCATCGAGGGCGACGCTGCGGTTCACCCCGAGGAAAAACAGGGACACGGTTAGACGCGGGAGAGTGTGGCGAGTGCAGGAGTATCATCAGGAAGGAGAGGGGAGAACGGAGTTCACCTGGGAAGCTCGACGGAGCATTGGCAGACGGTGGTGGCGGTCAGTGGTTGTCTTTGCCGAGGTTCAGGGGCGCGCTCGAGCGAGCTAATGCCTCTGGGAGGTTCGCCAGGATGTGGGGATCAGGTGAGCGTGGTCGAGGAGGCGAGGGGCGGTGAGGGGCTGCCGGAATCGTCGTCGGAGCATCGTCGGACAGAGGGTGGTGCGGAGAAGAATTGGGAGGCCTGGGGGCACGCTAAGGTGGGGCGACAGAGGGGAAACGGAGGGGAAACGCAGGCGGTTAAGAGGGCGTCGTCAGGGGAAGGATTCATTGCGCCAGTAATGCGAATTAAGCCGGGTGTTAATCGCCTGCAACGGCCGCGAGGTGAGGGGCGTAGTCCGCGGGTGGGGAAGAAGACGACGTGGGCGTGGGGTCGTGGCGCAGTGAGTGAGAGAGAGGGGAGGTGGGGGTCCATCTGTCAGTGCCTATGCGGGTGAGTTTCTGAGTGTGAAGCGTTTTTCTGCGGGAGAGGAGCAGTGGGCTAGGTTGGGCCAGGCTAGTTGGGCTGGGTACTTTTCTTATTTTTTTCTGTTCTGTTTGTTTTTCTTTTTCTCTTTTGATTTTTCTGTTTTGATTTTGAATAAGCAATTCAAACCCTCATTTGATTTCAAACCTTTGTCAAAATTTGTGTAAGTTTAAGTACTGATTAAATAAACATTCTGATGTTAATTTTTGGAATTTATTTTATTATTTTTGGGGTCTTTTTAATTAATAAAAAGGGCCCTTGTTTTAAATCAAATGGGTTTTAATAATATTTCTAAACACCATGTAAAATCTTTTTAAACCTTCCAAAACTTTTCAGTAGGTTTTGTTTACTTAAAAGGGTGTCAAATAATTCATCTTGAATTATTTGGAAAAGCTTTTAATAAGATTTATTAATCATTTAAAATTGGTTTTGGGAATTTGGTTTAAGCCATTTGATTTTATTTTGGAAATTCTTTATCCTTTTATTTTATTTGGATTTGGATTAAATTCATTCCACTTGTTTAAGGATTTGGCCAAGGTTTGGTTTGGTCTTTAAATATTCTTTAATTAATATTTCTTTCTTTAACTTATAAAATCCTTATCTTTTTATTTAGAGATCCAAACTTGGTGATTCCAATTTATAAAATCTTGTTTAATATTTGTTTATCCTTTTAAATATATTTAGGATTATTTGCTCACCATTTGGTATGGATTTTAGATAAGTACTTTATTAGCTTTGGGAATTCAATTTCTTATCTTATTAAATTCCTAAGATTTTTATTCATGGTTCCAATTTAATGAAACCAAATTCTATGGTTTTATAATATTTCTGTTTGTCTTTCTTGATCATTTGTAAATGTTTTTTGACAAGTTTTTATATGTATCAAATCCATAGGCTTGGAGATAACTTTGGAAATGATTTTTATTCCATTAGGGTTTTAGGATTTGGATTTATTTTCCAAGTGTTTAAATTTCCAGATACATTCATTGAGGAATGCATTTCCCTTGATTTGGATTTTGTTAAATTCCAACTTTACCAAAGTTTGTTCAAGATGGAATTTTAAGTTTCCACTTAGAAACAAAAGTTTCTTTTCACCCTGATTTTCAACAAAAATTTATTTTATTTATTTTATTTTTCACATTACAAGATTTGGAAAAGCTTGGGATGTGACATTTTCCCTCAGAAAGAATCCAAGGTTATCGAACCAGTAGGAAGAAGGAAATGACTCAAAGGTGTTTCTAGCTACATGGAAACCTACACAAAACAAACTCAAGACTTTGCCCCAATGAACATTGAGGATGTCAATCTCACCGGTTTGCTAAAAAAATGGATTAACTGTATGGTGTGGAAGGTAATGGTGGTTTGCAGAAAGTAAACAGGAACAATGGAAGATGTATCAATGGTAAAGATTGGACCGGAGTCTAAGTTCACTAGAGGTGTTCTCCTTAAGATAAACAACATAACATGCTGGGTAAACAAATTATAGCGGGGCAATTGACAGGACATAGAAAGGCATAACAATGCAATACTACACATTCATGATCCTATGAGATTTGATTGGGAATTACAACAATATACATAGACCGCCAACCAACTGCATCTATGACTAGTAATCCACCTTCAGGTTATCATATGAACCCTCTCTAGTATTAAGTTGCAAGCAACAGATAACTGCTTTAAGCAAAGTGTGTAAAGTAAACAATACAATTGTTCCACGAACAAGAGATTGTTGTTTTGTCCCTAGTAGCAACAACACATCTACAACCTTAGAGATTTCTGTCACTTCCCTAGATTCAATAGAGGCATGAACCCACTATCGAGCATAAATACTCCCTCTTGGAGTCACTAGCATCTACTTGGCCAAGATAGCTACTAGAAATGGAGAGCATGCAAGATCTCAAACAACACAGACATGATAGAATCATTAACCAATCTGACATAGTAATCTCAATATCCATCGGATCCCCGCAAACACAACATGCATGATTACAAATAGATGATCTTGATCATGAACAAAGCTCACAAGATCTAAACATGGTAGCACAAAGGAGGAGAATGAACCATCTAGCTACTACATGGACCCGTAGTCCAAGGTGGAACTAATCATGCTTCATACCGGAGGCTGGCATGGTGATAAAGAAGGCCTCCGGGATGATCTCTCCCCTCCGGCAGGGTGCCGGGAAGAGTTCCAAATCCCCCGATCTAGGGACGATGGTGGCGGCGGCTACAGACTGTTTCGTGGAAGATTGATCGGGTACTTAGGGCTTAGGTATCGGGGGATTCTTATAGGCGAAGAGGGAGGCCGAGGGGGTGCCCGAGGCGGCAGCACCCCCTAGGAGCGAGCTAGGCCAGACCACACGGCCAGGGGGCGTCGCCCCCTCGAGGCCCTTCTCCATCTCATCTTCTGGCTCCGTGTTCCCCACGGTAAAATATAGACTTTGGCTTTTGTCCGGTCCAATTCCGATAATATTCATTTTCTGACTTTTCTGGAACCAAAAACAACAGAAAATAGGCAACTGGCACTGTGGCATCTTGTTAATAGGTTAGTCCCAGAAAACATATAAAAATACCTCAAAGTGTAGACAAAGCAAAACAAAGTAGATACTAAACAAACATGATAGGATACAAACAAAGATCATGAATAACAATGTATTAAAAGACGTTTGTTTGTTTCACATATAGAAAACATAGCATAGTGGCATTCATCTTGTCCCTCATGGAGTAGCAATAAATGCATAGGACACCTTCAAAGCTCATAAGGGTGACTAGATACAAAGGTTCAAGAACAAGCAATATCAACAATATGAATCAATCAATAAGTTTTGGGACAATGCACATAGAACTAAGAATGGAAACTATGCTCTCTTAATTGGTGCCTAAGGATAGAAGGTGGAGACTCAATATAATAGTGGAAGAAAGTCCCTTCATAAAGGGAAGCAGTGATTTCAAGTCTCATAAAGAGCATCCAAAAATTATGGTACTTGTTAGCTTTCAGCTCTCATTGACCCTATCATAAGCATATTAAAGTGATTAAGGTTAAAGTGAACAAATTATGGAGTATATGCTTGACAAAGTATAAGTTGGCAATCTCATGACCCTTGAGTACGAGGGCCGATCCTCATGCTACTCAACTTTAGTTACCGGTAAGTTCTTGTCATAGTAAGAACAAGTGTATCATAGAGAACCGCCAACGGGGTACCCCTTGCCCAATGATACAGGATCTATCCCATAACAAAATGACAAGGAAAGAAGACAATGAGCATCTCAGCAATATTCTTATTTACCATGGGAAAATGGTGCCTTTTTCTCTCTTTTCTCATCTCTTTTTTATTTTTCTCAATCTCTATCTCTTTTTTATAAGAAGAATGCTTCATAGATTGCTCACTATGGTGATGCTGCAAGTTTCCACCATGATTAGGCATGGCTTAGGCTAGCGGCCCAGGCGTCTCTCTAACACACATACATAACTCCATGGACTTACAAGATCCCCTTTCATTTCACACCGACGACATCCATAAACAAAAGAGCATGATATCAACTCTGTACAATGTACAAGTGAAATGTTGAAAGGGTTCCCCATGATAGCATGGTTCTGCTAATTCCAACGTATAAGTGCAAGCATATACAACATAGATGACACAATGGTTCAAGTTTATTTAGGGGCAATAAAAATAAAGTGTGCTTTAATCACTAACTTTCACATAACAAGTTTATTTTGGAAGATAGAAAAAACAAGAATATACTTGGAATGGTGTGACACACCATGCATAGGAATTTATAATGGACACTTTGGAATAACTTGGTTTCTTGGGAGTTGGATGAATGAGTAGAGCTTACTCATACAAGTGGAGGCTAGCAAAAGACTGGGAGCGACCAACTAAGAGAGCAATAATGGCCATAATCATGTAGAGCGACAAAAAATTACTAATCAAAGCATAAAGTGGTACTATAAGTCAAAAACTAAATGATCATAGAGGCTATGGTGACTGGTTCATAGTCATAACATGGTGTGAGCATGTGCCAAGTTAGGCCAAACAAAGCATCAAAGGAGAATACCACAATACTATGCTTTTGTATGCTAAAACAACGCATGATTCTTTCAAGGCACATTAAGAAATCCTAATTGTTTGGAACAAGTCATGCTACACCAATAATCACTAAGTATAAGTTCAAAACAACATCTATCATGACATGATAAAGTCTAAGTCATAGTCAAAGAAAGCTCCTCTTGTACTACTAAAGCAAGAACTTCCTACTCCTTTTCCAACAGCAATCAACTTATTTGAAACAACACAGCGAAAACAGGGGTCCAACCTACTTTATTCAAGCAAACTAAGCAAACCAAAAACCAAAAACGAAAAACGAAAACTAAGACACTCCAAGAACAACACAACTGTGCATGAAACAATAAAAACAAAGTGTCTAGAAAGACCTGAGATTTTTATTGATGAAGAAGGGGATGCCTTGGGCATCCCCAATCTTTGACGCTTGTACCTCTTGAATATTTCTTGGGGTGACATGGGTGGCATCCCCAATCTTGAGATTTTGTCCATTCTTCATCTCATTACATCATTCTTTCCTTACACCTGAAATTTTCCTTCATACAAAACTTCACACAATCTTCATTAGCAACATTAGTGCATTCAAAAGATAATAGACCTTTGGGTTTTAGTTTTAAAACAGCAAAACTTTCATTAAAAACATAAGCTACTGTAGCAATTCCCTCAAAAATATCAATTCCCCAAAAAGAACCCAAAAGAAATCGATAAGAAGCAAATGCAAATAATGACATAAATCTATCAAAACGGACCAACAGGTAGAAACCGATTTTTTAGAAGACCTTTTGTTGCTCAAATAAAAAAGTGTTGAGCTAATGAAAGTTAGCTAACAACCTGGGGGATTTATTCATACAATTATAGATCAATCCGACTTACAGAGATTTTACAAGAATTTTTACAGTGGAGCACAAAAATCTGTTTCGATACAACAACTTGCCCAAATCTTACTTCCCTCTCATTAGAGGTTATTCTTGGTACAAAAATCAAACAAAAAGGATAAGGAGAGGTTATTACAGAAGTAATAACTTCCAAGACTCAAGAAAACTATTGGGTTATCTCCCAATAAGTTCTTTTCTTTAACGCCTTTAAGTTAGGCACAAGAAGTAAGAATCAAGTATTTTCAAATGAAGAAGCATTAACATCAAATTTCTTGATCCTACCTTTCTTACCTTTCTTCTTATCTTTAGGGAATCTATGATTGCTTATTGGAGAAGCAAAATGCATAATGCCTTTTCCCACATCTATTATTGCTCCAAGGTGTTTCAGCAGGGATCTTCCAAGTGTAATTTGTCCTTTTCCTACACATTCAATAACAAGATAATCACTAGACACCACTTTCCCTGAGATCTTGGCAAACACACCTTCAGCTATTCCAATAGGTAATAAAGTTGCATTATTGGTAAGATATGTTTCTTCTCCTCCTTCAGAAAGTCCCCACAGATTCAAAGACTCATAGATATCTTTAGGCATAAGACAAAATTCAGACATGATATCACAACAAGCATCAAAGGTTACACTGTTTATAGAAACTTTTATTGTAGGAAACCATTTTGAAGGCTCGGAATTATTAGACCATAATTGTGGTGCTCTCTAAGCATGTTATAGCAATCTTTCAAAGCAACTTTATGGGTCTCGAGAGTGTTCAACCTAGCATAGATGTTTATAAAGGAAGAATCAGACTTGCTAGGCATATTATAAATTGTAATCAACTTATTTATGGAATCCAAAGCTTCATTCTCATTTCATTGAAAAATATCTTTCCCAGTTACAGCATCCAAAGCATATCTATAAAAAAGAGCAATACCATGGTAGAAAATGCTAATAACTAGGCCTAGACACATTTTAGGCTCAGTTTTTCCTTGTAAATCAGAAATTCTAGACCAAGCTTCTTTGAAACTCTCTTCAACTCCTTGCTTGAAAGTAAAGATCCTTTCCATAGGTTACACAGTGATTGGAACAACACCAGACATGGTAGCAACAAGAGTAGGAACTAATTTTTTTGTGTTTTTTATAAGAAAAAGAAAACCAAACGAAATTAATTTTTTTGGAGTTTTTAATAAAAAGAGGAAAACAAAACAAGGCAAAAGAAACTAAGCAAAAGAAAATCCAAGTAAATATAAAGGTTGTGAAGGACTCCCCTTGTGAAGCCGTCCTTAGCATCCGTGAAAACATCGTGAGAAAATAGCTTGATGCAGCTCAGATCACTGTAGAGCTTCGTTGGGAAACCCCAAGCGGAAGGTATGATGAGCACAGCAGCAAGTTTCCCTCAAAAAGAAACCAAGGTTATCGAACCAGTAGGAGGAAGGAAACTACTCAAAAGTGTTGCTAGCAACTTGGAAACCTGCACAACACAAACTCAAGACTTTGCCCCAACAAATAGTGAGGTTGTCAATCTCACCGGTTTGCTGAAAACAAAGGATTAACTACATGGTGCGGAAGGTAATGGTTGTTTGCAGAAAGTAAACAGTAACAGTAGAAGATTGGTAAAGATTGGATCGGGGTCCATAGTTCACTGGAGGTGTTCTCCTTAAGATAAACAACATAACATGCTGGGTAGACAAATTACATCAGGACAGAGCAAGGCATAACAATGCAATACTATACATTCATGATCCTATGATATTTGATTGGGCATTACAACATTATACATAGACCACTATCCAACTGCATCTATGACTAGTAATCCACCTTCAGGTTATCATCCGAACCCACTCCAGTATTAAGTTGCAAGCAATAGATAACTGCTTTAAGCAAAGTGTGTAAAGTAAACAATACAATTGTTCCATGAACAAGAGATTGTTGTTTTCTCCCTAGTAGCAACAACACATCTACAACCTTAGATATTTATGTCACTTCCCCAGATTCAATAGAGGCATGAACCCACTATCGAGCATAAATACTCTCTCTTGGAGGTACTAGCATCTACTTGTCCAAGATAGCTACTAGAAACAGAGAGCATGCAAGATCTCAATCATTAACCAATCTGACATAGTAATCTCAATATCCATCGGATCCCCGCAAACACAACATGCATGATTACAAATAGATAATATTGATCATGAACGGAGCTCACAAGATCTAAACATGGTAGCACAAAGGAGGAGAATCAACGATCTAGCTACTACATGGACCCGTAGGTGGAACTACTCACGCTTCATACTGAAGGCTGACATGGTGATGAAGAAGGACTCCGGGATGATCTCTCCCCTCCGGCAGAGTGCCGGGAAGAGTTTCAGATCCCCCCCGATCTAGGGACGACGGTGGCAGTGGCTATGGACTGTTTCATGGAAGATTTATCGGGTACTTAGGGTTTAGGTATCGGGGGATTCTTATAGGCAAAGAGAGAAGCCGAGGGGGTGCCCGAGGCGGTCGCACCCCCCAGGTGCGGGCCAGGGGGTGTGGCCCCTCGAGGACCTTCTCTGTCTCATCTTCTGGCTCCGTGCTCCCCACGGTAAAATATTGACTTTGACTTTTGTCCCGTCTAATTCCGAGAATATTCATTTTCTGACTTTTCTGGAACCAAAAACAACACAAAAAGGCAACTAGCACTGTGGCATCTTGTTAATAGGTTAGTCCTAGAAAACATAAAAAAATACCTCAAAGTGTAGACAAAGCAAAGCAAAGTAGATACTAAACAAGCATGGAACATAAAAAATTATAGATACATTTATGACGTATCAGACCTTCTTCTGGGTGGCAACGGACTGTTGCTTGGCCTCCTCAACAGGATTCTCTGCATTTGGATCCACCTCTATCGTCGGTAGGGTGAAATTAAGCATGAGCCTCTTCTACAGTAAATCTTTGGCCATGTCCGGGACATATAAAGACGTTCCCTCTTCCGTATTAGCAGGCTTATTCCAATTTTGAATGGTGGTCAGGACGAAGTCCCTAACGATTACTCCACATTGTTCCACAAATTTGTTTGCGACAAGAAGGGGAGCCGTCGGTTTTCTGTCGTTAGCGACTTCTTCGATACTATACCTCTCATGGTCTTCCAACTTTTTGGTTGGGCCTCGTTTGCTCTTTGTAGTAGATTTGCTCGATCCGAAGGGCTAAAATAAGAACGATCGTTAATATATGTATATAGACAGCAGATGATTAATTAATTAATATTACATGCACCTCGCCGGAGTTTGTAATATTGAATGTTCCTATGGAGCGGTCATCTTCTCCATCATAGAAGGCATCGCCTTCTCCCTAGCAGAAGGCATCACCTTCTCCCCCAACTAAGCCGACGCCTTCTCCCTCAAAGAAGTCGTCTCTTCCGGCAAAAAGAGGATCATCCTCACCGGAGTTGTTCAAAAACGTCGATACATCCATATTTTCCTCCCCGCAGATCACACCATGGATCAACTCTTCCTTTTCTTCGTCTCTGCCATGTGGTTCCATATTTTCTAGATAGGTGGAAAAATGGATAAGTCAAAGCGACTAAGGGAGAAGTTTAGGTAGGGTGTTGAGAGATATAAACCCTAATTCAGAGAAACCCTAATATATACATATACAATAATAAAAATGCACAGAAACCCTAAATGAGGGATAGAAACCCTAACCCTAAATCAATATTTACAACTAAAATCAACTAAATCCACTAAAATCAATATTTACAATATTTACAATATTTCCAACTTAGTGCAACTAAATGCACTAAAATCAATATTTACAATATTTCCAACTTAAATCAACTAAATCCACTAAAATTAGTATTTACAATATTTCCAACTAAAATCAACCAAATGCACTAAAATCAATATTTACAATTTTTATAACTAAATCAATATTTATAACTAAATCATGCTCGACAAATTAATCGGGGTTCCGAGGGGTATAAACCCTAATTCGAGAAAACTCCGGATTCACCTCTAAGGTGTTACTATGTTCTTCTAAATAACCTTGTTATTAAAGTTTATTATGAATGCATTATTATATCTCTAATAGATAGATCTTAGTTTTATGAACATTTTGATATATTATTTGTATTTTTATGATTTAATATGAATTACTTATTTAATTTACAAGTTTTATTCAATTTCTGTAATTTCTAAAAAGATTACAGGGTTTATTGCATAAATCATCTAAATACACTTAAATATTTACATACACCTAAAATAATCATCTAAATACACTTAAATCATCTACATACACCTAAAATAATTATCTAAATACACTTAAATAATCTACATACACCTAAAATAATCATCTAAATACACTTAAATCATCTAACAACTAAATCATCTACATACACCTAAAATATAAACAATATATACATCTACATACTTGCATACACATCTAAAATCTAAATATAATATATATGTACATTTACATACACCTAAAATCTAAATAATCATCTAATTAAAAAGGAAGGGACCCTCGAATGTGTACGTGTGCAACGACGACGACCGGCGACAGCGTTGGGCGGGCAACGCTGTGGCGGTCGGGAGGCGACGCGTCTATGGGTGGGGAGGAGAGGGAGAGGCGGCGGGCGGTGCTGGACACGACAGGCGGCGCTGGAGACGTAGGCGGAAGCGCTAGACACGACCGGAGCGAGGCGGAGACGGAAGAGGCGCGCGGCGGCGATGGACGGAGGCGAAGGGCGGAGGAGACGGAGCTGACGATGACGGCAGGCGCGCAAGGACGGGGCAGCCTGCCGGAGTCGTGGGGGTCGAGGCGGCGGCGTCTCCCTGTTGTGTGCACGCGCGTCGAGTTGTAGAGAATGGAGATGGGAAGGAAAGGAACGGGCGCACGTCGTTTATATTGGGGAGGGAGCATATGTCCCGGTTGGAGCTACCAACCGGGACTAAAGGGTCATACGTCCCAGTTGGTGGCACCAACCGGGTCGTTGTAACATCCCAAAAATATTAAACTTGGATCATCAAACTCTAATCATCAAAATTAGGGTTAACAAAAACTTTCCCAACTAAAAATATGAAAGCATTCATATGTGTGTATTCAAAATTTGGATTCTTTTGAATTGCCATGATTCTGTGTTTATTTTCTTGTAAAATGATTCTTAGGTGAAATAAACATCATCTAAACAATCCCCAAACTTTTCCCAAAGACAAAAAACTCAAAATGAATAAATTAAGTGAATGGTCACTTTGGCCAAATTAACTCCCATGCCTACTTTGGCTATCTCTAATTTTCAAAACTCAACAGAAACATATATGGATCTTTGCACCCCTTGATAGTACTCATAATAAGGTACCAAGGCCCACTTTGTGATCATCCAAAAACATTCAAATGCTCAGCTTAAATGACAGTTTAAAATTGAATCTATCTCATATGGGAAGATCCCATTATTTCAAAAACCACTCAAACAGGCTCAATTTTCAAAACCCAAGAACCCACAGAATCCTCAACACATGCCTAGCACACACACCAAAAATATTTTCAAAATTCAAAAATAAATTTATTGCAGCCATTTCATCAAACACTTGGAGACAGAAAATCAAATTGGCCAAACTTCACTGTTTTGAGCAGTAATTTGGCTAAGTATTGTTCACCATTGATCACACTTGTCTCCCCCAGTGCCAACCAGTGCCTTGACCACCCCTAAACCCTACCCATTGCACCATGCCATGCCAACCCGAAGGAACCCTTGCTAGCCGACCATTGCTAGCTAGCCAGAGCAAACACCAAGCCTAAGCACCATGTCTAGGACGCACGCCACCATCCACCGCCGCCCCCTGTCCAGCGCTTGAACCCTGCCAGCCACTGGACCACACGCCCAAGCCATGCCAAAATTCTCTGAGAGCATGCCGAGAGCACGCCAGAGCACCACCCTCGACACACGCCCACAGACCGGGCGCCGCCCTCGCCGCGTGCACGCGTGATCACCACCACCCCAACAACCCCGCAGACACGCCCGTTCGCCGCCGCGCGGACCACGCACGCTGTGCGCCATCAAAACCTACGTCGGACCCGCCCAGAGCATCGAAGCGTTCCGACCGATCAGCACCTCCCCAAGCCTCGCCACCACGCCGTTGAGCTTCGCCAAGGAACATAGAACCGCCCCCTAACGTTGCCCATGTCGATAGCTGCATGTGTCGTCGACCACGACGAGCTCAGCTCGCTCCCGTCGGTCCCCTCTCGCCACTATAAATAGAGGCCTCCCTCGCTCGATTTCTTCACACCAGTTCGTTCCCCTCTCTCTTAGAAACATCCCACACCCTTCCCCTGAGCAAGGCGAGCACCAGGTCGCCAGAATTTCACCAGAGTTCGCCGCTGCAGAGGAGGAGAGGCGCCGTCGATTGGAGCCACCCCAGGAGAAGCTGCCGGTGCCAGGAGAATCGCCGTCATCGACTTCGTCGTTCGCCCCCATCGCCAACCCTCGCCTGAGCCCCGGTGAGCCTCCCACGACCCCTACTTAGCCGCTACGGTTCGAGCTCGCTGGTGACATGTTCATCGTTGATGACGACCCTCAGCGTTGATCGCCCTTCTAATGCAACGAACCACATCGCCACGTACCGCTTCGCGTGTTATGAGCCACTGACGGGTGGAACCCCCCTTGTCAGCTGAGCCCCACGCTGCGGAGTGACACTGGGCCGGCCCATTAGCATCTTTCGCGCAGCCCAACCGTTTGAATTTAGATTTTTCTATTTTAATTCAAACTCAGTTATGTACCTAGTTTCAAAAATCAACCCAGCTCGATTTAATGAACCAAATTGCATGAAACCAATTTTGTTAGAAAGGTACTGAAATGCTTAATCTAAGCCCGTTGGATTCAAATCATTTGGATCTGTAGATCAACCTTGGTAAAAATAACAAGTCAGAAGCTTTTTTGCATTCAAATTTTTTTCAAATTTCAACCATAATAGCTTTTGAGTTGATTCCAACTCTCAAAAATCACATTTGATCATACCTTTCAAGATATATAAAAACATATGGGTTTACTTACAGAAATAATGTTCAAGTAATAAAAGAATGCCACATAGGCATTTCTAGTCACTTTAATTATTTAAAATAAAAAGGTTAAACCTTATTAAATTGTGACACCACTTTAAATCACATTCCCATGTACTGGAATATGTGGTGATGACATGTGTCAACATGATCCCATGTTTGAGTTGGAGAATATTAAATCTTAAGCAGATGATTGGCTGCAAACCATGGAGAACAACCCAGAAGTCGCCGGAGTGGAAGCTAACGAGAAAGTTTTGTTCGCCACCCACTATCTAGCTGGAGATGCACGAGCATAGTGGAACAACGTTCGTGCAATGACCGGAGGACAGATGATGACCTGGGATGAATTCAAGGTCAAGTTCAGCTGAACCCATGTGCCACCAGGTTTGATCAAGAGAATGAGAGATGAGTTCAGAGAACTGAAGCAAGGAAGGATGACCGTAGTGGAATACCGTGACAAATTCTTGTCATTAGCTAGGTATGCCCCGGATGAGATCGAAAATTAAGCCAAGAAGAAAGAAAGATTCCTGAATGGTCTTCACAATGAGATGCAGACGGTGTTGGTCAATATCCGCTTTGTTGATATTGAAGCCCTTGTCGACTCTACCATCCAGATGGAATGAAAGATCAACCAAGCCAATGAGAACCACAAACACCGCATTATGCATCAGCCAGGAACCCATCATACCCCAAAGTATCGCCCCAACCCATCTCCAGGATTTGCCCCAAGAACCAACAGACCCCCGATCAACCGTCCGACCTATCCCAACCGTGGAAACCCAAGGCCCGGAGGAAATCACAAAAACCCCAGCAACTCTAACAATTTCAACCGTGCACCACCCAAGTTCAACAACAACAATGCTGCCGCCAACACCAACACTGCCCCGAGGACTGGAAGCAATGCTGTGCCTGTTGCAGCAAAGGACAAGTCGCAAGTGACTTGTTATGACTGTGGAAATAAGGGCCACTACTCCAATGAGTGCCCCAAGAAGAATGCCGCAATCCCCAATGCAAATGCCCCAACTCAGCAATAGCGTCGTGTTCAGCCCGAAAGAAGGTTTGCCCCAGGGAACTCTCTCAACCGCAACGGCCGTCTTTTTCTCATGCATGTGGAAGAAGCCCATGAAGCGCCAGATGTCGTGCTGGGTATGTTTTTTGTTAATTCAGTACTTGCAAGAGTGTTGTTTGATTCTGGTGCATCACACTCATTTGTCACCGAAGAATTTGCATGCACTAGTAAGATTCAACCAACCAAACTGAAGCATGTTATGATTGTTCAAATCCCCGGTTCAACCACCAAAGCTAGGCAAATTTGCAAAGCCGTCCCTATCCGAATCCATGGCATAGATTTTTATGCTAATCTAATAGTACCCGGAACTAAAGGTTTGGAAGTAGTACTAGGAATGGATTGGATGTCCAAACATAAAGGATTAATTGACTGTGCCAAGAAATCCATAACCATTACTAGTACAGCCGGAGTATCAGTCGAGCATGTATTTGAAACCTTGCCTCATCAATTCAAGTGCAACAAGAGTATAGCCCAGCCCACCATTGACCAAGTCCGGATAGTCTGTGAATACCCCGATGTATTTCCAGATGTTTTGCCCGGTATGCCCCCAGAAAGGGATATCGATTTTATCATCGAACAAATCCCCGGAACAGGACCCATAGCCCAGAGACCATATAGTATGAACCCGTCTGAACTAGCCGAACTGAAGAAGCAACTGAATGCCATGCTGGAAATTGGATTGAATCAACCAAGTGCGTCACCATGGAGATCACTTGTATTGTTTGTGGATAAGAAAGATGGAGGTAACCGTTTCTGTACGGATTATCGAAAGTTGAATGTTGTCACTATCAAGAACAAGTACCCATTGCCCAAGATAGAAGATTTGTTTGATTAGTTAACTGGTGCCAAGGTGTTTTCTAAGATTGATCTTAGAACCGGCTATCATCAACTCAAGATTCGCGTAGAGGATATTCCCAAGACTGCCTTTACCACCAGATATGGATTATACGAGTATACTGTCATGTCTTTTGGATTAACCAATGCCCCCGCTTATTTCATGAATCTCATGAATAAGATTTTTATGGACTTCTTGGATAAGTTTTTCGTCATTTTCATCGATGACATTCTGATTTATTCCAAATCATAAGAAGAACATGAGCTACACCTAAGGACCATTCTTGGAACCCTTAGAGAGCATCAGTTGTATTCCAAGTTTAGCAAATGTGAATTCTAGTTACAGGAGGTAGGATTCCTCGGCCACAGTGTATCAGCCGGAGGAATTGCCGTTGACCCTGCAAAGGTGAAAGATGTCGAAGATTGGCAAGCCCCAACCACTCAAACCCAAGTTCGTGCATTTCTCGGATTGGCGGGATACTACCGCAAGTTCGTAGAAGGATTCTCGAGTATCGCCAGACCCATGACCCAATTGCTGAAGAAGGACAAGAAGTTTGAATGGACGGACAAATGTGAAGCGAGTTTTCAAGAACTCAAGAGAAGATTGATTTCAGCCCCAATCTTAATCATGCCGGATATCACAAAGCCCTTTGACGTGTATTGTGATGCATCCAAGATCGGTCTCGGATGTGTGCTAATGCAAGAAGGCAAAGTTAATATCTTATCTATCTCGACAACTGAAACATCATGAGAAGAACTATCCAACCCATGACCTTGAGCTCGCAGCCGTAGTTCTAGCCCTGAAGACATGGAGGCACTACCTGATGGGAAACCGTTGTGAGATCTATTCGGATCACAAGAGCCTGAAGTATATATTCACTCAGAAGGAGCTGAATATGAGGCAGAGAAGATGGATTGAGCTAATCAAAGATTACGACCTGAACATTCACTATCACACCTGTAAAGCCAATGTGGTAGCAGATGCCCTTAGCAGATTGCCGTGCCGCTTGAACTCCATGATTTTGAAGGAGCAACCAAGCTTGCACAAGGAAATGGAAGATTTCCGAATGGAATTAGTGAGTGAAGGATTTTTGGCTAGCATAGAACTTCAACCCACTTTGATCAGCCAGATCAAGGAGGCGCAGAAAGGAAATGCTAGTATCGACGGAATCAAGCGTCGTATCGGTATAGTCAAGGTACCCGGATTCACCGAAGATGAAGGAGTTATGTGGTACAAAGGTCGCCTTTGTGTACCAGCAGATTCTGAGTTGAAGGCAGTGATTCTGAAGGAAGATCATGATACTCTTTATTCTATCCACCCCGGAGGAACGAAGATGTATCAAGATTTGAAGGAGCAATTTTGGTGGCATAAGATGAAGAGAGAAATCGGAAGCTATATCGCCAAGTGTGATATATGTCAGCGAGTCAAGGCGGGACATCAAAGACCCGCTGGATTGTTGCGACCATTACGGATTCCGGAATGGAAATGGGATTTTGTTGGAATGGACTTTATCACCGGATTGCCTACTTCTAATAGGGGAAATAACTCTATCTGGGTCATAGTGGACAGATTGTCCAAAGTCGCCCATTTCTTTCCAGTCAAGACCACATATCAGAGTTCGAAGCTAGCGGAGTTATACATCGCCAGAATCGTCAGTTTGCACGGAGTCCCCAAGAACATAGTATCGGATCGAGGAACTCAGTTTACCTCAAGATTCTGGAAGAAAGTCCTCAGACCGACGGACAAACGGAGCGAGTAAATCAAATACGCGAAGACATGTTGAGAGCATGTGTGTTAGAGTATGATCTAAATGGGAAGATTGTCTGCCGTTCGCAGAATTTTCATACAACAACAGTTATCAAGCTAGTTTGCAAATGGCCCCGTTTGAATTCATGTATGGAAGGAAGTGTCCCACCCCTTTGAACTGGTCGGAAGTAGGAGAGAGTCAGATTTTCGGACCCGACATCCTACGAGAAGCAGAAGAGAAGGTTCACAAGATTCGTGAGCACCTCAAGACCACCCAGTCTAGACAGAAGAGTTACGCCGACATGAGACGTCGAGACCTCGCTTTCAATGTCGGAGATTTTGTGTATCTGAAAGTGTCGCCATTAAAGGGAATGCAGCGTTTCCAACTGAAAGGAAAGTTAGCCCCCAGATATATCGGCCCCTTCAAGATTCTGAACCGTCGAGGAGAAGTGTCGTATCAATTGGAACTACCCGAAGAGATGTCGACCGTGCACAATGTGTTCCATATCTCATTACTTCGTAAGTGCCTCGAAGTTCCGGAGAAGACGGAAGTGTTCAAGAACATTAATCACCGGACCATAGAGATCAACGATGACCTGACCTATCCCAAAGTACCCATCCGTATTTTGGAAGAAGCTTTCAGAACTACCAGAACCCGAAGCTTCAAGTTTCTCAAGATTCAGTGGAGCAACCACACAGAAGAGGAAGCTACCTGGGAGCGCGAAGATCACATCAGGACGGAGTTTCCCGATCTCTTCAAATCCTAGGTAATCTTTTTCGTCCTTTTTCAAATCTCAGGACGAGATTTTTTTTAAGGGGGGAAGGTTTGTAACATCCCAAAAATATTAAACTTGGATCATGAAACTCTAATCATCAAAATTAGGGTTAACAAAAACTTTCCCAACTAAAAATATGAAAGCATTCATATGTGTGTGTATTCAAAATTTGGATTCTTTTGAATTGCCATGGTTCTGTGTTTCTTTGCTTGTAAAACGATTCTTAGGTGAAATAAACATCATCTAAACAATCCCCAAACTTTTCCCAAAGATAAACAACTCAAAATGAATAAATTAAGTGAATGGTCACTTTGGCCAAATTAACTCCAATGCCTACTTTGGCTATCTCTAATTTTCAAAACTCAACAGAAACATGTATGGATCTTTGCACCCCTTGATAGTACTCATAATAAGGTACCAAGGCCCACTTTGTGATCATCCAAAAATATTCAAATACTCAGTTTAAAATTGAATCTATCTCATATGGGAAGATCCCATTATTTAAAAAACCACTCAAACAAGCTCAATTTTCAAAACCCAAGCACCCACAGAATCCTCAACACATGCCTAGCACACCCACCAAAAATATTTTCAAAAATTCAAAAATAAATTTCTTGCGGCCATTTCATCAAACACTTGGAGATAGAAAATCAAATTGGCCAAACTTCACTGTTTTGAGCAGTAATTTGGCTAAGCATTGTTCACCATTGATCACACTTGTCTCCCCCAGTGCCAACCAGTGCCTTGACCACCCCTAGCCCCTACCCATTGCACCATTCCATGCCAACCCGAAGGAACCCTTGCCAGTCGACCATGGCTAGCTAGCCAGAGCAAGCACCAAGCCTAAGCACCATGTCTAGGACGCACGCCACCGTCCACCACCACCCCCTGTCCAGCGCTTGAACCCTGCCAGCCACTGGACCACATGCCCAAGCCATGCCAAAATTCTCTGAGAGCATACGGAAAGCGCGCCAGAGCGCCACCCTCGACACACGCCCACAGACCGCACGCCGCCCTCACCGCGTGCATGCGTGATCACCACCACCCTAGCAACCCCGCAGACACGCCCGTTCACCGCCGCACGGACCACATGCGATGTGCACCATCAAAACCTCCGTCAGACCCGCCTAGAGCGTCGAAGCATTCCGACCGATCAGCACCGCCCCACGCCTCGCCACCACGCCATTGAGCTTCTCCAGGGAATATAGAACCGCCCCCTACCGTCGCCCACGCCGATAGCTGCCTGTGCTGTCGACCACGACGAGCTCAGCTCGCGCCCGTCAGTCCCCTCTCGCCACTATAAATAGAGGCCTCCCCCGCTCGATTTCTTCACACCAGTTCATTCCCCTCTCTCTCAGAAACATCCCACACCCTTCCCCTGAACAAGGCGAGCACCAGGTGGCCGGATTTTCACTGGAGTTCGCCGCTGCAGAGGAGGAGAGGCGCCGTCGATTGGAGCCTCCCTAGGAGGAGCTGCCGGTGCCAGGAGAATCGCCGTCATCGACTTCGTCGTTCTCCCCATCGCCGACCCTCGCGTGAGCCCCGGTGAGCCTCCCACGACCCCCACTGAGCCGCTAGGGTTCGAGCTCGCCGGTGACATGTTCATCGTCGATGACGACCCTCAGCCGTTGATCGCCCTTCTAATCCAACGAACCACATTGCCCCGTACCGCTTCGCGTGTTATGAGGAACTGACGGGTGGAACCCCCTATCAGCTGAGACCCGCGCTGCGGAGTGACACTGGGCCGGCCCATTAGCATCTCCCGCGCAGCCCTACCGTTTGAATTTAGATTTTTCTATTTTAATTCAAACTCAGTTCTGTACCTAGTTTTAAAAATCAACCCAGCTCGATTTAGTGAACCAAATTGCATGAAACAAATTTTGTTTGAAAGGTACTGAAATGGTTAATCCAAGCCCGTTGGATTCAAATCATTTGGATCTGTAGATCAACCTTGGTAAAACGAACAAGTGAGAAGCTTTTCTGCATTCAAACATTTGTCAAATTTCAACCATAATAGCTTTTGAGTTGATTCCAACTCTCAAAAAGCACATTTGATCATACCTTTAAAGATATATAAAAACATATGGGTTTACTTACAGAAATAATGTTCAAGTAATAAAAGAATGCCACATAGGCATTTCCAGTCACTTTAATTATTTAAAATAAAAAGGTTAAACCTTATTAAATTGTGACACCACTTTAAATCACATTCCCGTGTACTGAAATATGTGGTGATGACATGTGTAAACATGATCCCATGTTTGAGTTGGAGAATATTAAATCTTAATTAGTTTTTCAATGATTAGAAATTACTTTTCTAAAAATAAAATAAATAAGACAAAAGCTTTAATCTTGTAATGTTAGTGATGATGCTAGATCATCTATAGTGCACCTTTGTGTGATGATTGAAAATAGTTAAGTATTGTTTGGTGATTGTGTACCTCGTATTTATTTATAGACGCTAGTACCGACCAAGGATACGAGGAGGAAGGAGGATACTACGAGGAAGAATCCTAGGAAAACTTCAACCACTGCTCTCCTCAAGGCAAGCTTATACTGATACTTATGCAAGCCTTACTAACCAAGTTGACCTATGCAAGCTAACACTTGCAATTATGAAAGTTAGATAACCTATGCAATGCACTAAGCATGCTTGGTTAGACACATTTGATGATACCCAATCCTAGTTTTACTTGCAAGCTTTATACTTTATTTCTTTATCAAAGATTTCTCTTAGAGTTTACTTAAGTGACTTGTAGATTTTAGGAAGATAATTGAAGGTTGCATAAAGAGCATTAAATTTGGCCTAAGCTAGATAATCTTGATGTCATCCTAAGGCATGAGATTGAACTTAATTAATCTCCACTTGTTTACTACCCCTCATTAGAACTTACCCCACTTGTAGATGCTAGTGCTAAGCATAAAACTTGATCAACATTAGATGGGAATACTTGGTGAAAATGGTTATGAAACCCTTGGAATGATGAGTAATTCTACTGAATTTTTTTGACATGTGTTTCTGAACACCAGATGATTTTGATGATGAAAATGTTGAGGCATGAGCCTTAGCCCTTTATAAAACTGATGGTTGTCTAGATGCGATACCATTCCAATTTTACCGTACAACCACAATACCTGAAAATTGGGTAGGGCTTGACTGGAAACTTATATACCTTAGTATGGGTTCCCTCACGGCCAAGGTCTGAGCTGAGGCTACCTTGTGAAGATTGTCCACCTGTGCAGTACCCAAGATGACAATTGGTCATGGTTGGGAGGCCAAACTCACAGGAGAGGTACCTATATTAGGGCGTGTAATCGAAAGGTTAGGATTGATTATGCGCATACTGAGTATGGTGAATTCAGGATTTGTTCCTGACGGATGCATCGAATGTTGTGGTGAAAGTGTACAATCTCTGCAGAGTGTCAAACTATTCGAATAGCCGCGTCCACGGTTATGGACAGTTGGAGTGGCCATACTGTTCCCCCGTCAGATGTTTTCAAAATGACTTGTGAAATGAATTGAGATCTTGACTTGACCACAACAGAGTTGTGATATGAAAATTCAAGTCCCCACTTAGGTGTTATAAAACTTCAACTAGTTTTCTTGCTTCTGAACTTATTAGAGGTAAATCTGGATTTTAGCAAAACAACCCTAGAGCTTAGTGTCCTACTACAAAAACCCCCTTCACTTTTTAGTATTAGTTTGCGAGTACTTAAAGAGTACTCATGGCTTTGTCCCTGGCTATTCCCGTGGCCAGACTATGAAGAAGAGTACTAGGAGGATGGACCGCAGGAAGGTTATGACAACTAGGATCATCTCCCATCGTCAGCATTGCCTGTGACCCCGAAGATGGAGCTTCACCTACGCTACCTTTATTATTACGTTATTCCGCTGCTTGAGTTGTCTTAAGAACTGGATCATGAGATCCTTATTTGTGTAAGACCTTATGTATGGTTTGTAATAGATGATGTACTGTGGTATCCAAATCTGTTATGTCTCGCAAAAATGGTAATCCAGGGATTTCGATGTATGGCATAACATGCATCTGGGATTAAAAATCCGGGTGTTCACAAGTTGGTATCAGAGCCATCCTGACCATAGGAGACCCTAGTTAGACTAGACGTTGGAATCAAAAACTTAGTTTCAAAACCAAAGGAAGCAAATATTTACAAAAACTTATTCCCATTCTTATCACTTGGTTTCCTTCATAAAAATTCATGTTCCTCAAAAACTCTTGCAAAATACCTAAAATTTGACACACTTGATCACTCTACTAACTTACTCATCCTATATTCTTATAGATGGACGTGAAGTACAACAAGTTTTTTCAGTTGGGGAATGGAGGAGACCTCATCTTTGAGCGGGATTTGGACCAGCTTTCGGAACTTCTGGAGCGTCCACACCCCAAGTTCTTCGGAGCTCAGCTCAATGATCAAGGAGGAGAAGATCTGAAGTGGCTATTTGTTGCAAGTCTCCGAGGAAATATTGAACCTCCCACTGCAGAGGGAATTCAGTTCACCTTAAGAGAGAACAACTGGCTCGATGGACTTGCAAGGGCCATGCAGGAAGCTCTTGCCCGTTTGTGTGGGCAGAGTATCAACCAGATCAAGGGTACCCGCTTTGAGTTCTTTCCAAGGCGTGATGCTATGGGACAACCGCTGGAAGCCCCATACCACCACGAGCTGAAGACTCAGTTGGACCACCTTAGCTTCATGATGTATGATCGTCAGCAAGAGTTGGACAATGCCCGTGACTACTCCAACCACAAGTCCGCCATCATCAAGACAAAGGCGTGTTGGTTTTTAAATGATAATTAATTTGGAATATTAAAAAACTTTAAACATAAGAAGTGTTTGAATTACAATAACTAATTCAAAACCATTTTATGTTTTTAAAAAAATTAATGTAATTATTTAAACTATTAACCATTTAAATTAAAATGACTTAAATAATTTTTTTGCATATTAATTTGGAATATTAAAAAACTTTAAACATGAAAAGTGTTTGAATTTGAATAACTAATTCAAAACCATTTTCTATTTTTAAAAATAATTAATGTAACCATTTAAACTATTAGCCATTTTAAATTAAAAATGACTTAACTAATATTTTTTGTATATTAATTTGGAATATTAAAAAACTTTAAACATGAAAAGTGTTTCATTTGAATAACTAATTCAATACCATTTTCTATTTTTAAAAGTAATTAATGTAACCATTTAAACTATTAGCCATTTTAAATTAAAAATGACTTAACTAATATTTTTTGTATATTAATTTGGAATATTATAAAACTTTAAACATAAAAAGTGTTTCATTTGAATAACTAATTCAATACCATTTTCTATTTTTAAAAGTAATTAATGTAACCATTTAAACTATTAACCCTTTTAAATTAAAAATGACTTAACTAATATTTTTTGCATATTAATTTGGAATATGAAAAAACTTTAAACATAAAAAGTGTTTGAATTAGATTAACTAATTCAAAACCATTTTTTGTTTTTAAAAATAATTAATGTAATTATTTAAACTATTAACCATTTTAAATTAAAATGACTTAACTAATATTTTTTGCATATTAATTTGGAATATTCAGAAACTTTAAACATGAAAAGTGTTTGAATTTGAATAACTAATTCAAAGCCATTTTCTATTTTTTAAAATAATTAATGTAACCATTTAAACTATTAACCATTTTAAATTAAAAATGACTTAACTAATATTTTTTGCATATTAATTTGGAATATTAAAAAACTTTAACCAATAAAAGTGTTTGAATTTGAATAACTAATTCAAAACCATTTTCTATTTTTAAAAATAATTAATGTAACCATTTAAACTATTAACCATTTTAAATTAAAAATGACTTAACTAATATTTTTTGCATATTAATTTGGAATATTAAAAAACTTTAAACATAATATGTGTTTGAATTTGAATACCTAATTCAAAACCATTTTATGTTTTTAAAAATAATTAATGTAACCATTTAAACTATTAACCAATTAAATTAAAAATGACTTAACTAATATTTTTTGCATATTAATTTGGAATATTAAAAAACTTTAAACATAAAAGGTGTTTGAAATTGAATAACTAATTCAAAACCATTTTATATTTTTGAAAATAATTAATGTAACCATTTAAACTATTAACCATTTTAAATTAAAAATGACTTAACTAATATTTTTTGCATATTAATTTGGAATATTAAAAAACTTTAAACATAAAAGTATTTGAATTTGAATAAATAATTCAAAACCATTTTATGTTTTTAAAAACAATTAATGTAACTATTTAAACTATTAACCATTTTGAATTTCTTATGCCCTTTTGAATTTTTCCCGTTTTGAACTAAGGTCGAACCGGCGTGCATGAAGATAGGGGACGAGCCTCGTTAGAACTTGCATCGGATATTTGAAGAAACAACATATTCCGAGTCTAAAAATGATTTTTTTCAAAAAATCACGGGCGTTAGATCATATATATGTAGTACAAACCGGACCCACTTCCTACCGATTCGGCAGACATTTGTCTTTTTCACCCGGGAAGGACGGAAAGGTTTGAGATCTCCCGGTTGGGAGATCGTCCATTTAAGGTGGTCTAGTAGTTTACAAAAATGGGACGGTAGCATTCTGAAACAACATTTTGGTGGTTGCTTCACAAAATAACTCGTTTTTTGCGCTCGGAAAATGGAAAATGGCTTTTTCATGCGACAACAAGGAAAACTTCCTACTTCAACATTGTTCTCCATCCCAATGTCCACATGCATGCATAATATGGGAACAGTATCACAAACTATCCCGCGATTCAGCACATAACATCGGTCATTTGGACCGAAAGCCATGAAACCTCGAACATGATAGGTCATTTTGTGAAGGTTTTTTCAAGACACAATCAATATACCAAGTTTGGTATTTTTCCTTGCAACTATTCCAGATAATATGACACCACGCGAAGGATTTACATTGCTCGGACCGTTATTGAATTTCTTATGCCCGTTTTGAATTTTTCCACCGTTTTGAACTAAGGTCGAACAGGTGTGCATGAAGATAGGGGACTGAGCCTCATTAGAACTTCCATAGTATCTGTGCAGAAACAACAATTGCGAGTCTAAAATTGATTTTTCAAAAAATCACGGGCGTTAGGTCATGTACATGTAGCACAAACCGGACCCACTTCCTACCGATTTCATAGACATTTGTCTTTTTCACCCGGGAAGGACGGAAAGGTTTGCGATCTCCCGGTTCGGAGATCGTCCATGTAAGGTGGTCTAGTATTTTAGAATAATGTTACGATTGCATTCTGAAACAGTATTTTGGTGGTTGCTTCACAAAATGACCCGTTTTTTGCGCTTGGAAAATGGAAAATGGCTTTTCCGTGCGACGAAAAGGAAAACTTCCTCCTACAACATTGTTCTCCATCCCAATGTCCACATGCATGCATAATATGGGCATAGTATCACAAACTATGCCGCGATTCAGCACATAACATCAGCCATTTGGACCGAAAGCCATGAAACCTTGAACATCATAGGTCATTTTGTGAAGATTTTTTCAAGACATAATCAATATACCAAGTTTGGTATTTTCCCACACGAAGGATTTCATTGTTCGGACCGTTTTTGAATTTCTTATGCTCGTTTTGAATTTTTCCCGTTTCGAACTAAGGTCTAACTTGCGTGCATGAAGATAGGGGACGAGCCTCGTTAGAAATTGCACTGGATGTCTGAAGAAACAACATATAGCGAGTCTAAAAATGATTTTTTTTCAAAAAATCACGGGCGTTAGATCATGTACCTGTAGTACAAACTGGACCCACTTCCTACCGATTCGGTAGACATTTGTCTTTTTCACCCGGGAAGGACGGAAAGGTTTGAGATCTCCTTCTTGGGATATTTTCCATATAAGGTGGTCTAGTATTTTATAATAATAGGACGGTAGCATTCTGAAACAGCATTTTGGCGGCTGATTCACAAAACGACCCGTTTTAGTGCTCGAAAAATGGAAAATAGATTTTCTGTGTGACATAAAGGAAAACTTCGTCCTACAACATTGTTCTCCATCCCCATGTCCGCATGCATGCATAATATGGGCACAGTATCACAAACTATGCCGCGATTTAGCACATAACATCGGTCATTTGGACCGAAAGCCATGAAACCTCGAACATGATAGGCCATTTTGTGAAGGTTTTATCAAGACATAATCACTATACCAAGTTTGGTATTTTTTCTTGCAACTATGTCAGATAACATGACACCATACAAAGGATTTACATTGTTCGGACTGGTTTTGAATTTCTTATGCCCGTTTTGGATTTTCCTGTTTCGAACTAAGGTCGAACCGGCATGCCTGAAGATAAATGACGAGCCTAGTTAGAACTTTCATTGTATCTTTATGACCCACAAGTATAGGGGGTGTATCATAGTACTTTTGATAAATAGTAGTATCGATCCCAACGAGTATCAAAAGGTGTTGACTAGTGGTATGGAGAAGGAAATCTCTGTAAATACTTAGCAAACGGATTTTTAGTGGTTTTCTGATAAAGCAACAAAACAAAGAGAAAGTAACAAGAACAAAAGGAGCAAGTGGCCCAATCCTTTCTTATCAAAGGACAAGACGGTGGAAATACTTATAAAGACCAAACGTTCTCGAGGACACATGGGAATTCTGTCAAGTGCTTTCGCTTCAAATAGCTGAGTACTCTTCTTTGGTGTTGTAAGTGTTGTGTGGGTGAACCTGTGCTAATGTACCGACCTTACTTGGACTAATACATACTTGTGATTAAACCCCCTGCAAACATCCGTAACTACAGGAAAGTAATTAAGATATAAATCTAACCACAGCCTTAAACTCTGAGATCCTACACTCCCTTGTGCAAAGGTGTCCTAACGGGGGTGTGGGCCTCGTGTGGCCCTTCTTCGCTCCTCCTTCTGGCTTCCTCAATCTTCTGGAAAAAATGATATTTTCCCATATTTTTCTGGTATTTTTCTGATCTTCGCAAAATTGCATCAAAACGCCTTCTTTTCCATCAGAATTCAGACTCCGGCTGTTCATCCTCCAAGAATCATCCAACATGCATAAGCAGTGGAAAATACATAAGTAATACCTCACAATAAGACATGTATCATTGAATAGAGGTAAATTACGATATAGAATGGTGATGAAAATTGGACGTATCAACTCCCCCAAGCTTAGACCTTCGCTTGTCCCCAAGCGAAAACTGAGCTCAGTAAACATGTCCACAGGTTTATGAAGTGAAGTGTCGATAAAATAATACAGACAAGAGGCATCACACTTACCATTGCACAACTCATAGAAGAAAGCAACTCACCATTATATAACTTACCTTGCTACAAGTACATCAGTCACAATAGAGATGCATAAAGATAAATCATAATTGGAATTGGCGAACTCTTGTTCCTGGTGAGAGAACAGCTGGCAAACAGTTTCACAAAAAGATTTTTGTAGAAGTTTTACAACAGGAGCACTCTTTGCTCAAAAAGGTTTTTCAATGAAGGATTTCAAAGTAATACTCAAGAGATAATAGTCTTGTGCAAACAAGGAAGATAAAGAACATGATTGAATAAATCACCATATGAATGCTTGAAACACAACAACTCAAATGCTTGCTGGTGATAGAGAGGAAGTAGGTTTACTGACTCAACTTAGAAGATAGGAGAAATGTCCCTTCATGGAGGGTAGTAGGGATTACATGTCATAAAGAGCTTTTTAAAGATTATGATACTTACTAGCTTTGAGCCCTCATTGCCCCTATCATAGGCATCTTGAGATGATTAAGGTTAAAGTGCACAAAGATGGAGTATATGCTTGACAAAATATAAGTTGGCAATCTCATGTCCCTTGAATATGAGGACCACTCCTCATGCTACTCAACTTTGGTCACCGATAAGTTCTTGTCATTGTAAGTACATGCGTATCATAGAGAACCACCAACGGGGTACCCCTTGCACATGGTACAGGAGCTTTCCCATAACCAAAATGACAAGGCAAGCAGACAGTGACCATATCCGATCTTTTTATTTACTATGTGCATAGCTTTTTATTGAGGATGCTTCATAGATAGCTCACTATGGTGATGCTGCAAGTTTCCACCATGATTAGGCATGGCTTAGGCTAGCGGCCCAGGCGTTTCTCTAACACAAAATATAGACTCCATGGACATACAAGTTCCCTCTTTATTTCACACCGTTGACATCCATAGACAAAAAATCACGATATCAACTGAGTACAAGGTACAGGTGCAATGTTGAAAGTGTTCCCCGTGATAGCACGGTTCTGCTAATTCCAACATATAGATGCAAGCATATACAAATTCGATGGCACAATGGTTCAACTCTATTGGGGGCAAGAAAAATAAGGTGTGCCATCAAGTTCGTGAGAGCTTTACTAACTAGTTTTCTCATAACAAAATACTTTTTAATTCGAAAGGTAAATGAAGCTTGAGAATTTGCTTGGAATAGCAATAATGATACTAGGTAGATATGATGGATACAAATGGCAAAGGTTTTGGTTCAAAGGGAATTTGAAACATGATAAGTAAGCCTTCTCAAAACAGGTTTTGGCTAGCAAGGCTGGGTAGAAAGCAAGAGAATTAAATAAAGCCACGAGCAAACATACAAGTAATAAAGCCAAACATGCAATCTTCCTTGAAGACACAAAAGATCTTAAATAAAGATTACTAAGCTCATGAGCCAACAAGAAATAAAATAAATGATACAAAATACCTGTAAGCTCTTTCTCTTTTCTTTCAAACATCAAAAAGTATTGCTACTGACCAGAACTTGGTTTGCCAAAACCAATTTAGATCCACTTGATGATCCCAAAGTGATGCCAATACTTGTCAACAAGATCCATCACATAATAGAGATTGCAAACTAAAATAAGAAGTGCAAAAAGTAAAAGATTAAACTTCTCATTAATATTCCAATAAAGGCACTCACACCAAGGGATACATAGATAATCAACTAAAGGAGAGATACTTCTGCATGCAAACCAACCTATAATATAACACCTCTACTAAAGATATGAATCCACTAAAAAGGTAAAAGATAATGGTGGTGATACCGCGGCACTCCCCCAAGCTTGGAACAAGCCAAGGGGATGCCAAACCTGATGACGAATTACTCCTTCGGTGGTGGTGGTGTTCTATTAATAAGATTTTCAATAAGTTTCTTCAAATCCTCAATCTCAAAGGTTAGAGTATGAATCAACTCTGAATTATGCTCAATGCAGCTCATGATCAATTCGGAACGAGCATCCTAGTCCTTGCTATTCTTTCCCCACTCTTCCTTCTTAGTATGCTCCTCCCCTGCATGGTTAGAATGAGGCATATCCTACATCGAGGGCAAGTTCCCTTTGGGCACATGTTGATATTGACGTCCATGCATAAGAGTGTGGAAGGGTTTCTTGGTACTTGGAGGAGGTGATCGTGGAGAGAGGGTGTGACGTCGAGATTTCCCTCCTGTAGACATTAGTGTTGTCCTCTTAAGCTTGATAGGTTTTGCCACCACTCCGATGATTGCGATGGTAGTGCGGGTGTCCGGTTGCTTGTCCTCCTCCATGTCTCCTTCATAACATACCAAAATCTCCTCCTCCTTGGGTTTGCGAGGATCGTCTTCCTCAGGATTCTTGCCTTTATCGTTGGCGGAGACCATGGTGCTCTAAACTTGAGAAGATTTCCTGACAGAAACAGATCGAAACGAAAACAAGATGAGAACACGATGCACAAACCTCGGGGGATCCGGGAGGTTATATATTACGAAGTTTCAAAGCATAAGGAAGGTTCTGGTACAAAAAAGAGGCGGAGTCAGAGCTCGGGGTGGCACACCCCCTCCAGGCGTGGCCAGGCTAGGGCCCGCGCCTGGGGTGGGTTTGTCCACCCCGGCCTCCGGTTCCTCCTATGTTCCGCCTCGTAACTTCCCTTATGTATTAAAAACCTCAAAAATATAAAAATATTGGGGTTTCACGAACCTTCTTTTTCACCACTTTTACCTATTCAACGACAAACTCTATAGACTCCTTTTCTCCTTCTCCTGGAATTTATTTTCCTCACAAGGAAATAAACAAACTTTAATGGAAATGTTAGTGTATGCAAAAACAATTAACCTTTAGGTGCACACTTCGACTGAAATCCATCAAAACAAAGGCTTCTGTAAGAGGCAAATGCAAATGATAGCAGAAATCTATCAAAACAGACCAGCAGGTAAAAATTGATTTTTTTCGAAAACCTTCTGTTGCTCAAATCAAAAAGTGCAGAACTAATGAAAGTTGGGTAACAACTTGGATAACAAGCTCAGAAAAATACAGCTCAATCCGATGTACTGGGATCCCTCATGAATTTTTACAATGCAGCACAAAAATCTGTCCCATGACAGCCACTTTTCACAACTCCTCTACTTCACAAAAGTAGTTGAACTTGACACAAAAACCAAAACAAAAAGGATAAATAGCGGTTATTAATGAGGTAATAACTTCCAAGACTCGATAAAACTCTTGGGTTATCTCCCAACAAGTACTTTTCTTTATTGCCTTTAAGTTAGGCTTGAAACTTTCAAATATGCTCACAAAGGAGATATAAATCTTTGGAATAAAAGAGAGCATCAAGAAGCAAATAACCAACACATTTGAGTCTATCCCACTTCCTATGCATGGGGGTATCATGAGAAAATGAATTTTGAAACAAAAAGCCACTAGCATAGGAAGACAAAAAAATGCAACTTCAAAGCTTTCAACATAAAACGGGGAAACTTAACATTATTGAGAAGCATAAAACCATGTTTCCCTCTCTCATAATAACTTTCAGTAGCACTTTGAATAAAGTTGACAATATAACCATCAAAGGAATCAATTTTATCACAAAAATGAGCATACTTATAGTCACCAAAAAGGGGTCCAAGGTCATAAACTGGATCAATAGAAGCAAGTTGTTCCATCCTGAAATCTTTATTAGGCAAGCTATTTTCACAAGGAGCATTAGCAAATTTGGAAAAGTTAAACTCATAATAATCTCCATCAAACTTAGTTAAAACTTTTTCCTTCTTACAATCTATAATAGCTCCACAAGTGTTCAAAAAAGGTCTACCAAAAATAATAGGACAAGTTTTGCTAGCTGCAGAATTAAGCACTAGAAAATTAGCAAGATATTTAATCTTACCATAGAGAACCTCCACATCTCTTACAATACCAATAGGGAAAATGGTTTCCTTATTTCAAGGTGGATAACCACATCAATTTCCTCAAGCTCACAAGGACCAATCTCATGCATAATTTCCCTGCAAAGCTCATAAGTAATAGCACTAGAACTAGCACCAATATCACATAAACCATAGTAGCAATGATCACCAATTTTAATAGAAAGCATAGGAACACTAGCTTTTCTAGTCTTACTAGGATGAGAGATAATATTAGAAGCGTCTTCACAGAATACAATATGCTCATTCTCTATATTTCTAGTGACAGGGTCTTTCACAATAGCTACCACAGGTTCAATACTCAATTTCTCATCAGGCTCCATAGTTTTCATTGTACCTTTATTATTTGGACTAATAATCATAGAATACTCCTATACCTTAGCTGGGAAAGGAACTTTCTCAACATGAGGTTCAGGCACAATATGATTAGTAGTACAAACTTCAGCACTTCTAACGGGAACATGACTAACAACATATTTATAAGGAGCATGGTACTTATTCCACTTCTTCTTGGGAATTTAAATGTAAGAGGCAAAGGCTTTAAAACAGTTGGCAATACTTTGGGAATCAAGACCAAACTCATTGCTAATATCACGGAAGTCATCAGTTCCCATAAAATATTTAATGCATTCATAATCATAGTTTATACCTGACTTTCTTCCTTTATCATTCTCCCAAGCTTCAGTGTTCTCTTGAATATGGTCTAGTAGATCCCATTTAGCTTCTTCCTTCATACGTGTGAATGATCCAGCACAAGAAGCATCTAGTAAATCTTTATCATGAAGAGAAAGCCTAGCATAAAGGTTATTGATAATAATATTGTTAGGGAGTTCATGAATAGGACATTAAGCATTAGTAACTTCAATCTCCCCCAAGCTTGTGTTGTACTCTCTCCATCACGAGGCCAAAAGTTATATATCGGATTTCCATCCTTATGAATCTCACTGGGAGGATAGAATTTAGAATAAAAGAGAGATGCCATCTCCTCCCATTCCATGGATTGTCCATTCTTCAGCTCTCCCTTTCAAGGATATAGAGAGTAGCTTCTTCTTCACCTGTTCAGTTGTGATACCTGCACACTTAAACAATCCGCATAATTCATGGATAAAAATCAAGTGATCACCAGGATGGACAGTTCCATCCCTAAAATAATAATTATCCATAACACGATCAACAATACTTGTAGGTATCTTAAAAGGATCAATCTCAACAGGTGGTAGTTCATCTACTACCCTAGCAGTGGTAGTAGTTTTCCCAAACAGAAAACCAAGTGGGTTATCCATATTAGAAACAAAGTAACAAGCAGTAACAAAAGGCAATACTCACAGTAGAAGTTTCCTTTACCAGTTCCACTCTTCAATAGCGCTTCACTCCCCGGCAACAGCGCTAGAAAATAGTCTTGATGACCACAAGTATAGGGGGTGTATCGTAGTACTTTCGATAAATAGGAGTGTCGATCCCAACAAGGAGCAAAAGGTGTTGACTAGTGGTATGGAGCAGGAAATCTCTGTAAATACTTAGCAAATGGATTTTTAGTGGTTTTCTGATAAAGAAACAAAACAAAGTGCAAGTAACAAGAACAAACGCAACAAGTGGCCCAATCCTTTCTTAGCAAAGGACAAGCCAGTGGAAATACTTATAAAGACCAAATGTTCTCAAGGACACATGGGAATTCTGTCAAGTGCTTTCGCTTCAAATAGCTGAGTACTCTTCTTTGGTGTTGTAAGTGTTGTGTGGGTGAACCTGTGCTAATGTACCGACCTTACTTGGACTAATACATACTTGTGATTAAACCCCCTGCAAACATTCGTAACTACAGGAAAGTAATTAAGATATAAATCTAACCACAACCTTAAACTCTGAGATCCTACACTCCCTTGTGCAAAGGTGTCCTAACGGGGGTTCAGGTTTCTGTCACTCCGGAAACCCCACAATTAGTAGCCAAATACACAATGCATTCCCCTAGGCCCATAAATGGTGAAGTATCATGTAGTCTATGTTCACATCACACTGCTAGAAGAATAGCACCACAACTTAAATACTAAACCATTGAATAATAACTCAACACAGATCCACTAATAACAACATGACTTCGCCCTTGTCATCAAGAACTAGACGAACTACTCACAAGACATCATGTGGATCAAGATCAAAGATGATATGATAATGGATAACAATCTGAACATAAACAATAATCCAATGGTTCCACTCACAAGCATCAACTACAATAGTAATTAACACCGGGAAAGTTTCCCCTAAGAACTAAGGCAATATCCAACACAATTGTTACAGCGGGACGGAGTGGTGATGATGGCGCTGGTTGAGATGATGGTTTGGATGATGATGATAATGATCCCGATGAAGCCTAGCTTGATGACAGTGTTGATGGCAACGATCTTCCCTCTCCGGGAAGGAATTTCCCTGGCAGAAATCTGTCTGCTGGAGAGATATTTCTCTCTCGGTGTTTTCCGCCCCGCAAAGGCGATAGAAATCTATCTGTGATCGCTCCCCTCATATTAGGGTTCAATAGGGAAGATATAGGTGAAGGGGCAGAGTCGGGATCCGGGCAGGTGGGCCACACCTACCCTAGGTGCGACCTAGGGTGGGCCCGCGCCTAGGGGGTGTGGGCCTCTTGCGGCCCTTCTTCGCTCCTCCTTCTGGCTTCCTCAATCTTCTGGAAAAATAATATTTTCCCATATTTTTCTAGTATTTTTTTGATCTTCTCGAAATTGCATCAAAATGCCTTCTTTTCCATTAGAATCCAGACTCCGGCAGTTCATCCTCCAAGAATCATCCAACATGCATAAACAGTCGAAAAGACATAAGTAATACCTCATAATAATACATATATCATTGAATAGAGGTAAATTATGATATAGAATGGTGATGCAAATTGGACGTATCAGATATCTGAAGAAACAACATCTTGCGAGTCTAAAAATGATTTTTTTCAAAAAATCACGGGCGTTAGATCATGTACCTGTAGTACAAATCAGACCCACTTCCTACCGATTCGGCAGACATTTGTGTTTTTCACCCGGGAAGGACGGAAAGGTTTGAGATCTCCCGGTTGGGAGATCGTCCATGTAAGGAGGTCTAGTATTTTAGAAAAATTGGATGTTAGCATTTTGAAACAGCATTTTGGTGATTGCTTCACAAAAACGACCCGTTTTTTGCGCTCAGAAAATGGAAAATGGCTTTTCCGTGAGACGAAATCTTGGCGGGAAAGGTTCATCTTTAGTCCCGGTTGGTTAGAGAAACCAACCGGGACAAAACATGAGTAAGCACTAATGATAGGGGTGAGTGTCGACGTATGTCGTGAGTGTCGACACTATGTCGTGCTGCTTGTACTATAAATAAGCATCTATGTGAGTCCTCAGGCATCTCTAAGATGGTTTGCGAGAGTACGGACACCACTACGGCTAATTTCAGGGAGATGCCACTGGAGCCCTGTCCTCCGGCATCTCCAATAAACTGGTCATAGAGACACTCCCTAATATGTGAAACTAGTTAGCTCCTAGGCGTATTGATCTAGTTAGAGAAGTTACAAGCTGCAAGATGGTGTGCGAGAGCAGGGACACCACTACATCCAGTTTCAGGGAGATGCCGCCGGAGCCCAGTCCCCCGGCATCTCCAAGAAACTAGTCATAGAGGCACTCCCTAATATGTGACCACGCGTGTTTGGTGATCAGATCTTCATGGTAAGTACGAATCGGGACAACATCTTCATAGTCTGGAAAAGTCGTAGTACGAATCGGGACTAAAGGCCCCCCTTTAGTCCTGGTCCATGTAACATCCCAAAAATATAAAACAAGGATCATCAAACTCTAATCACTAAAATTTAGGGTTAACAAAAACTTTGATTAATTAAAATCATATAAATGCATGTGTGAATGAAATGATTTGACAATTGCATGAATGGACTTGTGTGATTAATCTAATTAGCAATAAATTGTTTAAATAAAATTAAAACATCATCTAGAACATTTCCAAACAGAAAAAAATAAAGAGAAAATCAAAAACAAACCAAATAAAGCAAATGGTCATTTTTGCCAATCTTGTTCACTAGGTCACTTTGAGTGTTTCTAGTCCAAGATTTCAAACAGAAACTTTCCCAATTCTTTTCATCCCTTGATAGAACTAGTAAAAGTGAATCAAGGCCCACCTTTCAAACTTGCAGAAACATATGGCAACCCCATTCAAATCACAATTCAAAATTGAATGTTATTCATATGTGAAGATCATCCATTTTCAAAACCCAACCAAACCAATGCCCCTTGACTAATCCAAATAACCAGACACTCCCTAGCATGTGCCTAGCAAACCCACAAAGTTTGAATTCAAAATTCAAATTTAAAGTTCTTGTGGCCATTTCATCAAACACCTTGCAGATTCAAATCAAACAAACAACAAACACTATAGTGTGCAGTAAAATTGGCATAACTTGTTCCCTCTCTGGTTGCAACTATTCCTTAGTAGATCATCTAGACCCTTTAACTATCTTTAGCACCACTGTAAGCAAGCCTAGCCATCAATGGTGAGCATGCCAAGAGCAAACTTGCCACCCCATTGTCGCCAGCGAGCTAGCGGCCACACTATCCTCGCCAACCTTGTCTGGGACATGCAGCACCGTCCACTGCCACTCTCTGTCCCTGCCCCGAGCAATGCCAACACCTGAACCACACGCCACGCCCATGCCAAACCTCTCTGCGACCATGCCGAGAGCACACCCGTGCGCCACGCTCGACCAGCACCCACAGACCGCGTACGACACTCGCCGCTTGCAGGGATGATCGCCAGCAGCCCAGCACCCCGCCAGACATGCCTGTTCGCCGCCGCGCGGACCACGCGCGCTGTGCGCCATCAAAACCTTCGTCGGACCCGTCCAGAGCGCCGAAGCATTTCGACCGATCAGCACCGCCCCACGCCTCGCCACTGCATCGTTGAGCTTCGCCAGGGAACATAGCACCGCCCCTACCATCGCCCATGCCGATAGCTTCCTGTGCCGTCGACCACGACGAGCTCAGCCCGCGCCCGTCGGTCCCCTCTCGCCACTATAAATATAGGCCTCCACCGCTCATATTCGCCACACCAGTTCACTCCCCTCTCACCCAGAACCACCTCACCCCACTCCCGGAGAAAGGCGAGCAGCGCATCGCCGGAATTTGGCCGGAGCCTGCCGCTGCTGGAGAAGAAGGGAGCCGTCGATTGGAGCCGCCCCAGGAGGAGCTGTCGATACCAGGAGAACCGCTGTCGTTGACTTCGTCGTTCGCCCCCGTCGCCGACCCTCGCCTGAGCCCCGGTGAGCCTCCCACGACCCCCACCTGCCGCGTTAGGGTTCTGTCTCGCCGGCGCTGCCCGACGTGGACGATGAGCCGTAGCCATTCGATTAGATTTAGATCGTGCGGACTAGATCACCCCGTACCGCTTCGCCTCTCCCCGTCTCACTGGCGTGTGGGGACAACCACTTAACCAGCCTGCGTATGCGCTGTGTGTAATGGGTCGGCCCAGTAAAACATCCCGCGCGACCCAACAATTCAAATTAAGCTTTATTCTTTTAATTTCAAAAATAGTTCTGTACCTATATTCAAAAATCAACCCAGCTCGATTCACTAAACCAAAATGCAGGAAACCAATTTTGCTAGAAAGGTACTGAAATGCTTAATCCAAGACCGTTGGATTCAAATCATTTGGATCTATGGATCAACCATGGTAAAAAGAACAAGGCAGAAGCTTTTCTGCATTCAAACATTTTTCAAAATTCAACCATAAAAGCCTTTGAGTTGATTCCAACTCTCAAAAATCACATTTGATCCTACCTTTCAGAATATATAAAAACATATGGGTTTACTTGCAGAAATAATGTTCAAGTAATAAAACAATGCCACATAGGCATTTCTAGTGACTTTATTTAATTAAAATAAAAAGGTTAAACCTTATTAAATTGTGACACCACTTTAAATCACATTCCCATGTACTGAAATATGTGGTGATGACATGTGTCAACATGATCCCATGTTTGAGTTGGAGAATATTAAATATTAAGTAGTTTTTCAATGAGTAGAAATTACTTTTCTCAAATTAAAATAAATAAGACAAATGCTTTAATCCTTGTGATGCTAGTGATGATGCTAGATCATCTATAGTACATATTTGTGTGATGATTGAAAATAGTTAAGTATTTTTTGGTGTGTACCTCGTATTTATTTATAGACTCTAGTACCGACCAAGGATACGAGGAGGAAGGAGTATACTACGAGGAGGAAGCCGAGGAGAACTTCAACCACTGCTCTGCACAAGGCAAGCTAACACTTGCAAGATACCCTACTAATGCAAGCTTATACTGATACTTATGCAAGATAATACTTGCTTGTTACCATGACCACTATATGCCTTAAGCATATGTGATCATATCCACTTGATAACCCGATCCTAGTTTTACTTGCAAGATTTATACTTTATTTCTTTATCAAAGCTTTCTCTTAGAGTTTACATAGTGAATTGTAGATACTAGAAGGATATTGGAAGGTAGCATAAAGAGCATAAAATTTGGCCTAAGTTAGATAATCGTGATGTCATCCTAAGGCATGAGATTGAACTTAGCATATCTCCACTTGTGTACCACCCCTCATTAGTATTTACCACCACTTGTAGATGCTATTGCTAAGTATAAAACTTGATCAACTTTAGATGGGAATACTTGGTGAAAATGGTTATGAAAACCTTAGAATGAGGAGTCATTCTACTGAAATGTTTTGACATGTGTTTCCGAACACCAGATGATTTTCGATGATGAAAATGTTGAGGCATGAGCCTTAGCCCTTTATAAAACTTATGGTTGTCTGGATGCGATACCATTCCAATTTTATCGTACAACCATAATACCCGAAATTTGGGTAGGGCTTGACTGGAAATTTATATACCTTAGTATGGGTTCCCTTGCGACCAAGTTCTGAGCTGAGGCTACCTTGTGAAGATTGTCCACATGTGTGCAGTACCCAAGATGACAGTTGGTCATGGTTGGGAGGCAAAAATCACAGGAGAGGTGCCTATACTAGGGCGTGTAACTAAAAGGTTGGGATTGATTATCCGCATACTGAGTAAGGTGAATTGAGGATTTGTGCCTGACGAATGTATCGAATATTGTGGTGAAAGTGTACAATCTCTGCAGAGTGTCAAACCATTCGAATAGCCGCGTTCGCGGTTATGGACAGTTGGAGTGACCATACTGTTCCACCGTCAGATTGTTTTCAAAATGACATGTGAAATGAATTGTGACTTTGACTTGACCACAACATAGTTGTGATATGAAATTCAAATTCCCACTTAGGTGTTATAAAACTTTCAACTAGTTTTTCTTTGCTTCTGAACTTAGTAGAGGTAAATCTGGATTTTTGCAAAACAACCCTAGAGCTTAGTATCCTACTACAAAAACCCCCTTAACTTGTTAGTATTAGTTTGCGAGTACTTAAAGAGTACTCATGGCTTTGTCCCTGGCTATTCCCGTGGCCAGACTATGAAGAGGAGTATCAGGATGACGAACCGCAGGAAGGTTACGACAACTAGGATCATATCCCATCATCAGCATTGCCTGTGACCTCAAAGATAGAGTTTCGCCTACGCTATCGTTACTATTACGTTATTCCGCTGCTTGAGTTGTATTAAGAAATGGATCATGAGGTCCTTATTTGTGTAAGACCTTATGTATGGTTTGTAATGGATGATGTACTGTGATATCCAAATCTGTTATGTCTCGCAAATATGGTAATCCTGGGATTTCGATGTATGGCATAACAGGCATCTAGGATTAAAATCCGGGTGTTGACAAGTTGGTATCAGAGCTAGGTTGACCATAGGAGACCCTAGTTAGAATGGACGTTTGAATCAAAAACTTAGTTTCAAATCCAAAGGAAGTGAGTATTTACAAAAACTTATTCTCATTCTTATCACTTGGATTCTTTCATGAAAATTCATGTTCCTCAAAAATTCTTGCAAAATACATAAAATTTGACACACTTGATCACTCTACTAACTTACTCATCCTATATTCTTATAGATGGACGTGAAGTACAACAAGTTTTATCAGTTGGGGAATGGAGGAGACCTCATCTTTGAGCGTGACTTGGACCAGCTTTCGGAACTTCTGGAGCGGCCGCACCCCGAGTTCTTCGGAGCTCAGCTCAATGATCAGGAAGGAGAAGAGCTACAGTGGTTAGTTGTTGCAGGTCTCCGAGGGAAGATTGAACCTCCCACTGCGGAGGGAATTCAGTTCACCTTAAGAGAGAACAACTGGCTCGATGGACTGGCCAGGGCAATGCATGAAGCTCTTGCCCGTCTGTGTGGGCAGAGTATCAATCAGATCAAGGGTACCCGTTTTGAGTTCTACCTAAGGCGTGATGTTATGGGACAGCCACTGGAGGCCCCACATCATCCCGAGATGAAGAGTCAAGTGGACCACCTCAGCTTCATGATGTACGATCGTCAGAAGGAGTTGGACAATGCCCGTGCCTACGCCAACCACAAGTACGACATCACCAAGAAGAAGGATCAGACCCTCGCCATGTTAGTGAAGGATCGCAAGTCTCATTGCCGTCAGTTCGACAAGAAGGAGCGCATCATTGCCCGTCTTTGCCACCGGATCACAGATTTGGACGAGACCATCCACGAGAGAGACATGCAGTTGGAGGAAAGGGAGAATGCAGGAGAAGACCTTCGTGGAGACCCCTACTCCTATCTCAGCGATGATGATGATGATGACTTTCTGTAGGATAAGGCCATGGACTTCTTCACCGATGAGGATGATTTCGCCTTCATCGATGACGATGATGATGATGATGATGAGGATGATGAGTACACTGACTCCGAGGAGTAGTAGCACTTGAGCACTAGAGTTAGTGAATTGTATTCGGTCTCACTGTATCGTAGATTCCAGAGTGGTTCTTAAAACCATCTGTTTTTCTTTGTTGTGGTGTGTGTTGTATCATGTGCTATGAATGAATGAATGAAAAGCAAGTTGCAAAAAAAATCTGAGTCAAACATTAAAAACTTTTCAACAACCTATGAACCTTAGAAATCTCCCTCTTTTCTCATGATTTATCTCAATCTTCAGATGCCTCGCGGAGGAAGCAGTTCATCCTCGGACCCGATGTTGCAGATCTTGCAAATGTTGGTTTCTGACCGTGAAGCTAAAAGAGCCGAACGTCAATCCAACCTAGACACACTTCAACACATAGCTAAGATAGCCAACAACAATCAAGGCCAAGGAAATCAGTACAAACATGGATCTAAGATCAAGAATTTCCAGAAAACCAATCCACCTGTTTTCACTAAGTCAGAGGAATCCCTAGATGCTGATAATTGGCTGCAAACAATGGAGCACAATCTGGAAGTCACAGGAGTGGAAGCTAACGAGAAAGTTTTGTTCGCCACCCACTATCTAGCCGGAGATGCAAGAGCATGGTGGAACAACGTTAATGCAATGACCGGAGGTCAGATGATGACTTGGGAGGAATTCAAGGTCAAGTTCAGCAGAACACATGTGCCACCGGGTTTAATCAAGAGGACGAGAGATGAATTCAGAGAACTGAAGCAAGGGAGGATGACCGTAGTGGAATATCGTGACAAATTCTTGTCATTAGATAGGTATGCCCCGAATGAGATCGACACTGAATCCAAGAAGAAAGAGAGATTCCTGAACGGTCTGCACGATGAGATGCAGACGGTGTTAGTCAATATCCCCTTTGCTGATATTGAAGCCCTAGTCGACTCTGCCATTCAGATGGAAGGAAAGATCAACCAAGCCAATGAGAACCGCAAGCGCCGCATGATGCATCAGCCCGGAACCCATCATACCCCAAAGTATCGCCCCAACCCATCTCCAGGATTTGCCCCGAGAACCAACAAACCCCCTATGACCCGTCCGACCTATCCCAACCGTGGAAACCCAAGGCCTAGAGGAAACAACAACAACAACAACAACAACAACAACAACAACAACAACAACCCTGGCAACTCTAGCAATTTCAACCGCGCACCAACCAAGTTCAACAACAACAATGCCGCCACCAACACCAACACTGTCCCAAGGACTGGAAGAAATGTTGTGCCTGTTGCAGCAAAGGACAAGTCGCAAGTAACTTGTTATGAATGCGGAACCAAGGGTCACTACTCCAATGAGTGCCCCAAGAAGAATTCCGCAGCCCCCAATGCAAATGCCCCAGCTCAGCAGCAGCGTCGTGTTCAGCCCGGAAGAAGGTTTGCCCCAGGGAATTCTCTCAAACGCAACGGCCGTCTCTTTCTCATGCTTGCTGAAGAAGCCCAGGAAGCACCAGACGTCGTGCTGGGTATGTTTTCCGTTAACTCAGTACTTGCAAGAGTGTTGTTTGATTTTGGAGCATCGCACTCATTTGTCACTGAAGAATTTGCATGCACTAGTAAGATTCAACCAACCAAATTGAAGCATGTTATGATTGTTCAAATCCCCGGTTCAACCACCAAATCTAGGCAAATTTGCAAAGCCGTCCCTATCCGAATCCATGGCATAGATTTTTATGCTAATCTAATAGTACCCGGAACTAAAGGTTTGGAAGTAGTACTAGGAATGGATTGGATGTCCAAACATAAAGGATTAATTGACTGTGCCAAGAAAGCCATAACCATGACTAGTTCAACCGGAGTATCAGTCGAGCATGTATTTGAAACCTTGCCTCATCAATTCAAGTGCAACAAGAGTATAGCCCAGCCCACCATTGACCAAGTCTGGATAGTTCCAGATGTGGAGTATACCCTGACGTATTTCCAGATGTTTTGCCCGGTATGCCCCCAGATCGGGATATCGAGTTTATCATTGAACTAATCCCTGGAACCGGAACCATAGCCCAGAGACCATATAGTATGAACCCGTCTGAACTAGCAGAACTGAAGAAGCAACTGGATGCCATGCTGGAAATTGGATTGATTCAACCAAGTGTGTCACCAGGGAGATCACCTGTCTTGTTTGTGGACAAGAAAGATGGAGGTAACCGTTTGTGTACAGATTACCGGAAGTTGAATGATCTCACTATCAAAAACAAATACCCATTGCCAAAGATAGAAGATTTGTTTGACCAGTTGACTGGTGCCAAAGTGTTTTCTGAGATTGATCTTAGAACTGGCTATCATCAACTCAAGATTCGCGCAGAGGATATTCCAAAGACTGTCTTTACCAGCAGATATGGATTATACGAGTATACTGTCATGTCTTTTGGATTAACCAATGCCCCCGCTTATTTCATGAATCTCATGAATAAGATTTTTATGGACTTCCTGGATAAGTTAGTCGTTGTTTTCATCGATAACATTCTGATTTATTCAAAATCAGAATAAAAACATGAGCTACACCTAAGGACCATTCTTGGAACCCTTAGAGAGCATTAGTTGTATGCCAAGTTTAGCAAATGTGAATTCTGGTTACAGGAGGTAGGATTCCTCGGACATATCGTATCAGCCGGAAGAATTGCCGTTGACCCTGCAAAGGTGAAAGATGTCGAAGATTGGCAAGCCCCAATCACTCAAACCCAAGTTCGTGCATTTCTCGGATTAGCAAGATACTACCGCAAGTTCGTAGAGGGATTCTCGAGTATCGCCAGACCCATGACCCAATTGCTGAAGAAGGACAAGAAGTTTGAATGAACGGACAAATGTGAAGCGAGTTTTCAAGAACTCAAGAGAAGATTGATTTCAGCCCCCATCTTGATCATGCCGGATATCACGAAGCCCTTCGACGTGTATTGTGACGCATCCAAGATCGGTCTAGGATGTGTGCTAATGCAAGAAGGAAAAGTTATATCGTATTTATCTCGCCAACAAAAGCAGCATGAAAAGTTATATCGTATTGTGACGCATCCAAGATCGGTCTAGGATGTGTTGGGGCAGCCCTCCCCTTCTATTTATGAGATGGGGGAAGCCTTGGGAGGGGTGGGTTTGAATCCAAACCCAAAACCAAGTTGGATTGAGAGAAGGACTTGTTTCTTCTCCCACTAGGAAACCATTGTTCCAGTTTGACTTTTCAAACTTCCCGTTTGACTTTCAATTTAGATCTTTAATTCTCTCTTGCAAATGCCCACACCAAGTGACCTAGGATATGATCCAATCATTCCACTTACCCATGACACATTCATGGACCATTCTCCTTCCGGATCGGTGAACCTTGTAGAACCTTGTAGAAACTCTCCGATGAAAACATCGGAATCTTTCCCGAACTCCAGAATCAGACATTCCTTATATGAATCTTATTCTCCGGACCATTCTGGATCTCCTCCTGATATCCCGGATCCCGTCCGAGACTCCGAAAAACATTCGGTATCCCTACTAACATTCCATATCTACTAAACAACATCGAATCCTTAAGTGTGTCTCCCTACAGTTCGTGAATTATGCGGACATGACCGAGACACTTCTCCGATCAATAACCAATAGAGGAATTTGGAAATTCATATGGCCCCCACATATTTTTACGATTACTTTGCGATCGAATGAACCACTTACATACGATACCAATTTCCATTTGTCTCACGGTAGTTTACTTATCCGAGGTTTTGATCGTCGGTATCTCTGCGTACCTAGTTCAACCTCGTTACCGATAAGTACTCTTTTCTCGTTCCCGTGATATGTGATCCCTTGTGAGCCAGTCACATGCTTGCAAGCTAATTGGATGACATTCCACCGAGAAGGCCCAGAGTATATCTATCCGTCATATGGATGGACAAATCCCACTCTTGATCCATGTGCCTCAACCTTTATAACCACCCAGTTACGGTGTGGTTTTTGATGTCATCAAAGCATACTTCCGGTGATGGTGATTAGCATGATCTCATGGTCGAAGGAATTAGGTTACTATGTATCGGAAAGCTTATAGCAAACGAGCTATTAAAATGACTTGATCTTTACGCTACGCTTATTTATAGGAGTATGTCCATCATACCATTCTCCTAATGATATGATCTTGTAATTAATAACATCTCAATGTTCATGATTGAGAAACCACGATCATCTATTAATCAACAAGCTAGTATTATAAAGAGGCTTTACCAGGGACTCTAATTTAGTTTACAAATCACACAAGTATTAATGTTTCCGTTTAATACTATTATAGCATGAATGTAAACATTTATCATAAACACAAAGATATAATAATAACCACTTTTATTATTGCCTCTAGGGCATATCTCCAACAGTCTACCACTTGCACTAGAGTCAACTAATCTAGATTACATGGTAATATATCGAACACCCATGGCGGTTTGGTGCTGGTCATGTTTTTCCCTCGGGAGAGGTTTAGTTAACGGATCCGCCACATCCAGATCTGTGTGTACTTTGCAAATCTTTATGTCACCATTTTGGACATGCTCTCGAATAACATGAAAACGTAGCTTGATGTGCTTCAGCTTCTTGTGTGACCTTGGTTCTTGCGCATTGGCTATGGTGCCCATGTTATCATAGTAGATAGACATTGGGTCTAGCGCACTTGGAACCACACCGAGCTCTGTAATGAACTCCTTCATCCATATCGCCTCTTGTGAAGCCTCCGAAGCAGCTATGTATTCCAATTCAGTTGAAGATATCGCCACAACGCTTTGCTTTGCACTCCTCCAGCTAACTGCTGCACCATTCAAAGTAAATACGTATCAAGATTGAGATTTAGAATCACCCGGATCGGTGTTCCAACTAGCACCGGTGTAATCATTAACAATGAGTTGTTCATCACCTCCATAAGAAATAACCATATCCTTAGTTCTTCTCATGTACTTAAGGATGTTTTTGACCGCTGTCCAATGATCTACTCCTAGATCACTTTGATATCTGCTAGTCAAACTAACAGCATATGAAATGTCGGGTCTAGTACATAGCATGGAATACATAAGAGATCCTGTTGTTGAGGCATAGGGAGTCTTACTCATCCTTTCTCTATCTTCTGCCGTTGTAGGAATTTGAGTTTTACTCAAGGTCATATTGGGCAACATGGGCAAGAACCCTTTCTTGCTATCTTCCATTCCAAACCTCTTTAGAACTTTGTCCAAATATGTACTCTGTGACAATGATATTAGGTGTCTCAATCTATCTCTATAAATCTTTATGCCTAATATGTAAGCTGCTTCGCCAAGATCTTTCATTGAAAAACTATTATTCAAATAATCCTTGACACTATTAAGAAGGTCTACATCATTCCCAATCAACATTATGTCATCTACATATAGTATTAAGAATGCTACAGAGCTCCCACTCACTTTCTTGTAAATACAAGCTTCTCCATAAGTTTGTATAAAATCAAAGCTTTTGATCACCTTATAAAAACATTGATTCCAACTCCGGGATGCTTGCTTCAATCCATAAATGGACCGTTGAAGTTTGCATACCTTGTTAGCATGTTTAGGATCGAAAAAACCTTTGGGTTGTACCATATACAACTCTTCATCAATGTATCCATTGAGGAACGCCGTTTTGACATCCATCTGCCATATCTCATAATCATAATATGCAGCGATTGCTAACATAATCCTCACAGACTTTAGCTTCGCTACCGGTGAGAAAGTCTCATCATAGTCAAATCCTTGAATTTGTTGAAACCCTTTTGCGACAAGTCGAGCTTTATAGACAGTTACATTACCATCAGCATCTGTTTTCTTCTTGAAAATCCATTTGTACTCGATACCCTTCCGGCCATCCGGTAAGTCCACCAAAGTCCATACTTGGTTTTCGTACATGGATCCAATCTCGGATTTCATGGCTTCTTTATTGGAATCTAGGCTCATCATCGCTTCCTCATATGTCGCAGGGTCATCGGTGTTGTCCACCAACATGATACTCATAACGGGATCATACCAATCAGGAGTGGTAAGAGTTCTCATTGACCTGCGAGGTTCTATAGTAACTTCAACCGAAGTTTCATGATCAACATCATTAGCTTCCTCTCTTATTGGTGTAGGCGCCACAAGAACTACTTCCGGTGCTACGCTACTCGCAAGTTCGAGAGAAGGTTCAACAACCTCGTCGAGTTCTAGTTTCCTTTCAGACACTTCTTTCGAGAGAAACTCCTTCTCTAGAAAGGATCTATTCTTAGCAACGAAGATTTTGCCCTCGGATCTGTGATAGAAGGCATACCCAATAGTTTCCTTCGGGTATCCTATGAAGACGCATTTTTCCGCTTTGGGTTCAAGCTTGTAGGGCTGTAACTTCTTTACATAAGCTTCGCAACCCCAAACTTTAAGGAACGACAATTTAGGTTTCTTCCCAAACCATAATTCATATGGTGTCGTTTCAACGGATTTAGATGGTGCCCTATTTAAAGTGAATGCGGTTGTTTCTAATGCATAACCCCGAAATGATAGCGGTAAATCTGTAAGTGACATCATAGAACGAACCATATCTAAGAGAGTTCGATTACGACGTTCGGACACACCATTACGTTGTGGTGTTCCCGGCGGTGTCAATTGTGAAAGTATTCCACATTTCTTCAAATGCTCGCCAAACTCGTAACTTATATATTCAACCTCCACGATCAGATCGTAGAAATTTAATCTTCTTGTTACATTGATTCTCTACCTCACTTTGAAATTCCTTAAACTTCTCAAAAGTTTCGGACTTATGTTTCATGAAATAGATATACCCATATCTACTCAAGTCATTCATGAAGGTAAGAACATAACGATAACCACCACGCGATGCTACACTCATTGGGCCACACACATAGGTATGTATGATTTCCAATAAGTCCGTAGCTCGCTCCATCATACTAGAAAATGGAGTTTTAGTCATTTTACCCATCAGACATGCTTCGCATCTTTCAAGTGATTCGAAATCAAGTGATTCAAGAATTCCATCGGAATGGAGTTTCTTCATACGCTTCACTCCAATATGACCAATACGACAGTGCCACATATAGGTTGAGTTATCGCTCAATTTCAAACGTTTAGATTCAATGTTATTAATGTGTGTATTACTACAATCGAGATTCAATAAGAATAGACCATCTATCAAAGGTGCATGTGCATAAAACATATTACTCATATAAATCGAACAACCATTATTCTCGGACTTAAACAAGTAACCGTCTCGCAATAAAAATGATCCGGATATGATGTTCATGCTCAACGCAGACACCAAATAACAATTATTTAAGTATAAAACTAATCCCGATGGTAGATGAAGAGGTAGCGTGCCGACCTCGATCACATCAACCTTTGATCCATTTCCAACGCGCATCGTCACCTCGTTCTTCGCTAGCTTCCGTTTATTCTGCAGTACCTGTTTCGAGTTACAAATATGAGCAACCGAACCAGTATCAAATACCCAGGAACTACTACGAGTACTATAGATACACATCAATAACATGTATATCGGATATACCTTTCTTCTTGATGTTGCCATTCTTCAAATCCTCCAAGTACTTTGGGAAATTCCGCTTCTAGTGAACTTCTCCCTTGCAGTAAAAGCACTCAGTATCAGGCTTAGGCCCAGCCTTGGTCTTCTTCGCCGGCGCGGTAACTTTCTTACCGTCCTTCTTGAAGTTTCCCTTTTTCTTAGACTTTCCTTGCTTCTTGAATTTGGTGGTCTTATTGACCAACAACACTTGGTTCTCTTTCTTGATCTCCACTTCTGCAGACTTTAACATGGAGAAGAGTTCGGGTAACGACTTGTCCATGTTTTGCATATTGTAGTTCATCACAAAGTTCTTTTAACTTGGTGGTAGTGATTGGAGGACACGGTGAATACCCAAAGCATTAGGAATCACTATACCCAAGCTTTGAAGCTTGCTTGCGTGCCAGACATCTTATGCACGTGCTCACTGACGGAGCTGCCCTCTTCCATCTTGTAGTAAAAGAACTTTTCAGAAGCCTCATAACTCTCAACTTCCGCGTGAGTCTCAAATATCATTTTGAGTTCACGGACAATATCATGTGGGTCATGGTTCTCAAACCTTTTCTGAAGCTCTGATTCCAAACCATACAAGATAGCACACTTAACTATGGAGTACTGATTCTTCCGAGCGAGGAAAGCATTCTTTACCTCATCGGTAGCATTAGCTGCAGGCGGGTCACCCAGCGGTGCATCCAGCACATAGGTCAAATTACCAGCATTGAGATTATCCTCAAATTGCGAAACCAATCCGCGAAGTTGCTTCCATTGTTTTTCAACTTTTCTTTCTCTAGGAACGCATTAAAATTGATGGTAGGGGCCTCCATTGATCTACAACATATTTGCAATAGTTTAGACTAAGTTTATGAAAAATTGAGTTCTAATTAATAGTTAAATTAATCTAGGTGAACTCCCACTCAAAATAATATCCCTCAAATTGTTTTAGTGATCACACGAACCAAATCCACCACATCAAAACCGATCATCACGAGAGTTGATGTAGCTTCAATGGAGAACAATCAACATGTTCATCATATCTACTATATGACTCATGCTTTAACTTTCGGTGATCTGTGTTCTGAGACCATGTTTGTACATGCTAGGCTCGTCAAGATCAAACCTTAGCTTCCGCATGAGCAAATCTAGCTTGCTCACATTGTATACACTCGCATAATCTAACACACCCGATGATCGTGTGGTGCTTCAAAACAACGAGCTTTAGCAACGGTGCTTACTAAGGATGAACACTTTAAAACATGAAATTTTGTGCTTGAGGGATCATCTTATAATATGTGATATGATATGGCCTTTCTTCTTGTGCTTCCGATCTCCATCTTCAAGCATGAACATGATCTCCATCATCATCGGTATGGCATCAAGGTCAATGGCGGCGCTTCATGGTTGTCGTCCACCAGCATCAACTATTACAACTACTTTGAATAGACACGCAGATCTTAACGGATTTTAAAAGATAACCATATGGCTCCTGCCGATTGCCAACTTACAATAAGGGACATTGCATACATCATATATAATCACAATCATGGCCATATCACATCACAGCACACCCCTGCAAAACAAAATTAGATGCCTCTAATTTTCTTTGCATATTTTACGTGGTTTGGGGCTTTTAATAAGTGTCATTCTAACTTACGAACAAGAACCACAGCGTTGAAGCTTGAACTATCAAGTGCCCATTTTAAATTGAATATATACTATGATGGGAGAGACATACACCCGCAAAGCCACTTATGCAATACAAGTTGCATGTTAAGCGTGGAGCAAGTATCATGAACGATGTCATGTAAGGTTAGCCCGGGCCGCTTCATCCCATCATACCGCAAGATGCAAAGTACACAAAAAGCAATTGATAATAAAACCACCACCGCCCACAATGACCATTGTGTTCTACTTGTGCAACAGATCTACATATAGACACGGCTCTGATACCACTGTAGGGGTTCTTAGCATCGAAAACAAAAAAATTCTACCGCATGCACACAAACAAGCCAAGATATATCTACTAGATTGTAGCAACGAGTCGATAGAAGCACTCACCCTCAAAGATTCCAAAGCGGTTAACGAGAGAAGATTCTCGTGGGTGATGTAGTCCTACACTTGCCTATCTCAAGATCGCGTAGACGATCCTTCCGGCGCTGCGTTCCGGCAGCGCTTCCGTAGTCGGTCACACGTTAGGTACTCGATGAAGACCTTCCTCTCCCTTGTTCCAGCAGGCAGCGGAGGTTGTAGTTCTCCCTTGCAATTCCGGCAGCACGACGGCGTGTTGTTGGAAGTAGAGGGAAGATCCCGCAGGGCTTCGCCTAAGCCGGTGCGAGTTATGGTGGATTAGAGTTTCCCGGAGATCTAGGGATTAGATGACCGAGAGGAGGAGGAGGTGTCGGCGGCGGCTAGGGCGGCGGCGACGGACCGGCGGTGGCGCGGAGGCTGGCGGCGGCGGCGGGTCTGCGGCGGCTCGGGTGAAGAGGGGCTAGGGCTTGTAGTGTTGGGGCAGCCCTCCCCTTCTATTTATGAGACGGGGGCAGCCTTGGGAGGGGTGGGTTTGAATCCAAACCCAAACCCAAGTTGGATTGAGAGAAGGACTGGTTTCTTGTCCCAGTAGGAAACCATTATTCCAGTTTGACTTTTCAAACTTCCCGTTTGACTTCAATTTAGAGCTTTAATTCTCTCTTGCAAATGCCACACCAAGTGACCTAGGATATGATCCAATCATTCCACTTACCCATGACACATTCATGGACCATTCTCCTTCCGGATCGGTGAACCTTCTAGAACCTTCTAGAACCTCTCCGATGAAAACATCGGAGTCTTTCCCGAACTCCGGAATCGGACTTTCCTTATATGAATCTTATTCTTCGGACCATTTCGGATGTCCTCGTGATATCCCGGATACCATCCGAGACTCCGAACAACATTCGGTCCCAACTAACATTCCATATCTACTAAACAACATTGAATCCTTAAGTGTGTCTCCCTACGGTTCGTGAATTATGCGGACATGACCGAGACACTTCTCCGATCAATAACCAATAGAGGAATCTAGAAATTCATATGGCTCCCACATATTTCTATGATTACTTTGTGATCGAATGAACCACTTACATACAATACCAATTTCCCTTTGTCTCACGATAGTTTACTTATCCGAGGTTTTGATCGTCGGTATCTCTGCATACCTAGTTCAACCTCGTTACCGATAAGTACTCTTTTCTTGTTCCCGTGATATGTGATCCCTTGTGAGCCTGTCACATGCTTGCAAGCTAATTGGATGACATTTCACCGAGAGGGCCCAGAGTATATCTATACGCCATATGGATGGACAAATCCCACTCTTGATCCATGTGCCTCAACCCATACTTTCCAAACACTCAATGCCACCTTTATAGCCACCCAGTTACGGTGTGGTGTTTGATGTCATCAAAGCATCCTTCCGGTGATGGTGATTAGCATGATCTCATGGTTGAAGGAATTAGGTTACTATGTATCAGAAAGCTTATAACAAACGAACTATTAAAATGACTTGATCTTTACGCTACTCTTATCTATAGGAGTATGTCCATCATACCATTCTCCTAATGATATGATCTTGTTATTAATAACATATCAATGTTCATGATTGAGAAACCACGATCATCTATTAATCAACAAGCTAGTATTATAAAGAGGCTTTACCAGGGACTCTAATTTAGTTTACAAATCACACAAGTATTAATGTTTCCGTTTAATAATATTATAGCATGAATGTAAAAATTTATCATAAACACAAAGATATAATAATAACCACTTTTATTATTGCCTCTAGGGCATATCTCCAACAACTCTTTATTCTATCCACCCCGGAGGAATGAAGACGTATCAGGATTTGAAGGAACAATTTTGGTGGCATAAGATGAAGAGAGAAATCGGAAGCTATATCGCCAAGTGTGATATATGTCAGAGAGTCAAGGCGGGAAAGACCCGCTGGACTATTGCAACCTCTACATATTCCGGAATGGAAATGGAATTCAGTTGGAATGGACTTGATCACCGGATTACCTACTTCTAGAAGGGGAAATGACTCTATCTGGGTCATAATTGACAGATTGTCCAAATTCTCCCATTTCTTACCAGTCAAGACCACATACCAGAGTTTGAAGCTAGCGGAGTTATACATCGCTAGAATCGTTACTTTGCACGGAGTCCCAAAGAACATCCTATCGGATCGAGGAACTCAATTTACCTCGAGATTCTGGAAGAAAGTCTAAGAAGGTTTAGGACCCCGACTAGATTTTAGCACAGCGTATCACCCTCAAACTGATGGACAAACAGAGCGAGTAAATCAAATACTCGAAGATATGTTGAGAGCATGTGTGCTAGAGTATGGATATAAATGGGAAGACTTTCTGCCTTTCGCAGAATTTTCTTACAACAACGGTTATCAAGAAAGTGTGCAAATGGCCCCATTTGAGTTTATGTATGGAAGGAAATATCGCACCCCTTTGAATTGGTCGTAAGTAGGACAGAGTCAGATTTTCAAACCCGATATCCTACAAGAAGCAGAAGAGAAAGTTCACAAGATTCGTGAGCACCTCAAGACCGCCGAGTCAAGACAGAAGAGTTACACCGACAAGAGACGTCGAGACCTTGCTTTCAATATCGGAGATTTTGTGTATCTTAAAGTGTCGCCATTGAAAGGAATGCAGTGTTTTCAGCTGAAAGGAAAGTTAGCCCCTAGATATATCGGACCCTTCAAGATTCTGAATTGTCGAGGAGAAGTATCATATCAATTGGAACTGCCAGAAGAAATGTCAGCCGTGCACAATGTGTTCCATATAGTTACTTCGCAAATGCCTCGAAGTTCCGGAAAAGACTGAGGTTTTCAAGAATATTGATCACATGACCATAGAAATCAATGATGACCTGACCTATCCCAAAGTACCCATCCGTATTTTGGAAGAATCTTTCAGGACCACCAGGACCCGAAGCATCAAGTTTCTCAAGATTCAGTGGGGGAACCACACTGAAGAAGAAGCAACCTGGGAGCGCGAAGATCACATCAAGACGGATTTTCCCGATCTCTTTAAATCCTAGGTAATCTTTTTCGTCCTTCTTCAAATCTCGGGACGAGATTTTGTTTAAGGGGGGAAGGTTTGTAACATCCCAAAAATATAAAACAAGGATCATCAAACTCTAATCACTAAAATTTAGGGTTAACAAAAACTTTGATTAATTAAAATCATATGAATGCATGTGTGAATGAAATGATTTGACAATTGCATGAATGGACTTGTGTGATTAATCTAATTAGCAATAAATGGTTTAAAAAAATTAAAACATCATCTAGAACATTTCCAAACAGAAACAAATAAAGAGAAAATCAAAAACAAACCAAATAAAGCAAATGGTCATTTTTGCCAATCTTGTTCACTAGGTCACTTTGAGTGTTTCTAGTCCAAGATTTCAAATAGAAACTTTCCCAATTCTTTTCACCCCTTGATAGAACTAGTAAAAGTGAATCAAGGCCCACCTTTCAAACTTGCAGAAACATTTGGCAACCCCATTCAAATCACAATTCAAAATTGAATGTTATTCATATGTGAAGATCCTCCATTTTCAAAACCCAACCAAACCAATGCCCCTTGACTAATCCAACTAACCAGACAATCCCTAGCATGTGCCTAGCAAACCCACAAATTTTGAATTCAAAATTCAAATTTAAAGTTCTTGCGGCCATTTCATCACACACCTTGCAGATTCAAATCAAACAAACAACAAACACTATAGTGTGTAGTAAAATTGGCCTAACTTGTTCCCTCTCTGGTTGCAAATAGCCCTTAGTAGATCATCTAGCCCCTTTAACTATCTTTAGCACCACTGTAAGAAAGCCTAGCCATCAATGGTGTGCATGCCGAGAGCAAACTTGCCACCCCATTGTCGCCAGCGAGCTGGCGGACACACTAGCCTCGCCAACCTTGTCTGGGACATTGTCGTGGGAATGACCACGGCAGACGCTGCAATCGGCAGCGAGTAGTAGAAGGAAGGGCAAGGGCGGCCAGCCATCTGTGGTGCGAGATGAGGGCGGAGACACGGGGTTTTACCCAGGTTCGGCCCCCCGGAGGGTAAAGACCTACTCCTGCTAGATTATATTATGATGGAAGTACAAAGGGGCGAGCTCGTCGGCTAGGCAGCGAGTCGCTTGGGTGGATGATGGAACGTATCCTCTACACGCCCTGTAGGGAGGTTTATATAGACTCACCCCCCCCCTAGGGTTTACATATCTCAACCGAATCAGTTAAGGTTTCGGTATTCATTTAACCTAATCCGACTGGTCCTATCTACTCTCCTGGGCCTTCAGCTTCCAGTCGCTTGGGTCCACGTCAGGTCTTGATCCAGTTGCCGTCCTGCAGGCCCACTTGCCAGTTCCTGGGCCAGTCGGAAACGTCCCGCTGGGTATACCCCGGTAGGCATATCCCCATCAGTAGTCCCCGAGGCCGTCGTCGATTGGGCGCAGGTGGTTGCTGGCAGTCGGAGCATTCGGGTCCAATGCGGACACCCAGTCGAATTGGCGGCGGGCTCCTGAATAAAGGAAAAAACTAGTCATTCTGGTCGCAGCTCGGCGACCGGGTCGGCAAAATATTTAATCACTGTTGTAGTGATAAGGTCGGCGAGTCGAATGGACGAAGTTGGACCGTCAGACGTGGTCAAATTAGCCGTTAGAGTAATCCAACAGTAACTTTTGGTGTAATCACCGCGTAGTAACGGCTCCCTGATTTGGCGGGTAACAACTGCTATATAAAGGAAATGGTAGGCGATCGGAGAACCACCCTCTCGTCATTTCCTCCGATTTCGCGCATCTCCGTTTTTCACCGCATCGCGATCCAACTGATCCAAAATCCTCCGACCTCCACGAACCTTTCCGCCAATGGCCCCCTCCGCCAAACCATGGGGCCGGTCCAAATGCACGAGAGCGCTACTGACGTCTTTCGAGGAAGCCGGGATCCTGCGCGCCGGCAGGTGGCGCATCCCCGCAGCTGGAGAGGTGACTACGGACCCGCGCGAGGGAGAATTCGTCTACTTCACCAGCCACCTGGAGCGGGGGCTGGGGTTTCCCACATCTCTCTTCTTTCGGCGCTTCTGTGCCTACTACGGGATTCAGCCATCGGACCTGGGCCCGCACAACATCGAGCAGCTCGCCATCTTCGTGGCGTTCTGTGAGTGCTACCTGGGCTGCAGGCCCTACTTCCCCCTGTGGCAAGATCTGTTCCACGGGAGGATTAGTCGTGAAGAATCAGGCGGCCCAATGCTGGCGGCGGGTGGCCTGACATTCCAGCTCAAGTCGAAATCCTCCTTCTTCGACCTGATGCTACCTGCCAAGACGGCGAGCGAGTGGAAGAAGTCCTGGTTTTACGTCACCGAGGCGACTCCAGACGGCGAGGTGGCGATCCCAAGGTATTCCGCCGACCGTCCCGAACCACGCCGACTCCAAGTCGGCAAGCTCCCAACAGACCAGCGGATGGCCGTGGATGAGATGCTTCAAACCATCCGCGACCTGAAGAAGAAGGGTCTTCAGACCATCAATTTGTACAACTGTTGGCTTGGGCGGCGACTCGTTCCCCTGGCCCGCCGTGACCATTACATGTACGAGTACACGAGCTGGGAAGACTCGACGAAGTCCTGCCTTGCCGAGTGGAAATTCGAGGACTACGTCCCAGCGTTGAAGAAGATCACCCAGGCGGTGTACCTGGACGCGAAGGCTGCGGTCGCCCCCTACACCGCGAAGCATCCAGCCCCGACGGTAAGTCACTTTTTACCATTCGCAGTCGCAGTTGATGCTGACGCGGTTATATTAACATTACTTCATGCTTGCTGCAGTTATTTCAAGTGGTGGAAGGGTGGCTTCCGCCCGCAGACGACGAGAACTCGAGCCCGTCCTGGACGGACGGGGCGAGTCGCCTCCTACCAAGGGCGGCGCCGAGAGCGACAGGAGTGACGACGACGACGAGTCCGAGGAAGAGGCCGCCCCATTGGTTCGCAAAACTCGCAGGCAGCGTCAGCGCGAACTCGAGGCGAGTAGAAGTCTTGAACGTCATGATGATGACGACGACGAGCTTCCCGAGCTCACCTCGCGTCGTGAGGCCACTCTGTCGAAAAAGAAGAAGAAGAAGAAGAAGAAGAAGAAGAAGAAGAAGAAGAAGAAGAAGAAGAAGAAGAAGAAGAAGAAGAAGAAGAAGAAGAAGAAGAAGAAGAAGAAGAAGAAGAAGGTGAAGGCCCCTCCGAAGAGGAAGACGAAGCTAGCGAGACAGGCATCTCCGCCTCATTTGGCGAGTAGTTCCGACGCCACCAGCCTGGCCAGGGGTGAAGCGCCACAGACGATGGTAGCACCGGATGTCACCGCCGTCCTGAGTGAGGTACCTCTGGCCTCGATTCCTCCCCCATTCGCCCTAGTCTCTGGGTCGGGGGTCGCTCCGGCCGCGGCAGCTTCGCCTCCCAGGAGAGCTCCTGCCGAAAACGTTGTGGAGGCTCCTGTCACGGCCTCAACAACAAAGAGGCCGTCTGTGTCTTGGGCGCATGATGTCCTGGAGATGGGCCTCAGTCGGAAACTAGGCCCCGAACTGGAGAAGCCGGCTAGCATCCGCACGGGGCTGCGGTTCATTCCAGTCGCCAAGTGAGTTTTATTCACCTGCCTTATTTTTCGTTGTACTCGGACCACTTTGCTCATGTAATCAATTTGCAGGACTGGGGTTAAATAGATAGGCCACCCGTTCGTGGCCAAAGTGCCGCCAGTCGTCGCCGAGGAGGACCCTTCTCGGAAGAGGAAGGATGATGAGGTCGCTTCCCCCACAGACAGTGCCAAGAAGGCCAAGAGCGACGATGTCGTCACGGTGTCTGACGACACGACGATTGCTCCTAGTGATCCTGCGGCGGGGGCGGCCTTGACGATCAAGGAGGGTGGTTCCTCGCCTGGGATGGCCGAGCCGGCCTCTTTTGGTGCTGGCGCATCTATCGCGACCTTCCCCCGCTTCATGGCCAAAGCGGCTACGGCGAGTGGTACCACACCATCGACCCGCGTACATGGGGTCGCCAAAACGGAGGTCGAACAGCGTCGCGGGCACACTCCAGCTCTTCTCGCATCCGTGGACGCGCTATAGCTTCATGGCATGCTTGGCGCAGCCATCCAGGTATGTCCAGTCCCCGAGGATCGGGCCACTGAATTGCAGTGGTCAGATTCTTCTGGTTTTTGTTTTTATTTCTCGCGCCCAGTCCCCGAGTGTCTAGTCGCTGAATTTCAGCGGGTGGGCACTTAGGATTTTTGATCTCCAGTCCCCGAGTGTCCAGTCGCTGAATTTCAGCGGGTGGGCACTTAGGATTTTTTGATCTCCAGTCCCCGAGTGTCCAGTCGCTGAATTTCAGCGGGTGGGCACTTAGGATTTTTTGATCTCTAGTCCCCGAGTGTCCAGTCGCTGAATTTCAGCGGGTGGGCACTTAGGATTTCGTTTTTGTTGACTTTTTGACTTTTGCACAGGGTTTGCAGCGTGAATCAGCCGACCGGCTTGCTGCGAAGTGTCGCGCGGAGAAGGAACTTGTCGCCGTCCAAGAGGCGAACAAGGGACTCCAGGCGATTGCTGCGAAGGCAGAGGAGGTTCGCCAGGGCCTTGTCCCGGCGAGTGAATTGACGGCGGCTCAATCTACGTTGAGCTCGGCTGAGAAGCGGATCGCCGACCTTGAGCGCGAGCTTGAGGAAGCGAAGGAGGAGGCGAGTTCAGCGGATGGGCGGTCTAAGGCTGCTGTTACGGCCGCCGCTGAGGAGCGTAAGGTCTCTGACGCCCTTGTTGCTGGGCTACAAGACTACTACTCCTCTCTTCAAAGCTTCATCACGGATCTCGCTCGTCCTTTGATTGGTAAGTATGCGTGCCTCTGCCTGTAATATTTGCATTGCGTGATCTTTGTTGTACTCACTGCCACCCTCTGTCCACAGGTCGGATCATCGACAGCTCGGAGGAGGCGCAGTCGTACGACGCGCGACAGTGTGTGGCCACTCTGGTCGACTCGGCCACTTTGTCCGCGGCTTGCATTCGGGCGTATCTTCAGGAGAGTCTCCCATGGAAGTGATTCCCAGCGACCTCGTCAAAGTGTGGCGATACTTGGAGAAGGCGCCGTCGGTCGTCGAGTTCATGACGCGATCGGCGTTCCGGCACGGGGCGGCGACGATGCTCAACCTTGGGCTCGCCCACTTCCCGGAGGATTTCGATATCGACGACGTGACGAGTGGCTACCCATCGTCGACGGGCTTGGTGGAGATTGCCGAGGTGCTGAAGCTGACGGACCGTGCCGCGGTATACTCCAATCGTGTCTGGGCGATGGGCGATCTCCTCCCTTATCAGGAGACGATCGTCGCGCCCAACGACCCCGAGCCGCCGCACTGCGACTTCAAGATCGAGCAGCCCTTCCGTGCAGCGATGGCGGGTGAGCTGACGACGTACCCGTTGAACCCATACACTCCCTTCATTCTCAACCTCAAGGGTGGCGGCGAGTCGTCGTCGAAGCCTGCAGAGTAAAACGTTGTGCACTGGGGCGTTAGTAGAAGTTCGGCCATTAGGCGCAACATGTATTTTGTAACAACTTTGATCTGCTATAATGGGATATCGTGTTATTTTGTGATTTGACTTGCGTTTGAGATTGAGTGTTGAACGAGTCCCCGAGCGCGTCCGCCCTTTTTTTGGGGTTTACCTCGTTTGTTTATGTGTTTGTGGTTTTGAGCGTTTTGTTATTGGGGTCGACTCGCCCGAGCTTGGAAAGCCAGTCGCTGGGCGACTCCCATGAGTGCTCTTTACTTTACCGCTTTCCCTTGCACGAACGAGGTCGGGTAGCCGAGTCCCCGAGCGTGGTACTTGGTGGTTCTAGTCGCGGCTCTAGGGTGGGTGAGGACTGGGCGCGTCAGAGTGACCGCATCACTCCTGCCTGGCCCGTTGGGTTAGTCACATGGTGAGTCCCGGGCATGCTCTCGTACTTGGCGTTTTTCCCTAGTCGCTCGCGCTGAACTGGTCGTCAGTCCCCGAGCGTGGTACTTGGCCGTTCGAGTCGCTGTGTCGAGGACGCGGAGGATCATGGTCACTGTGAGGAGCGAAGGCAGTTGTCTTGGCTCGTTAAGCCAGTCGAGCTAGGCGACTCCAATGGGGCTCCGGGTAGGCGTTTATCGTGGACGTTACGAGTCCTAGGGTAACCCAGTGCCCTCGTAGCGCACTACTTGGCCGTGCCGATCGCTGTACCAGAGGTTGACTCCTGCAGTTAGCTTGGTGCTGTTACTACGAGTGCGAGTGGCAGAAGACACGGAGAGTAGACACGATTTGCGGTAACCAATATGTTTTATTTCATAGCGACTGGAGGATACATATGTGGAGTTCTAGGAGTAGAACTTCCATAGGAGGTTTACATTCCATGGTCGCTTGACATCGAGTTTTCCGTCTCCGCGGACGTCGGTGAGGTAGTAGGCATCGTTGCCGAGTACTCGCCCGATGGCGAATGGTCCCTCCCATGGGGGGAGAGCTTCTACATGCCCTTCTTGTCCTGGATGAGGCGTAGCACCAGGTCGCCTTCCTGGAAGGTGCGAGTTTTCACCCGCAGGCTATGGTAGCGGCGGAGTCCTTGCTGGTAGATGGCAGTACGGGAGCGAGCTAGGTCGCGTGCCTCGTCGAGTTGATCGACTCCATCTTGACGTGCGAGTTCGTTCACAGCCTCTGTGTAGTGGACGACCCTTGGCGAGTCGTGCTCGAGGTCGGTGGGCATGACTGCCTCGGCTCCATACACCATGAAGAAGGGGGTGAACCCTGTCGACCTGTTGACCGAGGTGCGGATACCCCAGATGACGGAGGGTAGCTCCTCGACCCAGCACCCGGCGGTGCGCTCGAGTGGTACTTGGAGCCGCGGCTTCAGGCCGTGGAGGATGCTCTGGTTGGCCCGTTCTGCCTGGCCGTTGGACTCCGGGTGGGCGACTTATGCAAGGTCAAGTCGGATTTGATGTTCCTCGCAAAACTCGGCCATGGCTCCTTTGGCGAAGTTGGTGTCTTTGTCCGTGATGATGCTGTTTGGGAACCTGTAGCGATATATGAGCTCGTGTAGGAATTTGGTGGCGGTCTTCCCGTCGCATTTCCGGACTGGCTTGGCCTCCACCCACTTTTTGAATTTGTCGACCGCGACCAGGAGGTGGGTGAAGCCGGAGGGGGCCTTTTTGAAAGGGCCTACCATGTCCATGCCCTACACGGCGAATGGCCAGGTGATGGGGATTGTCTTGAGCGCTGAGCTCGGCACGTGTGTCTGGTTGGCATACTTCTGGCACCCGGCGCACCGCTGGACAATGTCGATGGCGTCGGCGTGTGCGGTGGGCCAGTAGAAGCCGTGTCGCATAGACTTTGCGACCAGAGAGCAGGCTCCGGCGTGGTGGCCGCAGTTGCCGGAGTGGATGTCGTGGAGGATCTTACGTCCTTCGACGGGTTGGACGCAGCGTTGGAACACGCCGGTCACGCTACGCTTGTGGAGCTCGCCGTCGATGATGACGAAGGATTTGCAGCGTCGCGTTATCATCCGGGCGTCTGTTTCATCTGCCGGCAAGGTGCCTCCCTCCAGGTAGGCGATGTACGGCCTAGTCCAGTCTTCTGGCTCGGCAATGAGTGCAACCAAGGCTGCCTCTGGTTGCAGCGGGACTCCGATGTCGATCTCCCTTGGGGGAGAGACGGACGGCTTGGTGATCGTGTCGAGGAAGACGCCGGCGGGTGGTGCGAGTCGAGCCGACCCGATGCGAGAGAGTGCGTCGGCCTCCTCGTTCTTCTGCATGTCGATCCACTCGACGGAGTAGCCTGCGAAGTGTCCGCCCAGCTTGTCCACTGCTTGGCGGTATGCCGCCATGGTCGGAGAGACAGCGTCGCAGGTGCCAGCGACTTGCCCAGCGACGAGGTCAGAGTCTCCGTAGCAGCATAGGCAGTTGACATTCATTTCCTTGGCAGCTCGCATGCCGTGGAGCAGTGCCTCGTACTCGGCCATGTTGTTGGTGCAGGGGGTGAAGTCGAGGCAGAGGACGTAGTGGAGCTTGTCGCCCTTCGGGGAAGTCAACACGATCCCTGCTCCTGCGCCGTCTGCGTTTTTGGAGCCGTCGAAGTGCAGGCTCTAGTAGGGGAGGTACGGCAGCCTCTCCGGCTGCTAGGCCTCTTCCCAGTCGGCGATGAAGTCCGCGAGAGCCTGTGACTTGATCGCTTTTCGTGGCTCATACTTGATGTTGTGGACGCCGATTTCGAGGGCCCACTTGGCGACTCGCCCAGTCGCCTCACGGTTGCGGATGATGTCCTGCAACGGTGCTGAGGAGACGACCGTGATCGGGTGCTCCTGGACGTAGTGCGGCAGTCACCGTTGTGCTCTAAAGACTGCGTACACCAGTTTTTGGTATTGCGGGTACCGCTGGCGCGACTCGGTGAGGACCTCACTGATATAGTACACCGGTCGTTGTACCGGGCGCTTCTTTCCTTCCTCTGGCCGCTCGACGACCATGACGGCGCTGACGACGCGCTCGGAAGCCGCGACATAGACCAGCATGGGTTCTTTGTCGACGGGGGCGGCGAGTAGCGGTCCTGCGAGTAGCACCTTCTTGAGGTCGCGGAGTGCGTTGTCCGCTTCCTTGTCCCACTGGAAGGTGGGGTTTTTCCGCATCAGGCGGTATAGGGGCATCCCCTTTTCGCCCAATCGGGGGATGAAGCGGCTGAGAGCCGCGACTCACCCGGCCAGCTTTTGGACATCGCGCAGGCACTCGGGTTTGCCGAGTCGAGCGATCGTGTCGATCTTTGTGGGTTTCGCCTCGATCCCGCGTTTGGAGACGACGTACCCCAGTAGTTGGACTGCTGGTACGCCGAAGGTGCATTTGCCTGGGTTTAGCTTTATCTTGTATTTCCGCAGGTTGGCGAATGTTTCCGCCAGGTCGGCGAGTAGATCGCCCTGGCGAGCGGACTTCACTACCACGTCGTCGATGTAGACGTGGATATTGCGGCCAATTTGGCTCGCAAGGCATTCCTGCATGCACCGCTGGTAGGTCGCCCCGGCGTTCTTGAGGCCGAAGGTCATGGCGGTGTAGTAGAAGGCTCCGAATGGCGTGATGAACGCCGTCTTTTCCTCATCCTCGACAGCCATTTTGATCTGGTTGTACCCAGAGTAGGCGTCGAGGAAACACAGCGACTCCGAGCCCGCGGTGGAGTCGATTATTTGGTCAATCCGCGGGAGGACAAATTGCTCCTTCGGGCAGGCGCTGTTTAAGTTTGTGTAGTCGATACACATCCTCCAGGTCCCATTTTTCTTTTCGACCAGGACTGGGTTTGCCAGCCACTTGGAGTATTTGATTGGCCGGATGAAGCCTGCAGCGAGTAGACGCTGCACCTCCTCGGCGATGGCTCGGCGGCGCTCTTCATTGAAGGGCCGCAGCGACTGCTTGACGGGTCACACTTTGGGGTCGGCGTTGAGTTTGTGCTCAGCGAGTTCCCTAGGGACACCAAGCATGTTAGAGGGCTTCCATGCAAAGATGTCCCTGTTCTCATGGAGGAACTCGATGAGCGTGCCTTCCTATGCTGGGCTCATGCCCGTCCGATCATCACCGTCTGGCTAGAATCGCCTGGGACCAGCTCGACGGTGCGGGTGTGCGTCGTCGCCTCGAAAGCTGAGGTGTTGACGCCCTCCGAATTGGGCTTCTTGAGTATGGTGGGGTCGTCGTTGTTGACCCTGCTCGCGTATTTGGCGAGCTCGTCGGCGTGGTTGGTCTCTGCCGCGATGACGGCGTCGGCGAGTTCGGCTCCTTTGGCGTCGCACTAGGCGGCCATGTCGGGGTCGCCGTTGATGGTGATGACGCTGCGCGGCCCGGGGAGCTTCATCGCGTTGTACGCGTAGTGGGGCGCTGCCATGAACTTGGCGAACGCTTGGCGCCCCAGGACGCAGTGGTAGGGGCTGTCGAAGGGTACCAGCTCGAAGACGATCCGCTCGGTGCGGAAGTTTGCTGGTGTGCCGAAGGTGACTGGCAGCGTGACCTTGCCGATCGGGTACGCCTTCCGACCGGGGACGATGTCGTGGAACATGGTGTAGGTCGTCTCGACCATCGACTGCGGGAGCCGCAGTCGCCTGAAGGTATCCAGGTACAGGATGTTGATGGAGCTGCCGCCGTCCATCAATGTCTTGGGGAGCCAGTTGTCTCCCACCTTGGGTTTGACTACCAGGGCGACTCGGCATGGGTACTCGATGCGTGGTGAGTGGTCCTGGTGGCTCCAGGTGATGGGCTGCTCCGACCAGTTGAGGAACTGGGGAACGTCCACCTGGGCCACCGCGTTGACGGCGACGGCGCGGGCGATGACCTTCTTCTCGCGCTTCGTGTTGAAGCATGTGAAGGTGTGGAGCGAGCCAGCCACACTGCCGAATTTTCCGCCGTTTGGCGGGTTGTTGTCGGGGTCCTCCCGCGCTCGACGTGCCTTCTCGATCTCCTTGAGAGAGTGGCAGTCGGCGGTCGTGTGCGTGGCGGGCTTCCTTCCCTGCTGTGAAACGCACAAGGTTGGTTAAGGAGGGCCGCGGGGTCGAACCTTGGTTTTGCCTTGTAGTTGCCGCTGTCGCGGCGTTGCCCCCCATCGCGGCGAAAGCTCTTGGGCTCACGCTGCGCGTGCCCAGCGTTGGCGACGAAGTCGACTCGCCCATCGCTGCGGCGCTTGCCAGTGCGGCGGGTGTTGCTGTAGCGTAGGTCGGGCCGTCGCCCGTTGTCGTTGCCGCTCGTGCGGTGTTGGCCTCCCGACTCGTCGTCGGTTTCCTGGTTTGGGTCTTCCTCCGTGTATCTTTTGGCGATATCAAGGAGGTCCGGTATGTTGTCGATTGTGCGGGAATGTCGTTTGAGCTTGGAGACCAAGGGCTCGTAGCGGAACGAGGTCTTGAAGCAGTGGATCGCGGTGTCCGGGTGGATGCCGACCGCGTTGTACCATAGTTCTTGCCACCGCTGGACCCAGCTGCGGGTCAACTCGCGGGGTCCCTGGATGCATCGTTCCAGGTCCTCGATGGTGGTGGCGCGGGTGTAGGAGCACTCGAAGTGCCTAACGAAGGCATCTCGCATCTCTTCCCAGGAGTCGATGCTATCCTGGGGAAGGGTGTTAATCCACTGCCTGCACGTTCCCTCCATCATCAGGGGGAGGTAGCGGGCGGCTAGCAGGTCGGTGTGGCCAGCGATCCCCATCGCCATGAGGTAGGTGTCTAGCCACACGGAGGGGTCGTACGAAGGGTCGTACTTCTCTATTTCCTTCGGCTCTTTGAAGTTCGCCGTGTATTTTTCGCCTCGGATCATCGGTCCGAAGAACCTGGGCCCGAGTCGGCTTAGCGACCCCATCGGTTCGCCGTTGCGGTGATTGGTTAGGGTGTGTCGCAGGTCGCCGGGCTAGCATGCGCGCCAGCTTTGGTTGTTGATGATGTGGGTGCGGGCGTCGACGGGCTGACCATTGGCGGCGACGAAGTTGGTCGCTGGCCTGGGGTCGTTGGTGGAGAGTGCCGCGTTCGTGGGTCGGTGTTGGAGCTGCAGTGGTTCGGGTGGCAGGCAGTTAAGGGTGTTTGCCACCAATGGACGACCGCTTGAGGCCGCTCTGCTGCCTGAAGAACGCGAGTACATCCGACCCTGTGAGTCGGCGCCTGCGTTTTGTTGCTCGACCGCCTTTGCGAGCAGGGCCTTGACGTACTGGATCTGTAGGGCGCCGTCACCGGTGGCCGTGATGTTGTCGGCCGCTGCTCGGCCCGCCACGAGGTTGTCCATCGGGGTCGAGAACAGTGGTAGGCCGTTCGCGTCTCGCTCCCGTGAGGAGACCACGATCCGCGGCTGGTCCCTGGGGGTGTGCGGTTGGGTGGAGGTGGGGCGCCGTTCGCGTTGACCCTGGCGGGGGCCGAGCGCTTCCTACGGGTGGCGCGTTCTCGCAGATCGCGCGCTCGGCCACGCGGGCCAGGTCATTCTCGTCGTCAAAGTTCAGGGCGCGCCCCTGGACGGTGGGGTTCAGGCGCGACCTGATTCGCTGCTGGTGGTAGCGTGACAGCTCCTGCGCCGTCACCTGCTCGAGGCGAAATTTTTCGCGCTCGGCGTGCTCCTTGCGTACTGCCTCCGCCAGCTTCAGGCGGAGTTCCTCGACCTCCGTTGCCGTGGCGTTAGGAGGGATCGGGGTGGAGAAGGGATCCTCCGGCGGATCGGTGCTAGTCGCCATGTAGGTCGCGGCGTGGCGACCGGTCCCGTCGCGGAGATCGGCGGAGTTTTCCGACCCGGAGTCGAAGTCGAAGATCCCAAGGATGGAGGGATCCTCGAAGTCCCCCACGTTGGAGACCTGGGTGATGGAACCTGCGGGTGAAGCCGCGGTGATGGATCCGGCGAGTGACGCCGGAGTCGCCGAGTCGGCGTCGTCGTTGAGGGCCGCGTCTTCCGCGGCCGCGGCGTTTTCGGCCACGTCGCTGTGGGCCGAGTTGTACTCGGAGGCGAGGCGATGGATCGTGCGGACCTGGCTCTCGGAGAGCCGGTCGCGTGGCGGCGACTCGCGGATGCGAGCCGAGTCCTCCGAGACGATGACGTCGGTGAGGCCGACGAAGAGACTGATCGTGCCGACTGGCAAGATCATGCTGTGCGTGATGGTTCGCGCCGCCGGGACGTAGCTACTCGGCAAGATCTGGAGCATCTCGCTGATCGCTATCATGCGGCCGGTGGCGACCGACTCGTTGATGGGCAGATTGGATCTCGCCGCAGAACACTGGCCAAACCGGCCAGGCCCCACGGTGGGCGGCACTGTCGTGGGAATGACCACGGCAGACGCTGCAATCGGCAGCGAGTAGTAGAACGATGGGCAAGGGCGGCCAGCCATCTGCGGTGCGAGATGAGGGCGGAGACACGGGGTTTTACCCAGGTTCGCCCCCCGGAGGGTAAAGACCTACTCCTGCTAGATTGTATTATGATGGAAGTACAAAGGGGCGAGCTCGTCGGCTAGGCGGCAAGTCGCTTGGGTGGATCATGGAACGTATCCTCTACACGCCCTGTAGGGAGGTTTATATAGACTCACCCCCCTAGGGTTTACACATCTCAACCGAATCAGTTAAGGTTTCAGTATTCGTTTAACCTAATCCGACTGGGCCTATCTACTCTCCTGGGCCTTCAACTTCCAGTTGCTTGGGTCCACGTCAGGTCTTGATCCAGTCGCCGTCCTACAGGCCCACTCGCCAGTTCCTGGGCTAGTCGGAAACGTCCCGCTGGGTATTACCCCGGTAGGCATAACCCCATCAGATATGCAGCACCATCCACCGCCACTCTCTGTCCCAGCCCCGAGTAATGACAGCCCCTGGACCACACGCCACACTCATGCCAAACCTCTCTGCGACCATGCCGAGAGTGCACCCGTGCGCCACGCTCGGCCAACACCCACAGACCGCAGGCCGCCCTTTCCGCTTGTAGGGATGAACGCCAGCACCCCAGCACCCCGCCAGACATGCCCGTTCGCCGCTGCGCGGACCACGCGCGCTGTGTGCCATCAAAACCTCCGCCGGACCCGCCCAGAGCGCCGAAGCATTCCAACCGATCAGTACCACCCCATGCCTCGCCACCACGCCGTTGAGCTTCGCCAGGGAACATAACACCGTCCCCTACCGTCGCCCATGCTGATAGCTGCCTCTGTCGTCGACCACGAAGAGCTCAGCCCGTGCCCGTCGGTCCCCTCTGAAAGAACATTTTATAATCCCTAGTGTTTTGTGTGTTAGATAACAATATCAATGATTATTTAATGTGTGTTGAAGTGTTGCAGCTTCTATGAGAAAAAGGGAAAAGGATTCTGCTTTTGGGGGGCGGATAATCCGCCCCCACCAGGGGCGGATAATCTGCCCCTCCCTCTTCCCAAGTAGGCGCAAGCCCAAGAAGGGGGGCAGAGTTTTGGCCGGATTTTCCGGCCCCGCCGGATAATCCGATCCTCAGGGGGTCCGGATAGTCCGCCCCTGCTCATCGCCAAGGCGCAAGCCCCAGAGAGGGGGCGGAGTGTTGGCCGGAATTTCCGGACTGGCCGGATAATCCGCCCCACAGGGGGGCCGGATTATCCGCCCTCCCAAGATCTTCACCAAGTTTCGCAGGCGCCAGCCCCAGAGAGGGGGCGGAGTTTCCCCCGGAGAATCCACCCTTGGGACGGAGTTTTCCCAGGGGGCGAATAATCCGCCCCAAGTGGGGGGCGGATAATCCGCCCCCAAAGTTGTGCAACGGCCAGATCTGGGGAGGGGGTATTTAAGTCAGCCTTCCCCCTCCTGCCAGAACTCTTGATTCATATCGAAAAAGACCAAATCAGATCTGAAAGCTTCATCCAAGAGAGCTCCACCTAGATCCACCCAAAGGCCCCATCCCTTGGGGAATCGAAGGAGGAGAACTCGATCCTCATCATCAGCAATCAAGCGCTTCATCTCCTCTCCATTCATTTGGAGAACCCCCAATCTAGTATTTCTTGCAAATACCTAGATCCTTGTTTTTGTTTATATTGATAAACCTTGTTCTTGTGGCAGCTTGTTGTCATCTCGGGAGCCCCCAATTCGGTTGTGGGTGTGTTCCCCGATAGTGTTGTAAAAGGCACCGGTTCCCGCCTCGAAGGGATCCAATAGTGGAGAAGGTGGATCAGGCCTCTCGTGGCGAGATCCATCGGAGAATAGGGTGAGGCCTATTGTGGCGTGGTGGTCTTAGAACCGCCCACCCCTCCAACACAGATGTACTTCCCTTAACAAGGAAGGAACTACGGTAAAAGAAATCCCTGTGTCTCCGCGTGCTCCACTACGGTTTCCTCGCTCCTCTTTTACGTGCTTAGTAGTTAGGGTTACATATAGGGAAATTCTCGTAGTTGCATATCTAGAGAATTTACTTTGTGTCAAGCCTAAAATTGAAAAAGTATTAAAAATTGGTTAGCACCTATTCACCCCCCCCCCCCCTCTAGGTGCCCATACGATCCATTTCAATTGGTATCAGAGCCTCGGCTCTTATTTCGGGCTTAACTGCCTAAGAGAAGTATGGGTTCCAAGGTAGATGGGAGTGATGCTCCGGAGGTAGTCACCATGAATGATCTCAAGACGTTGGAAACAACCTTGGTGAGTTCAATGGAGGCTAAGATGGAAGAGATGCGTCAATTGATAATGCGTTTCTCCACATCCGCAGCATCACCTCCATCTAACTCTGAGGATACCACTCCGCAATCCAAGGAAACGGGTAAAACTGTTTCCAAAGATAACGAAGTCGTTGGTGATGATACTAGCAAGAGCTCCTCCTCGAAAAAGGATAGCGGTAAGGATGGATATAATGAGGTTTCTCATGTGTATTCCCCTGATCCACCTATCCCTCACCCACATATACATAATAGGAGTGATCCACCCAAACTTTCTGCATCTACTTTCTCTCAATGACAATTTTTGATGAAATCTCATGTGTGCAGTTCCTCCATAGAGTTGTGGAAGATCATCGAAAATGGTCTTCATGTTGGAAATCCCAACAATCTCACAAGAAGAGAAGTGTTCGATAGCCAACTCAACGCTACAGCTCTACACATGATACAGCTTGGTGTGGGTGACAAAGACATGCCACACATTCAGCATCTTAGCACAGCTAAAGAAGCTTGGGATGCCCTCACCGAAATCTTCATCGGAAATGAAAGTATGAGAAGGAATAGATATGATGCTTTGAGCAATGAAGCTGAAGGATTCTATATGCTGGATGGAGAAGACCACGAGGACATGTATAGGAGGCTCAAGGAAATAGCCACAACCTTCAGAAACCACGGTGCAGCTCATGTTGATGATGCTTGGATCAAGCGCAAGTATGTCAGTGCTCTTATGCCATTTGAGCCCACAGATTTGAAAAGTCTCCAAGGTAGGCATAACTATAACCTCATGTCATCCAATGAGGTAATGCAAGAAATGGCCACTTTCAAAGTGGCTGCCAAGAATGCCGAAGATGCTCGTGCTCGAGCTATGGGGATGCAAAAGGGGGGCAACATGGCCTTGAAGACTAGTGTGATTGATCATGATGAATATGAGGTAGAAGGTCTGGACTGTCCCGAGGATATAAAAATAATCCACGGACAATACTTGGCTCTTTATGCAAGAAACTTTTGGAAAGATCCAGCCAAGGCTAAAGCTGAACTAGATCGCAAGAGTGGAGCCTATGGAAGAAAAGAAAATGGTCCCAAGCTGAGAACATGGTTCAATTGTGGTGACCGGCTGCACTTTGTAGCTGAATGTCCATATCAAAGTAGGGAAGATAATGGAGGAAGACTCATTTTCAAGGACAAATCAAAAGCTCCATGTAAGAAACAGTTTGTAAAGAAGAATGCTCCTTTCAAGAAGCAACCAAAGATTGTTCTAGTGGCTCAAGAAGAATATTTATCGAGGAGTGAAGATGAGGACGAGGACGATAGCTCTCAAGAGGTGGCTGCTATAGCCACCACATCTACATCAACATCTCTCTTCGACTCTCCGAACGAAAACATCATCAACAAGAATGCTACTTGCCTCATGGCAAGAAGCTCCGAGGGCTATGCTTCCGGTGGGTCGAAATGGGTGCTGGATAGTGGCTGCACTAGTCATATGACCGGAAGCAAGGAGATCATCACGGAGATGCGTCCAAATCATGATAATATCACAGTCTCCTATGGTGATAAGTCTAAATCTCAGGTATTGGGTCTTGGCAAGGTTGTGGTTGCCCATGATATCTCTCTCGTGGACGTCATGCTTGTTGAGACCCTCGGTTACAACCTTCTTTCTGTTCGTGCCCTTGGCAAGATGGGTTTTGCTGTTTTTATCGATGATGATTTGGTGGTACTCTTGTGGAGCAAGTCTCTAAAGGTCGCTTTTGTTGGATACATCGAAAATGACCTGTATATGGTGGAGTTCTCGGGGAAAACCACTTCGGGTCCGATGTGTCTATTCGGAAAGGCCGACGTGGGCTGGCTATGGCATCGCCGTTTAGCCCATGTCAACATGAGAACTTTGCAAAGTCTCCAGAAGGGTGGCCACATCCTTGGACTAAAAGACAATGTCTCTTTTGCCAAAGATCCTGTTTGTAGGGCTTGTGTAGAAGGAAAAATGCATGACTCTCCCCACAAGAGGAAGACTATTGTGTCATCAAAGAGGATCTTGGAATTACTTCATGTGGATTTATTTGGTCCTCCTTCTCATGCAAGTCTTGGTGGGAAGAAATATTGCTTGGTCATTGTCGATGATTACTCAAGATATACATGGGTCTATTTCTTCAAGCTGAAAAGTGAGACTCAACAAACCGTCATTGACTTTGCCAATGAAGTTCAACATCAACACAATGTTCCTATCTTGGCAATTAGAAGTGACAACGGCTCCGAATTCAAGAACTACACATTAAATGAGTTTCTAAGCGAAGAGGGGATTAGACATCAATATTCTACTGCGTACACCCCTCAACAAAATGGTGTAGCCGAGAGGAAGAACCGGACTTTGATGGACATGGCAAGATCAATGTTGGCTGAATTCAAGTCTCCTTATAATTTTTGGGCTGAAGCCATATCCACTGCTTGTCACTCATCGAACTGGATATACCTCCGAAAGATTTTGGACAAGACTCCATATGAAATTCTTACCGGTAACAAGCCCAACATCTCATACTTCAGGGTATTCGGGTGTAAGTCTTTCTTATTAAAGGTGTCCGTTTGTCAAAATTTGAGTCCAAGGCTTTAGAAGGTATTTTTGTTGGTTATGGTGCCGAATCCCACACTTATAGAGTCTACAACAAGCTCACTGGGATTGTTGTAGAATCTTGTAGTGTGGAGTTCGATGAAAATAACGGCTCCTTTGTAGGGCAAGTTGATGTTTGTGATGCAGATGTTGAAATACCCCAAGATGCCATAAGAAGAATGGGCGTGGAATTTTACCGCCCCATTGAGGAACCCCTTGTGGCGGATCGGGAAGGACAATGCTCCACACAAGTGGAGCCCTCATCTACGCAAGATCAACAAGCTCCTACTGTTGGAGAAAATCCTGCACCAACACCGCAATCTGCTGAAGATCATCTGTCCCCTGGACAAGTTGGTAGTCCCAGGCCGGACTATCCGCCCCCTCCAAGGGGCGGACAATCCGCCCCTGGCACTCCAACTCGTTCCATACGATCCGAAGGAGAAGTCAAAAACTCTGAAGCTCCCAGGCCGGATTCTCTGGCCCCCGAGGGCGGATTATCCGGCCCTGGGTCTCCAACTCCTGTCAGGCACTCTCAGGAAGAAGAATCTGGTACTTCACCTCCCAGGCCGGATAGTCCGGCCCCTCCAAGGGGCGGATTATCCGATCCTGAAGAAAATGTTCAGCAGCAATCTTCTAGTGTTAACGCAGACCAAGATCAAGGGCAGGGCAGTAATCAAGACAAGGATACAAATACTGAAGCAACTCCTTCTAGAAACAATAAGGACATTGAGGCTCATCGCAAGGCTCGTGCTGATCGGAACCTTGAACTAAGAGGTCACACTCTTGACAAGGTTGTTGGTGATCTACGACGAAGGGTATCCACTAGAAGAGAACTTGCAAGCTTCTGTGATCATCAAGCTCACATTTCCATGGTTGAACCGAAGAAGGTTTTTGATGCTCTTGAAGACCCCAATTGGGTTGTTGCAATGCATGAAGAATTAAATAACTTCGAACGCAACAAAGTTTGGAAGCTCGTAGAAAAACCAAAGGATTGCCGCAATGTTATCGACACCAAGTGGATCTTCAAGAACAAACAAGATGAAAATGGCATTGTTGTGAGGAATAAAGCACGTCTCGTGGCTCAAGGATTCTCTCAAGTGGAAGGAATTGATTTTGGCGAGACTTATGCTCCTGTGGCTCATTTTGAGTCCATCTGTATCCTTCTTGCATATGCAGCACATCATAATTTTAAATTACAACAAATGGATGTTAAGAGCGCTTTCCTTAATAGTCCTCTACATGAGTTAGTATATGGCAAGCAGCCCCCGGGGTTTGAGGACCCCAAATTCCTGAACCATGTCTACAAACTCGATAAGGCGCTCTATGGCCTTAAACAAGCCCCACGTGCGTGGTATGAGCACCTTAAAGAGCTTTTGCTAGACCGTGGATTCGAAGTTGGGCAAATCGACCCCACTCTTTTTACTAAGAAGGTTAATGGGGAGCTTTTTGTATGCCAACTTTATGTATATGACATTATTTTTGGCTCTACTTACCAAGCTTTTAACGATGAATTTTCAAAGCTTCTGACTGACAGGTTTGAGATGTCCATGATGGGTGAGCTGAGGTTCTTTCTTGTATTTGAGATCAAACAACTTAGAGAGGTAACCTTTATTAATCAAGCTAAGTAAATCCAAGACATGCTCAAAAGGTTCAAGATGACGGATCTCAATGGCGTTTCTACCCCAATGCAAACAAAGTGTCATCTTGAGCTCAATCCCAAGGGTAAAGACGTGGATCAAAAGGTATACCGATCCATGATCGGCTCTCTCCTTTACATCTGCGCATCTAGGCCCGATATCGTGTTAAATGTAGGAGTGTGTGCAAGGTACCAAGCCGCTCCTAAAGAAAGCCACTTAGTGGCGGTCAAGCGAATCTTCCGATATTTGGTTCATTCCCCAAATTTTGGGTTATGGTACCCCAAGGGTTCAAGTTTCTCTCTATGTGGTTACACTGATTCAGATTGGGCTGGTGACAAAGATGATAGGAAATCAACCTCTGGTGCATGCCAATTCTTGTGCAGGTCTCTAGTGTGTTGGTCATCAAAGAAACAGAATTGTATTTCACTCTCAACCGCCGAAGCTGAAAATGTTGCTGCTGCGAGTGCTTGTACACAATTGTTATGGATGATGCAAACTTTAAAGGAATATGGTGTCAATTGTGACAAAGTGCCTCTATTATGCGACAATGAAAGTGCTATCAAAATTGCTTACAATCCCGTGCAGCATACAAGAACAAAACATATAGAGATTCGCAACCACTTTATTCGGGATCATGTTGCTCGGGGTGATATTGCACTATCCTTTGTGAGCACGAAGAACCAACTTGCTGATATTTTCATGAAGCCTCTTGATGAAGCAAGATTTTGTTATTTGAGGAATGAGCTAAATATCATAGATTCAAGGAGCTTGGCTTGACTACCCTTGCACACTCACTTGCTCTTATTCATGTATTTGGTTTAGATGCGGGCATAGACATAGGGGGAGTGTGGTCCTAATTGATTGGGCCAACCATCCCCCCATAATGCCAAAAGCAAGTAAAATCATTTCCCTTAATATCATTTTGTGATATGTGGGTCATCGATGAGCATTGGTTTTGAACTCAAGATACATCTTCGCGGTGTCATGCCATGTGCCCCAACATGGTGGCTTCAGCCACCGCCCTCTTCCTCGAGAAGAGTTGGTTTCTCATGGGTTTCGTTGGATTTTCTCGCATATCTCATGTTCTTATGGAAAACACACTCAAATTTGGCTTTTGATTGATTTGATTCTTGCAAATTTGGGTGTGCAGTACCATCTCAGTTTGATGCTCTCAACCTAAGCCTTTCTCTCCCTCCTTGAACCATCTATTCTTGCACACAAGTCTTCTAAAACACCTTCGAGAGGTTTGCTAGGTTGCTCTGGCCTGATTCTGTATTTTACAGAATTTCTGAGGGGGGCGGATTATCCGCCTTAAGTGGGGGGCGGATTATCCGCCCCGGGCGAAATCAGCCCCTTATAGGCTAGGTCAGGGAGGGCAGGCTCAAATAGAGCAGCCAGTCCTCCCCCAACCCTACCTCTGCCCCCCAGCCACCGCCGGAGCATCCGCCTCTCCCGAAGTCGATTCGACCACCGGATTCTCCGGGCTCTCCCCGGATCTTCTTCACCTCGCCTCCGGGTCTTCTCCTCCGCGATTTTCCTCCAATGAGTGAGGGTAACTCCCTCATATCTCTCCTTTTGTATGGGATGTATTTTATTTGGTGGAAATCTCATTGTAGAAGGTCCTTGGTTTTGTTCCTTACATGCTAGAATCAGTAGAATTGCAACCCTAGTACCCGATCTGTTTTGCCATGGTAGATCTGAGCCAATCCAGAAAATTTCTGCGGGGGGCGGATTATCCGCCCCTGCCAGGGCCAGATAATCCGGCCTGGAGAGTAAAATCTGGTCTGTTTTGGTTCTGCTTCTGCAAATACACATTATTGGTTATGGGTTGCATTGCTACTCTTTCTCCATGTTTTTCTCCTGGACTTGTGTGTATGCTTATCTCCATGCTATCCCTCTAATGCTTTTCAAAGGTGGTTCCAAGCCGACCAAGACCTTCGTCCGTTGTTCCCGTGCCCGTTATCTCAAGCCTACTGCAGACGGGAAGTTCATTGACGAGACCGAGGTCAGCAGAGTAGCAAGAGAGGCTGAACGGATGGCAGAGGCCAGTAAGAAAACTAAGAGGACCGCATCTCGCAAGGGCAAACAGTCTCGGCCCAATTACAAGGCTATGGACAGTCTTTAGTATGCCACCATTCGCCAGACTGACTATTATGATGAGGCTGACAGTGATGGTCCCCCCGAGGACTCTATGTTTTGGAATGCCCACTTTCGGGCTATCCATGATGATGTTTATGCTACTCTCAAGCTTCGCCCCATGTGTCCCATCAATTTGAATGAGGCTCAATACAAGACAAGGCTCATTGAGGCACTAGATGTGACCAACAAGATGGGGCTGCACTACCTCATGACTATCCAATGCAACTATGATTCCTCTGTGGTGCGGCTGTTCTTCTCAACTCTGGTGGTTTGCGGTGATGAGCGTCGTACTATGAAGTGGATGACAGGGACCACCATGATTCAGTCGGACTTTTGCACCTTTCGGCAGGTTCTTGGTTATGCATTCCATGCCCTTGACACTCCTTCAGGCCACCGTATCATTTCTCCTCTGAATCCATCCAAGGATACTGCACTTGCTCCTTGCCTTTCTTCTGATTGGTGTTGCTGGTACTTTCGCTGGCCTCTCTCCCTTGTATGCCTCCCTTGTTGGCATATTTAGGGACTGCATCGCTCCTAGTGGTGGAAACAATGATAAGATCTGTGGCCACCTGGTTCCCCTCCTTGCTTTTGCTCACGAGTGTGCCACTAACTCTGGATCAGCCACAGGTTACAACCTGGATGTCATGGACTATATTTATGATGAGATGACGGATGCTATGATCAACAGGCTCTCTATTCCTTATGCTCCTTTCATAATGATGCTCGTCAAGCATATGTTGCCACATGAGGATTTTGGCACTGCTTTGGATGGAATTCACAAGCCCAAGAAAATCTACAACAAGGCTCAGAAGACCCATCACTCTTCCACTGCCCCGGAGTCCTTCATGCGTGATGCTCGGGCTAGTGGTCGTCGTTCCACGGTGTCCCCAATGGCACGCGAGGTTAAGCAGCTCACTTGGTTCCAGCGGTACATTCTTTGCATGGGCATTGACACTCACAAGGGCCAATATGAGGCGTACCGCAGGGATCATGAGAGGGATCACACGCAGCAGCTTATTCTCCACCATGTCTCAGGTGCCACTGGCCACCCACCTCCTCCCACTGCTCCGGATACGTATGCTCAGTGGAACACCTCAGGGATCAACTATGGCGAGCTCGAGAGCTGCCTCTTTCCTCCCCCACCGAGGGCACCCACTCCTCCAGCTGATGACGATGATGATGAGTATGATGAAGAGGAAGGGGACGGGAATGACTACGACGAGGATGAGGAGGAGTGATCTCCAGGGGCGTTAGCATCGCTCTTCTTCCTTTTTGGCGTTTCGATGCCAAAGGGGGAGAAGTAGTTCTATTAGGTCTCGTGGATTTGCAAGGGTCGGGCACAAGCTTTTTCCTTTTAGTCGTTTTATTTGCTTGCTTGTGCCTTTTCTAGCATGAACTCGTTTGCTATTTGTGTTTGTTTATGTAAGACTATGTCGTACTCCACTATGTTTGGTACTATGTTTGGTATTCATGGAATTCTGGATTTATCTATTATGGACCTCATGGAATTCTGGAATTATGGAGCATATTTGATGGCATATGGATTCATGGGATTATCTATGTATGCTTTTGCTATATTCTCATCCCGGTGGTATGACCTTGTTTCCCAAACCACCTTGTTTCAATTATCTTTGTTATGGAAGTAGTGTTCTCTCTAGTGTGTGTATTTGTATTCAAATGCAAATCTTAAATATGCACACATCTAGGGGCAGCGTCTTTCATTATTTATGGTGGCATTTGCCGGTTTCATTGAAAATCCTAATATTGTCATCTAACACCAAAAAGGGGGAGATTGAAAGAACATTTTATAATCCCTAGTGTTTTGTGTGTTAGATAACAATATCAAGGATTATTCAATGTGTGTTGAAGTGTTGCAGCTTCTATGAGAAAAAGGGAAAAGGATTCTGCTTTTGGGGGGCGGATAATCCGCCCCTCCCTCTTCCCAAGTAGGCGCAAGCCCCAGAAGGGGGGCGGAGTTTTGGCTGGATTTTCCGGCCCCGCCGGATAATCCGCCCCTCAGGGGGGGGGCGGATAGTCCGCCCCCTGCTCATCGCCAAGGCGCAAGCCCCAGAGAGGGGGCGGAGTGTTGGACGGACTTTCCGGCCTGGCTAGATAATCCGCCCCACAGGGGGACCGGATTATCCGCCCCCCCAAGATCTTCACCAAGTTTCGCAGGCAACAGCCCCAGAGAGGGGACGGAGTTTCCCCCGGAGAATCCGCCCTTGGGGCGGAGTTTTCCCAGGGCGGATAATCCGCCCCCAAAGTTGTGCAACGGCCAGATCTGGGGAGGGGGTATTTAAGTTAGCCTTCCCCCTCCTGCCAGAACTCTTGATTAATCTCGAAAAAGACCAGATCAGATCTGAAAGCTTCATCCAAGAGAGCTCCACCTAGATCCACCCAAAGGCCTCATCCCTTGGGGAATCGAAGGAGGAGAACTCGATCCTCATCATCAGCAATCAAGCGCTTCATATCCTCTCCATTCATTTGGAGAACCCCCGATCTAGTATTTCTTGCAAATACCTAGATCCTTGTTTTTGTTTATATTGATAAACCTTGTTCTTGTGGCAGCTTGTTGTCATCTCGGGAGCCCCCAATTCGGTTGTGGGTGTGTGCCCCGATAGTGTTGTAAAAGGCACCGGTTCCCGCCTCGAAGGGATCCAATAGTGGAGAAGGTGGATCAGGCCTCTCGTGGCGAGATCCATCGGAGAATAGGGTGAGGCCTATTGTGGCATGGTGGTCTTAGAACCGCCCACCCCTCCAACGCAGATGTACTTCCCTTAACAAGGAAGGAACTGCGGTAAAACAAATCCCTGTGTCTCCGCGTGCTCCACTATGGTTTCCTCGCTCCTCTTTTACGTGCTTAGTAGTTAGGGTTACATATAGGGAAATTCTCGTAGTTGCATATCTAGAGAATTTACTTTGTGTCAAGCCTAAAATTGAAAAAGTATTAAAAATTGGTTAGCACCTATTCACCCCCCCCCCCTCTAGGTGCCCATACGATCCATTTCACCCTCTCGCCACTATAAATAGAGGCCTCCACTGCTCGTATTCGCCACAGCAGTTCACTCCCCTCTTACCCAGAACCACCTCACCCCCACTCCCGGAGCAAGGCGAGCAGCGCATCCCCAGAATTTGGCCGGAGCCTGCCGCTGCTGGAGAAGAAGGGAGCCGTTGATTGGAGCCGCCCCAGGAGGAGCTGCCAGTACCAGGAGAACCGTTGTCGTTGACTTCGTCGTTCGCCCCTGCCGCCGACCCTCGCATGAGCCCCGGTGAGCCTCCCACGACCCCCACCTGTCGCGTTAGGGTTCTGTCTCACCGCACTGCCCGACGTGGACGATGAGCCATAGCCGTTCGATTAGATTTAGATCATGCGGCCTAGATCACCCCGTACCGCTTCGCCCCTCCCCGTCTCACTGACGCATGGGGACAGCCACTTAACCAGCCCGCGTACGCGCTGTGTGTAATGGGTCGGCCCAGTAAAACATCCCGTGCGACCTAACAATTCAAATTAAGCTTTATTATTTTAATTTCCAAAACAGTTCTGTACCTATATTCAAAAATAAACCCAGCTCGATTCACTAAACCAAAATGCATCAAACCAATTTTTCTAGAAAGGTACTGAAATGCTTAATCCAATCCCTTTGGATTCAAATCATTTGTATCTGTGGATCAACCATGGTATAAAGAACAAGGCATAAGCTTTTCTGCGTTCAAACATTTTTCAAAATACAACTATAAAAGCTTTTGAGTTGATTCCAACTCTCAAAAATCACATTTGATCCTACCTTTCAGAATATATAAAACATATGGGTTTACTTGCAGAAATAATGTTGAAGTAATAAAAGAATGCCACATAGGCATTTCTAGTCACTTTATTTAATTAAAATAAAAAGGTTAAACCTTATTAAATTGTGACACCACTTTAAATCACATTCCCATGTACTGAAATATGTGGTGATGACATGTGTCAACATGATCCCATGTTTGAGTTGGAGAATATTAAATCTTAAGTAGTTTTTCAATGAGTAGAAATTTCTTTTCTCAAATTAAAATAAATAAGACAAATGCTTTAATCCTTGTGATGCTAGTGATGATGCTAGATCATCTATAGTACATCTTTCTGTGGTGATTGAAAATAGTTAAGTATTTTTTGGTGATTGTGTACCTCGTATTTATTTATTGATGCTATTACCGACCAAGGATACGAGGAGGAAGGAAGATACTACGAGGAGGAAGCCGAGGAGAACTTCAACCACTGCTCTGCACAAGGCAAGCTAACACTTGCAAGATACCCTAATAATGCAAACTTATAATGATACTTATGCAAGCTAATACTTGCTTGTTACCATGACCACTATATGCCTTAAGCATATGTGATCATATCCACTTGATAACCCAATCCTAGTTTTACTTGCAAGCTTTATACTTTATTTCTTTATCAAAACTTTATCTTAGAGTTTACATAGTGAATTGTAGATACTAGAAGGATATTGGAAGGTAGCATAAAGAGCATAAAATTTGGCCTAAGTTAGATAATCGTGATGTCATCCTAAGGCATGAGATTGAACTTAGCAAATCTCCACTTGTGTACCACCCCTCATTAGTATTTACCACCACTTGTAGATGCTAGTGCTAAGTATAAAACTTGATCAACTTTATATGGGAATACTTGGTGAAAATGGTTATGAAAACCTTAGAATGAGGAGTCATTCTACTGAAATGTTTTGACATGTGTTTCCGAACACCAGATGATTTTGGATGATGAAAATGTTGAGGCATAAGCCTTAGCCCTTTATAAAACTGATGGTTGTCTGGATGCGATACCATTCCAATTTTATCGTACAACCACAATACCCGAAATTTGGGTAGGGCTTGACTGGAACTTTATATACCTTAGTATGGGTTCCCTCGCAGCCAAGGTCTGAGCTGAGGCTACCTTGTGAAGATTGTCCATCTGTGCAGTACCAAAGATGACAGTTGGTCATGGTTGGGAGGCCAAACTCACAGGAGAGGTGCCTATACTAGGGCGTGTAACTGGAAGGTTAGGATTGATTATCCGCATACTGAGTATGGTGAATTCAGGATTTGTTCCTGACGGATGTATCGAATGTTGTGGTGAAAGTGTACAATCTCTGCAAAGTGTCAAACTATTCGAATAGCCGCGTCCACGGTAATGCTCAGTTGGAGTGTTAAAATACACCTAAAATGCTGACATGATGGTTTTGTCTGGATTCTTGTTCCAGTTTATGGGGCAGCTCAGGATAGTCTCAAGCACGAGTTTCTTGCAGAGTTTGTGCATGTTTGTGAAAACGAAACATCACCTATGCTTGTTGGGGGCGACTTTAATATCCTAAGACGAAAAGAAGATAAGAATAATGATAATTTCAACACAAGATGGCCTTTTATGTTCAATGCATTGAAAGTTTAAACTTTCGAGAGATAGTTCTCTCTGGTAGACAATATACCTGGGCTAATCGTAGAGATACACCTACCTATGAGAAGTTGGATCGAATTCTATCTTCTGTCGAATGGGAATAGAAGTTTCCTCTCGTGACAGTTAGAGCTATGACAAGGTCAGGTTCCGATCATACTCCTCTCCTGATTGACTCAGGGGTGCAAGCTCACAAAGGAAATAACCCGAGATTCTCCTTCGAGCTATCATGGCTAAGACAGGGATTTCTTTAACATGGTTGCTTCTGAATGGACATCTGTGAATCTCGGTACAACTCCTATTGAACGTTGGCAACATAAAATTAGACACCTGCGCGAATTTCTTCGAGGTTGGGCAAAAAATCAGAGTGGTAAATATAAGGCAGAGAAGGAAAGGCTTTTATCTATCATTGATGAGCTAGATTTAAAGGCTGAAAACACTCCGATGTCTGATACAGAAAGGAAAAAACTAACACTTGCAAACAAACAAGTCACGAAACTAAGAAGAGATGAGGAGTCGAAATGGGCACAGCGTGCTAAAGTTAAACATATTCAAGAAGGGGGTAATAACACTTCTTATTTTCATCTTATTGCCAATGGTAAACATAGAAAGAAGAAGATCTTTCAATTAGAGCAAGATGAGGGGACCATTGTGGGAGACGACAATCTCAGAGTATATATATCTGAATTCTATAAGGAACTGTTTGGGGAGCCGACCGTCAGCAGTTTTAATCTCATGGAAGATGTGGTTGGTGATATCCCACAAGTTTCCCCTGATGAGAATTCTATTCTAAAGTTTCCGTTTACTGAACAAGAGGTTTTCGATGCCATCTCCGCTATGGAGCATAATAAGGCGCCTGGACCAGATGGATTCCCTGTGGAATTCTATCAAACTTTCTAGGATATGATCAAGCAAGACTTAATGAATCTATTTGCACAGTTGCATTCAGATGACTGCCCCTTTTCAAACTGAATTTCGGTGTTGTCACCCTTTTACCCAAAAAAGAAAATGCAGTTCAAATTCAGCAATACAGACCTATTTGTCTTCTAAACGTTAGCTTCAAGATTTTTATGAAGGTAGCTACAAACCGTATATCTGTGATTGCTTGCAAAATAATTAAACCCACTCAAACAGGTTTTATGCCTGGTTGGCACATACTTGAAGGAGTGGTGGTATTACATGAAACTATCCACGAGATTCATAGGAAAAAAATGGACGGGATTTTATTTAAGATTGATTTTGAAAAAGCCTATGATAAAGTTAAATGGACTTTTTTACAACAAGTTCTCCGTATGAAAGGTTTTGATCCATTATGGTGCAAATGGATTGATAATTTTGTACGGGATGGTAGTGTGGACGTTCGTGTCAATGATGACATAGGTCACTACTTCCAGACAAAGAAAGGACTTCGTCAAGGGGACCCCTTGTCCCCTATGCTCTTCAACATTGTTTCGGACATGCTTGCTTTAATTATTGCTCGAGCAAAAGAAAGTGGTCAGGTAGCTGTACTAATACCCCATCTGGTAGAAGGGGGATGTCCATACTACAATATGCAGATGATACAATCTTGTTTATGGCACATGATGTACAAAAGGCGGTCAATATGAAGCTTATACTTTGTATCTTCGAACAACTTTCCGGTCTAAAAATAAATTTCCACAACAGTGAGATTTTTTGTTTTGGTCGGGCAGCGGAACAGGAACAAATATATAAGCAGATTTTCGGATGCGAGTCAGGATCTTTGCCGTTTAGGTATCTAGGGATACCTATACATCACAGGAGACTTCGGAACTCTGAAAGGAATCCAGTAGAAAACAGATTTGAGACTAAGTTGGGTTGTTGGCAAGGAGAACTTTTATCCTACGGGGATCGGCTTGTTCTAATTAACTCTGTGTTAACTAGAATGCCTATGTTTATGTTGTCTTTTCTAGAAATACCAAAGGGTGTAAGGAAAAGATTAGACTATTATCGTTCACGGTTCTTTTGGCAAAGCGTGAACAAAAAAGAAATATAGGCTATCTAAATGGAACATTCTCTGCCGACCAAAATACCAGGGGCCTGGGTATTGAGGTGCTAGAACTCAAGAATAAGTGTCTATTAAGCAAATGGTTATTTAAATTAATGTCCGAGGAAGGGGTATGGCAAGAATTGTTACACAATAAGTATCTACAGAATAAAACTTTAGCTCAGGTCGTGTCAAAACCGATTGATTCACCTTTTTGGAAAGGACTGATGGGAGTGAAAGATGAGTTTTTCGCCCGGGTTTTTTTCAAAATTGGGGAAGGAAAAGGCATTAGATTCTGGGAAGATGTGTGGCTAGGAGAGACGTCTCTCGCCCAACAATATCCATCTCTATATAGTATTATTCATATAAAACATGTCCTTGTGGACTCAGTTTTGTCTCGTGTACCTTTAGACATCACTTTTAGACGCCGTTTAACAGGAAATAAATGGGATGCATGGTTGCATCTTTGTGAGAGACTTATGACTATTTCCTTGTCAAACGAGAAGGATAAGTTTATATGGAATCTTACCGAGAAGGGTGTGTTCTCGGTAAAATCCATGTACGAAAATCTTTTAAATGATCACCCACGTTTTCCATCTAGATATCTTTGGAAAATTAAAATACCGTTGAAGATTAAAATTTTCATGTGGTTTCTTAATTCAAAGGTTCTCTTAACAAAAGTTAATCTTGCTAGGCGTAATTGGAATGGTTGTAAAAAATGTTGTTTTTGTGACGAAGACGAATCAATTGAACATTTATTTCTTCTCTGCCCTTTTGCGAGAATTCTTTGACAAATGATATTTTGCACATATAACCTACCACCCCCAACCAATGTTTCTAATATGTTTGGTAATTGGCTTACGGTATGGAAAAGATGGATAAAAGCGGAATCCGTATTGGTATTTCGGCATTATGCTGGTCCATTTGGAAATGATGCAATAATTGTATCTTTAACAAGGCAAAAGCTTCATCTTTTTTGCAGGTTATCTATATGGTGGCGCATTGGATCCAATTATGGGCTCTCCTACTTCCGGAGCATATGCGGCAACCCATGGTTTCTGGATGCACCGGTCTTGTGGAGGTTACTACGGTTTTTTTCAGCCAGGCTTCGTGGCGTGATTCTAGTCGACTGACGAATATATAGCCTGGGTTTGAGTTTTTATTCAGATGGTTGGTTTGTGTATCAACCGTAGCTGATACGATCTTTGTAATGACACTTATCTGGATTCCGAACTTTTAATAAAAATGACTGTGTGCAATCCCTTGGATGCAGAGGCTGGGGTAAATCCCCATTTCGAATGAAAAAAAATCAGCATAATCCACGTCGCTCACCCGTCCAGTGTACACGATAATGCTAGGGAACATCTCAAGGTTGCTCGTCTAGCAAGGTCGTCCGACCATCCGCACCGACGAGAAAGTTATAGAAATTCAAATATGATAGGCTATCATCGAAGGTTGTTCTACCATAGTTAAACATTTAAACTCAATTTGATCATGTTTGCTAGATAAAATAATTCCACGGTTATTATTTTCCTATTTATATTATAGAAGATGTGACCCCTACAAAAAAATATTTAGGCATCAGATGGAGAACTTGTTACGCTCTGATAACTAGAGATAAAAGAATTTAGATTTTCCTTTATAGGAAACAAACATATAATACATTTTTAATCTATACTATTAAAAAGATTGGAAATGGTTCGTCACACTCTGAAATTTTCGTCTGCCTTGAATTGATGATTTTGCCTTTAACAGTCTGGCAAAATAACCCTCCCTGCTATCGCAAGTCAAACCCACGCAGGCCTTCCCGTGCTGAACCAACCCACGCACGCGATTCCCCACCCAGCTCCTTCCTCACAGTGCGCGGCGCCTCCTTCGCTCATGAGCCCCGCTGCCCACCATCTTCTCCTCCTGTCAGTCCCCGCCGGCGAGCGAGCCCGACGTTGGGATCCCACTACCACACCCTTCCGCCAACGATTCCGTCTCCGGCCGCCGGTACATCATCCCGGATTGCAGCGTCACCGTGTCGCCGGTTTCATCCGGGATTGGACCACGGACTAGGACCGGTACCGCCAGCTCTGCCTCGCCATGCGCCCTGACAAGAACCGCACGAAAGGAGGTGGCGGGACAGGTCACCGTGGAGTCCAGCGAGAAGGGGAGAACGCGGCGGCGATGTTCGGCGACTGGTCTCCACCCGCACACTCATGGCCTTCCTTCCTGCCATGTGAGTTCGTTTTCTGCCTCGATCTGGTTTTCACCCTGCATCCCACGCGGTAGGCGCCCCCCCCCCCCCTCCCCCCACCCCCACGTCACCTGCCTTCGATCCATACCTTTAGACATCACTTTTAGACGCCGTTTAACAGGAAATAAATGGGATGCATGATTGCATCTTTGTGAGAGACTTATGACATTTCCTTATCAAACGAGAAGGATAAGTTTATATGGAATCTTACCGAGAAGGGTGTGTTCTCGGTAAAATCCATGTACGAAAATCTTTTAAATGATCATCCACGTTTTCCATCTAGATATCTTTGGAAAATTAAAATACCGTTGAAGATTAAAATTTTCATGTGGTTTCTTAATTCAAAGGTTCTCTTAACAAAAGATAATCTTGCTAGGCGTAATTGGAATGGTTGTAAAAAATGTTGTTTTTGTGACGAAGACGAATCAATTGAACATTTAATTCTTCTCTGCCCTTTTGCGAGAATTCTTTGACAAATGATATTTTGCACATATAACCTACCACCCCCAACCAATGTTTCTAATATGTTTGGTAATTGGCTTAACGGTGTGGAAAAGATGGATAAAAGCAGAATCCGTATTGGTATTTCGGCATTATGCTGGTCCATTTGGAAATGTCGCAATAATTGTATCTTTAACAAGGCAAAAGCTTCATCTTTTTTGCAGGTTATCTATATGGTGGCGCATTGGATCCAATTATGGGCACTCCTACTTCCGAAGCATATGCGGCAACCCATGGTTTCTAGGTGCACCCGTCTTGTGGAGGTTACTACGGTTTTTTTCATCCAGGCTTCGTGGCGTCATTCTAGTCGAGTGACGAATATATAGCCTAGGTTTGAGTTTTTATTCAGATGGTTGATTTGTTTATCAACCGTAGCTGATACGAGCTTTGTAATGACACTTATCTGGATTCCGAACTTTTAATAAAGATGGTTGTGTTTATCTCTTGGATGCAGAGGCCGGGGTAAATCCTCATTTTGAAAGAAAAAAATCAACATAATCCACGTCGCTCACCCGTCCAGCGTACACGATAATGCTAGGGAACATCTCAAGGTTGCTCGTCTAGCAAGGTCGTCCGACCATCCGCACCGACGAGAAAGTTATAGAAATTCAAATATGATACGCTATCATCGAAGGTTGTTCTACCATAGTTAAACATTTAAACTCAATTTGATCATGTTTGCTAGATAAAATAATTCCACGGTTATTATTTTCCTATTTATATTATAGAAGATGTGACCCCTACAAAAAAATATGTAGGCATCAGATGGAGAACTTGTTACGCTCTGATAACTAGAGATAAAAAAATTTGGATTTTCCTTTATAGGAAACAAACATATAATACATTTTTAATCTATACTATTAAAATGATTGGAAAAGGTTCGTCGCACTCTAAAATTTTCGTCTGCCCTCAATTGATGATTTTGCCTTTAACAGTCTGGCAAAATAACCCTCCCTGCTATCGCAAGTCAAACCCACGCAGGTCTTCCCATTCTGAACCAACCCACGCACGCGATTCCCCACCCAGCTCCTTCCTCACAGCGCGCGGCACCTCCTTCGCTCATGAGCCCCGCTGCCCACCATCATCTCCTCCTGTCAGTCCCCGCCCGCGAGCGAGCCCGACGTTGGGATCCCACTATCACACCCTTCCGCCGACGATTTGGTCTCCGGCCGCCGGTACATCATCCCGGATTGCAGCGTCACCGTGTCGCCGGTTTCATCCGGGATTGGACCACGGACTAGGACCGGTACCGCCAGCTCTGCCTCGCCATGCGCCCTGACAAGAACCGCACGAAAGGAGGTGGCGGGACGGGTCACCGTGGAGTCCAGCGAGAAGGGGAGAACGCGGCGGCGATGTCTGATGGTGTCGGCAACCGGTCTCCACCCGCACACTCATGGCCTTCCTTCCCTGCCATGTGAGTTCGTTTTCTGCCTCGATCTGGTTTTCACCCTGCATCCCACGCGGATTTCGGTGGCTTCCCCGCATATCCCCGGGAAACCCCAAAAGAAACTCTGCTCCACGCGTGCTGCTACTGCAATATGGAACCCCATGGGATGGACGGGCCGCTTCAAGAATCTGGCGGCGCGGGCGTCGACAATGATTCCCGCGAGGCAGTGGCGGATGCTGCGTCTCCTCCCCCGTTGCTGGCTGCGGCGGCTATCTCGCGAGCTGCACTGGAGCTTCGTGCTCGCCGTCTTCGCCGTCTACGGGGCCTGCCAGGGCGTCAACGCCGTCGGTGTGGTCTCCGCCGTGTTACATATGTGACAAGAAGATAACGAAGAACGAAAACGAAAAACACAGCAAGGGGACACAGATTTAACGTGGAAAAACCTCTCCAACAAAGAGGGGAAAAAACCACGGGCGCCAGCCAGCGAAACTTCACTATATCGAGGAGTGTTTACAAACGCCGGAGATTTCACGGATGCAACTCATCCCAACCGGCGGCTTAAAAGGGGTTTATATATCGGCCCAAGCCTCCGGCGACGGGCCTCGCTCCACTCGTCAGAAGTTGGCCTATACTTTGTAGAATTTGGATCAACATATAACAAACTCCACCTTGAGACAAATTCCTCCTTGTAGAATCAACAGCAACCATCTCCCTGAACAAACAAAGCAAATACTTTCGGCGCCAATAACCACTTGGGCTAATCAGTTAAACCAACTAAGTTCGAGCAAATCTCAAACTTAGCAACAGGAACAGGTTTAGTCATCATATCAGCAGGATTATCATGAGTGCTGATCTTGCATACCTTTAATTTACCTTGAGCAACAATGTCTCTAACAAAATGGTACTTGACATCAATGTGCTTAGTTCTCTCATGGAACATCTGATCTTTTGTAAGGTATATGGCACTTTGACTGTCACAAAACAAAGTAATGCAAGAATCATCTCCACAAAGCTCAGCAAACAAACCTTTCAACCAAACAGATTCTTTGCAAGCTTCAGCAATAGCCATGTATTCAGCTTCAGTAGTAGATTGTGCAACAACAGCCTGCAATGTAGCCTTCCAGCTAACAGCACAACCACCAACATTAAACACATAACCTGTGAGGGATCTTCTCTTATCCAAATCGGCAGCAAAATCTGAATCCACATAGCCAACGAGTCCCTCACCGGTCCTGCCAAACTTCAAACAAGCATTGGAAGTGCCAAGAAGGTACCTGAAAACCCACTGAACAGGCTTCCAATGTTCTTTACCAGGATTAGCCATGTATCTACTTATCAAACTCATAGCATATGATAAATCAGGACGAGAACAAACCATGGCATACATCAAAGAACCAACAGCACTAGAATATGGCACCTTTGACATGTACTCAAACTCTTCATCAGTAGTAGGACATTGAGAAACTGACAATTTAAAATGAGGAGCAATAGGAGTACTAACTGAATTGGCACCATCCATATTAAAACGATGAAGAACTTTCTTAATGTAACTTTGCTGACTAAGAAATAACAAACCAGATTTTCTATCTCGGGTAATCTCCATACCTAAGATCTTCTTAGCAGCACCAAGATCCTTCATCTCAAACTCACTACTTAGGTGTGACTTTAAAGTAGTGATTTCTTTCATGCCCTTGGAAGCAATTAACTTGATAGGTGACCCATCAACAAACTTGATATAAACACAACTATCATATTTAGAACTCTCAAAACCATGTGAGATCATAAATGAATCAAACCTTTTATACCACTGTCTTGGAGATTGCTTTAAGCCATAAAGAGACTTCTTTAATTTGCACACAAAATCCTCCTTACCAGGCACTATGAACCCTTCTGGTTGGTCCATGTATATTTCCTCATCAAGCTCTCCATGCAGAAAAGCAGTCTTGACATCTAACTGCTCAAGCTCAAGATCACGCATAGCCACAATACTAAAGAAAGTACGAATGGAACTATGCTTCACAACTGGAGAGAACACATCATTGTAATCAATACCTGGAATCTGGCTGAACCCTTTTGCTACTAACCTTGCCTTGTACCTTGAAGGCTCTTTGGGAGATAGACCTTCCTTTTTCTTGAAGATCCACTTGCAGCGGACCGCCTTCTTTTGTTTGGGCAAGATCACAACATCCCATGTGCCATTTTTCTCAAGCGATTGCATCTCTTCTTGCATAGCAGAAACCCACTTCCCGCAGTCAACGGATGCAATGGCTTCATTATATGTAGCAGGTTCAGAATCGTTCTCCACCTGTTCAGCACAACTCAAAGCATAATGTACAAGATTACACTCTTCAATTAAACGAGGACGAGGACCACAGTTACGCCTCGGTCTATCAGCAGCAATGGACTCATGTGGCTGCTGCAAAACAGTAGGTGAGTGCTGAACAACAATATCATCAATGTTTTCCTCATGTGTATCTTCAACGATAGCATCATTATCAACAGTTTTCTGCAGGTTCTCCACCTGCACATTAACTCTCTCCTCTTCAACAGCAACAGGAGAGGTATCTGATGGCAAGCTATCATGATACATAATGGACTCATTGAAAACAACGTTTCTACTTAGCAAAATCTTTTTAGTTTTAGGATTCCATAGTTTATATGCTTTAACTCCTGAACCATAACCAAGGAATATGCACTTAACAGCCCTAGGCTCTAACTTTCCATTATCAACATGAGCATATGCAGTGCAGCCAAAAACTCTCAACTGTGAATAATCAGCAGGCGAACCTGACCATACCTCAATGGGAGTTTTCTTCTCAAGTGGAATAGAAGGTGACCTGTTGATGAGGTAACACGCTGTGTTGACTGCTTCAGCCCAGAAACGCCTATGCATACCTGCATTAGACAACATACAACGAGCCCTCGAGATGATGGTTTTGTTCATGCGCTCTGCCACGCCATTCTGCTGAGGATTATATGGGATGGTGTGATGCCTGATCATGCCATCGTTAGTGCAAAACTCCTCAAACTCATTAGAACAGAATTCCATACCATTGTCAATACGTAGTACCTTTACCTTCTTCTCAGTCTGTTTTTCAACCATAACTTTCCACTTCTTAAAAGCATCAAAAACATCAGATTTCTGCTTCAGAAAATAAGGCCACACTTTTCTTGAGTAATCATCAATAATAGTAAGCATATAATTAGCACCACCAATAGAAGTCTTACGGGACGGACCACATACATCAGCATGCACATAATCTAATATGCCTTTGGTGGTATGAATGGAAGCATTAAATTTAAATCTTTTATACTTACCAAAGATGCTGTGCTCATAGAACTCAAACTTACTCAAGTTGCAACCATCAATCAGCTCTCTCTTGACCAACTCTGCCATGCCTTGTTCGCTCATATGCCCAAGACGCATATGCCATAGATGTGTTTTACCACAATCATCAGAATCATTAGAAGTAACAGCAGCAGCAATACCAGGCAAAGTGCTACCTCTAAGAACATATAATTTAGCAGAATTCATATCACCTATCATGTGAATAAGAGAACCTTTTGATACCTTCAGAACTCGATGCCCACCGGCATACTTGTATCCATCAACGTCCATGGTACTCAGGGAGATCAAATTTCTGGCCATGCTTGGTATGTGCTTCACCTCACTCAACGTGCGTGTCACGCCATCATGTGTCCTAATCTTAACAGATCCAACACCAACGATATGGCATGGGTTGTCATTCCCCACACGCACAAAATCTCCAGTCTGCACAGACTCATATGAACTGAACCAATCTTTGTTACAGCAAATATGAAACGAACATGCAGTATCAAGTATCCATTCATCATCACGAGAAGCACAAGCAGCAAAAACAGCTAAGCATTCACCATCAGAACTATCAGAAACAACAGCAGCCTTGCCAGAACCTTCAGACCTATCTTTCGGTTGGTAAGTTCCGTTTCTTTTCTCCTTATTCTGCAACTTCCAACAATCATCAATAACATGATTAGATTTCTTACAATACCTGCAGAATTTATCCTTTCCCTTGGACTTTGAACGACTTCTACCGTCCTTGCTCTTATCTCTGTTGCCATAGTTGTTGTATCTCTGCTCGGTCCTGCCACGAACCTGCAAAGCCTCAGCCTTGGATGACGTCCCATCTGACCCTACCATAGTTTTCATCTTTTTCCTCTGTTTGAGGGCGTCATGTACTTCGGCAAGGGTTAGTTCATCACGGCTCAACAATATTATATCACGAAAATGTGTATAGGAACTAGGCAACGAGCATAAGAGTAGAAGAGCTAAATCTTCATCAACATATTTTACCTCCATAGACTGCAAATCTGAAACAATCTCTTTAAAAACAGATATGTGATTTATTACCGATCCACCTTCTTGCAGCCTGTGCGAGAACAACTTCATCTTCATGTTCATCTTACTGGTTAGATCCTTTGACACACAGATCGTTTCCAGTTTTTCCCATAGGGCAGCAGCAGATTTCATCCAGTACATCCTGCAAAATATTATTGGACAGATGAAGTTGAATCAAAGACAAAGCCTTACGGTCTTTCCGCTTCTCTTCGGCAGACCAGGTCTTAGCATTCTTTTCACCGAATCCATCCAGCGCTTCATCCAGATCAGAAGTTTGGGCGAGAATCGTCCGCATCTTCACCTGCCACAAGGAGAATCTTGTGGTGTAGTCTAGCTGTGGTAGATCGAACTTCAATGACGACATGTCGCAAACCCTAGATTAGAACCTGGGGCTCTGATACCAGTTGTTACAATTGCGACAAGAAGATAACGAAGAACGAAAACGAAAAACACAGCAAGGGGACACAGATTTAACGTGGAAAAACCTCTCCAACAAAGAGAGAAAAAAACCACGGGCGCCAGCCAGCGAAACTTCACTATATCGAGAAGTGTTTACAAACGCCGGGGATTTCACGGATGCAACTCATCCCAACCGGCGGCTTACAAGGGGTTTATATATCGGTGGAAACCTAGGTCTTCGACGATCCGTACCGGGCCTCGCTCCACTCGTCAGAAGTTGGCCTATACTTTGTAGAATTTAGATCAACATATAACATGCCGCGTACTACTGGAAGGACGTGATGCGCGTCTAGCCGGCTGCGGCGCAGTTCTACCAGGGCATCATCAACAGGCCCTGGGTCGTCAAGCCGCTCCGGGGCCTGCTCACCGAGATCGTCCCCGTTGCTGGGTATCGTCGCCGCCCCTACTTCCTCCTTGCAGGTGAGAAGATTGGGCTCCTTCTCTTCTCGATCCTAACACATAGACAGAGAAAGATCGGGCTTCTTGGGTACCATTTTATCTGTCAGTATGTACTACTTAGAGCATCTCCAGTGATATTTTGGTGCTGTAAAAATCCATTTTAGAGTCGTAAAAGCTGTTTACCGCGCGTACGGTTGTTTGGCTAATGTCAGGCGCTGTAAAATGTTTTTTAGCACGTGCGTGACGAAAAAACGTTTTTACAGGCGCTGTAAATTTGCAGCGTCAGAAACACATTTCGATGGTCAGACGCTCCAAAAGAAGATCAAAAAAATTGCAGGAAATTAAAATTTTATTGCAGTTCATTGTTTGTTCGTCGGGATACAGAGTCTAGTCGCCGTCCTAGTCCTATTCTAATCGTCCCAACTGTCGGACAGACTATCGGACTCTGTCTCGGTCTAGAGATCATCCCAAATGGGATTGTCGTCGGAGATCCCGTCCGCCGCGGGAGGCTTGAGGAGCACCTCGGCAGCGCGCTTTCGCGCTCGCTTCCAGGCCCTCTTGGCGTGGCGCTCCTCCTTGCGCACGCGGAAGAACTCGAGCTCGTCGACAATGTCTTCGGGGAATTTCTCCCGCCACGCCTCCATCGCGTGCTCGTCGGCCGCGGCGATGTCGAGCCGGCGCTGGCGCTGTTGGTGGCGGCGGCGATGTTCCGCCGTGAGGAGGGTCGGAGACGGTGCGAGCTCGGCGGCCTGCGCGGTGTTGCGCGCGTCGTTGAAGTTCATGGTGTGCGGCGAACGGCCGACGCGCCACGCCGCCGCGTCGTAGGCCCGCACAGCCTCGTGCGCGGTGCCGAAGGTTCCGAGCCCGAAGCGCTCGCCGCCGGCGCGGAACTCGGCGTAGAACGTCCCGTTAGGGCGCTCGCGAACGCCGATGAAGCCGGAGGAATCGCGGCGGCGAGGCGGCATCGTGGCGCGGCGGACACGCGCCACGCGGAAGAGGAAACGAGGCGACACGCGGCGCGCTGAAAGTGGTGGTGGTTGGCGCTTGCGCGCGCGGCTCGTTTTGTAGCGCGCGCGCGAGATATGCGGCGTGAGATAGCGCGGCGCGGGAAAGTTTCGCACGTGTCGGAAGTTTCACGCGCCTGCTGGAGACCCCGCGGCGCTGAATAATGCGCACGTGCGGTAAATCAACGGTTTTTCGGACGCGCGGGATATTTGCAGCGACTGTTAGAGATGCTTTTATATTTCTGTTGCTATTCCACTCTCTATTAGGAGCTCCTCGCCAGCCTCCTGTCTGTATGCAGAATTCTATGGTGTTCAACACGGCGTTGGCTACAGATTTGTTTAGTCAAAATATATTGGTCACTGGCCAGTTGGTCGCCGCGGAGGTCCTGGTGCTGCCGAACTCTTTTACGAAGTTGCTGTGCTCTTTCATCAATTTATGTTCATAGAAAAGTGACATATTTTATTGTCTCCATTGTCCATTGGTCATGGAAAAGCTCGGTGGTGTTTTTGTCTCTGTTGAATCAAACAAACAAAAACAAAATACAGATTGTGCTGTTTAAGATCCAAGTTGACTCTGTCATCATGTGTTGGTCTTCAGAAAGCCTCAGTTACAGATTTGGGAGTTCAATATGCAAGCTGGTGCTTAGTGTGCTCGAATAGAATAATTTTAAGGGAATTTCTGAGCGTTGAATTTTTTTGGATACAGAACACAAACGTTTCGAAGGAGAATGAGCAAAAGAGATCAGATAACAACAGGGAGGAATTTCGGAGTGTTGAATTTTTTTTGATACAAAACACAAACGTTTTGAAGGAGAATGAGCAAAAGAGATCAAATAACAGGGAAACACTGATATGTTTTATATCAAAGGAAACCGACAGTGCTGTGCGAGAGAACTCATTATTCCTTTGACCTTAAATTTTTCAGCTTAAAAAATCAGATTTCATCTGGAGTTATTTGTAATCTTCTATATTAACAAAAGTCTTATTGTAGGTTCGCCATCCAAAACTGAAGTTATGATTATACCATTATGGAATGGATCGATGAACACCTCCAGTGATTGGTGAATAACATAGTTGAACTGCTGAAGTAATATCTGGTGGCACACCTGTTATAGATCCACTAACACTAGTGGAAACAGCCTATGTGTCCTGGTTGGTAAGGGCATTTAGTCCCGGTTACCCAACCAGGACGGGGCAATCGGGACTAAAGCCACAGTTTTTAGTCCCGGTTGCCCCATCAACCGGGAAAAAAGGGCATACACGTGGTCGTGACAGAGGGCGAGGGGGGAGGAGCAACCGTCCCGGTTCGTAACACGAACGGAGCAAATAACCCTCTGCCGTGGCAGAGATTTGACACATTTCTCTGCCGCGGCAAAGAATTTTTTTTGGCAACTTTTGTTGCCGCGGCAGCATTTTGGCCACTTTTTGTGCCGCGACAGAGAATTCATTTATGTTGCTTTATTGTTTATTTTGTGTTTTGCATTCATCAATGAAGGAACCATTATATTACACAAGATCATCATGACAATATAGATCCAAGTGTCGAACATATTACATTCGATACACGGATCGAGTTCATGCACTACATACAAAATAAGCTCTTTGTACAATCACTATTGTTTATACACACTCGAATAGTATTTCCCTTTTGAGTTTAGGACTTCTGCATCCAAGAATTCCGCCAATTCCTCCTGAATTGCTCGTACGCGATCCTTTGGCAGACGACCGTCCCGTAGACGTTCGATCTGATTTAAAAAATGAGTCAGCCTATATGAATGAAACTAAACAATTTGATGGTAATTAAAAACTATAGAAATTGTTTACGTACGTGGATTTGCTCTAAATTTCTGCCCTTCTCACAGCACGTCTGACGGATGAACTCGCAAACATAGTATCCACATAAATTGTTCCATGGTCCTTGCGTCGGGCACTTTATGAGAACAGAGTTCAATCAAAAAAAATCAAGCATGATAATAACGGTATCAAAACTAGAATCAAAGAGATGCACGGATATCGCTAGTAGTGCTTACATCTATTGGTTGAAATGTAAGCTCCTCTTTCCAAACACCCCTAGCCTTATTGGTGAACCGTTTCCAATGTCATAGATTTGTCCTCTGCTGCATTCGAGAATCTTCATTCTGCATATTATAGTATGATTATATACATGCAATAAACGAGGTGAGATAGCTAGAGACTAAATTAATTACAAAATTAGTACTTAAAGACAATAGGCACTGATGATCGATTTGTCCAAGGCGTCTTGATTGAATAATTGAAATAGTTCATCAAATTCAATGGATATCATGTCATCTATTTCTTTCCCATAATGCTTTTTTGTAACCCTCAGCACTATCCAGTTATCCCCGGCTTTTGTGGCATGCATGTACCAGTTATGCAATCTTCGCATTTTTGTTGGAAGATTATTTACCTCCTCAGGTTTGACGAGAGGTTTGCCGTACTGGTATTTGTATGCTACTTCACACACGGGAAAGTACTCTAACTAGGATAAGTACTGGGCAATACTCATACCTTGAGCAGGGGCAGCCTCTCCGTATAACGCAACTACCTCTGGATAATATTACTCTTCGGCCGCATATTTGCTCGACCCCACATTGGTATGGGAAATCACCTTGAGAGGGGCGCAAGACTGTTTTGCTTGTTCTCCGAGATGGGCAACAGATTTCTCGCTTGCATCAGTACTGCTCTTCGAGGCTTGTTGTGCCGCATGTGACTTGAGAATAGAACGCTCATAGTCTGATGACACCTTTGTCTAGGGTTGATGAAGAGTCTTTAGCATTTTGATCACTCTGGCTTTTTCTTCTTTGGTGCTAGGGAACTCTGGCTCTTTCGGCCGCCTCAGCTTAGCGAAAAACGGTGTCGTTTCCGTATCAACGATAGTCGTAGTCTCCTCTTCAGTACAGTCATAAGCTCTCTTGGGAGGAACCTTTGGTACTTTTGGAAGAGGCTCTTGTTTACGTTTCGGCGATCGCTTACCACGACGCAGAGTAGCGGTGGTACGCTTACGCTTTTTATCCTGAGGCGCCGGCGATGGCTGCCGCGGCGATGGTTGTGCCGGAGATTGGTGAGGCGATGGAGCCGGGTGAGGCGACGAAGATGGCTGCCGCGGCGGCGACGACCTCGCTGGAGACGGGTGAGGCGGCGGCGAAGATGGCCTTGGCGTGTGATTTGGAAGCACGATACATTCCTTTGGCCATAGAATGGTGACGTTTGTTGCTTCTCCCAGTTCAGTCACATCCCATTCACCTGTAGGGTAGTCAAGCTTCAAAACTTCAAAGGTGGGCATGATTTCATCCACCCGACAACAGCGTAGCCCTGTGGAACCGGACGACAGTGGTAAGTTGGTGTGGGTCCAATTGGTAAGGCATAGCCGACTGCCACATTCATTGATATGTTCACAACTTTGACATGTAGCTTGCAGTGTGTCTTCTGTGTGATATCATCCACTAGGTAGCCAACAGGAGCCATTGTCGGTGCACCATCATCATCGTCATTGTCATCACCCGGGACCTTGGTGGAAGCCACACTGTTTTTCGATTATTCGATAGGCCGGTAGCATCGAATGCAGGTTCTACCACCATGTGCTGCTGAGATGGGCCGGTAGTACTTTGCTCTCTAAGTGCGTTAATTTGATCTTGTTGTTGCTTTATTCGTACTTCAATTATACGCATTCGCTCTTTCTGAATATCTTCTTCAACTTCTGCCTTGTCCTTTCTCCTCTTACGGCTTCTATCAGGATATTTCTTCCTCTCTTCGGGAAACCCAGTGCTCCATGGTTTGGAGCCTATTGTGCCTCGTGTTCGTCCATCATGTTCCGTATTTCCAAGGGAGAGTGTGAGCTCATCATTCTCTCTATCGGGAATGAAGTCCCCATCTTTAACAGCCTTTACTGCTTTTCTCATCTTCTCGATTGGCAAGGGGTCTTCTTTATGTCGTATGTTATATATAAACTTCACTTCCGAGTCCAACGTGCCCCCGTGCCCGTAAAACCAATTCCTTGCACGTTCGATCCAATCGTTTGTCTCTGGGATGATCTTTTTAGCACGCGGTTCATCCTCAAGTTTCTTCCACTTAGGAATGCCAGCCTTGTAGCCACCTTGCTCCATAGTATGGTGATACTTCTTGTTAGCAGCATTCAGCTTATTCGTTGCAGAAATTTTCTTAGCTTTTTCTGATGTCTCGTAATTCACAAACTCACCCCAGAATGGTTCTCAAACTGAATCTTCTTCAAATCCGGAGTCTTCTCTTTCATGACATAGTCAAGGTGCAATCTTTTCTTCCAGTTGGTGAAACACTGGGCCATCTTCTTCATAGCCTACTCCCTAACCTTAGCCTCCATGGCTCGCGCATGTTCTAAGGCGTCCTCAACTGGATCCTCCGCATTTGGATCCAGCTCTATCTTCGGTAGTTTGAAATTAACCATGAGCCTCTTCCACAGTAAATCTTTGGCCACGGTAGGGAGAAATAAAGACGTTCCCTCTTCTTCCGCATCAGCAGGCCTATGCCAATTTCGAATGGTGATCGGGATGAAGTCCCTAACGATTACTCCGCATTGTGCCACAAATTTGTTTGCGACAACTTCGGGAGCAATCGGTTTGCCGTCTTCACCGATATCTTTGATCCTAAACCTCTCATGGTCTTCCAACTTTTTGGTTGGGCCTCGTCCGCTCTTTTCAGTAGATTTCTTCGATCTGGAGGGCTAAAAGAAGAAAGATCCTCGTTACTATTTCTATATAGATAGCAGATGATTAATTAATGAATTAATTATATTACATGCACGTCGCCGGAGTGGTCGTCTTCTCGATCACACAAGGCATCGCCTTCTCCCTCGCGGAAGGCATCACCTTCAACATCAAACAAGTCGTCTCTTCCAGCAAAAAGAGGATCACCCTCACCGGAGTTGTTCAGAAATGTCGATACATCTAAATTTTCTTCCCCGCGGATCACACCTTGGATCAACTCTTCCTTTTCTTCGTCTCTGTCGTGTGGGTCCATATTTTCTGCATAGGTGGAAAAACAGATAAGTCAAAGCGGCTAAGGGAGAATGTTAGGTACGGTGTTGAGAGATATAAACCGTAATTTGAAGAAACCCTAATATATACATATACAATAATAAAAATGAATTTACAATATCAGAAACCCTAATTCGGAGAAACCCTCGGGCTCGGATCCTATCGCGAAGACCCAATACCGAAAATAAAGGTGGCAATCAATACATGGCATAATACAATACGCAATCAATATGTATGACATGTCAGATTTAGAGATCATACACTAGCCCTAGGTGCAACATCGATTTAAAAGGGTTCAGGATGCCCTAGCAAGGACACACCGGCAAACCCACATGTACATAAGGGGTGTCGATGTTTCTTTAACTAAACTAGGGTCTATGACAACTAATATCATGGCTAAGCATCTACAATACGATGGCTATCAAGAAATCTTCGATCTTCGATGGTGTTGACCTCGGTCTTTGACCTCGATCTCGTATTCTACCGCAAAGAACCAAACACCGGAAAGAGAGGGGAACAATCAACACATGGCATCAATGCAATGATCAAACAAGGATGATGATATGACAAGTTAATTTGTCTTGAAAAGTAACCCTAAGACATGCTCGGCAATTTAAACGGGGTTCCGAGGGGTGAAAACCCTAACTCGGCGAAACTCCGGAGTATATGAGAGGGGTTGATTTTGTTCTCTAATTAAACTTGTCTTGAAAGTTTTTGAACAATGCATGATTATTGGTTAAATAGTTAGATATCATTTTTCTGAACATTTTGATATATTATTTGTATTTTTCTGAGATATAAATAATTAATTATTGAATTTACAATATTATATTAATTTCTGGATTTAATTAAACCATTTTTGAATTTAAACAAAACAGAAAACATTTTACACCGAGGCCACTGCTAGCCACAGTGGCTGACAGAGGGGCCCGTGGCCACCTCAGCCTCCACGTAGGCAGGTGGGACCTGGACCAGGGATTGACGGGTGGACCTGGACCAGGCCACTGCTAACCTGCACCGCAGAGTCACCAAGCCTCTGAGGCTGGCAGGTGGGACCGGGGCCACACGGGCACCACGCGGTAGCCACGCGAGCACCACGTCACCACGATGGGCGGCGCGGCAGACGGTGGTCGACGGCGACCCTGGGGAGCGTGCGGGACTGCGGGGCTGTGCACGTTCGAAAGAGCTCGTCGAGGCGAACCATATGGTGGTGGCGCCGCCCATTATTGGTCGCCGGAGCGACGAGCACAGCGGCGGACAGAGACGGAGGCGACAGATGGTCATCGCGGTAGAGCTAGAGAGCGAGAGGGAGCGTGTGAAGAGGTGCTAGAGCACCAGTGGCTTGCCACAAACGCAATGCTGGGGTCGGGGAAGAAAGGGGTGGCCGGACGGAGGCGAATCTACGGCGGTCGGAGCTCGGGAAGATGGGTTGCAGATCTTGATTAAGGCCGAGCGGGGACGATTCCTTTGGCGTAGAGACGCAGTCCAGCACGGCGGAGCTCCTCGGCACCTTGGCTTGGCTCGGGGAGGCTCTGAACAGCGATGACGACGAGTTAGGGTTTCTGCTCAAATGGGGAAGAACACGAGAAGGAATGAGAGGGGATGAGATTGGTACTGGGAGAGAGAGGGGAACACGGCGGTTCCTATCCTTGCATCGAACAGCGGCGGCGAGCTCGGCGGGCAGCCTGCCTGCATCGTGGAGGGGGGAGGGTTCCTGTGTGCGCGCGTCGATGAATGAGATGGGAAAGAAGAAGAAGAGGAGGCGAGCCAGTTATAACCTAAGGACCTTTTTTCCTGGTTGGTGGCTCCAACCGGGACTAAAGGGTCATACGTCCCGACCGGGACGTATACTCCACTTTTTTTCATCAGCCCAAGGGGAGCGCGCAGTGGTCTTTAGTCCTGGTTGGTGGATCCAACCGGGACGTATGACCCTGTTTTCAAAAAAAATCAGGAATTTTCTCTCTGTTCCCGCCTTATTTTTTATTTTGGGGTTTAAATTTGTAATGTTTTTTAAATGATAATTACTTTGGAATTTAGAAAAACTTTAAACATAAAAATTGTTTAAATTTGAATAGCTAATTCAAAACCATTTTCTGTTTTTAAAAATAATTAATGTAACCATTTAAAGTATGAACCATTTAAAATTAAAAATGAATTAACTTATATTTTTTGAATATTAATTTGTTTAGAAAAACTTTAAACATAAAAAGTGTTTGGATTTGAATAACTAATTCAAAACCATTTTCTGTTTTTAAAAATAATTAATGTAACCATTTTCCTCGTTGAAGTTCGGAGGAGGTGGGCCATCCTCCTCGTGCATGGCGAGCGCCCTCTCACGCCGATCCACGAAGAAGGCTTCCCAAGTCGGAAAATAGTCGGGATGCCATCTGGGATTCCTCCGCTGCTCCAGCGTGAGCTTGAAGTAGTAGTGGTTCGTGATGGCCATCCGGCGTGCCACACCTAGAGGGACGGGAGGAACCGGCACGCCTCCGGTGCTCAGCATCTAGCCGACGGGGACACAGTAGCCCGGCGGGCAGGGGTAGTTCGAAGCGCAAAGCGCCTCCGCCTCCCTGGGGGTTAGTGCTACGGTGGAAGCCATGGGAAAGAGTGATGAGGTTGCAGATATGAGTCTAGAGATGTGCAATGACAATGGAGGCAAACCCTACATATATATAGTGAGAAATGGCAGGAAGATAACTGGCGGGAAAAAATGGCGGGAAGAACTGGCGGGAAGAAAAATGGCTGGAAGAAATGTCGTAGGCATTCTGAAACAACATTTTGGTGGTTACTTCACAAAACGACCCATTTTTTGCGCTCGGAAAATGGAAAATGCCTTTTTTGTGCGACGAAAAGGAAAACTTCCTCCTGCAACATTGTTCTCCATACAAATGTCCACATGCATGCATAATATGGGCACAACATCACAAACTATGCCGTGATTCGGCACATAACATCGGTCATTTGGACCGAAAGCCATGAAACCTCGAACATGATAGGTCATTTTGTGAAGGTTTTTTCGAGACATGATCAATATACCAAGTCTGGTATTTTTCCTTCAACTATGTCACATAATATGACACCACGCGAAGGATTTTCATTGTTCGGATTTTTTTTGAATTTCTTATGCCTGTTTTGAATTTTTTGAATTTCTAACTATGGTCGAACCGGCGTGCATGAAGATAGGGGATGATCATCGTTCGAACTTGCATTGGATCTCTGAAGAAACCACATATTGCGAGTCTATAAATGATTTTTTCAAAAAATCACGGGCGTTAGATCATGTACCTGTAGTACAAACCGGACCCACTTCCTGCCGATTCGGCAGATATTTATCCTTTGAACCCAGGATGGACAAAAAGGTTTGAGATGTCCCGATTGGGAGATAGTCCATGTAAGGTGGTCTAGTATTTTAGAAAAATAGGACGGAGGCATTCTGAAACAGCATTTTGGTGGTTACGACCCTTTTTTTGTGCTCGGAAAATGGAAAATGGCTTTTCCGTGCGACGAAAAGGAAAACTTCCTCCTGCAACATTGTTCTCCATATCAATGTCCACATGCATGCATAATATGGGCACCGTATCACAAACTATGTCGTGATTCAGCACATAACATCGGTCATTTGGACCGAAAGCCATGAAACCTCAAACATGATAGGTCATTTTGTGAAGGTTTTTTCGAGACATGATCAATATACCAATTCTGGTATTTTTCCTTTCAACTATGTCACATAATATAACACCACGTGAAGGATTTTCATTGTTCGGATTTTTTTGAATTTCTTACGGCCGTTTTGAATTTTTTGAATTTCTAACTATGGTCGAACCAGCGTGCATGAAGATAGGGGAGGAGCATCGTTCGAACTTGCATTGGATCTCTAAAGAAACCACATATTGCGAGTCTAAAAATGATTTTTTCAAAAAATCACGGGCGTTAGATCATGTATCTATAGTACAAACCAGACCCACTTCCTGCCGATTCGGCAGACATTTGTCCTTTTTACCGGGATGGACGAAAAGGTTTGAGATGTCCCGGTTGGGAGATAGTACATGTAAGGTGGTCTAGTATTTTAGAAAAATGGGACGGAGGCATTCTGAAACAGCATTTTGGTGGTTACTTCACAAAACGACCCGTTTTTTACGCTCGAAAAATGGAAAATGCCTTTTCCGTGCGACGAAAAGGAAAACTTCCTCCTGCAACATTGTTCTCCATACCAATGTCCACATGCATGCATAATATGGGCACAACAACATTGATAGGTTCATCTTTAGTCCCGGTTGGAGGGATTTTGGCAGGCTGGGCCAGGCAGCACTAATGATAGGGGTGAGTGTCGATATTATGTCGTGCGGCGTGTACCTTCTCCCGGATGGTGTCACCAACCGGGACTAAAGATGAACCTTTAGTCCCGGTTGGAGATACCAACCGGGAAAAAACATGAGTCAGCACTAATAATAGGGGTGAGTGTTGACATTATATCGTAAGTGACGACACTATGTCGAGCTGCTTGTACTATAAATAGGCATCCTTGTGAGTCCAGTCCTCCAGCCAGATTGAGGCATCTCCAATATTGTTTTTCGAGAGCAGGGACACCACTACGACCAGTTTCAGGGAGATGCCGCCGGACCCCAGTCCTCCGGCATCTCCAAGAAACTGGTCATAGAGGCACTCCCTAATATGTGAAATTAGTTAGCTCCCAAGTGTATTGATCTAGTTAGAGAAGTTACAAGCTACAAGATGGTGTGCGAGAGCAGGGACACCACTACGACCAGTTCTAGGGAGATGCCGCCGGATCCCAGTCCTCCGGCATCTCCAAGAAACTGGTCATAGAGGCACTCCCTAATATGTGACCACGCGCATTTGGAGATCAGATCTTAATGGTAAGTACGAATCGGGACAACTTCTTCATAGTTCGGGAAAGTCGTTCTACGAATCGGGACTAAAGGCCCCCTTTAGGACCGTTCCAGCCACAAAACAGGACTAACACCCAAGACATTTATTAATATTAAAAACCGAGACTACAAAACCGGGACTAAAGGCCCCCCTATATATAGTCCCGGTCAAGCCACAAACCGGGACTAACACTCAATACATTTATTAAACTTGGAAAATTGCAAAAATCATAAGATATCCCGGCCAGACATGAACTAGAGTTACACAATATGAGCATGAACTTTTTGGCATATGTCCTTCCTTATGATCGCTTCAGACGTAACCATGGAGCATCTTCTTTACTTAACGGAATGTTTGGGTCAGTTTTCACTTTGAAGGGTGGAATTTCATCAAACTTAATATAATCTTCTGACATGTCTGTCTTGTCCTCGATTCCCACGATGTTTCTTTTCCCTGAAAGAACTATGTGACGCTTTGGCTCATCATATGATGTATTCGTTTGCATATTTTTTCTTTTTTTTGGTCTAGAGGACATGTCCTTCACATAGAAAACCTGAGACACATCATTGGCTAGGACGAATGGTTCATCTCTATAACCAAGATTGTTGAGATCCGCTATTGTCATTCCGTACAACTGGTCTATCTTTACCCCTTCCCCATTCAGGTTGACCCATTTGCAGCGAAACAAAGGGACCTTAAAAGAGAATCCATAGTCTAGTTCCCATATCTCCTCTATGTAACCATAGTATGTGTCCTTTTGTCCATTCTCGTCTATTGCATCAAAGCGGACAACACTATTTTGGTTGGTGCTCTTTTTATTTGGGCGATCGTGTAGAATGTATTCCCATTTATTTCGTACCCTTGGAAATTCAATATAGTAGAAGATGGTGACGCGGCCAACAAGTATAGCTGATCTCCAACAGTGGTGTCATTCAAGAGATGTGTCCGCATCCAACCACTAAAAGACTTCATGTGTTCATCTGTAATCCATGATTCAGGCTTCCTCGGGTTTTTGGAGCGTACAATATTCTTGTGTTCCTCGATATACGGAGCTGCCAAGGTGGAATTATGTATAACTGTGTAGTGTGCTTTAGTGAAAAAATCCCCGTCCCTACATATCATTGCTTTCTTTCCCAGCGTGCCTTTTCCACTTAATCTTCCCTCATGCCGCGAGTCAGAAACACCAATCAGCTTAAGGTCAGGAATAAAGTCAACACAAAACTCAATGACCTCCTCTGTTCCATATCCCTTGGAGATGCTTCCTTCTGGTCTAGCACGGTTATGACCATATTTATTTAAGACTCCCATGAACCTCTCAAAGGGGAACATATTGTGCAGAAATACAGGACCGAGAATGGCAATCTCTTCCACTAGGTGAACCAGGAGATGCGTCATAATATTGAAGAAGGATGGTGGGAACACCAACTCAAAACTAACAAGACATTGTACCACATCCTTCTATAACCTTGGCAGAATATCTGGATTGATTACCTTCTGAGATATTGCATTGAGGAATGCACACAGCTTCACAACGGGTACTCGAACATTTTCCGGTAGAAGCCCCCTCAATGCAATTGGAAGCAACTGCGTCATAAACACGTGACAGTCATGAGACTTCAGGTTTTGGAACTTTTTCTCTGCCGTATTTATTATCCCCTTTATATTAGATGAGAAGCCAGACGGCACCTTGATACTATAAAGGACTTCAAAAAAGATTTCCTTCTCTGCTTTGGTAAGAGCATAGCTGGCATGACTTAAGTGACGCCCTTTATCCGTCTTGTTCTGTGTATGAATGTTCTTTGGGTCTTTCATAATTTGTTGGTCCTCCCGTGCTTCTGGTGTATCTTTTGTCTTCCCATACACGCCTAGGAATCCTAGCAGGTTCACGCAAAGATTCTTCGTCACGTGCATCACGTCGATTGAAGAGCGGACACGTAGGACTTTCCAATATGGCATCTCCCAAAATATAGATTTCTTCTTCCAGATGGGTGTGTGTCCTGTAGCGACGTCGTTCGAAACTGATTGACCGTCGGGACCCTTTCCAAAGATTACTTCTATGTCCTTGACCATACCAAATACATCATCACCAGCAGGGAGTTCAGGCTTCTTCCGGTGATCTGCCTCACCTTTGAAATGCTTGCCTTTCTTTCTTACAGGATGATTAGTCGGAAGAAATCATCGATTCGCCAGGTACACAACCTTCTTGCATTTATACAAATATGTACCTTCGGTCTTATCTAAACAGTGTGTGCATGCCTTATATCCCTTGTTTGTCTGTCCAGAAAGGTTACTAAGAGCAGGCCAATCATTGATGGTTACGAAAAGCAACCCTCGTAGATCAAATGGCTCCTGTTTGTTCTCATCCCACGCACGTACACCTGGTTTGCCCCACAGCTGTAAGAGTTCTTCAATTAATGGCCTAAGGTACACATCAATGTCATTGCCCGGTTGCTTCGGGCCTTGGATGAGCACTGGCATCATAATGAACTTACGCTTCATGCACAACCAAGGAGGAAGGTTGTAGATACATAGAGTCACGGTCCAGGTGCTGTGACTGTAGCTCTGCTCCCCAAAAGGATTCATGTCATCCGTACTTAGACCAAACCATAAGTTCCTTGCGTCATCTGCAAAGTCTGGGAAGTCTCTCTCAATTTTTCTCCACTGTGACCCATTAGCAGGGTGTCTCAACTTCCCGTCTTTCTTACAGTCTTCTTTGTTCCATCTCAACAACCTGGCATGCTCTTTGTTTCTGAACATGCGTTTCAACCTTGGTATTATAGGAGCATACCACATAACCTTAGCGGGAACCCTCTTCCGGAGGGGCTCTCCCTCAACATCACCAGGGTCATCTCGTCTGATCTTATACCACAATGCATTGCATACCGGACATTTATCTAAATTCTCATACTCCTTACCGCAGTAGAGGATGCAGTCATTAATGCATGCATGTATCTTTTGCACATCTAATCCTAGAGGACAGAGAGTCTTCTTTGCTTCGTAGGTACTCTCGGGAAGTTCGTTATGTTTTGGAAACTTCGGCTTCATTATTTTTAGCATCTTTTCAAATGAGGAGTCAGTTAGACCACACTCTGCCTTCCATCGCAGCAATTGCAGTGTGGTACCGAGCTTTGTGCTGCCATCTTCACAATTTGGGTACAACAATTTCTTGTGACCTTCTAACATGCCCTCTAACTTCAACTTCTAATTTTCTGTTTCACGGTCTCGCTTTGCATCAGAAATGACCCTATCAAGTTCATCAGCCGGCTCATCTGATGCCCGTTCTTCACCTCCTTACTCTTCATTGTCTTCCATTGCAGTATCACTGTATTCAGTAAACATATGATGATAGTTGTTATCATCATCTTCTTCTTCACTATCTTCCATTATAACCCCTGTTTCCCTGTGCTTGGTCCAGCAATTATAGTTGGGCATGAAACCTTTCATAATCAAGTGGCCGCGAATGATTTTCGAGGAAGAGTACTCCTTGTTGTTCCGACATTGAACACATGGACAACGTATAAAACATTCTCTTTGTTTCTCGTAGTCACATCGATAAATTTATCCACGCCTTTCATATACCCGGGTACACGCCGGTCACCGTACATCCATTCCCGACCGTTTATCTACATCATATAAGTAAGTTTATCAAAAACATGACATCATAAATAGTGAAATGACCAATTCACATCGACACATGCATTGTATCAATGACAGAGAAAAGATAAGATTGCTAACCTCGATAGAGGGAAATAAAGAGGAGAGAAAACTCAAGTACATCTCGGACACCTTCTATATTTTTGTTCTATGAGAAATTGAACTGGATCATTCACTCAAACATTTCATCAAACACCTTGAATGCATGCATAGGGAAAAAAACTAGCACACCCCTCACATCTTCCAGCAAGAAAAAACAAAGTGGAGGCAGAGGGCTGGGTCCGTCCCGGTTTGTAACACAAACCGGGACTAAAGGTGTGTGCCACGCCATGTGGCTGATGCCCAACCTTTAGTCCCGGTTTGTGTTATAAACCGGGACGTATGCCCCCTACCAACCGGGACGCATGCCTTCGGCCCCCGTGCCCGCTCGAACCGGGACGCGTGCCATCATTAGTCCCGGTTCATGGCGGAACCGGGACTAATGCTGTTAGGAGGCACGAACGGATAGCCTGTTTTCTACTAGTGTGACGGGCAGTGCTTAAAGTTTGATTTTGTAACTTCTTGTCCATTCAAGAATAAATTTTGCCATGGACTTGTTATTTCATAGCTACCACAACCTCAGTTTTAAAGGTTAAGCCTGTTTTTTTAATGTCAAACTATGGAATGTTTGACCGAATTTTTAGAAAAAACTATCAAGAACTATGATATTACATAAATATCATGTGAAAATATATTTCACGATGTATCAAATGTTATGGATTGCGTATTGTAAATATTACTTTTTTTTAAAACTTGGTTAAACTTTACGTAGTTTCACTTATGGAAAAAAATATAAGAGCATTGAAACAGAAGTAGTATATGCTAACCTACAACTAACTTGCTCGGTTTTTATATAAAGGGCGTGGAAAATCTAAAATATAAACAGGAGTTTAATAAGACCATTATTTGTGCGTCAAAATTTTTCGAAAACAAAAGTACTAACATTTGAAAGGAATACATAAAATATCTAGTAATAGTGAAAACGTCCTCTATTTTCCAAATTTTCTTCTTGTTATCTCAACTCTTATATTTCAGGAAATTGTAACACTTTTTGGATTTATCTTATTATTTTCCTTTATTCCGTAAGAGATGAAATATCACTGGTGGAAAAAGGGCCTCCAGTCCTGGGCCACAACTGGCTCTAGTCCCGGTTTTGGGCCCGGGACTGCGAAAACGGGACTAGAGACCCTCCCTCTAGTCCCGGCTCGCTACAGCCCGCGACTGATAACAGCCACGTGGCTGTTTCAGCCCCGTGGGGGGCGGAAACCCTCTAGTCCCGGGCCGTAACACCACCCGGGACTAGAAGATTTCCTGCCACGACAGAGAATTGTGTGTTTCTCTGTCGCGGCAGAGATTGTGTATTTCCTTTTTTTTGCCATTTCGTTTTTTTCTGTTTTGTGTTTCATTATAATTCAAACATATATTTCAATATACATATTATACGCTACTACATACACACTACACGTCGATGCATTTATATAATTAATCGATCCCTTGCAAGCATACATATAATCAATCATATCAAAAGGAAGAAATGTTTTGAAATTACAAGGTCATTGATGAATAAATATATCATATGAGCTACATGGAGATGACTAAGGCAAATCGAGTTCCACGTCATCCGCATAATGCTCTCCATGTATATCAAGGACTTACTTCATCATAAATCCCGCCAGCAACTCTTGAATTGCTCTTATACGCTGGTCTGGCTCTAGTTTCTCCCGCAAATCATAAATATAATGTGAGTCAACTTTCCGCTCACTGGTCAACTCGCGGATGTACTCGTAGACGTAGTATCCACATAAATGAGTTCCCGGTGGCTGCTGTAAACTCTTTGCCATTTTATAAGTTAGCTCCTCTTTGAATGGACCTGGTATTTTCTGTCTGAACCGTGTCCAACACCTGCTCGGCAAAGAAAATGAACAAAGGAGTTATTAGTTACTTGATATCAGGAAATGAGTGAAAGCGGACGATATAATGTGATAATGATTGAAATTACTTATGGAGCATTGCTTTCATGTCGCTCCACTGCTCTTGGTCCCAACTTAATGAGTCGTGGACTTCAACTAGGGAGTTGTCAACTTGAATGTTTAGCAAGATTCAGTGAAATTTGCGGACGTTTACATAAGCATACATGCATATATAGGTCATCGAGTAAGCAAAACTAAAATGTGTACAAGATATAAACACTCACTTGAAGTTGTAAGGAAATATTATTTCCTTAACAAAATTATTCTCGGTTAAGAACCTGCACAGGTCTTCCTCCACGTCCTTGGGGTGATTCTTTAACGTATATTCATTAACGATATATGCGTCAATAAACCCAACGTCGTATCTTCTAGCTCTTTTGCATTTAAGCATCTTCATTCTGCAGAATATAATATCATCATACAAAAGGATATATAGTTAGGATAATATATTAAATGCAATGAACGAGCTAAAGCTACAAACTTAATTATAGAAATAAATAACTTACAGACAGTAGCAACCAATGATAGATTTATCGAGGGCGCGCTGGTTGTATAACTGAAACAGTTCGGTCATTTGAACCTGTATCGAGTATTTTTTGAAGTGATGCTCCATTCTAACGTCCACCGGAAACCAATCTTTCTGATGCTTTTTTTGTTCTTGCGATATGTACCATTCATGCAGATTTCGCATATGTGTGGATAGACGCGTGAGCTCCTCATTACTGACTAGAGGCTCCCCTTGGACATACTGCCGTACTATCTGACCCACTGGCGTATCTTCATATCCTAAATATTGACCAAGAGACATATTTGCTTCGTTAGCAAGTGCTTTGGCCTGTGATACAGTGATTCCCATAAGTGCAGCATTATTACGGTCTCTAGGGTCCATTATTTGCATGTCCATATCCATTTCAGCTCTGAAGGCCTTGTCGAGGTCTGAAATGACTTTGAGCGGGGCGGCCGATTGATTCTTCTGTGCTCCGAGCTGGGCAACTTGCTTCCCGCTTTTTGCACTTGTGATTTTTTTCTTCTGTGCTTGCTTAATAATCTCCCGGTCATAGTCTGATTCCAGATTCATCGATATCTAGGATGGTTGCTCTAGAAAGGACTTAGCCCACTTTTTGGTTTTTTCTTTATATACCGGCTTTGGCTCAGGATTTTTGGGTGCAAAAATGCGCCTTAACTTGGGCAGCCACATCCGCGTTAGTTTCCTCATCGGTCTTGTCATAAGGTCTCTTTGGAAGAGCCGGCGGGATATCGACTATCTTCGGCATTTGACCTTTCTTCGATGTGGGGCGCGGGGGACCGTCGAACTTCCGTTTCTTCGACGAGGTAGTAGTATTGCACGGAGGCAGAGGCGGATATCGAGTTGATGTACTCCTGCTGCGGCGATCGTCAGCGGGGCGGGGTGGACTTGGAGGTTGGAGATAATCGGGTTGGGGTGGACTTGGAGGTTGGCGATAATCGGGTTGGGGTGGACTTGGAGGTTGACGATATTCGATGCGGGGTGGATTTGTATTCCTTGGAGTCGGTGGCCTTGGCGCCGAGCCTGGAAACTTGATGTACTTCTTATTCCATAGAATGATGTTGCGCTTGCCATCTCCTAGTTTCGTAAGGCCTTCAAGCGTAGAGATTTCAATCTCTAGGTCCGCAAGATCCTCCACTATGTCATCCACCATGACACGAGCATAGCCTGGTGGAATCAGAAGTGAATGGTGGAGTGCTCCAGGTAGACAAGGTAAAGCAATGCCGATCGCCACCTTGAAGGATAGGTTGTTCATTGGCTGATGTAGCTCACATTGTGCCATCTCTCTGACATCATCCACGGGGTAGTGAGGAGCCGGTGCATCATCCAGCAGTGCTTGATCATCAGCACGGACCTCCGTGGAAGCCACGCTGCTTCTCCGTTGGCTAAGATCCAATGCAGGATCATCAGACCGCGGGTGAGTTGACGACGGCGGCCTTTGGCTAATTTCATGCATGAGGTTCTTCAGATCAGCTAGGTCCTGCTCTACCCTGGAGATCCGGTCTGCCTCCCGGTCCTTCTTTCTCTGACGGCTTCTGTAACTAGCATCGTACTGAGGAAACCCTTTCTCCACGAGACACCGGCACCTTTGCCTCGTGTTCGTCCTCCCTTTTCAGGATTCCCTAGGGCGCGTGTTAGCTCGTCTTTCTCTCTCTCGGGACGTAACAATCCCAATTGAGCATCATTCATTGCTTTAATAAGTTCTTGGGAGGGTTTTAGAATTTTCTCATGAAATAATGTCTTCCCTGTTTCTGGGTCCAACAATCCCCCATGCCCGTACCACCAATGCTTTGACCTCTTGGGCCATCCATCTGTACCAGGAGTGATGCATCTAGCCCTCATGTTCTTCTCCATAGTTTCCCACTTAGGGACGGCACTCTTGTAGCCACATGTCCCCATTTTATGATGGTATTTCTTGTTGGCAGCATTTAACGCGTTCTTTGCCGACTTTGCCTTTGCTTTATCAGATTGCTTGTACTGTAAAAAATCGGGCCACTGTTCTCTCAACTTCTCGTTTACTCCTTTGAAGTCTAGAGTTTTCTTTTTCGCGACATATTTCGCGTATAAACTTTTCTTGTGGTTCCGGTATAGTTCAGCCATCTTGCTCAGTGCCCACTCCTTGACTTTCGCTCTATTTTCAAGCCCACCCGGCCTTGGGGTAATACCATCTACCTCAAATTCCTCATACTCTGGAGGTAGTATGAAATGTGCTATGAGCTTCTGCCAAAGGTCATCTTTGGCATCATCGGTGACACAGCTGTTGGATTCTTCACCGGCTTTCTTTGACTTATTCCATTCTTGGATGGTGATCGGCAGGTTGTCCCTAACAAGCACCCTGCATTGATTTATAAACATCCTCCGGTGCTTCTCTAGAGCAATCGGTTCACCATCATCATCTATTTCTTCGATGGTGAACCTCTGATTACCATCCAACTTTTTGTTCGGCCCTCGTTTCGTTCGATCTATCGATTGCTTCGATCCGGTGGGCTAAAAGAAGAAGAGAGAGTGATTAATATATATCTAGATCAGTTAATGAATAGAGGTAACACGAGACTTTATATATATATATATATATACCTCGCCGGATCCTGTCGAGGGTCCATCATTATTGTTGTTATTTGTTTGCCCTTCGTCCATCTGGTCTTCCCCTTGGTACATTAGGTTTTCCTCTAGTCCATCAACGGATGGATTCAGATATGAGGAAATATCTTCCTCGAGGAAAATATCTTTGGCGCCGGTAGTAATGTCTTCACCTCTTATCATGCCCTGAAGAAAACCTTCACCGATGCGACCAGGATATTCGGATGGATCCATGACTTAATTATCTATAACAAAAAGAGAGTTAAACAGGTTAGAAAAAACAATAATCCTAATAACTAAAACAACATAATACTAATTATAATAACTTAAACAAAAAATAACCATAATCCTAATCCTAATTCTAATCTTAATAAATAAAACAAAAAAATCACTAAAACAATAATCCTAATCCTAAAAAATTATATAAACAATTATATATTCCTAAAAACAATTACATAAACAATTATATATTCCTAAAAACAATTATATAAACAATTATATATTCCTAAAAAAAGAAACTAAAAACAATTATATATTCCTAAAAACAACTAAAAACAATTATATAAACAATTATATATTCCTAAAAACAACTAAAAACAATTATATATTCCTAAAAAAATAAACTAAAAACAATTATATAAACAATTATATATTCCTAAAAACAACTAAAAACAATTATATACACAATTATATATTCCTAAAAACAACTAAAAACAATTATATATTCCTAAAAAATAAACTAAAAACAATTATATATTCCTAAAAAAAGAAACTAAAAACAATTATATATTTCTAAAAACAACTAAAAACAATTATATAAACAAATATATATTCTAAAAAAGAGAAACTAAAAGCAATTATATATTCCTAAAAAAAGAAACTAAATGCTAAGATACTAAAAATGCTACTAAGATATAAAAAAAGAAACTAAAAATTCATAAAAAACGCACGTCGAGGCGGCGGCGTTGCGGGCGGCGGGACGACGCTTGGCGGCACGGCGGCGTGGCGGCGCGCGTTGCGGGGCGGCGGGACAGCGCGCGGCAGCGTGGCAGCACTTACGGCGCGATGGCACGCGGCGACACAGCGAGGCGCGCGGCGGCGTGGCGGCACTTACGGCGCGGCGGCGCGCGGCGACACGGCGAGGCGCGCGGCAGCACGGTGCGGGGCGGCGGCACAGCGCGTGGCGGCATGGCGGGGCGGCCGGAGACGAGGGCGGCGGCGCAGTGGAATCCGGCAACACCTCCCCTGCGTCGATCGAGCTCTCGCCGTCGTCTGCGTCTCCTCGTCGATTTCACCAAGTGCTGGGTGGGGGAGGCCAGGGGTGGGCGCAAGTTACTTATACCCCACCCCTTTAGTCCCGGGCTAAGCCACGGGACGGGACTAAAGGGTCTTTAGTCCCGGGCCGTGGCTTAACCCGCGACTAAAGACCCCCCCTTTAGTCGCGGGTTAAGCCATGGCCCGGGACTAAAGTGTTTTTTCGGCCGCTTCGTTTTCGCGCTTGCAGGCACCCTTTAGTCCCGGGTCCAGCCACGACCCGTGACTAAATGTTTTTTGTAAATTTTCTTTTTTTAATTCAAATCAAATATAAAAACTTTGTAAAATCATATCTTTTATTGTAATAATCTAAATAACACAAATAATATGTCTATTATTATCAGAAAAATATAAAGGATCTTAATATAATATCTATTTATCTGTTTGCATCATTTATAAATAATTTCATTTGTAAATTTTCTTTTTTTAATTCAAATCAAATATAAAAACTTTGGAAAATCATTTTTTTATTGTAATAATCCAAATAACACAAATAATAAGTCTATTATTATCAGAAAAATATAAAGAATCTTAATATAATATCCATTTATCTATTTGCATCATTTATAAATTATTTCATTTGTAAAGTTTCTTTTTTAATTCAAATCAAATATAAAAACTTTGGAAAATCATATCTTTTATTGTAATAATCCAAATAACACAAATAATATGTCTATTATTATCAGAAAAATATAAAGAATCTTAATATAATATCCATTTTTCTGTTTGCATCACCAACCAGTTTCAGGGAGATGCCGACGGAGCCCAGTCCTCCGGCATCTCTGAGAAACTGGTCATAGAGGCACTCCCTAATATGTTAAATTAGTTAGCTCCCAGGCGTATTGATCTAGTTAGAGAAGTTACAAGATGCAAGATGGTTTTCAACAGTAGGGACACCACTACGGCCAGTTTCAGGGAGATGCCGACGGAGCCCAGTCCTCCGGCATCTCCGAGAAACTGGTCATAGAGGCACTCCCTAATATGTGACATCACGCGTTTGGAGATCAGATCTTAATGGTAAGTATGAAACGGTACTAAAGGCCCTCCTTTAGTCCCGGTCCAGCCACAAAATGGGACTAACACACTCAAGATTGTTTGCAGACAACACTATAAAAATGGACAGATGCATGGAGCATCTTCACTCATAAAATGTTACAATTATTACATATCATTTCTTCGCGTGTGTTCCTTTCTGATACCGTCGTATCCATGGAGCATCTTCATTCATTAACATGATACTTGGGTCATCCTTCACCGCGAAGGGCGGAATTTCATGAAACTTATCACAGTCTTCTGACATGTCTGTCTTGTCCTCCACTCCCAGGATGTTTCTTTTTCCTGAAAGAACTATGTGGCGCTTTGGCTCATCGTCTGATGTATTCTTTTTCTTATTTTTTCTTTTTCTAGGTTTGGTAGACATGTCCTTCACATAGAAAACATGAGACACATCATTGGCTAGGACGAATGGTTCGTCTAAGTACCCAAGATTGTTGAGATCCAACAATGTCATTCCGTATTTCTTGTCTACCTCAACCCCTCCTCCTGTCATCTGGACTCATTTGCACCGAAACAAGGGGACCTTAAAAGTAGGTCCATTGTCAAGTTCCCATATCTCCTCTATGTAACCATAATATGTGGTCTTTGACCCATTGTTGTCTGTTGCATCAAAGCGGACACCACTATTTTGGTTGGTGCTCTTTTTATCTTGGGCTATCGTGTAAAATGTATACCCATTTATCTCGTACCCTTGGAAAGTCGATATAGTCGAAGATGGTGACCTAGACAACAAGTATAGCTGATCTCCAAGAGTGTTGTTTTTTATGAGATGTTGCAACCAACCGCCGAAACTCTTCATGTGTTCATCTCTAATCCAAGAGTCATGCTTTCCAGGGTTGTTGGAGCGTAAGATTTTCTTGTGTTCCTCGATATATGGGGCTGCCAAGATAGAATTCTGTAGAACGGTGTAATGTGCTTTGGTGTAAGAATGTTCGTCCCTACATATTATTGATTTCCTTCCTAGAGTACCCTTTCCACTCAGTCTCCCCTCATACCGCGATTGAGGAAGACCAATCGGTTTAAGGTCAGGAACAAAGTCAACACAAAATTCAATGACCTCCTCTGTTCCATAGCCCTTGGAGATGCTTCCTTCTGGCCTAGAACGGTTAAGAACATATTTCTTTAAGATTCCCATGAACCTCTCAAAGGGAAACATATTGTGTAGAAATACAGGACCGAGAATGGAAATCTCTTCGACTAGGTGAACCAGCAGGTGCGTCATAATATTGAAGAAGGATGGTGGGAACACCAACTCAAAACTGACAAGATATTAGACCACATCATTCTGTAACTGTGGTAGATCTTCAGGATTGATTATCTTCTGAGAGATTGCATTGAGAAATGCACATAGCTTCACAATGGGTACTCGAACATTATCTGGTAGAAGCCCCCTCAATGCAATCGGAAGCATTTGCGTCATAATCACGTGGCAGTCATGAGACTTTAGGTTTTGGAACTTTTTTCTGCCATATTTATTATTCCCTTTATATTCGATGAGAAGTCAGACGGGACCTTAATACTGCTTAGGCATTCAAAAAATATTTCCTTCTCTTGTTTGGTAAGAGTGTAGCTGGCATGACCTTGAAACCATTCTGGATGCAGGCCATCTGGGTCTTTCATATGTTGATGGTCCTTTCGTGCTTCCGGTGTATCTTTGGTCTTCCCATACACGCCCAAGAAGCCTAGCAGGTTCACGCAAAGATTCTTCGTCACATGCATCACATCGATTGCAGAGCGGACCTCTAAGAATTTCCAATATGGTAGCTCCCAAAATATAGATTTCTTCTTCCACATGGGTGCGTGTCCTTCAGCGTCTTTCGGAACAGATTTTCCTCCAGGACCCTTTCCAAAGGTTACCAGTTGATCCAAATCTTTTACCATATCAAATATATCAGCACCAGTACGCTCCTTAGGCTTCGTCTGGTGACATGCTAGACCGTTGAAATGCTTGCCTTTCTTTCTTAAGGGACGCTTGGCCAAAAGAAATTGACGATGCTCATTGTATACATTCTTCTTACAATGTTCCAAATATATACTTTCAGTCTCATCTAAACAGTGTGTGCATGCATTGTATCCCTTGTTTGATAGTCCTGAAAGGTTACTAAGAGCAGGAAAATCATTGATTGTTACGAAAAGCAATGCTCGGAGGTTAAATTCTTCCTGCTTGTGCTCATCCCACACGCGTATTCCGGGTTCGTTCCACAACTGTAAAAGTTCTTCCACTAATGGCCTTAGGTACACATCAATGTCGTTGCCGGGTTGCTTCGGACCTTGGATCAACACTGGCATCATAATGAACTTCCGCTTCATGCACAACCAAGGAGGAAGGTTATAGATGCATAGAGTCACGGGCCAGGTGCTGTGACTGGAGCTCTGCTCCCCAAAGGGATTCATGCCATTTGTACTTAGACCAAACCTTATACTCCTTGCGTCATCTGCAAAGTCCGGGTACTTTCTATCGATTTTTCTCCATTGCGACCCATCAGCGGGGTGTCTCAACATCTCATCTGACTTACGTTCCTCTTTATGCCATCGCAACAACTTGGCATGCTCTTTGTTTCTGAATAAGCGTTTCAACCGTGGTATTATAGGAGCATACCCATCACCTTCGCAGGAACCCTCTTTCGGGGGGTCTCGCCCTCAACGTCACCAGGGTCATCTCGTCTAATCTTATACCGAAGTGAAGTGCATACCGGGCATGCATCTAAATTCTCATACTCCTCACCGCGGTAGAGGATGCAGTCATTAGGGCATGCATGTATCTTCTGAACCTCTAAACCTAGAGGGCAGACAACCTTCTTTGCTTCGTACGTACTGGCGGGCAATACGTTATCTTTTGGAAGCATATTCTTCATCATTTTCAGCAACTTTTCAAATGAGGAGTCAGGTATAGCACACTCAGCCTTCCATCACAGCAATTCCAGTGTGCTGCCCAGCTTTTTCAGACCATTTTCGCAATTTGGGTACAACAACTTTTTGTAATCCTCTAGCATGTGATTGAACTTCTCCCTATCCTTTTCAGTTTCACAATATCTTCGTGCATCGGCAATGGTCCGACCAAGATCATCAGCGGGTTCATCATGTGTCTCTTCTTCATCCTCCCCTTCAGCATCCCCCATGGAAGTATCTCCGTACTCAGGGAAACCATGATAGTTTTCATCCTCCTCCTCTTCTTCATTGTCTTCCATTATAACCCCTCTCTCTCCGTGCTTGGTCCAACAATTATAATTGGGCATGAAGCCGGACTTCAATAGGTGCCTGTGAAGGGTTTTTGAGTCAGAGTAATCCTTCTGATTCCTACATCCATTACATGGACAAAATACAAAACTATTGTGCTTGTTTGCATCAGCAACACAGATGAATTCATGCACGCCATTAATGAACTCGCCAGAGCGTCGGTCAGTACCGTACATCCGAACCATCTGCATTATAGTAAAAGTATATCAAAAACCATTACACAACATGATAAAATTATTACAAGTTATATTGAGAGCTTCTAGAGCATTAATTTTGAATTTTGAAAAATTTACATGCACCAATTTGTGAATTGGAGAAAACAATCAACATGATAAATGTGGAGTTTTTTATTATTGTTCTATCAGTGAAAACCTCATTCCATTCTAAGCTCTGAAACTCTAAAATTACACATTTCAATTTTCAGTAACTATGTGCCTAATCAAAATTTGTTACACATATATATCAAAATCCTTCTAGCTACTTCTAGAGCATGCATACATTTGATCCATATCTCTATACTTCTAGAGCATTATAGAGCTAAAGTAGCAATAAGAGATGAAAGAATGAAGTTCTAACCTTTTAAAGCTTTGGATTTAGGTGTTGCAAACTAAATCTTGACAAATCTTGAGAAAAAAAATGGCATGAACTCTCTTGCTTCTTTGAGAAAAATGGCCACCATATGCTTTAGGGCAGCTGGCCAGGAAGCTGTATATATAGTGATGGACAACTAGTCCCGGGCCGTGATACGACCCGGGACTAATAGTCCCCGAAAAAAGCTGTTGGCCCGCTCCAGCTTATTAGTCCCGGGCCATATTACGGACCGGGACTAGAGCTCTGGTCCGGCCCGGGACTAGTGTCTATGGCTATTTCTAGCCGTTGGAGGCCTCACGGCCCGGGACTAGTGCTAGCATTAGTCGCGGTTCGTGACGGGCCGAGACTGGTGACGTTGTTCAGATCGAACCGAAGGCCTGTTTTCCAGTAGTGTATACACTTTCTCTATGACACAATCACGAATAAATAATCTCTCTAGCGACCAAGTTTTTCTTTGGGAATTACAAGTACTAAATCCAAGTAAGTCGTCATAAAAAAGATGTCATTGTGATACTCTCCATACTTGGTTAAGAAGCAATCTGACTGACAAGGAGCCATGCTCCGAATACCTAATGCTCCTGTCACCCCGAAATCTTGGTATGCTAAATCATCATATTTGTACCTCTGTTGTAGAATACCAACCCAAAAAACGGTGGATGATATGCTGAACACATTTGAAGCATGAAAACTGCTCGATCAAAAAGAAAATTGTGACCGTTAACCGCATTATATTATAAATAGAAATCATGGTAGGCCTTTGACAACATCTAGTGCACACATACACAAATACTTTAGACCCTATTACATTACGTTTAAATTTTAAGAACTTTTATGTTGGAAGAATCTTGTACTCTTTCTGTCTTAAAATAGATGCCTTAGATTTTGTTAAAATTGGATAAATCTAGACACTATTTAGTATATATAGATTCATCTAAATTTTGCTACGACATCTATTTTAAGACGAAGGGCAGTATATATATTGCTACTTCCTACTTGTTTTTGTTTGCATCATCATTATATCATGCCCATGGCATCATGCCACATTACATTTGAGCATCACATTAAAACAATTATATTTGGTTCTTCCTCTCTTGTTACATTGTTTTTGCCTCTTAATAAATATAGTTGCTTCTTGATCTATTGTATTTGGTTTGATATGATGTTACATGCCCAAGTTGACTTGGGGCATATTTCTTTAAATCCTTCTATCCATTAACATGCCATATTCCATCTTGCCATATGAATCCACCATGCATATATATATATATGTGCGCTCTTATTTGGTTTTCTCTAATTCTTGCCCATGTGTACTATGTATGGATCCAAGTTTTCAAATTCCATCTATCAACTCCTTGTGTTTTTGCACCTCTACTCATCCCTTGATCATATGCAACCTTTGTTTAGTAGTTTGACTATATTGCATGTCACATGCAATAATAGCCAAATCCCATCTTCCTCTTACTTCTACTTATTTTATTCTACTTTCTTTTGTCTTTGTTTTTGGATTCAAATTCCTGGTTTTGGTTAAATCTAAATCTATCAAACTTACTCTACTCCTTACCCCAAATCTTCAAACACCCTTCTTTTATTCTTAGTGCATACCCAAAAACCTACATTTCTTTCTACACTATTAATTCCTAGCTATTCAAAACGAAACCCTGAGGGTTAATTACCATGGAATTTCGATCGGGTCGCCTCCTGAGGCGGTCGCCGCCGGCAGTCCACTATTACCTGACCGCATCAGTGCTCTCTCCGACGACATGATCCTCCTGGTCCTTTCGCGCCTTGGCAGCCTCCGCGCAGCCGCGCGCACAGGCCTCCTATCGCGGCGGTGGCGCCGCCTCTGGACCCAACTCGCCGATCTCGCCTTCCGCGCCGATGTTGCCGACAACATCCAGGCGGCACTCGCCCATTTTTCCGCTTCACCTGCGATTTCCTCCATCCAGGTCCGATTCCCGGTAACACGTGACCCCATCTCGTTGGTGCTCGCCGCGGCGCTGCTCTCGCCGGAGGCAGTACCAACCTGGTGCTGCCTTGCTTCCACCGCGCCACCAGGATGGAGATTGACGTTGGGTTGCTCAGCATCAGCCCGCCAGTGGCCGGCGGCGAGTTCCCCACGCTCGAAAACCCGTCCCTCGACGCTCGCCCGTCAGTCAGACTCCTCTTTTGTGGATGCCTCGCTCCCGCTCTCGTCCCCGCTCCCGTGAGGGAGCTCGCCGCCGCCGCCGCGTAGCTAGCTCCCACCCGCCCGTCTCTGTCACAACCTGTGGCCGGGGCGCCACCAGAGCACTGCGTGCGAGCTCCTCCCTGCCAACTCTCAGGTACAACACGCCCCCAGCCCTCCTTGCGGCAGGGTTAGCTCGTGCGCCACGGCGTCTGTCGCCGCCTCTGCCCACGCCCCCGCCCTGCCCTCGCACCCCTCGCTACCTTCCGCCCACGCTGCTTCCCTCGCCCCCTTTGCCGCGCACTTCTCGTCCCGCTCTTCCTGTGTCGCTCGCCGGCTCAGCCGCACGTCGTCGCGGCGCGTCTTCCGCTCGTGCCATCCGGGCGAGGCGTTCTCTCGTCGCGTCCGCCGCAAGCTCCACGTCGCCGTCTGCGACGCGAGGGATGCAGCCTCGCATGGCCTTTCCCCTGCCACCATCTGGGTGACTCTTCTCCCCCTGCGAGAGTCGTGTCAATGCCTTCGTCGTTGCCAATGGGCTAACCCACGTCTTCTCGTCCTTCTCGGACAGGTTCCGAGCTTCCGAGCCATACCCTCATGTCTTCCAGTCGTCGGTCTCATGTGCCACCGTCGCCAAGCTGCTGCGCCGCCGTGCGGCCTTCGTCTTTGCCGGCGTGGTTTTCACGACCCACCTCGTGCCGCCGTGCATAACGCAACGGTCGGGAATTCAAACCAGGGAGTGCCGCCCATGCATGTTTGGCACGTTGTCCTTCCTGTTTGGCTCACCCACCTTCTCCGTCCCGTTTCATGGTGGGCCCCGTCCAATGTCCCCGCGCAGCGTTACGTTCCGTTCGCCGCCCTCCATCTACCACCTCGTGGTGACGTGCCGCCCCCAGAACCCTTCAACCGCGTGTCCCTGCTGCGTGGCCTTCCTTGTAACGCACCTCTTGCCACGTCGCCCATGCAGAGGTCAACTCTGCTCTGCTCCGAACCGTTGCCTCCTGATCGTGCGTCTCGGACGTGGGTGGACATAGTGAGGACTCCGCCTGGGCCCACCTCAATGTCTACTCCCGTTTCTCCTCCTCTACTGCCTCCGGAAAAATCTAGGATCTCGCCGTCTACTCCGCTACGGCCCCGTCGCCCCCCTTTTAACACCTACCGCTGCTGTTACCGGTGCCTTTCACCGGGACACTTCGTCAGAGATTGTAGGGATCCCGTAAAGTGTAGACTGTGCCGCCGCTCCGGCCACCGTGCGCGTGATTGCGCTGATCGCGCCGCTCCGTGTCGCTCGGCGCCTCCGGCCTCAATGGCATCCCATCGCCACCACCATCGCATCCCTCCTCCTCCCCGTCGCTACCCCGGAGGTCGGTTCCCCGTCACTCCGCACCCGTTCGCGGGCGCCGCCGTGCCGACCCCGGCTGCGCAACCGTCGCCGTCCGCCCCGTACTCGCCCATCTCCCACTTTGACTTGGGTGGGTCGTCGAGCGATAGCTCCACCGACTCGGATGTTCCTGCTGCGGAGTGCCACCCAGGGCGGCTCCGTGTGTACATGCCTCCCGTGGACATGGCAGCCTTTACGGACTACGGTTTCGCGTACGTCGACCCTGAGGTCGCCTTGCCCGGGCCAGTCGTCCAGGAGGCGCTACTTCTTCAAGTTCCGCTCGGCATGGAGGCGAGGACTGCCACGGGTGCTTTCGGAGCCACTCTCGTGCGCTTCCGCACTCCGGCGTCGCGCGAGGCCACCGTCGACGGATCCTTTGCGGTTCAGGAGCACAACGTCTACTTCGAGCGCCATGAAGAAGCTCCCAAACGCCTCCGCCTCGCTCACCAGGGCTACGTCGCGCTCTCCCTTGTCGGCTACCCCATCAAGCATTGGAATCGCACCCACATCCACCATTCTGTGGGTGGCGTTGGAAACCCGATGGAGATTGCGGAGCTGTGCATGGGGGGCAACGAGTTCATCTCGGTGCTTGTGGTGTGCAAGTACGATCGCTACAATAGTATTCCTCAGGACCTGGACGTGGTCAACGTAGATGGCCTGTACTCTGTTGTTCAGGTGAAACGTGTGCGCCGGTGGACGTTTGCCGATGGCGCTCCTGGCGGTCCGGGTGGCCCGCCTGGCGGCCCTCCTGGTGGCCCGCCCGGTGGCCCTCCTGGCGGCCCTCCTGGTGGACCCCCCGGTGGCCCCCCTGGTGTCCCTCCAGGTGGTCCCCCTTCTGGCGGCCGAGGCGGCCCTCCGCTAAACTCCGTCGTCGCCAATGCGTACGACTGGCCCAACCTCCTCCCCGCTCGCGGCGCTTGCAGTAACAGGGACGGCGGCTGCGGGGGCTTGACCCTCCGTGCTTGTGGTGGGACTGACGCTGAGATCGACGTGCCGCCGGCCTCTGGCACCGCCGGTACTCCCTTCGCCGCTATCACTGAGGGCGGCGTCCGCGGCTCCCCCCGCCTTCAGGTTGCAGTGTGCGGGGCTTACCTGCACGTGTTCGCATCTGGCGCCGACGCCGGTGAGGCCTACTTCCGCGTGCCGCGTGCGAGTGCCTTCTCCTCCGAGCCCGGGCCGCGTGGCATGCCACATGTCAACCTCGCGACTGGGGCCATCAGCGTCATCGACAAGGTCACCGTCGCCAAAGGCGCTGCAACGATCGTCTCCGTCGACGTCCTTGCTGACGTCGTCATCTCCGACTCGCCATCGACCTTCGCCCTGCTGGGTTCCGCTAGCCCCGAGGAGTTCGTCCCGGTGCCTCCCGTGGTGGCTCTCGACGTCACGCCTCCTTCTCATGATCATGGGGATGGAGACGGCCACGGCGGCGATGTTGGCGTCCTCCCCGCGGCTGGGCGTGTGCGTGGCCGCAAACGCGTTTGTCCTGCTGGACCTACAGGTACTTCCGCCCCTGTGGTGACCAGGCGTCCGCGAGAGAGCACTCGTATCAAGGACAAAACCAGCGCGTTGTTCCAGTCTGTCCTCGCCCGGGCCGTCCAACGCCGTGCCGAGAAAGACGGAGACGCCGTCGTTCCACGCCCGGTGTCGCCGCCTCTCACCGCCCTGGAGGTGCGCGCGGTCGGGAAGGCCTGTCAGCTGCCTGAAGAGGACGTCGACGGCGCTGTTGCGGCTGTCCCGGTGGTGAACGGTGCCCCATGAGTCGCGGGCCTGCTCCTGGAGGTGCCTACGACGTGTTCTGCATGTACGTGGCTCCCCTAAATCCCCCACGTCCTGTATATATGTGTGTTAGCTGTTCTGCTTCCAACGCTAGGGACAAGTGCTGTTGTCATGAGTTGGACCATGGGATTGCATGTACAGGTCGCCGCGCTGTGTCGCGAGCGTGCCCTTCCCCCCACCTATGTCGTTGTATTTTGGCCAGTGCCGTGGTACCTGGTTGTATAGCCCGCCGCGCCTCGCCGCGTGCGTACCTTAGAGGAGTGTACTACCTTTGTTAGATATGGAAGCTATCCCCTCCAAGAAACTTTCCATAGGTTCCTGGAATGTTCGCGGCCTCAACGACGACGACAAATGCATCGATGTTAAACGCGGGCTTTCGGTGTACCCGATGGACTTGATCTGCCTTCAGGAAACGAAATTGCCCGACGTATCCTCGCGGAAAGCGTCGGCTTTCCTCCCGCCAGGTTTTGCCTCCTTCGTGTTCAAAAACTCGAATGGGGCGTCTGGGGGCTTACTCACCGCGTGGAGATCCTCGTCCTTCTCGCACATCAGGGATGACCACCGGGCATACACGCTCACCTCCTTCTTCGAGTTCGTCGTCGATGGGACTCGGTTCGCGGTTACCAACGTCTATGCACCCTGCCACTCTGAGCTCCGTGGTGCCTTCTTGGCGGAACTCCGGTCTGTGGCGTCTGATGTTGCGGTCCCCTGGCTTGTCCTCGGCGACTTCAACTTAACTCGGTGTGAGGAGGACAAGAATAATGGAAATTTTGACGCCCCGCCGCAGACTCTTTTAATGAAGTACTCGACGACCTCCTTCTCCAGGAGCTCCCACTGCTTGACCGGCGTTTCACCTGGACCAATGGGCGCACGGTACCCACACTCGTGCGTCTTGACCGAGCTTTCATCGACCCCAGCTGGCAGCAGGTGCTCTTTAACTCATGTGTAACTACCTCGGTGAATTACGCTCCTAGATACAAGCCTGGATGAGCGGAAATGGTTGAAATAGTACGGTGGGGCCCAAAAGCCACTCACGGGTAGACCTTTCGGCCGTCCCAACCATTTTCAATCATCGGGACCTGTACGGGCGGCGTAATCGGCAGGCGAAGGGATCAACTACATACACAAATGAGTATGTATGCAAGCCACCATACAATAGTACATCAGAGCCATTCCATCTAAAAAGAAAGGAAATATAGCAACGCCATACGGCAAGATTCAAATGACCTAGATAGATATAATAGTTTAGGATATTTCCTCATACATCACACATCAGAGTATCAGGCGGAAGCGGCAAACAAGGTCCGAGTACGGATAAGAAGCAAATCGGCATAAGATGCCCAGAAATAAGCACATCCCGCCCACAAATCTCACGGATCCCCGTTCCCGGAATCTCTACACCGAACGATCGTTGCCCATATCATCAGCCTCCTCCACCCAGTATCCATCTTGCGAGGGTACCTGTTCATCTGAACCAATAATTTATCGGGTGAGACCCTAGGGGTACTCAGCAAGTCTTTATGTCTCTAAAGGGGACACAACCTGGGGTGACGCGATTGCAGCAAAAGATAAACCCTAACAGTTCTATAGATACCCTCTAACCATCCGCCTAACCAAAGATAGACGGATGTCCGTGAATTAAAGACAACAGTTATAACAGTAACATCCACAGATCCATCCTCCTCCTCGCTTACCAACGAGGAAGCGGACGAACAACCCCCCATCCGTTGGCAATTTTATTAACCATTCCATGAGTGTTGCACTATTTACTAGTCAGTTACTTAATCAAATTAAAAGCGGTACTTTAGTTATGCTTGTCTATGATCGAGAAACTGTGCTCCAAGTCGTCCATAACCGCGGACACGGCTTTCAGAAAGTTTTACCCTGCAGGGGTGCACAAATAGCAACACACACTCGATCAACCTCGGAAAAACCAAATCAAAACCCAACGAGGCCTTCACGACAAAGCAATCACAGGATTCAGAAGTATTTCAGGGGGCCACCCCATTGAGTAGACCCGCAACGGAGTTAGCTGACTCCGAGACGGACTCAAGGTTTGCGACAATGGCTGTAAACGACCGGGAACCCGAAAGTGTGTCTGGGCTTGTCGATACCGCGAAAACACTCCGCTTACCTAAACAGTACAGTGTGCTCCTCGCACAATCTTAAATAAAGCAGTAAACATGGCATAAGTACGGGATAGTAAATAAAACCTCAAACTAGTTTGTGGCCCCAAGAAATAAGACTGAATCAAGCTCTGGCTCAGGGGGGTCCCATAAGCCTCCCGGATGTGTTTGGAACAGGAATCAAGTACTCGGGGTCTTACGGGACACAAGTGAGCAGGAAAAACCAAATAGCAGATATTGCTCACCGGTGCCACTTTCATTGGTTATCCCATTACTACTCAGGTTAAGTTGTTTAGGTACCTCGTTATCCATCAGACTCTCACATACCCTACACATGCTGTTCTACGACTCGCATGGCTCAAACGACTCCTGTAGTAGTGGCTCATGGGATGGAGGATCAAGCTTAGTGGGGTTTAAAAGTAAAGGCTATGCAATACTTGGGATTCAGTTTAATGCAATCGTGACTCAATGATGCAAGAATAAGATAGAGGCAATAGGTACTGTATGTATGCAAGCATGTGGTAGTGCTTGCCTGGCAACTCAGTTGAAGCGAGAGACGGATCTGGGTAGTGCTCCTGGTTCTCTTGATATATTCCCTGCTCAGAGTCTATTCGAAGAAGAACCAAACAAACAAGGGCCAACATAAATAAAGTACACAAGCATAGGAATAAATGCGTCAAGCAAACAATCATGCCATGATGAATGATGCACAAGTTGCATGGCAATAATGTAGCATGGCATGGGTGAGGTGTAGAATACAAGAAATAACATTTTTATTGAGTTTTGGTCACGTTTTATTGTCATATTAGTTGCTGTATACTATATATTTATATGATGCATGCTGCAATTGAAGACATGGATAGCATAAACAGAAAGGTCTCGTCGAGCTGATCATTTTAGACATATCATTTGTTAAATTTGGAGTTATTAATCAAAAGTTATTAATTAAATAAGGTGAGGGGCATTTTATGTAATTTTTACTCAACTTGGAATTTTAAATGTGCAAAAGGTAATTTGAATAGCATATTTGAACTCCTCCCATTTTTTCTGATTCAAAAACATATATTATATGTATTATTTGAAATGATGAATTTAAATTTATTTTATAGTCAAAATTATTAAATAGGGTCAAAGTCAAAGGTTGACTAATTAAATTGATTCTGAAAATACTTGATTAAAGATTTGAATTCACATTCAAAAATAGAACATTTTTCATATTAAGTTTGAATTCAAATTCTGAACCTAGTGAAAGTTATAGATTCATTTGTATTTAAACAGATTTGAAAAATAAATTTGAATTTGAAAGATTTGAATTTGGAAAGAGACAAGCTACTGGGTTTTTGGTACTCTGCCAGAATCTACCCACGGCCACTGACCAGGTGGGGCCAGGTGCTGACTGGGCTGCGGCGTGAGGAGGACACGTGGGTTGGTTTGGGGGACCGCGGGTTGAGGGCCTGGAAACCCAGGGGTTCTTCTGCAAGATGGATCGGTGGTTGACATGTGGGCCGAGGAGGTGGACGCTGGGTTCAATCTGGAAACACCAGGGACCTTAGCGTAAAACAGCCGCGGCGTTCTCTAAATCTGACGAGGTGTCCAGGGGAAACTGAATCTCGACAGCGAACAGCGCTGGCCAAACTTCGGGAGACGATGGCGAGCAACATACTACGAATCTCGCCAAGATGCAAAAAAGAAAGATGCAGAGTGAAGATAGGGCTACGACTTTCATCAAGGGGTCATCGCCGTAGGAGGCCTACAGCGCGCGGGGCACGACTAAGAACAGAGGCGGGAAAACAGCTGCTGCTGTCGCGCGCGTTCTAGCCACAGACGGTGAGCGCGGCGTGGCGCGTCGCGTGCAGGGCGCGACAGGGCGCGGCGAGGCTGCCGGGCGCGATACAGGCGAAGGGGAAGAACAAGGAGGGGTAGGGCGGAAAGGGGGTGCTCACCTAGACCGATTCCCAGAGGAATCGAGGAGGGGAGCGGTCGGAGGTGATGTCGGCGACGGCGGCGGGGTTCTGCGCTTGGTCAGGAAGAAGAGGAAGCAGAGGCTCTTGGGACGTACAGCTCCTCTCGAGGGACCCCAACAGCGGCGCGGACGAAGGCGTGTGATCCCCGGCTTCAGCGGTGCTCACCGGCGACCAAGGCGACAGAGCGGTGCTGCTCTGCTTGTCGCGCTCGCGGAAGGAAGAAAGACAGGGGAAAAAGGGGGCGTGGCGGCGTCACAGAGAGGGAGGAGCTAGGGTTCCTGGGGGAAGGGGACTCCGCGGCTCGGGGATAAGAAGAGGGGCAGGGTGACGCGGCTGACGGCGGGAGACGGCCACCTGCTCGCTGCCGTGAGCGCTGCAGAGAGAAGGGGGGTCAGGAGGAGGACGGTGAACAGGACGGCGTTGGGGTCGAAGGGGTACTGGGCCAGGGAAGGGAGTTGGTCCGGAGGAGGGCTTTGGCCCTGGTAAACTGCTGCTTCTCTTGGGCTGCTGCGGCTGGTAAGGCCCAGGTAGACTGCTGCTTCTCTTCCCTCACTATTCTTCTTCTTTTATTTTCATTTGTTTTGTTTGTTTTCAAATTCAAGCAACCTTTTTATTTCAAAACTTTTTGAACTTTGCAGATAGCTTTGAACAGAGAATTGGGAAGGCCAAGGATAGAAAAGAGGGACAAAAGAAGTGGAGATGATTGATGCATACATACATAAGTTATGATTGTGCCAAAAGTGGCCTTTTACAAGAATATGAAGATATTGGGTTTTTGTAATTAGACGAAAACATTTATAAAATTAGGGAACCTTCACATGGATCCAAGGCTTGTAGAAACAAAACAGAGGAAGAGGGATGAGGTGGTGCTTGCATGGCCCATGCAAATAATAAATGCCATGTATTCATATTGTGAAAACAACATAAAATCACATGGCATTATTCCATGCATTACCAAAAGGTGGAATAAGGCCAAGCAAAAAGGGACTAGTATTGGATCCACCCAACCCACATGAGCTAGGTAAACTCAAATAAATGCCAGCTCATAGTAATTGGATGGTGGAATTATAAGGTGGTGAAGAAAAGGTGGTGGAGTCAATAAAAGATATGCCCCCAACTCAACTTGGGCATTTGAACAATATATCAAGATCCAACTACAATATCCAGATACAAATACAAATAGCAATGCATATAAGATAAGAACCAAAACTCAAGGGTTTTTGTATGATGCTCAAATGCAAGGTGGCATGATGACATGAGCATGATATGATGATGATGCAACAATTATATGTAGGAAGTGGCCATTTTATTACTAACCCAAGTAGCATTACAGTTGTTAGACAATTGGGATGCTACAACTCTCCCCCACTAAACAGGAATCTCGCCCCGAGATTCTAGGAAGAAGAAGAAGACACAAAGAGGGTAGGATAGTTGGCACGAAGCTCATCTTCACGTTCCCAAGTGGCTTCATCAACATAATGGTGTGACCACTGCACCTTGCAGAACTTGATGGACTTGTTGCGAGTCCTTCTTTCTGTGGTCTCAAGGATTTTTGTGGGGTGTTCTTGATAAGACAGGTCTTCTTGGAGATCGATTAGCTCATGATCCACGGTCCTGCCGGGATCTTTGAAGCACTTCTTGAGTTGAGAGATGTGAAAAACATCATGGACTTTGAGTTTTTCCGGGAGCTCAAGAGCATAAGCAACTTCTCCTCTTCTACCACGAATTTTGAAAGGACCGATGTATCTAGGAGCCAGCTTTCCTTTGATACCAAAGCGGTGTGTTCCTTTCATGGGAGTGACACGAAGGTAAACGAGATCACCAGGAACATAAACCATGTCCGTGTGCTTCCTGTCATAATTGCTCTTCTGACGACTTTGAGCAATTTTCAGATTCTCAAGAATGACATGCACCTTTTCCTCCGCTTGAGTTACAATGTCAGGGCCAAACCAAATTCTTTCTCCTGCACCTGACCAACCAATCGGAGTTCTGCACTTGCGGCCATAGAGAGCCTCAAATGGTGCCATCTTCAGACTTTTCTGGAAGCTGTTGTTGTACGAGAATTCAGCATAAGGAAGACATTCTTCCCACTTCATGCCAAAAGAGATGACGCAAGCACGAAGCATATCCTCCAGAATCTGATTGATCCTTTCAACTTGTCCTTACGACTGAGGGTGGTAAGCTGTGCTAAAGTTCAACTTTGTTCCCAAAGCATTTTGGAAACTTTCCCAGAACTTGGAAGTGAAGATGCTCCCACGGTCTGAACTGATCTCAAGTGGAACCCCATACAGAGAGACAATTCTGTTGATATAGATCTCAACCAACTGAATTCCAGAAATTGTTTCCTTGACGGGGAAGAAGTGAGCCACTTTAGAGAGCCTGTCGATGACAACAAAGATTGCATTGTTGCCCTTCTGTGACCTTGGAAAACCAGTGATGAAATCCATCTCTACTTTCTCCCATTTCCATTCCGGGGGTTTCAATGGCTGTAGAAGACCGAAAGGTTTCTGATGGACAGCTTTCACTCTGCGGCAGACATCACACTCCGAGACATACTTGGCACAGTATCGTTTCAAACCAGGCCACCAATATTGTGTTTTCAAGTCCATGTACATCTTTGTGCTGCCAGGATGGATAGATAGAACAGAATCGTGCGCCTCCTTAAGAACTTGCTCTCTCAAACCCGGGTAGTTTGGAACAAACATCCGGTGTTCAAAGAAAAGCGTTCCTTGATCATCGACGTGGAAGGACTCATACTTCGGAAGCTGAATTTTGGAGGTGATCTTTCTGGTGTGCGGATCACCACGCTGACGAAAGCGAATCTTTTCTTCCAAGAGAGGAGTAGCCAGAAGGTTCAGGAGATGCCCTTGTTCCACAACTTCAAGGTTGAGCTGACGGAATTCCTCGCACAAGAGAGGTTGCTGCTCTTCCATCATGAGGTTGTTGACATAAGCTTTGCGGCTGAGAGCATCGGCCATGACATTAGCTTTGCCCGGTGTGTAGTTGATGGTCAAATCAAAATCATTGATTGCTTAATCCATCTCCTCTGCCGAAGGTTGAGATCAGGCTGAGTGAAGATATACTTCAAACTCTTGTGGTCAGAAAAGATCTCACAACGGTTGCCAAGCAAGTAGTGCCTCCATAGCTTCAAAGCAAAGACAACTGCTGCGAGCTCAAGGTCATGTGTGGGATAGTTGATCTCATGCGTCTTCAACTGTCGAGAGGCATAAGCAACCACTTGTTTTTCTTGCATAAGGACCGCACCCAATCCTTGCAAAGAGGCGTCACAGAATATCTGGAAAGGCTTAGATGTATCCGGAGGAACCAAGACTGGTGTGGAAGTGAGCTTCTCTTTGAGTGTCTCAAAGCTTGCTTGACATGCAGGAGTCCACAGGTATTTCTTGCCTTTCTTGAGGAGATCGGTAAGAGGCTTCGCTATCTTCGAGAAGTTCTGAACGAAGCGACGGCAATAACTAGCCAAACCAAGGAAACTCCGCACTTCTTTGACATTAACAGGAGGAAGCCATTCAACAATTGTCTTCACAGTTTCCGGGTTGACTGCAATGCCCTTGGCAGAGATGACGTGACCAAGATAGGTTACTTGAGGTAGCCAAAACTCACACTTTGAGAACTTTGCATACAAGCGGTTCTCACGAAGCTTGTTTAGGACACACCGAAGGTGTTCTTCATGCTCTTCCTTTGACTTAGAATAGACTAGGATGTCATCCAGATAGACCACAACGAACTTATCAAGGTACTCCATGAAAACTGAGTTCATAAGCCTCGAGAAGGTAGCAGGTGCGTTGGTGAGACCGAAAGACATGACCGTGTACTCATACAGGCCATAGCGGGTGGTGAAAGCTGTTTTAGGCACATCTTCCTTGCGAATCTTGATTTGGTGATAACCACTTCTCAAGTCCAACTTAGATAAAACCACAGCTCCAGCTAGCTGATCGAAGAGATCATTAATCCGCGGAAGGGGATATTTGTTCTTGATGGTTTTAGCATTGAGAGCCCGATAGTCAACACAAAGCCTATCAGTCATGTCACGCTTCTTCACAAAGATTGTTGGGCTACCCCAAGAAGAAGTACTGTGTTGAATGAAACCCAACTTTTCTTGTTCATCAAGTTGACGTTTGAGTTCAGCCAACGCAGCAGGACCCATTTTATAAGGCCGCTTGGAGATAGGAGCCGTTCCAGGTTCAAGCTCAATTACAAACTCAACCTCACGATCCGGAGGCATACCCGGCAACTCTTCAGGAAAAACATCCGGAAACTCACAGACCACTGGGACACTCTGAATAGCTTCCATAGCATCATCATTCAGAGCCGCCAAAGAGAAAAGCTGGACAGCAGGAGTCAGACTTGGAGAAAAGACTATATGGCCTTCAGGAATCTTCAGAGAAACCGAGCGTTCAGCACAATCAATCACAGCTGCATTTGCTGTCAACCAATCCATGCCCAAGATGACATCAATGTCAGAATTGCCCAGAACAATTAAGGATGCCGAGAACGAAGAGCCGCCAATCTCAACTTGATTGCCATGGCTGATTTTAGAAGCTGCCATTGTTGCTCCAGGAGAAAGAACCATTAACCGCTTAAGAAGAGGATCCGAAGCTAACCCATTCTCACTTGCAAACTTGATAGAAACAAAAGAATGCGATGCACCAGAATCAAACAAAACTCGTGCAGGGACTGAGTTAACAGATAGCATACCCATCACAACTCCAGGTGCATGCTCAGCTTGAGCGGCGTTGACACAGTTGGCACGAGCAACAGTAGACCCGGGCTTGGTGTTGATGTTGAGAGCCCGAGGTGGTGGTGCACGAACCATAGGAGATCTTGCCGCAGATCTTGGAGGGGGTGGAGGAAGAGCTTTGTTTTTCAACGGACAGTTCCAGTTCAGATGCCCAGGGTCTCCACACGTGAAGCAAGCACCAGGTGGACGTGGAGCAACGTAGCCAGGGACTCCGCCAGGCGCTCCAGGGTAGTTGTGGGTGTAGCCCCTGGGAGCAGCAGTGATGAAGTTTGGTGGCCTTGCCGCGTAGCTTGCAGGTCTTGGTGAAGCCGGGAGCGACGGTGGGGTGTTAGGAACCCAGACACGCCGCTTAGAAGGAGCTGACATAGCTGAATAGCTTGGTACATCACGGTTGTGTTTCTTGGACTCATCAAACACTTGCCTACTTGCTTCCTCCTGCAGAGCTGTATGCTGAAGTTCCAGAAAAGATGCCGTCCTTGCATGTGTGATTGCATATTTAATCGATGCATTGAGCCCTTGCCTGAACCTCTTTTGCTTCTTCTTGTCATCGGAGATCTCATCGCCACCATAATGAGAAAGATTCATGAAGTTCCTGATGTAGGTATTGACATTATCATTTCCCTGCTTGAGGTTGAGAAACGCTTCCTTCATCCTCTCCATGACAATTTCTGACAGATACTGCTCTTTGAACGCTCCAGTGAACCGTTCCCAAGTAGGCTGAAAACCAGTGCAGTTTGCCTTCAGGTAATTCTCCCACCAGAGAGTTGCATCTCCCTTCAGAAGGTGAGTAGCACACTTTACCCACTCTTGCTCAGGAACATCAGCAGTCTCGAGTAGCCTTGACATCTCATGCAACCAATCATCCGCATCCAGTGGTCGATCAGACACATCAAATTGGCGAGGGTTGAACTTCAGGAAGCTTTTGATGTCTCCTCGCTTGGGAGGTGGAGGTAGTGGAGCAAACTCATTCCTCCGAACACTTTCCTCAAAGCGCTGCTGGTTCTGCTGCATTGCTGCCAAGGCATTGGCGATGTTTGACAACGCGGAGCCCAGTTCAGGTGGTATGTCCTCATCAGAACGGCGTGGTGGAGCCATCCTGTGATTGATATAAAACACAAGTCAGTACTATAATGGAGAATAATAATAATCCAAAATAGTACCAAGATGGAATTAACCAAGATTAAAGGATACAATTTACTAAGATGATATTAAAATATCAACAAAGTTCAAAGCACCTAGAAGATATTGAGCATATCGCACACGACTGAAAAGGAGTGTGGTACACAGATATATCAAAGAAAAATTTTCCACAAATTTCGGCATTAAAATACCAATAGATGCGCAAAATTACTTAACGAATCAAGATTAGTGACTCTACCAATCCAATATACCAAAGCGAATGATAAGAGTAGTGGTATGGTCGCGACTCCATCCCGCACTCAAATCATTACTCCGCACATGAATAAGTGGAACACATATCCTAACCCCTTCTTCTCACGTTGAACCTAAAGATTAGTAACTACAGAAACGAACACCCCAAACAAGATAACGTCGGATAACAAAGAGTAAGACAGATCGCGTCGGTTTGCAAAAGCCTGTCGGTATGGAATGTACCCACAGTTGATAACCAAAAGGCCGATTGTGATAACAACTTGGATGCAACAGATAGACAAGGAATTACTCTCACACACAAACACACAACCTATGGTACTACGGAAACCCCGAACACGTGAATCCTAGTTTGAAATTTTAAGAAGAGGATTGAAAACGTTACACTTCCTTACCAGAAAAGGGTGGGTGGGTGGGTAAGAAGAAAAATGGAAGCAGTCCTACTCTCACGTTTTGTTTTTCCCTAGTATACATAACTACCAAAAATATTTGCTAGACTGACAACGACCGTTTGGCTGAGACCCTGAAGGTCGGGATGGCTCTGATACCAATTGTAACTACCTCGGTGAATTACGCTCCTAGATACAAGCCTGGATGAGCGGAAATGGTTGAAATAGTATGGTGGGGCCCAAAAGCCACTCACGGGTAGACCTTTCGGCCGTCCCAACCATTTCCAATCATCGGGACCTGTACGGGTGGCGTAATCGGCAGGCGAAGGGATCAACTACATACACAAATGAGTATGTATGCAAGCCACCATACAATAGTACATCAGAGCCATTCCATCTAAAAAGAAAGGAAATATAGCAACGCCATACGGCAAGATTCAAATGACCTAGATAGATATAATAGTTTAGGATATTTCCTCATACATCACATATCAGAGTATCAGGCGGAAGCGGCAAACAAGGTCCGAGTACGTATAAGAAGCAAATCGGCATAAGATGCCCAGAAATAAGCACATCCCGCCCACAAATCTCACGGATCCCCGTTCCCGGAATCTCTACACCGAACGATCGTTGCCCATATCATCAGCCTCCTCCACCCAGTATCCATCTTGCGAGGGTACCTGTTCATCTGAACCAATAATTTATCGTGTGAGACCCTAGGGGTACTCAGCAAGTCTTTATGCCTCTAAAGGGGACACAACCTGGGGTGACGCGATTGCAGCAAAAGATAAACCCTAACAGTTCTATAGATAACCGCTAACCATCCGCCTAACCAAAGATAGACGGATGTCCGTGAATTAAAGACAACAGTTATAACAGTAACATCCACAGATCCATCCTCCTCCTCGCTTACCAACGAGGAAGCGGACGAACAACCCCCCATCCGTTGGCAATTTTATTAACCATTCCATGAGTGTTGCACTATTTACTAGTCAGTTACTTAATCAAATTAAAAGCGGTACTTTAGTTATGCTTGTCTATGATCGAGAAACTGTGCTCCAAGTCGTCCATAACCGCGGACACGGCTTTCAGAAAGTTTTACCCTGCAGGGGTGCACAAATAGCAACACACACACGATCAACCTCAGAAAAACCAAATCAAAACCCAACGAGGCCTTCACGACAAAGCAATCACAGGATTCAGAAGTATTTCAGGGGGCCACCCCATTGAGTAGACCCGCAACAGAGTTAGCTGACTCCGAGACGGACTCAAGGTTTGCGACAATGGCTGTAAACGACCGGGAACCCGAAAGTGTGTCTGGGCTTGTCGATACCGCGAAAACACTCCGCTTACCTAAACAGTACAGTGTGCTCCTCGCACAATCTTAAATAAAGCAGTAAACATGGCATAAGTACGGGATAGTAAATAAAACCTCAAACTAGTTTGTGGCCCCAAGAAATAAGACTGAATCAAGCTCTGGCTTAGGGGGGTCCCATAAGCCTCCCGGATGTGGATAGCGCGAATATTCTTGGAACAGGAATCAAGTACTCGGGGTCTTACAGGACACAAGTGAGCAGGAAAAACCAAATAGCAGATATTGCTCACCGGTGCCACTTTCATTGGTTATCCCATTACTACTCAGGTTAAGTTGTTTAGGTACCTCGTTATCCATCAGACTCTCACATACCCTACACATGCTGTTCTACGACTCGCATGGCTCAAACGACTCCTGTAGTAGTGGCTCATGGGATGGAGGATCAAGCTTAGTGGGGTTTAAAAGTAAAGGCTATGCAATACTTGGGATTCATTTTAATGCAATCGCGACTCAATGATGCAAGAATAAGATAGAGGCAATAGGTACTGTATGTATGCAAGCATGTGGTAGTGCTTGCCTGGCAACTCAGTTGAAGCGAGAGACGGATCTGGGTAGTGCTCCTGGTTCTCTTGATATATCCCCTGCTCAGAGTCTATTCGAAGAAGAACCAAACAAACAAGGGCCAACATAAATAAAGTGCACAAGCATAGGAATAAATGCGTCAAGCAAACAATCATGCCATGATGAATGATGCACAAGTTGCATGGCAATAATGTAGCATGGCATGGGTGAGGTGTAGAATACAAGAAATAACATTTTTATTGAGTTTTGGTCACGTTTTATTGTCATATTAGTTGCTGTATACTATATATTTATATGATGCATGCTGCAATTGAAGACATGGATAGCATAAACAGAAAGGTCTTGTCGAGCTGATCATTTTAGACATATCATTTGTTAAATTTGGAGTTATTAATCAAAAGTTATTAATTAAATAAGGTGAGGGGCATTTTATGTAATTTTTACTCAACTTGGAATTTTAAATGTGCAAAAGGTAATTTGAATAGCATATTTGAACTCCTCCCATTTTTTCTGATTCAAAAACATATATTATATGTATTATTTGAAATGATGAATTTAAATTTATTTTATAGTCAAAATTATTAAATAGGGTCAAAGTCAAAGGTTGACTAATTAAATTGATTCTGAAAATACTTGATTAAAGATTTGAATTCACATTCAAAAATAGAACATTTTTCATATTAAGTTTGAATTCAAATTCTGAACCTAGTGAAAGTTATAGATTCATTTGTATTTAAACAGATTTGAAAAATAAATTTGAATTTGAAAGATTTGAATTTGGAAACAGACAAGCTACTGGGTTTTTGGTACTCTGCCAGAATCTACCCACGGCCACTGACCAGGTGGGGTCAGGTGCTGACTAGGCTGCGGCGTGAGGAGGACACGTGGGTTGGTTTGGGGGACCGCGGGTTGAGGGCCTGGAAACCCAGGGGTTCTTCTGCAAGATGGATCGGTGGCTGACATGTGGGCCGAGGAGGTGGACGCCGGGTTCAATCTGGAAACACCAGAGACCTTAGCGTAAAACAGCCGCGGCGTTCTCTGAATCTGACGAGGTGTCCAGGGGAAACTGAATCTCGACAGCGAACAGCGCTGGCCAAACTTCGGGAGACGATGGCGAGCAACATACTACGAATCTCGCCAAGATGCAAAAAAGAAAGATGCAGAGTGAAGATAGGGCTACGACTTTCATCAAGGGGTCATCGCCGTAGGAGGCCTACAGCGCGCGGGGCACGACTAAGAACAGAGGCGGGAAAACAGCTGCTGCTGCCGCTGCTGTCGCGCGCGTTCTAGCCACAGACGGTGAGCGCGGCGTGGCGCGTCGCGTGCAGGGCGCGACAGGGCGCGGCGAGGCTGCCGGGCGCGATACAGGCGAAGGGGAAGAATAAGGAGGGGTAGGGCGGAAAGGGGGTGCTCACCTAGACCGATTCCCAGAGGAATCGAGGAGGGGAGCGGTCGGAGGTGATGTCGGCGACGGCGGCGGGGTTCTGCGCTTGGTCAGGAAGAAGAGGAAGCAGAGGCTCCTGGGACGTACAACTCCTCTCGAGGGACCCCAACAGCGGCGCGGACGAAGGCGTGTGATCCCCGGCTTCAGCGGTGCTCACCGGCGACCAAGGCGACAGAGCGGTGCTGCTCTGCTTGTCGCGCTCGCGGAAGGAAGAAGGACAGGGGAAAAAGGGGGGGGGGGGTGGCGGCGTCACAGAGAGGGAGGAGCTAGGGTTGCTGGGGGAAGGGGACTCCGCGGCTCGGGGATAAGAAGAGGGGCAGGGTGACGCGGCTGACGGAGGGAGACGACCACCTGCTCGCTGCCGTGAGCGCTGCAGAGAGAAGGGGGATCGGGAGGAGGACGGTGAACAGGACGGCGTTGGGGTCGAAGGGGTACTGGGCCAGGGAAGGGAGTTGGGCCGGAGGAGGGCTTTGGCCCTGGTAAACTGCTGCTTCTCTTGGGCTGCTGCGGCTGGTAAGGCCCAGGTAGGCTGCTGCTTCTCTTCCCTCACTATTCTTCTTCTTTTATTTTCATTTGTTTTGTTTGTTTTCAAATTCAAGCAACCTTTTTATTTCAAAACTTTTTGAACTTTGCAGATAGCTTTGAACAGAGAATTGGGAAGGCCAAGGATAGAAAAGAGGGACAAAAGAAGTGGAGATGATTGATGCATACATACATAAGTTATGATTGTGCCAAAAGTGGCCTTTTACAAGAATATGAAGATATTGGGTTTTTGTAATTAGATGAAAACATTTGTAAAATTAGGGAACCTTCACATGGATCCAAGGCTTGTAGAAACAAAACAGAGGAAGAGGGATGAGGTGGTGCTTGCATGGCCCATGCAAATAATAAATGCCATGTATTCATATTGTGAAAACAACATAAAATCACATGGCATTATTCCATGCATTACCAAAAGGTGGAATAAGGCCAAGCAAAAAGGGACTAGTATTGGATCCACCCAACCCACATGAGCTAGGTAAACTCAAATAAATGCCAGCTCATAGTAATTGGATGGTGGAATTATAAGGTGGTGAAGAAAAGGTGGTGGAGTCAATAAAAGATATGCCCCCAACTCAACTTGGGCATTTGAACAATATATCAAGATCCAACTACAATATACAGATACAAATACAAATAGCAATGCATATAAGATAAGAACCAAAACTCAAGGGTTTTTGTATGATGCTCAAATGCAAGGTGGCATGATGACATGAGCATGATATGATGATGATGCAACAATTATATGTAGGAAGTGGCCATTTTATTACTAACCCAAGTAGCATTACAGTTGTTAGACAATTGGGATGCTACATCATGTCTCCGCTCGCTCATTCGGACGACCTCGGATCATGTGCCCCTACTGGTCGAGGCGTCCTCGCGCGCCCCGATCAACTCTGTCTTCAGGTTCGAATGTGGATGGGCCCTCTCTGAGGATTATCGGGCGATCATCGGTGCTGTCTGGGCTGACCCCCGGAGCCACCTCCCCTCCGCGGGCCGCCGCTTGTGTAGGTCGCTAAAATGGGCCCGTGCCGCCTCGAAAAAATGGGCTCGCGCCAAAAAACGACCCCCCGTCGTCATGTCGAATTGTCGTGCTGTGATCGATCTCTTGGATCGCGTGGAAGAGCTCCGCGCCCTCGCCCCCCATGAGATGCTGCTCCGTGACGCGGTCAAGCATCAACTCTCTCGTGTATTCAAGCAGTTGGACTTATATTGGAGGCAGCGCTTCGCCTTCAAGTTATGCAAACTCGGTGATGACAACACCACCTTCTTCCATGCTGGGGCGTCTGCGAGGCTGCACAGAAATCCGATCAAGGTGCTCCACGCGGCAGGGGTGCCGGTCTCATGCCACGCTGGGAAGGAGCGTATCCTGAGTGACTTCTACTCAAGTCTTCTAGGAGAGTCCTCCCCCCCCCATTTGGCGCCGCGAGCCTTGCCTGTTGTTCGATTGCGTGCCTGGCCTCGCTGTGCTCGAGGCCTCCTTTACGCTCGAGGAGCTCCGGAAGGCACTATGGGCGATGAGGCTAGACAGTAGTCCCGGGCCCGATGGCTTTGGTCCCGCCTTCTTCCGCAGCTTTTGGTCCACGGTTTCTCCTGACCTCATGGCTTTCCTTGAAGAATTCTATCATTGCCGCGCGGACCTCGACGGCCTGAACCGCGCCTACATTGCCCTGCTCCCCAAGTCTGAGGATGTCATCACTGCGGATGGCTTCCTACCCATCTCACTACAGAACTGTGTGGTCAATATGCTCACAAAAATCCTGACTTCGTGTCTCCAGCGGTTCATTGAGGAGTTGGTGGCGTACGAGCAGACGGGGTTCATCCGAGGGCGATGTATCATTGATGGGTTCCTCTATGCCGCCGACCTGATCCAGTGTTGTCGCCTCCGGGGGGTCCCTACGATTGCTCTTAAACTTGACTTCAGAAAGGCCTTTGACTCGGTGAACTGGGAGGCCCTTGATGCGATCCTCCGGGCGCGTGGATTTGGTGAATGGTGGCGTACTTGGATCCGCATCCTCCTGGAAACCGGAAAAGCTTCTGTGCTTCTCAATGGGGTTCCAGGGCGTTGGATCAACTGCAGGAATGGGTTGCGCCAGGGGGACCCCCTCTCGCCATACCTATTCCTAATAGTTGCCGACCTCCTGCGACAGATGATCCTGAAGGACACGGACGAACATCGGCTCCTCCACCCCTGGCAGACGACCTCCCGTGCCCCGTGGTGCAGTATGCTGACGACACTCTACTGTTGGTGCGCGCTGATCTCGGTCAGCTCTGCCACTTGCGAGACATACTTCGGGAGTTCTCGGACGCGATAGGGCTCGCCATCAACTATCATAAGAGCGCCTTTGTGCCCGTCGGCGTGCCTACTGAGGATGCTGCACGTCTGTCTTCCATCTTGGGGTGCCCCGTCTCCTCGTTCCCACAAACATACCTAGGGCTCCCGTTGTCGGATCGCAAGCTCCCTGCCTCTACCCTAGACTACCTTGCCGAAAAAATTGAGCGCTGCATCCCTCCTTGGCAGATCCGCCCCACCTCCCTTGGTGCTAGGCTGACGCTCTCAACATCCGTTCTGTCGGCTCTCCCCTCCTATGCGATGTCAGTGGCTCAACTATCTAAGGGGACAATCGCAAAGATGGATCGCCCCCGGCGTGGCATGCTGTGGAGTGCCATGACATCCTACTCGGGTGGCGCGTGCCAGGTATCGTGGGAGGTGGTATGTCGGCTCCGCTCGGAGGGTGGGCTAGGTATTGTCGACCTCGCTCTTCATAACACGTGCCTCCTGCTCAAGAAACTTCATACCGTACTCTCCGGGCAGCGCACCCCGTGGGCCGACTGGGTCCGCGCGAACTACTTGAGCGCACGCCCTGCCCCCCGACCCCTTCGTGGCAGGTTTTCTCGTCGCTTTTACCCCTGTATCGGGCGATCACTTCAGTACGCGTGGGGCATGGCCGTTCCGTGGATCTCTGGGGGGACAATTGGACCTCGCTTGGTGCACTCTCGAGCACCCTGCCTGCGGCATACTCCCATATGATCCGCGCAACCGGCTCTGTTTCCGATGCTCTTGCGGATCGGGCCCTTGTGCTCCGTACGCACGACAGGGTGACTGATTGTGCTGGGTTGGAGCTTAGTGTGCTTCACGGTGCTCTGGACCGCCTCATCGCGCTCTCCTCCACTGCGGACGACGAGCGGTCTCTGGCATGGGGTGATACCCATCAATTCGGTGCCGGGGCCGTGTACAGAATGCTGAAGAGCTCCGGCTGTGGCCCTCCCCTTCACGACCTGAATTGGGCTGGGTATGCGCCGCTCAAGGTCAAGGTGTTCGTTTGGATCCTCCGCCGCGGAAATACTCGCACGCGTGCCTTTCTGCGACACATTGGGTGCTTGGACACTGACGTGTGCCCCTTGTGCCCGCGTCAATCAGAGACACTCGTCCACATGTTCTTCACCTGCCCCCGCCTGCGGTTATTCTGGCGGCGCACGCTTGGGCCTCATCGACGCGCCCTCCCTACCTCTGTTGAAGCAGCCTGGGCCTCGCTCCAAGATAGCAACCCTTCCTGGGGCGTGCCGCTGTGGAGCACCGTCGCCTCGTGCCTCCTCTGGGTGGTTTGGAAAACCAGGAACCGGATGGTTTTCGACGCCGTCCGTCTCCCCCTTCCCGCGATCCTCGAGCAAGTCGTTGAACATCTGCGACTATGGTGGGCTCGGGTTCCTTCGTGTTAGCTTTGAGAATGTAGAGCGGTGGTGCGTCGCGTTGTTGTAATCCTCTCGAGCCATCGCTCCCCCCCCCCCCCCCCCCCCCCCCCCCCCGCGTCTTGTAAAAGTCTGTTGGGCATCTTTCGCCCTTCCTCAATGAAAAATTTGCAGGTGGGCAGTTCGCCCCCCGTTGTGCCGTTCAAAAAAAAACGAAACCCTACATATGTGTAAGTAGTACACACCTACACACATACACTTGCTACACCCCATGCATAGCATGCACACCACACACGCACGCATCTGCTAGCACACACCTACACACATACAACCACTTCCTCTCTCCTTTTGCTAGTGTATATCCGAGCCTCACTTGTGTCCCTGAGGCAAAGAATCAACCCAGCAACCGACTCCTCTCCTTGCATCCCGGTGCATCCTGACCATTTGGAGAACGAGTCCACGCGCGCCTCCACTGTTCTTCTTCTCTCGCCTCTCACGCCGTCTTCTCCCTCTCTCGCTGCGTGCAAATGGCAGTGCGCAGGTGACCGTTCGTCGCCCGTTATCCGTGTCAGCACAACCTCCTTCTTATCCCCTCTCGAGCCCCTGGAAGGCTGGAACCTAGCAGCATCGCTCTCCCGTCCCTTCTTCTTTCTCCACAAGAAAGCAGACCAGCCACCGTATCCGGAGCCGCCAGAGCCGCGTCGCCATGGTCGTGGTCGTCGCCAAGGATCCCTGCACGTCCCTGTAGAGGCCGGCCAGACGCAGCGCACCAGAAGCCCACGACATCCCCGTGCACTGCCGGCAACCCGACGCTCACCACCGCGCATCGTCGCCTCTGTCACCATCGGCCGCCTCCGCCCGGCACAGTCCCTCCTCCAATCCCCTCGGTGAGCGCCCCTCTCTCCCCTCTCTCTCCCTGGCTCGCTTCGCTGTCCGCTCCGCCTCGCACCCGCGCTGCACCGCATATTCAGACCCGCCCATTTTCGGCGCCCTTGGACCTTCTTCAGCGGCACCCAGTAACCCAGCGCATAGAGGGTAGTCCCAGCTTCATCCGGCCTCCGGCGGCGTCCGTTTTGGAGGTCTGTGCGTGAAGGAAGCTTCCGGCAAAATCTGCTCAAAACTCTGTCTCTGAATACGTTCTGAAAACTGATCTGAATCTGTCCTTTTCATCTCTGTTATCGTCGTTGCCCCGGCTACCCCACTGATCCTTTGGAAAATATTTTTGAACAAAAGTTGTAGATATATTTATCCTGTTCATTTTTAGTTTTTACAGTTTTCCCAAATTACCAATGTATCACTCTTCATACTCAACGCTAAAGCGGACGAGCTAGTAGTTTTTGCGCCGTTGTTTTTCAGTTTCTTCAGTAACTTACGATCAGATCTTGGCGTTTTCCAGAAAGCCCCCTAGCCTTTTCTGCTTCCCAATCCGTGGTCCCTGGCGTCGCCACGTGTCAGCCCCAACAACCCCGCGCGCGCAGTGGGCCCCGCAGATCGTTACCCCACTGGTCATAGGCTGTGGCTGGTTCCTGTAGGAGTAAGAAAGTCTGCGAGCACTTTCTCTAAATCAAACAAAATCATGAAATTGTTTATATTTCAAATAAATCATATATTTTAAACTAAGTTGAATTTGAGGAAACTTATAAAATAAAATATGAATTATTTTCAAATGTAAACTCAAATATAATTTCAAATTTGACCAGGATTGACTCTATCTAGTCAAACCTTTGACATTTGACCCTATTTGACTATTTCCATATAATTTAACTTTAATATTGTTATAAATTCATAATTCCAAATAATATAAGTAATATATGTTTTTAAATCAGAAAAATGCGAGGAATCTTATTATGCTATTTATAATAACATTTGAGTAATTTAAGATTTTCAAATTATTAAATGTTAATAAATGGACATTTCTTAATAATTGCATAACTTTAAATACGTAACTCTGAATTCGACAAATCAATGTCTAAATCGATTATCTCGACGAGCCCATTCTAACTATGCATTCAAGATTATGAATTGAAGCATGCATCATATAAATATTAAGTATGCATCAATGTTTATGGGAGCAAAACATAACTAAAAACTTAATCAAATGCTTTATTATTGTACCCCACACATCATCCATGTGTGCGTCATATCATTATGGCATACCTTGTTTGGTTGTTGCATGTGATTTATATGATTGTGCAACTTATTTATTTAGGCCCCTTGTGTGTTTGGTTTTTATCCGGATAGACGCTGAGCAAGGAGAATATCAGGAGCCTCAGGAGTTTTACTTGAAGCCATCTTATTTTGTAACTGAAATGCCAGGAAAGCATTTCCCCATGCTTGCACTACATATAGCACCTATTGCATCTATCTTATCCTTGCATCATAATCGCGTTACGAATAAAATTGAATCCCAAGTATTGCATAGCCTTTACTTTTAAACCCCACCGTAGCATGTTCCCTCCATCCTATGAGCCATTACTATAGGAGTTGATTGAGCCATGTGAGTCGTAGAATTGCATGTGTAGGGTTTGTAAGTGTCTTTGAGAATAAGGTACCTAAACAACTGAATTGAGTAGTAATAGGATAACTAATGAAAGATGCACCAGTGGGCATTATCTGCTATTTGGTTCTTTAAGCTCACTTGTGTCCCGTAGGACTCCGAGTACTTGATTCTTGTTCCTTCACTATCGCACTATCCACATGTGGGACCATAAATCCCCTTAGTCCTAGCTTGAGTCATTAAATTTCTTGGAGCCAAAAACTAGTTCGGGATGTTATTACTATCCTGTACTTATGCCATGTTTTACTGCTTATTTACTACTGTTGCTTGAGGAGCATTTACTACTCTACTGTTTAGGTTCGTGGCATGATTTCATAGTATCGACAAGCCCAGTCACACTTTCGAGTTCCCAGTTGTTTACAGCCGTTTTCGCAATTCACTTAGTCCATCGCGGAGCCAGCCAACTTCGTAGCGGGTAGCTTAGCGGGGTGGCCCCTGAAATTAAATATGAATATTGAGAATGCTTTGTCGTGATGTCTCATTGGGTTTTAATTTGGTTTTTTCGAGGTTGATCGTGCGTCTGTTGCTATTTGTGCATCCCTGCAGGGTAAATCTTTCTAAAAGCCATGTCCACGGTTATGGACAACTTGGAGCACAGTTCATTGATCATAGACAAGCATAACTAAAGTACCGCGTTTAAATACTTGACTATTAATAATACAATATTCATGGAGTGATTAATAAAACTGCCAATGGATGAGATGTTCTTTTGCCTTCTTGTTCGGAACGGGAAGGTGGGCGAGCGATGTTTATTTATGTTGATATATAGTTTTTTGGGTAATTCATTGTTGTTTATTTAACGAACGTCCGTCTATCATTGGTTAGACGGATGTTGTAGCGTGTCTCTATAGAACTGCTAGGATTTATTTTCGCTGCAATTGCGTCACCCTCAAGTTGTTCCCTTTAGATGCATAAAGACTTGCTAAGTCCCTTAGGGTCTCATACGGTAAAATATTAATTCAGATGGACAGGTATACTCTGAGGAAGGTTAATGGTTCAAATAGAACGTGATGGTGGCAACGACCATCTGGTGTAGATATTCCGGGGATGGAGATCCGTGTGTGTGGGTGGGATGTGCTTATTTTCAGGGCATCTTATGCCAATTTGCCTCTTATCCATACTCAGATCTTGTTTTCCGCTTCCGCTTGACACTCTGATGTGTGATGTGTCGGGATATATCCTAAACTATTAGCTATCTAGTATTTTGGATCTTGTTGTATGTCGTTGAAAATTTATATTTCTTTTAGATGGTTTAGCTCTGATGTACTCTTGTATGTCGTCGACATACACACTTGTGTATGTTTTGTTCACATGCCTGTCGACTATGCTGCTCGCACTTCATACGATGTTCTTGCAAAGTGGATAGGGTGGTGGCCGGTACCGTGCCCTGCTTTGCTTAGGCGGGCCTGCACATGGGTGGCCTTTGGGCCTCCTTGGTAGTACCACCTTATGCACTTTAGGTTTGTCCTGTCTTGTTGCTTAGAGCGTAGCGTCCGAGGTATTACACCCTCTCGCTCATGGTTGTCCCTGCAGTGTAACGACCATACCAGCTAATTAAGATTTAAACACCAAGTAACAAAAACCTAGACGGGTATAAGATAACCTCTTGTACAGTGTTGGCTTCATATATGCAGCAGGGACTGCCAGTCAATTAGTTGGCATCGTCGTCTGGACGAAGTCATGCCAATGTTGAAGTCTCCCGTGCTCTGCGATGGTAGGTGCTACAGGCCGCTGCGTAGATTGCAAATAAAAGTGCTACCGCGCCACCGATAGCTTATGTTTTTATGTTTTTCTAGATAGGGGAGAAACATCAAAGGGTATGAAAAAGTTATGGAGGGTATTGGTAGGTAAATTTTTTAAAACTTTAATGTCAACTGATTATTTCTAAAATCCATCGGCTAGAATCAGCTAAATTGTTGAATCGACGGCCACATGTTTCTGTTTTTTGTGAGATTTTCTAGACTATTTATCTTTTTTCTGGTTGCCCGTCATGTACTTTTAATATATAATAGATTAGTTTATGTTTTTTTTGACTCTTTGTTAGTATTAGTTAAGACATATATATTATATATGCATATACATACTTTTGCAATACGACATGTATATACTCTACATCTTCACCCCCCACATATCAGGGTTTCGGAGCAAATCGCGCTTCGGGACATGTGTTAGGACCACATGAAAGTTTCGAAGGTGTTTTGATGCCTCGAAGCGGGTTTTGCTCCAAAACCTTGATCTATGGGCCTTAGATCGTCTACGCCCTAGATTTCTCTGCGCGAGGTTCGGCCAATGTACTTTATCACATGTTTATGTTTGTTTAGGCCATAGGCACATGGAAAACCAGGTATGGGACTCTATGACGCATTCTAGCCCCCGGTATACCCGCAACGGGACATTTCCACCTACACGTCTAGGAATTTGCTAAGTGTTATTGTCTTAACGTGAGGAAGGTCACACCGGGGAGCTATGTATTACACCATTAAACCTTGCACCACACTTTCACACATATCCAAGGTCCATAGACATGATTTGGTGGTATTCCGATGCCCGAGGCATATTTTTCTCCAAAACCCTGATATGTGGGACTCAGATCATCTACCAACCAAGATGTTCTTCTGAGAGGTGTATCCCGGTGTATCTTTCTCTTGGTTTAGGTTTTTTAGGCGATAGGCACATGTGAAATCAGGTTTGGGAGGCTGTGGCACATTCTAGCCCCAGGTATACCCATAGCGTGACATTTCCACCTACACGTCCACGAATCTGCTAAGTATTATCGTCCGAACATGAGGAAGGTCACACTGGGGAGCTATGTATTGCACCATTAAACCTTTCACCACACTTTCAAACATATCCTAGGTCCACACGCATGATTTAGTGGTATTCCGACGCCTCAAGGCACGTTTTGCTCCGAAATCCTGATCCGTGGGCCTCAGATCGTCTACCCACTAGATGTTCTTCTGAGAAGGGTGATACATCCATTTTGCATCACTATTTTATATCATAATTTAGTGTTATTAATTGATATATTTCATATTTAGAGATGATGAAAGGATACGGATGTCTCCTAGAAGGAGGGGGATGAATAAGCGATTAAAACTTTTCCAAGAGAGGCTCGACAAAGGCGGAATTAAAATAGCATTTACTTTGTCAAGCACAACCTAGAACAACTAAGGTTCACCTATGTGCACCAACAACTTATGCTAAGCAATACAAGCAACAATGTGATAGCAAGATATATATTACTTCAAGCACGAAGGCTATCACAATGTAAAGTGCATAATTAAAGACCTCGGGTATAGAGATAACCGAGGCATGCGGGGACGACGATATTTTACCGAGTTTCTCCCAACATGGAGTACGTATCGTTTGGAGAGGGGGTGGTATCTAACCACCTACGCCATAAAAGGCCTCCCTTATTCTCCGGTGAATCTCACCCCAATTGGATCGATCCATGATTCCACTATCGGTGCACTTGTCGGTGGCAACCGGAACCTCTCACAAGATTGGGGCACTTCTCCACAACTTAATTGGAGGCTCCCAACAAACTCCACCAAGGCCACAACGCCACCAAGGCCACAAAACCGTCTAGGGTTCCAAGAACCCAAGAGGGACAAGCTCCAATGAGTCACACGAACCAAATCCTTTGAGGAGAACTCAAACCGATGCACCAAATGCAAATGGCAAGAACACCACAAAGGTGCTCAAATCCCTCACTCTCAAGTTCCAACAAAGCTACTAAAGCTATTGGGGGAACAAGAGAGGAGGAATCAAATAGAGACACAAAATCCCCTAAAATCTAGATCCCCAAAGATGCACTCACAAAGAGATGAATCGGTTAGGTCAAAACGTGGATCTAGATCTCCTCTCTCTTCCACTCAAATATGGGCAAGAATCATCGGAGGGAAAAGATTAGGCAAGCTTCAAGATCTAGAGCAAGTGTGGACAAAGCTTAGCCTAATAGAAGAGGAAGAAGCTAACTGAACTGAAAACGGACAAAGGGCTTGAATAGCAGCCCCAGAAAAAGCTGGCCGTTGGGCTATTTTTCGGAACGGTCCGGTAGTACCGCTTTCAACCGGTACTATCGGTCATGGGCGCAGAGAGAGCAGGACCAGCGCGAGCAGGCCAGGCAGCATGCGCTGCACGCGCGAGCGGCAGCAGCAGGTGGTAAACGCAGCGATAGCGCGCATGCGGTATTGGGTGAGGCGCGCTGCAAGCAAGCAAAGCGGGGCCCAGAGCGGGGCCAGCAAAGAGCCAGAGGAACGAGCGGGTGCAGCATCTCTGAGTGGGTCAACGCGAGCAAGCAAGCGCGAGCAGCGGCGGCTGCTGCAGCGCGCGAGCGAGCGGCCAGCGCGCGCGATGGAGTGAGCGGCGGCAGCTAGCAGGCCAGGAGATTTGTGCGGAAGGGGCCAGGCAAGTGAGACGGGCGGCCAGTGGGATAGCAGCGGGGCAGGCGATGCGGGGTGGGCGCCTAGGCCGGCCGGTAGTACCGGCCCACCGGGCGGTACTACCGGGCCAGGCCGGTAGGGCTGGAAGCCACAACCGGGCTGCTCTAAGAGCTGGGCCGCGCGCAGTGCGCCGCATAGAGGCGACTGGTAGTACCAGCTCGGCCCAGTAAAAGCAGTTTTTCTTTTTCTTTTTAGAATCAAATTGGCAAATATTCAAACGGTCATAACTTTGGTGACTCTGATTAACCCGATTCCAATTGCGTTGGAAATATTGGTTATCACCAAGTGAGAATGTATCAAGTAATATAATGTGAGATACCTCACTTGGTGAGACACAGGAAAACCGCCAAGATCAAAATCGCAACAAGATATAAACGGAAGATCCGATTTTGATGAACAAGAGCTTGTTATGGAGATTACCACAAGATCTATATCCTCACATGGATAAGACCAAATAACAACCAAATATGATGATGCAAGTATACAAAGGTTTGAGCTCTCTCCGAACGATGTGACCGAGTTACTCATTCGAGAGCCCCTCTTGATAGTACATCTATCTATCCTAAACCCGGTCTTCCACTAAGAAATGAGACCGATAAAAGGGAAAACCTATCAAGATTATACCTTTGCATTGAGCATTCCACTTGATCTTGATATAGACAAACTTGACCTTCTCAAGATGGAACGCCTTTCTTAATTCCTCATCATCGATCCATGATCACCAAGGATGGCAAGCATAAAACATGATATCTTCTATAGATGGCGCATTTTGTGCTTGCACAACACATCTTCTTCTCATTTCATCGACCTTGAAGCCAACACATGCTCCAAGCGATGCCAATGGACAATTCCTACAAGTACAACTTAATACACACATTAGTCCATAAATATTGTCATTAATTACCAAAACCACACATGGGGGCCCACATGTTCTTTCAGATGATACTTATGTTATTTCATCTATTTTGCATGTTTAATGATTTTTGGAGAATTAACTGCCGGAGTCAGAATTCTGCTGGAAAAAGCGTTGTCCAGATGCAATATTTCTGGAGATCAGAAAATTCCAGAAAATATACAGAAATTCCTATTTTTCTAGAAGACGAAGATAGCCAGAAGAGGGAGTGGAGATGGGCCACATGGGGCGCACACCACCCCTAGGCGTGCCCCCCTGGGCCACGCGGCCAGGTGCTGTGGCCACCCTGGCCCACCTCTGGCGTCGCCCTTTCGCGTATATCTTCCTCCCAAAAACCTAAGACTCGAGGGAGCCATCACACAAATATTCTGCCACCTCTATGGGGCGGAAACTAAAAGATAAAAGGTCTCCTGCAGGGAGAAATCTGTCGTGGAAATTCCTCCCCGGAGAGGAGAGATCATCGCCATCGACACTATCATCAAGCTGGGCTTCATCGGTATCATCATCCTCCTCCTCATCATCATCACCACCATCACCACCACGCCATACTGCTGTAACAATTGGGTTGAATCTTGTGTAGTTCATAGGGGAAACTTTCCCGGTGTTGATTACTTGTTGTAGTTGATGCTATTGAGTGAAACCATTGGATTATTGTCCATGTTCAGATTGTTACTTATCATTATTTCATCTCTGATCTTGATCGATATGATGTATTGTGAGTAGTTCGTTTAGTTCTTGAGGACATGGGAGAAGTCATGTTGTTAGTAGTGTAATTACATTGAGTAATATTTAATGGTTTGATATTTATGTTGTGGCGCTATTCTTCTAGTGGTGTCATGTGAACGTCGACTACATGATACTTCACCTTTATGGGCCTAGGAGAATGCATTGTGTACTTGGCTACTAATTGTGGGGTTGCCGGAGTGACAGAAACCTAAACCCCTATTAGGAAACCATTGCATAAGGGAGTGTAAGATCTCAGAGTTTAATGCCGTGGTTAGATTTTTATCTTAATTACTTTATTGTAGTTGCGGATGCTTGCAAGGGGTATAATCACAAGTGTGTATTAGTCCAAGTTGGGGTAGTACATTAGCATAGGTTCACCCCCATAACACTTATCCAACCAATGAAGATTAATCGACTATATGAAGCAAAAGAACTTGACAATATTCCCATGTGTCCTCGAGAATGTTTGGTCATCATAAGTAATACAACTGACTTGTACTTTGCTAAAGAAAGGATTGGGCCACTCACTGCAATTATTATTATTATTGTCTTTTATTTACTCACACTTTATTTATCTCCATTACCAAAACCCCCTAAAAATCCGTTTGCTAGTATTTACAGTGAATCCTTGATCCAAACCGCCTATCAACACCTTCTGCTCCTCGTTAGGTTCGACACTCGTATTTATGGTACCCCCTATACTTGTGGGTCATCAAGATTATTTTATGGTACCATTGCCGGTGAGTGAAGCGCTATTGAAGCATGAAAATTGGTAAAGGAAATTCTACTGTGAGTATTGTTTTTATTTCTTTCTGTTATTTTATTTCATTATGGATAATATACTTGGTTTCCTATTTGGGAAAACTACTATCACTGCTAAGGTAGTAGATGAACCACCACCTGCTGAATTGGATCCTTTTAAAATACCTACGAAAATTGTTGAACGTGTTATGAATACCTCCTATTTTGGAGATGGAACTGTCCATCCCGGTGATCATTTGCTCTTTATACATGAATTATGCGAGTTGTTCAAGTGTGCAGGTATTACAATGGATCAAGTTAAGAGAAAGTTATTCTCTATATCATTGAAAGGAAGAGCTGCGGAATGGTATAAGCTGCTGAAGAATGGCCGATCTATTGAATGGGAGGAAATTGTACCTCTCTTTTATTCTAAATTCTATCCTCCTAGTGAAATTCATAAAGATCAGAATCAAATATATAATTTTTGGCCTCATCATGGAGAGAGTATTGCTCAAGCTTGGGGGAGTGAAGTCACTAATTCTCAAATGTCCCATTCATGAGCTCCCTAGTAAATATTATTATTAATAACTTCTATGCATGGCTTCCTCTTCATGATAAGGATTTACTGGATGCTTCTTGTGCTGGATCATTTACACGTATGAAAGAAGAAGCTAAATGGGATCTTCTCGACCGTATTCAAGAAAATACTGAAGCATGGGAGAATGACAAAGGAAGAAAGTCATGTATAAATTATGATTATGAATTCATTAAATATTTTATGAGAACTGATGACTTTCATAATATTAGTGTTGTTTATGGTCTTGATTATCAAATTCTTGCAAATTGTTTTAAGGCCTTTGCCTCTTATCTTGATATTCCAAAAAAGGAATGAAACAAGTACCATGCGCCTTATAAAGATATTGTTAATTGTGTTCCTGCTAGAAATATTGAAGTTTGTACCGTTGATCGTATTTTGCCTGAACCTTATATTGAGAAAATACCTTTTCCTGCTAAGGTAAAGGAATATTCTGTGATAACTAGTGTGGTTAACAAAAGTACAAAGAAAGCTGTAGAACCTGATGAATAAATAAATGTTGAACCTGCAGTAGCAATAGTGAAAGTCCTTGTCTCTAAAAATGTAGAAGATGGACACATTATCTTTTGTGAAGATGCTTCTAATATTGTTTCACATCCTAGTAGAACTAGGAAAGCTAGTGTTCCTGTGCTTTTCGTCAAAATAGGTGATCATTGCTATTATGGTTTATGTGATATTGGTGCAAGTTCAAGTGCTATTCCTTATGAGATTTATAGAGAAACCATGCATGAAATTGGTCCTTGTGAACTTGAAGAAATTGATGTGGTTATTCAGCTTGCTAATAGAGAGACCATCTCTCCAATAGGTATTGTAAGAGATGTGGAAGTTCTTTGCGGTAAGACTAAATATCCTGCTGATTTTCTAGTACTTGGTTCAGTTGCTAGTAAAACTTGTCCTATCATTTTTGGTAGACCTTTCTTGAACACTTGTGGAGCTATTATAGATTGTAAGAAGGAGAAAATTTTATCTAAATTTGATGGAGAATCTTATGAATTTAATTTTTCTAAATTTGCTAAAGCTCCTTATGAAAATGAATTGCCTAATGAATATTTTAGAGTTGAACAACTTTTTTCTATTGCTCTTGCTCCTAACGATGCTTTGTAGCCATATATGGAAGATCACGAAAGTGAGATCTTCATGGAAGAAAGAAATGAGATTGACGAGATTCTTCTTCGTCAACCTGAGATGCTTAAGCATAATCTATCTATGGAAGATTTGGGTACCACATTACCACCTAAAGAGGATCCTGTTTTCGATCTAAAACCTCTACCCGATGATCTTAAATATGCTTATCTTGATGATAAGAAAATATATCCTGTTATTATTAGTTCTAAACTTTTAGGAAAGGAAGAGGAAAGATTATTGGAGGTATTGAAGAAACACTGAGGAGCTATGGGTTATACTCTTGATGATTTAAAAGGGATTTCTCCTACTCTATGTCAGCATGCTATTAATATGAAACCTGATGCAAAACTAGTTGTTGAACATCAACGTAGTTTAATTCCTAAGATGAAGGAAGTGGTAAGAAATGAGGTATTGAAACTTCTTGATGCTGGTATTATTTATCCTATTGCTGATAGTAGATGGGTTAGTCCTGTTCATTGTGTACCTACGAAAGGAGGAATTACTGTTGTGCCTAATGAAAATAATGAGACTATTCCTCAAAGAGTAGTAGTTGGTTATAGGATGTGCACTGATTTTAAAAAGGTTAACAAAGTTACTAAGAAAGATCATTATCCTTGAACTTTTATTGATCAAATGTTAGAAAGGTTGTCTAAGAAGACTCATTTTTGTTTTCTTGATGGTTATTCTGGGTTCTATCAAATTTCTGTTAGAAAGCAAGATCAAGAGAAAACCGCTTTTACGTGTCTTTATGGAACTTATGCTTATAGGCGTATGCCTTTTGGTTTGTTTAATGCTCTTGCTACTTTTCAAAGATGTATGTCTGCTATCTTTCATGATTTTTGTGAAGAAATTGTGGAAGTATTCATGGAATATTTCTCCGTCTATGGAACTTCTTTTGATAATTCTTTGGACAATCTTGATAAATTTTTGTAGAGATGTGAAGAAACTAATCTTGTTCTTAATTGGGTGAAATGCCACTTATGGTTAATGAAGGAATTGTCATTGGACATAAAATTTCTGAAAGAGGTATTGAAGTTGATAGAGCCAAACTTGAAGCAATTGAGAAAATGCCCTGTCCTAGGGATGTTAAAGGTATTCGTAGTATCCTTGGTCATGCTGGTTTCTATAGGAGGTTTATTAAAGATTTCTCAAAGATATCAAAGCCACTTACTAATCTCCTCCAAAAAATATGTACCTTTTGTTTTTGGTGATGATTGTAAGGAAGCTTTTGAAACTCTAAAGAAAGATTTAACTACTGCTCCTATTGTCCAACCACCTGGTTGGAATTTACCCTTTAAAATTATGTGTGATGCGAGTGAGTTTGTTGTAGGTATTGTTCTTGGACAGCAAATAGATAAGAAGTTGAATGTTATTCATTATGCTAGTAAGACTCTTGATGCTTCTCAAAGGAATTATGCTACTACTGAAAAAGAGTTCTTAGCTAAAATCTTTGCTTGTGATAAGTTTAGACCTTATATTGTTGATTTGAAAGTTACTATTCATACTAATCATGCTGCTATTAGATATCTTATGACAAAGAAAGATGCTAAGCCTAGGTTTATTAGATGGGTGTTGCTTTTACAAGAGTTCTATTTACATATTGTAGATAGGAAAGGTGCTGAAAATCCTGTTGCTGATAATTTGTCTTGATTGGAAAACATTTCTTTTGATCCTATTCCTGTTAATGATATTTTTCCAAATGAATAGTTGGCTGCAATAAAGGTAAGCTCGTGAGAGAGTCCTTGGTATGCTGATTATACTAACTTTATTGTTTCCAAGTATTTGCCTCCAACCTTTACAGCTCAGCAAAGACGGAAATTCTTTTATGATTTGAGGCATTATTTTTTGGGATGACCCACACTTATATAAAGAAGGAGTGGTTGGTATTATGCGAAGATGTGTTCCAGAATATGAACAATGAGAGATATTGAAAAATGTCATGGTAGTTCTTATGGAGGACATCATGCTGGAGATAGAACCACACAAAAGGTTCTACAATCAGGTTTTTATTGGCCTACTCTTTTTAAAGATGCAAGAAAGTTTATTTTATCATGTGATGAATGTCAAAGAATTGGTAATATTTCTAGATGCAATGAAATTCCTATGAATTATTCTTTTGTTATTGAACCATTTGACTATTGGGATTTTGACTTTATGGGTCCTTTTCCTCCTTCAGAAGGTTATACTCATATTCTTGTTGCTGTTAATTATGTTACTAAGTGGGTAGAAGACATACCTACAAAAAGTGCTGATGGTGAGACCTCGATAAAAATGCTTAATGTCGTGGGAATGGCCACAATAGATGCTGCGATTGCTGAGACCTCGATGCCTCGCTTGGAGACTACGTACCCCAGTAGCTGTCCAGTGGGTATGCCGCAGGTGCACTTCCCTGGGTTGAGCTTGATCTTGTACCTCCATAGATTTGCGAAGGTCTCGGCCAGGTCAGCGAGTAGGTCGCTCTGGCGATTGGACTTGACCACCACGTCATCGATGTAGACGTGGCTGTTGCAGCCAATTTGTCTCGTGAGGTACTCATGCATCCACAGCTGGTAGGTTGCGCCTGAGTTTTTGAGGTCGAACATCATGGCGGTGTAACAGTAAGCGCCGAATGGCATGATGACCGTCGTCTTCTCCTTGTCCTCGACCGCCATCTTGATATGGTTGTATCCAGGGTATGCGTCGAGGAAGCATAGCGACTCCAAGCCCGCGGTCGAATCGATGATCTGATCAATGCGCGAGAGGACGAACTGCTCCTTTGGGCATGCGTTGTTGAGGTTGGTGTAGTTGATACACATCCTCTAGGTCTTGTTCTTCTTCATGACCAGGACTGGGTTTGCCAGCCACTTGGAGTACGTGATTGGCCGGATGAAGCCTGCAGAGAGTAGACGCTACACTTCTTTGGCGATTGTTCGGCGGTGCTCTTCATTGAAGGGCCGCAACGACTGCTTGATGGGTCGCGCCTTGGGGTCAGCGTTGAGTTTGTGCTCGGCGAGTTCCCCCGGGACACCTGGCATTCAGATGGCTTCCATGTGAAGATGTCGCGATTCTCACGGAAGAAATCCACGAGCGTGCTTTCCTATGTGGGGCTCATGCCCGCCCCGATGGTGACTGTCTGGCTAGAATCGCCTAGGACCAGCTCGACGATGCGGGTGTGCATGGTGGCTCGAACGCGGTCGACCCGGCATTCTCCGTGTTGGGATTCTTTAGGATTGTGGGGTCGTCTTTGTTGACCCCGCTCGTGTATCTGGCGAGCTCTCTTGCGTGGTTAGCCTCCACGGTGATGACGGCGTCCGCAAGCTGTGCGCCTTTTTCCTCGCACTCGATGGCCATGTCGGGGTCGCCGTGGACGGTGATGATACCGCATGGACCTGGGAGATTCATCATGTTGTACGCATAGTGCGGGGCAGCCATGAACTTGGCGAATTCTTGCCTCCCCAAGACGCAGTGGTAGGGGTTGTTGAAGTTTACCAACTCAAAGACGATCCTCTTGGTGCAGAAGTTGGCTGGTGTGCCGAAGGTGACTGGTAGTGTCACCTTGCCAATCGGGTACTCCTTCCGACCAGGGACGATGTCGTGGAAAGTGGTAAGGGTCGACTCGATCATCGACTACAGCAGCCTTAGTATCCTAAAAGTGTCCAGGTAGAGGATATTGATGGATCTCCCTCCATCCATGAACGTCATGGGGAGCCAGTAGTCGCCCACTTTTGGCTTGACTACCAGGGCGACTCGCCCGGGGTACTCGATCAGTGGCGAGTGGTATTCGTGGGTCCATGTGATGCGCTGCTCAGACCAGTTGAGGATCCCGGTGCCGATCCCGGTGAAGGTGTGCAGCGAGCCAACACCGTTGCCGAATGCCCTGCCATTTGGCGGATGACAAATGCCCTGCCATTTGGCGGATTGTTGTTGGGGTCCTCCCTTGTGCGCAGTGCCTTCTCGATCTCCTTCAGAGAATGGCAGTCGACGGTTGTGTGCGTGTCGGGCTTCCCCTCCCTGTTGTGGAACACACAGGATTGGTTGAGGAGGGCGGCGGGGTAAAATTTCGGCCTTGATTTGTAGTTTCGCCGTCGCGGTGCTGTCCTCCGTCGCGGCGGAAGCTCTTGGGGTCGCGTGGCGTGTAGCCGGCATTGGTGACAAAGTCGACTCGACCGTCACCGCGACGCTTGCCGATGAGGCGAGTGTTGCTGCAGTGCAGCTCGCGCTGCCTACTGTTGTCGTGGCCACTTGGGTGGCGATTCCCACCCTACTCGTTGTCGGTTTCCTGGTTCGGATCTTCCTTCGCATACCGCTGGCGATCTCGAGGAGGCCAGACATGTTGTCGAGCGTCTTGTACAAATTCTTGATCTTGGCGACCAGTGGCTCGTATCGGCACGAGTTCTTGAAGCAGTGTATCGCCTATCGGGGTGGATGCCGGCGGCTTTGATCCACAGGTCCTGCCACCGTTGGACCCAGTTGCGGGATGACTCGCGGGGCCCCTAGACGCATCGCTCCAGGTCCTCGATGGTGGTGGTGCGGGTGTAGGAGCCCTCGAAGTGCCTAACAAAGGCCTCGTGCATGTCCTCCTAGGAGTCGATGTTGTCCGCGGGGAGGGTTTTGATCCACTGCCGAGTCGCTCCCTCCATCATCAGGGGGAGGCAGCGAGCAACGAGAAGGTCAGTGTGGCCAGCGATTCCCATCGCCATGAGGTATGTGTCTAGCCACACGGCTGGATCGAACGTAGGATTATATTTTTCGATATCCTTTGGCGCTTTGAAGTTCGCATGGTATTTCCCGCCTCGGATCATCGGTCCGAAGAACTAGGGGCCGACTGAACCGAGGGATCCTCTTGGCTTGCTGCCATTGCGGTTGGTGAGGGTGTGACTCAGGTCATTGGGCTGGCGTGCGCACCAGCTCTGGTTGTTGATGATGTGGGTTTGCGCATCGACCGGCTTCCTGTTGGCGGTGACCGTGTTGTTTAGCGTTCGCGGGTCGTTGGTGGAGAGCACTGGGTGTGTGACCCGTGGTTGGTGCTGCAGGGGATCGAGGGGCGGGCAGTTCAGGGTGTTTTCCATTGATGGGCGGCCGCTCGAGGCTGCCCTGCTTCCGGAGGAGTGGTAGTACATGCGTCTCCGCGAGTCAGCTCCTACGACATGCTGCTCGATGGCTTTAGCCAGTAGGGCATTGGCGTACTGGATTTCCAGCGCGCCTTCCCCTGTGACGTTGAGGTTGGCGACCACTGCCTGCCCCGCGATGACGTTGTCCATCGGGGTGGAGTACAGCAGGAGGCCATTCTCGTCCCTCTCTTGCGGAGAGATGAGAACTCTCGGCTGGTTGAGAGGGGGCGCCCGGCCGGGTGGCGGTGGTGGAGCTCCACTTGCTGGTGATCCTGGTGGCGGACGGGCGCTGAAGCCCGGTGGTGCGTTCTCGCAGATCACCCGATCGGCCACACGAGTGGGGTCGTTGTCTTCGTTGAAGTTCAGGGCGCGACCCTGAACGGTAGGGTTCAGGCGCGTCCTGATGCAGCGCTGGTGGTAGAGCGATAGCTCCTGCGCCGTGGCCTACTCGAGGCGAAATTTTTCGCGCTCGGCTTGCTCCTTGTGCACCACCTCCTCCAGGTGCAGGCGGGCTTCCTCGACCTCCCTCGCCATCACAATCGGCGGGATCTGCGTGGAGAAGGGGTCTGGCGGGGCGCTCGTGCCGCTCGACATGTAGGTCACGACGAAGCGACCGGATCCGGTGTGGAGGTCGCCGGAGTTTTCCGACCCAGAGTCGGAGTCGAAGATCTCGAGGATGGATGGATCCTCAAAATCTCCAACGTTGGAGACTCGCGTGATGGAGCCTTCTAGCGACGCAGCAATGATGGATCCGGCGACCGAGGCTGGGGTCACCGATTTAGCGTCATCGTGGAGGGCCGTGTCGTCCGTGGCCGTGTTAGTCTCGACCACGTCGCTGTTGGCCGAGTCGTACTCGGAGGCGACTCGGTGGATGGTGTGGACCTGGTTCTCATAGAGCCGATCGCGTGGTGGTGACTCACCAATGAGCGCCAAGTCTCTGGAGATGATGACTCCATGAAGCCGACGAAGAGGTTGATGGAGCTGACCGACATGATGACGCTGTGCGTGACCGGGCACGACGGAGGGACGTAGCTACTAGGAAAGATATGAAGGATCTCGCCATACGCGACCATGCGACCGATGGCGATCGATCGGTTGATCGGCAGGTAGGGTCTCGCCGGAGAACTCAGGCCTGACCGGCCAGGCCCCAAGGTGGGCGCCAATGTCATGGGAATGGCCATGGCAGATGCTGCGATTGGAAGCGAGTAGTAGAACCAGGGGAAAGGGCGGCCAGCCATCTGCGGTGCGAGATGAGGGCGGAGAAACAAGGTTTTACCCAGGTTTGGCCCCCCGTAGGGTAAAGACCTACTCCTGCTAGATTGTATTATTGAGATATTACAGGTGGCGAGCTCGGCGACTCGGCGGCGAGTTGATGTGGGTATCTGATGGAACATAAGTGCTATGCATACCCTAGGGAGGTTTATATATGGGTACCTCGCTAGGGTTTACAGATCTACAACCGAGTTGGATAAGGACTCATAGGGCTTTGACCTAATCCGACTGGGCCTAGCTACGCTTCTGGGCCTTTAGCTTCTAGTCGCCTGGCTCCTTCTTGGGTCGCAATCCAGTCGCCGTCCTGCAGGCCCACTCGCTAGGAGTATGATCCAATAGGGAACGTCCTGCTGGGTATACCCCACTCGGCATATCCCCATCAGTATTCCCCGAGGCCATCATTGATTCGTCCCAGGTGTTCTTTGACAGTCGGAGTATACAGGTCCAATTTGGATGCCCAATCGAATAGGCAGTGGAGTCCCTCAATAAAGGAAAGAATCCTTAACATATATCTTCAGCCACGATCGGAGACCAGTCGAATCGCCAATTTGGCAAGTAGTCGAATCGCAACTTTGGCGAATGGGTCGGCGAGTCGAGTAGACGAAGTTGGACCGTCATTTTTTTGTCAAACTAGCCGTTGGGTAATCCAACGGTAATATCGGCGTAATCACCGCCTGGTAATGGCTCCTCCGAAACTGGCGGGAAGCAACCGCTATATAAGGAGAGTGACAGGGGAGTTGCGAGTCTTCCTCAAATTTCATTCGATCCCGCGCACCCTTCAATCTTCCATTCCTCCCGACCCGGAATTTCCAAAGTCAGCGAATCAAGATCTTTGTCTCGATGGCGCCTCCAAAGGAACTGTGGGGCAAGTCCAAGTGCACCAAGGCATCGTTGAAATCTTTTCAAGACATGGGGATCCTCTGCGAGGAGAGATGGTGAATTCCCTCGACCGGAGAGTTGGAGCCGGATCCCCGCGCCGACGAATTCATATGATTCACCAGCCACCTGGAGAGGGGGCTGGGATTCCCCACTTCGATCTTCTTCTGGTGGTTCTGCGCCTACTACGCCATCAAGCCCTCCGATCTGGGACCTCACAGCATCAAGCAGCTCACCATTTTCGTGGCGTTCTGCAATTGCTACTTGGGGTTCCGCCCCTACTTCTCCCTGTGGCAGGAACTGTTCCACAGGCGCGTCGGTCGTGAAGGAGACGGCGGCCCGAGGCTGGCAGCGGGCGGCCTCACCTTCCAACTGAAGAACAAGGCCCCCTTCCTCGATCTCATGCTGCCGAAGAAGGTGTCCATCGAGTGGAAGAAGTACTGGTTTTACGTCAGCAAGTCGACGCCGGACGGCGAGGTGCCGCTCCCGGCCTTCACCCCCGACAGGAGCGAGCCGCGTCGGCTGCAGGTGGCCAAGCTCCCCCATGATCAAAGGATGGTCGTGGACGAGATGCTGACGACAATCTGTCAGCCCAAAAAGGATGGGCTCGAGACCAACAATTTGTTCAATTGTTGGCTTGGGCGGCGATTGGGGCCACTGGCCAGTCGCTCCCACTGGATGTATGAGTACACCGACATGGATGACAGGACAAAGGCCTGCATCACTGACTGGAAGGCCGACGACTACGCGGCTGCATTGAGGAAGATCACTGACACAGAGTATGTCAACCCGAAGGCCAGGATCCCCCCGTATACCACGAAGCGCCAAGCGCCGATGGTGAGTTTCTTTACCCTTTATACCTTCACAGTCGCAGAAATGCAGTCGCGGTCTTGTTAATACATGCTTGTCCTTTTCATCTATTCCAAGTCCTAGAGGATTGGCTGTCTCTCGTCGATGACGAGAGCTCTGAGGAGGTCGAGGAGGACTTAAGCGAGTCCTCCGATGATGATGATGAGGCGATGGAAGTTGCCGCACCTGCAGCCGTGGCCCGGAAGACCCGTGGGCAGCAGAAGCGCAAACTCGAGGCCAGCCAGAGCCTTGAGGGACCTGGTGGGGGCGAGGGTGACTTCCAAGAACACAGTTCATGACGCGTGGCCACGTCGTCTAAGAAGAAGTCTCCCGCGAATCAGAAGGCGCCTAAAGTGGCGTCTCCGCCTCGGTCCGCGACCAGCTCCGAGTCGGGCAGCAAAGTCGATGACGCAGAGGCCGAAGCTTTGAGAAAAGCTCCAGAGGCGACGGACTCGAGAGCCGATGACGTGGTGGAGGGTGAAGTGCCTCTTGCAGCGATTCCCCCACCTTTCTCGGCAGTCTTAGGGCTTCGGGCTGCTTCGACCGCGGAGGCCTCCCCGCCAAAGAAGGCACCGGTGTTGACAGGGGCAGAGCTTCCTATGGCTGCGGCCTCGTCGACGAAGAAGGACGCAGTGTCATCGGCTCCTGCCATGTTTGAGACGGGCATTACTCGCAAACTGGGCCTGGAGTTGGAGAAGCCAGCGCACATACGCACCGGCCTGCATTTTATCCCAGTCGCCAGGTACGTCTTTGCCAAGTTGCTTCGAAGCAACATTTTGTAGTTGTTGTCTGAATTGCTAATCGTGCCTTTTTGTAGGAATAGTGTGAAGAAGATTGGTCACCCTTCGGTGGCCAAGGTACTGCCAGTCATCGCTGGAGGGGAGGTTGATCCCCCAAAAAATAGGAAGGGTGACAAAGCCAAGGCGCCCACTAAGGGCGCGAAGAAAAATAAAGGCGATGACTCCATCATCAATGTGGATGAATTAGTCGATGCGCCGAGCGAGGCGCTGATTGAAGTTGACGTGGCCGCGAAGGACGACGTGGTCGCGGGGTTGCAGCTGGTGGAGCCGACAGCGCTGGTCGAGGCATCGGAGCCCACGAGTAGCGCTTCAGGGGCGGTGGCGGTGATGTTTCCTTGCTTCGTGGCGAGGGCTTCCGCCGCAAGACCTACGATGCAGTCGCCTCAGGTGCCCAAAGTTTTGGGCGCGGACGTCGAGCAGCATCGCGGGAGAACACCCTTTGTGTTGCCATCAGCATATGCGGTCGAGCTGCACAACATGCTAGGCGCAGCTATCCAGGTATGTCCAGTTCCCGAGGATCTACTCGCTGAATTTTAGTGGGTGGATTCTTATGAATTTTTTGTGTCTAGTCCCCGAGCAGCTAGTCGCTGAATTTCAGCGGCTAGGCACATAGGAAGTTTTGGTGTCCAGTCCCTGAGTGGATAGTCGCTAAATTTCAGCGGCTAGGCACTTAGGAAGTTTTGGTGTCTACTCCCCGAGTGGCTAGTCACTGAATTTCAGCGGCTAGGCACTTAGGAAGTTTTGGTGTCCTCTTACGTTTGTTTCCTCTTTGTAGGGTCTTCAACATGAGTCGGCGGAGCAACTAGCTACCAAGGAGCGCTTGGAGCGCGACCATCGATCCGTGCAAGAGGTGAACCAACAGATTCGGGCGACTGTAGGTGGATGTTTGGAGTACCTTCTCAATTCCTTTGCTGTTGTTTGTTTGGAATCTCACTTTTATTTTGCTACAGAGGAGCACTCCGTCGTGGTTGCCAAGGCCTGCGAGGGCCTTGTCCCAGTCATCGAGTTGGAGACTGCCAAGTCGTCGTTGGCCGCCGCGGAGAGGCGGGTTGCCAAGCTGGAGAGGGAGCTCAAGGACGCGAAGGCAGAGGCAACCTCGTCAGAGGAGAGGGTCAAGGCTGATGTTGCCGCGACAGCGGATGAGAGGAAGGTCTCCGACACTCTTGTCGCCGAGTTGCAAGATGAGTTGTCAAGTATTCAGGACTTCGCCACTGGGCTTTGCCATCCACTCCTTGGTGAGCTTCTTAAACCTGTTGCTATGTCAGCGAGTCCCCGAGTGGGCGAGTCTCTATGCCGACGGGTCCCCGAGCAGGTGAATCTGAAGTTGTGCGTCCTTCTAATCCTGACTTGGCGTTGATTGCAGGGAAAATACTCGATGAAGACCCTGAGGTGCAGTCGTATGACACCAAGAAGTGTGTGACCATGCTGGTGGACTCTGTCGCCCTTTCAGCGACGTGCATTCGCGCCGTTCTCTAGGAAATTTTGCCTAATGAGGTGATTCCCAGCGAGCTGACGGAGGTGTGGCGTTACCTTGAGAGGGCGCCGATGGTGGTCGACTACATGTCGTGGTTAGTGTTTCTCCGCGGGGACCTGAATGCACTGAGTCTCGGGCTCGTGCATTTCCCCGACGATTTCGATCTTCACGATGTTACCAGTGGGTACCCGTCCGTGACCGGCTCGGTGGAAATCTCCGAAGTTCCGAAGTTGACCGCGAAGGCGGCCACGTACTCCGAGCGGGTGCTGGAAATGGGCGATCTGTTGCTGTACCAGGAGATGGAGGTGGCACCGAATGACCCCGAGCCAGCTCACCGTGATCTGAAAACGGAGCAGCTGTTCCGGTCGGGGATGGCGAATAGCCTGGCGAGTATCCGGCGAATCAGTGGATATGCTTCATCCGGGTCCGTGGTGGTGGCGGCGCATCGACCTTGAAGCCTGCGGAGTAAAGACATGCCGAGTGGCTTTTGTATTAGTGTAATTAGAACTGTAAAAGTCTTTGCATGTGAACAATATTTTGTTGCTTTGAAGAAATGAAAACGTGTTGAGTCAGTTCGATTTGTCTTTGGTGTATTTGTTGTGCGAGTCCCCGAGCTTGTCCGCCCTTTAATGGGGTTTACCTCGCGTTTTTGTATGTTTGATTGTTTTGACTGTTAGTTAGTTGTGGTCGGCTCGCCGTGGCTTGATAAGCTAGTCGCTTGGCGACCCCAATGGGTGCTCTATACTTAGCCGTTTTCCCGGACGCGAACGGGGTCGGTTGGGCGAGTCCCCGAGCGTGTTACTTAGCCGTTCTAGTCGCATACCCAAGGTAGGTGAGGACAAAGCGCGTTGTATGTGGCACGTCTCTCCACCTGGCTTGGAAAGCCAGTCGCATGGCAAGTCCAGGGCGCGCTATCGTACTTGGTGTGTTCCCGAGTCGCGTGGATTTAGACTTGGGCGAGTCCCCAAGCGTGGTACTTAACCGTTCGGGTCGCTGTGCCAAGGATGTGGGGGACCGATCGTTGTATGAAGTGTGTATGGTTGTCTTGGCCCGGTGGGCCAGTCCAGCCGGGTGACTCCAATGGGGGCTCAGGGTTGGCGTTTTCATGGACGATGCAAGTGCTGAATTCCTTCGGTGCCCTTGCGCCGCACTACTTAGCCATGCCGGTCATGCAACCAAGGGTTGACTTCCGTGAGTAGCGTTATGCTGTAGTTACGAGTGCGATTGGCACAAGACTTGGAGATTGGGCACAATTTGTGCGATTCGAATGTATTTTATTGCATGGCAGGGGGAATACAGGTCGGAGTCAGAGTTAATCATAGAATTGCTTCATCTTATCATCCCCAAACAAGTGGGCAAGTAGAATTATCAAATAGAGAAATTAAATATATCTTGCAAAAGGATATTAATAAATCTAGAAAAAAATGGGCTAGTAAGTTGAATGACGCTTTATGGGCTTATAGAACTTCATATAAAAATCCTTTGGGAATGTCTCCTTACAAAATGGTTTATGGAAAAACTTGTCACTTGACATTAGAATTAGAACACAAAGCTTATTGGGCAGTGAAAGAACTTCATAGAGATTTTAAACTTGCTGGTAAGAAAATATTGCTTGACTTGAGTTCTTTAGATGAGTGGAGAAGTGAAGCTTATGAAAATGCTAGACTCTTTAAAGAAAAAGTTAAAAAACGGCATGATAGGAGAATTCTTAAGAGATAGTTCCATGTTGGTGAGAAAGTTCTATTGTATAGGTCTCGTCTCAGATTTTTTGCAGGAAAATTACTCTCAAAATGGGAAGGACCCTTTATTATTGAGGAGGTGTATCGTTCAGGTGCAATTAAAATTTCTTCATTGAGAGACAACACTATGCAAGTGGTGAATGGTCAAAGGCTCAAACATTATATTTCTGGAGATTCTTATAATGAAGATATTGATATTATTCAAGTGGTGACTCCGGAAAAATTTATTAAAGACCAAACTCAGGAATCTGTAGAGTCCGTTCTCGAATAGGTAACAGTTTTGGTAAGAAAAAGTTTGCGAAAAACTTTCCAACTTATATTTTTCTAGTTTTTATTTAATATGGAAGATTATGAGTCGAAAGAGGGATGGAAATGGAGTCCGGGGGGCTCACACCACCCCTGGGCACGGGCCCACCTGGCCGCACCACCAGGTGGTGTGGCCGCCTCGGAGTTTGTCTCCGACCCGTTTTCTCCAAATACCGTCCTTTTGTCGTTAAACTTTGTGATATATAATCCCCTAGATCCCCGAGGTCCGTATATCGTTTTCTCGTCATGTTTTCATTTCGATCTGTTCTGTTCAGATGTTGTCCTAGGGTTTGTCTTTGGAGGACTATGAGCTGCGACGCTGGCACGAGCTCCTTCGCGATCTTGAGTAGAGGACTTTCGTTGGATGGGTGGAATAAGAAAGGATCACAACTAGGCGTGAAGACATGGATCAGAGCGTCGAGGAGGAAGTAAAGAACATGTCAGCAAGCATGGAGGGACAGATTGCTGCAGGATCAAGGGCAAGAAAACATACTCTTGTAGGGTCAATTAACACTGGACGTGCTTTTCCTCATATTATGCAGGGGCTAATACCACCAATTCCTGCCCTACAGCAGTGGAATCCCTTCGAGCCACTAATGAGTTTTGTGATAAGTATCGAGTTCTGAGGAGAGAGGTGGAGATACTTCAAGAGGAGAATAACATGCTTCGTAGGATGCTGGAGAATTTTCTCACCCGATCATGATCACACCACCACCACCACCACCGAAGGAGTAATTCGTCATCAGGTTTTGGCATCCCCTTGGTTTGTTCCAAGCTTGGGGGAGTGCCGTGGTATCACATCATTATCTTTTATCTTTTTTCCTTTTTAGTAGAGTCATATCATGAGTAAAGAAGTTATCATATAGGATGCTTTGTAGTGTGGAAGTATATCGCCTCTAGTTGGTTATCTATGTATCCCTTGGTGTGAGTGCCGTTATGGAATATTAATGAGAAGTTTTATCATTTAATTTTTGCATATCTTATTTTAGTTTGCAATTTCTGTTATATGATTGATCTTGTTGATAGTATTGGTATCACTTTGGGAGCATCAAGTAAATTTAGTTGGTTTTGGCAAACTTAGATTTGGTTAGTAGCAACAATATTTTGAGGTTTGAGTAGAAAAGAGAAAAAGTACTTGTAGATATATTATTTCATTATATTTATTTCTTGATTGGCTCATAAGCTTAGTATTCTCAAGTTAAGATCGTTTGTGCTTCCAAGGAAGATTGCATGATTGTTTCTATTACATGTATGTTTGCCTATTTCACTCAAACGCTTGCTACCCAGCCTTGTTAGCCGAAAACCTGTACTGAGAGGGAATGCTTCTCATGCATCCAAACCTTGAACCAAAACCTATGCCATTTGTGTCCACAATATCCACCTATTAGCATAGTTGCTATTCCAAGTAAATTCTCGAGTTTTATCTATCTTCCAAATTAAAATTTTTGTTATGAGAAAATTAGTTAGTAAAGCTCTCACGAACTTGATGGCACACTTTATTTTCTTGCACTTAATAAATTTGATGCATTATGACCATCTATGATGATTATATGCTTGCAAATTGTAAGTTGGGAGTTAGCAAAACCATGATGTCATGGGGCACGCTTTGAACATTGCACTTATTCCTATTTAGTTGATATCATGTTCTTTTGTTATGGATGTCGTCGGTGTGAAATGAGATGGGAGCTTGTAAGTCCATGGAGTTTGTATATGTGTTAGAGAAACGCCTAGGCAGCTAGCCTAAGCCATGCCTAATCATGGTGGAAACTTGCAGCAAAACCATAGTGGGCATTCTATGAAGCATCCTCAATAAAAAACTATGCAAATAGCAAATAAAAAGATCGCTAAGATGCCCACTGTCTATTTCCTTGTCATTTTGGTATGGGGTAGCTCATGTGTCATGGGGCAAGGGGTACCCCATTGGCGGTTCTCTATGATACACATATACTTACAATGACAAGAACTTACCTGGGACCAAAGTTGAGTAGCGTGAGGCCTCGGTACTCGTATTCAAGGGGAATGAGATTTTCAACTTGTGATTTGTCAAGCATATAACTCATATTTACCCTCACATTAACCTTAATCACTTCAAGATGCTTATGATAGGGGTAATGAGAGCTCAAAGCTGATGAGTACCATAATTTTTGGAAGCTTTATAAAACTTGTTAATCCCTGCTTCCCTTTGCGAAGGGCCTATCTTTTACTTTTATGTTGAGTCAGTAAACCTATTCCTCTCTATCTTAAGCAAGCTATAACATCCCAAAAATATTAATCAAGGTTATCAAATTCCAATCACCCAAATTTAGGGTTAACAAAAAAATTTGTTAATTAAAATCAATATGAATGCATGTGTGTATGTGATGAATGCATAAATGCTTCTGTGGACTTGTGTGATAGTTATGAATGGCAATGATTGGTTTAAAGATGAAAACAATATCATCTAAATCATTTCCAAGCAGAATCAAATCAATAGAAATTCAAATACAAACAATATAAGCAAATGGTCATTTTTGCCAATCTTGTTCACTAGACCACTTTGCGTGTTTCTAGTCCAAGATTTCTAACAGAAACAAATCCAATTCTCTTCACCCCTTGCTAGACCAAGTAAAAGTGAACCCAAGCCCACCTTGCCAACCTGCAGAAACATTTGGCAACCCTATTCAAATGACATTTAAAAATTTAATCTAGTTCATATGGTAAGATCACCATTTCTCAAAACCCAACAAAACCAGTTCACCTTGACAAATCCAAACAACTAGATACTATCCAGTGTGTGACCAATGCACCCACAAAAATTCATCCAAAAATTTAAATATAAATCTCTTGCAGCCATTTCATCAAACACCTGAAGACACAAAACAAACTCTGCCTAACTACACTGTTTTGAGCAGTGATCTCCCCAAACCTTGTCTCCCTTTGATCATCCTTGTATCCCCCATTGACAACCATGGCATTAAGCAAGCTAGAACCCTACCCATTGCTCCATGTCGTGCATGCCCGAGCCACCCCTTGCCAGCCGACCATGGCAAGCTAGCCAGAGCCATCGCCGCGCCTAGCCACCATGTCCAGGAGGCAGGACACCGTCCACCGCCATCCCATGTCCAGCCCTCGAGCCCTGCCAAGCCGTGGACCACGGAGAACGCACCGCGCCTAGTTCGTCCCTTCCATGCCGAGAGCACGTCAGAGTGCCGCACCCGACATGCTCGCACACGCCGCGCCTTGTAGGGTTTCGTAGCATGGAAAACAAAATTTTTCTATCGCATACAAACAAACAAGCCAAGATCTATCTACTAGATTGTAGCAACGAGTCGATGGAATAACTCACCCTCGAAGATTCCAAAGTGTTTAACGAGAGCAGATTCTCGTGGGTGATGTAGTCGTACTCTTCCCGATCTCAAGATCGCGTAGACGATCCTTCCGGCGCTGCGTTCCGGCAGCGCTCCCGCAGTCAGTCACACGTTCGGTACTCGACGAAGACCTTCCTCTCCCTTGTTCCAGCAGGCAGCGGAGGTTGTAGCACTCTCCTCGCGATTCCGGCAGCACAACGGCGTGGTACCGGAAGTAGAGGGGAGATCTCGCAGGGCTTCGCCTTAAGACAGAGCGAGTATGGTGGAGTATGAGAGAGTCCTCGGTGTTCTAGGGTTTAGAAACACCAAGGAGGGGACAAGCCGGCGGCTAGGGTTTAGCTAGGCGGCGGCGAGTTGGTGCCCTAGGGGCCAGCGGCGGCTTGGAGGCGGCGGCGGCTTGGGGCTAGGGTTTAGAGGAGTAGGAGTTGTGTGTTTCTAGGAGGGAGCCCTGCCCCTCCTTATATAGGTGGAGGGGCCGGCCGGCCAAGGGGAGGGAGAGGAGTCCCTCCCCAACTCGGCTTGGGTGGGCGCCGCCGGTTGGAGGAGGGAACTCCTCCCCAACTCGGTTTCCCACTCCTCCTCTTTCCAAAACTTGCCGTTTGACTTTCAAACTAGCCGTTTGACTTTTCAAACTAGGATTTGAATAAACCCTCTATTTTGAACAGCGATGACACCGAGTACATGATGCAACTATACCAACTTGATATAACACATTCATGTACCCTTCCCCCCCGGAGTGCCAGACATTCCGGAACCTTCTAGAACATTCCCGATGAAAACACCGGAATCATTCCCCAACTCCGAAATGAGACTTTCCTTATATGAATCTTATTCTCCGGACCATTCCGGATCTCCTCGTGATATCCCGGATCCCATCCGAGACTCCGAACAACATTCGGTCTCTTTCTCATCATACCATAACTACTCAAACAACGTCGAATCCTTAAGTGTGTCTCCCTACGGTTCGTGAATTATGCGGACATGATCGAGACACTTCTCCGAACAATAACCAATAGAGGAATCTGGAAATTCATATGGCTCCCACATATTTCTACGATTACTTTGTGATCGAATGAACCACTTACATATGATATCAATTTCCCTTTGTCTCACGATAGTTTACTTATCCGAGGTTATGATCGTCGGTATCTCTGCATACCTAGTTCAACCTCGTTACCGATAAGTACTCTTTTCTCGTTCCCGTGATATGTGATCCCTTGTGAGCCAGTTACATGCTTGCAAGCTAATTGGATGACATTTCACCGAGAGGGCCCAGAGTATATCTATCCGTCATATGGATGGACAAATCCCACTCTTGATCCATGTGCTTCAACCAATACTTTCCGAACACTCAATGCCACCTTTATAGCCACCCAGTTACGGTGTGGTGTTTGATGTCATCAAAGCATCCATCCGGTAAAGGTGATATGCATGATCTCATGGTCGAAGGAATTTAGATTACTATGTATCAGAAAGCATATAGCAATTGAACTATTAAAATGACTTGATCTTTATGCTACGCTTATCTATAGGAGTATGTCCACCATATCATTCTCCTAACGATATGATCCTGTTGTTAATAACATCTCAATGTTCATGATATGGAAACCACAATCATCTATTAACCAACAAGCTAGTATTACATAGAGGCTTTACTAGGGACTTCAAATTAAGTTTACAAATCACACAAGTATCAATGTTTCCTTGTTAATACTATTATAGCATGAATGTAAACATTTATCATAAACACAAAGATATAATAATAACTACATTTATTATTGCCTCTAGGGCATATCTCCAACAGTCTCCCACTTGCACTAGAGTCCTCTAATCTAGATTACATGGTAATATACCGAACACCCATGGCAGTTTGGTGCTGGTCATGTTTTGCCCTCGGGAGAGGTTTAGTCAACGGATCCGCCACATTCAGATCTGTGTGTACTTTGCAAATCTTTATATCCCCATCTTGGATATGTTCTCGAATAGCGTGAAAACGTAGCTTGATGTGCTTCAGCTTCGTGTGTTACCTTGGTTCTTGCGCATTGGCTATGGCGCCCATGTTATCACAGTAGATAGACATTGGGTCCAGCGCACTAGGAACCACACCCAGCTCTGTAATGAACTCTTTCATCCATATAGCTTCTTGTGAAGCCTCCGAAGCAGCCATGTATTCCGATTCAGTTGAAGATCTCGCCACAACGCTTTGCTTTGCACTCCTCCAGCTAACTGCTGCACCATTCAAAATAAATACGTATCCAGATTGTGATTTAGAATCATCCGGATCGGTGTTCCAACTAGCATCGGTGTAACCATTAACAACGAGCTGTTCATCACCTCCATAAGAAAGAACCATATCCTTAGTTCTTCTCAAGTACTTAAGGATGTTTTTGACCGCTGTCCAATGATCCACTCCTGGATCACTTTGATATCTGCTAGTTAAACTAACAACATATGCAATGTCGTGTCTAGTACATAGCATGGCATACATTAGAGATCCTATGGCTGAGGCATAGGGAGTCTTACTCATCCTTTCTCTATCTTCTACCGATGTCGGACTTTGAGTTTTACTCAAGGTCATATTGGGCAACATGGGCAAGAACCCTTTCTTGCTATCTTCCATTCCAAACCTCTTTAGAACTTTGTCCAAATATGTACTTTGTGACAATGATATTTGGCGTTTCGATCTATCTCTATAAATCTTTATGCCTAATATGTAAGCTACTTCGCCAAGATCCTTCATTGAAAAACTATTATTCAAATATTCCTTGACACTATTAAGAAGGTCTACATCATTCCCAATCAACAATATGTCATCTACATATAGTATTAAGAATGCTACAGAGCTCCCACTCACTTTCTTGTAAGTACAAGCTTCTCCATAAGTTTGTATAAAACCAAAACTTTTGATCACCTTATCAAAACGTTGATTCCAACTTTGGGATGCTTGCTTCAATCCATAGATGGACCGTTGAAGTTTGCATACCTTGTTAGCATCTTTAGGATCGACAAAACCTTTGGGTTGCATCATATACAACTCTTCATCAATGTCTCCATTGAGGAATGCTGTTTTGACATCCATCTGCCATATCTCATAATCATAATATGCAGCGATTGCTAACATAATCCTCACAGACTTTAGCTTCGCTACTGGTGAGAAAGTCTCACTCGTAGTCAACTCCTTGAATTTGTCGAAACCCTTTTGCGACAAGTCGAGCTTTATAGACAGTAACATTACCATCAGCATCTGTTTTCTTCTTGAAAATCCATTTGTTCTCGACAGACTTCCGGCCATCCGGTAAGTCCACCAAAGTCCATACTTGGTTTTCGTACATGGATCTAATCTCGGATTTCATGGCTTCTTGCCATTTATTGGAATCTGGGATCATCATTGCTTCCTCATATGTCTCAGGGTCATCGGTGTTGTCCACCAACATGACACTCATAACGGGACCATACCAATCTGGAGTGGTACGAGTTCTCGTTGACCTGCGAGGCTCTGTAGCAACTTCAACCGAAGTTTCATGATCATCATCATTAGCTTCCTCTCTTATTGGTGCAGGCACCACAGGAAATTCTTCCGGTGCTGCGCTACTCGCAATTTCGAGAGAAGGTTCGACAACCTCGTCAAGTTCTACTTTCCTTCCAGTCACTTCTTTCGAGAGAAATTCCTTCTCTAGAAAGGATCCATTCTTGTCAACGAAGATTTTGCCTTCGGATCTATGATAGAAGGTATACCCAATAGTTTCCTTTGGGTATCCTATGAAGACGCATTTTTCCGCTTTAGGTTCAAGCTTGTCCGGCTGTAACTTCTTTACATAGGCTTCGCACCCCCAAACTTTAAGGAACGACAATCTAGGTTTCTTCCCAAACCATAATTCATACGGTGTCGTTTCAACGGATTTAGACGGTGCCCTATTTAAAGTGAATGCGGCTGTTTCTAATGCATAACCCCAAAATGATAGCGGTAAATCTGTAAGTGACATCATAGAACGAACCATATCTAGGAGAGTTCGATTATGACGTTCGGACACACCATTACGCTGTGGTGTTCCCGGCGATGTCAATTGTGAAAGTATTCCGCATTTCTTCAAATGCTCGCCAAACTCGTAACTTAGATATTCACCTCCACGATCAGATCGTAGAAATTTAATCTTCTTGTTACGTTGATTCTCTACCTCACTTTGAAATTCCTTAAACTTCTCGAAAGTTTCGGACTTATGTTTCATGAAATAGATATACCCATATCTACTCAAGTCATCCGTGAAGGTAAGAACATAACGATAACCACCGCGCGATGCTACACTCATTGGACCACACACATCGGTATGTATGATTTCCAATAAGTCCGTAGCTCGCTCCATCATACCAGAAAATGGAGTCTTAGTCATTTTACCCATCAGACATGCTTCACATCTATCAAATGATTCAAAATCAAGTGATTCAAGAAGTCCATCGGAATGGAGTTTCTTCATACGCTTCACTCCAATATGACCAAGACGACAGTGCCACATATAGGTCGAGTTATCGCTCGATTTCAAACGTTTAACCTCAATGTTATTAATATGTGTATTTCCACTATCGAGATTCAACAAGAATAGACCATCTATCAAAGGTGCATGTGTATAAAACATATTACTCTTATAAATCGAACAACCATTATTCTCGGATTTAAACAAGTAACCGTCTCGCAATAAACAAGATCCCGATATAATGTTCATGCTCAACGCAGGCACCAAATAACAATTATTTAAGTATAAAACTAATCCCGATGGTAGATGAAGGGGTAGCGTGCCGACCGCGATCACATCAACCTTTGATCCGTTTCCAATGCGCATCGTCACCTCGTTCTTCGCTAGCTTCCGTTTATTCTGCAGCACCTGTTTCGAGTTACAAATATGAGCAACCGAACCAGTATCAAATACCCAGGAACTACTACGAGTACTAGTGAGATACACATCAATAACATGTATATCAGATATACCTTTATTCTTGATGTTGCTGTTCTTCAAATCCGCCAAGTACTTTGGGCAATTCCGCTTCCAGTGACCTTCTCCCTTGCAGTAAAAGCACTCAGTATCAGGCTTAGGTCTAGCCTTGGTCTTCTTCATCGGCGTGGTAACTTTCTTACCACCCTTCTTGAAGTGTCCCTTCTGCTTAGACTTGCCTTTCTCGAATTTGGTGGTCTTATTGACCAACAACACTTGGTGCTCTTTCTTGATCTCCACTTCTGCAGATTTCAACATGGCAAAGAGTTCTGGCAACGTCTTGTTCATGTTTTGCATGTTGTAGTTCATCACAAAGTTCTTGTAACTTGGTGGTAGTGATTGGAGGACACGGTAAATCCCCAAAGCATTAGGAATCACTATACCCAAGCTTTGAAGTTTGTTTGCGTGCCCAGACATCTTAAGCACATGCTCACTGACGGAGCTGCCCTCTTCCATCTTGCAGTTAAAGAACTTTTCAGAAGCCTCATAGCTTTCAATTGCCGCATGAGTCTCAAAAATCAATTTGAGATCCTCGACAATATCATATGGGTCTGAATTCTCAAAGCTTTTCTGAAGCTCCGATTCTAAACCATACAAGATAGCACACTGAACTATGGAGTACTGATTCTTCCGAGCGAGGTAAACATTCTTTACTTCATCGGTAGCATCAGCTGCAGGTGGGTCACCCAGTGGTGCATCCAGCACATAGGTCAAATTACCAGCTGTGAGGACAATCCTCAAATTGCGGAACCAATCCGCCAAATTGCTTCCATTGTTTTTCAACTTTTCTTTCTCTAGGAACGCATTAAAATTGATGGTAGGGGCTGCCATTGATCTACAACATATTTGCAATAGTTTAGACTAAGTTTATGACAAATTGAGTTCAAATTAATAATAAAATTAATCTAGGTGAACTCCCACTCAAAACAATATCCCTCACATTGTTTTAGTGATCACACGAACCAAATCCACCACATCAACACCGATCATCACGAGAGTTGATATAGTTTCAATGGCGAACAATCGACATGTTCATCATATCTACTATATGATTCATGCTTTACCTTTCGGTGATCCGTGTTCCGAGACCATGTCTGTACATGCTAGGCTCGTCAAGATCAAACCTTAGTTTCCGCATGAGCAAATCTGGCTTGCTCACGTTGTATACACTTGCGGAATCTAACACACCCGATCATCACGTGGTGCTTCGAAACAACAAGCTTTAGCAACGGTGCTAACTAAGGGTGAACACTTTATGACTTGAAATTCATGTGCATGAGGGATCATCTTATAATGCTACCGTCGTCTACTAAGCAATACAAGATGCATAAAGGATTAACATCACATGCAATTCATAATATGTGATATGATATGGCCTTTATTCTTTGTGCTTCCGATCTCCATCTTCTAGCACGAACATGATCTCCATCATCACCGGCATTGCATCAAGGTCAATGACGCTTCTCCATGGTTGTCGTCCACCGGCTTCAACTATTACAACTACTTTGAATAGAAACGCGGGTCTTAACATAAATTAAAGACAACCATATGGCTCCTGCCGGTTACCAACTTACAATAAGGAACATTGCATACATCAAATATAGTCACAATCATGGCCATATCACATCACAGCACACCCCTGCAAAACAAAGTTAGACGCTTCTACTTTCTTTGCATATTTTACGTGGTTTGGGGCTTTCAATAAGTGTCGTTCTAACTTACGAACAAGAACCACAACATTGATACTAGTATTGTTAATCACCCGTTGTAAATTGGATCTTAACTATGCTAGGAGAAACAGGCACCCGCAAAGCCACTTATGCAATACAAGTTGCATGTCAAGCGTGGAGCAAGTCTCATGAACGATGTCATGTAAGGTTAGCCCGGGCCGCTTCATCCCAACATACCGCAAGATGCAAAGTACACAAGAAGCAATTGACAATAAAAGCATCAACGCCCACAATGACCATTGTGTTCTACTCGTGCAACAGATCTACATATAGACACGGCTCTGATACCACTGTAGGGTTTCGTAGCATGGAAAACAAAAATTTTCTATCGCATACAAACAAGCCAAGATCTATCTACTACATTGTAGCAACGATTCGATGGAATAACTCACCCTCGAAGATTCCAAAGTGTTTAACGAGAGCAGATTCTCGTGGGTGATGTAGTCGTACTCTTCCCGATCTCAAGATCGCGTAGACGATCCTTCCGGCGCTGCGTTCCGGCAGCGCTCCCGCAGTCGTTCACACGTTCGGTACTCGACGAAGACCTTCCTCTCCCTTGTTCCAGCAGGCAGCGGAGGTTGTAGCACTCTCCTCGCGATTCCGGCAGCACAACGGCGTGGTACCGGAAGTAGAGGGGAGATCTCGCAGGGCTTCGCCTTAAGCCGGAGCGAGTATGGTGGAGTATGAGAGAGTCCTCGGTGTTCTAGAGTTTAGACACACCAAGGAGGGGACAAGCCGGTGGCTAGGGTTTAGCTAGGCGGCGGCGAGTTGGTGCCCTAGGGGCCGGCGGCGGCTTGGAGGCGGCGGCGGCTTGGGGCTAGGGTTTAGAGGAGTAGGAGTTGTGTGTTTCTAGGAGGGAGCCCTGCCCCTCCTTATATAGGTGGAGGGGCCGGCCGGCCAAGGGGAGGGAGAGGAGTCCCTCCCCAACTCGGCTTGGGTGGGCGCCGCCGGTTGGAGGAGGGAACTCCTCCCCAACTCGGTTTCCCACTCCTCCTCTTTCCAAAACTTGCCGTTTGACTTTCAAACTAGCCGTTTGACTTTTCAAACTAGGATTTGAATAAACCCTCAATTTTGAACAGCGATGACACCGAGTACATGATGCAACTATACCAACTTGATATAACACATTCATGTACCCTCCCCCCCCGGAGTGCCGGACATTCCGGAACCTTCTAGAACATTCCCGATGAAAACACCGGAATCATTCCCCAACTCCGAAACGAGACTTTCCTTATATGAATCTTATTCTCCGGACCATTCTGGATCTCCTCGTGATATCCTGGATCCCATCCGAGACTCCGAACAACATTCGGTCTCTTTCTCATCATACCATAACTACTCAAACAACGTCGAATCCTTAAGTGTGTCTCCCTACGGTTCGTGAATTATGCGGACATGATCGAGACACTTCTCCGAACAATAACCAATAGAGGAATCTGGAAATTCATATGGCTCCCACATATTTCTACGATTACTTTGCGATCGAATGAACCACTTACATACGATATCAATTTCCCTTTGTCTCACGATAGTTTACTTATCCGAGGTTATGATCGTCGGTATCTCTGCATACCTAGTTCAACCTCGTTACCGATAAGTACTATTTTCTCGTTCCCGTGATATGTGATCCCTTGTGAGCCAGTCACATGCTTGCAAGCTAATTGGATGACATTTCACCGAGAGGGCCCAGAGTATATCTATCCGTCATATGGATGGACAAATCCCACTCTTGATCCATGTGTTTCAACCAATACTTTCCGAACACTCAATGCCACCTTTATAGCCACCCAGTTACGGTGTGGTGTTTGATGTCATCAAAGCATCCTTCCGGTGATGGTGATTAGCATGATCTCATGGTTGAAGGAATTTAGATTACTATGTATCAGAAAGCATATAGCAATTGAACTATTAAAATGACTTGATCTTTATGCTACGCTTATCTATAGGAGTATGTCCACCATATCATTCTCCTAACGATATGATCCTGTTGTTAATAACATCTCAATGTTCATGATATGGAAACCACAATCATCTATTAACCAACAAGCTAGTATTACATAGAGGCTTTACTAGGGACTTCAAATTAAGTTTACAAATCACACAAGTATCAATGTTTCCTTGTTAATACTATTATAACATGAATGTAAACATTTATCATAAACACAAAGATATAATAATAACTACATTTATTATTGCCTCTAGGGCATATCTCCAACACGCCTCGCCTTCGCCGCCCGTGCCTACAATCATCACCTTCCCAGCAGACCACCAGACATGCCCGTTCGCCGCCACGTGACCCGGAGCACCTGTGCATCGTCAAAAACGTCGCCGGTGCCGCTCAGAGCACCGCACGTTCCAGACCAAACGCCACCGCCCCTTTCTGCGCCATCAAGCCGTTGAGCACCTCCAAGAGACCGCGCACCATCCCCTAGCCTTAGCCATGCCGATAGCCGCCTGTACCGTCGCCTCCGACAACCTCTTCCCACTCCGTGCTGCCCCTCTCCCTCGCCTATAAAAGGAGGCCTCCCTAGCTCGATTCCTCCACACCATCTCACTCTCCAACTCTCACCGATCCTTCTCACTTCTTCCCGGAGCAAGGCGAGCTCTCTCTCGCCAGAATTTGGCCGGAGCCTGCAGCAGCTGGAGGAGAAGGGCGTCGTCGATTGCGGGCACCCCAGGAGACGTCGCCAGTACCAGGAGAACCACCGTCGTCGGCAACCTCATTCTCCGCTGTTGCCGACCCTCGCCTGAGCCCCGGTGAGCCTCCCCAGACCCCCACTGGCCGTGCTAGGGTTAGTCCCCGTCGTGTCCTGTTCTGATGAGGACGACAGCCGTGAGCCGTTGATCTTGCATCTAATCCTACGGTCATAATCGCCCCATACCCCTTCGCCACCCCCTTTCTCATTGACGAGTGGGGACACCACTTAAACCCTCCCGTGCGCGCTATGAAGTGGGCCGGCCCAGTAACTCTCCCGCGCGACCCAGTTAGTTTAAATTTAGATTTTTCATTTTAGTTTCAAACCTAGTTCTGTCCGTTGATTCAAAAATCAATTCAGAGAGACTCACTGAACCAAATTGCATGAAATCAATTTTGTTAGAAAGGTATTGAAATTTTAAATCCAGGCCTGTTGGATTCAAATCATTTGGATTTATAGATCACCTATGGTAAAAATAACAAGCCAGAGACTTTTTTGCATTCAAACATTTTTCAAAAATCAACCATAAATTCTTTTCAGTTGATTCCAACTCTCAAAAATCACATTTGATAAGACCTTTCCGAATATATATGTTTACTTGCAGTAATAATGGAAAAGTAATAAAAGAATGCCCCATAGGCATTTCCAGTCACTTTAATTAATTAAAATAATAAGGTTAAACATTATTAAATTGTGACACCACGTTAAATCACATTACCAAGTATTAAAATATGTGGTGATGACATGTGTCAACATGATCCCATATTTTAATTGGAGAATATTAAATCTTAAGTAGTTTTTCAATGAGTAGAAATTACTTTTCTAAAATAAAATAAATAAGACTAAGTCTTCAATTCATGTGATGATTGTGATTATGCTAGATCATCTAGTGTAAACCCTTGTGAGCCAAATAGAAGTAGTTAAGTATTATTTGGTGATTGTGTACTTCATTTTTATTTATAGACGCTAGTACTGACCAAGGATACGAAGAGGAAGGAGACTACTACGAAGAGGAAGCAGAGGAGAACTTCAACCACTACACTACACAAGGCAAGCTAAGCTAAAACCATGCAAGCTAATCCTTGCAAGCCCCACAATACCAATGGACCTATGCAATGCATTAGGCATGCTTTGGTTATACCACTTGATTATACCAAATCCCAGTTTTACTTGCAAGCTTTATTAGTTTATTTATTTATCAAAATTCTTTGTTTACTTTTAGGTAGTGCTTGTGATATTTTGGAAAGATATTAGAGGTAGCATAAAGAGCATAAAACTTGGCCTAAGTTAGTTAGAACTAGATGTCATCCTAAGGCATGAGATTAGACTTAGATAAGTCACACTTGATTATCACCCCTCATTAGTGTTTACCCCCAACTGTAGTGGCTAGTGTTAAGAATAAAACTTGATCACTTTAGATGGGAACACTTGGGGAAAATGGTTATGAAAACCTTAGAATGACGAGTCATTCTAATGAAATGTTTTGACATGTGTTATGAACACCTGATAATTTGATGATGAAAATGTTGAGGCATGAGCCTTAGCCCTTTATAAAACTGATGGCTGTGTTCGGATGCGATACCGTTCCAATGTTACCGTACAACCACAATACCCGAAATTGGGTAGGGCTTGACTGGAAGTTTATATATCTTAGTATGGGTTCCCTTGTGGCCGAGGTTTGAGCTGAGGCTACCTCGTGATGATTGAACACCCCTGTAGTTCCCAAGATGACAGATGGTCATGGTTGGGAGGCAAAACTCATGGATGAGAGATGAATTCCGAGAATTAAAGCAAGGGAGGATGACAGTAGTTGAGTACCATGACAAATTTCTGTCATTAGCTAGGTATGCACTAGATGAGATTGACACTGAAGCCAAGAAGAAGGAGAGATTCTTGAATGGTCTGCATGATGAGATGCAGACGATATTAGTCAATATCCCGTTTGCTGACATTGAAGCCCTAGTGGATTCTACCATTCATATGGAAGGCAAGATCAACCAAGCCAATGAGAATCGCAAGCATCGACTGATGCATGAACCAGGAACCCACCATACCCCAAAGTATCGCCCCAACCCGTCTACAGGATTTGCCCCAAGAAACAATAGACCCCCGATGACCCGTCCAACCTATCCCAACCGTGGAGGAGGAAACCCAAGGCTCGGAGGAAACCACAACAACAATGTCGTCAACAACACCAATACTGCCCCAAGGACTGCAAGCAATGCTATGCCTTTTGCAGGAAAAGACAAGTTTCAGGTGACTTGTTATGAATGTGGAACCAAGGGTCACTACTCCAATGAGTGCCCCAAGAAGCTTGCAGCAGCCCCAAATATGAATGCCCCAGCTCAGCAGCAGCGCCGTGTTCCGCCCGGAAGAAGATTTTCCCCAGGGAATTCGCTCAACCGCAACGGCCGTCTGTTTCACATGAATGTCGAAGAAGCCCAAGAAGCACCAGATGTCATGCTAGGTATGTTTTCTGTTAACTCAGTACTTGCAAGAGTGTTGTTCGATTCTGGAGCAGCACACTCGTTTGTTACAGAAGAATTTGCATGCACTAGTAAGATTCAACCAACAAAATTGAAGCATGTTATGATAGTTCAAATACCTGGTTCAACCACCAAAGCTAGACAAATTTGCAAGGCCGTACCTATCAGAATCCATGGCATAGATTTTTATGCTAATCTAATAGTACTCGGAACCAAAGGTTTGGAAGTAGTACTAGGAATGGATTGGATGTCGAAACATAAAGGATTAATCGACTGTGCCAAGAAATCCATAACCTTGACCAGTACAGCCAGAATATCAGTAGAGCATGTAACTGAAACCTTGCCCCATCAATTCAAGTGCAACAAGAGTCTAGCCCAACCAACCATTGACCAAGTTAGAATAGTCTGTGAATACCTCGACGTATTTCTAGATGTTTTGCCCAGTATGCCCCCATATCGGGATATCGAGTTTATCATTGAACTAATCCCTGGAACCAGACCCATAGCCCAGAGACCTTATAGTATGAACCCGTCTGAACTAGTGGAGCTGAAGAAGCAACTGGATGCTATGCTGGAGATAGGCTTGATTCAACCAAGTGCGTCGCCATGGAGATCACCTGTCTTGTTCGTGGATAAGAAAGATGGAGGTAACCGTTTGTGTACGGATTATCAGAAGCTGAATGATGTCACCATTAAGAATAAGTACCCACTGCCGAAGATAGAAGATTTGTTTGACCAGTTAACCGTTGCCAAAGTGTTTTCTAAGATTGATCTTAGAACTGGTTATCATCAACTCAAGATTCGCGCAGAAGATATTCCAAAGACTGCCTTTACCACTAGATATGGACTGTATGAGTACACTGTCATGTCTTTTGGATTAACCAATGCCCCGCTTATTTCATGAACCTCATGAATAAGATTTTTATGGACTTCCTAGATAAGTTTGTCATTGTCTTCATCGATGTCATTCCGATCTATTCCAAATCAGAAGAAGAACATGAGCTCACCTAAGAACCATCCTTGTAACACTTTGGGAGCATCAGTTGTATGCCAAGTTTAGCAAATGTGAATTCTGGTTACAGGAAGTAGGATTCCTCGGACATATCGTGTCGGCAGGAGGAACTGCTGTCGACCCTGCAAAGGTTAAGGATGTTGAAGAATGGCAAGCCGCAACCACTCAAACCCAACTTCATGCATTTCTCGGATTAGCGGGATACTACCAAAAGTTTGTAGAAGGACTGTCGAGCATCGCAAGACCCATGACCCAATTGTTGAAGAAAGATAAGAAGTTTGAATGGACGGACAAATGTGAAGCAAGTTTTCAAGAACTCAAGAAGAGATTGATCTCAGCCCCAATCTTGATCATGCCGGATATCACAAAGCCTTTTGATGTGTTTTGTGACGCTTCCAAGATTGGTCTCGGATGTGTGTTTATGCAAGAAGGCAAAGTCATATATTATCTATCCCGACAACTGAAGCGACATGAGCAGAATTACCTTACCAATGACCTTGAACTAGCAGCCATAGTTTTAGCCTTGAAGACATGGCGACATTACCTCATGGGTAACCGTTGTGAAATTTATTTGGACCACAAGATCCTGAAGTATATTTTCACCCATAAGGAGCTGAATATGAGGCAAAAGAGATGGTTAGAGTTAATAAAGGACTATGATTTGGACACCCACTATCACCTCGGTAAATCCAATGTGGTAGCAGATGCCCTTAGCAGATTTTTGTGCCGCTTGAACTCCATGATTCTGAAGGAGCAACCAAGTTTGTACAAGGAGTTGGATGATTTCAAAATGGAGCTAGTAAGTGAAGGATTTTTGGCTAGCATAGAACTTCAACCCACTTTGATCAGTCAGATAAAGGAGGCGCAGAAAGGAAATGCTATTATCGATGGAATAAAACGTTGTATCGGTATAGGGAAAGTACCCGGATTCACCAAAGATGAAGTAGGAGTTTTGTGGTACAAAGGACGTATCTGTGTGCCAACAGACAGAATTGAAGCAAGTTATTTTGAAAGAAGCCCATGATAATCTTTATTCTATCCACCCCGGAGGAACGAAGATGTATTAGGATTTGAAGGAGCAATTTTGGTGGCATAAGATGAAGAGAGAAATCGGAAGATACATAGCCAACTGTGATATTTGTCAAAGAGTCAAGGAGGGACATCAGAGACACGCAGAACTGTTGCAACCATTATAGATTCCGAAATGGAAATGGGATTTAGTCGGAATGGATTTTATCACCAGTTTGCCTACATCTAGTAGGGGAAATGACTTTATTTGGGTCATAGTGGATAGACTATCCAAAGTCGCCCATTTCTTACCAGTCAAGACCACTTAGCAGAGTTCGAAGCTAGCAGAGTTATACATTGCTAGAATAGTCAGTTTGCATGGAGTCCCCAAGAACATTGTGTCAGATTGAGGAACCCAGTTTACCTCGAGATTTTGGAAGAAAGTCCAAGAAGGATTAGGAACCCGACTAGATTTCAGCATAGCTTATCACCCTCAGACCGATGGAAAAACGGAGCGAGTAAACAAAATACTCGAAGATATGTTGAGATCTTGTGTGTTAGAATATGGATCTAAATGGGAAGACTGTCTGCCTTTCATACAACAACAGTTACCAAGCTAGATTGCAAATTTCCCCATTTGAATACATGTATGGAAGGAAGTGTCGCACCCCTTTGAATTCATCGGAAGTAGGAGAGAGTCAAATTTTTGGACCCGACATCCTACGCGAAGCCGAAGAGAAAGTTCACAAGATCCGTGAGCACCTCAAGACCGCCCAATCTAGACAAAAGAGTTATGCCGACAAGAGACGTCAAGGCCTAGCCTTCAATATCGGAGATTTTGTGTATCTCAAAGTATCACCTTTGAAAGGAATGCAACATTTCCAACTCAAAGCAAAGTTAGACCCTAGATATATCGGACCCTTCAATATTTTGAATCGTCGAGGAGAAGTATCGTATCAACTGGAACTTCTAGCGGAGATGTCAGCCGTGCATAATGTGTTTCATATCTCGTTACTTCGCAAATGCCTAGAAGTCCTGAAGAAGACCAAAGTTTTCAAGACTATTGATCACAGAACAATAGAGATCAACAATGACCTAACATATCCTGAAGTACCCATTTGTATTTTGGAGGAAGCCTTCATAACCACCAGGACCCGGAGTATCAAGTTTCTCAAGATCCAGTGGAGTAACCACACTGAAGAAGAAGCTGCCTGGGAGCAAGAAGACTACATTAGGACGGAGTTTCCAGATCTCTTTAAATCATACTTTTCTCTTTTTCTCAAATCTTGGGACGAGATTTTGTTTAAGGAGGGAAGGTTTGTAACATCCCAAAAATATTAATCAAGGTTATCAAATTCCAATCACCCAAATTTAGGGTTAACAAAAACTTTTGTTAATTAAAATCAATATGAATGCATGTGTGTATGTGATGAATGCATAAATGCTTGTGTGGACTTGTGTGATGGTTATGAATGACAAGGATTGGTTTAAAGATGAAAACAACATCATCTAAATGATTTCCAAGAAGAATGAAATCAATAGAAATTCAAATACAAACAATATAAGCAAATGGTCATTTTTGCCAATCTTGTTCACTAGACCACTTTGAGTGTTTACAGTCCAAGATTTCTAATAGAAACAAATCTAATTCTCTTCACTCCTTACTAGACCAAGTAAAAGAGAACCCAAGCCCACCTTTAAAACCCACATAAACATTTGGCAACCCTATTCAAATGACATTTAAAAATTGAATCTAGTTCATATGGTACGATCACCATTTCTCAAAACAAAACCAAACCAGTTCACCTTGACAAATCCAAACAACCATATACTACCCAGTGTGTGACCAATGCACCCACCAAAATTCATTCAAAAATTTAAATATAAATCTCTTGCGGCCATTTGATCAAACACCTGGAGACACAAAACAAACTCTGCCTAACTACACTGTTTTGAGCAGTGATCTCCCCAAACCTTGTTTCCCTTTGATCATCCGTGTCTCCCCCAGTGAAAACCATGGCATTAAACAAGCTAGAACCCTACCCATTGCTCCATGTTATGCATGCCCGAGCCACCCCTTTCCAGCCAACCATGGCAAGCTAGACAGATCCATCGCCGTGCCTAGCCACCATGTCCAGGAGGCATGCCATCGTCCATCGCCACCCCATGTACAGCCCTGCCAAGCCGTGGACCACAGAGAACACGCCGCGCCCAGTTCGTTACTGCCATGCCGAGAGCACGTCAGAGCGCCGCGCCCGACATGCTCGCACACGCCGCGCCTCGCCTTCGCCGCCCGTTCCTGCGATCACCACCGTCCTAGGAGACCACCAGACATGCCCGTTCGCCGCCACGTGACCCAGAGCACCTGTGCGTCGTCAAAAACGTCGTCGGTGCCGCTCAGAGCACCGCATGTTCCAGACCAAACCCCACCGCCCCTTGCCGCGCCATCAAGCCGTTGAGCACTGCCAGCAGACCGAGCACCATCCCCTAGCCCTAGCCATGGTGATAGCCGCCTATACCATCGCCTCCGATGACCTCTTCCCACGCCGTGCTGCCCCTCTCGCTCGCCTATAAAAGGAGGCCTCCCTAGCTCGATTCCTCCACACCATATCACTCCCCACCTCTCACTGATCCTTCCCAATTCTTCCCGGATCAAGGTGAGATCTCTCTAGCCGGAATTTTGCCAGAGCCTACCGCTGCTGGTGGAGAAGGGAGCCGTCGATTGCGGCCACCCCAGGAGACGCCTCCAGTACCAGGAGAACCACCATCATAGACAGCCTCATTCGCCCCTTTCGCCGACCCTCGCCTGAGCCCCGGTGAGCCTCCCCAGACCCCCACTGGCCGTGCTAGGGTTAGTCCCCGTCGTGTCCTACTCCGATGAGGACGATGGCCATGAGGCATTGATCTTGCATCTAATCCTACGGTCGTAATCGCCCGATACCCCTTCGCCACCCCTATCTCACTGAAGAGTAGGGAAACCACTTAAACCTGCCCGCGTGCGCTGTGCGAAGTGGGCCGGCCTAGTAACTCTCCCGCGTGACCCAGTTAGTTTAAATTTAGATTTTTCATTTTAGTTTCAAACCTAGTTCTGTCTGTTGATTCAAAAATCAATTCAGAAAGATTCACTAAACCAAATTGCAAGAAACCAATTTTGTTAGAATGGTATTGAAATTGTTAATCCAAGCCCGTGGGATTCAAATCATTTGGAGTTATAGATCACCTATGGTAAAAATAATAAGGCAGAGACTTTTCTTTATTCAAACATTTTTCAGAAATCAACCATAAATGCTGTTGAGTTAATTCCAACTCTCAGAAGTCACATTTGATAAGACCTTTCTGAATATATAAAAATATATAAGTTTACTTGCAGTAATAATGGAAAAGTAATAAAAGAATGCCCCATAGGCATTTCTAGTCACTTTAATTAATTAAAATAATAAGGTTAAACATTATTAAATTGTGACACCAATTTAAATCACATTCCCACGTATTAAAATATGTGGTGATGACATGTGTCAACATGATCCCATATTTTAATTGGAGAATATTAAATCTTAAGTAGTTTTTCAATGAGTAGAAATTACTTTTCTAAAATAAAATAAATAAGACTAAGTCTTTAATTCATGCGATGATTGTGGTTATGCTAGATCATCTATTGTAAACCCTTGTGAGCCAAATAGAAGTAGTTAAGTATTGTTTGGTGATTGTGTACTTCATATTTATTTATAGACGCTAGTACTGACCAAGGATACGGAGAGGAAGGAGACTACTACGAAGAGGAAGCAGAGGAGAACATCAACCACTGCACTACACAAGGCAAGCTAAGCTAAAACCATGCAAGCTAATCCTTTCAAGCCCCACAATACCAATGGACCTATGCAATGCATTAGGCATGCTTTGGTTATACCAGTTGATTATACCAAATCCCAGTTTTACTTGCAAGCTTTATTAGTTTATTTCTTTATCAAAATTCTTTGTTTACTTTTAGGTAGTGCTTGTGATATTTTGGAGAGATATTAGAGGTAGAATAAAGAGCATAAAACTTGGCCTAAGTTAGTTAGAACTAGATGTCATCCTAAGGGATGAGATTAGACTTAGATAAGTTACACTTGATTATCAACCCTCATTAGTGTTTACCCCCAACTGTAGTGGCTAGTGCTAAGCATAAAACTTGATCACTTTAGATGGGAACACTTGGTGAAAATGGTTATGAAAACTTAGAATGATGAGTCATTCTAATGAAATGTTTTGACATGTGATATGAACACCAGATGATGAAAATGTTGAGGCATGAGCCTTAGCCCTTTATAAAACTGATGGTTGTGTTCGGATGCAATACCATTCCAATGTTACCGTACAACCACAATACCCGAAATTGGGTAAGTCTTGACTGGAAGTTTATATATCTTAGTATGGGTTCCCTTGCGGCCGAGGTTTGAGCTAAGGCTACCTCGTGATGATTGACCACCTGTGCAGTTCCCAAGATGACAGATGGTCATGGTTGGGACGAAAAAGTCATAGGAGAGGTGCCTATACTAGGTTGTGTAATTGAAAGGTAAGGATTGATTATCCGCATACTGAGTATGGTGATTCAGGATTATTCCTAATAGATGTATGAATATTGTGGTGAAAGTGTACCACCTTTGTAGAGTGTCAAACTATTCGAATAGCTGCATCCATGTTTATGGATAGTTGGAGTGGCCATACTGTTCCTTCGTCAGATGTTTTCAAAATGACTTGAGAAATGAATCATGACTTTGACTTGACCACAACAGGGTTGTGAAAGTGAAAATTAAGTTCCCGCTTAGGTGTTATAAAACCTTAAACTAGTTTTCTTTACTTCTGAACTCAGCTAGAGATAAACCTGGCATTTTGCAAAACAACCTAGAGCTTAGGATTGCTACTTGAACCACTTTACCTGTTAGTGATAGTTTGCAGGTACTTAAAGTGTACTCATGGCTTTGTCCCTGGCTATTCCAATGGCCATACTATGAGGAGGAGTACCAGGATGATGGACAATAGGAAGTTTATGACAACTAGGATCATCTCCCATCGTCAGTATTGCATGTGACCTTGAAGATGGAGCTTCGCCCATGCTACGATTATTATATTATTTCGCTGCGTTGATTGTATTAAGACTGGATCATGAGATCCTTTATTCGTAAGACCTTTATTATGGTTTGTAATGGATGAGGAACTATGGTACCAATCTGTTATGTCTCGCAAAAATGGTAATCCTGGGATTGTGAGGTATGGCATAACAGGCATCTGGGATTAAAAATCTGGGTGTTGACACATGCATTTGAGTTGTTGTGATTCAATCATCTATATGTTGATTTATTCAATCTTGTTTCTTATATTCCTTGTTTTGCACAATGCTTTTATCCGAATGAATATAACTTTGAAAGCTATCATTGTTGGTGAAGAGACCATTATGTTTGAGCAAGAGACTCCTGCAATATTTCACTATAAAGATTTTGCTCAAAAATAAGTATGATTTGTTAATTGTTCTATGACCAAGAACAAAGTTTGCCATTACCAATTATGATTTTCTTTGTGCACTTTTATTGTGACCCCCTTACTCATTGCAATTTAAGTTGTATAAGAGTGAGTTGCTTTCTATTATGATTTGTGTATTGATAAATGTGATGCTTCTTGTCCATATTCTCTTTATCGATACTTCACTCCATAAATCTATGGTCATGTTTACTGAGTTCAGTTTTTGCTTGGGGACAAGCGGGGTCTAAGCTTGGGGGAGTTGATACATCCATTTTGCATCACTATTTTATAACATAACTAGAACATAAAAGCGCGCGTTGCCGCGCCCGCCCATATTGAAGAACAGATAGATATGTCATACAAACGATACATTTAATTTGATATTTAAAAAAAAAATTGAAAAAAAAATTATTTTTATGTGAGTATGATGAGCTACAGCTCCGGACAAAAACCAAACGGAGCAGATAGGAAGATGCGCGGATAGCAACGAGCCAGTGATGTTCAGGTTTTCTTCTCATGCACCTTGGTGAACTCAAAATTAAATTGTTGACCAGTTTTTGATCGTTTCACACATGGTGCATAAATAATGTATTCCGCATATGCGCCCCTTTCCGGCTTTATCTTCTTGACCTTGATTTTCTAGATTTTGCTTTAATAGAGAAACATGTGACTGTTATCAAACTCTATTAGAGTCATATTTATCTATAAATCAAACGTTTAATATAGGAAAAGAACAGTACACTCACTATGTTAAATAGAGGTCAAGCACTACTGCTTTCAACAGGTATGGGAGAAAGTACATAAAGAACATGCATTATCCAACTAAATGGCAAAAGAGGTGCAATCATGTGCAGTGTGCACAAGAATCAACATCAGGAAAACTTTTGTCGTATCAGCAAACAAAACCTGAAGCTAGAAGGGTACATGTAAAGGTCCCAACCTTTAATAAGGTAGAGATCCCTGTGTTTACAATGCTAGTCCCTGGATCAATAGCTAGCATCCACAGTTAAGATGTAATATCAAGAAACAAAGGTCATAATACAACTTTATAACCAGGAATAAAATAATTTATTACATCTTACATAGCTCATTTGGCTATCTCATTACAATGCAGCATAAATAACAATATGGCATGGAGTCCTTCATCTTCAAAGTGCCACAGGCAGTCATGTTGGTTGTAGACTTGTAATCCTAATCAATAAACTTCACTAACATCAAACAAACCTGCAACATAATAAGTTACAACCACAAGGGTCAATACATTTGAATTGTATTGGCAAGTGATACTATGGTAATATTGTGGAGTCTATCATCTATATGCATTTGGCTAAGTGGAGCTTAGGCTTGCTTTGCTAATAATAGATTTTTCCTTATCATTTGAAAACACTAAGTTTTTGCTTGACAAAATCACCCAAGGCATCTCCCAATAGAAATTGGTGATCCTTCAACCCTTGTTCAACCACAAGATTTTAACTTAGAAATTGGGATGAGGAGATTCTTGATAGCTTCCATGTCTTGATGCTCAAATTGTCCTTTACGAGGGACATGGCTAAGTACTTAGATTTTACACTCTGCAGAGGTGGTGCACTTTCCCCACAAGACTTGGTTTCACCAAGACAAGATCTTTCAGAAGCCTTCCCTTAGACCAGAATGGACGCGTTCCAACCTATCAAACCCCTACCACCAACTGTCCATTTGGCTAAGTTATTGCAACCTATATGATCCAGGCAGAGCCCATAATGCCAAGTGGCTGCACTTGAAGCTTCTCAACATTTGATATCTCAAATCTCTTTGTTCCTGGGTGGCCATCCACAAGTGAGATACACAAGGTAAACCATAGAAATGGGCCTTGTGTAACCACTCAACACAAACCATTCCTTCCTTTCCACCCAGGTGATTCATTCACTTAGTTGTTTTATTAAACAAAAACACAAGTCCTTGACTTAGAAATATTCCATAGTATGAATATATTCTACCCTTGTTTTCTACTAGCTAAGCTAAGCATGATAGAAGTAGGAATCTTAACTTAGGGAATTTCTACTAGGTTTCATCTACTAGGATTTCCCATGGCATAGTTTACACTTAGCAAAATTCCATGCAAGTCCTACTTTAGAAATATCACTAATGCATAGTGAAAATAATGGGACAAAAGTATGAAGCATCACTTGCCTTTTTGGTAGAGAATATAAGTTCACTCCTTGTCTTTGCAATAATCACACTCTTCAAATCACTACAATTCAATCAAGCAAGGCACAATTTCAATCTACCATTCAAGCAACAACACATGAAATCATAGAAACAAAGTAATGCATGCAAGCATGCTAAAGATTGTTTTATTTGGAAAAGTGGTTTCTAACATGTTATAAACATTCTAAAACACCTATTGGTCATTTTATAAAAATGGCAAAACCATTTGCAAAGGTTTTTTACTTATAAACATTTTTAATACCAAATCAATATTTTATGTGGTTGAAAATGCTTTTAGCGAAGCAATAATATTTGTAGGGTTCACCAAATACATTTTAAATTCTAAAACTTGGTGTTTAGGGTCAGAGAGTTTAAATCAAAACATTTCCCAAGGGTTTTCTCCAAAAAGCATTTTTAACATATAAACAATATTTTTATTTGACTAGAAATGCTTTAAATCAAAGATTTATTCTTTTGCTTCACCAAATATGTTTTTGAAACCACAAATTGATTTCTATGGCCAGTAGGTTCAAAATAATCCATTTGCCAAAGGTTCTATCACAAAAATAATTTTAGAACAAATTTTATATCCAAAATATACCTACACAAGTTTCTGCAAAAACAACCATTTTACCAGAAACAATTTACTAAACAAAGGGCATGGTTGGGTAGGATTTGTCTTGCTGATTCCATTGATATAAAATTTGCAAAATTTGGACGTGTGATTTGAAAGTTATGAATTTTTCAAATTGGAAAATCTAGTAGACAAGTTTCTGTTTTAAAACAAATCACTGGACACGTGGCTAAATCTTACTCGCTGGTACCATTTCGTTTGGATCGAGCGATGCAGACCGTAGGATTTAAGTGAGATCGCAGGGTTTATATCTAACATACCCCTTCGCTTAAGTGGATCTAACGTGTCCATTGGATCAACATCTAACGGCCTGAAATGATCTGACCATACTCTGGCGGCGCTCGACGGTGGCGCGTGGCAGCGACTCTCGGCCAGAAGCATTCCGGCGATACTAGCAAGCGCGGGAGAGGAAGGAGGTCGCTACCGAACTTGCTGTGGTGTGCTGAAGCTCGTGATGGTCGTTGCAGGGACAGGGGCGCATGGAGTCTTCGTGGATTCCTCGCCGGAGTTGAGCTGCCCCTCGGGCTCGTTTGTTCGTCGACGGGGACGACGATTTATGGCATGCTAAGACAAATGGAGGGCACCGTTAGGTTCGTATGAGAGTCACGAACATGTGAGCATCCAAGAGAGGGGAAGGAGCGGTCTATTCTTACTAGGAGGACTCGCCGGAGTCGAGGCCGACGGTGGCGATGCTCAGCTGTCGTCGTTGCCGACACTGCGGGTCAAGCGCGAGCAAGCTGATGCCACTAGGAGATGCGCCAGGGTCTGTGGAACACGCGTGTGTGGTCGAGGGGGCGAGGCGCGTCTTGGGTTCGTCGGAATCAGCCGGAGAAGCCGTCGGAGACAGAGGTGATGTCTCAAGCAATATAGGCAGCCTAGGGGCTCTGGTGGTGTGAGGATTGGGGGGAAATGGAGAGGGGAAACGAGAGCTTAAGTGAGCGTGGTCAGGGGGCAGGAATCACGCGGCATTGAAGCGAATTTATCACGCGAATCAATCAGCAGAAACGGGAGAGAGAGGGAGGAAGAACTGGTCGCGCGGTTGAAGATGGTGACGTGGCTATGGGGTAGCATCGTCAGTGAGTGAGAGAGGGAAAAGGTGGGGTCCGGTTGTCATTCTCTGTGCGGGTCAATTTGTGAGTGAGAGAATAACGCTTCGGGGGTGAGAGGAGAGTGGTGGGCTGCTGGGCCAGATGGGCTTAGCTGGGCTGGGCTGCTCCTTTCATTTTTTTTTGTTCTGATTGTTTTTCCTTTTCCATTTCTAATATTTTGTTTTGATTTTTATTAAACAATTCAAACAACTATTTGAATTTAAACTTCAACCAAACTCTGAGTATTTTCTAATACTGTTTATTATTACATTTTAAAGTCAAAAACAGAATATTTCTTTTATTCTTTTAGGGTCTTTTAATTATTTAAAAATAGGCCCATGCATTTAAATTCAATTAATATCAAATATATTTTAAACCCTTATTTAATTTCAATTCTCACAAAACCTTTTCAGTGGGTTTATTTATCTGATAGGGGCTCATATAATTCACCTTGACTTATTTGGAAAATGATTTACTAATCATTTTTTTAATTTGGGTACTTGTCTTTTATTCTAATGAAATTAAATATAGTTTTAACTCCATAAATTTTATTTGGAATATTTCTTTGATTTTATTTAAGTTTAATTAAACAACTTTTATTCCACTTGGTTAAATTCCAATTATTATTTTCCCATGATTTAATTAATCATTTCTAATAGGGATTTTATTTTTATTCCAATAGAATTTGGTTAATGCCATTTTATTTGGAAATTCTTTATCCTTTTATTTTATTTGGATTTGGATTCCATTCATTCCATTTGATTAATGGATTAGGCCAAGAATTAATTTAGTCTTTAAATATTCCTTACTTAATATTTCTATCTTTATCTTATAAAAACCATATCCTTTTATTTATAGATCCAAACTTGGTGATTCCAATTGGTAAAATATTATTTAATATTTGTTTATCCTTTTAACTCTCTTTAGGATTATTTACTCACCATTTGGTATGGATTCATATATAGGTGCTTTATTAGCTTTGGAAATTAAATTTCCTTATCTTATTAAATTCATAAGATTTTATCCATGGCTCCAAATTAAGTGAAACCAATTTCTATGGTTTTATAATATTTCTATTTGTCATTCTTGATCAATTTGAAATGTTTTTTTGACCAATTTTTTATATGGATCAAATTCATAGGCTTAGAGATAACTTGTAAATGTTTTTCTTCCATTAGGGTTTTAGGGTTTTGGTTTATTTTCCAAGTGTTTAAATTTCCAGATGCATTTATGAAGAATGCATTCCACTTGATTTGAATTTATTTGGATTCAAATATTTAACCAGAGTTTGTTCAAGATGGGATTTTAAGTTTCGATTTAGAAACAAAAGTTTCTTTTCACCCTAAATTTCAACAATTATTTATTTTGTTTATTTATTTTTCACATTACAAGATTTGGAAAATCTTGGGATGTGACAGTACATAACTCACCAACAAATATTAGAAACAAAATAACAGAAGAACATATGCAATTTTAATAGTTCAAACTAAAATTGGTTATATCGCTGGTCACTTAATCCAGGTGACAACCTAAGAAGAAATAGTTTATTATAATTCATCTTGCAAAGTTTAGAATCACTACTGAAAAACAGGTCTTCGATTCGATCTACACAAAGCTAGCAGTCCCGACCTGTAACGAACCATGACTAGTGCTAGCACTAGTCACGGGCCGTGATGCCTCCAACGGCTAGGAATCACGATAGCCACTAGTCCCGGGCCAGACCAAACCTCTAGTCCCGGTCCATAATACGACCTGAGACTAGTAACCTGGAGCGGGCCAGCTGCTATTTTTGGGGACTATTAGTCTCAGGTCGTATCACGAGCCGGGACTAGTTGTCCCTCAGTATATATACAACTTCATGTCCACCTGTCCTAGCCATATGGTGGCCATTTTACTCAAAGAAGCAAGCCAAGTTTATGCCATTTTTTCTCAAGATTTTTCAAGATTTAGTTTGCAACCCCTAAATCCAAAGTTTTAAAAGGTTATAACTTCATTCTTTCATCTCTTATTGCTACTTTAGCTCTATAATGCTCTAGAAGTATAGAGATATGGATCAATGCATGCGTGCTCTAGAAGTAGAAGGATTTTGATATGTGTAACAAATTTTGATTAGGCGCATAGTTACTGAAAATTGAAATGTGTAAAATTAGAGTTTCAAAGCTTAGAATTGAATGAGGTTTTCACTGATAGAACAATAAATCAAAAACTCCACATTTATCATGTTAATTGTTTTCTCCAATTCACAAATTGGTGCATGTAAATTTTTCAAAATTCAAAATTAATGCTTTAGAAGCTCTCATTATAACTTGTAATAAATTTATCATGTTGTGTAATGGTTTTTTATATAATTTTACTATAATGTAGATGGTCTGGGAATGGATGTACGGTACTTACCGATGCTCTGGCGAGTTCATTAATGGCGTGCATGAATTCATCCGTGTTGCTGATGCAAACAAGCGCAATGGTTTTGTATTCTATCCATGTAGTGGATGTAGGAATTAGAAGGATTACTCTGACTCAAAAACCCTTCATAGCCACCTGTTGAAGTCCGGCTTCATGCCCAGTTATAATTGTTGGACCAAGTACGGAGAGAGAGGGGTTATAATGGAAGACAATGAAGAAGAGGAGGAGGACGACAACTATCATGGTTTCCCAGAGTACGGAGATACTTCCATGGGGGATGCTGAAGGGGAGGCTGAAGAAGAGACACATGATGAACCCGCTGATGATCTTGGTCGGACCATTGCCGATGCACGAAGAGACTGTGAAAATGAAAAGGAGAGGGAGAAGTTCAATCACATGTTAGAGGATCACAAAAAGTTGTTGTACCCAAATTGCGAAAATGGTCTGAAAAAGTTGGGCAGCACACTGGAATTGCTGCGAAGGAAGGCTGAGTGTGCTATACCTGACTCCTCATTTGAAAAGTTTCTGAAAATGATGAAGAATATGCTTCCAAAAGATAATGTATTGCCCGCCAGCACGTACGAAGCAAAGAAGGTTGTCTGCCCTCTAGGTTTAGAGGTTCAGAAGATACATGCATGCCCTAATGACTGCATCCTCTACCGCGGTGAGGAGTACAAGAATTTGGATGCATGCCCTGTAGGGGTTCCTAGCATAGAAAACAAAAAATTTCTACCGCATGCACACAAACAAGCCAAGATCTATCTAGTAGATTCTAGCAACGAGTCGATGGAAGCACTCACCCTCGAAGATTCCAAAGCGGTTAACGAGAGAAAATTCTCGTGGGTGATGTAGTCGTACACTTGCCGATCTCAAGACCACGTAGACGATCCTTCCAGCGCTGCGTTCCGGCAGCTCTTCCGCAGTCGGTCACACGTTCGGTACTCGATGAAGACCTTCCTCTCCCTTGTTCCAGCAGGCAGCGGAGGTTGTAGTTCTCTCCTTGCGATTCCGGCAGCACGACGGCATGGTGTCGGAAGTAGAGGGAAGATCCCGCAGGGCTTCGCCTAAGCCGGTGCGAGTTATGGTGGATTAGAGTTTCCCGGAGATCTAGGGATTAGATGACCGGGAGGAGGAGGAGGTGTCGGCGGCGGCTAGGGCGACGGTGACGAAACGGCAGCGGCAGCACGGCGTCGCGGCGGCGGGGCTGCGGCGAGGCTCATGTGTGGGGAGAGGGGCTAGGGCTTGTGGTGTTGGGGCAGCCCTCCCCCTCTATTTATGAGGTGGAGGGGCAGCCTTGGGAGGGGTGGGTTTGAATCCAAACCCAAACCCAAGTTGGATTGAGAGAAGGACTTGTTTCTTCTCCCACTAGGAAACCATTGTTCCAGTTTGACTTTTCAAACTTCCCGTTTGACTTTTAATTTAGAGCTTTATATCTCTCTTGCAAATGCCAACACCAAGTGACCTACGATATGATCCAATCATTCCATATATCCATGACACAATTCATGGACCATTCCCCTTCCGGTCCGGTGAACCTTCTAGACCCTTCTAGAACCTCTCCGATGAAACCATCAGAAACTTTCCCGAACTCCGAAATAGGACTTTCCTTATATGAATATTGTTCTCCGGACCATTCCGGATCTCCTCGTGATATCCCGGATCCAATCCGAGACTCCGAACAACATTCGGTAACCCTACTAACATTCCATATCTACTAAACAACATCGAATCCTTAAGTGTGTCTCCCTACGGTTCGTGAATTATGCGGACATGACCGAGACACTTCTCCGATCAATAACCAATAGAGGAATCTGGAAATTCATATGGCTCCCTCATATTTCTACGATTACTTTGCGATCGAATGAACCACTTACATACGATATCAATTTATCTTTGTCTCACGATATTTTACTTATCTGAGGTTTTGATCGTCGGTATCTCTGCATACCTAGTTCAACCTCGTTACCGATAAGTATTCTTTTCTCGTTCCCGTGATATGTGATCCCTTGTGAGCCAGTCACATGCTTGCAAGCTAATGGGATGACATTCCACCGAGAGGGCCAGAGTATATCTATCCGTCATATGGATTGACAAATCCCACTCTTGATCCATGTGCCTCAACCCATACTTTCCGAACACTCAATGCCACCTTTATAGCAACCCAGTTAAGTTGTGGTGTTTGATGTCATCAAAGCATCCTTCCGATGATGGTTATTAACATGATCTCATGGTCTAAGGAATTAGATTACTATGTATCATAAAGCTTATAGCAAACGAACTATTGAAATGACTTGATCTTAATGCTACGCATATCTATAGGAGTATGTCCATCATACCATTCTCCTAATGATATGATCTTGTTATTAATAACATCTCAATGTTCATGATCGAGAAACCACGATCATCTATTAATGAACAAGCTAGTATTATAAAGAGGCTTTACCAGGGACTCTAATTTAGTTTACAAATCACACAAGTATTAATGTTTCCGGTTCATAACATTATAGCATGAATGAAAACATTTATCATAAACACAAAGATATAATAATAACCACTTTTATTATTGCCTCTAGGGCATATCTCCAACAGTCTCCCACTTGCACTAGAGTCAACTAATCTATATTACATGGTAATATACCGAACAATTGGTGGTTTGGTGCTGGTCATGTGTTGCCCTCGGGAGAGGTTTAGTCAACGGATCCGCCACATTCAGATCTGTGTGTACTTTGCAAATCTTTATGTCACCATCTTGGACATGCTCTCGAATAGCGTGAAAACGTAGCTTGATATGCTTCAGCTTCTTGTGTGACCTTGGTTCTTGCGCATTGGCTATGGCGCCCATGTTATCACAATAGATAGACATTGGGTCCCGCGCACTTGGAATCACACCGAGCTCTGTAATGAACTTCTTCATACATATTGCCTCTTGTGAAGCCTCCGAAGCAGCTATGTATTCCGATTCAGTTGAAGATCTCGCCACAACGCTTTGCTTTGCACTCCTCAAGCTAATTGCTGCACCATTCAAAGTAAATACGTATCTAGATTGAGATTTAGAATCATCCGGATCGGTGTTCCAACTTGCATCGGTGTAACCATTTACAACGAGTTGTTCATCACCTCCATAAGAAAGAACCATATCCTTAGTTCTTCTCAAGTACTTAAGGATGTTTTTTACCGCTGTCCAATGATCCACTCCTGGATCACTTTGATATCTGCTAGTCAAACTAACAACATATGCAATGTCGGGTCTAGTACATAGCATGGCATACATAAGAGATCCTATGGCTGAGGCATAGGGAGTCTTACTCATCCTTTCTCTATCTTCTGCCGTTGCAGGACTTTGAGTTTTACTCAAGGTCGTATTGGGAAACATGGGCAAGAACCCTTTCTTGCTATCTTCCATTCCAAACCTCTTTAGAACTTTGTCGAAATATGTACTTTGTGACAATGATATTAGGCGTCTCAATCTATCTCTATAAATCTTTAAGCCTAATATGTAAGCTACTTCGCCAAGATCTTTCATTGAAAAACTATTATTCAAATAATCCTTGACACTATTAAGAAGGTCTACATCATTCCCAATCAACAATATGTCATCTACATATAGTATTAAGAATGCTACAGAGCTCCCACTCACTTTCTTATAAATACAAGCTTTTCCATCAGTTTGTATAAAACCAAACTTTTGATTACCTTATCAAAACGTTGATTCCAACTTCGGGATGCTTGCTTCAATCCATATATGGACCGTTGAAGTTTGCATACCTTGTTAGCATATTTAGTATTGACAAAACCTTTGGGTTGCATCATATACAACTCTTCATCAATGTCTCCATTGAGGAACGCTGTTTTGACATCCATCTGCCATATCTCATAATTATAATATGCATCGATTGCTAACATAATCCTCACAGACTTTAGCTTCCCTACTGGTGAGAAAGTCTCATCGTAGTCAACTCCTTGAATTTGTCAAAACCCTTTTGCGACAAGTCGAGCTTTATAGACAGTAACATTACCATCAGCATCTGTTTTCTTCTTGAAATTCCATTTGTTCTCGACAGACTTCCGGCCATCCGGTAAGTCCACCAAAGTACATACTTGTTTTTTTTACATGGATCCAATCTCGGATTTCATGGCTTCTTGCCATTTATTGGAATCTGGGCTCATCATTGCTTCCTCATATGTCGCAGGGTCATCGGTGTTGTCCACCAACATGACACTCATAACGAGATCACAATCAGGAGTGGTACGAGTTCTCGTTGACCTGCAAGGTTCCGTAGTAACTTCAACCGAAGTTTCATGATCAACATCATTAGCTTCCTCTCTTATTGGTGCAGGCACCACATGAACTACTTCCGGTGATGCGCTACTCGCAAGTTCGAGAGAAGGTTCAACAACCTCGTCGAGTTCTACTTTCCTTCCAGTCATTTCTTTCGAGAGAAACTCCTTCTCTAGAAAGGATCCATTCTTGGCAACGAAGATTTTGACCTCGGATCTATGATAGAAGGTATACCCAATAGTTTCCTTCGGGTATCCTATGAAGACGCATTTTTCCTCTTTGGGTTCAAGCTTGTCTGGCTGTAACTTCTTTACATAAGCTTCGCAACCCCAAACTTTAAGGAACGACAATTTAGGTTTCTTCCCAAACCACAATTCATACGGTGTCATTTCAACGGATTTAGATGGTGCCCTATTTAAAGTGAATGCGGCTGTTTCTAATGCATAACCCCAAAACAATAGCGGTAAATCTGTAAGTGACATCATAGAACGAACCATATCTAAGAGAGTTCGATTACGACGTTCAGACACACCATTACGCTATGGTTCTCGGCGGTGTCAATTGTGAAAGTATTCCGCATTTCTTCAAATGCTCACCAAACTCGTAACTTAGGTATTCACCTCCACGATCAGATCGTAGAAATTTAATCTTCTTGTTACGTTGATTCTCTACCTCACTTTGAAATTCCTTAAACTTCTCAAAAGTTTCGGACTTATGTTTCATGAAATAGATATACCCATATCTACTCAAGTCATCCGTGAAGGTAAGAACATAACTATAACCACCGCGCGATGCTACACTCATTGGGCCACACACACATCGGTATGTATGATTTCCAATTAGTCCGTAGCTCGCTCCATCATACCATAAAATGGAGTCTTAGTCATTTTACCCATCAGTCATGCTTCACATCTTTCAAGTAATTCGAAATCAAGTGATTCAAGAAGTCCATCGGAATGGAGTTTCTTCATACGCTTCACTCCAATATGACCAAGACGACAGTGCCACATATAGGTCGAGTTATCTCTCAATTTCAAATATTTAGCTTCAATGTTATTCATGTGTGTATTTCCACAATCGAGATTCAATAAGAATAGACCATCTATCAAAGGTGCATGTGCATAAAACATATTACTCATATAAATCGAACAACCATTATTCTCAGACTTAAACAAGTAACCGTCTCGCAATAAACATGATCCAGATATAATACTCATGCTCAACGCAGGCACCAAATAACAATTATTTAAGTATAAAACTAATCCCGATGGTAGATGAAGAGGTAGCGTGCCGACCGCGATCACAACAACCTTTGATCCATTTCCTACGCGCATCGTCACCTCGTTCTTCGCTAGCTTCCGTTTATTCTGCAGTACCTGTTTCGAGTTACAAATATGAGCAACCAAACCAGTATCAAATACCCAGGCACTACTATGAGTACTAGTGAGATACACATCAATAACATGTATATCGGATATACCTTTCTTCTTGATGTTGCCGTTCTTCAAATCCACCAAGTACTTTGGGCAATTCCGCTTCCAGTGACCTTCTCCCTTGTAGTAAAAGCACTCAGTATCAGGCTTAGGCCCAGCCTTGGTCTTCTTCGCCGGCGCGGTAACTTTCTTACCGCCCTTCTTGAAGTTTCCCTTTTTCTTAGACTTGCCTTGCTTCTTGAATTTGGTGGTCTTATTGACCAACAACACTTGGTGCTCTTTCTTGATCTCCACTTCTGCAGATTTCAACATGGAGAAGAGTTCTGGCAACGACTTGTCCATGTTTTGCATATTGTAATTCATCAGAAAGTTCTTGTAACTTGGTGGTAGTGATTGGAGGACACAGTGAACCTCAAAGCATTAGGAATCACTATTCCCAAGCTTTGAAGCTTGCTTGCGTGCCCAGACATCTTAAGCACGTGCTCACTGATGGAGCTGCCCTCTTCCATCTTGAAGTTAAAGAACTTTTCAGAAGCCTCATAACTCTCAACTGCCGTGTGAGCCTCAAATATCATTTTGAGTTCACGGACAATATCATGTGGGTCATGGTTCTCAAACCTTTTCTGAAGCTCCGATTCCAAACCATACAAGATAGCACACTGAACAGGGGAGTACTGATTCTTTCGAGCGAGGAAAACATTCTTTACCTCATCGGTAGCATTAGCTGCAGGAGGGTCACCCAGCGGTGCATCCAGCACATAGGTCAAATTACCAGCATTGAGGACAATACTCAAATTGAGGAACCAATCCGCGAAGTTGCTTCCGTTGTTTTTCAACTTTTCTTTCTCTAGGAACGCATTAAAATTGATGGTAGGGGCCTCCATTGATCTACAACATATTTGCAATAGTTTAGACTAAGTTTATGATAAATTGAGTTCTAATTAATAGTTTAATTAATCTAGGTGAACTCCCACTCAAAACAATATCCCTCAAATTGTTTTAGTGATCACACGAACCAAATCCACCACATCAAAACCGATCATCACAAGAGTTGATGTAGCTTCAATGGCGAACAATCAACATGTTCATCATATCTACTATATGATTCATGCTTTACCTTTCGGTGATCCATGTTCCGAGACCATGTCTGTACATGCTAGGCTCGTCAAGATCAAACCTTAGCTTCCGCATGAGAAAATCTGGCTTGCTCACGTTGTATACACTCGCAGAATCTAACACACCTGATCATCACGTGGTGCTTCGAACAACGATATTTAGCAACGGTGCTTACTAAGGATGAACATTTTAAAACTTGAAATTGTTTGCTTGAGGGATCATCTTATAATGCTACCGTCGTGAACTAAGCAATAAAAGATGCATAAAAGGATTAACATCACATGCAATTCATAATATGTGATAGGATATGGCCTTTCTTCTTGTGCTTCCGATCTCCATCTTCAAGCACGAACATGATCTCCATCATCACCGGTATGGCGTCAAGGTCAATGGCGCCTCTTCATGGTTGTCTTCCACCAACATCAACTATTACAACTACTTTGAATAGACACACAGGTCTTAACGGAATTTAAAAGACAACCATATGGCTCATGCCGGTTGCCAACTTACAATAAGGAACATTGCATACATCATATATAATGACAATCATGGCCATATCACATCACAGCACACCCCTGCAAAACAAAGTTAGACGCCTCTAATTTTATTTGCATATTTTACGTGGTTTGGGGCTTTCAATAAGTGTCGTTCTAACTTACGAATAAAAACCACAACGTTGATGTTTGAACTATCAAGTGCCCGTTGTAAATTGAATCTATACTATGATGGGAGAGACAGACACCCGCAAAGCCACTTATGCAATACAAGTTGCATGTTGAGCGTGGAGCAAGTCTCATGAACGATGTCATGTAAGGTTAGTACGAGCCGCTTCATCCCATCATACCGCAAGATGCAAAGTACACAAAAAGCAATGGATAATAAAAGCACCACCGCCCACAATGACCATTGTTTTCTACTCGTGCAACAAATCTACATATAGACACGGCTCTGATACCACTTTAGGGGTTCGTAGCATGGAAAACAAAAATTTCTACCACATGCACACAAACAAGCCAAGATCTATCTACTAGATTGTAGCAACGAGTCGATGGAAGCACTCACCCTCGAAGATTCCAAAGCGGTTAACAAGAGAAGATTCTCATGGGTGATGTAGTCGTACACTTGCCGATCTCAAGATCGCGTAGACGATCCTTCCGACGCTACGTTCTGGCAGCGCTTCTGCAGTCGTTCACACGTTCGGTACTCGATGAATACCTTCCTCTCCCTTGTTCCAGCAGGCAGCAGAGGTTGTAGTTCTCCCCTTGCGATTCCGACAGCACGACGCCGTGGTGTCAGAAGTAGAGGGAAGATCCCGCAGGGCTTCGCCTAAGCCGGTGCGAGTTATGGTGGATTAGGGTTTCCCGGAGATCTAGGGATTAGATTACTGGGAGGAGGAGGAGGTGACGGCGGCGGCTAGGGCAGCGGCGACGAACCGGCGGTGGCGCGGGGAGGCGGCGCAGCGACGGCGTCGGCGCGGCGGCGGGGCTGTGGCGATGGCGGCTCGTGTGCGGGAAGAGGGGCTAGGGCTTGTGGTGTTGGGGCAGCCCTACCCCTCTATTTATGAGAGGGAGGGGAAGCCTTGGGAGGGGTGGGTTTGAATCCAAACCCAAACCCAAGTTGGATTGAGAGAAGGACTTGTTTCTTCTCCCACTAGGAAACCATTGTTCCAGTTTGACTTTTCAAACTTCCTATTTGACTTTTAATTTAGAGCTCTATATCTCTCTTGCAAATGCCAACACCAAGTGACCTAGGATATGATCCAATCATTACACATATCCATGACACATTCATGGACCATTCCCCTTCCGGTCCGGTGAACCTTTTAGACCCTTATAGAACCTCTCCGATAAAACCATCGGAAACTTTCCCGAACTCCGAAATAGGACTTTCCTTATATGAATCTTATTCTCCGGACCATTCCGGATCTCCTCGTGATATCCCGGATCCAATCCGAGACTCCGAACAACATTTGGTATCCCTACTAACATTCCATATCTACTAAACAACATCGAATCCTTAAGTGTGTCTCCCTACGGTTCGTGAATTATGCGGACATGACCGAGACACTTCTCTGATCAATAACCAATAGAGTAATCTGGAAATTCATATGGCTACCACATATTTCTACGATTACTATGCGATCGAATGAACCACTTACATATGATACCAATTTCCCTTTGTCTCACGATAGTTTACTTATCCGAGGTTTTGATCGTCGGTATATCTGCATACCTAGTTCCACCTCGTTACCGATAAGTACTCTTTTCTCGTTCCCGTGATATGTGATCCCTTGTGAGCCAGTCACATGCTTGCAAGCTAATTGGATGACATTCCACCGAGAGGGCCCAGAGTATATCTATCCGTCATATGGATGGACAAATCCCACTCTTGATCCATGTGCCTCAACCCATACTTTCCGAACACTCAATGCCACCTTTATAGCCACCCAGTTAAGGTGTGGTGTTTGATGTCATCAATGCATCCTTCCGGTGATGGTGATTAACATGATCTCATGGTCGAAGGAATTAGGTTACTATGTATCAGAAAGATTATAGCATACGAACTATTGAAATGACTTGATCTTAATGCTACGCATATTTATAGGAGTATATCCATCATACCATTATCCTAATGATATGATCTTGTTATTAATAACATCTCAATGTTCATGATCGAGAAACCATGATCCTCTATTAATCAACAAGCTAGTATTATATAGAGGCTTTACCAGGGACTCTAATTTAGTTTACAAATCACACAAGTATTAATGTTTCCGGTTAATACCATTATAGCCTAAATGTAAACATTTATCATAAACACAAAGATATAATAATAACCAATTTTATTATTGCCTCTAGGGCATATCTCCAACATGCCCGGTATGCACTGCACTTCGGTATAAGATCAGACAAGATGACCCTGGTGACGTTGAGGGCGAGCCCCCTGGAAGAGGGTTCCTGCCAAGGTGATATGGTATGCTCCTATAATACCATGGTTGAAACACTTATTCAGAAACAAAGAGCATGCCAAGTTGTTGCGATGGCATAAAGAGGAACGTAAGTCACACGGGATGTTGAGACACCCCGCTGATGGGTCACAAAAGAGAAAAATCGATAGAAAGTACCCGTACTTTGTAGATGATGCAAGGAGTTTAAGGTTTGGTCTAAGTACAGATGGCATGAATCCTTTTGGGAAGCAGAGCTCTAGTCACAACACCTGGCCCGTAACTCTATGCATCTATAACCTTCCTCCTTGGTTGTGCATGAAGCAGAAGTTCATTATGATGCCAGTGTTGATCCAAGGTCCGAAGCAACCCGGCAACGACATTGATGTGTACCTAAGGCCATTAGTTGAAGAACTTTTACAGTTGTGGCACGAACCTGGCATACGCGTGTGGGATGAGCACAAGCAGGAAGAATTTGACCTTCGAGTGTTGCTTTTCGTAAAAATCAATGATTGGCCTGCTCTTAGTAACCTTTCAGGACAGTCAAAAAAGGGATACAATACATGTACGCACTGTTTAGATGAGACTTAAGGTATATATTTGGATCATTGTAAGAAGAATGTGTACAATGGGCATCGTCGATTTCTTTTGGCCAAGCATCCCTTAAGAAAGAAGGGCAAGCATTTCAACGGTCAGGCATGTCACCAGACAAAATCTAAGGAACGTACTGGTGCTGATATATTTGATATGGTCAAAGATTTGGATCAAATAGTAACCTTTGAAAAGGGTCCTGGCGGAAAATCATTTCCGAAGGACGCTGACGGACACGCACCCATGTGGAAGAAGAAATCTATATTTTGGGAGCTACCATATTGGAAAATCTTAGAGGTCCGCTCTGCAATCGATGTGATGCATGTGACGAAGAATCTTTGCATGAACCTGCTAGGCTTCTTGGGCATGTATGGGAATACAAAAGATACACCGGAAGCAGAAAAGGACCATCAACGTATGGAAGACCCAGATGGCCTCCATCCAGAATGGTTTCAAGGTCATGCCAGCTACACTCTTACCAAACAAGAGAAGGAAATATTTTTTGAATGCCTAAGCAGTATTAAGGTCCTGTCTAGCTTCTCGTCAAATATAAAGGGAATAATAAATATGTAGAAAAAAGTTCCAAAACCTAAAGTTTCATGACTTCCACATGATTATGACGCAAATGCTTCTGATTGCATTGAGGGGTCTTCTACTGGATAATGTTCGAGTACCCATTGTGAAGCTATGTGCATTCCTCAATGCAATCTCTCAGAAGATAATCAATCCTGAAGATCTACCACGGTTACAGAATGATGTGGTCCAATGTCTTGTCAGTTTTGAGTTGGTGTTCCCACCATCCTTCTTCAATATTATCATGCACCTACTGGTTCACCTAGTCGAAGAGATTTCCATTCTCGGTCTTGTATTTCTACACAATATGTTTCCCTTTGAGAGGTTCATGGGAATCTTAAAGAAATATGTTCGTAACCATGCTAGGACAGAAGGAAGCATCTCCAAGGGCTATGGAACAAAGGAGGTCATTGAGTTTTGTGTTGACTTCGTTCCTGACCTTAGGCCGATTGGTCTTGCTCAATCGCGGTATGAGGGGAGACTGAGTGGAAAGGGTACTCTAGGAAGGAAATCAATATTATGTAGGGACGGACATTCTTACACTGAAGAACAATACACATTTCTACAGAATTCTATCTTGGCAGCCCCGTATATCGAGGAACACAAGAAAATTTTACGCTCCAACAACCCTGGAAAGCATGACTCTTGGATTAGAGATGAACACATGAAGAGTTTTGGCGGTTGGTTGCAACATCTCATCAAAAACAATACTCTTGGAGATCAGCTATACTTGTTGTCCAGGTCACCATCTTCGACTATATCGACTTTCCAAGGGTATGAGATAAATGGGTATACATTTTAAACGATCGCCCAAGATAAAAAGAGCACCAACCAAAATAGTGGTGTCTGCTTTGATGCAATAGACAAAAATGGGTCAAAGACCACATATTATGGTTACATAGAGGAGATATGGGAACTTGACTATGGACCTACTTTTAAGGTCCCCTTGTTTCGGTGCAAATGGGTCAAGCTGACAGGGGGAGGGGTTGAGGTAGACAAGAAATACGGAATAACATCATTGGATCTCAACAATCTTGGGTACATAGACGAACCATTCGTCCTAGCCAATGATGTGGCTCAGGTTTTCTATGTGAAGGACATGTCTACCAAACCTAGAAAAAGAAAAAATAAGCAAAAGAATACATTAGACGATGAGCCAAAGGGCCACATAGTTCTTTCAGGAAAAAGAAACATCGTGGGAGTGGAGGACAAGACAAACATGTCAGAAGATTGTGATAAGTTTCATGAAATTCCGCCCTTCGTGGTGAAGGATGACCCAAGCATCATGTTAATGAATGAAGATGCTCCATAGATATGGCGGAATCTGAAAGGTACACGCGCGAAGAAATGATGTGTAATAATGTAACATTTTATGAATGAAGATGCTCCATGTGCCCATTTTTATGTATTAAACATGGTTATGAATGAAGATGCTCCATGACGCATATAGTGTTGTCTGCAAACCATCTTGAGTGTGTTAGTCCCATTTTGTGGCTGGACCGGGACTAAAGGGGGGACTTTAGTCCCGATTCGTACTTACCATTAAGATCTGATCTCCAAACGCTCGTGGTCACACATTAGGGAGTGCCTTTATGACTAGTTTATTGGAGATGCCGGAGGACTAGGATCCGGCGGCATCTCCCTGAAACTGGCCGTAGTGGTCCCTGCTCTCGCACACCATCTTGTGGCTTGTAACTTCTCTAACTAGATCAATACGCCTGGGAGCTAACTAATTTCACATATTAGGGAGTGCCTCTATGACCAGTTTGTTGGAGATGCTGGAGGACTAGGATCCTCCGGCATCTCCATCAAACTGGCCATAGTGATGTCCCTGCTCTTGATGACCATCTTGGAGATGCCTCAAACTGGCTAGAGGACTGGACTCACAAGGATGCCTATTTATAGTACAAGCAGCTCGGCATAGTGTCGACACGACATAATGTCAACACTCACCCCTATTATTAGTGCTCACTCGTGTTTTATCTCGGTTGGTGTCTCGAACTAGGACTAAAGGTGGTTGGCGACACCATCCGGGACAAGGTACAAGCCGCACGACATAATGTCGACACTCACCCCTATCATTAGTGCTGTCTGGCCCAGTCTGCTGCAATCCCTTCAGTCCGGGTTGGTTTCTCCAACCGGGACTAAAGATGAACCCTCTATTTATAGGCATTTCCCTCTATTTATAGGCCTTTCCCTCTATTTATAGGCTGCCCGATCTAGCCTGCCCGCCCTTTCCCTCTATTTATAGGGCGACCGTCATGGCCACGCACACATACACACATTTCTCGCCGCCTACTTTAGGATGCCCATCCCGCATCCTCGTAGTCGAATCGGTAGCAACGATGGAGTACTGGGATCCACCGGGCTGGCACTGGATGGTTCTACCTTCCGGGATGCGTAGCGTAATACGGGTGTCGTCTTCGACCCGGAGCTTCTTTGGTGGAGGTCGCCTGGTCCAGGAAGGGTGCAGAGGGAGCCAACCACTGAGGAGGTTGTACGGCGTCGTGTCAGGGAGGAGGACGAGCACGCCCGTCGTTATAAGGCTGCGTTGGACACCAGGGTCGATGATACCTAGCAGATTCTTCAGGGATCTCACCCGAGCTATGCTCGTGTGATGGTTCCGTCTCTTTGGGTTTTCACCTCCCGCGGCTTAGGCACTGGGAGTCGTTGTCTAGTTTGATTGAGCAAGATGTATTAGTTTCAATACTACGGAATCGGGACTAAAGGCCTGAAGGGATACGGGTAGGCTACACTGGCGCAAATCAAAATTTTCTACCACGTAAACTAGGATAACTGTTGTCATAGATCACGGGATTACCACTAGACGCGCAGTTGCGGAAATGATGAAGCGCGTCGAGGCAGTGCAGACGTTCCACGTCTCCTCCTTGTCCTTGTCCCACGAGAAGCTCCCCTTGCGCGGCTCGTCCAAACGCTATAGATGCAGCGCCTCCGAGGTATCCACACGTACAAGGTGGAACTGTCAGACGCCGGACTGCTAGGTCCGCACGCACGACACAGGCGTGGGGAGTGGCGGCTGGCTGGAATGGTCTGAGGTCTAACCCTGGTCATCTCGCCCCACCCTCTCTTATATAGGCATCCCTAGTGGGCTTCTACATTTTTCGTGGTATTGCCGACGAGTACGCCATGGAGGGGTCCTCACAGTGCGTGTTTAGAGACGTGGGGTAAGGCGGACAGTTGACTGGTACGAGGTAACACAGCTTACCCAGGTTCAGATCCCACAACGGTGGCAGAATCCTACTCCTGCTATAAATCACTATAAGGGCAATACGTCGAGTTACATAGATATGTTCGCTGTGCGAGGTTGTCTGAATCGATGATAGGTTGTCTGAATAGATGCTAGGTTGTGCCCTAAAGGAACCCGTAGGCCCGACTTATATAGTCGCCAGGTCCTAGGGTTACAGGGAAAAGTCCTAGCCGGACAGGTTACAGAGTCCTACACCGTCTATCTCTAGTCTTGTGTAGCTTGCACTCCAAGGCTCCGGGTACGCTGGTGACTCCACCATAGGTTTCCTTTATCCGGCACGGGCCTCCCTTCTAGATCCACCTAACTGGGCCGCCCAGCAGGCCATAAGCCATGCTACCGACAATGGGCCACCCGGGTTAGTCGGATAAGAGACATGCTATTAGGATACCCATATAGCATATCCCCAACAGTAGCCCCCGGAGAACTCCGAGATCTTGCGCCGTCTTGCCTCTTTAAGTGGAATGCTCCGTCTAGATGGATGTCGGCAAATCGTCAAGCAATATCTTGTAGTCCTCCCAAAGAACCCTGCAAGGCTTTCTCCGTCTTTGATTTTCAAGCCAGAGAAACGCTGAATCTTCCATCGTACTCTTCCGTAGTCGGATTAAATCCGTCCATGCCGGAATCTTCGATGTGACGGCTCATCTACCCGTGCCAGCTATGACGTCATAGGCTTAGGTCAGCGACGCCTCGTAACTCACACATGCAGAGAACACAATCATATCCGATTTTCCCGTGTGAGCGATATGAACAGTTGGCGGCGATGGTTGGCGACGTGGCGAAATTACCGCGCACGTTCACGAACACGTCGTCTACGCGGCAACTGTCCGATCAGCTCCACGAATCTTGACGCATAGTAAGATAAATAGTAACCGTGGGACACTTCCCCCTTTTACCGCATTCCTCTCGCGTCATCGTCTTTTTCCTCTAGCCGCACGCCTCCTCGAGCTCTCCGCGAGAAACCTCGAAAACCCTAACCTCCCTCTGCGTTCAGTCGCATCCTTCCTATACTCCATGGCCAGTAGTAGCTCCTCCCCATCGATGGCGGCGTCGAGCGAAGCCGTGGCAAAGCCGGCGAGCTCCTTCGTCGTGCCCCCAGAGGGCCTGGTCATCCCCGCATCAGCGGTGATCGAAACCACCGGCGGCGACCACAATCTGGCGGCGCTAGAACCACTGGAGGAAGAGCCAGACTCTCACAAGGGTGACTGGCGTGGCTCGGACATCACCGAACGCGATATCCAGGAGATGGTCGCTGAAGGCTATCTACCCTCGACGGAGGGGCTCGCCTGGCGGGCGGCGCCGGCTGGCGAGGTGACACCTTCTCCCCAAGCCGGAGAAAAGGTGTACCTCAAGGCTCAGCTGGTACGCAGCGTTTCCTTGCGCATCTCTCACTTCTTTCTCTCCGTCTTGAACCACTACAAGGTCCAACCCCACAACCTCTCCCCCAATAGTATCTTAGTGCTTAGCAACTTCGCGGCACTTTGCGAGGGTTACCTAGGGATAAGGCCTAGGTTAGACTTGTTCGTGTACTTCTTCACCGTCAAACGTGAAGCCGGACATAATAAGGAGGAGCTTAGGAACTGCGGCACCATAAGCTTCAAGATTCGACCTGGTCGGCGGTTCCCTGACATTGTCGGCCACGAGTCCTGCAAGAACTGGCAGCAGACGTACTTCTACAGCCTCGACATTCCTTTGGTGGGCCGAGAAGTGATGTACCCGGACTTCACGGATGGAGCCGCCGCTGAAGTTTCTTCATGGAGATCCCAAGCCTCCCTTCCCTCCGACCTCGACACTTCTCGCGCAATAAGGCGGATCGAATGGTTCGTAGAGACGGGTTTGACCGGCTTGGACCTAGCCATGTGCTGGTTCATCAGGCGAATCCAACCTCTGCAGCACCGCGCGAAGTTCATGCACGAGTATACCAGTGATCGAAGGGATACCCTCCGGATCTCCGTGGATAACTTCTCGAGCGACTCCGTCAAGCTCCGCCTAAAGGACATTGTCAAGGTGAAGGATAAGAAGCGTGGCTTCACCATCACTTACGACATGTTCGTAGACGGCAAGTGCCCAAAGGTAGGTATTTATTTTCCGTGTACGACATATGCTCCAGTTTTTCCGTCTTGCCAATACCATCTTATCTAACATGGTGATTTCTTACTTAACAGCTTAGCGATCTAGACGAGGGCAACCTGGCTGCCCAAATCTATGATCCAAAGATGAAGGAAGTCACGCTCGTGTCCGACGACGATGTCCCGTTGGCGCGAAAGCGGAAGAGCTCCACCTCTGACGCTGCCGACAGAGGCAAGAAGAAGAAGACGGAGGGTGGATCCTCCAAGAAGAGTACCGCCGCCCTGGAGGCGGAAAAGAGAAAAGCCACCGTGATTTTTTCCAAAGCGCCCCCCTAGTGTAAGCTTCTCATTCTCCGACATTGTCTATTATATGTTTTGTTCCTATACTTATGCATTTTGCATGTCTCAGGAATAAAGCCACGACCAGCCTCAAAGTCCCCCAAAACTTTGGGGGCTTCTAGAAATATCAAAGACATGCTGCATCGCGACTCCTCCCCCGCCATCGCCCCTGCTACTCCTGCCATCAAGCCCTCCTCTGCTCCGACAAGCTCTCAAGCCTAGGAGGCACCAGGCCCTTCCGGCATGGAAGTGGATTCTGGCGCCTCTACCGAACTCGCTGTTGCCGGCGAGCAGGCGACACAGGAGAGCACTGCTCTACAAATGGCTGAAGCTCCGGCTAAGGATGCCATCGGTAGCGGCAAGGCGGTGGTGGGAGCTGGTACCTCTGCCGAAGGCGGTGCCCTTACTCCCCAGAAACCTTTTGAGTTTCCAAAGATAGTTTGCCCGATGCTCACGCCGAGTGACACAACTCTGGTGCCTGGAGGAGTACCGTCATCTCCGACGTGCGGTCTTGAGGAGCTACTCCGACAAGCGGATATCTTGCGAGGAAATGGCATTTCCTTCGGCAAGCTGCTAGCCGAGAGTGCTACAAACCTCAAGATTATTGCACTTGTAAGTTTTTACTTTGCCTTTTGCATTTCATATGAGTATCCCACTATAGCCCCCGAGGATGTAGACAGAAAACCATAGGTTTTGCATGCTCTAAGAGTGACTAAGTTAGAAAAACTCTTACTGTAGCCCCCAAGCATTTAGATGGAACAAACTTATTCCGACTAGATGCTTTAAGAGTAGCATACGCAGTGTTCATAATTTTCAATACTGTATCCCCCAAGCATCTAGTTGTAACTGAATTAGTTCCGACTAGATGCTTAAAGAAAAGCTAAGAAGATTCCGAGTTAAAAACTTTATACTGTAGCCCCCAAGCTTCTAATTGAGAATTGAATTAGCTCCGACTAGATGCTTAAAGAAAAGCTAAGCATACTGCTAAGTTAAAAAACTCTCGCTGTAGCCCCCAAGCGTCTAGGTGTGAAATATCCGACTAGATGCTCCAGCAGACAAAACAACGGTTTAACTTTTTTCTTTTTTTCCACAGAACGAGAATGCTCGGAGGGGCATGGCCAATGACAAGTACCAGAACATGCGTGCAGATCTTGAAGCCGAAAAGGGTAAAACTGCCATCTTGAAGGAATAGATCATGAAAAACAAGAGTCTGTTTTCTTTTTTGCGCATTTCGTCTTGGTTTTGTGCCTTCATTATCCGAGTACTCACTATGTACTTTGTTTTCTCCGACTTGCAGAGCATGTCACCAAGGCCAAGGATATTGTCGAGCAGTCCAAGCACATCCAGCAACTGGACAGCGAGAACAAAATCCTTAAGAAGGAGAGGGAAGAGATGCTGAAGATGCATGAGGATTCCATGAAAGCCCTGCAAGATTCCGCCTCCGCGGAAATCAATCGCTTGAAGGAGGAGCTTGCGATCTTAAAAGATCAGAAGCAAGCTGCTGATGAGCAAAACCAATGCCACAACGAGGCATTTAAGCTCCTCCAACAAGAGAAGGAATCCTTGGCGGACACCGTCTGGCAGGCCAAGGCCAGCATCTTCAGTAAGTTTCCTCTGCCTTGCATTTCTGCAGTCTGGATACTTAGAGTTTATTGAACTCATGCGCTCCTTGTTGGAATTTTCAGCGCCTATGGGTTTAACCCGCTCGCCTCCTTCGGACAAGGAATGCATGGTTCTTGCCGGCAACTTCATCAACACCGCCATCACCCAAGCCAAGGAGATTGCCAAGCCTCTCCAGATATACATCAAGGCATCGGACTCCATGGAGAAGTACTCGGAGATTCTGCGCCGAGCCCCTGAGCGTGTCGCGAGCTGGAAATCTTCATGTGCACGGGCTGGCGCAAGGATGGCGCTGTCAATGGTGAATGCGCACTACGATGGTGCCAACATCGACACGGTGACCTTGGGTATTCTTGACGTTGATGATGACGGCAAAGAGATTGATCATGAAGCCATCTTGTCATCACTCGCGGGTTATGATACCAGAGTTACCGAGTTGGTGGACATCGACGTCTTCGTGCCTATGAACACCATTCACAGCGTCAACCAAGATTCCTCCAAGTCTCATCATAGCGCCGACGTTGAGGGTGATTCTCCGGCTGGGGACGATGCTGCTTCCAAGTTTCCTGCGTCCAAAGAATGAAAAACACTATGTAATATTTGTTTCACTTTTGGTGTATGCGCGGTAAAAACTTGGCGATGAACTATTAAGGAGGAAAACAATGGTTGTTATGTCCTTCTACTTAAGAACTAATATCCAGCATGTATATATTTTATAAGCAAGTGCTGGCTTATCCATTACTTTGGTTCTTATGCTTGACTTTTCGTGAGTCGGAAGACTCGTTGTCGGAACCATGCGCTTAGGTGATGATGCCCAATGGCACCGTCAATAACCTGAGCACAAAATCGCCGACAACAAGTGCCAAAAGTCACTACTCCAGAATCCACATAAAAACAACAAAGAACGTGTAGACCAGAAAACTTAAGCTAACGCCCGTAGGCGGAATTTTCACAAGTGCAAACGCAAAGCTTGTGCATAAAGGTTTTACATGATCCAAAAATGAACACTAAAGGAGGTAGAAGACTCAGAAATATGAGTGAACCAAAGAGCTTTATTTCATTGATCATATAAGAGGTACACAATTAGATAAAAAATGCTAAGTGTAAAAAGGACGTAGCTGTTCTATGTTCCATGGCCGATCAAGCTCCGGGTAGTCATCATCCGGGTCACGTCGCTTACTCTTATGATCCTCGTTGGGTCTATTCTTTAGTTCACGATTGTCAACAAGGAAGTAAGACCCATTGAGCAGCGCCTTGCTTATGATGAATGGTCCTTCCCATGGCGGGGATAATTTGTGCGTCTTCTTCTGCTTAAGACGGAGCACCAAATCACCCTCTTTAAACGAGCGATGCTGAACGCGACGACTATGGTAGCTACGTAGCTTCTGCTGGTAGATGGCGGATCTTTGGCATGCCAAAACGCGCTCCTCCTCGAGAAGGTCCACATCTAAGCGTCTGGATTCTTCAGCATCGTCTTCGTCATAGGCGGCAACTCTTGGTGCATCGTGAAGGATGTCGGAAGGTAGGATGGCTTCTGCTCCATATACCATGAAGTAAGGGGTGTAGCCGGTAGATCTGTTGGCTGTAGTTCGTAAACTCCACAGCACAGATGGTAATTCTTCCGCCCAGGCTCCAGCTGCTCTATGTAGCGGTGCCTCAAGACGTGGCTTAATTTCCTACAGAATTAATCCATTGGCTCGCTCAACCTGACCATTGGATTGTGGGTGTGCCACAGATGCAAGGTCAAGTCGGATGCCTTTCTCCCAGCAATATGCCTCCACTTCTCCGAGTGATAAATTGCTGCCATTGTCGGTGATAATGCTATGTGGGAGACCGAATCTCACCACTAGATCTCAAACGAACCTTAGGGCAGTTGCCCCATCAAGCTTTCTAATGGGTTTAGCTTCTATCCATTTAGTGAATTTGTCAACTGCTACAAGTAGATGCGTAAATCCACAAGGTGCCGTCTGTAACGGTCCCACCATGTCCACCCCCAGACTGCAAACGGCCAAGTTATTGGTATTGTTCGCAATTCTTCAGCAGGAACATGTGGTTGTCGGGCATAATACTGGCATCCCGTGCATGTCTCAACCAGCTTGTCGGCGTCCGCCTTCGCAGTCAGCCAGTAGAATCCTTGCCAGAAGGCTTTCGCGACCAACGATCGAGGAGCGGCGTGATGCCCGCAATCTCCGAGATGGATTTCACGTAGGATTTCCATACCTTCTAGCTGGGAAACACATTTTAGGTATACACCAGTAGTGCTCCTTTTATAGAGTTGCCCATTGATTATGGTATAACCCTTTGCTCGTCGTACTATTTGTCGTCTTTCGACTTCGTCGTCGGGCAAAGTTCCGTGTTCGAGATATTCCATGAACGGTTTTGTCCATGCCAGAGGGACCTTAGTCACCATGTTGACGAAAGAGTCAGCTCTATCCGGGTTGTCGATGTCAGCGCCCTTCACGGATGGTGTGCGTAGATGCTCTAGGAAAACTCCTGTCGGAATTCGCTTGCGCCCTCATCCAAGCTTAGACAGCAGATCAGCCGCCTCGTTTTGCTCCCTAGGCACATACTTGACTTCGTATCCCAAGAAGCTCTTGGCTATCTCGTCCACTTTGTCTCGATATGCCGCCATCATAGGGTTCCGCGCATTCCAGGTGCCAGCCAATTGCTGGGCAACCAAGTCGGGCAAGTCATCGATCCATTGGCGGGCCGTACCTGCCAGCATTAACGGGAGGTACTTGACGGCGACGTTGGGGTTGCCTCCGGCAATCTCCACCGTGTTGCCGTAGTCCTGCAACCATGTGGCTGGCTTGGCGGTGCCATCATAGGGCTTGATGGTCTTGTCAATCCGGAAACCTTTGGGGTAAGTTGCAGACCGTATTGCAGGTCCAAAGCAACGTGGTCCCAAGTATGATCCTTCCCGGGCCTCGTGGATCTTATCGATCCGCGAACATGCATCATACGGCTCCGGGTTCTTCTTCTTTTTGTCAACAGGGGATGGGCTGCGTGAACGACGCGGGCCTCCTCCGCCATGGTGACTGCTTGGTGGTGATGGAGGTGGAGGTGGCGGTGGGTTAGCCTTCTTGCTGTTACCCTCCTGCGATACCTCACGCTTGTCACGGTTGCTTGTCGGACGTGGAGGGTCATGGTGTGACCTGCTCTTATGTCCTTGGTGGCGCTCTTCATCGTGACGGGTCTGTGCCGCGTTGTCGCGGATGACGATGCCGCACTGCTTTGGTGGGGGCATATCCGTACGATGGTGAGCCTTGTAATCTTCGCGATGTCAGGGAGATCGGGGCGGTGGCGATGGGCGACGAGGTCGGGCTTTTTCTCCGTGGTTGGAGGATATGGGGATGGCATCCTTCCTGTTGCGTGCATCCCTCCGTCTTCGTTCTAATGAGCCCGTCTGGGACCCGACATTAAGAGCAGATCTTACCCTTGGTGGTTTGTACTGGCTAGATTGGCAGAGCACTGGGTTAGACTCAAGCCTCTGAGAGGTGGCCTTTTCCTGCTGCTTCACCGCCTTGGCCACTAGGTCGTAGACCTGTTCCACTGCCTTAGGCGATCTATCCTGCTCCAGAAGGGTCTTGGTGACGACGAGGTTAAGGAGTGGGGTGGGCATCACCTGCTTTCCTTCACTGTCAATGTATGGCTTGGCTTGTGCCGGCTTTGAGGGAGCCCATCCTAGGTTGCGCCGTACACCAGGATCGTTGATAACGCGAGACGAAGCTTTCTTAGCCTTCTGCTGCTATAGCAGAGTTTTGTACTCGTCCTCCATTGCTCTGGCTTTCTCTATGAACTTCTGCGCGTTGACCAGATCTCGATCTAGTTTAGCGCCTTGTTCCGCGATAGCTTGCGCCTCCTCCAGCAGCTGCTGGCGCTTCTTGTCAAGCTGGGTCACGCTCCGGATATGAGCGACGGTCAGTGGCTTGACAAGGAGATTTCCGTACATCACTCTATCAGCGGGAGTAACTTGGGCTGCTGCTGATGTAGATGCTGGAGGCGACACGTTTGTGGTGTTGTTTTTGCTCGGGCCGGTGCCGGGTTCCTGCGGCTGCTACACTTGGTTAGGCGGAGGAGGCATGACCTTTGCGCGATCATCGTCAGCAGCAATAAGTGGCCCCTTCCCCTTTTCCAGCACCATCCGGGTTGATCTTCATCCATCGCCGTCCCAATGGTGACGAACACCTCTCAGGACGCGATGGCGTTGTTAGCTTGCTCGTCGCGCGAGTACTCCTCCTCCATCTCCTGCATAGCGGAGTCTAGCTCTTCTGGACTGAAATCTATCTCCTCTGAATCTGCACAGAAATCGGTGTAAAGCGCGTCAATGACAGAGTCGGAGGGTGCTAGGACTTCCTCGATGATGGGCGATGGAGGTGCGACGGGCTCGACAATGACTGGAGGTGGTGGTGCTACTACGACGATGGCGGCCGGAGGCGGTGGTGGCAGTGGCTGAATCGGAGGGGCTGTCTGGGAGATCACCCATGCCTCACCGCCCCCACTCGACCAGCCCTGCCTCGAATACACCGACCAGAGCACCCAGGAACGCCGCGCCTGTGCCTCTGCCAACCGTGCCGAGCGTGCGCCAGAGCGCCACCCTCGACCGAAGCCCACAGACCGCGCGCCTCCCTCGCCGCGTGCATACACGATCGCCACCGACCCAGGAGACCGCCAGACATCCTCATTCGCCGCCCCATGCCGCACAGCCACCGCTCGCCGTCGAAGACGCCGCCTCTTCCGCGCAGAGCGTCGCGTGTTCCAGACCAACCCGCACCGCCCCATGTCTCGCCACCGTATCGTTGAGCATCGCCAGGGAACACCGCACCGTCCCCTACCTTCGCCCATGCCAATAGCCGTCTGTACCATTGCCCCCGACGAGCTCACCATGCGCCCCGTCGGTCCCGTCGCTCGACTATAAATAAAGGCCACCCCCAGCTGAACTAAGCACACCATTCTACTCCCCTCTCATCACTGATCGTGCCACACCGTTCCCGGAGCAAGGCGAGCAACACTTCGCCGGAATTTCACCGAGGCCGCCGCCTCTGGAGAAGAAGGGAGCCAGCGATTGGAGCCGCCCCAGGAGGAGCCACCGGTACCAGGAGATTCGCCGTCGTCGACTTCGTCGTTCGCCCGCCTCGCTGACTCTCGCCTGCACCCCGGTGAGCCCCCAGCACCCCCCCACTGGCCGCGCTAGGTTTCTGTCTCGCCGGCGTTGCCCAACGTCGACGATGACTCCCAGCCGTTGGATTAGAACTAGATCGAACGTCCCACGTTGCCCCATACCGCTTCGCATCCCCCTGTCTCACTGACGAGTGGGGACAGACACTTAAGCAGCCCGCGAAAGCGCTACGCTTAGCAGGCCGGCCCATTAACTTTTCCCGCGCAGCCCAGTTATTTGAATTAAACCTTTTCCATTTTATTTCAAACACACTTCTGTACCTAGTTTCAAAAATCAACCCAGATCGATTCAGTGCACCAAATTGAATGAAACTAATTTTGTTAGAAAGGTATAGGAATGCTGAATTCAAGCCCGTTGGATTCAAGTCATTTGGATTTATAGATCACCCATGGTAAAAATAACAAGGCAGAAGCTTTTCTGCGTTCAAACATTTTTCAAATTTAAACCATAATAGCTTTTGAGTTGATTCCAACTCTCAAAAATCACATTTAACCATACCTTTCATAATAAATAAAAATATATAGGTTTACTTATAGAAATAATGTTCAAGTAATAAAAGAATGCCCCATAGTCATTTCTAGTCACTTTATTTAATTAAAATAAAAAGGTAAAACCTTATTAAATTGTGACACCACTTTTAATCATATTCCCATGGACTAAAATATGTGGTGATGACATGTATCAACGTGATCCCATGTTTTGGTTTGGAGAATATTAAATCTTAAGTAGTTTTTCAATGAGTAGAAATTACTTTTCTACAAATAAAAGGAATTAAACCAAACCTTAATCTTGTAATGTTAGTGATGATGTTAGATCATCTATAGGACCCTTGTGTGTGACGATTGCAAGTAGTTAAGTATTGTTTGGTGATTGTGTACCTCGTATTTATTCATAGACGATAGTACCGACCAAGGATACGAGGAGAAAGGAGGATTCTACGAAGAGGAAGCCGAGGAGAACTTCAACCACTGCTCTGCTCAAGGCAAGCTATTAACCTTGCAAGCTAGCACTTGCAATTTAGCAAGCTTATATTGATATTGTGCAAGCCAATACTTGCTTGTTACCATGTCAACTATATGCCTTAAAGCATATATGATCATAACCACTTGATAAACTAATCCTAGTTTTACTTGCAAGCCTCTTACTTCATTTCTTTATCAAAACTCTTACCTAGATGTTACCTAAGTAAATGGTAGATACTAGAAGAATATGTGAAGGTTGCATAAAGAGCATAAAATTTGGCCTAAGATAGATAATCTTGATGTCATCTTAAGGCATGAGATTGAACTTAGTTAGAACTCCACTAGTTTACCACCCCTCATTATTGCTTACCCCCACTTGTAGATGCTAGTGCTAAGCATAAAACTTGATCAACTTTAGATGGGAATACTTGGTGGAAAAATGGTTATGAAAACCTTGGAATGATGGATCATTCTATTTAAATGTTTTGGACATGTGTTTTCCGAACACCTGATGATTTTGGTGATGAAAATGTTGAGGCATGAGCCTTAGCCCTTTATAAAACTGATGGTTGTCTGGATGCGATACCATTCCAATTTTATCGTACAACCACAATACCTGAAGATTGGGTAGGGCTTGACTGGAAACTTATATACCTTAGTATTAGTTCCCTCATGGCCAAGGTCTGAGCTGAGGCTACCTTGTGAAGATTGTCCACCTGTGCAGTACCCAAGATGACAGTTGGTCATGGTTGGGAGGCCAAACTCACATGAGAGATGCTTATACTAGGATCAAAAACCCCTTTCACTTGTTAGTATTAGTTTGCGAGTACTTAAAGAGTACTCATGGCTTTGTCCCTGTCTATTCCCATGGCCAGACTATGAAGAGGAGTACATGGAGGATGGACCCTAGGAAGGTTACGACAACTAGGATCATCTCCCATCGTCAGCATTGCCTGTGAACTCGAAGATGGAGCTTCGCCTATGCTACCGTTACTATTACGTATTCCGCTGCTTGATGTTGTATTAAGAACTGGATCATGAGATCCCTATTTGTGTAAGAACTTATGTACGGTTTGTAATGGATGATGTACTATGGTATCCAATTCTGTTATGTCTCGCAAAAATGGTAATCCTGGGATTGCGAGGTATGGCACAACAGGCATCTGGGATTAAAAATCCGGGTGTTGACACGTCATCGACAAGCTCATTCGCCCGCACCTCCAACCCTAGCTGGAGCCCTAGTAAGCCCCCAGCCACTCTCGCCATACCGCTAGGTCAGAATCTCACCGGAGCCTCGCGACATAGACGATGAACCTCGACCGTAGATCGTGTTGTAATCTTAGGGCCAGCATTAGTCGATACCGCTTCGTTTACAAACACTCGCTGATGCGTGGGACCAACCTGAGTGAGCCCGCTGCGCGCGCTGTGCGGTTGGGTGAGCATAGTAGTGTTTCCCGCGCGAGCCTGGTAATTCAAATATAGTCTTTTTCTTTTTATTCTAAAACCATTTCTGTAGTGAACTTTAAAAATCAATTCAAATAGATTCACTGCACCAAATTTAATTTATCCAATTTTGTTTGAAAGTAGATGAAAATCTCTAATCACTCCCTTTGGATTCAAACAGTTTGAAACTATGGATCACCCTCAGAAAAAATAACAAGCCAGTAGCTTTTGCAACTTCAAACAATTTTCTAAAATCAACAATAGGTGATTTTGAGTTGATTCCAACTATAAGAAAATCACATTTTTCAAGACCTTTCTGAATATGTAAAAATCTACATACTTGCATATAGTAGTCCTGCACCAAAACTAAAAGAATGACTTTTTAGTCATTTTTAGCCACTTAAATATTATTAAATAATAGTGTTAAACTTTATAAATTAGGCCAACCAATTTAAATCACATTCCCAAGTATTAGAGTATGTGGTGATGACATGTGTCAATATGATCCCATATTTTTAATTCGGAGAATATTAAATCCTAAGCAACCTTTCAATGAGTAGAAATTACTTTCCTAAAAATAAGATAAATAAAATCATATCACCCTTTCTTGTACTGATATAGATGATGCTAGATAATATAGTGTGACCCTTGTGTGATAAATAGAAGTAGTTAAGTATTGAATTGTGATTGTGTACCTCGTATTTATTTATAGGCGCTAGTATCAATCCAGGCTATGAGGAGGAGTTCTACGAAAGAGGAGGAAGAGAACTTCGACCACCTTACCAATTAAGGCAAGATATTCTATCTAAGAAAAAAATCTAAGAAAAACCATGCAAGTCCCACTTGCAAGCCTTTGTGATACCCATTTTTACTATACCAAATCCTAGTTTTACTTGCAAGCTTTACCGTTCGCAAAGTTGTTCCGTAGTTATTTAATTGGATGATTAGTGGAAGATTAGGAGAGCGTCATCAAGATCTTGGAGCTTGATGAAGATAGATACACCAGCTTAGTACCCTACAACTAGTGACACATACCCCCTTTTGATAGATGCTAGTGCTAAAATAAACTTGATCATTAGATGGGAACAAATGATTATGAAAACCTTGGAATGATGAGTCATTCTATTGAAATGATTTGACATGTGTTATGGACACAATGACTTGAAGATCATGGTGAAGAAAGTATGTGACTTGGCTTTGATAAAAAATGATGGTTGTGTTCGGATGCGATACCATTCCAATTTTACCGTACAACCACAATACCCGAGTTTGGGTAGGGCTTGAATGGAAGTTTATATGTCTTAGTATGGGTTCCCTCGCGAAACGAGGTGAGATGAGGCTACCTTGTGAATGTGACTATCCATATATGCAGTTCCCAAGATGACAGAATGTCATGGTTGGGAGGCCAAAGTCATAGAGAAGGTGCCTATACTAGGTTGTGTAATTAAAAGGTTAGGATTGATTATCCGCATACTAAGTATGATAATTCAGGATTGTTCCTGACGGATGTATCGAATGTTGTGGTGAAAGTGTACCACCTCTACAGAGTGTCAAATTATTCGAATAGCCATGTCCACGGTTGTGGACTGTTGGATGTCCATACAGTTCCATTGTCAGATGTTTTCCAAAATGACCCGTGACTTGAAAGATGACTTTGACTTGACCCCACAAGTTGTGGAAATGAAGTTAGGTTCCCACCTAAGTAACCTAGATAACTAAATTTAGACTTTGGCTTGTGGCAAAAAAACTAGAGCTTATGAATCCTATAGAATGGCCTTTTCGATTTAGTGAAAGTTTGCGAGTACTTCAAAGTACTCATGGCTTTGTCCCTGGCTATTCCCATGGCAGACTATGAAGGATACTACGAGAAAGATGGACAGCAAGATGCTTACGATAACTAGGATCATCTCCCATCGTTAGCATTGCCTGTGACCCTAAAGATGGAGCCCCGACCATGCTACCATTATTATTATTCCGATGCTTTGATTGTAATCAGACTTGATCATGAGATCAACTATTTGTAAGACTATTATGGTTTGTAATGGATGATGAACTATGGTACCAATCTGTTATATCTCACAAAAATGGTAATCCTGGGATTGCGATGTACGACATAACAGGCATCTGGGATTAAAAAATCTGGGTGTTGACACATCACAACCGTGATGCCGGTTTGTTGATGCTGTCGTCGTTATCGTGGATGCGACCATTCCGTCGTCGGGGTCGTGGACATGGCCATGCCATCGTCGTGCCTTTTAGTTGTATTGTCAGAGAGCGTCGTAGTTGTATGTCCATCATGTGGATGGGTATAGCGGCAGCAACGATGTGTCGACGAATATGTTAATAAAGACCACTTTGATGTAGATCTTGGCAATGATGTGTTGGCGACGAAGTAGTAGGCCTGTCAATGATGATCGCTTGAAGGCGTCCTTTTTGGCTACGATGGTGTCGATGCCATCCTGCACATGAGCAGTCAACAAAGTCGTGTTCCACACCGGCCTGCATGTGGATGGTGTTGATGTCGCTTCTCCATATATCTTCTTGACGATGAACTTGGATCTCTTAGCCTAATGTATTCATACAACTTAATGTTGATGTTGGGTCGGTGAAGTTCAGCTCGATGTAGTTCAGATCGGTCTATGTATAATTAGGCTTGACGGTGGGACGAATGGCCGGATAGATGAGTACGTGTCCTTGGAGACGTGGAGTCCAATATTTACCTACATGAAAATTGAAAATATCTTATACTCCCTCCGTCCCAAAATAGATGTCTCAAATTTATTAAAATTTGAATGGATCTAAACACTATTTAGCATATAGATTCATTTAAGTTTTGAAAAACCTAAGACACCTATTTTGGGACGAAGGGAGTACATGGTTCCTTGCAAAGGATCATGCATGCGAGTCATTTAGCCGGCCAGCAGGCCACACCTGACTAGAGCGTCCATGCGAAGCATGAGAACCCCCATCCAACAGCTCCTTGTGGAGGCCCCACCTAGCCCTGTTTGCCTACTGACGTTGGTGGAAGATCTTGTTTTGAACGGATGAGGTCCGAAGGCCCCGGAAGCTTTTATAAAAAGTCAAAGCGGTGGGTACAATTTGCACTGAGGCCCCTTACAAAACAGGGAATCAAAGATAAGGCCTTAGTTTTTACAGAAAGGAACCTAGAGCAAATAATACAATCAGGACCTTCGTTCCCTTCGCCGTGCAGAACCGACCGCTGCAACCGGGCACCCACGCCGCCGCCGGGGAACAAGATACTTGGGGCGTCGCCGGTGATGGATCCCAGAATAGGGCTGAGGAAGATCCTCCTGATTGGCATTGAGGCCTAGAGGAAAGTGAATCGCGAGCCGCGCTCGTGACTGGAGTGGCTCCATTCGCCTTGGATAGCGCCGGCCAGCAGTCGTCGCTTGAAATATCCATGAAAAGCTTCCCGCATGCTCCACAACATGCACTTGCTCCACCAAGGATCAGAGGCTGCCGCCATCGAACTCCTACTTGCTCCCTGTTTAACCCATGGACACAAGGGAGAGAAGGAGACACCGATGTCAACCACCCACCTCTGCGGAGACATCCTCTGCATGGACCACAAAGAGAACGCGGTGCGATGCTCCTTCACCTCCTCACCACCATGGCCGGCCAGGAAAAGCAGACCCACACCCCTGGATTCGCCACATCTACCTCCCCCCTAGCCGCCATGGCCGGCCAGGGTCGCCGAAGTCGCCAATATTCTCCGTGTCATCCAGCTGTCAACAGTCGTTACTTTATTAGTGGAAACATTCTCCACCATCTCGGTGAGCTCCAGCCAAAGGAGCATCGCCAAGATGGCCAAGAACCCCATAACTCGGGCGCAGTTGCTGCGACACCGAGACAAGTTCCAAAACACCATGAAGGGGAACACAACTACTCTACTACTACACCTACCTATACTACTGACGCCTCCTCTCAGCCACCAGTTGCCGGATAGTCTAGCAAGGGGGCCATAGGAGGGGCTAGGGGAAGGAAGGAAGACGACCAAGAGTTGCCTCTAGGTTCGTGCGAAGCGGTGGGAGGTGGTACCAGGAATTGTTGGTGGAAGCTCGGACCCGCCATGCATCTCTTGGGTAACATGGACACCTCGCATGGATAAGCCTCGGGTGGTCGGATGCCATGCGCCGCCGTTGAGTAGATGATTTGAGCAAATTTTGATACTGATCTATACAGAACAAGGATTGTGTCTAGGGATTTATTATGTAGCTAACTTGGATCTAATCTATATAATTGTGAGGTTCAAAACTTTGGATCTAATCTAATCTAATCTAAAGAACCGATCTGATTTTTGATCGGAACCGGGTGCTACACTCTCGAGGAGAATGAGATCACTCCCCAGGGGTTGCGTGATGCGAAAGTGGTGGAAGAACCTAAAATCGGCGTCATAGTACTAACCACTCTGATTCCATGTGAAAAATAATAATTCCTACTATTTTGTTGTATTTGATTTGACCCTCTCTCGGGATATATATAAAAGTATATGGAGGGAGGGACTTGGAGTACAATAAGATAATTCCTAGTCTATCTCTAAGTCTTGTACGTATTCTAACACAAAGGTCTATTATAGTCTGGTTTAATGATCAAGCTATGCGTACCGATCATCCTCTTTTAGGAGGGGAGGATGGAACGAGTCAGTAAGGTGATCAACCATCTTCTTTCATTAGCGCCCCATTTCACAACCCCAAATAATTCGGTTAGGCCCTGTTTAGTTAATCCCAGTCTCAAGTGGATTGGAGTGAAATGAAAGGGAGTAAAAGGGATTTGACTTATATGGAATTTAATCTCCATCAAAACATGCCAATCCTATTCATTCCAAGGGAAACCGAACAAGTCCTTAAAAGTCAGTTAAAGCCAAACTGCTTTCAAACTACTAATTCAGTGAGAACGAGCGATAAGAAAGCTGGCGTTTTGTTGTGGTTTGTTAGGATTTTTTCTATAAAAGAGAATAACCATGGGTGCTCCATCGATTAATCACACATGACTATAGATAGATACTATATATTTGTAGATGTCCCAACCTGATAAGGTAGAGATCCCTGTGTTTACAATACTAGTCCCTGGATCAATAGCTAGCATCCACAGTTTAAGATGTAATATCTAGAAACAAAGGTCATATTAAAACTTATAACCAGGAATAAAATAATTCATTACATCTTACATAGCTCATATGGCTATCTCATTACAATGCAACAGATATAACTATATAGCATGGAGTCCTTCATCTTCATATGCCACATGCAATCATGTAGGTTATAGACTTGTAATCCCTACTCAACAAACTTCACTAACATCAAACAAACCTACAACATAATAAGTTACAGCCACAAGGGTCAATATATTTGAATTGTATTGGCAAGTGATGCTATGGTAGAATAGTGGTATCTAACATCTGTATGCATTTGGATAAGTGTAGCTTGGGCTTGCTTTGCTCAGAATAAGGTTTTCCTTATTAGTTGAAAACACAAAGTTTTTGTTTGTCAAAATCACCCAAGGAACTACCAATAGAAATTGGTGAACCTTTACCCTTGTTCAACCACAAGTTTTTAACTTAGAAATTGGGATGAGGAGATCCTTGATAGCTTCAAATGTCTTGATGCTCAAATTGTCTTTTGCCGGGGACACGGCTAAGTACTTAGGTTTTTCCTTCTTGAGAGGTGGTGCACTTTCCCCACAAGACTCGACATGCATCGAGACGAGATCTTTCAAAAGCCTTACCTTATACCAAATGGACGCATTCCATCCTATCACCCTACCACCATATGTCCATCTGGCTAAGTTATTACAACCTATATGATCAAGGCAGAGCCCATATGCCTTGTGGTTGTACTAGAAGCTTGGAAACACTAAGTATCTCAAATCCCTTTGTTCCTGGGTGGCTTTCCACAAGTGTGATACACAAGGTAGACCATATATATGGGCCTTGTGTAACCACTCAACATAACCCATTCATACCATTCCACCCAGGTGATTCATTCACTTACTAGTTTTATTAAGCAAAATCATAAGTCAAAGGACTTAACAAAATTTCCATAGCATGTATATATTCCACCCTTGTTTGCTATTATATAGGCTAAGCATGATATCAACAAGTATCTTAACTTTAGATAATAATTCTACCAAGACTACAACTACGAGGATTTCCCATGGCATAGCATATAGATACTTAGAAAAATTCCATGCAAGCCCTATACAAAATATCACTAGTGCATAGTCAAAAATAATAGGACAAATACATGAAGCACCACTTTCCTTTTTAGTAGATAACTCGACTCACTCCTTCATCTTGCAATTGTCACACTCTTCAAAGTTCACTATAATTCAATCAAGCAAGCACATATTGAAAGCTAACATTCAAGCAATTCACCACATAAAATAATAAAAATAAAGAAATGCATGCAAGCATGCAAGGTTGTTTTATTTGGAAAATAGTTTCTAATATGGCTATAAACATTTTAAAACACCTACTGGTCATTTATAAAGGTGGCAAAGCCATTTAAAAACAAGTTAGTGAAAATGGCTATTTTAAATCATTTTTGTTTTGCTAGAAGTGCTTTTATTCAAAAGAATAATTTCTAGTGTTAGCTAAATATATTTTCACACACAAATTTTAGTGTTTATGGTCAGAGTGTTTTAAAAAAAATCCATTTGCATAAGGTTTCACTCAAAAATCATTTTTAAATCATAGCAACATTTTTGTTTTACTAGAAATGCTTTTATTCAAAGGAATAATTCCTTGTGTTAGTAAAATTCATTTCTAAATCCAAATCATAGTGTTTAGGGTCAGAGAGTTCAAAACAAACCATTTGAAAAATATTTTACTCAAAAACTATTTTTCAAACAATTTTTATACTCAAAATAGCCCTAATAATGTTTCTGCAAAAACACCTAATTTTTTAGAAGAAAAATACTAAAATAAGGCCATGGTTGAAAGTTTGTATTTTTCTGAAGCCATTGATATAAAATTTGAAATTTTTGGCCAAGCAGAACAAAAGTTATGATTTTTGCAAGTTCAAACATTGAAATTAATTTCTGGAATTTTTAAACAGACAGAACAGCCACGCGTCATGTTCTCATTGGCTGATACCGCTTCGTCAGGATCGCGCTACGTGGAGAGTTGGATCTAATTGAAATCACACGGTGCAGATTGATTTGTACCGCTTCGTTAAGTTATTCTATCCTATCCATTGGATTATCATCCAACAGTCTACTGAGTGATGACCTAAGATGAGCGGCGCTCGGGCAGTGGCGTTCCGGCGGATACAGGAAGCACGGAAGGAAGACGAGAGGCTCACCGGGTTTGCCGTGGCATGGGGATGCTCTAGGTGGTCACCGTCGATGAAGGGGCGCACGGGGTTGCTGTCAATTGCTCGCTGGAGTCAATGTCACCATCGGGTGTGCTCAGACATCGTCGAAGGCGAGGCTACGGATCATGCTAAGGCAAACAAACAGTGCCGTTAGATGTGCAGGAGAACGTTGAGTGCATGAGTGTCAACGAGGGGAAGAGGCGCGGTCAGAACTTACGGGGAGAGATCGTCGGAGTTGAGCTTGCCGTCGGTGGCGCTCAGCTGGATATGGAGACGAGTTTCAGTTGCGCGCGCGAGCAGGATAAGGCTACTGGAAGGTGTGCATGGTGCTGGCGAGCAACCTAGTGCGGGCTAGGGGGTGGGAGAGTCTGGGTTGGTCGGAATTGGCGCCGGAGGCTCGTCGGAGCAGTGGCGTTGTGAGCAACAATTCGAGCAGCCTTGGGGCGGAAAGGGGATGGTGAGTGAGGGGAAAGAGAGAGGAGAGAGGGGCGCTTAATCGTCCGTGGTCGCGGGGAGAATTTACTGACGCATTCAAACGAATTGAAGCAAGGAATCAACGGCAGAAACGACCGGAGGAGGGGGAAAGACCTGGTCGCTGCGGGTGAGGGAGATGATGCCATGTGGCGTGGGACCAGGGCGTCAGCGGGGTTGAGGGTTGATTCGTTGGTGAGAAACGTTTCGCGGGGGAACATAGGGGCTGCCGGGTGGGCTTTTATGTTGGGCTTGCTGGGCCAGATTGAGCTAGGGGTCTGGTTAGGTTTAGTTCGGTCGTTTCTTTCCTTTTTTTTCTTCTGTTTCATTTTCTTTTTCCATTTCTGATTTCTGTTTTCATTTGATTCAAATGTTTTAAACAATTATTTGAATTAAAATTCTTCGAGAACTTTTTCAGTAGGTTTACACTATTTATTAGTGTGTTTAAATAATTCACTTTGAATTATTTCAAATATTTTATTATGATTTAATATTTATCTAAATTAGGCATTTGTCTGTATTTAAAAAAATTGAATATGGTTCCAAACCACATAATTTTATTTAATTAATCTTTTTATTCTTTTAAGTTAATTAGATAACTTTTAATCCATTTTGGCAATTTCAATTTGATGTTAGGGAATTTTGTCTTTATTCAAATAAAATTGAATATGGTTAAAGGTTCATATAATTTTATTTAAATAATCTTTATTCCTTTATTTTTATTTGGATTATCTTTATTCCATTTGCTTATGTACTTGGCCAAGATTTAATTTGACTTTTAAATATTCCTTATTTATTTATTTCTTTCTTTGTCTTAGAAAATCCATATCTTTTCATTTATAGTTCCAAAATTGGTGATTCCAATTTGTATAATTTTATTTAATATTTATTTATCTTTTTGAACCCTTTTAGGATTACTTTTCTCATAATTTGGTGTGGATTTTTAGCTAGGAGCTTTATTAGCTTTGGGAATTATTTCCTTTTATCTTATTAAATTCATAAGTTTTTATCCATGGCTCGAAATTGAATGAAACCAATTTCCATGATTTTATAATATTTTTGTTTATCAATTTTGATCATTTATAAATGTTGGTTTCTGAATTTTTATATGGATCAAATTCATAGTTTTGGAGAGATCTTGAAAATGATTTTCTTTCATTAGGTTTTGGGTTTTGGTTTATTTTTCCCAAGTGTTTAATTCAAGATTCTTTCCAAGCATGAATGCAATTGATCTTTGGGATATTTGTTTGTTGTTTTCTTATTCAAATTTTATTCAAGTAGGTTTTTGATGTTTCCATTTAGAAGCAAAAAGTTCCTTTTCACCCTAAATTTCAATAATTGTCTATTTTATTTATTTATTTTGACATTTCAAAATTTGGAGAATTTTGGGATGTGACAGACTACCACCCTTAAAAGGAATCTCGTCTCGAGATTCGGGAAGGCTAGAGGTTACAAGTTGGCTTCAAGGCAACTAGGGTACTACCACCTTTAAATGATTTCTATGCAGATTACATCTTGGCTTACTTGGGATCTTAATGTAACTTCTCTGGACAGTTGTTTGCATAGTGTCCTTTGTTACCACACTTGAAACATGTGACAAGGTTGATGTCTCTCATAGGTTTTCTTGTCTTGACTTTCTCCTTTTCAGGGGATGCATAATGGCCTAGATCTTTGCATTTGTTCCACATCACTTGGCTAATATCCTTCTTCTTTTTGGGTCTCTCCAAAGCTAAAAGGGCTCTTAGTTCATGTTCTTCATACTTCACCTCAAAGGTGGGAAAACTTCCTCGCTTCTTAGAACGGTTCTTTGGATAACGTCCATGTTTCCTCTTCTGTCCACCATGGTGAGTTACAATGTATGGAGGTGTAAACTGAGACTTGACTTTGTCTTCATCCTTCTTAGTAGAAGTTGTTCCTTCATGGAGGTTTCCAAACATTTGATGCATTCCATCTTGTTTCATCTGTTGAACTATAGGATATATAGGGCAATGGATAGGAACATGATCATTTCCTTCACATAGGAAACAAGTAACTTGTGATGTGGGGGATTGTTTAGTTGGATGTTTCTATTCACAATTAGGGCATTGGTCCATATGCTCTTTGTAAATGTGTCCTATGTCTCCATAGATTGTGCAAGCTTGAGTTCCTTATATAATATCATCCTTGATATTATTGTTGTCACAATCCCCTTGGGAAAGGTTGCTTCTCATGTTGATCATCTGATTGGTCATCCTTTGCAACAATTGAGATTGGGTTTCATAGAATTTTTGCATGGCTAGGTCTAACTCAATGTTGTTGGCTAAAAACAGAGTTGTCACTTGATTCCACTTAGCTTGGGTTGCTAGCAGTTGTTCTGCCATGTGTATCTCTTGATTGTTGTTGTCACCATCCTTGATGTTGGAGTCTCTTGGAGAGGTCATCTGTTTAGGTTGTATTGGAATTAGAATAGGCAAACGATTTATAGAGGAAAAGTTCTAATCACACACAACAATTCACACAAAGCAAGGTGCAAGCAATCACAATCATGTATTCCACCCAAACAACAAGATTCAAGAATATTTTTAGGCAAAAAAATATTTTTTCTACACCACATAAGTTGGTGTGATCAATAAATTGATCCAAACTAAACACTAGTATGGTGGTCCAACTATAGGATTCTCTTGATATCATTCCATTCTTCTTAGTTGATACATCATGAACATGATAATGGTGTCCTTGGAAAAATTCTTGCATCTTGGTCACAAGCTCAAAGGTGAAGATGGTTCCTCTAAGTTGTGTTTCCTTAGTCTTCCAAGTATTGAGTAATATTCCTTGTATCACTTGTAGTCTTTAGTGATGTCCAAGTTGAAGTCCTTGGTGATATTATAGATGAAGTCATTGGTGATGGTGAAGTCCTTGCTCATGTTGAAGTTTTTGTCCATTAAGTTGGAAAAAGAAGAGATGTAGAATCAAAACCAAAAGGTTGAGGAAAGAGTTTACAAGATTGTTTGTAAATAAGTTTGAACAAATACAACTCCTATTTTTCTAAGGGGATTTGTCCAATCCTAGGGTTTACAATCCTATAGGAAACACAATGCTCTGGTACCATCTGTAGAGGTCCCAACCTGATAAGGTAGAGATCCCTGTGTTTACAATGCTAGTCCCTGGATCAATAGCTAGCATCCACAGTTTAAGATGTAATATCTAGAAACAAAGGTCATATTACAACTTATAACCAGGAATAAAATAATTCATTACATCTTACATAGCTCATATGGCTATCTCATTACAATGCAGCAGATATAACTATATAGCATGGAGTCCTTCATCTTCATATGCCACAGGCGATCATGTTGGTTGTAGACTTGTAATCCCTACTCAACAAACTTCACTAACATCAAACAAACCTGCAACGTAATAAGTTACAGCCACAAGGGTTAATACATTTGAATTGTATTGGCAAGTGATACTATGGTAGAATAGTGGTATCTAACATTTGTATGCATTTGGCTAAGTGTAGCTTAGGCTTGCTTTGCTCAAAATAAGGTTTTCCTTATTAGTTGAAAACACTAAGTTTTTGTTTGTCAAAATCACACAAGGAACTACCAATAGAATTTGGTGAATCTTTACCCTTTTTCAACCACAAGTTTTTAACTTAGAAATTGGGATGAGGAGATCCTTGATAGCTTCAATGTCTTGATGCTCAAATTGTCTGTTGCCAGGGACACGGTTAAGTACTTAGGTTTTCCCTTCTCGAGAGGTGGTGCACTTTCCCCACAAGACTCGACATGCATCGAGACGATATATTTCAGAAGCCTTCCCTTATACCAAATGGACGCATTCCATCATACCACCCTACCACCATCTGTCCATCTGGCTAAATTATTGCAACCTATATGATCAAGGCAGAGCCCATATGCCTTGTGGTTGCACTAGAAGCTTATAAACACTAAGTATCTCAAATCCCTTTGTTCCTAGGTGGCTTTCCACAAGTGTGATACACAAGGTAGACCATATATATGGGCCTTGTGTAACCACTCAACATAACCCATTCATACCATTCCACCCAGGTGATTCATTCACTTAGTAGTTTTATTAAGCAAAATCATAAGTCAAAGGACTTAGCAAAATTTCCATAGCATGTATATGTTCCACCCTTGTTTGCTATTAGCTAGGATAAGCATGATATCAACAAGTATCTTAACTTTAGATAATAATTCTACCAAGACTACAACTACTAGGATTTCCCATGGCATAGGATATAGATACTTAGCAAAATTTCATGCAAGACCTATACAAAATATCACTAGTTCATAGTCAAAAATAATAGGACAAATACATGAAGCACCGCTTGCCTTTTTAGTAGAGAACTAGATTAACTCCTTGATCTTGCAATTGTCACACTCTTCAAAGTTCAATATAATTCAATCAAGCAAGCACATATTCAAAACTAACATTCAAGCAATTCACCACATAAAATAATAAAAACAAAGAAATGCATGCAAGCATGCAAGGTTGTTTTATTTGGAAAAGTGGTTTCTAATATGGCTATAAACATTTTAAAACACCTACGGGTCATTTATAAAGGTGGAAAAACAATTTAAAAACAAGTTAGTGAAAATGGTTATTTTAAATAATTTTTGTTTTGCTAGAAGTGCTTTTATTCAAAGGAATAATTTATAATGTTAGCCAAATATGTGTTTAAACACAAAATTTAGTGTTTATGGTCAGAATGTTTTAAAACAAGTCCATTTGCAAAAGGTTTCACTCAAAATTCATTTTTAAATCATAGCAACATTTTTGTTTTACTAGAAATGCTTTTATTTAAAGGAATAATCCTTGTGTTAGTCAAATTCATTTCTAATTCCAAATGTTAGTGTTTAGGGTCACAGAGTTCAAAACAAACCATTTGCAAAATATTTTACTCAAAATTTATTTTTAAAACAATTTTTATACTCAAAATAGCCATAAAAATGTTTTTTCAAAAACACCTAATTTTTCAGAAGAAAAATACTAAACTAAGGCCAGGGTTGTAAAGTTTACATTTTTCTGAATCCATTGATATAAAATTTGAAATTTTTGGCCAAGCAGAACAAAATTTATGATTTTTGCAAGTTTAAACATTCAAATTCATTTGTGGAATTTTTAAACAGACAGAACAGCCACGCGTCATGTTCTCATTGGCTGATACCGCTTCGTCAGGATAGCGCTAAGTGGAGTGTTGGATCTAATTGAAATCACATGGTGCAGATTGATTTGTACCGCTTTGTTAAGTTATTCTATCCTATCCACTAGATCATCATCCAACATTCTACCGAGCGATGACCTAAGATGGATGGCGCGGCCTGGCATCGCGCGGCGGCGACGCTCGGGCAGTGGCGTTCCGGCGGATACAGGAAGCAAGGAAGGAAGAGAAGAGGCTCACCGGGTTCGCTGTGGCGTGGGGATGCTCGAGGTGGTCACCGTCGACGAAGGGGCGCACAGGGTTGCTGTCAATTGCTCGCCGGAGTCGATGTCACCGTCGTGTGCGCTCAGATGTTGCCGAAGGTGAGGCTACAAATCATGCTATGGTAAACAAAAAGTGTCGTTAGATGCGCAGGAGAACGTTGAGTGCACGAGTGTTAACGAGGGGAAGAGGCGCGGTCAGAACTTATGGGGAGAGCTCGTTGGAGTTGAGCTTGCCATCGGTGGCGCTCAGCTAGAGACGGAGACTAGTTTCAGGTGCGTGCGCGAGCAGGCTAAGGCTACTGGCAGGTGCGCATGGTGGTAGCGAGCAAGCTAGTGCGGGCTAGGGGGCCGGGGACGGTCTGGGTTGGTCGGAATTGGCGCCGGAGGATCGTCGGAGCAGTGGAGTTGTGAGCAACAATTTGAGCAGCCCTAGGGCGGAAAGGGGGTGGAGAGTGAGGGGAAAGAGAGAGGATAGAGGGGCGCTTAATCGTGCATCGTCGCGTGGGGAATTTACTGACGCATTCAAACGAATTGAAGCGAGGAATCAACGGCAGAAACAACCGGAGGAGGGGGAAAAAACTGGTCGCGCGGGTGAGGGAGATGATGCCAATGTGGCGTTGGACTAGGGCGTCAGCAGGGCTAACGGTTGATTCGTTGGTGAGAAACGTTTCGTGGGGGAAGAGAGGAGGTGTCCGGTGGACTGTGATGTTGGGCTTACTGGGCCAGATTGGGCTAGGGGTCTGGTTAGGTTTAGTTGGGTTGTTTCTTTCCATTTTTTATGTTTCTTTTTCTTTTTCCATTTCTGATTTCTGTTTTCATTTGATTCAAATGTTTTAAACAATTGTTTGAATTCAAATTCTTCCAGAAATTTTTCATTAGGTTTACACTATTTATTAGTGTGTTTAAATAATTCACTTTGAATTATTTCAAATATTTTATTATGATTTAATATTTATTTAAATTGGGCATTTGTCTATATTTTAAAAATATTGAATATGGTTCCAAACCATCTAATTTTATTTAATTAATCTTTTATTCTGTTAAGTTAATTAATAACTTTTAATCCATTTTGGCAATTTCAATTATTTTTCTCATGATTTAATTAATCATTTATGTTAGGGAATTTTGTCTTTATTCAAATATAATTTAATATGGTTAAAGGTTCATATAATTTTATTTAAATAATCTTTATTCCTTTATTTTTATTTGGATTATCTTCATTCCATTTGCTTATGGATTTGACCAAGATTTAATTTGACTTTTAAATATTCCTTGTTTATTTATTTCTTTCTTTGTCTTATAAAATTCATATCTTTTCATTTATCATTCCAAAATTGGTGATTCCAATTTGTATAATTTTATTTAATATTTATTTATCTTTTTAAACCCTTTTAGGATTACTTTTCTCATAATTTGGTGTGGATTTTTAGCTAGGAGCTTTATTAGTTTCGGGAATTATTTCCTTTTATCTTATTAAATTCATAAGTTTTTATCCATGGCTCCAAATTGAATGAAACCAATTTCAATGATTTTATAATCTTTTTTTTATCAATTTTGATCATTTATAAATGTTTCTTGCTGAATTTTTATATGGATCAAATCCATAGTTTTGGAGAGATCTTGAAAATGATTTTCTTTCATTAGGTTTTGGGTTTCGGTTTATTTTTCCCAAGTGTTTAAGTTCAAGATTATTTCCATGCATGAATGCATTTGATCTTTGGGATAGTTTTTGGTTGTTTTCTTATTCAAATTTTGTTCATGTAGTTTTTTGATGTTTCCATTTAGAAGCAAAAAGTTTCTTTTCACCCTAAATTTCAACAACTGTCTATTTTATTTATTTATTTTTCACATTTCAAAATTTAGAGAATTTTAGGATTTGACAATATTAAGGACCGAAGGATTATAGCCCTTTCTTTACTCCATGTCTTGGTACTGTTGATGTTTCAATTTCTTCCAATTAGCCCATTAGCCCATGCCACATGGGTTACAATACAGTGCTTTTTTGACCAGGGTTTTGCAATACGACATGTATATACTCTACATATTCACCCCCCACATATCAGGGTTTCAGAGAAAACGCGCTTCAAGACATGTGTTAGGGCCACATGAATGTTTTGAAGGTGTTTCGATGCCTCGAAGCGGGTTTTGCTCCGAAACCCTGATCTATGGGCCTCAGATCGTCTACCCCCTAGATTTCTCTGCGCGAGGTTACGCCAATGTACTTTTTCATAGGTTTATGTTTTTTTAGGCCATAGGCACATGGAAAACCAGGTATGGGAGTCTATGACACATTCTAGCCCCTGGTGTACCCGCAACAGGACATTTCCACCTACACATCCAGGAATCTGCTAAGTGTTATTGTATTAATGTGACGAAGGACACACCGGGGAGCTATGTATTGCACCATTAAACCTTGCACCACACTTTCACACATATCCAAGGTCCACACACATGATTTTGTGGTATTCCGATGCCCCGAGGCACGTTTTTCTCCGAAACCCTAATATGTGGGCCTCAAATCGTCTACCAACCAAGATGTTCTTCTGACAGGGGTAGACCGGTGTATATTTCCCTTGGTTTAGGTTTGTTTAGGTGATAGGCACATGTAAAATCAGGTTTGGGAGGCTGTGGCACATTCTAGCCCCTGGTATACCCGTAGCGGGACATTTCCACCACACGTCCAGGAATTTGCTAAGTGTTATCGTCCGAACATCAGGAAGGTCACACCAGGGAACTATGTATTGCACAATTAAACCTTTCACCACACTTTCACACATATCCTAGGTCCACACGCATGATTTGGTGCTATTCCGACGCCTCGAGCCACGTTTTACTCCGAAATACGAACCTGTGGGCCTCAGATCGTCTACCCACTAGATATTCTTCTGAGAGGGGTAGCCCGGTGTAGATTTCTCTTGGTTTAGGTTTGTTTAGGCCATATGCACATGAAAACTAGGTTTGGGAGGCTGTGGCAGATTCTTGCCCTGGTATACCCGCAGCATGACATTTCCACCTACACATCTAGGAATTTGCTAAGTGTTATCGTCCAAATGTGAGGAAGTTCACACCGAGGAGCTATGTATTGCACCATAAAACCTTTAACCACACTTTCACACATACCCTAGGTCCAGACGCGTGATTTGGTGGTATTCCGACGCCTAGAGGCACGTTTTGCTCCGAAACCCTAATCTGTGCCCCTCAGATCGTCTACCCCAAGATGTTCTTCTGAGACGGGTAGCCCGGTGTAGCTTTCGCCTGGTTTGTGCTTGTTTAGGCCATAGACACATGAAAAACTAGGTTTGGGAGGCTATGGTACATTCTATCCCCCGGTATACACGCAGCAGGACATTTCCACCTACATTTCCAGGAATCTACTAAGTGTTATCGTCCAAACGTGAGGAAGGTCACACCGTGGAGATATGTATTGCATATTAAACCTTTCAGCACACTTTCACACATATCCTAGGTCCACATGCATGATTTGGTGGTATTCTGATGTCGTGAGGCACGTTTTGTTCCGAAACCCTGATCTCTGGTCCTCAGATCGTCTACCCCGAGATTTTCTTTTCAGAGGGGTAGCCCGATGTAGATTTCTCTTGGTTTGTGCTTGCTTAGGCCATAGACACATGAGGAAAACCATGTTTGGGACCTTGTGGCACATTCTAGCCCCCGATATACCAGTAGCAGGAAAATTCAACCTACACGTCCAGGACTCCGCTAAGTGTTATTGCCCAAATGTGAATACAGTCATACCGGGGAGCCACGTATCGCACCATTACACCTTCCACCACACTTTGAGACATATCCTAGGTCCACATGCAATATTTGGTGAGATTCCGGCGCTCCGGGGGTCTTTCTCTAGCGAAAACACCCGTTATCGGACCGGGAGAGTCTCTCCCCTAGATTTCTCTGCATGAGGCACCACCAATGTAATTTATCATTGGTTTAGGTTTTTTTTATTTCCTATATGGGCCTTCCAATACTCTTTGACACATATACTAGGTCCACATGCAAGATTTGGTGTGATTCCGATGCTCCCGGGGTCATTCTGGAGCGAAAACACCCATTTATGGGCCCGAGAGGTCCACCCTCTAACTTTCTCCGCACGAGGTTCCACCAATGTATTTTTTCATACGTTTAGGTTTGTTTAGGATATAGGCACATGGAAAACCAGGTTTGGGAGGATGTGGCACATTCTAGCCCCCGGTATACCCGGATCGGGACATTTCCACCTACATGTCCAGGAATCTGCTAACTGTTATTGTTCGAACATGAGGAATGTCACACCGGGAACTACGTATTGCACCATTAAACCTTCCACCACACTTTCACACATATCCTTGGTCACCATGCATTATTTGGTGGTATTCCAATGCCCCGAGGCATGTTTTGCTCCAAAACCCTGATATGTGGGCCTCAGATTGTCTACACCGTAGATGTTCTTTTGAGAGGGGTAGCCTGATGTATCTCTCTCTTGTTTTAGGTTTGTTTAGACCATAGGCATAGGGAAAACCAGGTTTGTGAGGTTGTGGCACATTCTAGCTCCCGGTATACCCGCAGGAGGACATTTCCACCTACACGTCCAGGAATCTGCTAAGTGTTACCATCCAAACGTGAGGAAGGTCACACCGGGGAGCTACTTATTGCACCATTAAACCTTCCACCACACTTTCACACATATCCTAGGTCCACACGCATGATTTGGTGGTATTCCGATGACCCGATGCACGTTTTGTTCTGAAACCCTGATCTGTGGGACTCAGATTGTCTAACCCCTAGATGTTCTTTTGAGAGGGGTAGTCGGGTGTAGCTTTCTCTTGGTTTGTGCTTTTTTAGGCCATAGGCACATGGAAAACCAGGTTACGAAGGTTGTGGCACATTCTATCCCCCAGTATACCCACAGCGGGAAAGTTCCACCTACATGTGCAGGAATGTGCTAAGTGTTATCGTCTGAACATGAGGAAGGTCACACTGTGGAGATATGTATTGCACCATTAAACCTTCCACCACACTTTCACACATATCCTAAGTCCACACGCATGATTTGGTGGTATTCTAATGCCCCGATGAACATTTTGCTTCGAAACCCTGATCTGTGGGCCTCAGATCATCTACCAACCAAGATGTTCTTCTGAGAGGGGTGATAACTTCGATCCAGATTACGAATGTAGTATAGATATTTTTCCCTGGTACACCTAGGTTTATCGAATCCTCGGAAGCAGAAAGCAAAGTGAATTACCTTCACGGACCTTCAAGAGTTTTAGAATTCCTATTGCGTTTTCAATGAACCAAGAGTTTGCGATCTTGTTGTTGTTGACGATGGAGAGAGAGATGGCCTAGGGTCTTCGGTTTTCATTAGTAGCTGTGCAAAACATCTGATGGGAAGAATAGATAGTAATAAAATACCCATGTAATTGTTAGAGCAAGATAATTATATGTGGGCAGTGCATCCATAAATGTTATCGCTTCTGCAACCTCTTATGGCAATAACCTACTAGTCTCATCCATGGAAGAAAGAGAACTAATGATACACATAGTGATGTCACCGTTAATCCCAAGTAAGTTCCTCACATACATCCATACTACCCTTTCTATCACTGGGGTTCCTATCCTGCAGATCAGTCGTTACACACACTCCCTTTACCTGGATCAATCCTCGGGGTCTTGGGTACCTGACAAGTCCTTAGATTCATGCAAGAGAGGGTACTACAATCATCAAGTCATACAAACTAATACATGATCCCATCTATGATAAATAACATGCATAAAAGCTAAATGGCTAGGACGAAGCCCTTAGCCCAAGGAGAATTACTCACACATAGAGATGAAATGAGATAGTCATAAACATTGTAATGGAGATCATAGAGTTGATAACAAATAGTCTTACAATGTTGCCAATTGGAGATGAGATCTACTATTACAAGTGGTGGAAGATGACTATGGTGGTGGAGAAGGGTTTAGAGGTTTAGATATAGATCTATTCCTCCGGCGTGGCGGCGGGGGAGAGTTGAGAATGAAAGAAGAAATGTTGTGCAGTCGGGGGGGGGGGGGTTGTTTCTTTGTCGCCTGAAGACTCTTTATATAGGGGTCCCTTCACGAAAATTGTTATGTTTGACCTAAGGAGGTCGATGCAAACTATGCGGCCGCAATTATACGGCGGCGGGCCGTATAGTTGGTCGTTAAAATTGCAGTTGCCTCCTCACGGCTCCTGGTTTCTTTGGCGTGTTGGATATCTCGTAGCTTTGGCATTTATGTAGTGATTCCCTTCGTAATACGTCATTATCTGCGTAGGCAAAAATAGCAAGAAAGGATTGCATACCCCTCTGATCATTAGGCATTAGTGGCAGGAAATTGAGAGATATTTCATCAAATATATGTAATATCTAGTTTAAATGCGGATGTGGATGGCAATATTTCATAGCCATCAACCTCTCCAATCTTAAACTTGATCGTCCTTGAGAAAGAAGACCAAAATCAAAAGGGTCTCCAAGCTTAAACTAAAATAATGAGATGATGATCTTACGCATGATTGGTAGTCTCATGTTTTCTCCACTTAATTAATCTGAAAAACTTTAGCATAGATAGAGTAATGGCAAGCATATCATACTGGTTTCACGAATCCTTACAGCGCAGCAAAATTATTATGAGCATATATGATTCAAAAGAGTAAACTTTATTCCATGTCATGTAATTAACTCATAGGCTTGCCTTTAAACAATAAAGTGTAATCATGTAGAATTAATAGTGTGGGAGTTTTTCATGAAAAGCATATATACTAGAGTATATCAATTCTCTCTCATCAATAAATAAAGACTTTTCAAGCACTACTTTTCTATTCATTGTCCTTCAAGAATTTCAATTCTTAAGTAATTGAGAGCATGCCAAAAAAATTCATTAGTTTATCGGGATGAGATGGACACTCGTGGCATCACTAAGGTTTTTGTTCCTTTTGCTCATATTAGCCATAGGAGTGATTCAGTCATGTTACAGCTACCCGGGAGTGCCAATAATCTTACCCATTATAGCATTACTACTACCAATGTTTAATCAACTCATTGCTGAAATCTAGGAGTTTCCTCGATGAATATCATTCGTAGGCCAGTGGAGTTGTTGGCATCCCATAAAGTTTGACACGCATAAAGCTATATCATTCTTATGATTTACAAGTCAAACTTTGGCATGCTCACAAAAACTACTAAACATCAATTCAATTAAACAAATCTTTTCAAACAGAGCTATCAAGTCAATCATTATTTTCCGTGGTGTTGAGTGTCTCTAGGAATAAGCTTTCAAGACTAAGCACTACAACACCCAAGTCTTCCATTTGTGAGACTTTTTCTTCTTTCAATTGTTTAGCAAATTTTTAGGCAAGACTTGGTTAACTACAAGAGCTGGAACAAAATGTACCCAATTAAATACCCATGCAAACAAAATTTTAGTACAATATAGAGACTCACTCCACCGATATAACATCTCAACATTACTACTAACTAGCATGGGTTTCTCAAACTTCAAAAGTGGGGAGTCATAAGGCATACCTCTCATGTTTGGTTCCACTTTTCTCTTCACTTTTTATTTGTTTCTTGGAAATTTCTAGTCAATCACTCTCCTGCAAATCAACGAGAACTTCGAGGCAGGAAGAAAAAGAGAGAGGGAAAATAAAGATAAACGGAGAAATCTTTTTGTGGTTTTATTGAGAAGGGGGATTTAAAGAATAGAAAATTGGAGGCAAAGCTCGGCTTGAAAATCTCAAACAAAATAAAACACCTAAGAAAAAGTGTTGGGAAACCAACACGAGTGCTTATAAACTCAAATAAAAGCATAACCTCAAAAATAAGATAAAGCAAATGAAAACCAAAATTTAAAATAGATAGAAAACCTCCCCAAGCTTAGGCTTTTGCAAGACCTTCAAATCACTGTGGTGGGGAAAAAAGTTGTAACTCCAGTCCGCAAATTGAGTTTAAAGGTTACTTGTTGTTTCTCGGAGGTTCAGGGCGAGATTGTGCATTCGCTCCACAGTCCCTCCAAGTTCATGGAAATCTTGATATGTAGAGAACCGGTTTGGTGGTTGCTGTTCCTGATGAGGGACTTCTTGCTCCTCCTCTTGGTCCTCATAAAGCACACATCCCTCCTCGGGTTGGTGTTGCTCAACCTGCAAGTCATAAAGCACACATCCCTCCTTGATAGAGAAAATATAATTAGTCAAAGGAGCAGGGTAGATACGCCTAGCTCCAGCAATATGCAGATAATAAACACCACCTCTCCTAGTAAGCATTCCACAAGCCCTCAAAGTAGAGTAACCAACACGTCGCTCACCTAGCACTGGCTGTAACTCACCTAGGTCGATGCCCAATGCATTGGCAAGCACGGTGATGAAGCCTCCACAAGTGGTTGGTCCTTGGCTTTGGTGGGATTGGTACTCCAAGTGGCGCACAAGTATTACGCCCAAGTGAAGTGACAAGTTGTCATAGTTGATAGCAGCTTTTGCAAGGACTAAGGTGTTCTCCTCGTTGAGTCTTGTAAACTCATTACACGCCTGCCAGGTGTTACCAATAACATAGAACAAATAGCGAATAGCAGGATGTTGAATCTCCCCTCTGCTAACTCTAGAAGTAAGGCTCATTCTATTATAACAGAGTTCAGGGAAAGGTTCCATGTTGGTAAAAGTTGTGCGCGGAGCATTAGGATCATTCTTGGGTAAACCAAAAGAATTGCACCATTCATCAAGTGTTAGAGAATAATTATTATTCATGAGTTGGAAAGAAATCTTATCCTCCCCATGACATGCCTTAACGGTACTTTGCAAAGAGCTAAGAAATTCTATGGTTAATCGGCGATAGGTTGGTGCATCATAAAATACAAAGGTTTGTAGTCCAACTCTATTGCAAAGTAAATTAAAATCATTAGAAATACCGAGTTGGTTCAAAGTGATGGGACGAGCCCACTTGGTTGCCTTGACTTCTCATTTTTTTTATCTTTTCTAAACGATCACGGTGGGTTTCATTCTTGAATCGAATCCCATGCATTCCTGAGCTGCAGACCGAGAAGAACTAGCTGTGGCAAAATCACGGGTCTGACTCCTCGTGTTCATCTTCTAAAAATAATAAACGAGACAAATATGAAACTTTTTGATCCAACAGTAATAGTTATAGCATAATCCTCATCATAGCACACTAAAGAATCTCCTCAACATATTAATGTAGGAAAGATAATCATGACAATTTGTTCAAATATAAGTCTCACCTTAGATTTATAATGACAATAGATCAGAGATGAATTTGCAAAAAGTAATTGGAGGATCAGAAGAGAAACATACAGTAGATCACTTGTGTGCGAGGAATTCGAATGAAATCGAGCAGGAGTGAAGATCCCTTGAGGTTTTGAGAGAGTGTGGAGGTAGAAGATATAAAAAGTATTTTGTTTTTGATGATTTGGGTACCTCCCTGAGCGTTTAAGTGGTCAGACGCAATTATATGGTGGCAACTATACGGCGGGAACAGGGCGTTCCGGCCATATAGTTGGTCTGGCGGCAAAATTGTAGGGTTTCCTAGGGTTTCTGTCTGGCGGTTGTCACTATACGCAATTATACGGCGGCAACTATACGGCCGGAACTTTTGTTCCCGCCATATAGTTGGTCGTTAAACCTTCTGTACTCTTGGATGAAAAATTGTCGATGGGTAACATCACTATACGACCACAACTATACGGCGGGAATTTTTATTCCTGCCATATAATTGGTCGTTAACCTTTATGTACACATCAAAAAATTTATATTTCTTCGTATATCACTTTTTAGACTGAAACTTAGCGAAACACCTTGTTTTGACAGAAAAAGACAGACTAAAATTTTGACCAACTATGGCATATATAAAACAAGAAGTTTTAGTACCGCTGAATCGCTTCCTCTCACTAGAGTTTTCTAGCACTCTTTATTTATACAAAACTTAAATTAAAACTTAAAAACTTAACTCAAACCTTTATTTCACATGGGTTGCCTCCCATGAAGCACTCTTTTATTGTCAATAGATTGACCTTGATATTGTTCACTTAGGCCATATGAGTGGAACACCCACTCCAAAGTAATTGGCCTTCAAAGTGATGCCCTCCTTATCATCTTGCTTGGCTTTCTTTTTCCTGGGGAAATGAATAACAAAAGGATCCCGCGAAGGCAATTGAAACTTCACGTTCCCTTCATTCAAATTGATCAAATCCTTAATAGTTCTTAAAAAGGACGACCTAATATGATAGGGGCAGTAGCATTCTCAGGCATGTCAACAATAACAAAATCAATAAGAGCAGGAAAACCTTTAATATCAACTAAAGTATTTTACTCTATGCCTACTCCTTTGTAACAGCCCAAGTTTGTAATGTGTAATCAGTACTTAAGCATGGCATGCATCAGTTCAAATCAATACAACATTTGCATGTGAGTAGGTGTTAAAATAAATGCAAATTCAAAACCCTAAACTTCCCCTCTTTATTTGAAAATCAACTCAAATGGTTTTGAAATATTTGAAAAGTATCAAAAAGTATGGATCCCAAATGGATTAAAAGGGACCCTAATTATTTTCTATCTATTTTGTAAACCTTCTGGTATTTTTGGAATGTTTAAAATAGTATTTGAATTCGAAATACAAACAGAAATATAAAACAGGAAAATAAAAATGTTTTGATTAAAAAAAATGAGCAGCAGCTTCCCAGGCCACGTAGCCCATCTCCTTCGTCTCCCCTGCAACCTTTGCTGCAGCCCACCCCGGACCAGCAGCGGCCCAGCACTGGCCCGGTACCACTTCGCTTCGTCGTCTTCCACGACGACGGCAAGCACCTGCGTGCCCGCATCGCCACCGTCCATCACTGTCGACCACTACGATGCGCCGCCGCCCCGGAGCCCAGGATAAGAACGCCGCTGCTCGGCTCACTCTCCTCGTTTTCTTATCCCTTCCCCTCTTGCTCTCTCTCGGCAGAGCTCCTCCCCACCTAACCCTAGCCGCCATGGCCGCCGGCTAGTCGCAGTTGCCGGCCTCCCTGAGCCCATCCGACACCGCCATCAGCTCCGCCTCGCTTCACTCCGTCCTCCTGCAGAAGGAATCGACGAGGGGCACCGTGATTTGTCGCCATCGACTATTTCTTCCTCGACCCCGACATGCTCTGCCGCTCGCCTCGCTGTCGACCCCGGCCTAGCCTGGCTTCCTCAACCCTTCCGCAAGCATCGTGGTTAGCCTCCGATGCTCAAGGCACCCTCCGCATGCTTCCTCTCCCTCTGTGCCGACGCCGTGCCACCGATCTGCAACCGCCGCCACCGTCCGTCATCATGGAGGCTTCTCCGGTGACCAATAACCGGTGGTGCCACCCTATTTAGGTTCGCTCTGCAGCGCTCGATCGAACCCACCTCTCCGTGCGTCCCCTCTTGCCCTCCAGCACCGCCAACCACCGCTGCTGACGCGTGACCGGCAAGCCAGCATGGCGTGTAGGTGGTGTCGACGTGGCCAGCGTGGCCTGTTGGCCAGGCTTGCTCGTGTGGCTAGATGAGGTGGCCCCGGGGCCCCTATGTCAGCCACTGGGGCTGGTAGAAGCCTCGGTGAGGAAAGTTAGGATTAGAGCCATGACGTCAGCATGACGTCATGCTGGCGTAGTAATTCTCTTTTTCTTTTAAATAAATGTTTTGTAATTATTCTAGAATATAAATAATATCTGTGGGCCACCCTTGTCACCATTTTAACAATTTCAATAAATATTTTCTGAAATGAATAAAACTATGACATGTGGGCCCAAGTTGGAAAATAATTTAAATATTCCAAAAATAATTTAAAAATGAATTATAAGTTGGGAAATTCATAACTAATTCATTTTAAATCAGAAAAATACAAATAATATATCAAAATGTTCAGAAAAATGAGAGCTATCTAATAGAGTTATAATCATGGATTGTTAAGCAACTTATATGACAAGTTTAATTAGAAGAACATAGTAACCCCTCACAGGTGATTTTGGAGTTTCCCCGAATTAGGGTTTTCAACCCTCGGAACCCCGTTCAAGTTGTCAAGCATGCCTTAGGGTTTCATTTCAATGAAATTTAACTTGTCATATCATCCATATTGATTGAGCATTGCACATGCCATGTATTGAATGCTGCTTCTCCCTTTCCGGTTTTTGGTTCTTCGCGATAGGATCCGAACCCGAAGTTGAGTTCAACAACACCGAAGATCCGTACCTGTCTTCTGAAGGACAAGGCAAGCGTAGAATATCATTCTGAAACTACTTTTACAAAGTATATTACTTTCTCGCTATGATGCACACGATTCCAATGTGGTCTTTTGTCAGTAGTTAGGGTTACCTACCTGCTGCATAGTTTCCCCGTTGTAGCCTTATACTCCTGATCCACTGCTCCTAGCATACCTAGGTTTGGCATCTAAGCGTTGCTAGAGCTTCTGCGATCGACATCTTAGACATGCATAGTATCAACGTCTGATCTGTCCGAACGATGAATCAGAGGTGCTGGAGAATCTAGAAAGGAAGGAGTTGGTGACATTCTCGAAGGAGTTAACTAAATATGCAAATGCTTGTATGGCAGGCCACTTAGGGTGTGGTTTTTGTAGTCCCATGCTCGCCACCACTAGGAACTGAGTTCTTACCTTTGGAACTAAGATAAGCATGCAACCACACGGGGCCTGGACAACCTCATGACTAACTAACTTGCCTAGTAGATTCCATGAGTCACATAGTTCGAGTGTTCCATTCGACATATGCATAGAAAATCTTTTGAAAGATTTGCCGGGTGAAGTTGGTGCATTCATAACAGGTAGGGAAGCGTGGACCGGGTTGCTTGGGGTAGATAGCGCCCCTGGTAAACCAACCTCGCCTCACATCTTTAAGTACCAGCTTCGGGATTTGACCCATTACGGCGGAATCATACTTATAGCGTGACTCATGGTCTCGGCGAAAGCAAGGTAAAGGTCGTGGTCAACCACCCTCTGCCGGCCTTCCAAGGAAGAGGGATAATAATTTGGCATTAAGAGTCGGTTGGTGCGTGTGGGTAAAGTTGTACACCCCTGCAGGGTTAAATCTTTTCGAAAAGCCGTGTTCACGGTTATGAACGACTTGGCGACTAGACTTAAGATCATAGATAACATTAACCACTATAAAACTTGCTGATCCACGCGTGCTTAAGGATGCTGCCTCTGGGACGAGGGGGTGATCCCAGATAGGAGATTCTGATAAATCTGGTGGTTACCAAGATGTGATGAAGAAGATGAATAAGTCGCTATCTTATCCCTTTTAAAAGATTCTGAGTAGACGAGCCTCTTATCTCTCTTGTTTTCAAATAAAGATTGCTTTCCGCAAAAGAAAATCCAAAGAAAGCCTTTCTAGCCAGAGCATGTAGATACTAGGTTATCTAACTCTTGAAGAGTACATTCTCGTACTTAGCCTTGCGCCATTGTTTTTTTTCTACAGAGGATCTGGTTCCAACTGAAGGTGGCTTCTACGTTGACATCGACTAGTAGTTGGGGGTCCCAGGTAGTAGCCTGAGGACTATGGGATGGACGTCACTTTTGTTAATGGCCTCTTAGGCCTTTTGCTAGGTTGTTGTTTAGAACAACATAATTTGCTTTCGCTGTGTGATGTAATGTTGGGTCTTGGACCTCTGGTTTGTAATAACTCTAATATCTCACTCTATTAAGAGTTTAAACTTATGCTATTGAATCCCTGTGTTTTGTAATGTTACTGAATCATACTGTGATGGTGATCTGAGGTTAGTTTAACCCTAACCCCGAGGGGTGCTACATCCTTGTTTATAGGTAGAATCCGCTAGATGTAATTTCAGTTCAGTGATTTCAAAAGAGCCAAGATTTAACTTATTAAAAAGACTCTTTGGAATTGTTGAAACACTTGCACGTAGATCACATAGCGCAGCTATTTCCTTAGTCCCAATTTTAATCTTAATGGTAGACTCAAATATATCATCTAGCTTAATAGGCCATTTTTCAGCAATTTTCTTGTATTCTTCTTCAAGCTCACGTACCTTTATTGCTACCTGATTAACAAAGTGTTGATACATGGATTCTTACTAGAATATTGACATTGTTCCTTTTTACGAGATCTTCAACAGTGTAGTTTGGTGAAGGAGAATTACTATAATCAAGTTCTTCGGGCTCCTCCCTTTGGATTCTTATCATCTTGAGCTCTTCAACTAGATTGGGCTTAACTTTACCTGCAAATTTTGCTAGAATGAGAGTTTGACTCTCGGTTATCTTACCTAGTTGTGCCTCAATCATCCTTGTTCTTTCTTGGAGAGCCTGCAAATCATTTCTTAAACTAACAGCTTGGTTAGATAATTTACCAAGCTAGTGTTTGTGAAAACTATTTTCAAAGATGAAAAATTATGTGCGAAAACTCTAGTATGCTTCTTTACTCCTTATCCAGTTTTTCTCTATCTCTGGGTCACCTTATCTTCTGTTGATTTGGAAAATTTCTGCTATCTCGTCCAGCCTTTCAAAACTTAGGTGCCTCTTCAGGCATGCCAGTTCTCAACCATTTGACCTAGTGTTGAGTTTTCTAGAGTCAGTTGTGTGTGTTCCTTGTTTCCCTTTGTTCCATTCCTTCTGAGAGATTTTTTCTATCATAATCTCTCTATTTTTATGGGTCCACAACATCATGTTGATGGTTTCTCTATTCTAGGCTTCGAGGTTTCCTATCTCCTCGTGTGCCTCCTTTTTATTTGTTCGGGTACTTCAGAATCGTTTCTTCTTTCAGAAGCTACCTATGATTGCTAGTTTGCAGTGTACGCTTTGTCACTCAAGTAGTAGTTATTCCTTTCTTTGGGTTTTAACCCTCGGACTTGAACCAAAGATCTTTGATTGTGCTGGATTCTGGTGTTGTGAATCTTGTACATGAAGCTGATCTTTAACTCAAGATCCATTGTTGACCCCTGTGGTTAATGTTCATACATTACCTCAGGATGGCCAGTACCTTCTAGTTTATCCTTCAAGCTTGTGGTTATTGTCACGATTGAATTGTGACAATTAAGGACTTCCCCTACCACATGCTATGGCATATGTTATTTAATGGAACCAAATAGATCAAGACAAGGGTACTCCTCGAGATTCTCACATCTTTGCTCGTGATTCTGTCACACCTTCCTTTTTCTGCATTGGTTTTCAGAAGATTGTTGACTTATGCATCTGCATCTCGGGATTCTGTCCTGAGCATGTTCATTTTCCCTAGTTGTTTTCCGACCTCTTTCTACCAGTTGGTAGCCAAGTAGTAAATGTGCATCGGTGTCTTCCGATGCAAGATACTCTTCTGGTCCATCATGACAAACCATTTCGGGATGTCAGGAGAAACAAACTCCATTACCTCATCATTTCTAAGACCAGGTCAAAGTGTTGTAATCCGCATATCTAGAGGCAATGATTGTCTTCCATCTGTTCTACCTTAAAGTGTCACACTCTTTTATACCAAGAGATCGTGCTGAGTTTCATGACCCCTTAATGAAGTGATCCTTTTATACATATTTACCCACCCTTCCTCGAGCTTTCGTGCTCAAGAATGTTGCGTGTGCGTATTGATGTGGCCATCTAAGATTCTTAGCAATTCTTATTGCTTTGAACTTTAAGGAAATTTGTATCATTCTTAGCGTGATGGTTAAACCCATCACTCAGCGAAGTTTGATTGTTCTATCAAGTCTGTTATTATAGTGCACCCTCTTTGGTCAAAGAGTTAGGTACGTACCAAAACTCTGAGACTATGTCTTTTTGCCTTACCAAGAAAGTTTTTCTCTTGAGCTCTGTGACATATCGGTGGTCCGTGATATTCTAGATGTATACTAGAAGTATCACCATGTTGCCACATGAACATGTTGTCAAGTTATTTAGCAAGCAAGTTATCTGAACTGCTCCTTTCTCCAAGGCCACTCCCTCCTCTCTTTCCCCATACCATTCACTTCCTCTCGTCGGAGAAGCCCTAGGCGCCGTAATCGACATGTTACTCCCAAGCTCTAGCCGCCATGAATCCCGGCCTCCACGTGCCCCCACGAGCCCTTCATCAGCATCCTGGTGAGCTTGTGGTCCCTATGGACCTTCTCCCTTGCCCCCACTCTCTCTGGTTCGTCACCTCGCCGTGCCTCCGCCAACCGCCGCAGTAAATGGTCGCCGGCGATGCTCCGGTGACCAAATCCAGGCGACGCCACCACTAAACTGTTCGCCTCGTCCCTCTCTCTCCATCAAGCCTAGCCACAAGGTCCCGCGCGCATCCAATCGATGTGGGCATGCTCGATCTGAGAGCACCTCCATTGCTGATGTCATGCTGACGTCAGCATGAGGTCATATTCCCCATTTCTTTTATTAAATGTTTTCTGGAAAATAATAAATGTTGACAGGTGGGTCCACCCTGTAAGTGGTATAAACATATTCATAAATGTTCTCTAATTTATAAAAATGTAAAAGTAATTTAAAAATGTATATTATTTTATAATATTCCAAAAATGGTTTAAAATGAATTAAAATTGGAGAAATTCATAACTAATTCGTTTTAAATCAAAAAATACAAATAATATATCAAAATGATCAAAAAAATAAGATCGACACAATAGGGCGATAACCATGCATTGTTGAACAACTTCAACTAACAAGTTCATTAGAAGAACAAAATGAACCCCATAGGTGATTCCGAGGATCCCCCTGTTCTAGGGTTTGCACCTCTTGGGCCCTGTTTAAATTGGTCGAGCATGTTTAGGATTTCAATTTCAGTGCAATTTATCTTGTCATATCATCATCCTTGTTTGAGCTTTTGCATCGATACCATGTGTTGATTGTTGTATTCCTTTTCCGGTGTTTCTGCTTCTTCTCGGTAGTACCCGGAGATGAATGTGTAGGGTTTCGTAGCATGGAAAACAAAAATTTTCTATTGCATACAAACAAACAAGCCAAGATCTATCTACTAGATTGTAGCAACGAGTCGATGGAATAACTCACCCTCGAAGATTCCAAAGTGTTTAACGAGAGCAAATTCTCGTGGGTGATGTAGTCGTACTCTTCCCGATCTCAAGATCGCGTAGACGATCCTTCCGGCGCTGCGTTCCGGCAGCGCTCCCGCAGTCGGTCACACGTTCGGTACTCGACGAAGACCTTCCTCTCCCTTGTTCCAGCAGGCAGCGGAGGTTGTAGCACTCTCCTCGCGATTCCGGCAGCACAACGGCGTGGTACCGGAAGTAGAGGGGAGATCTCGCAGGGCTTCGCCTCAAGCCGGAGCGAGTATGGTGGAGAGTCCCTCGATGATCTAGGGTTTAGACACGCCGAGGAGGAAGCTTGGCCGGTGGCTAGGGTTGCTAGGCGGCGGCGTCTTGACCTAGGTCGGCGGCGGCGGCAGTGGTGGTGGCGGCGCCGGCGGCTAGGGTTTAGAGGATAGGATCTTGTGTGTCTCTAGGAGGGAGCCCTGCCCCTCCTTATAAAGGTGGAGGGGCCGGCCGGCCAAGGGGAGGGAGGGGAGTCCCTCCCCAACTTGGCTTGGGTGGTGCGCCGCCGGTTGGAGGAGGGAAACCCTCCCCAACTCGGTTTCCCACTCCTCCTCCTCTTTCCAAAACTTGCCGTTTGACTTTCAAACTAGCCGTTTGACTTTTCAAACTAGGATTTGAATAAACCCTTTATTTTCGACAGCGAAGACACTTAGTACATGATGCAATCATACCAACTTGGTATAACACATTCATGTACCCTTCCCCCCCCCCCGGAGTGCCAGACATTCCGGAACCTTCTAGAACATTCCCGATGAAAACACCGGAACCATTCTCCAACTCCGAAACGGGACTTTCCTTATATGAATCTTATTCTCCGGACTATTCCGGATCTCCTCGTGATATCCCAAATCCCATTCGAGACTCCAAACAACATTCGGTCTCTTTCTCATCATTCCATAACTACTCAAACAACGTCGAATCCTTAAGTGTGTCTCCCTACGGTTCGTGAATTATGCGGACATGATCGAGACACTTCTCCGATCAATAAACAATAGAGGAATCTGGAAATTCATATGGCTCCCACATATTTATACGATTACTTTGCGATCGAATGAACCACTTACATACGATATCAATTTACCTTTGTCTCACGATAGTTTACTTATCCGAGGTTATGATCATCGGTATCTCTGCATACCTAGTTCAACCTCGTTACCGATAAGTACTCTTTTATCGTTCCCGTGATATGTGATCCCTTGTGAGCCAGTCACATGCTTGCAAGCTAATTGGATGACATTTCACCGAGAGGGCCCAGAGTATATCTATCCGTCATATGTATGGACAAATCCCACTCTTGATCTATGTGTTTCAACCAATACTTTCCGAACACTCAATGCCACCTTTATAGCCACCCAGTTACGGTGTGGTGTTTGATGTCATCAAAGAATCCATCCGGTAAAGGTGATATGCATGATCTCATGGTCGAAGGAATTAGATTACTATGTATCAGAAAGCATATAGCAATTGAACTATTAAAATGACTTGATCTTTATGCTACGCTTATCTATAGGAGTATGTCCACCATATCATTCTCCTAACGATATGATCCTGTTGTTAATAACATCTCAATGTTCATGATATGGAAACCACAATCATCTATTAACCAACAAGCTAGTATTATAAAGAGGCTTTACTAAGGACTTCAAATTAAGTTTACAAATCACACAAGTATCAATGTTTCCTTGTTAATACTATTATAGCATGAATTTAAACATTTATCATAAACACAAAGATATAATAATAACTACATTTATTATTGCCTCTAGGGCATATCTCCAACAGAATGTGAGCAATGATTCGCGATCGAGTTCAAGATTGATGATCAAGATAAACACCATGGAAGAGAAGCAATGGATCCCTGATGAACAAGTCGAGATGATAAACTCTGAATATCTATAGTCAAGTATCAACTGGCAAAGGCAAGCGAAGCCCCACACATGCATATGAATCCTATGCTTTCAAAGCATTTCAATTCTTGCCTTGTGCATGTGATTCTAAAGTCTTTTATCGATAGATAGAGTAATCCTATCAGATGCATGTTACCTTTGAAACCTATAATCCCTGATCCACTCCTCCTATCATAACTAGGGTTTGGGCTTGTGAAGAGTTTCTAGAGCTATTATATCCGTTGTGCTTAGCCATGCTTAGAGGATACTGTTGGTCCATCCAGTTGATGAATCAGAGCTGTGAATGAACCTAGTTGAATAGGATAGCATGGTATGATATGGTGATGTAAGGTAAACATGCTAAGGCTTGTACGGGAGGCCACTATGGGTTGTGGTTTTGCATTCCCATACTTGCCACTACTAGGACCTGAGTTCTCGCCTATGGACCAAGATGAGCGTACATCCACACAGGGGCCTAGAAACCCCCTCGACCAACTAACTTGCCGAGTATATTCCATGAGTCACATAGTTTGGGAATTCCATTCGACATACGCATTCTGGCTCTTCTCAAAGGAGGTGAAGGAGGTGCATTCATACAAGTAGGTAAGCGTGGCAGGGAATGGGAGATGCCCGGCCTCCGTAATCTCAAACCATGTTCACATCATTAGGGACCGACTTCGGGACTCGACCCATTATGGCAGAATCTCCCTAGTGCGTGACTCATGGTCTCGGCGAAAGCAAGGTAAAGGTCGTGTCTAACCACCCTCTAACGGCCTTCCAAGGAAGAGGGCTATTACTAGTGGCATTAAGAGAAGGTTAGTATGTGTGGGTAAAGTTGTACACCCCTGCAGGGTTAAACCTTTCCGAAGAGCCGTGTCCACGGTTATGGACGACTTGGTGACCAGATTCTAAGATCATAGAGAACTTTAACCTAATCGTAAAACTTGGTGGATCAATATGTGCTTAAGGATGCTTCCTCAGGGATCGAGGGTGTGATCCTATTTGGTAGGTTCAGCTGATGATGATTCGGTGGATATCAAAAGATGATCAAAGCTAGAGATACCGCTCTCTTATCACCTTTTAAAATATTCTGATTAGTCAAGATTCTTTTCCCTCTTGTTTTACAAACAAAAAATGGCTTTATGAAAAATAACTCCACCGGCCATATGTCTTGCAGAGTACACCCTGTACTCACCCTTGCTTTGTTGATACTTTTGTAGAAGAGTAGGTGTTACCATAGAAGATGAATTCTTTATGTCGTCGACATCGACGAGTACCTTGGAGTTCCCAGTTGGCAGTCTAGGATCTTTGGATTGGACGTCATCGTTTTGCTTCAGGCCTCTTAGGCCATTTGTTCAGTTTTCTATACTTAATAGCATAATTTGCCTTTCATTGTTCGATGTTTGTGGTCAGTGACCTCTGCTTGTAATATTTTGGTTCTTCGCTCAGTTATGAGCTTGCTGTAATAATTTTTGTGTCGTAGGGTCAATGTTGTGTTGCCAATTCTCCCTCTATACGCTTTCGAGATTTAGGTTAGGCTTATATCAGACAGAGGTCTAGGATTTGTCTAGCCTTAATCTCGGGGGTGTCACATAGATCTAGATCTATTCCTCTGGCATGGCGGCAGGGAAAGTTGAGGATGAAAGAAGCGATGTTGTGGAGTCGGGGGGCCTGTTTCTCGTTGCCTGAAGACTCTTTATATAGTTTTCCCTTCACAAAAGTTATTATGTTTGACCTAAGGATGTCGGTGCAAACTATACAGCCGCAACTATATGGCGGCAGGCGGTATAGTTGGTCGTTAAACTTGCAGTTGCATCCTCACGACTCCTGGTTTCTTTGGTGTGTTGGAAATCTCGTATCTTTGGCATTTATGTAGTGATTCCCTTCATAATACGTCATTATCTTTGAAGGAAAAAATAGAAAGGAAGGATTTCATACCCCTCTGATCATTAGGCATTAGTGGCAGGAAATAGAGAGATATTTCATCAAATATATGAATAATATCTAGTTTAAATGCGGACGTGGATGGCTATATTTCAAAGACATCAGGGGATATCCCGTTGTAGCTTTCTCTTGGTTTAGGTTTTTTTAGGCGATAAGCACATGGAAAACCAGGTTTGAGAGGTTGTGACACATTCTAGCCTGGTATATCCACAGCTGGACATTTCCACCTACACGTCCAGGAATCTGCTAAGGGTTATCAGCCAAACGTGAGGAAGGTCACACCAGGGAGCTATGTATCGCACCATTAAACCTTCCACCACACTTTCACACATATCCTAGGTCCACACGCATAATTTGGTGGTATTCTGATGCCCTGAGGCAGGTTTTGCTCTGAAACCCTGATTTGTGGGCCTTAGTTCGTCTACCCCCTAGATGTTCTTATGATAGGGGTAGCCCGGTGTAGATTTCTCTCATTTTGTTCTTATTTAGGCCATATGAACATGGAAAACCAGGTTTGGGAGGCTAGGGCACATTCTAGCCCCCGGTATACCCGCTGCGGACGTTTCCACCTACACGTCTAGGAATCTGCTAAGTGTTATCGTCCAAACATGAGGAAGGTCACACCGGGGAGCTATGTATTGTATCATTAAGCCTTCCACCACACTTTAACACATATCCTAGGTTCACACACATGATTCGGTGGTATTCGGATGCCCCGAGGCACGTTTTTCTCTTAAACCCGGATCTGTGGGCCTCAGATCGTCTACCAACCAAGATGTTCTTCGAACAGGGTAGGCCAGTTTTTATTTCTCTTGGTTTAGGTTTGTTTAGGTGATAGTCACATCGAAAACAAGGTTTGGGATGCTGTGGCACATTCTAGCCCCTAGTATACCCGTAGCGGGACATTTCCACCTACACGTCCATGAATCTGCTAAGTGTTATCATCCGAACGTGAGGAAAGGCCACACGGGGGAGCTATGTATTGCACCATTAAACTGTCCACCACACTTTCCCACATATCCTAGGTCCACACACATGATTGGGTGGTATTCTGATGCCTCGAGGCACATTTTGCTCCAGAAAACCTGATCTGTGGGCCCCAGATCATCTACCCCCTAGATATTATTCACCTAGGGTTAGCCCGGTGTAGATTTATCTTGTTTTATTATTGTTTAGGCCATAGACACATCAAAAACCAGGTTTGGGAAGCTGTGGCACATTCTAGCCCCCGGTATACCCGTAGCGGGACATTTCCACCTACACGTCCAGGAATCTACTAAGTGTTATCATCCGAACATGAGGAAGGTCACACCGGGGAGATATGTATTGCACCATTAAACCTTTCACCACACTTTCACACACATCTTAGGTCTAGACGCAAGATTTGGTGGTATTTTGATGCCCCGAGGCATGTTTGGCTCTGAAACCCTGATCTGTGGGCCTCAGATCGTCTACCCCCTAGATTTTCTTCTGAGAGGAGTAGCCCAATGTAGATTTATCTTGGTTTGTTATTGTTTAGTCCATAGACACATCAAAACCAGGTTTGGGAGGCTGTAGCACATTCTAGCCCTGATATACCCGCAGCGGGACTTTTCAACCTACACATCCAGGAATCTACCAAGTGTCATCGTCCGAACATGAGGAAGGTCACACCGGGGAGCTATGTATTGTACCATTGAACCTTCCACCACACTTTCACACATATCCTAGGTCCACACGCATCATTTGATGATATTCTGATGCCCCGAGACACGTTTTGTTCTGAAATCCTGATCCGTGGGCCTCAAATTTTCTACCAACCAAGGTGTTCTTCTCAGAGGGGTAGCCCAGTGTAGCTTTATCTTGGTTTATGTTTTTTAGGTGATAGGCACAAGGAAAACCAGGTTTGGGAGGGTGTGACACATTATATCCCCCAGTATACCTGCAGCAACACATTTACACCTACACATCCAGGAATATGCTAAGTCTTATCATCGAAATGTGAGGAAGGTCACACTAAGGATCTATGTATTGCACCATTAAACCGTCCACCACACTTTCACACATATCCTAGGTCCAAACACATGATTTGGTGGTATTCTGATGCCCTGATGCATGTTTTGCTCTGAAACCCTGATTTGTAGGACTCGCATCGTCTACCCCCTAGATGTTCTTTTGAGAGGGGTAACCGGGTGTAGATTTCTCTTGTTATGTGCTTGTTTAGGCCATAGGAATATGGAAAACTAGGTTTGGGAGGCTCTGGCACATTCTAGCCCCCGATATACCCGCAGCAGGACAGTTCCACCTACACGTCCAAGAATGTGCTAAGTGTTATCGTATGAACATGAGGAAGATTACACCAGGGAGCTATGTATTGCACCATTAAACCTTCCAGCACACTTTAAAACATATACTAAGTCCATACTCATGATTTGATTGTATTCTGATGCCACGAGGCACGTTTTTCTTTGAAACCCTGATCTATGGGCATCTGATCGTCTACCCCCTAGATGTTCTTCTAAGAGGAGTTGCCCGCTGTATGTTTATATTTGTTTGTGCTTTTTAGCCCATAGGCACATGGAAAACCAGGTTTGGGAGGCTATGGCACATTCTAGCCCCCGGTATACCCGCAGCGGGACATTTCCACCTACACGTCTAGGAATCTTCCAAGTGTCATCATCCGAACATGAGGAAGGTCACACCAGGGAGATATGTATTGCACCATTAAACCTCACATCACACTTCCACACCTATCCAAGGGCCACACTCATGATTTGGTGGTATTCTGATGTCGTGGGTCACGTTTTGCTCTGAAACCCTGATCTATGGGCCTCAGATCATCTACTAACCAAGATGTTCTTCTGAGAGGGGTATCCTGGTGTAGGTTTCTCTTGGTTTGGGTTTGTTTAGGTGATATAAACATGAAAAACCAGCTTTGAGAGGCTGTGACACATTCTAGCCCGGTATACCCACAGTAGGACATTTCCACCTACACGTCCAGGAATCAGCCAAGTGTTATCAGCCAAACAGGAGGAAGGACACACAAGGGAGCTATGGATTGCAACATTAAACCTTCCACATAGCTTTCACACATATCCTAGGTCCACACGCATTATTTCTTAGTAATCCGATGCCCTAAGGCATGTTTTTCTCCAAAACCCTGATCTGTGGGACTCGGATCATCTACCCCCTAGATGTTTTTCTAAGAGGGGTATCCGGGTGTAGCTTTATCTTGTTTTGTGCTTGTTTAGGCCATAAGCATATGGAAAACCAGGTTTGGGAGGTTATGGCACATTCTAGCCCCGGTATACACGTAGCGGGGCAGTTCCACCTACACGTTCAGGAATGTGCTAAGTATTATCGTCTGAACATGAGGAAGGTCACACCAGTGAGCTATGTATCGCACCATTAAACCTTCCACCACACTTTCACACATATCCTATGTACACACATGATTTGGTGGTATTCGATGCCCCGAGGCACATTTTGCTACAAAACCCTGATCTGTGGGCCTCAGATCGTCTACCCCTAGATGTTCTTATGATAGGGGTAGCCCAGTGTAGTTTCTCTTTATTTTTGCTTGTTTAGTCCATAGGAACATGGAAACCAGGTTTGGGAGGCTATGGCACATTCTAACCCTTGGTATACCCGCAGCGGGACATTTCCACCTACACGTCCAGAAATCTGCTAAGTGTTATCGTCTGAACACGAGGAAGGTAACACCGGAGAGCTATGTATTGTACCATTAGACCTTCCACCATAATTTCACACATATCCTAGGTCCACACACATGATTTGGTGGTATCCTGATGCCCCGAGGAACGTTTTTCTCTTAAACCCTGATATGTGGGCCTTAGATCGTCTACCAACTAAGATGTTCATCTGACATGGGTAGCCCATGTTGGGAATATGCCCTAAAGGCAATCATGTATGATGATATTTCCCATTGTATTCATAAATATATTAAGTTTTCCTTGTATAAACATCTGATGTGTATCATCGAATATGTGATTCGGTTGTGGAACTATACATTCGTGTTGATTGCACTAAATATACTTGTTCATCGAGGTTGAGCTGGACACACAACTTATACCAATGTGAAAGTCGGCTGATGACTCGGTTCCACTTGTCATGGGCATGGAGATGCTATTTCGACTTACATAGATTCGGCTAAAGAGTTTAGCGAGTCGGATTGAACCATATGGAGGTACAACGAACAAGTTGTCATTTGTATATCTCAATCAATGTAATCCTTAGACCTGAGGTTATTGCACCGTCCGAGTTGAGGATCACCAACTTAGTTTCTGTCAAACGCTGATTCATAACTGGGAAGTTATAAAGGCAGAGTTCGGGTCGACTGAGAATCAAGCTACGTGATGTGAATAACCAAGATGGGATTTTGTCACTCCAGTTGGAGAGATATTCTTTGGGCCCTCTCGGATGATATAATTCGGAAAGCATGGCCATGCACGACTCGGTTAAGTGTTAACCAAGGCGATTGACTAAGAGTTAGTCGGATGAATCACTTATCTTGGATCGATGTAACACCCTCAGAATCGGCCCTATGCAAGTTTCAGCGCTTCCCGCCAAACCCGCATAGAAACGATTCAAAGGTGCCCACCAGGCACTTGCGTGCGGGTGGAAAACGAAGTAATAACATTACACAACAGTCCTTGATGGGACCCACAGAACAGATATATATATACAACACGACTCCATGAGTCAAGAATACAGATATACAGAACAAAGATCCAAATCACCTTGAAAACGATAGAGCGTCCAGCTACGGACAAGATGCAAATGGGGCTAAGAGCCCTGAAGTATAACCAATGGCGTCCATAACCCTGCCCAGGCCAAGCCGGAAGGGTAACCCTGCTAACGACGTCGATCTCAAAACCTTCTTAAACAAAAGGGGTGCCGACGAAGGGCAAAGGAAAAAGAGAGAGCGGTCAGTACTGAGGCCAGTACACGGCGAGGCTAGAATTCGACGGTCCTCGCCTACACAGGTATGGTGGACTGAAGCGGTAGCGCAATATGCACTAAACAACCTATTGAGACTCGATATAACTGTCGGCTATCAGAGAGGGATAAGAAAGACCTATTCGGAACCAACCTGATGCTACCATCAGACAAACCCATCCTGGTGTTTCCCCCTCGAGACCAAACGAGGAAGTCAACCGAGGAACTCACACAGTTGGCAGTTTTATTTATTCAGTTATCGTTGCAGCAATTACTAGTCAAGTATAGATAATCATCCTGATATAATAAGCAGTGGGAAATTTTAGTTAACCATTCCGTTGTAGTTGCAACACTTACTAGTCAGATACAATTAGCATGAGATATCCCAAACCCAGCAGTTATTGGTACTTTTATTTAGCCATTCCGTTATAGTTGCAATACTTACTAGTCAGATACAATGGTAGCAAGCGTCAACCCAAACAAGCAATTGTTGGCAATTTTATTTAGCCATTACATTATAGTGAAGCTGATTACTAGTCATTATAAAGTCAAATTTATAGCACTACTTTAGTTATAGTTGTCTATGATCGAGATACTGTGCTCCAAGTCGTCCATAACCGCAGACACGGCTTGCAGAAAGTTTTACCCTGCAGGGGTGCACAAATAGCAACACACACTCGATCAACCTCGGAAAAACCAAATCAAAACCCAACGAGGCATTCACGACAAAGCAATCACAGGATTCAGAAATATTTCAGGGGGCCACCCCATTGAGTACACCCGCAACGAAGTTAGCCGACTCCGAGACGGACTCAAGGTTTGCGCCAGTGGCTGTAAACGACTGGGAACCCGAAAATGTGACTGGGCTTGTCGATACCGCGAAAACACTCCGCTTACCTAAACAGTACAGGTGCAGTACATCGCACAATTTAAATAAAACAGTAAAGCATGGCATAAGTACAGGATAGTAAATAAAACCTCAAACTAGTTTGTGGCCCCAAGAAATAAGAATGAATCAAGCTCTGGCTCAGGGGGGTCCCATAATCCTCCCGGATGTGGATAGCGCGAATATTCAAGGAACAGGTATCAAGTACTCGGGGTCCTGCGGGACACAAGTGGATGGTTAACAACCAAATAACATCTATTGTCCACCTGTGCCTCTGCATTTACCTACTTCAATTTTAGTTATTAAACAGTGATTGAATTAAACGATAATTAAAGCCATGATCATCTCCAACATTAAACATGCAGCAATACTCCAACAACTGTGGTACTTGACGACACGCAACAGCACTTGAGCAAGCGACTACGACGCGCAGGTCCAACTATCTACCAAACAACAGGTAATAGGAGGTGTCCAAGGCAATATAAGGCTGCAAGGGATAACACGGGTACGAAAACTAGAGCATCGCAACACAGATAGCAATAGATCAACATGAGGGAATAAATACTATAAAAGTAAGATAGGTAGAAAGGGGGAGATGCTCGCCTGAAAAACATTGCTGAAGGTTCATCCGAAGATCGGGTCGACACTCGCATCAACTCATCGGCCTAATCCGTGAAGAAGCAAAGCACTAGAAGAAACACCGGATGCACTATTTAATACTACGGCAAAAGTTCGGCATGATGCATGTATGATGTATGCCATGGCAAGATGCGAGGCAATTAGGCAATATTAAGCGGAACCGGGGTCCCGACAATTAATTAAATGGTTCAAGTTATTTATCTACCCCGCAAATTAAATGTTGTAATAACAGGGCAAGATAAGTTACCGGCTTGCTACACAAATTTAAATGAGGCCAATATAAGACTAGATTTGCCCGCATATGGGCCCCATATTTAATTATATGGTGAATCGTCCTAATGCCCCCAAACCCACATGATATGTGTGCAAATATGAACAATTTAATATGCAACAAGTTTAGATATTATTATAAAAATAGGGCTCGGGAAGGGAATCACACATTAGGGGGTCGGTGATCTTGGTTCCGGGGGTTCGGGGTTCGGTCTCAGGGTTCAGGGTTCGACGGGATCGGTCTTCGAAGGTCGGATACAAGATGAAGAGCTTGGCGTTCGGCGTCCTTCGGGTTCGAGAGGAAGAACTTGGCGTGCCGGGACGAAGAACTTGACGTCATTCGGTTCCATGTCGACGGTCTTGGTGTCCTTGATGGAGAACTCGGTGTATCCGTGTCAGCGGCCTTGGCGGTTATCGGGTTCGGCCTCGGCCTTGTCGTTCCGGGAAGGAGAGCTTGGCGGAAGGTCTTTGAACAATGTGTCGAATTTGACATGAAGATCGTGATGGTTTCCTGGGTCATTAGTCTGACCGAAAGGAAGAAGCAAAACAACAGACGGGAGCCACGCGACTTGTTCAATGTGGACACACGCATGATCCACAAGCCTCTGAACTGATGCTGTCTTCAAACAACACAACAAAACAGTGGCACATGGGCGAGGCCGACAGGGTCAGAGGCGAGAGGCTCGGGGCACGCTCGCGAGGCAGAGGTGGACGAGGGCGGTGACGGGGAATAAGGCACGGCCACACGGGGGAAGCGACCGGCAGGACGGGCTCGAGCAGCGACGAGTGCTGCGCGGCCTGGCGATCCGGCAGGAGGCGGCGGCTCGAGGCAGGGCGTCGGGCTGGAGGAGACCGAGGCGGGGCGCACGGCACGGCCGGAGCTCTTGGCGCGACCGCAAGGCCCAGGGATGTGAGGCGCGGCCGCGCGGACGATGCTTGACGGCGGTGCTCCAGGAGGCCGAGCTTGGGCCGGAGGAGGACGGCGCACCGGTGCGGGGCCGAGGCTGCGGCGAGGCGAGCAGGACGCCGCGGCTCGAAGGCAGAGGGGATCCAGGGCGGCCGTAGGCGAAACTGGAGGGAGGAGAGGCTCGGGCGCCCGTGGCGCTGCAGGGAGGAAGGGAGGGCACCGGGGAGAGAGGTGGCGGCGCGGATGGAGGGGCGCTGGGAGGGTCGGGTCTGGCGCGTCGCTGGGTCCTGCGGAGGCGGGGGAGTCGACGGCGAGCGCGCGCTCGAGCTCGGTGAGCTGGCCGGAGAAGGCGCAGGCGGAGCGTGCGAGGACCGGGTGGCGCTCGAGGGAGAAGGCCGAGAAGGCGGAGACGAAGCCAGCGGGGAGGAAGGGGTCGTCGTCGGGGACGGGGAAGAGGGCGCGGAGGAGAGGGGCCCTGGCGAGGACGAGCGGCGACAGGGGCGAGCTCCCTGGTGACTTGCGGGCGACGGCGGCGCTCGCTGGCGGAAGAGGCGGCCGGGGCGGTCGACGGGGAGCTCGAAGTGGAGGGGAGACGATGCAGAGGGCGGTTCGGGCGCCGGGGAGGCGCTGGTCGGCGGCGGTACAGGACCTGGGGAGGAGCGTGTCGCGGCCGGGTGTGAGAGAGAGGAGCGGGGTCGGGGAGGGAATTGAGGTGGGTCCAGGGGAGTGGGCCAGCAGGGTAGGGCCAGCTCGGTGGGGGTGGTGTTGATCGGGTTGGTGGGTGGCGGCTGCGTGTGTGGTGTGTGTATGGGTTGTGTGGAAGAGTAGAGGGAGTGAAACGGGTGGAGGGAGAGAGGGTAGGGCTGATGGGGATGATGTGGCAGGCTGGGAGTGGGTGGAGTTGGGGAAGTGGTGAGGTGGCGGGACGGGGTTGGCCGGGGTGATGTGGCTGGGGATGGGTAGACTAGGTTTAGGTAGGAAAAGGATTTAGGACTAGATATTTGGTTCGGGTTTTCTTTACACATTTATTTTAAAGAACCTTTGTAAATCATTTAGTCAAAACAAAATATCTGGACAACCGAAGTTTGATTTGAATTAAGACGGGGGGGTGTTTGCAAAAACAAAATAGACCTTTGTAAAAAATAGTTTTTATCAAACAGATGCATGATGATGTCATGATGATGCACAACACAAAATACCAAGAGATTTTCTAGTAGTGGTTTTTGCGGGATGCCACAATCGAGAAGAGAGTTGGACTATTTAAGGGATGGAAAATATTGGCCTATAGTGTGACAAGGTATATCATGAGGCAAAAGGGACTCGGACACAAGTCGGAGTGGAAAGTCAAGTCGTCATGACTCTTTGGTACTTGGGAGTCGGCATGTTCTACTAGGAGCCGCTACCGACTGATCGATTAAGATTCAGACTCCAAACGTGTCCAAGTTGCCATGAGCCTGCGGGGTCACACACTTAAGAGCGGGAGCAAGTTCAGATTGGATCTGAACCAGAAATCTGGTTGGGTTGGACCCGAGCTAGATTTGGACTGAGTCAGTGAGTCGGACTCACGGTGACTAATATTATATGGTCTTTAGTGAATGGGCCACGAGTCAGTGAGCCCACATTCAATACCTATATATAGTGGGGGCGCAGAAACCCAGGAGGGTTTATTGGATAGGTCATTCCATGCTCTGGACCCCCTAGCTCCTTAGCAATCTAGCCATCGTTACGAACCTAGCAGTTCACCCCCGGTGCTCCCCCTTGTACATGTCGATACCAGCAGAGGTGTTGTACAGTCAGCACCAAGACGATCATGATCGGATCGGATCTTGAGGACTGCACTGCATTCAACTAACGCGCTTCATCAGTACTCCGCAACTGCGCATCTAGTGGTAATCCTCGTGGCCTTCTACCTCAGCTAGATCTTGGGATCACCATGTTAGAGGAAAAAGTTTTGCTTTATATCTATGTGGCCCAACAGTGGTATCAGAGCGATAGCTCCAGGTTTTAGGCTCGAGATCTCACATATGTGTTGGCTATAGATTGGATCTATGTGCTGTTTTGGTGGTCAATCTATGAGATAGATCGGTTTTGTATGATGTTGATTGGATCAACTGTACTCGGGGAATGGTAGATCTGATTTCCGTGATCATACTGCCGAGGTCGTGGAACGACATACCCCTACCGGTTGGTTTGCACCATCGGGGTAGACTATGACACGTAAAACCAGAAGAGGTGATCAAATATCAAAAGAGTTTGATCGAGTCGAAATGATGGTCGGAATCCATGTTCGGAATGTAGATGAGATCTCATTTTCAAAAAAATCGTTGCGAGTTTCACAATACCGGTAGATAGCGTATTCTAGCATAACTTGTTTTTGCAGGAAGTTGTGAATGGTATGGCTTATGTGCATGTGATGTGTGTAATCCATATGTGATCTGCGAATCACGGTTTTGTCAGCCGGCTGGATCCTAGGTGCTATCATTTTATAGTACTGCGACATGCGTGTCAGATTCTCTATGTAATTTACTTTACTAAGCTCGTGTAGCTGTTTGGAGAACCCGGATGGCATGCAACGTGATGTACATATCGGCGACATGGAGTAAGATGGAAAGTGACAAGAGTTGGCATGAGTCGGGTTACATGCTTTGTGGAGATGGAGATCGCCATGGAGAGAGCCATACCATTTCACATTATAATTTCTTTATTTTGTGTTATTGATATGTCTCTGTTTTACCTCTATTAGATAGTCGGTAAAATCTAATCCCTCAAAGAAGGTCTAGTCAGTTTTCTCGCCAGTGTTTGCACCATCACAAGTCGGACATTTTTGGTAGTGGGCTCATAAAATTGAGGTGCTGCCAATTCTTTTCGACTAGGTGGGTTCGAGTCGGACTCTTACTGCGGAAACACTCGGTAAGCTAAACGGGTCTATCACAACGGTTCTGGGACTCGGAGAAAAGTCGAACAGGAGCTGCGGCATGTGATTCCACCCGACCAACAAGAATCGTATGAGATACGATTGACAAGGAGTTGACTACCTAGATCACTTGGAGGCTAGCGGTGATGCTAAAGCTCACAAGCCGACTTGCTTATCTAGGATCCTGAATCACTAAGTAACCATCGGAGGGGTGTTGGTTCTATTGGGAGCATAAAATATTAAAGTGTTTAATATGCTTGCTCTTTTATGAATACATGTCTTAAGTGTTTTGCATATTTTCTGTTGTAGATCATGGCACCAAGTAACAGTCACTCTCCGATGTCCGGTTTTGCTTTGAGAACCATTCTTGATAAAGATAACCTGAACGACACTAATTTTACCAACTGGTATCGAAATTTGAGAATTGTTCTCAAACAAGAAAAGAAGGACCATGTCCTAGACAACCCACTTCCAGATGAGTCGAATGAGAATGCGACTGTCGCTGCCACTAATGCCTACCGTCGGGCTAAGGATGAGTCTGCAAATATTAGCTGTCTTATGCTTGCTCAGACGGAACCGGACTTGCAAAAGCAGTTCGAGAATGTTCAGGCCTAGGATATGATCGTAAGCCTCAAAGTATGTTCCAGGATCAGGTGAAGACTGAGAGGTATAAAGTCTCTCAGGGTTTGCTGAGTTACAAGCTTAGGTATGGTGATCCATTGAGTCCGCATGTGATCAAAATGGTTGGTTACGTGCAGTCTCTGGAGAGGCTTGGCTACCCCATTAGTGAAGAGTTCGCTACAGACATAATTCTGAACTCTCTTCCTAGTGCATATGGTCAGTTCATATCAAACTACCACATGCATGGTATGGATAAGAACCTCACTGAGTTGCATGGGATGCTCAAGCAAGCAGAGGCGGATCTCAAGAAGGGTGCCAGTCAAGTGTTGATGGTGCATAATAAGGATAAGTTTAAGAAGAGTTCTTGGACTAAGAAGAAGGCTAAGTCGGGAGGCAAGGCTCAGGACCCAGTCCCAAGTGCTTCCTCAGGGACTAAGCTATCTCCTTTAGCCAGATCCACTTTCTTCTGCTGCAAGGTGGATGGCCACTAGAAGAAGAACTACAACAAGTATTTGGCCGACAAAGCCAGGAGTGGAGGTATGACTTCTGACTCAGGTACACTTGTTTTCAATGTTATAGACATCTATCTTGATGATGCACCTAATAGTTCTTGGGTATATGATACTGGATCAGTTATTCACATCTGCAACTCGTTGTAGGTACTGGTAAGAACTAGGAGCATAGCAAGAGGCGAGGTTGATATCAGAGTCGACAACAAAGTGAGAGTCGCTGCGTTGGTAGTCGGCATGATGCAACTTCATTTACCTTCCGGATTCATTATGGAACTGAATAATTGTTATGATGTTCTAGTGCTCAGTCGAAACATTATTTCTGCTTCATGTTTTATGAGGCAAGGATATGATTTGAATATTAAGAAGAATGGTTGTTCTTTATACTTGAATGATATGTTTCACAACTTTGCACCCCTCCAGGACGGGTTATTTATTTTGAATCTTGATGGTGAGTTGATTTGTAACATAAATTTTAAAAGGTTGAAACCAAATGATCTGAATATGACTTACTTTTGGCACTATCGGCTTGGTCATATAAGTTGGAAATGCATGAAGAAGCTCCATGATGATGGACTCCTAACTTCGTTCGACTTGGAGTCATTCGAGACATGCGAACCTTGCGTACTTGGCAAAATGACCAAGACACCTTTTGCAAAGAGTTGCGAAAGGGCGTCCGACTTGTTGTGACTAGTACATAGTGATTTATGTGGACCAATGAGCACGACATCCGGAGGTGGCCATGAATACTTCATTACCTTCACTAATGATTTGAGTAGGTATGGATATATCTACTTGATGAAACATAAGTCGGAAGCCTTTGAAAAGTTCAAAGAATTCCAGAATGAAGTACATAATCAACTCGGCAAGAAAATAAAGTTTCTTCGGTCAGACCGAGGAGGCGAGTACATGGGCCACGAGTTTGATGAACATCTGAAGATTTGTGGAATAGTTCCCCAACTTACTCCGCCGGGAACACCGCAGAGGAACGGTGTGTCGGAAAGGTGGAATCGGACCTTGTTGGACATGGTACGATCGATGATGAGTCAGACAGATCTGCCTTTATCACTTTGGGGTTATTGTCTAGAAACAGAAGCGTTCACACTAAATAGAGTACCATTAAAGTCGGTAGAGAAGACACCACATGATATGTGGACAGGCAAAAAGCCGAGTCTTTCTTTTCTTAAGATTTGGGGTTGTGAAGCATTTGTCAAGCGACTTCAGTCGGAAAAGCTTACGGCCAAGTCGGATAAGTGTATTTTCATGGGGTATTCGAGGGAAACCTTGGGTTACTACTTCTACAACCGAGAAGAGGGAAAAGTGTTTGTCGCTCGGAATGGTGTCTTCCTAGAGAAAGAGTTTCTCAGTCAGGGAGTCAGTGGGAGTACGGTACAACTCGAAGAAATTTGAAAGGAACCGACTATTACCGAGTGGGCAAAAACCTTGGAGGTTGAGCCGGTCGAGGTAGCTGAGCCAGCAGCGGCCCCTGCACTACGAAGATCAGCAAGATTACGAAGTGTTCGTGATGTGTTACTGTAAGACAGTGATGAGCTAACAACTTATTCGGAAGCGATGGTGGGATCTGATTCTGAGTCATGGCTTGGAGCCATGAGATCTGAGTTAGAGTCCATGGATGAAAATCAAGTTTGGAACTTGGTTGATCTGCCAGACGGTATAAGACCCGTCGAGTGCAAATGGGTCTTTAAGAATAAAAATGATATGGATAGAAATATTTCCGTCTATAAAGCACGTCTTATTGCGAAGGGGTTTCGACAAGTTCAAGGAGTTGATTACGACAAGACTTTATTGCCCTTAGCGATGCTTAAATCAGTTCGGATCACGTTAGCTATAGTAGCCTATTTCGACTAGGATATATGGCAGATGGATGTCAAAACGGATTTCCTTAATCGAAATTTAACCAAGGACGTGTATATGATACATCCCGAGGGTTTTGTTGATCCGGATAATGCTTACAAAGTGTGCAAACTTCATAAATCCATTTATGGGTTGAAGCAAGAATCTCGTAGTTGGAATATTCTCTTTGATGAGATAGTAAAATCGTTTTGCTTTATCAAGAGTGATAATGATTCTTGTTTATAAAAGAAGTTTAGTGGGAGAAAAGTAAAATTTCTAATCTTATATGTGGATGAAATATTATTGATTGGAAATGATGTCCAGATGTTGCAAGAAACCAAGGAATCATTGGAAAGGAGTTTCTCAAGGAAAGACTTGGGTGAGGCAACATATATTCTTGGAATCCAGATCTATAGAGATAGATCAAGAAGGCTCATTGGATTGAGTCAGATTACTTATTTGTACAAATTGTTGAAGAAGTTCAACATGGAATCGTCTAAGAAGGGGTTCTTACCAATGTCCCATGGTGTAAAACTTAGCAAGACTCAGTATCCTTTGACGACTGATGAGCAAAGTCATATGAGTGCGATTATGTATGCTTCTGTAGTCGGATCCATAATGTATGCCATGATTTGTACTAGGATGGATGTTTCCTATGCTCTAAGTGTTGTGAACAGATACCAAGCTCATCCTGGAGAAATCCACTAGACAACGGCTAAAAATATCCTAAATTACTTGAGAAGTACTAAGGATATGTTTTTGGTTTGTGGAGGTGAAGATGAACTCAGTGTAAAGGGTTACACGGATGTGAGTTATCTTACCGACTCTGTTGATTATCGTTCACAATCCGGGTATGTGTTTGTGATAAACGGAGGGGTTGTGAGCTATAAGAGTTCCAAGCAAGAGACTGTGTCTGCATCTACAACAGAGGCTGAGTATATTTCCGCCTCGGAGGCAGCAAAGGAAGCTGTTTGGATGAGGAATTTCCTCATGGATCTTGGTGTGGTTCTGGGCTCGTCCAATCCGTTAGACGTGTATTGTGAAAACAATGGTGCTATTGCATACGCCAAGGAATCTAGACAACACCAGAAGAATAAGCACATAGTCATGTGGTACCACCTGATTCGCTAGTTCGTGGATCAGGGAGATATCAAGTTATGCAAGGTACACACGGATGCAAATATTGCGCATCTGTTAACAAAGACGCTACCACAACCAAAGCATGAGGCGCACCTAAGAGCTATGGGCATTAGATTCCTAGACATGTGATGTTGGAAGACTGACTCTAGTGCAAGTGGGAGACTGTTGGGAATATGCCCTAGAGGCAATCATGTATGATGATATTTCCCATTGTATTCATAAAGATATTAATTTGTCCTTGTATAAACATCTGATGTGTATCATTGAATAGGTGATTCGGTTGTGGAACTATACATTCATATTGATTGTACTAATATCCTTAGTCATCGAGGTTGTGTTAAACACACAACTTAGACCAATGTGAAAGTCGGCTGATGACTCAGTTCCACTTGTCATGGGCATGGAGATGCTATTCTGACTTACACAGATTCTGCTAAAGATTTTAGCGAATCGGATTGACCCATATTGAGGTAAAACGAACAAGTTATCATTTGTATATCTCAATCAATGTAATCCTTAGACCCGAGGTTATTGCATAATCCGAGTTGAGGATCACCGACTTAAGTTCTATCAAACACTGATCCGTAACTAGGATTTTATAAAGGCAGAGTTCGGGTCGACTGAGAATCAAGATGCGTGATGTGAACAACCAAGATGGTATTTTGCCTCTCCAGTTGGAGAGATATTCTTTGGACCCTCTCGGATGATATGATTCAGAAAGCATGGCCATGCAGGACTCGATTAAGTGCTAACTGAGGTGATCGACTAAGAGTTAGTTGGATGAATCACTTATCTCAGATTGAGAAGACAGTTGGACTATTTAAGGGATGGCAAATATTCACCTATAGTCTGACAAGGTATATCGTGAGGCAAAAGGGACACGGACGCAAGTCGCATTGGAAATCCAAGTCATCATGACTCTTTGGTACTTGGGAATCGGCATGTTCTGCTAGGAGCCGCTACGGACTGATCGATTGAGAGTCGGACTACAATCGTGTCCAAGTTTCCATGAGCCTGTGGGGTCACACACTTAAGAGTGGGAACAAGTTCGGATTGAATCTGAACCGGAAATCTGGTTGGGTTGGACCCGAGCCGGTTTTGGATTGAGTTAGTGAGTCGGATTCACGGTGACTAATATTATATGGGCATTAGTGAATGGTTCACGAGTGAGTGGAGCCCACGTTCACTCCCTATATATAGTGGGGCGCAGAAACCCAGGAGGGTTAATCGGTTAGGTCATTCCATGCTTTGGAATCCCTAGCTCCTCAGCAGTCCAGCTGTCGTTATGAACCTAGCAGTTCACCCCCGGTGCTCCCCCTTGTACATGTGGATACCAGCAGAGGTGATGTACGATCAGCACCAGGAGGATCGTGATCGGATCGGGTCGGATCTTGAGGACTACACTGCATTCAATGGACGAGCTTCATAAGTAATCCGCAACTTCGCATCTAGTGGTAATACTTGTGGCCTTCTACCTCAGCTAGATGTTGGGATCACTATGTTAGAGGAAAAAGTTTTGTTTTATCTCTACATGGCCCAATATCCCAGTGTTTCTATCTCTTGGTTTAGGTTTTTTAGGCGATAGGCACATGGAAAACAAGGTTTGGGAGGCTGTGGCACATTCTAGCCCACAGTATTCCCATAGATGGACATTTCCACCTACACGTCCAGGAATCTTCTAAGTGTTATCATCCGAACATGAGGTAAGGTCACACCGGGGAGCAATGCATTGCACCATTAAACCTTCCACCACACTTTCACACACATCCTAGGTCCAGACGCATGATTTGCTGGTATTCCGATGCCCCGAGGCACGTTTTGCTCCGAAACCCTGATCTGTGGGCCTCAGATCATCTACCCCCTAGATGTTCTTCTGAGAGGGGTAGCCCGGTGTAGCTTTCTCTTGGGTTGTGCTTGTTTAGGCCATAGACACATCAAAAACCAGGTTTGGGAGGTTCTGGCACATTCTAGCCCCCGATATACCCATAGCGGGACACTTCAACCTACATGTCCAGGACTCCTCTAAGTGTTACTACCCGAATGTGAAGACGGTCATACCGGGGAGCCACGTATCGCACCATTACACCTTACACCACACTTTAGACATACCTAGGTCCACATGCAAGATTTGGTGGGATTACGGTGCTCCGGGGGTCTTTCTTCGGCGAAAACACCCTTTATCGGACCGGGAGGGTCTACGCCCTAGATTTATATGCACGAGGCTCCACCAATGTACTTTATCATTGGTTTAGGTTTTTTTATTGCCTCTATGGGAGTTCCAACACACTTTGATACATATCCTAGGTCCACACGCAATATTTGGTGGAATTCCAGTGCTCCGGGGTCATTTTGGAGCAAAAACACCTATCTATGGGCCCGGGAGGTCTACCCCCCTAATTTCTCCGCACGAGGTTCCACCAATGTATTTTTTCATGGGTTAAGGTTTTATTAGTATATAGGCACATGGAAAACCAGGTTTGGGAGGCTCTGGCACATTTTAGCCCTTGGTATACCCGCAGCGGGACCTTTCCACCTACACGTCCAGGAAGCTCCCAAGTGTCATCGTCCGAACATGGGCAATGTCACGCCAGGGAGCTATGTATTGCACAATTAAACCTTCCACCACACATTCACACACACATGATTTGGTGGTATTCCGATGCCCCGAGGCACGTTTTGCTCCAAAATCCTGATCTGTGGGTCTCAGATCGTCTGCCCCCTAGATGTTCTTCTGAGAGGGGTAACCCGGTGTAGCTTTCTCTTGGTTTAGATTTTTTAGGACATATGCACATGTTAAACTAGGTTTGGGAGGCTATGGCACATTCTAGCCCCCGGTGTAGATTTTTCTTCGTTTGTTCTTGTTTAGCCCATAGGCACATGGAAAACGAGGTTTGGGAGGCTATGGAACATTCTGGCCCCCGGTATACCCGCAGCAGGACATTTCCACCTACACGTCCAGGAATCTCCCAAGTGTCATCGTCCGAACATGAGGAATATCACACCAGGGAGCTATGTATTGCACCATTAAAGCTTCCACCACACATTCACACACGCATGATTTGGTGGTATTCCGATGCCCCGAGGCATGTTTTGCTCCAAAATCTTGATCTGTGGGTCTCAGATCGTCTGCCCCATAGATGTTCTTCTGAGAGGGGTAACCCAGGGTAGCTTTCTCTTGGTTTAGGTTTTTTTATGACATAGGCACATGTGAAACTAGGTTTGGGAGGCTGTGGTACATTCTAGCCATCGGTGTAGCTTTTTCTTCGTTTATGCTTGTTTATCCCATAGGCACATGGAAAACGAGGTTTGGTAGGCTATGGAACATTCTGGCCCCCGGTATTACCCGCAGTGGGACATTTCCACCTAGACGTCCAGGAATCTCCTAGGTGTCATCGTTCAAACATGAGGAAGTTCACAGCGCAGAGCTATGTATTGTACCATTAAATCTTACACAACACTTTCACACACATCCTAGGTCCACACGCATGATTTGTTGGTATTCTGATGCCTCGAGACACGTTTTGCTCTGAAACCCTGATCTGTGGACCTCAGATCGTCTACTAGCCAAGATGTTCTTCTTAGAGGGGTAGCCCTGTGTAGTTTTCTCTTGGTTTAGGTTTGTTTAGGCGATATGCACATGGAAAACCAGGTTTGGGGGGCTGTGACACATTCTAGCCCCCGGTATACCCGCAGACGAACATTTCCACCTACACGTCCAAGAAAGTGCCAAGTGTCGTTGTCCGAACATGAGGAAGGTCACACCGGTGAGCTATGTATTGCACCACTAAACCTTCCACCACAATTTCACACATATCCTAGGTCCACACGCATGAGTTGGTGGTATTCCAATGCCTCAAGGCACATTTTGCTCCGAAACACTGATCCGTGGGACTCGGATCGTCTACCCTAAATGTTCTTCTAAGAGAGGTATCCAGGTGTAGATTTTTCTTGCTTTGTGCTTGTTTAGGCCATAGGCATATGGAAAACCAGGTTTGGGAAGCTGTGGTACATTCTAGCGCCCGGTATACCCGCAGCGAGATAGTTCAACCTACACGTCCAGGAATGTGCTAAGTATTATCTTCTGAACATGAGGAAGGTCACACATGGGAGCTATGTATTGCACCATTAAACCTTCCACCAAACTTTACACATATCCTACGTCCACACGCATGATTTGGTGGTATTTCGATGCCCCGAGGCATGTTTTTCTCCGAAAACCTGATATGTGGGCCTCAGATTGTCTACCCCTTATATATTCTTATGAGAGGGGTAGCCCGGTGTAGATTTCTCTTTTTTGTGATTTTTTAGGACATAGGCACATGGAAAACTAGTTTTGGGAGGCTACCACACATTCTAGCCCCCCGGTATATAACCGCAGAGTGACATTTCCACCTACACGTCCAGGAATCTGCTAAGTGTTATCGTATTAATGCGAGGAAGGTCACACCAGGGAGCTATGTATTGAACCATTAAACCTTGCACCACACTTTCACACATATCCAAGGTCCACACACATGATTTGGTGGTATTCCGATGCCTCGAGGCACATTTTGCTCCGAAACCCTGATATGTGGGCCTTAGATCGTGTACCAACCAAGATGTTCTTCTGAGAGGGGTAGCCCGGTGTAGCTTTCTCTTTGTTTAGGTTTGTTTAGGCGATAGGCACATGTAAAATCAGGTTTGGGAGGATGTGGCACATCGTAGCCCCCGTTATACCCGTAGCGGGACATTTCCACCTACATGTCCAAGAATCTGCTAAGTGTTATCGTCCGAATATGAGGAAAGGTCACACCAAGGAGCTATGTATTGCATCATTAAACCATCCACCGCACCTTCCCACATATCCTAGGTTCACAGGCATGATTTGGTGGTATTCCGATGCCCGAGGCACGTTTTGCTCGGAAACCCTGATCTGTGGGCCTCGGATCGTCTACCCCCTAGATGTTCTTCTGAGAGGGTTAGCCTGATGTATCTTTCTCTTAGTTTAGGTTTTTTAGGCCATAGGCACATGGAAAACCATGTTCGGGAGGATATGGCACATTCTAGCCCCCGGTATACCCGTAGCGGGACATTTCCACCTACACGTCCAGAAATCTGCTAAGTGTTATCGTCCGAACGTGAGGAAGGTCACACCGGGGAGCTATGTATTGCACCATTAAACCTTGGGATTTCTATTTTCGTCCCCTTGTTTCATTAGTTGTACTTATGTTCCCTAGCCGCTTATCTTTTCCTCACTTTCCCATCTCCTATTATGGAACTCTCACACGGTTTGAAACTCGCTGTCCGTCAGCCTTGCCGTTAGATGCTGACAAGTGTGACTGCATTCAGTCGGGCCCCGTAGAGGACCCTCGCCGTTACGTGCTGACAAGTGGGGTTGCGGTCTATCAGGTCCCGTAGTGGACCCTTGCCATTACATGCTGACAAGTGGGGCCACGTTTAGTTGGTTCTCGTAGTGGACACCTCTCTCCACTTATCTATATCAGCATGGGACCCACATCTTATCCACGTGAGCGTCGGACCCACATCTTATCCATGTGAGGTAGCTCCGAACCTATGCCCATGCCGTTGCCTCCCCTTTGTTCTTCTTCTCCGACGATGGCGGCCCTTCTCCGGTGAAGGCGGCCTTTTGTCGAGATTTTCTTCGGCCTCTCGTTCGTCTTGGCCGCAGTATGGTGCCGTACCGTTGACCTGTACGAAGGATGACAATGGAAACCGTGCGTAGAGAAGGTTAGATCTCGCACCAAAGTGCACCAAAATCTCGCACGGAAATGGCAACCGGGGCACTTGCTGTGGAGAATGCGACCGTCGAGCCGTTCTGATAATTTAATTGGTTTATCGAGTTAATGTCTCGGCTTCATTCAATTCAAAGAGTGTTGGTAATTAAAAACTAGGGACATGGATTTATAATAAATAATAAAATGACACAACTCTTGAACACTTTCAAATTAAAAAAATTATACAACTCTTATTGTACAAGAGTGTTTATAAATGACACAACTCTTGAACACTTTCAAATTAAAAGAGTATACAACTCTTAATGTAAAAGAGTGTTTATAATTGACACAAATCTTGAACACTTTCAAATTAAAAAAAAATTATACAACTCTTAATGTAATAGAGTGTTTATAATTGACACAACTCTTGAACACTTTCAAATTGAAAAAAAATTATACAACTCTTAATGTAAAAGAGTGTTTATAACTGACACAACTCTTGAGTACTTTCAAATTAAAAAAATTATACAACTCTTAATGTAAAAGAGTGTTTATAATTGACACAACTCTTGAACACTTTCAAATTGAAAAAATTATACAACTCTTAATGTAAAAAAGTGTTTATAATTGACACAACTCTTGAACACTTTCAAATTAAAAAAATACAACTCTTAATGTAAAAGAGTGTTTATAATTGACAAAACTCTTGAACACTTTCAAATTAAAAAATCATACAACTCTTAATGTAAAAGAGTGTTTATAATTGACACAACTCTTGAACACTTTCAAATTGAAAAAATTATACAAGTCTTAATGTAAAAGAGTGTTTATAATTGACACTACTCTTAACACTTTCAAATTTAAAAAATTATACAACTCTTAATGTAAAAGAGTGTTTACCATTTTTAGAGTTTGAAAAATGATCCCTAAACTTGCGTATACAAAAATTATAAACCTTTGAAAATTGTGAAATCACACTTAATATGTGATAATGATGTGCTAAGAAAATCTTGAGAGATTATCATTTTCATAGAATGTAATGCATAAACTTGCATATGGCAAAAATTATACACCTTTGAACTCTTTGAAATCACAACTGGGACATGATAATGTTGTGCTAATAAAATCTTGATCATTTATCATTTTCATGGAGTGAAAATCATTTGTTTATGGAGTTAAAGGATCGATGGAAAACTCGTTATTTTGCATGGATAGAGGGTGCCCCCCCGACAGATACAGGTGTTATCCTGTCCGTTAGATCATAGAGGATCAATCAGAGGATCAATGGTTGGTGGGTACGATCCACGTGACAACTGTCTTGACTAATCAGAGCGTAGCAGCCAAAATGAGCACATGTGTGAGAGTTTGTAACTAAGAGAGTGGGGAAAACTGAGTAGAACTTAAAAACCAAGGGCAAAACCGAGTAGAACTTAAAAACCAAGGGCAAAACTGAGTAGAACTTAAAAACCAAGGGCAAAACTGACAAGGGGGTTCAAATAGAAAACAGAAAGAGATTTAAAAAATGTAAAATGCTTCTTTTATACAATAAAATACATATTAGCATACATCAAACTATTTGCAATTCAATTATATATCAGTTTGACAACTATTGCCTCATTTAGACAAATTATATTTTGGGAAGGGATATTTTGGGAAGAGGCTTGAATAGAAAGCCATGAACCTTCATAGATAGTAGGTGATTTGAGAAGTGGTGATTTAGGTTAAAATTTGATTTATATACATTTATTATGGTGGCAAGTCACATAATAAGACTCCCTGGGTAGATGCCACTGTGGTTTGATCTTTTTGAATTTGTTGTGCATAAAATTACTTAATTAGCTAGCTAAAACCCATTCGTTGAATCTTTGTTGACCAGCCGCAGGAGGGTAAAAGTTAGTATATTGCACACGGCAGTGTTTGTACTGGAGGGAAAAACTGAGTACAACCAAACTAACAGTGCTACACTCGAGGGTATAACTGAGCACAACTAAGTGGCCAAGGTTAGACACGAGGGGGAAAACGTGACGCACGGTATGCGTGTCGCGGTCCTCGCGGCGGTAGAGGACGCGTGTGGTCGTGCATGGTGTAGTAGCGTACACGGTTATGTGGTGCACGGTGGTGCAACGAAACGTCTCCTCCCTTCACCTTTCTAGAGGCCTCCTCACTCTCACTCATCACTCTCTCACTCACTCACGCAACCATCTCCACTGTCACATCACCTTCTGCAAACCCGCAAGAAAACCCCAACCATGCCGGCGATGGAGAATAATAGCACAGTGGCCATCGTCGCCTCCAAGGCAGGCGACGAGGTGGCCCCCGTCCCTGTACATTCCCCCGTCGAGGCATTGAAGGCAGCTGACATCCCCGTCTAGACCCTTGTCCCTGCTTCCACCATAGCCGCCGGCGAGGAGGCACCCGTCCCCGTACAGTCCCCTGCCGTTCTCCTATAGATCCCACACGGCTGGGACCCCTACGGGGACAACGATTACATTAGGCCAGAGAACCCCTTCGACACTAGCTTAGCCGACCCATGGTCGGAGGTAACTAGGTGTTTTCTCCTCTTCCTTTATTCTTCCCCCATTCCCATCATTGGATGGTAGATCATGTGTTATTAGGGTTCGAATGTTCATATTTTCAATCGTTGGATGCTAGGTATTTTTACAGTAGCTAATCCTCTTGTATTAGATCTCGTATTTCCATGAATGCCCCTAGTTGGGACCAGTACTAGCACTGATCTGTAGTTGGGATCAGTACTAGCACCGATCTGTAGTTGGGATTAGTATTCGATTTGGTTTGAGATTTGAGGATTGGGGGATAATCAGGGGATCTCAGTCAGTTAATTTATGCAAGTAATCAATCCCGATAATCATGGTATCTCAATAATGTCCTTATTGCATGCTACTATTTTTTGTAATAGGTGGATAATAGCGAAGTCTGCAGCGATGACAAGTCTATGGAAACCAAGACTCGTCAGGTGCTGAGGAAGCTGAAGTCCGACAGTTCAACGACTTCTTCGCTAGCGACGTCTATAGGTTCCCCTTCTGCACTAGCGGCCTCGCCACCGACTTCAATTCCCTCGTGAGGCATGCCGAGGACATGAAGATCTGAGGCCTTTCAAAGAATGTTCACGCCTTCAGAGACAAGCACCAGGCGCTCGGTTTTCACCTCTGCAACCTTCAGAAGGTGGCCATCGAGGAGGGTCGCATGCCCCGATCAATCCCAAGGCACCCAAGGTCAAGGGACTGGGCAGCAAGGAGTGGAGGAAGCGCCAGAGGGAGGAGGCAGAGGCCATGAGGGGCCACTGATCTTGTGCTGATGCTGCCGATGTAAAGCAGCTTCTTTTGTTTTGCTGTATGAGTTGAACTTGTAAGCTACTGCTGCTGAGCAGGATAATTGTCGAACCTCGTTTAAGTACAATACTATATAATCTTATAATAGCTGCTTTATCTACATTTGCTCTGTTTATCTACATATTTATGGTGCTGGTTAGATTTGCTGCTCTAGATTTGCTACCAGATTGGGAAAATACGAAGGCCAAAAGGAACCATGAATGAAGAGATAAGGTTCTCTAGATTCGCCCTTTTTGGGCAAAAATAACAACCATTAGTGACATAAAGGGAAAAAGGCGCTCTTAATAAGGCCAATCATAAAAATAACAAAAAAAAAAACATTTCAATTTAGGTGACAGGGCGCACGTAACTACCAAACACACCACACATGGTCCCACACCACATCCCCCAAAACGCATTCCTAATAAGCCGGCCCCACACAGTCCAACATGGGGGGGTCCTACTACGGGACCAGACTGAATGTGGCCCCACTTGTCAGCACGTAACAGAGGGGTCATATTTTTTTGGAAAAGAGTATATATTAATATAACAGGGATACCAATTACACCCAGCCTCTGCAACAACACATGCCCTAGCGGCCCTACGGATACACACGGCCCAGAAAAAAAGAAAGAAGAATTACAAAAAAAAGAAAAGTCCCGCTAGAGTGACACTATCAGAACAACACCAGTAGTCCTCCACTCCAATAACAATGCCTTCAAGAAGGAAACAGTGCCCAAGCGCCATCGTTGCCTGATCAAAGATCATAGGTTTTCACCCTAGAGGAAGTCCTCGCTCACAAAGCAATGCCTTTAACAAGGACATTGCCAGGCACAACCAGTTAAGGCCAGACCTTGGATTTTCACCCTGCAAGGTAAGACTGGGAACTCCCCCTGTGTTGTCTTCCCACACCAACAATCACTACAGCGAGTCCCGTATCACGCAGCTAGATCTCCATCGCCACAAGAACTAAAATCACCATCGCTACCCTCATATTTCCGCTTTCTTGACATTCTCCGCATATGACTTCACCATGCCTCTAAGAATGGCACTTGGTGGGAACAAACAACATATCTTCACAATGCTCCCGCTGAAACAAAATGGCCAAAAAAACAAGGTGCGCACGACCGAATACCTTCCGATCCAGCAATCTCTAGGCATGATACGCCCATGGGAGTTCGCCGACGGAGCCTTCCGGAACTCGCCTCTCCAGACCAGATCAATGACGGCAGACATCAAGTAGACCTTCATCATCGTGCGAAAGAAACCAACGGACCAACTCCTTTATTAGATCCGACACAGCGATCCCCACACAGCCGGCGGTTTCTAGAGGACGGATCGAGCAGACCGACCATCGATGCCGATGAGAACATGCAGCCAGCGCGCGAGGAGTACCACTCGAGCTCGCCGGGGAGAGGGCCAGGCCATGGCACGCCGCCGCATCACCTCCCCCACGGCTAGAGAGGCTCCCGCAGAGAGGCGTTGCACCCCGAGCCTCCTCCTCCCGCTCTATGGCCGAGCCCTGCCGCTGCGCCCCACGACACCACCTCTCGCCGAGGATCCCAATCTACCACCGCCGAACCCCTCCCTACACCGCCCAGGTGTCACATCCCAAGATTTTCCAAATCTTGTAATGTGAAAAATAAATGAATAAAAATAAAACTTTGTTGATTTTCAGGGTGAGAAGAAACTTTTTGAATTCAAATGGGAATCTTCAAACCTATTTTGATCAAGAAAAATCCTAAAAAGGATTTAAAAAGATAAACATTTAATAAAGGAAAAATAAAATAATTGGTTTCACTATTTTGAAATCTTTTATTAAAAGACTTGAATTTAAAATGAAAAGGATAGAAATAAAATAAGTATATTTCTAAAAAGAGCCAAATTAAAACTTGGCCAAGCCTTTGAAATAAAATATTTCTATTTGAGAAAAATAGTAAAGGTTTATTTAAATAAAGTAATAAGGATTTAATATCCAAGTTTTATAAATAAAGGTTTTACTATTTTAATTAACCATCAAAACTTATTTATTTAATTCAAATAAGTTTTCCAAGTAATCTTTAATTTCAAATAAAACCTACTGATTTGGTTTTGAAAATAATTTCAAATGGAGATTTGAATAAAACAAATTCTATTTTTATTTAATAAACAAGGTCTACTTATTTAATTAATAATGGACCCTAAAATAAAAATATTATTTTATTTTGGAAATTGGTTTATGTTGTTAAACAGAACCAAATTCAATTGCAATGTTTGGTGAATGTTTGAATTGATTTGAATGTTGAGTTGTTGTTTGATTTCAAAACAGAAAATAGAATTGGAAAAATAAAAACATCCAGGAAGAAAAAAATAAGAATCAGACACAGCCCAGTCGACAAGCCCACTAAGCCTAGTACCAGCCCACTCCCACTCTCCCTCAGCGAAACGTTTTCCACCTATTACCTGAACCGCAGAGAAACTAACTTGTGGCCCCTTCTTCCCTCTCCTCTCTCTCGCTGACCAACCGGCCCCACCCCTCCAGCTCATCTTCTTCCTCGCGCAGACGACGCCCGGCCGTTGCAGCAGGTAACGCCGGCGATCAATTCACGTAAATGGCCGCATTAATCCACCCTGCGACCACGCTGTATTAAACGCCTCTCCCTTCTCTCCATTTCCCCTCACGCGCCTCCCTCTCTCTGCCTCCAGGCTGCGACTATTTCGCCCCGCACCGTCACTGCTCCGGCCACCGTTCCTCCTCGATTCCGGCCGAGCCTCGCCACCCCTTGCCTTCCCGAGCACACGAGGACAATCCCCACTCCCAGACACTTCTTCCTGTACCTCCCATTCACTCGCGGGCGCCCCAGAACGTCGGCTCCGTCTTCAACTGACCATGCCGCCGCGTCTGCCTCTCTCCGGCGAAGTTCCCTGGTAAGAACTGACCACCCCGCGCCTTCTCGATCATACAAGCATCTTCGGCTTGGTCTTGCGCACCTAACCATGCCCTCTGTTTTCCCTCTCGTGACCCGTAGCACCGTCCTCGACCACGACCGCGTGCAACCGTCGCCAGACCTAACTCCGACGAGGAATTGCTGCTGTCCCTGAGCACCCCTTGCCACGCCGACCACACGTCGAGCACCACCTCGACCTCGCGAACACGATGAGCACCTCCCCTATCTTCTTTGCTTCCTAGAGCCGCCGCTAACCCATCGCCTGACCGTCGCCACCATCTGCCGCCGCGCAGCGCCGCCAGTCTTTGGCCAAGCATCTGTGGCCGTTAGATTAAAATCTGGTGGCTGCAATTAGAACTAGACGAACCGGTACGTGCCCATCTGATCCGTTCGTTAAGTTAGATCCAACGCCCCACAGCGCGCGATCCGTGCGAACCGGTACCGGCAAATCATATCACGCCGTGTGGCCAGTTTTTGGTTTAAAACAGAATTTGAAAACAGATTTGATATGCAAATTGAAACCTTTGTAACTTTTGATCCACACGTCCAAAAATTGCAAACTTTATATCAATGGAATCAGTGGAACAAGCCCTAGCCAACCATGGATTTTGTTTAGTAAAAAGCCTCTGGTAAAATGTTTGTTTTTGCAAAAACATTTGTATGCTTGTTTAGATTAGAAAAATTATTCAAAAATGTTTTCAAGGATAAAATCTTGGCAAATTGGTTTGTGGTAAACCTACTGACCCTAGGAACCAACCCATGGTTTTGAAAATGGATTTGGTGAAGTTTAGGATGGTTTAATTAATTTAGCCCATTTCTAGCCAAATAAAAATAATGGTTTTGTTATGAAAATGTTTTTGGAGTAAAAAAACTTTGGGAAAATGATTTGGACCAAACCTACTGACCCTAAACACCAAGTTTTGAGAAACAACAACTTATTTGGTGAACAACTTAAAGTTGTTGCTTTGATAAAAATATTTTCCACCACATAAAATAATGATTGGATTTAAAAATAGTTTATGGACAAAACCTTTTTGCAAATGACTTTGCCACTTTGGAAAATGACCACTTTGAACCTTACAAAGTTTAGAAGCCTAGTGGAGACCATCTTTGCAAATAAAACTATCTCTTGCATGCTTACATGCATGACTTGGATTCCATTGTTTTATGTGTGTGAAATTGTTTGATTGATTATTGGTTTGGAATGCTAGTTGATATTTTGTTTGCTTGATTGATTGTAGTGAAGTTAGAAAAGTGTGAATCTAACAAGATCAAGAAGTGAACCATCATTCCCTACCAAAAGAAAGGCAAGTGACACTATCATTCAAAGTCCTACTATTTTCATTATACTTAGTGGATTTTGAAAACATGCATGAAAAGAATTTCTATCCTTATGCTATGCTAAATCCTAATAGGATACCCTATACATTCCTTAGTGGAAACAATATAGTTGTTACATGCTTAGCCATGCTATATTTTGAAAAGAGATACATGTTGAGATTTTATGATGTTGAGAAAAGGACTTGTGTTTTTATATAATAAAACAAGGACTCAATGAACCACCTGGGTGGACCAAGATACTTTGAGTTTTGGAGAAGGTGGCAACAAAAGGAACCATGTCTATGGGAATCTCTTTGTGTTGTGCTCCAAAGGAAAACCACCCAGGAAACTTAGAGATTGAACATGTTTCTCCAATTGTGGCTTTCGTGTGCAACCACATGCTATTTATGGCTCTGGCTTAGTCAACTACATTGGGAAGACCCATGCATTGTCTTTAGGTTACTAAAAATGAGGACCTGGAATCCTACATGGGTACTGAAGACAAGCTAGCAATGGTCTATGGGAGGACCCTCGGGAAAGACTTCGTCACATTCTCAATCTGCCAGTACTCCATCTTGGTGAGTACTAATCCAGTGGCCACTGGTGGCAACACGATGAGATTGTGACATGTGGGTAAAGTGTACTACTTCTGCAGAAGATAATAAAATCTAAGTACTTAGCCGTGTCTCCGGTTATGGACAATACTGAGCAACTAAAGCTTGAAGCTATGGGAAATCTCGACATTCCAATTTCTAAAAGAAAATTTTTAAGTGACAACAAAAGACTTGATGCACTTGGGGGGTACCAAGGAACTCAGGAGATTTTGATAAAACTTGATACACTTGGGGGTACCAAGGAACTCAAGAGATTTTGATAAAACTTGATACACTTGGGGGTACCAAGGAACTCAAGAGATTTTGATGAAAACTTGAACACTTGGGGTTACCAAGGATCTCAAGAGATTTTGACAAAGACACTTGGTGGATTCCAAGGATTTCAGAAAGTTTTGACAAAGGAAACAAAACCATTTGAAAGGATAGGATAAAATTATTGCTTTACACAAATGAGCCTAAAACTCTACTTAGCCAAATATGCATGTAATGATAGGATCCACTTATATTCTACATAGTAGTGAAACTTGCCAATACAATTCAAATGTATTGACCCTTGTGGCTGTAACTTGTGATGTTGCAGGTTTGATTGTTTTAGAGAAGATTGATTGATTGATTAGGATAACAAAGTCTACAACCAACATGTCTGCCTGTGGCACTTTGAAGATGAAGGACCCCATGCTTATAGTTATTCCGCTGCAATGTAATGTAATAGCCAAATGAGCTAAGTAAGATGTAATAAAATTATGTTATTCCTGGTTATAAAGTTATATTATGACCTTTGTTTCTTGATATTACATCTTAACTGTGGATGCTAGCTATTGATCCAGGGACTAGCATTGTAAACACAGGGGACTCCACCTTATATCATTTAAAGGTTGGGACACTCCCTCTACACCAGGAGAAGCCCCTCCTCCGTGCGAAGGGACTGCCTTTGGGAGCGCACCCGCCGTCTTCGCTGGCCAGGCGTGGCCGCCACCACCCGCAGCGGCGGGGACAACGACCAGGGAGGAAGGCCAGCGGTGGCTTCTAGGGTTTAGGGAGTGGGGAGCCTCCAGAGCCCTCTCATGCAACAGGACCCGAGAGGGCGACCCGATCTGTGTATTCCCGTAGGATACGCCCATGGACCTCCAATATGAGAAAGATAAGGCTAGGTAGGGGGGTCCTACTTGTCAGCACGTAACAGTGAGGTTCCACTATGGGACCCACCTGAATGTGGCCCCACTTATCAGCACGTAACGGCGAGGGTCCACTAGCGGGACCCGACGGAGAGCGAGTTTCAGACCGATGTGAGAGTTTAGGACAAGGAGATGGGAAAACGTGAGGAAAAGTTAAGCGGCTAGGGAAAAGTGAGTACAACTAACGAACCAGGGGCATGAAAATAGAAATCCCTTAAACCTTTGACCACACTTCCACACATATCCTAGTACCACACGCATGATTTGGTGGTATTCCAACGCCCCGAGGCACGTTTTGCTTCAAAACCTAGATATGTGACCTCAGATCGTCTACCCACTATCTGTTCTTATAAGAGGGGTAGCCCGGTGTAAATTTCTATTTTTTAGGTTTGTTTAGACCATATGCGCATGGAAAACCAGGTTTCGAAGGTTTGGCACATTCTAGCCCCCGGTATACCCACAACGGGACATTTCCACCTACACGTCCAGGAATCTCCCAAGTGTCATCGTCCGAACATGAGAAATGTCACACCAGGGAGCTATGTATTGCACCATTAAACTTTTCACCACACGTTCACACATATCCTAGGTCCACACTCATGATTTGGTGGTATTCCCATGCCCCAAGGCATGTTTTACTCTGAAACCCTAATCTATGGGCCTTGGATCGTCTACCCACTAGATGTTCTTCGGAGAGAGGTAGCCCGGTGTAGAGTTCTCTTGGTTTGTGCTTGTTTAGGCCATAGACACATGGAAAACCAGGTTTGGCATCCTGTTGCACATTCTAGCCCCCGGTATATCTATAGCGTGTCACTTCAACCTACACGTCCAAGGCTCCGCTATGTGTTATCGCCGAATGTGAAGACTGTTATACTAGGGAGCCACGTATCGCACCATTACACCTTTCACCACACGTTCACACATATCCTAGGTTCACATGCAATATTTGGTGGGATTTCGGCGCTCCACGGGTCCTTCTCCGGCAAAAACACCTGTTTGTCGGCCTAGGAGGGTTTACCCCTAGATTTTTCCACACGAGGCTCCACCAATGTCCTTTATCATTAGTTTAGGTTTGTTTATTGCCTCTATGGGCCTTCCAACTCACTTTCACACATATCCTGGGTCCATATGCAAGATTTGGTGGGATTCCGGTGCTCCGGGTTCATTCTGGAGCGAAAACACCCGTATGTGGGCCCGGGAGGTCTACCCCATGGATTTCTCCGCACGAGGTTCCACCAATCAACTTTTTCATAGGTTTAGGTTTGTTTAGGCCATAGGAACATGCAAAAACAGGTTTCGGAGGCTGTGGCACATTCTAGCCCCCAATATACCCGTAGTGGGACATTTCCACCTACATGACCAGGAATATGTTAGTGTTATCGTTCAAACGTGCGGAAGGTCACACCGGGGAGCTATGTATTGCACCATTAAACCTTCCACCAAACTTTCACACATATCCTAGGTCCACACACATGATTTGGTGGTATTCCGATGCCCCGACGCACGTTTTGCTCCAAAACCCTGATCTTTGGGCCTCAGATCGTCTACCAACCAAGATGTTCTTCTGAGAGGGGTAGCCCGGTGTATCTTTCTCTTGGTTTAGGTTTTTTAGGCGATAGACACATGGAAAACCAGTTTTGGGAGGCTGTGGCATATTCTAGCCCCTGGTATACCCATAGCAAGACATTTCCACCTACACTTCCAGCAATCTGCTAAGTGTTATCGTCCGAACGTGAGGAAAGGTCACACCCGGGATCTATTTATTGCACCATTAAACCTTCCACCACACTTTCCAACATATACAAGGTCCACACGCATAAATTGGTGGTATTCTGATGCCTCGAGGCACGTTTTGCTCCGAAACCCTGATTTGTGGGCCTCGGATCGTCAACCCCTAGATGTTCTTCTAAGACGGTAGCCCGGTGTAGCTTTATCTTGTTTTAGGTTTGTTTAGACCATAGTAACATAGAAAACCAGGTTTGGGAGGCTGTGGCACATTCTAGCACCCGGTATTCCTGCAGCAGGACATTTCCACCTACACATCCAGGAATATGCTAAGTGTTATCGTCCGAACGTGAGGAAGGTCACACCGTGGAGTTATGTATTTCCACATTAAACCTTACACCACACGTTCACACATATCTGCATGATTTGGTGGTATTCCGATGCATCGAGGCATGTTTTGCTCCAAAACCCAAATCTGAGGGCCTTAGATCGTCCCCTAGATGTTCTTCTGAGAGGGGTAGACCAATGTAACTTTCTCTTGGTTTAGGTTTGTTTAGGCCATAGTAACATGGAAAACCAGGTTTGGGAGGCCGTGGCACATTCTATCCCACGGTATACCCGCGGCGGGACATTTCCACCTACATGTAAAGGAATCTGCTAAGTGTTATCATCTGAACATGAAGAAGGTCACATCGGGGATCTATGTATTGCACAATTAAACCTATCACCACATCTTCACAGATATCTTAGGATACACACACATGATTTGGTGGTATTCCAATACCCTGAGGCACGTTTTGCTCCGAAACCCCGATCTGTGGGCGCCGGATCGTCTACCCACTATATGTTCTTCTCAGAGGGGTAGCCCAGTGTAGTTTTCTCTTGGCTTAAGTTTGTTTAGGCGATAGGAACATGTAAAGCAGGCATGGGAGGCTGTGTCACATTCTAGACCCCGGTATACCCAAAGCGGGACATTCCCACCTACACGTCCAGGACTCTAATAAGTGTTACCGTCTTAACATGAGGAAGGTAACACGGGGGAGCTATGTATTGCACCATTAAATCTTACACCACACTTTCACACATATCCTAGGTCCACACTCATGATTTGGTGGTATTCCGATGCCTAGAGGCAAGTTTTGCTCCGAACTCTAATCTGTGGGCCTCGAATCATCTACCCCCTGTATGTTCTTCTGAGAGGGTATCCCGATGTAGATTTTTCTTGGTTTATGTTTGTTTAGACCATAGGAACATGGAAAACCATGTTTCGGAGGCTGTGGCACATTCTAGCCCCCGGTATACCCGTAGAAGGACATTTCCACCCACACGTCCAGGAATCTCCTAAGTGTTATCATCCAAACCTGACGAAGGTCACACCGGGGAGTTATGTATTTCCCCATTAAACCTTACACCACACTTTCACACATATCCTAGGTCTACACACATGATTTGGTGGTATTCCGCTGCCCCGAGGCACGTTTTTCTCAGAAACCCTGATCTGTGTAACTTTGATCGTCTACCCCCTAGTTGTTCTTCTAATAGGGGTAGAGGGTTGTAAATTTCTCTTGGTTTGTGCTTTTTTAGGCCATAGGCATATGGAAACCAGGTTTGGGAGGTTGTGGAACATTCTAGCCCCCGGTATACCGGCAGCGGGACAGTTCCACCTACATGTCCAGGAATGTGCTAAGTGTCATCGTCTGAACATGAGGAAGGTCACACCGGGGAGCTATGTATTGCACCATTAAACATTCCACCACACTTTCACACATATCCTACGTCCACATGCATGATTTGGTGGTATTCCGATGCCCCGATGCACGTTTTGCTCCGAAAACCTTATCTGTGGACCTGGATCATCTACCCCTAGATGTTCTTCTGAGTGTTGGAGATATTCCCAAGAGGCAATAATATAGTGGTTATTATTATATATTTCTGTTTATGATAAATGTTTACAACCCATGCTATAATTGTATTAATAGGAAACATTAATACTTGTGTGTTTTGTAAACATAAAAGAGTCCCTAGTAAGCCTCTTGTTAAGCATAAGATCAAGTCATTAAGTTTGTTTTGCTACAAGCTTTCAAATACATAGTAACCTAATCCTTTCACCATGAGATCATGTTAATCACTGTCACCGAATGTGTACTTTGTTGACATCAAACGCCACTTCCGTAACTGGGTGGTTATAAAGGTGGCATTACATATTCTGAAAGTATGTATTAAATCACATGGATCAAGAGTGGGATTTGTCCATCCAAATGAAGGATAGATATACTCTGGTCCCTTTCGGTGGAATGTCATCCAATTAGCTTGCAAGCATGTGACTATGTCACAAGGGATGTCATATGTAGAGGTCCCAACCTTTAATAAGGTAGAGATCCCTGTGTTTACAATGCTAGTTCCTGGATCAATAGCTAGCATCCACAGTTTAAGATGTAATATCAAGAAACAAAGGTCATAGTACAACTTTATAACCAGGAATAAAATAATTCATTACATCTTACATAGCTCATTTGGCTATCTCATTACAATGCAGCAGAAATAACTATAAAGCATGGGGTCCTTCATCTTCAAAGTGCCACAGGCAATCATGTCCCCGGAAACGGACAATTTGAGCATCAAAGACATTGAAGCAATCAAGGATCTCCTCATCCCAATTTCAAAGTTAAAAACTTGTGGTTGAACAAGGGTAAAGGTTCACCAATGTCTATTGGTGGTTCCTTGGGTGTTTTTCACAAACAAAAACTTAGTGTTTTCAACTAATAAGTCAAAACCTTATTTTGAGCAAACCAAGCCTAATCTACACTTAGCCAAATTCATATAGATGTTAGATACTACTATTATTCTATGGTATCACTTGCCAATACAATTCCAAATGTATTGACCCACTATGGCTGTAACTTATGATGTTGCAGGTTACTCTGATGGAGATTAGGGTTGTGAGTCTACACTCAACATGTTTGCCTCTGACACATGAAGATGGATACTTATAGTTATTTCCTTTATGTTATGAACTCTATGTACTAGTCTTGGGCTATTGAGTTGTAAAGACTATGTTATCTCTAGAATGACGATGTAATAACGACCTTTGTATCTATGTACTCCATCTGAAACTGTGGATGCTAGCATTTGATCCAGGGACTAGCATTGCAATTACAGGGGCCTTTACCTTTATTGGTGGGGTTTTACAGAAACCTTTTGCAAATGGTTTTGTTTGTAACCCTCTGATCATAAACACTAACACTTGAAATTAAAAAAATATTTTGTTGACACTAGAATTATTCCTTTGAATAAAAGCTTTTCTAACCAAAGAAAAAATGATTTAAATGACTTATTTTCACTAACTTGGTTTCAAATGAAATTCCACTTTTATGAAAGACTAGTAGGTGTTTTGAAATGTTTAGAACCTTGTTAGAATTAACTTTTCAATAAAATAACCTTTTGCATGCTTTCTTGCATTTCCTTGTTTTCTTGTTTTTGTTTTGTTAACTTTTGTGTTGTTGTTTTGAGTGTGTGCTTTTGCTTGATTGTATTGTAGTGAACCTTGAGGAGTGTGACATTTGCAAGATGAAGGAGAGTACCTAGATTATATACTAAAAAGGCAAGTGATATTTTGGTCATCAAAAGTCCTATGTTTTCAATATTGCATTAGTGATATTTTTGTAGTATGCATGATAGGACTATTTTGTATATTGCTATGCTATGGTAGATCCTATAGAATATATCTTGGTAGGAATCTTCCTAAGTTAAGAGACATGTTATGCTAGTATGCTTAGCCTAGCTATTATAATTCAAGGATTGGAATTCATGTTATGATATTATGGAAAAGTTATGCCTATGTGTTTTTGACTAAGAAAACAACTTGTTAATGAAACACCCAGGTGGAATGGGAAGTATGGTTTGTGTTAAGTTGTTACCCAGGGCCCATTTCTATGGTTTACCCTGGTGTATCTCACTTGTGGATGGCCACCCAGGAACAAATATATTTGAGATGTTTAGTGTTGAGAAGCTTCCAGTGCAACCACATGGCATATGGGCTCTGCCTTGACCAACTAGGTTGCAAGAACTCAGCCAGATGGACAGTTGGTGGTAGTGATGATAGGATGGAATGCGTCAATGGTGGTCTGAGGGATTGCTTCTAAAAATGTAGAGGTCCCAACCTTTAATAAGGTAGATATCGCTGTGTTTGCAATGCTAGTCCCTGGATCAATAGCTAGCATCCACAGTTAAGATGTAATATCAAGAAACAAAGGTCATAATACAACTTTATAACCAGGATTAAAATAATTCATTACATCTTACATAGGTCATTTGGCTATCTCATTACAATGCAGCAGAAATAACTATAGCATGGAGTCCTTCATCTTCAAAGTGCCACAGGCAATCATGTTGGTTGTAGACTTGTAATCCTAATCAACACACTTCACTACATCAAATAAACCTGCAACATTATAAGTTACAACCACAAGGGTCAGTACATTTGAACTGTATTGGAAAGTTTCACTACTATGTAGAAATAAGTGGAACCTATCAATATATGCATATTTGGCTAAGTAGGGTTTAGGCTCATTTGAAGAAAGCAATATAGTTTTATCCTATCTTTTCAAAATAGTTTTGATCTTTTGACAATCTTTCTGAACTCCTTGGAAAACTCCAAGTGCTTCTATTCCCTTGTTGACACCATCAAGTTTTACTTTGAGAAATTGGAATGTCGAGATCTTCCATAGCTTTAGGCCTTAGTTGCTCAGAGTTGTCCGTACTCGGGGACACAGCTAAGTACTTAGAATTTGATCTTCTGCAAAAGTTGTACACTTTACCCACATGACACAATCTCGTCTTGATTCCACCAGTGGCCGCTGGATAAGTACACACCAAATGGAGTACCGGCAGATCGAGAATATGACAAAGTCTTTCCATAGAATTCCTCCCAATACATGATGCTATCTTGTCTACCAGGCACCAATGTAAGGATATATTTCCAATACATGAATCCGGTTAACCTGAGTAGGTGCCAATGCAAGGTTCTTCCACTATGTAGTTGACTAAGCCAGAGCCCATTTAGCATGTGGCTGTACACGGAAGCCACTGTACGAGAAACATGTTCAATCTCTAAGTCCCTGGGTGGTTTTCTTCTAGTGCACATACAAAAAGATAGCCATATAAACATGGTTCCCTTTGTTTCCACCTTATCCATAATTTGAGTATCCACATTCCACCTAAGTGGTTCATTGAGTACTTGTTTTATTATATAAAACATATATTTTTCCAACACTTCATATAATCATATCATGTATTCCATCCAAAGTCTATAGCAAGTCTAAGCATACTACAACTATGATGTTTTCACTAAGGAAAATATAAAGGATTTCCTAATAGGACTTAGCATAGCATAGAAATATAGTAGCCCTATCATGCATACTACAAAAATACCACTAAGTGTAATGAAAATAGTAGGACATGGATGATAGTGTCACTTGCCTTATTAGTAGAGAACATTGGTTCACTCCTTGATCTTGCAATAATCACACTCTTCAAATTTTACTACAATTCAATCAAGCAAGCAATTTTCAAACTAACATTCAAACAATTCACCACATAAAATAATAAAAACAAAGCAATGCATGCAAGCATGCAAAAGATTGTTTTATTTGGAAAAGTGGTTTCTAATAGGCTATAATCATTTTAAAACTCCTATTGGTCATTTATAAATGTGGCAAAATCATTTGAAACCAAGTTAGTGAAATGGGCCATTTAAATCATTTTGTTTGCTAGAAGTGATTTAAATCAAACTAATAATTTCTAGTGTTTGCCAAATATATTTTTAAATCCAAAAACTTGGTGTTTAAGGTCAGAGATTTTAAATCAAATCATTTTCCAAAGGTTTTACTCAAAAAGCATTTTAAACCATAAAAACATTTTTATTTAACTAGAAATTCTTTTTTTCAAAGATTTATTCCTTAGTATCACCAAATATACTTTTAAGCGCACAAGTTGGTTTTTATGGTCAGTAGGTTCAAAAAATCCATTTACAAAATATTTTACTCAAAAATAATTTCTAGAATATTTTTTATATTCAAAATATGCCTAAACAAGTTCTGCAAAAACAACTAATTTTACAGAGGCAAAACACTAAAAAAAGACATGGTTGGAAAGGTTATGTTTTTCTGATTCCAATGATATAAAATTTGCAAAATTTGGACGTGTAGATTTAAAGTTATGAATTTTACAAATCTAAACATCTAATAGACAAGTATCTGTTTTTAAAACACATCACTGGAGACGCGTCACATTTCTACTGGCCGATAACGGTTCGCGCGGATTAGCTAACATGGTGCGTTGGATCTAATGAGATCGTGCGGCACCGAATTGATCATACCTCTTCGTTTAATGAATCTATCATATCCGTCAGATCTAAATCGAATGGCTCTAATCGCAGTGGCCAAAAATGGGCGGCGCGGCAATAGTGGCTGGCGGCGGCGCGCTCGGGCGGTGATGCTGCCGGTGATGCTGCCGGTGATACAGGAAGCGAGAGAAGGAGTGGTATGGCTCACCAAAATCGCGTGATCTCGCTGATTCTCGATGTGCCCTTGGTTGTCGAAGGGGCGCATGGTGGTGTCAGGGATTGCTCATCGGAGACGATGACGGCGTTGGGCGTCTCTGTTCATCGACGAGGGCGAAGCTGCAGGTCATGAGAAGACGAGTGGAGAGGGGCATTAGATGCAGGAGAGTGTGGCGAACACGTGTGTGTCATCGGGAGAGATAGGGGTCGACGGGACTTACGGGGAGACGTTGCCAGAATCGAAGCAGACAGCAGCGTGTTCTATCAATGACATTGCCGAGTCTATGGTGCTCGCGCGGGCGAGTGGGTGGTACTGGGAGGTTCGCAAGATGATGGGGAGTAGGCTCGTGGGGTCTAGGAGGCAAGGGGAGGCAGGTACTGGCCGGAATCGGTCGGAGAGCTCGTCGGAGCCAAGGGTGTTCAAGCATAAAATCGAGGTAGCCTGGAGGCGATCTGGTGCGAGCGAGATAGGGGAGACAGGCGCTTAAATGAGAGTAATATCGGGGCTGAATCAACGTGACAATAACGTGAATTAACTCGGCGGAATTAGAGGCAGAAACGGCGAGGAGGGAAGGAAGAACTGGTCGCGCGGGGGAAGAAGACGACTGGAAGGTGGGGTCACTTCGTCAGCGAAAGAGAGAGGGTTCAGGTGGAGTCCAATCGCCAACGACTGAGTGGGTGCGTTGTTGAGTGAGAAATAAAACGATTCGGGGGAGGGGAGAGGTGGTCTTGCTGGTCCAGTTGGGCTTTGCTGGGCTGGGATGTTTTCTTTCCTATTTTTTCTTCTCTGTCTTATTTTTCCTTTTTCTGTTTTCATTATTATGATTTGAATTTATTCAAATTTCAAACCTATTTTTAATTCAAAACTTTTCCAAATTTTAAATATACTTTAGTGCTGTTATAAAGAACATTTTGGAGTATTTCATTTATTCAATTATGGGTTATTCTTTATTTGTTTTAGGCACTTGTTTTTATTCAAATAAGATTTTGATTTTATTTTCAAACCCTTATTTGAATTCTAATTTTTCACCAAACATTATTCAGTAGTTTTTATTTATTTAATAGGGTGTTAAATAATTCATTTTGAATTATTTGAAATATTTTTAATATGATTTATTAATCATTTAAATTGAGCATTTGTCTTCATTCAAATAAAATCCAATATGGTTTTAAATCCATATAGTTTTTTATTTAAATGATTCTTTTATTCCATTTAAGTTAATTAAATAACTTTTATATCCACCTTGGGAAATTCCACTTTATTATTTTCCCATGATTTAATTAATCATTTCTATTAGGGATTTTGTCTTTATTCAAATGGAATAGAATTGGGTTAATGCCATATTATTTTATTTGAACATTCTTTATCCCTCATTTTGTTTGGATTTGGATTATCTTGTTCCATTTGCTTATGGGTTTGGCCAAGATTTAACTTGTCTTTCAAATATCCTTTATTTATTTCTTTCTTTCTTTGTCTTATAAAATCCATATCTTTTTATTTAGAGATCCAAAATTGGCGATTCCAATTTGTATGATTTTATTTAATATTTGTTTATCCCTTCAAATCTCTTTAGGATTTATTTTCTCACAATTTGGTATGGATTTTAGATAGGATCTTTATTAGCTTTGGAAATTATTTCCTTTTGTCATATTAAACTCATAAGTTTTTATTTATGGTTTCAAATTAAATGAAACCAATTTCTATTATTTTATTATATTTATATTTATCATCCTTGATCATTTATAATTGTTTGTTGACAAATTTTTATATGGATCAAATCCATAGTCTTAGAGAGATCTTGGAAATGATTTATTCCATTAGGGTTTTAAGGTTTTGGTTTATTTTCCCAAGTTTAAATTTTAAGATACATTTATTGATGAATGCATTTCACTTGATTTGAATTTTGTTGGTTTCCCTTTTATTCAAAGTTTGTTCAAGATGGGTTTTGATGTTTCCATTTGAAATCAAAAAGTTTCTTTTCACCCTAAATTTCAATAATTATTTATTTTGTTTATTTATTTTTCACATTTCAAAATTTGGAAAATTTTGGGATGTGACATCATATCACGGAACGAGTAAAGAGTACTTATCGGTAACGAGGTTGAACTAGGTATGGAGATACCAACGATCGAACCTCGGTTAAATAAAATATCGCACGGCAAAGGGAATCGGTATCGTATGTTAATGGTTCATTCGATCACGAAGTCATTGTTGAATATGTTGGAGCCATTGATGCGGCTCAGATAACTGTAGAGCTTCGTTGGGAAACCCCAAGAGGAAGGTATGATGAGCACAACAACAAGTTTTCCCTCAGAAAGAAACCAAGGTTATTGAACCAGTAGGAGGAAGGAAATGACTCAAAGGTGTTGCTATCAACTTGGAAAGCTGTACAACACAAACTCAAGACTTTGACCCAATGAATAGTGAAGTTGTCAATCTCACCGGTTTGCTAAAAACAAAGGATTAACTGTATGGTGTGGAAGGTAATGGTAACTTGCAGAAAGTAAACAATAACAATGGAAGATGTAGCAACGTTAAAGATTCAACCAGGGTCCATAGTTCACTAGAGGTGTTCTCCTTAAGATAAACAACATAACATGCTGGGTAAACAAATTACAGTGGGGCAATTAACAAGACAGAGCAAGGCATAACAATGCAATACTAGAATTTCATGATCCTATGAGATTTGATTGGGCATTACAATAATATACATAGTCTGCCATCCAACTGCATCTATGACTAGTAATCCACCTTCAGGTTATCATCCGAACCCCCTCCAGTATTAAGTTGCAAGCAACAGATAACTGCTTTAAGCAAGGTGTCTAAATTAAACAATACAATTGTTCTATGAACAAGAGATTGTTGTTTTCTCCCTAGTAGAAACGAGACATCTACAACCTTAGAGACTGCTGTCACTTCCCAGATTCACTAGAGGCATGAAGCCACTGTCGAGCATAAATACTCCCTCTTGGAGTCACTAGCATCTACTTGGCCAAGATAGCTACAAGATACGGAGAGCATGAAAGATCTCAAACAACACAGACATTATAGAATCAACAAGATAGAATCATTAATCAATCTGACATAATAATCTCAATATCCATCAGATCTCTGCAAACACAACATACATGATTACAAATATATGATCTTGATCATGAACGGAGCTCACAAGAGCTAAACATGGTAGCACAAAGGAGGAGAAACAACCATCTAGCTACTACGTGGACCCGTAGTCCAAGGTGGAACTACTCACGCTTCATACCGGAGGCTGGAATTGTGATGAAGAAGGCCTCCAGGATGATCTTTAGATCCACCCGATCTAGGGACGATGGAGGCGGCGGCTACAGACTGTTTCATGGAAGATTGATCAGGTACTTAGGGTTTAGGTATCGGGGGCTTCTTATAGGCGAAGAGGGAGGCCGAGGGGGTGCCCGAGGCGGCTGCACCCCTAGGCGTAGGCCTGGCCAAGCCGCGTGGCCAGGGTGTGTGGCCCCCTCGAGGACCTCCTCCTTCTCGTCTTTTGGCTCCGTGTTCCCGACGATAAAATATTGACGTTGACTTTTGTCCCGTCCAATTCCGAGAATATTCATTTTCTGACTTTTCTGGAACCAAAAACAACAGAAAATAGGCAACTGGCACTGTGGCATCTTGTTAATAGGTTAGTCCCAGAAAACATATGAAAATACCTCAAAGTGTAGAGAAAGCAAAGCAAACTAGATACTAAAAAATCATGGAACATAAAAAATTATAGATACGTTTACGACGTATCAAGCATCCCTAAGATTAACTCCTACTCGTCCTCGAGTAGGTAAGTGATAAAAAGAATAATTTTTGAGGTGACATCCACCATCAAAATCAAGATCAAACCATTTGCAAGCATTGAAAGATGGGATCAAAGAACTCTAAACATGAGCATGAAAGATGAAGTTCTAACAGTAAGAAAAAGTAACTAAGCATGCAGCATGAAAGGATACAAACAAAGATCATGAATAACAATGCATTGAAAGACGTTTGTTTGTTTCACATATAGAAAACATAGCATAGTAGCATTCAGCTTGTCCCTCATGGAGTAGCAATAAATGCATAGGACACCATCAAAGTTCATAAGGGTTACTAGATACAAATAATTCAAGAACAAGCAATATCAACAATATGAATCAATCAAGAAGTTTTGGGACAATGCACATAGAACTAAGAATGGAGACTCAATATAATATTGTAAGAAAGGCCCTTCGTAAAAGGGAAGCATTGATTTCAAGTCTCATAAAGAGCTTCCAAAAATTATGGTACTTGTTAGCTTTCAGCTCTCATTACCCCTATAATAAGCATGTTGAAGTGATTAAGGTTAAAGTGAACAAACTATGGAGTATATGCTTGACAAAGTATAAGTTGGCAATCTCATGTCCCTTGAGTAAGAGGGCCGCTCCTCATGCTACTCAACTTTAGTTACCTGTAAGTTCTTGTCATAGTAAGTACATGTGTATCATAGAGAACCGCCAATGGGGTACCCCTTGCACATGACACAGGAGCTATCCCATATTAAAATGACAAGGCAAGCAGACAATGAGCATCTCAGCAATCTTCTTGTTTACCATAGGAAAATAGTGTTTTTTTCTCTCTTTCCTCTTTTCAATATGTCTCTTTTTTATAAGAAGAAAGCTTCATAGATTGCTCACCATGGTGATGCTGCAAGTTTCCACCATGATTAGGCAAGGCTTAGGCCAGCGGCCCAGGCTTTTCTCTAACACACATACATAACTCCATGGACTTACAAGCTCCCCTTTTATTTCACACCAACGACATCCGCAAACAAAAGAGCATGATATCAACTGTGTACAATGTACAAGTGCAATGTTGAAAGTGTTCCCCATGAAAGCATGGTTCTGCTAATTCCAATGTATAAGTGCAAGCATATATAACATAGATGACACAATGGTTCAAGTTTATTTAGGGGCAAGAAAAATAAAGTGTTCCATCAAGTTTGTGAGAGCTTTAATCACTAACTTTCTAATAACAGGTTTAATTTGGAAGATAGATAAAACAAGAATATACTTGGAATGGTGTAACACACCATGCATAGGAATTTATAGTGGACACTTTGGAATAAATTGGTTTCTTGGGAGCTGGATGCATAAGTAGAGCTTACTCATACAAGTGGAGGCTAGCAAAATACTGGGAGCGACCAACTAAGAGAGCAATAATGGCCATAATCATGTAGAGCGACAAAACATTACTAATCAAAGCATAAAGTAGTACCACAAGTCAAAAAATAAATGATCATAGAGGCTAAGGTGACTTGTTCATAGTCATTACATGGTGTGAGCATGTGCCAAGTCAACCCAAACAAGTCATCAAAGGAGAATACCACAATACTATGCTTTCGTATACAAAAACAACGCATGATTCTTTCAAGGCACATTAAGCAATCCTAATTGTTTGGAACAAGTCATGCTACAGCAATAATCACTAAGTATAAGGTCAAAACAACATCTAGAATGACATGATAAAGTCTAAGTCACAGTCAAAGCAAGCTCCTCTTATACTACTAAAGCAAGAACTTCCTACTCCTTTCCAACACCAATCAACTTATTTGAAATAACACGGCGAAAACGGGGGTCCAAACTACTTTCTTCAAGCAAACTAAGAAAACAAAAACCAAAAATGAAAACTAATACGCTCCAATAACAACACAACTGTGCATGATACAATAAAAACGAAGTGTCTAGAAAGACCTGAGATTTTTATTGATGAAGAAGGGGATGCCTTGGGCATCCCCAAGCTTTGACACTTGTACCTTTGGAATATTTGTTGGGGTGACACGGGGTGGAATCCCCAAGCTTGAGCTTTTGTCCATTCTTCATCTCATTACATCATTCTTTCCTCACACCTGAAAATTTTCCTTCATACAAAACTTCACACAATCTTCATTAGCAACATTAGTGCATTCAAAAGATAATAGACCTTTGGGTTTAGTTTTAAAACATCAAAACATTCACTAAATACACAAAATACTGTAGCAATTCCCTCAAAAAGCTCAATTTCCCAAAAAGAACCCAACAAGGAAACAATAAGAAAAACATGCAAATAATGCCAGAAATCTGTCAAAACAGACCAGCAGGTGAAAACCGGATTTTTCGAAGACCTTCTGTTGCTCAAATCAAAAAGTGTTGAACTAATGGAAGTTGATAACAACCTGGGGTATTTATTCAGTAAACTATAGCTCAATCCGACTTACAGATATTGTACACGAATTTTTACAGTGGAGCACAAAAATCTGTTTTGGGAAAGCAACTCCCCAAATCTTACTTCCCTCTCATTAGAGGTTATTCTTGGCACAAAAATCTAATAAAAAGGATAAAGAGAGGTTATTACAGAAGTAATATCTTCTGAGACTCAAGAAAACTATTGGGTTATCTCCCAAGAAGTACTTTTCTTTAACGCCTTTAAGTTAGGCACAAGAAGCAACAATCAAATATTTTCAAATGAAGAAGCATTAACATCAAACCTTGCTTTCAAAGGAGGAGCAAAAGACAAATTCTCTCTCTCATAGTGATGTGTTCAATACCTTTCTTGAATGGAAATTGGTATTTAATGGTGCCTTCTTTCATATCAATGATGGCACCAACAGTTCTCAGAAAAGGTCTTCCCAAAGTAATACGACAAGAAGCATTGTATTCAACATCCAAAACATAGAAATCAACAGGGACATAGGCATTATTAACCATAATAAGAACATCATTAACACTTCCCATGAGTTTCTTTTTAGCATTATCATAAAGTGGGACATCCAAATAGCAATCTTCCAAAGGTGGCAAATCAAGCATTTCATAAATATTTCTAGGGATAATAGAGACACTAGAACCAAGGTCACATGAAGCTTTGAGATCAAAGTCATTCACTTGCATATTAATGATGGGTTCCCAAATATCTTCTACTTTCCTAGGAATAGAGGCTTTGTGTTTTAACTTTTCTTCCTTAATTTTAATGAGAGCATCTGGAATGTGTTTGGTAAAAGCCACATTCATATCACTAGCATTAGGACTTCTAGCAAGCTTTTGCAAGAACATAATCACTTCAGAAATATTGCAACCATCAAGATCAAAATCAAACTTAGCATCACTGGTAGTACACTTACTGGGTTTAGGCATTGTGGTAGGAGGAATAGGGACTTTTTGTGGTTTGGTGGCATCCATATTGGTGGTGGTAATAGTACACACACTATTGTTTCTAGCAATTCTAGCTTCTCTTTCACACTTAGCATGTAGTTTAGCTAACAGTCTAACATTTTCATCAATAGTAACTTGTATGGCATGAGTAGCAACAAAGGTACTTTCCAAGGTTTCAGGATTAGCAGCCATTTTATTAATCAAAGAGGACTGTCCTTCAGACAAAGAGGAAATATTTTTCTCAACATTCATAAGCTTTTCTTCCACAATCTTGTTGAAAGTGGTTTGTTTACTAATAAAGTCTTTAAGCATGACTTCAAGTTCAGAAGGAGCACTTCTAGTATTGTTGTAGGAGTTTCCATAGGTATTGCCATTATTAGGAGGATAATGCCTATAATTATTGTTACTACCGAAATTATTCCTATAGGCATTGTTGCTGAAATTGTTGTTTCTAACAAAGTTCACATCAACTTGCTCTTCTTGAGCAACCAAAGAGGCTAAGGGAACATTATTTGGATCAATATGAGCTTTTCCATTAAGAAGCATAGCCATGATAACATCAATATTATCACACAAAGAGGAGCTTTCTTCAACAGAATTTACCTTATTACCATGTGGAGCTCTCTCGGTGTGCCATTCAGAATAATTAACCATTATATTATCAAGGAGCTTTGTTGCAACACCCAAGGTAATGGTCATAAAGGTACCTCCAACAGCTGAATCCAACAGATTTCTTGAAGAGAAGTTTAACCCTGCATAAAAAGTCTGGATAATCATCTAAGCAATCAGTCCATTTGTGGGACAATTCTTAACCAAAGATTTCATTCTTTCCTAAGCTTGAGCAACATGTTCATTATAAATTTGTTTAAATTTCATTATTTCACTTCTCATATATATAATCTTAGCAGGAGGATAGTATTTTGCAATAAAAGCATCTTTGGACTTAATCCAAGAATCAATACTATTTCTAGGCAAGGATAGCAACCATTCTTTAGCTTTTCCTCTCAAGGATAAAGGAAAAAAATTTGATCTTAATAATATCTCCATCTACATCCTTTTATTTTTGCATCTCACAAAGTTCAAAAAAGTTATTGAGGTGGGTAGCATCATCATCATAACTAACACCAGAAAATTGCTCTTTCATCACAAGATTCAACAATGCAGGCTTAATTTCATAAAAGGTAGCATCAAGAGTAGGTGGAGCAATAGGTGTACTTAGGAAATCATTGTTGTTTGTGCTAGTGAAGTCACACAACTTGGTGTTCTTAGCATAATTCATTTTTGCAAAAGTGGAGCAAACCAACAGCAGCAACAAGTTGGAATGAATATTTTTTTGTGTTTTTTATAAGAGAAAGCAAACCAAACGAAACTATTTTTTTTGAGTTTTTGATAAAATAAGCAAGAAAAACAAGGAAGAAGAAAATAAGCAAAACAAAAACAAAGTAAAGAGAAATGTTGTGAAGGACTCCCCTTGTGAAGCCGTCCTTAGCCTCCCTGGCAACAGCGCCAGAAAATAGCTTGATGCGGCTCAGATCACTTCAGAGATTCGTTGGGAAACCCCAAGAGGAAGGTATGATGAGCACAACAACAAGTTTTCCCTCAGAAAGAAACCAAGATTATCGAACCAGTAGGAGGAAGGAAACGACTCAAAGGTGTTTCTAGCAACTTGGGAACCTGCACAACACAAACTCAAGACTTTGATCCAACGAACAGTAAGGTTTTCAATCTCACCGTTTGCTGAAAACAAAGGATTAACTATATGGTGTGGAAGGTAATGGTGGCTTGCAGAAAGTAAACAGTAACACTGGAAGATGTATAACTGGTAAAGATTGGACCGGGGTCCATAGTTCACTAGAGGTGTTCTCCTTAAGATAAAAAACATAACATGCTAGGTAAACAAATTATGGAGGGGAAATTGACAAGACAAAGTAAGGCATAACAATGCAATACTAGACATTCATGATACTATGAGATTTCATTGGGCATTACAACAATATACATTGACCGCCATCCAACTGCATCTATGACTAGTAATCCACCTTCAGGTTATCATCCAAACCCCCTCCAGTATTAAGTTGCAAGCAATGGATAACTGCTTTAAGCAAGGTGTGTAAAGTAAATAATACAATTGTTCTATGAACAAGAGATTGTTGTTTTCTCCCTAGTAGCAACAGCACATCTACAACCTTAGAGATTTCTATCACTTCCCTAGATTCAATAGAGGCACGAACCCACTATCGAGCATAAATACTCCCTATTGGAGTCACTAGCATCTACTTGGCCAAGATAGCTCCTAGAAACGGAGAGCGTGCAAGATCTCAAACAACATAGACATGATAGAATCAACAAGATAGAATCATTAATCAATCTGACATAGTAATCACAATATCCATGAGATCCTGACAAACACAACATGCATGATTACAAATAGATGATCTTGATCATAAACGGATCTCACAAGATCTAAACATGGTCTCACAAAGGAGGAGAAACAACCATCTAGCTACTACATGGACCCGTAGTCCAAGGTGGAACTACTCACGCTTCATACCGGAGGTTGTCATAGTGATGAAGAAGGCCTCTGGGATGAGCTCTCCCCTCTGGCAGGGTGCCGGGAAGAGCTTCAGATCCCCCAGATCTAGGGACGATGGTGGCGGCGGCTATGGACTGTTTCGTGGAATTGATCTGGTACTTAGGGTTTATGTATCGAGAGCTTCTTATAGGCGAAGAGGGAGGACGAGGGGGTGCCCAAGGCGGCTGCACCCCCCAGGCGCGGGCTAGGCCAAGCCGCGCGACCAGGGGGTGTGGCCCCCTCGAGGCCCTCCTCCATCTCGTCTTCTGGCTTTGTGTTCCCCAAAGTAAAATATTGACTTTGGATTTTGTCCCATCCAATTCCGAGAATATTCATTTTCTAAATTTTCTGGAACCAAAAACAAAAGACAACAGGCAATTGGCACTGTGGCATCTTGTCAATAGATAGTCCCAGAAAACATGTAAAAATACCTCAAAGTGTAGACAAAGTAAAGCAAAGTAGATACTAAACAAGCATGGAACATCAAAAATTATAGATATGTTTATGAAGTATCAGACATTATGGATCTCTAGATCCCGCTATTGGTTATTGATCGGAGAGGTGTCTCGATCATGTCTGCATAGTCCACGAACCGTAGGGTGACACACTTAAGGTTCAATGTTGTTTAAGTAGATATGGAATATGAGGTTGAGACCGAATGTTGTTCGAGTCTCGGATTGGATCCAGGATATCATGAGGAGATCCAAAATGGTCCGGACAATAAGATTCATATAAGGAAAGTCATTTACCGGGGTTCGGAAGTGTTTTCGGTGTTTTGACCGGAAGCTTCTAGAATGTTCTAGAGGGACCACCAGTGGGTCCACCACCTCTGGAGGGGGCAAATGGGCCGAGGGTATGCTGCGGCGGCCTTGGGCCAGCCGCACCAAAACCTAAGGGGCTCAACCGGCCAACCCCTATGGAAAGGGCAAAACCCTAAAATAGGAAAGAGGAAACTTGGGGGTTAAGTTTCCCCCTTCCCCCTCTTGGGCAGCCGAGTTGGAGGAGGACATGGCCAGGGATGCGAACACTAGCCGCACCTCCCATCTATATAAGGAGAGGTGGGGTGGGAGCCTAGACCTTTCCCTCTGTCCCTAACCCTAGACGTCGCCCCTCTCCCTCCTCCATTGTCCTGTTCCGGCTTAGGCGAAGCCCTGCAGATCTTCACCACCTACACCACCATGTTGTTGTGATGTTGGGATTCCAAGGGGATCTACTACCTTCGCTTCCTGCTGGAATGGGGTTAGGAAGGTCTTCATCGAGTCTGGACGTGTGACCGAGTGTGGAACGCTGCCGAACATGGCACCAGAAGGATCGTTTACGTGATCTTGAGATTGGCAAGTGATCGACTACATCAACCACGAGATCCGATGTCATTGAACGCTTTGGATCTATGAGGGTTAGTTCTCTTCTATCTCGTTACACCTATCTCGTAGGTTAGATCTTGGCTTTGCCAAAGATTGGATCTTGGTTTTATGTGTTCTTGCAATAGAATTTTTTTGTTTTCCATGCAACAAACCCTACACTAAGAGGGGTATCCCGTTTTATATTTCTCTTTGTTTGTGCTTGTTTCGGTCACAGGAACATGGAAAACCAGGTTTGGGAGGCTATGGCACATTCTAGCCCCCGGTATACCCACAACAGGACATTTTCACCTACACGTCCAGGAATATGCTAAGTGTTATCGTACGAACATGAGGAATGTCACAACGAGAAGCTATGTATTGCACCATTAAACCTTCCACCACACTTTCAGACGTACCCTAGATCCACGCTTGATTTGGTGGTATTCTGATGCCCCGAAGAACCTTTTGCTATGAAATCCTGATCTGTTGGCCTCATATCATCTACCAACCAAGATGTTCTTCTAAGAGGGGTATCCCGGTATAGATTTCTATTGGTTTGGGAGGCCGTGGCACATTCTAGCCCCCGGTATATACCCGCAGCAGGACATTTCCACCTACACGTCCAGGAATCAACTAAGTGTTATTGTCCGAACATGAGGAAAGGTCACATCGGGGAGTTATGTATTCCACCGTTAAACTTTCCACCATACGTTCCCACATATCCTAGGTCCACACGCATGATTTGGTGGTATTCGGATGCTTCAAGGAACATTTTGCTCTGGAACCCAGATCTGTCGGCCTCGGATCGTCTACCCCCTAGATGTTCTTCTAAGCGGGGGTGGCCTGGTGTATCTTTCTCTTGTTTTAGGTGTGGTTGGGCCATAGGAACATGGAAAACCAGGTTTGGGAGGCTGTGGTACATTCTAGCCCTGGTATACTCGCAGTGGCACATTTCCACCGACACGTCCAAGAATTTGCTAAGTGTTATCGTCCGAACGTGACGAAGGTCACACTAGGGAGTTATGTACTGCCCAGTTAAACCTTACACCACATTTTCACACATATCCTAGGTCTACACGCATGATTTGGTGGTATTTCGATGCCCCGAGGCACGTTTTGCTATGAAACCCTGATTTGAGGGCCTCAGATCATGTACCCCCTAGATGTTCTTCTAAGAGGGGTATAACGGTGTAGATTTCTCTTCGGTTCTGCCTTTTTTAGGACATAGACACATGGAAAACTAGGTTTTGGAGGCTATGGCACATTCTAGCCCTCGGTATACCCGCATCAAGACATTTCCAACTACATGTCCAGGAATCTGCTAAGTGTTATCATCTGAACATGAGGAACGTCACATCGGGGAGATATATGTTGTAACATTAAACCTTCCACCACACTTTCACACATATCCTAGATCCACACACAGGATTTGGTGGTATTCTGATGCCCCCAGACACATTTTGCTTTGAAACCCTGATCTATGGGCCTTAGATTGTCTGCCAACCAAGATGTTCTTCTGAGAGGGGTAGCCCAGTGTATCATTATATTGGTTTAGGTTTTTTTAGGCGATAGGAAAATGCAAAACCAGGTTTGGGAGGCTGTGGCACATTCTAACCTCCGGTATACCCGCAGCAGGACGTTTCCACCTACACGTCCATGAATCTACTAAGTGTTATCATCCAAACGTGAGAAATCTCACACCAGGGAGATATGTATGGCACCATTAAACCTTCCACCACACTTTAACACATATCCTAGGTCCACACTAATGATTTGGTCATATTCTGATGCCCCGATGCACGTTTTGCTCCGAAACCCTAATCTGTGTGACTCAGATCGTCCACCCCCCTAGATGTTCTTATGAGAGGGGTATCCGGGTGAAGATTTCTCTTGGTTTGTGTTTTTAGGACATAAGCACATGAAAAACCAGGTTTGGGAGGCTATGGCACATTCTAGCCCCCCGGTATACCCGCAGCGGGACATTTCCACCTACATGTCCAGGAATGTGCTAAGTGTTATCATCTGAACATGAGGAAGGTCAGACCGGGGAGCTATGTATTTCACCATTAATCCTTACACCAAACTTTCACACATATCCTAGGTCTACACGCACGATTTGGTGGTATTCCGATGCCTCGATGCACGTTTTGCTCCGAAATTCTGATCTGTATGTCTCAAATCATCAACACCTAGATGTTCTTCTGAGAGGGGTAGCCCAGTGTAGCTTTATCTTGGTTTAGGTTTGTTTCGGCCATAGGCACATGGAGAACAAGGTTTGGGAGGCTATAGCATATTTCCACCTATATGTCAAGGAATCTTCTAAGTGTTATCGTCTGGACATGAGGAAGGTCACACCAGGGAGCTATGTATTCCAACATTTAACCTTTAACCATACTTTCACACATATCCTAGGTACACATGCATGATTTGGTGGTATTCCAATGTCCCGAGGCATGTTTTGCTCTGGAACCCCGATCTGTGGGTCTCGGATCGTCTACCCACTATATGTTCTTTTGAGAGGGGCAGCCCGGTGTAGCTTTATCTTAGTTTAGGTTTGTTTAGGTGATAGAAAAATGGAAAACTAGGTTTGGGAGGCTATGGCACATTCTAGCCCTGGTATACCTACACGTCTAGGAATCTAATAAGTGTTATCATCTTAACTTGAGGAAGGTCACACCGGGGAGCTATGTATTGCACCATTAAACCTTTCACCACACTTTCCCACATATCCTAGGTCTAGAAGCATGATTTGGTGGTATTCCGATGCCCCGAGGAACGTTTTTCTCTAAAACCCTAATCTTTGGGCCCCGGATCGTTTACCCACTAGATGTTCTTCTGAGAGGGGTAGACAGGTGTAGATTTCTCTTGGTTTAGGTTTGTTTGGCCATAGGAAAATTGAAAACTAGGTTTGGTAGGCTGTGGCACATTCTAGCCCCTAGTATACCCAAAGCGGGCAGTTCCACCTAAACGTCTAGGAATGTGCTAAGTGTGATCGTCCGAACGTGAGGAAGGTCACACCGGGGAGCTATGTATTGCACCATTAAACCTTCCACCACACTTTCACACATATCCTAAGTCCAGACGCATGATTTAGTGTTATTTCGATGCCCCGAGGCACATTTTGCTCACAAACACTGATCTTTGGGCATCAGATCATCTTTCCCCTAGATGTTCTTCTGAGAGGGGTAGATCGGTGTTTATTTCTCTTTGTTTGTTATTGTTTAGGCCATAGGCACATGGAAAACCAGGTTTGGGAGGCTATGGCACATGGAAAACCAGGTTTGGGAGGCTATGGCACATTCTAGCCCCTGGAATACCTGAAAAGGGACATTTCCACCTACACATCAAGGAATTTGCTAAGTTCACACTGAGGAGCTATGTATTGTACCATTAAACCTTCCACCACACTTTCACACATATCCTAGGTCCACATGGATGATTGGGTGGAATTCAGATGCCCCGATGCATATTTTTCTCTGAAACCCTAATCTATGGGCCTTAGATCGTCTACCAACCAAGATGTTCTTCTCAGAGAGCTATCCTGGTGTAGATTTCTCTTGGTTTAGGTTTTTTTAGGCGATAGGCACATGGAGAACTAGGTTTGGGAGGCTGTGTCACATTCTAGCCCTTGGTATACCCGAAGCTGGACATTTCCATCTACACGTCCAGGAATCTGCTAAGTGTTATCACCCAAATGTGAGTATGGTCACACCAGGGAGCTATGTATTGCATCATTAAACCATCCACCACACTTTCACACATATCCTATGTCCACACACATGAGTTGGTGGTATTCCAATGCCCTGAGGCACATTTTGCTCTGAAACCCTGATCTATGTGCCTCGGATTGTCTACCCCCTGGATATTCTTCTAAGAGGGGTAGCCCGGTGTAGATTTCTCTTTGTTTGTTATTGTTTAGGCCATAGCCACATGGAAAACTAGGTTTGGGAGGCTATGGTACATTCTAGCACCTGGCATAACCACATCGGGACATTTCCACCTACACGTCCAGGAATCTGCTAAGTGTTATCATACGAACATGAGTAAGGTCACACCGGGGAGCTATGTATTGTACAATTAAACCTTCCACCACACTTTCACACATATCCTAGGTCCACACGCATGATTTAGTGGTATTCTGATGCCCCGAGGAACATTTTGCTTTGAAACCCTGATCTGTGGGCCTCAGATCGTCTACCAACCAAGATTTTCTTATGAGAGGGATAGGCCAATGTATTTTTTCTTGGTTTAGGTTTATTTAGGTGATAGGTACATGGAAAACTAGGTTTGGGAGGTCGTGGTACATTCTAGCCCCAGTATACCCGCAACAGGACATTTCCACCTACACATCCAGGAATCTGCTAAGTGTTATCGTCCGAACATGAATATAGGTCACATAGGGGAGCTATGTATTGCACCATTAAACCTTCCACCATACTTTCCCACATATCCTAGGTCCACACACATGATTTGGTTGTATTCCGATGCCCCGAAGCATGTTTTATTTCAAAACCCTAATCTCTGGGCCTCGGAGCATCTACCCCCTAGAAGTTCTTCTGAAAGGAGTAGGCGAGTGTATATTTATCTTGGTTTAGGTTTTGTTAGGCCATAGGAACATTGAAAACCAGGTTTGGGAGGCTGTCGCACATTCTATCCCCCGGTATACCCGCAGCAGGACATTTCCACCTAAACGTCCAAGAATATGCTAAGTGTTATCATCCGAACATGTGGAAGGTCACACCGGGGAGTTATGTATTGCCCCATTAAACCTTACACCACACTTTAACTCATATCCTAGGTCTACACGCATGATTTAGTGCTATTTTGATGCCCCGAGGCACGTTTTTCTCCAAAACCCTGATCTGAGGGCCTCAGATCGTCTACCCCTTAGATGTTCTTCTAAGAGGGGTAAACCGGTGTATCTTTATCTTGGTTTAGGTTTGTTTAGGCCATAGTCACATGGAAAACCAGGTTTGGGAAGCTGTGGCACATTATAACTGCCGGTATACACGCAGCGGGTCATTTCCACCTACATGTCAAGGAATCTTCTAAGTGTTATCGTCCAAACATGAGGAAAGTCACACCGGGGAGCTATGTATTGCACCATTTAACCTTTCACCACACTTCTACACATATCCTAGGTACACACGCATGATTTGGTGGTATTCCAATGTCCCGAGGCATGTTTTGCTCTGGAACCCCGATCTATGGACCTCGGATCGTCTACCCACTATATGTTCTTCTACGAGGGGTAGACCGGTGTAGTTTAATCTTGGTTTACGTTTGTTTAGGCCATAGGAACATGTAAAAACAGGTTTGGGACGCTGTGGCACATTATAGCCCTCGATATACCCATAGAGGGACATTTACACCTACATGTCCAGGAATCTAATAAGTGTTATCGTCTTAACGTGAGGAAGGTCACACCGGGGAGCTATGTATTGCACCATTAAATATTTCACCACACTTTCCCACAGATCGTAGGTCCACATGCATGATTTGGTCGTATTTTGATGCCCCGAGGCACGTTTTGCTCCAAAACCCTAATCTATGGGCCTCGTTTCGTCTACCCACTAGATATTCTTCTAAGAGGGGTAGCCCGGTGTAGCTTTCTCTTGGTTTAGGTTTGTTTGGCCATAGGAAAATGAAAAACCAGGTTTGGGAAGCTGTGGCACAATCTAGCCCCCAGTATACCCGAAGCGGGACAATTCCACCTACATGTCTAGGAATCTGCTAAGTGTTATCATCCGAACATGATGAAGGTCACACCAGGGAAATATATATTGTACCATTAAACCTTCCACCACACTTTCACACATATCCTAGGTCCACATGCATGATTTGGTGGTATTTGATGCCCTGAGGCATGTTTTGCTTTGAAACCCTGATCTGTGGGCCTCAGATCGTCTACCAACCAAGATGTTCTTCTGAGAGGGGTAGCCCAGGGTAGATTTCTCTTGTTTTAGGTTTTTTTAGGAGATAATAACATGGAAAACCAAGTTTGGGAGGCTGTGGCACATTCAAGCCCATGGTATACCTGCAGCAGGACATTTCGACCTACACGTCCAGGAATCTGCTAAGTGTTATCACCCAAACGTGAGGAAGGTCACACCAGGAGATATGTATTGCACCATTAAACCTTCCAACACACTTTCACCCATATCCTAGGTCCACACGCATGATTTGGTGGTATTCCGAGGCCCCAAGGCATGTTTTGCTCCAAAACCTATATCTGTGGGCCTTAGATCATCTTCCCTCTAGATGTTCTTCTGAGATGGGTATCCCGGTGTAGATTTATCTTTATTTGTTCTTTTTTAGGCCATAGGCTCATGGAGAACTAGGTTTGGGATGCTATGGCACATTCTATCCCCCGGTATACCCATAGGGGGACATTTCCACCTACACATCATGGAATCTGCTAAATGTTATCATCCGCACATGATGAAGGTTACATCAGGGGAGCTATGTATTGTACCATTAAACCTTCCAGCACACTTTTACACATATGCTAGGTCCACACGCATGATTTTGAGGTATTCTGTTGCCCCGAGGCACGTTTTTCACTAAAACCCTGATCTATGGGCCTTAGATCGTCTACCAACCAATATGTTATTATGAGAGGGGTACCCCGGTGTAGCTTTATCTTGGTTTAGGTTTGTTTACGAGATAAGTACATGGAAAATGAGGTTTGGGAGGCTGTGGCACATTCTAGCCCCTAGTATACCCGCAGCATAATATTTTCCAGCTACACGTCCAGGAATCTGCTAAGTGTTATCATTCGAACATGAAGAACGATCACACCGGGGAGCTTTGTATTGCACCATTAAACCTTCCACCACACTTTCCCACATATTCTAGGTCCACGCACATGATTTGGTGGTATTCTGATGCCCCTAAGCATGTTTTGTTCCGAAACCCTGATCTGTGGGCCTCAGATCATATACCCCTAGATGTTATTCTGAGAGGGGTAGACCGGCGTAGCTTTATATTGTTTTAGATTTGTGTAGGCCATAGGAACATGGGAAACTAGGTTTGGGAGGCTTTCAAACATTCTAGCCCCTGGTATACACGTAGCGGGACATTTCCACCTACACGTCCAGGAATCTACTAAGTGTTATCGTCCGAACGTGAGGAAGTGATGACCCACAAGCATAGGGAGTGTATCGTAGTACTTTCGATAATTAAGAGTGTCAAACCCAACAAGGAGCAGAAGGTGTTGATGGGCGGTTTGGATCAAGGATTCACTGTAATTACTAGCAAACAAATTTTTAGGGGTTTTTGGTAATGCAGATAATTAAAGTGCGAGTAAATAAAAGAAAATAAGAATAATTGCAGCGAGTGGCCCAATCATTTTTTCAGCAAATGACAATCCGGTTGTATTACTTATGATTACCAAATGTTCTCGAGGACACATGGGAATATTGCCAAGTGCTTTCGCTTCATATAGTCCATTAATCTTCATTGGTTGGATAAGTGTGATGTGGGTGAACCTATGCTAATGTACTACCCCATACTTGGACTAATACATACTTGTGATTATACCCCTTGCAAGCATCCGCAACTAAAAGAAATTAATTAAGATAAAAACCTAGCCACAACATTAGACTCTAAGATCCTACACTCCCTTATGCAATGGTTTCCTAATGGGGGTTTACGTTTCTGTCACTCCGGCAACCCCACAATTAGTAGCCAAATACACAATGCATTCTCCTAGGCCCATAAAGGTGAAGTTTCATGTAGTCGATGTTCACATGACACCACTAGAATAATAACACCAAAACTTAAATATCAAACCATTAAATATTACTAAACATAATTCCACTACTAACAACATGACTTCTCCCATGTCCTCAAGAACTAAACAAACTACTCACGAGACATCATATGGATCAAGATCAGAGATGAAATAATGACAAGTAACAATCTGAACATGAACAATAATCTAATGGTTCCACTCAATAGCATGAACTACAACAAGTAATCAACACCAGGAAAGGCTCCCCTATGAACTATGCAAGATACAACCCAATTATTACAGCGGTACAACGTGGTGGTGATGGTGCTGGTGGAGATGATTATGAGGATGATGATGATGATCCCAATGAAGTCTAGCTTGATGATGGTGTCGATGGCGATGATCTCCCCTCTCCGGGAAGGAATTTCCCCGGCAGATTTCTGCCTACCGGAGAGCTCTTTTTCTCTATGTATTTTCCGCCCCGTAGAGGCGGTGGAATATTTCTGTGATGGTTCCGTGAGTCTTAGGTTTTGGGGGGGTAGATATACGTGAAATGGCGGTGCCAGAGGTGGACCAGGGTGACCACACCACCTGGTGGCACGGCCCAGGGGGGACCCGCGCCTAGGGGTGGTGTGGGACCCCTATGGCCCATCTCCACTTCATCTTCTGGTTTCTTCGTCTTCTAGAAAAATAGGAATTTCTTTATGTTTTCTGGGATTTTCTGATCTTTGGAATTATTGCATCTGGGCAGCGCTTTTTCCATCAGAATCCTGACTTCGGTAGTTAATTCTCCAAGAATCATCAAACATGCAAAATAGATCAAATAACATAAGTATCATCTCTAAATATGGAATATATCAATGAATAATAGTAAATTATGATGCAAAATGGACGTATCAACTCCCCCCAAGCTTAGACCTAGCTTTTCCCCAAGCGAAAACTGAACTCAGTAAACATGACCACAGGTTTATGGAGTTAAGTGTTGATAAAGAGAATATGGACAAGAAGCATCACATTTGTCAATGCACAAATCATAATGGAAAGCAACTTACTCTTATATAACTTGACTTGCAATGGGTAAGGGAGTCACAATAAAGGTGCACAAACAAAATCATAATTGATGATTGCAAACTTTGTTCCTGGTGAGAGAACAATTAACAAATCATACTTAGTTTTGAGAAAACCTTTTATAATGATTCTCATATTGCAGGAGTATTTTGCTTAAATATAACGGTTTCTTCCCCAACAATGATAGCTTTCAAAGTTATATTCATTTGGATAATATCATTGTGCAAAACAAGGAGCATCAGAAACAATATTGAATAAATCAACATATAGATGATTGAACCACAACAACTCGAATGATTGCTTGAGATAGAGAGGAATAGGTTTACTGACTCAACACAAAAGTAAAAGATATACCCTTCGTAGAGGGAAGTAGGGATTTCAAGTTTCATAAAGAGCTTCCAAAAATTATGGTACCGACTAGCTTTGAGCTCTCATTGCCCCTATCGTAAGCATCTTGAAGTGATTAAGGTTAAAGTGAGACAAATATGAGTTATATGCTTGACAAATCACAAGTTGAAAATCTCATTACCCTTGAGTACGAGGGCCGTTCCTCATGCTACTCAACTTTAGTCACAAGCAAGTTCTTATCATTGTAAGTATATGTGTATCATAGAGAACCGCCAGCGGGGTACCCCTTTCCCCATGACACAGGAGCTATCCCATATCAAAATGGCAAGGCAACAGACAATGAGCATCTCAGCGATCTTTTTATTTACCATGAGCATGGCTTTTCCTTTTTTATATTTTTTATATTTTTTTCTGAAGATGCTTCACAGATTTCTCACTATGGTTATGCTACAAGTTTCCACCATGATTAGGCATGGCTTAGGCTAGACGCCAAGGCGTTTCTCTAACACATATACAAAACTCCATGGACTTACAATCTCCCCTTTTATTTCACACCCCCGACATCCAGAAACAAAAGAACATGATAGATATGGTGGACACATATGGCATAGGTTTTGGTTCAAGGTTTGGATGCACCGGAAGCATTCCCTCTCAGTACAAGTTTTTGGCTAGCAAGGCTGGGTAGCAAGCGTAAGAGTCAAGTGAAACAAACAAACATACATATGATAGAGAAAATCATGCAATCTTCCTTGGAAGCACAAATGGTCTTAACTTCGGAATACTAAGCTTATGACAGAATCAAGAAAGAAAGATAATGAAACATATCTATAAGTACTTTTCCTCTTTTCTTCTCAAACCTCAAAATATTACTGCTACTGACCAAAGCTAAGTCTGCCAAAACCAACTAAATTTACTTGATGCTCCCAAGTGATACAAATACTAATCAACAAGATCAATTATATAACCGAAATTGCAGACTAAAATAAGATGTGAAAAAAGTAAATGATAAAACTTCTCATTAATATTCTATAACGGGACTCACACCGAGGGATATATAGATAACTAACTAGAGGAAGGATACTTCCACACTGCAAACCATCCTATATGATAACTTCTCTACACATGATATGACTCTACTAAAAAGGTAAAAAGATAAAATATAATAATATGATACCGCAGCACTCACCCAAGCTTGGAACAAACCAAGGGACTCCAAAACCTGATGGCGAATTACTCCTTCGGTGGTGATGGTGTTTTCTAAATAAGATTTTCAATAAATTTATTCAAATCCTCAATATTGATGGTGAGATTATGAATCATCTCTGAATTGTGCTCAATACGGTTCATGATCATGTCAGAATGTGGGTCCCAGCTCTTGTGATTCTTCCCCCACTCTTCCTCATTAAAGTATTCTTTCTCTGCATGGTTAGAACGAGGCATATCCCAATTGGAGGGTAACTTTTCCTTAGGCATCTTTTGGAATTACCGCTCATGTATAAGAGTATGGAAGGAGTTCTTGATGAGTGGAGGAAGTGACCGTGGAGCTAAACAATGACGTGGAGCTTTTCCTCCAGTGGACATCCGTGCAATCTTCTTGAGCTTGACAAGGTTTTCCACCACTCCAATGCTTGCAATGGTGGCGCGAATGTGCAGACGTTGATCTTCCTCCACTTCTTCTTCTACTACAACCCCGATCTCCTCCTCCTGCTTGGGATATTTGAGATCATCTTCCACAAGGTTCTTGCCCTTGTCGTCGTTGGCGGAGACCATGGTGCCTCTAAACTTGAGAATGGCTCCTGACATAAACAGATCGAAACAAAAATACGACGAAAAAACGATATACGGACCTCGAGAGATCCGGGTGATTATATATCATAGAGTTTAACGATGAAAGGAAGGTACTGGGAGAAAACAAGTCGCAAATGAGCTTCGAGGCGGCCATACCACCTAGTGGCGTGGGCAGACTGGCCCGCGCCTAGGGGTGGTGTGAGCCCCTTGATCTTCGTTTCCGTCCCTCTTTCGATTCATGTACTTCTATATTAAATAAAAACTACAAGAATATAAATTGAGAAGTGTTTCGCGAACTTTTCCTTACCAAAACTGTTACCTATTCGAAAACAAACTCCGCAGATTCCTGAATTTGGTCTTTAATAAATTCTTCCGAAGTCACCATTTGAATAACATCAATATCTTCGTTAGAAGAATCTCCAGATATATAATGTTTGAGCCTTTGACCATTCACCACTTGCGTAGTGTTGTCTCTCATTGAAGAATTTTTTATTGCACCTAAACGATACACCTCTTCAATAATAAAGGGCCCTTCCCATTTTGAGAGTAATTTTCCTGCAAAAAATCTGAGACGAGACCTTTACAATAGAACTTTCTCACCAACATGGAACTTTCTCTTAAAAATTCTCCTATCATGCCATCTTTTAACTTTTTATTTAAAGAGTCTAGCATTTTCATAAGCTTCACTTCTCCACTCATCTAAATAACTCAGGTCAAGCAATCTTTTCTTACCAGCAAGTTTAAAATCTCTATTAAGTTCTTTCACTGCCCAATAAGCTTTGTGTTCTAATTCTAAAGGCAAGTGACTATATTTTCCATAAACCATTTTGTAAGGAGACATTCTCATAGGATTTTTATAAGCAGTTCTATAAGCCCATAAAGCATCATTTAACTTTTTAGCCCAATTTTTTTAGATCTATTAACAGTCTTTTGCAACATAGATTTAATTTCTCTATTTGATAGTTCTACTTTCCCACTGGTTTGGGGATGATAAGCTAAATAGATTCTATGATTAACATCATATTTAGCAAGGGCCTTCCTAAAACCACCATGAATAAAATGAGAACGTCCATAAGTCATAAGATATCTAGGCACTCCAAACATAGGAAAAATAACATCCTTAAGCATTTTTAAAGAGGTTTCACCATCAGCACTTTTTGTTGGTATGGCTTCTACCCACTTAGTAACATAATCAACAACAACAAGAATATGAGTATAACCTTTTGAAGGAGGGAAAGGGCCCATAAACTCAAATCCCCAACAGTCAAATGGTTTAATAACAAGAGAATAACTCATAGGCATTTCATTGTATCTAGAAATATTACCAACTCTTTGACATTCATCACATGATAAAATAAACTTTCTTGCATCTTTAAAAAGAGTACGCCAATAAAAACCTGATTGTAGAACCTTTTGTGCGGTTCTATCTCCAGCATGATGCCCTCCATAAGCACCACCATGAAATTTTCTCAATATCTCTCGTTGTTCATATTCCGAAACACATCTTCGCATAATACCATCCACTCCTTTATATAAATGTGGGTCATCCCAAAAATAATGCCTCAAATCATAAAAGAACTTCCTTATTTGTTGAGCTGTAAAGGTTGGAGGCAAATACTTGGAAACAATAAAGTTAGCATAATGATCATACCAAGGACTCTCTCGCGAGTTCGCCTTTATTGCAGCCAACTGTTCATTTGTAAAACTATCATTAACAGGCATATGATCAAAAGAAATGTTTTCCAATCGAGACAAATTACATGCAACAGGATTTTCAGCACCTTTCCTATCTACAATATGTAAATTGAACTCTTGTAAAAGTAACACCCATCTAATAAGCCTTGGCTTAGCATATTTCTTTGTCATAAGGTATTTAATTGCATCATGATAAGTATGAATAGTAACTTTTGGATCAACAATATAAGGTTTAAACATATCACAAGCAAAGACTACATCTAAGAACTCTTTTATAGTAGTACCATAATTCTTTTGAGCAGCATCAAGAGTCTTACTAGCATAATGAATAACATTCAGCTTCTTATATATTCGTTGTCCAAGAATAGCACCTACAACAAAATCACTAGAATCACACATAATTTCAAAAGGTAAATTCCAATCAGGTGGTTCGATAATAGGAGCAATAATTAAAGCTTTCTTTAGGCTTTCAAAAGCTTATTTACAATCATCATCAAAAACAAAAGGTACATCTTTTTGGAGAAGATTAATAAGAGGCTTTGATATCTTGGAGAAATCTTTAATAAACCTTCTATAGAAACCAACATGACCAAGGATACTACGAATACCTTTAACGTCCCTTGGACAGGGAATTTTCTCAATTGCTTCAACTTTGTCTCTGTCAACTTCAATACCCCTTTCAGAAATTTTATGTCCAAGGACAATTCCTTCATTAACCATAAAGTGACATTTCTCCCAATTAAGAACAAGATTGGTTTCTTCACATCTCTGCAAAACTTTATCAAGATTGTGCAAACAATTATCAAAAGAAGTCCCATAGTAGGAGAAATCGTCCATGAACACTTCCAAAATGTCTTCACAAAAACCATGAAAGATAGAAGAAATACATCTCTAAAAAGTAGCAGGAGCATTACACAAACCAAAAGGCATACGCCTATAAGCATAAGTTCCATAAGGACACGTAAAAGTGGTTTTCTCGTGATCTTTATTTCTAATAGCAATTTGAGAGAACCCAGAATAACCATCAAGAAAACAAAAATGAGTCTTCTTAGATAACCTTTCTAACATTTGATCAATAAAAGGTAAAGCATAATGATCTTTCTTAGTAACTTTGTTAACGGTTCTAAAATCAATGCACATCCTATAACCAACTACTACTCTTTGAGGAATAAGCTCATTATTTTCATTACGCACAACAGTAATTCCTCCTTTCTTAGGGACACAATGAATAGGGCTAACCCATTGACTATCAACAATAGTAAAAAGAATACCAGCATCAAGAAGTTTTAATACCTCATTTCTTACCACTTCCTTCATCTTAGGATTTAACCGGCGTTGATGTTCAACAACTAGGTTTGCATCAGGTTCTATATTAATAGCATGCTAACATATAGTAGGAGAAATCCCTTTTAAATCATCAAGAGTGTAACCCATATCTCCTCGATGTTTCTTCAATACTCCCAATAATCTTTGCTCTTCCTTTCCTAAAAGTTTAGAACTAATAATAACAGGATATATTTTCTTATCATCAATGTAAGCATATTTAAGATCATTAGGTAGATGTTTTAGATCGAAAAACGGATCCTATTTAGGTGTTAGTGTGGTACCCAAATATTCCATAGGTAGATTATGCTTAAGTATCTTAGGTTGCGTAAGAAGAATATCGTCAATCTCAATTATTTCTTCCATGAATATCTCACTTTTGTGATCTTCCATATATTGTTGGAAAGCATTATTAGGAGCAAGAGCAATATAAGAAAGTTTTCAACTCTAAAATCTTCATTAGGAAATTCATTTTCATAAGGAGCTTTAGCAAATTTGTAAAAATTAAACTCATAAGATTCTCCATCAAATTTAGTTAAAATTTTCTCCTTCTTACAATCTATAATAGCTCCATAAGTGTTCAAGAAAGGTCTAACAAAAATGATAGGGAAAGTTTTACTAGCAGTTAAACCAAGTACTAGAAAATCAGCAGGATATTTAGTCTTACCACAAAGAACTTCCACATCTCTTACAATACCAATTGGAGAGATGGTCTCTCTATTAGCAAGCTGAATAACCACATCAATATCTTCAAGTTCACAAGGACCAATTTCATGCATAATTTCTTTTTAAAGCTCATAAGGAACAACGCTTGAGCTTGCACCAATATCACATCAACCATAATAGCAATGATCACATATTATAACAGAAAGCACATGGACACTAGCTTTCCTAGTTCTACTAGGATGTGAAACAATATTAGAAGCATCTTCACAAAAGATAATATAGCACCCCGGATTTATGGTTCGAGAATGCCTGTTATGCCTGCAATTCATGTTCCCATGATCAGTGAGCCGTGAACATAACCGACAAGTATAATTACAACATCCATAACGAACGAATACAAGTACTTACATTAATGCCATTTTGGTGATACAACATCAATAGCAGAAGTCTTCAAGTGTAGAGCCCATATCATACCTTAACCTATAGGCGACTGACTGGGAAGACAGCCTAGTTCGCACAGACGTTAGCACCTTCGTCACTTCTTAACATCTGCAATATGGCCAAGTAAATAGCCAGGGACAATGCATATTAGCCGTGAGTACTTTTGAATGTACTCGCAAGACCACCGAGATAAGGTAAGCAAGGATAATGCATAGTTGGCCGTGGCGAGGTCGCTCTACACTACAGTTGTTTTTTTAAAGAGCCTAAACTAGCATCTCTACATCTTTGTTGACAAAGAATTTTGAAAACATGCCTCCTTTTTAAAAGTCTGGATACCCCCATATCCTTGATAAAAACCTTTTTTGAAAACAGTTTTAGAGTAAAACCGTTTTAACAACATCTTCGACCATCGCTGGTCAAACCAAACTCGTTCTTATCTTTCCTCATGACCAAGTCACATCCTTCTTATTTTCTTAAAACCATCAAAAGGGTACTCCTAGAAATCACCTTTACAACTGTCCTTAACCGTGGACACGGCTATTCGAATATATTAGACTCTACAGGGTTTGTGCGCTTTACCCACAAGAATCAATACATCCACCGGGATACAACCACGACCCGCTACACACGGTAGACGGGGGTTGGGATAATCAAACCTTACTTTCCATTTGTCCATCCCTAGCAATGTCACTTTTTCCTTTTGGGTTGTTCTCTCCGGCATGAGTATGTGGCATGACTTCCATAGTCCTCCCTTCCGTACAGGCCTATTCCCCAAACCGTAGTTTGGCATATAATAATTTGACTCCACTTCCTTCCGTAGAAACAATAAGTCATACCATCCGCGAGAGACCCAATTGTTGCACCGGTACCTTGTCCACGACAATCTAGATTTCAGGGGATTTCTCCCCTTTAGCGATTACGAGCAGCCCCAGCTAAAGACCACAAACTACGAGTTAAGCCCCAGCGACTAGGGTAGTTTGGTTGCACAGATAAATTGTTTCGGTAAAGGCGTAGAACATCCCTTTCTCTTTCTCTTGCTCAACCTTCTCTTTATCCTCCTCAAATCTTCTTTAGTAAAACCTCCACTCGGAAATGATGCCTCTTTCCAACGGTTTTATTTTGAAAACTTTATATTAGGGTAAATCCCAAAATAGTTTTATTATTGAAAATCCATAGTTTCCAAGAGGGATGATTCTAAGCATCTTAGCCTCGATCTAAATAAGGATAGGTGTCGATCAGGGTAAGGGTCCTAATGGACACTCCATCATAAATTGGAGGAGCCAAGTCACTCACGCCTTTTTTTTGGAAACAAACCATGCATTTAACCATGAAGTTCATAAACGAGATATAAAACAATTGATAAAATGAGTAGGTCAATATAGGAGTTCAGGAATGGTGGCTTTCCTGTGACCAGCGAGACGTTCTGTGACTTCTTTAGAATACCAGAGTACCAATAATAACAATAATAAGAATAACCCGATGCTTCCTTCTTCTCGGCGTCTCACAATTCGCAACTATCGCCATTATCAAGCATACATGCAAACAAACAGCACCACGATCAAAATAGTGCATACTAACACCAACTCATATAGCAAGAAATTGACAAAACAAGTTTATATATCAGTAAGTATTGAGGATTTGGTCGTGGATACACAGGAAATGCTTGGATTGCATTTGGGAAATTCCTAATTAGGATTTAAGGTCCAAAACCACCTAGATAAGGAGTTTTGGATCAAGGCCATGTTATGTATGGTAACATTGTGTAAAATGATAACATTAGGTAGGTATTGATAAAATGAATCCAACAAAAGTGGTTTCACTATTTTATCAATTTTCATTGATTTATAATGATTCTTATAGTGGATAAATCTCTAATTTTAGGAAATAATTCACTAGAAGAGTTCTAGACATCCAAAAATTATTTCCTTGGGTGATTAGATAGTATTTGGTGGATTGATTCAAGAGGACCTGGAATCAACTTTAAACAATTACCATAATGCCCTCAGGAAATTCCCAAAGACTGTACTGGATGAGATTTGTATTTTTCATCATATTTAGTCTACAGAATCTTGTTATGTGATTAGAAGGACACTTGTAGGTGTGTGGAATACCTTTCTGTACAAATGGGAATCACACTTTTTGGAGTTACAAAACTAATATGGTGATTTTCTTAGTGAATAAACTATGCAAAAAATTGTTTAATTCACAAGGATCCAGTAGATGCTTAATAAATTTTGGGCTCATAGGGTTTGAAGGATATAGTTATGTGTGTCTACTAGGAGTTGGAGTTAGGTCAAAACAATCTTTGGTTTTGCCTAGGGAATTTTATAAAGGCAAATTGGACTGATCTTGTTATTTTAGCTACCAGTAAACTAGGAAACACATGGGTATGGAGCCAGGTTTCTAGGGAAGGCATCACTTATAACTTTCTATACAAACAAGGTTTACAACATTTGAGGATGTGAAACTTACAGAAAGAATTTAATAGATAAAAGGGTATATATAGGGATTTGATTTATCATCTTTATTCTAAGCATCAAAAGGGATCACCAATGCCTTTGCATGTTAAAGAAAACATTTGTGAATCTAAGGAAATTTAGATCTAGGCAATTGGAATGGTTTTTCATTTTCATTTTGATTTAAAACAGATGGTCAAATTTCTGGATCTAGACAAACCAAATAAAAGAAAAAGAGAGGAAGGGCCAGCGGCCAGATCTGGGGAATGTTGGGCCGCAGTAGGCAGATCTGGCCCAGCTTGCAGGGGCGTGCATTGGCTTCCGCGGTTTCAAACCCGCGGGGCGGGGCCCTCCTGTCAACGGCAGAGGAGCCACGAAGGGGTATCTGCGATTTTGGCTGTTGTATCAAGTGAGATCCGACAGCGCCAAGTCGTCATCGACCTCAGGATAGGGACGGTGGAGGGGAAACCCTAGCGGTGGCGAGGCAGCTCGGGGGCTCACCTGCGGTCACGGGGGAGGCGACGTGGAGTCCACGGGGAGACGTGGTTGACGGATGCGACCTCACGGAGGGGCGGCAACGGTGTTTTCTGCGCCTGGATGGAGATCACGTGAGGGCGGTAGGGAGGGGGCTTTAGGGCTCGCCGGAGCCGCTGCTAGGATACACCAGGGAAGGGTAAGTGAGGGTAGGGGGATGCTGAAAGGTGATATGCAGAGGGGAAGGAGTGGAGAGAGGACCTCGGGGCTCGATTTATTGCCATGGCCGGGGTGCTCTCCTTTCCTTTTCCTCGGGCAAGCCAGGGAAGGAGAGTAAGAGGGAAGTTCTTCGGGAGATGTGTGGGAGTGCTAGGATGCAAATGAGAGGGGGGGAGGCCCTGGGGTGGCCTCGGGCCTTTAAACCGAAGGGGGAGGTTCTATGGGGGACTATGTCCATGGGCAGGTTTGATGAGGGGGTTGGCCTTCCATTGCACAACACGGTGGTGGAGAGGGGTGTGTGGGGCCATGCATTCGACCAGAGAGTGGTGGGGAGGCTTGGTGGCTGCTGGTTTGGACAAACAATATAATTGTGCTCTCCCTCCCTCCTTTTCTGTTTCTTTAGAGAAAAAGACAAGAGGGCAAGGATGCTACAGTACCATGCCATAGGGTAGCACGACCAGGAGGGTGTTAGGGTGCAGGGGAAGTTTGCATACCAAGAATGGATGGATTTTGAGTTGGTTCGAAACAAGGTGTGGATGAATTTGCAAACTTGGTCAATGTGGTGCTTGTGAAGGAAGTTGAAAAATCTCCATTGAGCAAGGTGAGGGGAAGGTACTGGTGTGTGCATAGGGTCATAGCATAGCCCTAAGAATTGTTTGAGATTTTTTAGATGATTTTTGGTTCATTTTATAACAATTATTCAAAAAGTCCAGAAATGGTTTATTGAAGCTAAAGTGAAAATTTTATATTAGACAAGGTGGGTTTTTGGTGTGAGATGGTTCTAAATACCATATTACACATTGGGGAATTTTATTATAATTTATTTGGATATAAAAGTATTTTTAAGCAATTATTTCTTGTTTCTGCTATTTAAGAAACAGGTAAAAAAGAAATAATAAAGGATCTCAAAAATATTTATTTTTGAGATGGGAAGGTAGGTTATTATATATAGAACTCAAATGTGCATTGAGTTGGCCAAGTGATTCGGAGAAAAACAAACATTCCTATATAGGCAAAGATTCTAGGGTTTTTCCAAAAGTGGAATATAAATAGCTTAATAATCCAAATAATTGTGGGAATTATTTGGGGATGGTTATATCAAAGGTGTATGTTGTCAACATTAAGCATCCATCATAACCAACCTTGAGTTTTGGGATCTCACTCAAGAAATGGAAATAAAGTAGATGGAGATGATCTAGGGGTTTGATATTTTTATACCACCTAAACATGGTTAGATTTGTGAGCTCAGTGCTCACACCTTGATACAGGGGGTATATGGAGGGATATAAAAATTTATATATATTATCATGGAAGCAAGAGTTGGGCTTTTTTATGTTTGAGGTGGCCTAGACGAGATAGCAAACTTTGTTGAAAATAAGGCTGCCATAACAGAGTTGTCATGATGCCTCATAAACCATGTGGGTTTAAGAAACACAAAGCTCGAATGGAAACAAGGGAAGAGTGGATTGATAGACCATGATTAGTATATCGTAATTCTGCATGGATTTGGTCAAGGGGTGGTGGCATATTGATGTGAGCTTCTGTCAAATTAGGCAAGATGATAAGATTTTGCAGAAAAGATTATTATTTTGACTACAAAACTATCATCGATGAGTGGGAACCAGAATGGCTTAGCCAAGGTCAAGAGTGGGCCTTGGTAGAACTAATTATGTACTACAAGATGGTTCAAGCATATTATCAAGAATTCACATAGGTTGGGATATATGTAGAGATCCAAAGATGGAATCTACATAAGAACTCCAGACTTGGCCATTTTGGCAGATTTAGGGTTTAAACTAGATTACAAGTGCAAAAAAATTGAGAGAGTGGCAATGGTTCATCCTTCCCATCAAGTGGTTGATGTTGAGGTATAGATTGAATAGAGGGGATCCATTCTTGGGTTGGGTCTTCACTTAGTTGGAAACTATCAAAAAGGGGGTTATCCCTGGATTCATCTGATTAGGAGATGAGATGGCCACTTAGTGACTTAGGATAGATCCAGATATGGATGCCTGGTTTAGGATTGATGATCACAAGCATGGATTGGATCCTATGGGATGAGCTACTAGATTAGCTCAATCTAGTTCCTAAGCAAACCAGGCAATCTGCAGATCAAGGCATTTTATCTTTTCAAACTTATCCAACTACTACTAGGGTTACCATTAAGCCTAGCTTGAGGTAAGGATGGGTATTTTGAATTGGTTGTTATTTGAAGTAACATAAGGACCTCTTGGTATTTCTACCAATATTGGAATGAAAAGGTTTTAATAAAGGTTTCGAAAACCTAGGGATAAGAGTAGCTAGGAGTTCTGTCTTGAAAATATAAGGAGATAATATATAGGTCGCCATAGTTTTGCTAAGGGACACTAGTGAAATATTTGATTTTTGTAAAGTCATCTTTGCTCAAGTTTTATTTTTTTAGAACATTTGAGAATATGTAAGATAAGCCAAGACTTCTCTTTTGTAAATTATCTTTTGTAAACTAGTATTGAGATAAGAAGTATATCATCTCATACACAATCAGTTGCATGAACACAAGCAAACAAGTAGGCAAACATTGCAACACTTAGTAAGAAAAAGTTTTTGTTCCCCCTAATTTTTGCCCTTTTGACAAAAGATCAGGGTTGCTGAAATTGGGATGTTACAGACCTTTCCTCCTTAAAATAATCTCGTCCCGAGATTAGGGAGGAGTAGGGTGGGGTGATAACATCCGCTTAACAATTTCAGCGGTGGAAATTATTAGGCGCTAACAAGTTTTACCATTAACCGACGTGGTAAGTTATGGATTGGAGCTGAGGGGCTTCGGTTTGGGGCAGTTTAGATTTTTAAACAAATGGAAAGTCTTTTCCCCTTAGGACGAGTCTAGGTAGGTTTGGTGTCGATAGGGTCCTTCCTTCTTGCGGCGAGACGCCTAGTTGAGCCTTCTTTATTCCTTCGCCACGGTAGTCAGCTTTTCTAGCTTCAAGGTATTGATACACCAGGGTGTTGGCTCGATGGTCGAACTTGGACTGGAGGACTTTCCTGAAGTACCTTCTGATTCTGGAGAAGTGTTGATTGTCATGCTTCTTGCAGGGTTGATGATTCGGATTTGGGAGGGGTGGTCATCACTTAATGATCACTAGTGTTCGACTCCAGGGTTCTATCGGGTTTTGGGCGGGGAAGACGCATGCTTTACCCCTTAGAGCGACACTAGGGATTTTTGGTGGAGTCGCCGACCTTCTTGATTGGATACTTAAGCTGATGTTGGGGGATGGAGCTGCACCTTTCGCCCGGAGGTGGTTATATTTTGTCAACGTCGTAGGAACCGCTTCATTAGTTAGAAGGTGGGTAATTAGTTCGGAGCTAGTTAGGGATCCGATGGTTTGGAGGATACCATTGGAGTTTGGCGGTCTAGGAAACGAGGTCCTTTGAATGGGGTCGTTCCAGTTTGGGTCTGATGCAACGTCGTGGGTAAAACACGCAAAGAAGGACATCACACTTGCATATCACCCAGAAAATTAGCAGGTTCGTGCCGGTCGGTGGCGGAGGTACTTAAGGTGTTACAAAACGGGTCTGTGCCGCAGGGCGACAAAGCACTTAGAGTCTTACAAAACAGGTTCCAGGACGATACATAGTTCTACACTGCGTCATAAGCGTGAGTCGAGGGATAAGGAAAACTACTCCATATGTACTATTTGACTCTAGTTGCCATTCTTGAGTTGTTGCACTGACTTTGGCTACTGCAATTCCTCGGGGGTGTGGGGAATATTCAACTCCTGGGTAGTGAGGGTGAGGGACATGCCTTCTTCGAGGGTTGCTTGGACAGGTGGGTCTTCGGTTGGGGTTGACTGGAAGATACTCATAGAAGGATAGCTCTTCATTTTTAGTCTCGGAGTTAATAGCTTCAGAAGTTGAGGAGGCTAGAGCGGCCACTCTCCTTTCCATACGAGCGTTGGCAGCTTGTAGAATGTTCTCTCGGGTACGAAGTATGGCGACATCCATACGCATGAGGATGTTTTGACGATGGGTCTTGTCGAGATCTTCTAATGGTGCTGCAGTAGGTATTACATATTCTCTAGCTAATTTCCAATGTAGCAAGTGAGGAAATATTCGGTGGGAAGTCCATCCTTGTCGCTCTTCCCAAATAGGTGGTAAGGGGTATCTTTCATCTCCTCTTCATGGATCTTGCAGAGGCATGCCATGATATGATGTATTGCTCGCACGACTTGATCTACCTAGTTGTGGTCAATGTAGGTGAAGATGATGGGCTCGGGGTCGATCTCACGCGCTGGAATGGTGGCCTTGATGACCCACTGGGCTATGTTTGAATTGCTGCAAGGAAGCTCTGTCCCTTCGATCTTAGTCGAGGGACGACGGATGATCTTAAGTAGATCATGCATTTGCTCTTCAAAGGGCCAGAAGCTTTATCCGACGATGATGCTTTTCTAAGCGGGAAGGAGCCATCTGTAGAGTTTTGGTTTTTGACGTGAAGGTAGGTATATAGATGCAGATTCATCAAGATATACATGTAGTAGTAGTGCGGGTAGGATTTCGATTCCCTCTAACGACTCTCGTGGTGGAATGTGGGCGGTTTATTGGAATTGAGTGGAAAGACGCAATCTTTCCACCTTAGAGCCTTACTTGGGGTTGTCGAGGCTTTCTATATGTGACCATCCTACTGAGGAGATGTTTCCGGCTATGGGTTTGCGAGGGTTAGCGTCGGGATATGCCAACAAGGTGGTCAAAACTTTAGGGTCGGGTGATCCAAGGCATACAATTAACACATTCCAAGCATCATATAAGCACATGACAAGCAAACAAGGCATACCATGGGTACTAAGGGGTGACGACATGCCATAAGGATAATCCTATATTATGGATGCTAATCCTAAGTACGTACGTTACGGGGGTCTCGATTTCTGTCTTGCCATTTGTTGTCATTGGTGCCATACTTGATCGATTTGGGGGCGATGAAGGACTCTGTTGGTAGGGCGATCTTGTAGTGTCTTTTGTCATTGGTAGCTCCTTTGGTTTGCTTGTCTCAGTGTCTCCTCATCTCGGGATCTCCGTCTTCATAGTCTCCAAGTCGAATCTAGTTTGTGAAAACAGAAAATTTGGAGTAGACGAGATATAGAGTAATCCATTTTCAAATAGTTTGAGACAGAGAAGATAAGATGAGAAATTTTTGAAAAAACTATTTGGGAAAATAGTTTGCGAAAACTGGTGTTTTAAGAAATAAGGTTTGTCTTGTATAACGTCCATGCTAACTAAGGTCTCCTACAGTCAGGATGGCTCTGATACCAAGTCTGTAGCACCCCGGATTTACGTTCCGAGAATGCCCATTATGCCTGCAATTCACGTTCCCATGATCAGTGAGCCGTGAGCATAACCGACAAGTATCATTACAACATCCATAACGAACAAATACAAGTACTTAAATTAATGCCATTATGGTGATACAACATTAATAGTAGAAGTCTTCAAGCGCAAAGCCCATTTCATGCCTTAACCTACACGCGACTGACTAGGAAGACAGCCTAGTTCGCACAGACGTTAGCACATTCGTCACTTCTTAATATCTGCAATCTGGCCAAGTAAATAGCCAGGGACAATGCCGTGAGTTCTTTTGAATGTACTCGCAAGACCACCGAGATAAGGTAAACAAGGATAATGCATATTTGGCCGTGGCGAGGTAGCTCTACACTACAGTTGTTGTTTTCTAAAGAGCCTAAACTAGCATCTCTACATCTTTGTTGAAATAGAATTTTGAAAACATGCCTCCTTTTTAGAAATTCCAGATACCCCCATATCCTTCATAAAAACCTTTTTTTGAAAACAGTTTTAGAGTAAAACCCTTTTAAAAACATATTCGACCATCTATGGTCAAACCAAACTCGTTCTTATCTTTCCTCATGACCAAGTCACATCCTTCTTATTTTCTCAAAACCATCTCCAGGGTACTCCTAGCAATCACCTTTCCAACCATCCATGACCGTGGACACGGCCATTCGAATATATTAGACTCTGCAGAGTTTGTGCACTTTACCCACAAGCATGAATACATCCGCCGGGATACAACCACGACCCGCTACACACGGTAGACGGGGGTTCGAATAATCAAACCTAACTTTTCATTTGTCCATCCCTATCAATGGCGGCTTTTCCTTTTGGGTTGTTCTCTCCGTCACGAGTATGTGGCACTACGGCCATAGTCCTCCCTTCTGTATAAGCCTATTCCTCGAACCGTAGTTTGGCATATAGTAATTTGACTCCACTTCCTTCCGTACATACTATAAGTCATACCGTTCGCGAGAGACCCAATTGTTGAACCGGTACCTTGTCCACAACAGTCTGTATTTTAGGGGATTTATCCCCTTTAGCGAGTACGAGCAGCCCCGGCTAAAGACCACAAACTACGAGGTAAGCCCTAGCGACTGGTAGTGTGGTTGCATAGATAAATTGTTCCGGTAAAGGCCTAGAACATCCCTTTCTCTTTCTCTTTCTCTTGCTCAACCTTCTCTTTATCCTCCTCAAATCTTCTTTAGTAAAACCTCCACTCGGAAGCGATGCCTCTTTCCAAGGGTTTTATTTTGAAAACTTTGTAGTAGGGTAAAACCCGAAATAGTTTTATTATTGAAAATCCATAGTTTCCAAGAGGGATGATGCTAAGCATATGAGCCTCAATCTAAAGGGTAAGGATAGGTTTAGACGAGGGTAAGTGTCCTAATGGACACTCCATCATAACTTGGAGGAGCCAAGTCACTCACGCCTTTTTTTGGAAACAAACCATGCATTTAACCATGAAGTTCATAAACGAGATATAAAACAATTGATAAAAATGAGTAGGTCAATATATGAGTTCAGGAATGGTGGCTTGCCTGTGACCAGCGAGACGTCCCGTGACTTCTTTAGAATACTAGAGTACCAATAATTACAATAATAAGAATAACCCGATGCTTCCTTCTTCTCGACGTCTCACAATTCACAATTATCGCTGTTACCAAGCATACATGCATACAAACATCACCATGATCAAAATAGTGCATACAAACACCAATTCATACATCAAGAAATTTACAAAACAAGTTTATAGATCAGTAAGGATTTAGGATTTGGTCGGGGATACACATGAAATGCTTGGATTGCATTTGGGAAATTCCTAATTAGGATTTAAGGTCCAAAACCACCTAGATAAGTTGTTTTGGAGCAAGGCCAAGTTCTGTATGGTAACATTGTGTAAACATGATACCATCGGGTAGTATTGATAAAATGAATCAAACAAAAGTGGTTTCACTATTTTATCAATTTCCATTGATTTATAATGATTTTTATAGTGGACAAATCTCTAGTTTAAGGAAATAATTCACCAGAAGAGTTCTGGACATCCAAAAATTATTTCCTTGGCTGATTAGATAGTATTTGGTGGACTGATTCAAGAAGAGTTGGATGAGATTGCTTTTTTTATCATATTTAGCCTACAAAATCTTTTTATGCGATTCCAAGGTTACTTGTTAGGTGTGTGGAATACCTTTCTGTAGAAATTGGAATTACACTTTTTGGACTTACAAAACTAATATGGTGATTTTATTAGTGAATAAACTATGCACAAAATTGTTTAATTAACAAGGATCCAGTAGATGCTTAATAAATTTTTGGCTCCTGGGTTTGAAGGATATAGTTCTGTGTGTCTACTAGGAGTTGGAGTCAGGTCAAAACAATCTTTGATTTTGCCTAGGGAATTTTATAAAGGAAGAATTGGACTGATCTTGTTATTGTAGCTACCAGTAAACTAGGAAACACATGGGTATGGGGCCAGGTTTCCGGGGAAGTCATCACTTATAAATTTTTGTACAAACAAGGTTTACAACATTTGGGGATGTGAAAATTACAGAAATATTTTAATAGATAAAAGGGTATATCTAGGGATTTGATTTATAATCTTTATTCAAAGCATCAAAAGGGATGACCAATGCCACTGCATGTTAAGTAAAACATTTGTGCATCTAAGGAAATTTAGATCTCGGCAATTGGAATGGTTTTCCATTTTCATTTTGATTTAAAATAGATGGTCAAATTTCCGGATTTGGACAAACCAAATAAAGGAAAAAGAGAGGAAGGGCCACCAGGCCAGATCTGGGGAATGTTGGGCCGCAGCAGGTAGATCCGGCCCAGCTCGCAGGGGGCGTGCGTGGGCTTCCGCGGTTTCACACCCACGGGGCGGGGCCCTCCCGTCAGTGGCAGAGGAGCCGCGAAGGGGTATTGGAGATTTTGGGCCACCAGATCAAGTGAGATCCGACAGAGCCAGGTCGTCGTCAACCTTAGGATAGGGATGGCGGACGGGAAACCCTAGAAACGACGGGTTATCTCGGGGGCTCACCTACGGTCACGGGGAGGCGACGTGGATGCCACGGGGCGACATGATTGACGGATGCGACCTCGGGGAGGGGCGGCAGCGGGGGTTTCTGCGCCCGGATGGAGCTCACGCGAGGGTGGCCGGGAGGGGGCTTCTAGGATCGCCAGAGCCGCTGCTAGTCTAGTTCCTGAGCAAAGAAAACACCAGATGAGGGTAAGTGAGGGTAGGGGATGCTGAAAGGTGACATGTAGAGGAGAAGGAGTGGAGAGAGGAGCTCGGGGCTTGATTTCTTGCCATGGCTGGGGTGCTCTCCTTTCCCTTTTCCTCGGGCAAGCCAGGGAAGGAGAGGAAGGGGAGGTTTGCATTGAAAGATTGGATGGATTTTGAGTTGGTTTTAAACAAGGTGTGGATGAATTTGCAAACCTGGTCAATGTGGTGCTTGTGAAGGAAGTTGAAAAATCTCCATTGAGAAAGGTGAGGGGAAGGTACTGGTGTGTGCATAGGGTCATAGCATAGCCCTAAGAATTGTTTGGGATTTTTCAGATGATTTTTGATTCATTTTATAACAATTATTCAAAAAGTCCAAAATGGTTTATTGAAGTTAAAGTGAAACTTTATATTAGACAAGGTGGGTTTTTGGTGTGAGATGGTTGTAAATACCATATTACACATTGGGGAATTTTATTGGAATTTATTTGGATATAAAAGTATTTTTAAGCAATTATTTCTTGTTTCTGCCATTTAAGAAAAAGGGAAAAAAGAAATAATAAAGGATCTCAAAAATATTTATTTTTTAGATGGGAAGGTAGGTTATTATATATAACTCAAATGTGCATTGAGTTGGCCAAGTGATTTGAAGAAAAACAAACTTTCCTATATAGGCAAAGATTCTAGGGTTTTGCCAAAAGTGGAATTTAAATAGCTTAATAATCGAAATAATTGTGGGAATTAGTTGGGGTTGGTTATATCAAAGGTGGATGTTTTCAACATGAAGCATCCACCATAACCAACCTTGGGTTTTGGGATCTCACTTAAGAAATGGAAAGAAAGTAGATGGAGATGATCTAGGGGTTTGATATTTTTATACCACCTAAACATGGTTAGATTTGTGATCTCAGTGATCACCTTGATAAAAGGGTTGTATGGAGGGATAGAAAAAGTTATATATATGATCATGGAAGCAAGAGTTGGGCTTGTTTCTATTTGAGGTGGTCTAGAAGAGATAGCAAACTTTGTTGAAAATAAGGCTGCCATGACAGAGTAATCATGATGCCTCATAAACCATGTGGGTTTAAGAAACACAAAGCTCCAATGGAAAAAATGGAAGAGTGGATTGATAGACCATGATTAGTAGATCATCATTATGCATAGAGTTGGTCAAGGGGTGGTGGCATATTGATGTGAGCTTCTGTCAAAGTAGGCAAGATGATAAGATTTTCTAGAAAAGATTATTATTTTGACTACAAAACCATCATGGATGACTGGGAACCAGAATGAATTAGCCAAGGGCAAGAGTGGGCCTTGGTATTACTAATTATGTACTACAAGATGGTTCAAGTATATTATCAAGATTGCACATAGGTTGGGATAGGTAGATCTCCAACTATTGAATCTACTTAAGACCTCCAGACTTAGCCATTTTGGCATATTTAGGGTTTTAGACTAGATTACAAGTGGGAAAAATTGAATAGAGGGGATCCATGCTTGGGTTGGGTCTTCACTGAGTTGGAAACTATCAAAAGGGGGTTATCCCTAGATTCATCTGATTCGGAGATGAGATGGCCATTTTAGAGAGTTAGGATAGATCCAGATTTGGACGCTTGGTTTAGGATTGATGATCACTAGCATGGATTGGGTCCTAAGGGATGGGCAACTATATTAGCTCACTCTAGTTCTTAAGCAAACCAGGCAATCCGCAGATCAAGGCATTTCATCTTATCAAACTTATCCAACTACTACTAGGGTTACCATTAAGCCTAGCTTGAGGTAAGGATGGGTATTTTGAATTGGTTGTGCTTTGAAGTAAGATAAGGACATTTTGGTATTTCTACCAATATTGGAATGAAAAGGTTTTAATAAAGGTTTTGGAAAACCTAGGGATAAGAGTAGTTGGGAGTTCTGTCTTGAAAACATAAGGAGATAATATATAGGTCTCCATAGTTTTGCTAAGGGACAATAGTGAAATATTTGGTTTTTCTAAAGTCACCTTGGCTCAATTTTGATTTGTCAAAACATTTGAGAATATGTAAGATAAGACAACACTTCTCCATAGTTTAACTAGTGTTGAGATAAGAAGTATATCACCTCATACACAATTAGTTGCATGAACACAAGCAAAAAAGTAGGCAAAAATTGCAACACTTAGTAAGAAAAAGTTTTTGTTCCCACTAATTTTTGCCCTTTTGACAAAAGATCAGGGTTGCTGAAATTGGAATGTTACAGATAATGTGCCCATCTTATAGATTTTTAGTGACAAGGTCTTTCACAATTGCTACCACAGGTTCAACATTTATTTGTTCATCAGGTTCTATGTCTTTCTTTGTACTTTTGTTAACCACACTAGTTATCATAGAATGTGCCTTTAGTTTAGCAGCAATAGGTATTTTCTCAATCAAATGTTTAGGCAAAATACGATCAACAGTACAAACTTCAGTATTTCTAGCTGGAACACAATTAACAATATCTTTTTATGGCGCATGATACTTGTTCCATTCCTTTTTTGGAATTTCAATATAATAGGAGAAGGCCTTAAAACAATTTGCAATAATTTTAGAATCAAGACCATAAGCAGAACTAATATTATGACAGTCGTCAGTTCCCATAAAAGATTTAATGCATTCATAATCATAATTTATATCTGACTTTTTTCCTTTGTAAATCTCCCATGCTTCAGTATTTTCTTTAATATGGTCGAGAAGATCCCATTTACCTTCTTCTTTCATACATGTAAATGATCCAGCACAAGAAGCATCCATCCTTATCATGAAGAGGAAGCCTTGCATAGAAGTTACTAATAATAATATTATGGGGGAGCGAATGAATAGGACATTTGAGCATTAGTAACTTCAATCTCCCCCAAGCTTGGGCAATACTCTCTCCATCATGAGGCCAAAAGTTATATATTCGATTCCAATATTTATGAATCTCACTAGGAGGAATATAATTTAGAATAAAAGAGAGGTACAATTTCCTCCCATTCAATAGATCGGCCATGCTTGAGCAGCTTATACCATTCCCTAGCTCTGCCTTTCAATGATAAAGAGAATAGCTTTTTCTTAACTTGATCCATTGTAATACTAGCACACTTGAACAACTCGCATAATTCTTGTATAAAGAGTAAATGATCACCAGGATGGATAGTTCCATCTCCAGAATAGCAGTTATCCATAACACGATCAAAAAAATTCGAAGGTATCTTAAAAGGATCCACTTCAGCAGGTGGGGGTCCATCTACTACCTTTGCACGGGTAGTAGTTTTCCCAAATAGGAAAACAAATGTGTTATCCATGATAAAATAATAGATAGAAATAAAAAAAATACTCACAGTAGAGTTTCCTTTACCAATTTCCACTCTTCAATAGTGCTACACTCCACGGCAAAGGCGTCAGAAAATAGTCTTGCTGACCCACAAGTATAGGGGGTGTATCGTAGTACTTTTGATAAATAAGAGTGTCAAACCCAACGAGGAGTAGAAGGTGTTAACGAGAGGTTTGGATCAAGGATTCACTTTAAATACTAGCAAACAGATTTTTAGGTTTTTTGGTAATGTAGATAATTAAAGTGCGAGTAAATAAAAGACAATAAATAATAATTGCAGTGAGTGGCCCAATCCTTTCTTCAGCAAAGGACAAGCCGATTGTATTACTTATGATGACCAAACGTTCTCGAGGACACATGAGAATATTGCCAAGTGCTTTCGCTTAATATAGTCGATTAATTTTCATTGGTTGGATAAGTGTTATGTGGGTGAACCTATGATAATGTACTACCCCATACTTGGACTAATACATACTAGTGATTATACCCCTTGCAAGCATCCGCAACTACAAGAAAGGAATTAAGATAAAAACCTAACCACAACATTAAACTCTGAGATCCTACACTCCAATATGCAATGGTTTCCTAACGGGGGTTTAGGTTTCTGTCACTCCAGCAACCCCACAATTAGTAGCCAAATACACAATGCATTCCCCTTGGCCCATAAAGGTGAAGTATCATGTAATCTACGTTCACACGACACCACTAGAAGAATAACACCATAACTTCAATATCAAACTATTAAATATTACTCAACATAATTCCACTACTAACAACATGACTTCTCCCATGTCCTCAAGAACTAAACGAACAACTCACGAGACATCATATGGATCAAGATCAGAGATAAAATAATGACCAGTAACAATCTAAACATGAACAAGAATCGAATGGTTCCCCTCAATAGCATCAACTACAACAAGTAATCAACACCGGGAAAGGTTCCCCTATGAACTATGCAGGATTCAACCCAATTGTTACAGCGGTACGGAGTGGTGGTGATGGTGCTGGTGGATATGATGATGATAATCCCGATGAATTCTAGCTTGATGAAGGTGTCGATGGCGATGATCTCCCCTCTCAGGGAAGGAATTTCCCCGGCAGATTTTTCCCAGCCGGAGAGCTCTTTTTCTCTCTATAGTTTCCGCCCCGTAGAAGTGGCAGAATATTTCTGCGATGGTTCCCCGAGTCTTAGGTTTTCGGGGAGTAGATATACGTGAAAGGGCGGTGCCAGAGGTGGACCAGGGGGGCCACACCACCTGGTGGCGTGGCCCAGGCGGACCGGCGCTTAGGGTGGTGTGGGCCCCCTGTGGCCCATCTCCACTTCATCTTCTGGCTTTCTTTGTCTTCTGGAAAACTAGGAATTTCCATATGTTTTCTGGGATTTTATGATCTTCAGAAAATATTGCATCTAGGAGGCGCTTTTTCCATCATAATCCTGACTCTGGCAGTTATTTCTCCAAGAATCATCAAACATGCAAAATAGATCAAATAACATATGTATCATCTCTAAATATGGAATTTATCAATAAATAACAATAAATTATTATATAAAATAGTGATCCAAAATGGACGTATCAGGAAGGTCACACCGGGGAGTTATGTATTGCCCCATTAAACCTTACACTACACTTTTACACATATCCTATGTGTACACGCATGATTTGGTGGTATTCCGATACCCCAAGGCACGTTGTGCTTCGAAACCCTGATCTGAGGGCCTCGGATCGTCTACCCCCTATATGTTCTTCTGAGAGGGGTAGAACAGTGTAGCCTTATCTTGGTTTAGGTTTTTTTAGGACATAGGCACATGGAAAACCAGGTTTGGGAGGCTATGTCACATTCTAGCCCACGCTATACCCGCAGCAGGACATTTCCACCTACACGTCAAGGAATCTTCTAAGTATTATCATTCGAACATTAGTAAGGTCACACCGGGGAGCTATGTATTGCACCATTTAACCTTTCACCACACTTTCACACATATCCTAGGTCCACACATATGAGTTGGTGGTATTCCAATGTCCCGAGGCATGTTTTGCTCCGGAACCCTGATCTGTGGGCCTCGGATCGTCTACCCACTATAATTCTTCTGAGAGGTGTAGCCCGGTGTAGTTTTCTCTTGGTTTAGGTTTCTTTAGGCCATAGGCACATGTAACACCAGGTTTGGGAGGATGTGGCCAATTCTATCCCCCGGTATACCCGTAGCGGGACATTTCCACCTACACGTCCATGAATCTAATAAGTGCTATCGTCTTAACATGAGGAAGGTCACTCCGGTGAGCTATTTATTGCACCATTAAAACTTTCACCACACTTTCCCACATATCGTAGGGCCAGACACAAGATTTTGTGGTATTCCGATGTGCCAAGGCACGTTTTCCTCTGAAACCCTAATCTATGGGCTTCAGATCATCTACCCCTAGATGTTCTTCTAAGAGGAGTAGCCCGGTGTAGCTTTCTATTGGTTTAGGTTTGTCTAGGCCATAGGAACATGGAAAACTAGATTTCAAAGGCTGTGGCACATTCTAGCCCGTAGTATACCCGACTCGGGACAGTTCCACCTACACGTCCAGAAATCTGGTAAGTGTTATCGTTCGAACGTGACGAAGATCACACTAGGGATATAGTTATTGCACCATTAAACCTTCCACGACACTTTCAGAAATATCCTAAATTCACACACATGATTTGGTGGTATTCTGATGCCCCGAGGCACATATTGCTCCGAAACCCGGATCTGTGGGCCTCGGATCATTTACCCCCTAGATGTTATCCTGAGAGGGGTAGTCCGGTGTAGCTTTCTCTTCTTTTTTTCTTTTTAGTCCATAGGCACATGGAAAACCAGGTTTGGGAGGCTATGGCACATTCTACCTCCCAATATACCCACGGCGGGATATTTCCACCTACATGTCTAGGAATGTGCTAAGTGTTATTGTCTGAACATGAGGAAGGTGACACCGGAGAGATATGTATTGCACCATTAAACCTTCCACCAAACTTTCACACATATCATAAGTCCACACGCATGATTTGGTGGTATTCCGATGCCCCGAGGCACGTTTTGCTCCAAAACCTTGATCTATGGGCCTCGAATCATCTTCCCCCTAGATGTTATTCTGAGAGGGGTAGCCCGGTGTAGCTTTCTCTTTTTTTGTTCTTGTTTAGGCCATAAGCACATGGAAAACCAAGTTTGGGAGGTTATTGCACATTCTATCCCCGGGTATACCCGCAGCGAGACATTTCCACCTATGCGTCAAGGAATCCGCTAAGTGCTATCATCCGCACGTGAGGAAGGTCACCCCGGGGAGCTATGTATTGCACCATTAAACCTTCCACCACACTTTCACACATATACTAGCTCCACATGCATGATTTTCTGGTATTCTAATGCCCTGAGGCACGTTTTGCTCTGAAATCCTGATCTGTGGGCCTCAGATCATGTACCAACCAAGATGTTCTTCTGAGAGGGGTACCTCGATGTAGCTTTCTCTTGGTTTAGGTTTATTTAGGCGATAGGAACATGGAAAACAAGGTTTGGGAGGTTGTGGAACCTTCTATCCCCGGTATACCCGCATCAGGACATTTCCACCTACACGTCCATGAATCTGCTAAGTGTTATCATCGGAACATGAGGAAGGTCACACTGGGGAGATATTTATTGCTCCATTAAACTTTCCACCACATTTTCACACATATCCTAGGTCCACACGCATGATTTGGTGGTATTGCGATGCCCTGAGGCACGTTTTTCTCCGAAACCCTGATCTGTGTGACTCGGATCATGTACCCCCTAGACGTTTTTCTAAGAGGGGTATCCGGGTGTATTTTTCTCTTGGTTTGTGCTTGTTTAGGCCAAAGGAACATGGAAAACCAAGTTTGGGAGGCTGTGGCACAATCTATCCCCTAGTATACCCGTAGCGGGACAGTTCCACCTACACGTCCAGGACATGGACATTGGATGTTATTAATAACAACATCATATCATTAGGAGAATGATGTGATGGACACACACCCATAGTAAGCATATCATAAGATCAAGTCATTAAGTTTGTTTTGCTACAAGCTTTCAGATATATGTAACATAATCCTTCGACCATGAGATCATGTTAATCATCGTCACCAAATGGGTACTTTGATGACATCAAATGCCACTTTCGTAACTAGGTGGTTATAAAGGTGTCATTAGGTATTCTAAAAGTATGTGTTGAAGCACATGTAATCAAGAGTGGGATTTGTTCATCCAAATGCCGGATAGATATACTCTGGGCCCTCTCGGTGGAATGTCATCCAATTGGCTTGCAAGCATGTGACTAGGTCACTAGGGATGTCATATCACGGAACTAGTAAAGAGTACTTATCGGTAACGATGTTGAACTAGGTATGGAGATACCGACGATCGAACCTAAGATAAGTAAAGTATCGCGCGCGAAAGGGAATCGGTATCATATCTTAATGGTTCATTCGATCACGAAGTCATCGTTGAATATGTGGGAGCCATTATGGATCTCTAGATCCCGTTATTGGTTATTGATCGGAGAGGTGTCTCGATCATGTCTGCATAGTTCATGAACCGTAGGGTGACACACTTAAGGTTCGATGTTATTTTAGTAGATATGTAATGTGAGTTGGAGACCGAATGTTGTTCGGAGTCTCAGATTGGATCCATGACATCACGAGGAGATCCAGAATGGTCCATAGAATAAGACTCATATAAGGAAAGTCATTTTCCGTGGTTCGGAATTGTTTTCAGTGTTTTAACCAGAAGCTTCTAGAATGTTCTAGAGGGACCACCAGTGGGTCCACCACCCCAGGAGGGGGAAAATGGGCCGAGGGTATGCTGCGGGTGCCTTGGGTAGCCTCACCGAAACCCAAGGGGCCCAACCGGCCAACCCCTATGGAAAGGGGCAAAACCCTAAAATAGAAATGTGGAAACTTGGGGGGTAAGTTCCCCCCTTTTCCCTCTTGGGCCTCCGAGTTGGAGGAGGACACGACCAGGGATGGGAACCCTGGCTGCACACTCCAATATATATAAGTAGGGATGTGCTAGGCTCCTAGGCCTTGCCCTCTGTCCCTAACCCTAGCCGTCGCCGCCCCTCTCCCTCCTCCACCGTCCTGCTCCAGCTTAGGCAAAGCCCTGCAGTTCTTCTCCTCTAACACCACCACGCCGTCATGTTGTTGGGATTCCGAGGGAATCTACTACCTCTGCTGCCCACTGGAACGGGGATAGGAAGGTCTTCATCGAGTCCGTACAAGTGATCGAGTGCGGAAGCGCTGCCGGAACGCAGCGGTGGAAGGATCGTGTAAGCGAGAACACTTTGGATCTACGAGATATAGTTCTCTTCTATCTCGTTGCACCTATCTTGTAGATTAGATCTTGGTTTTGCCATAGATTGTATCTTGGTTTTATGTGTTCTTGCGATAGAATTTTTATTGTTTTCCATGCAGTGAACCCTACACTGAGAAGGGTAGCTCGGTCTAGATTTCTCTTTGTTTGTTCTTGTTTAGGCCATAGGAACATGGAAAACTAGGTTTGGGAGGATATGGCACATTCTAGCCACCGGTATACACGCAGCGGGACATTTCCACGTACACGTCCAGGAATCTGCTAAGTGTTATCATCCGAACATGAGGAAGGTCACACCGAGGAGCTATGTACTGTACCATTAAACCTTCCACCACACTTTAACATGTATCCTAGGTCCACACACAAGATTTGGTGGTATTCTGATGCCCCGGGGCACGTTTTTCTAAGAAACTGCTCTCTGGGCCTCAGATCGTCTAACAACCAAGATGTTCTTCTGAGAGGGGTAGACCGATGTATATTTATCTTGGTTTAGATTTGTTTAGGTTATATGCACATGGAAAACTAGGTTTGGGAGGCTATGGAACATTCTTGCCCCCGGTATACCCACAGCAGGACATTTCCACCTACACGTCCAGGAATCTCATAAGTGTTATTCTCCGAACGTGAGGAAATGTCACATCAGGGAGCTATGTATTCCACCATTAAACTTTCCACCATACTTTCCCACATATCCTAGGTCCACACGCATGATTTGGTGGTATTTCGATGCTCCGAGGAACATTTTGCTCCAAAACCCAGACCTGTTGGCCTCGGATCGTCTACACCCTAGATGTTTTTCTAAGCGGGGGTAGACCGGTGTAGCTTTATTTTGGTTTAGGTTTGTTTAGGCTATAGGAACATGGAAAACCAGGTTTTGGAGGCTGTGGCACATTGTAGCCCCCGATATACCCGCAGTGGGACATTTCCACCTACACGTCCAAGAATCTACTACGTGTTATCGTCCTAACATGAGGAAGATCACACCGGGGAGTTATGTACTTCCCCTTTAAACCTTACACCACACTTTCTCACATATCCTAGGTCTACACGCATGATTTGGTGGTATTTTGATGCCCCGAGGCACGTTTTTCTCCGAAACCCTGATCTGAGGGCCTCAGATCATGTAACCCTAGATGTTCTTCTGAGAGAGGTAGCCCGGTGTAGCTTTCTATTCGTTTGTGCTTGTTTAGGACATAGGTACATGGAAAACCAGGTTTGGGAGGCTATGGCACATTCTAGCCCCCGGTATACCCACATCGGGACATTTCCACCTACACTTCCAGGAATGTGCTAAGTGTTATCGTCCAAATGTGAGGAAGGTCACACCGGGGAGCTATGTATTGTACCATTAAACCTTCCACCACACTTTCACACATATCCTAGTTCCACAGACATGATTTGGTGGTATTCTGATGCCCCAAGGCACATTTTGCTCACAAACCCTGATACGTGGGCCTCAGATCGTCTACCAAACAAGATGTTCTTATGAGAGGGGTAAACCAGTGTATCTTTCTCTTGGTTTAGGTTTGTTTAGGCCATAAGAAAATGGAAAACTAGGTCTGGGAGGCTGTGGCACATTCTCGCCCCTGGTATACCCGCAGTGGGACATTTCAACCTACATTTCTAGGAATGTGCTAAGTGTTATCGTCTGAACATGAGGTAGGTCACACAAGGGAGCTTTGTATTGCACCATTAAACCTTCCACCAAAATTTCACACATATCCTACGTCCAAACATATGATTTGGTGGTATTATGATGCCCTGTGGCATGTTTTGCTCCGAAACCCTGATCTGTGGGCCTCAGACCATCTACCCCTAGATGTTCTTCTAGGAGGGGTAGCCCAATGTATCTTTCTCTTCGTTTGTGCTTGTTTAGTACATATGCACATGGACAACCAGGTTTGGGAGGCTATGGATCATTCTAGCTCCCGGTATACCCGCAGCGGGACAGTTCCACCTACACTTCCAGGAATGTGCTAAGTGTTATCGTCTAAACATGAGGAAGGTCACACCAGGGAGCTATATATATGTATTGCACCATTAAACCTTCCACCACACTTTCACACATATCCTAAGTCCACACGCATGATTTGGTGGTATTCCGATCCCTCGAGTCACGTTTTGCTCTGAAACCCTGATCTGTGGGCCTCATATCGTCTACCCCGTAGATGTTCTTCTGAGAGGGGTAGACCGGTGTGGATTTCAATTCGTTTATGCTTATTTAGGAAATAGGAACATGGAAAAACAGGTTTGGTAGGCTATGGCACATTCTAGCCCCCGATATACCTGCAGAGAGACATTTCCACCTACACGTCAAGGAATATGCTAAGTGTTATCGTACGAACATGATGAAGGTCATACCGGGGAGAAATGTATTGTACCATTAAACCTTCCACCACACTTTCACACATATCCTAGGTCCACATGCATGATTTGGTGGTATTCTGATGCCCCGAGGCATGTTTTGCACTGAAACCCTGATCTGTGGGCCTCAGATCGTCTACCAACCAAGATGTTATTCTGAGAGGGGTATCCCGGTGAATATTTATCTTGGTCTAGGTTTTTTAGGCGATAGGAACATGGAAAACCAGGTTTGGTAGGATGTGTCACATTCTAGACCCCGGTATAGCCGCAGCAGGACATTTCCACCTACACGTCCAAGAATCTGCTAATTGTTATCACCCAAACGTGAGGAAGGTAACACCGGGGAGCTATGTATTGCACCATTAAACATTCCACCACACTTTCACACATATCCTAGGTCCGCACGCATGATTTGGTGGTATTCCGATTCCCCGAAGCATGTTTTTCTTCGAAACCCTGATTTGTGTGACTCGGATCATCTACCCCCTAGATGTTCTTCTGACAGAGTTAGCCGGGTGTAATCTTGGTTTGTTCTTTTTTAGGCCATAGGAACATGTAAAAGATGGTTTGGGAGGCTGTGGCACATTCTATCCCACGGTATACCCACAGCAGGATAGTTCCACCTACATGTCCATGAATGTGCTAAGTATCTTCGTCTGAACATGAGGAAGGTCACACCAAGGAGCTATGTATTGCACCATTAAATATTCCCCCACAATTTCACACATATCCTACGTCCACACACATGATTTGGTAGTATTCTGATGCCCCGAGGCACGTTTTACTCCGAAACCCTGATATATGGGCCTCGGATCGTCTACCCCAAGATGTTCTTCTGAGAGGAGTAGCCCGTTGTAGTTTTCTATTCCTTTGTTCTTTTTAGGCCATAGGCACATGGAAAACTAGGTTTGGGAGGCTATGGCACATTCTAGCACTCGATATCCACACAACAGGACAATTACACCTACACGTCCAGGAATCTGCTAAGTGTTATCGTACAAACGTGAGGAAGGTCACACCGAGGAGCTATGTATTGTACCATTAAACCTTAAACCACACTTTAACACATATCCTAGGTCCATACGCATTATTTGGTGGTATTCTGATGCCCCGAGACAGGTTTTGTTCTAAAACCATGATCTATGGGCCTCAGATCGTCTACCAACCAAGATATTCTTCTGAGAGGGGTAGACCAGTGTAGATTTATCTTCTTTTATGTTTGTTTAGGCGATAGCTACATGGAAAACTAGGTTTGGGAATCCGTGGCACATTCTAGCCCCTAGTATACCCACACGTCTAGAAATCTACTAAGTGTTATCGTCCGAACGTGAACAAAGGTCACACCGGGTTGCTATTTATTGCACCATTAAACCTTCCACCACACTTTCACACATATCCTAGGTCCACACACATGGTTTGGTGGTATTCCGATGCCTCTAGGCAAGTTTTATTTCGATACCCTTATCTGTGGAAGTCGGATCGTCTACCCCCTAGATGTTCTTCTGAGAGGGGTAGAACGGTGTAGCTTTATCTTGATTTAGGTTTGTGTAGGCCATTGGAATGTGGAAAACCATGTTTGGGAGTATTTCACACATTCTAGCCCCCGGTATACCCGCAGCGGGACATTTCCACCTACACGTCCATGAATCTGCTAAGTGTTATCGTACGAACGTGAGGCAGGTCACACCAGAGAGTTATTTATTGCATCATTAAACCTTACACCACACTTTTACACATATCCTAGGTTTAGCCGCATGATTTGGTGGTATTCCGATGCACTAAGGAACATTTTGCTTCGAAACCCTGGTCTGAGGGCCTCAGATCGTTTACCCCCTAGATGTTCTTCTGAGAGGGGTAGCCCGGTGTACCTTTCTCTTTGCTTAGGTTTGCTTAGGCAATAGGCACATGGAATACCAGATTTGGGAGGATGTGGAACATTCTAGCCCTCGGTATACCCCCAGCAGGGCATTTCCACCTACACGTCCAAGAATATGCAAAGTGTTATCGTCCTAATGTGAGGAAGTTCATACCGGGGAGTTATGTACTGCCCTATTAAACCTTAGACCACACTTTCTCACATATCCCTGGTCTACACGCATGATTTGGTGGTATTCCGAGGCCCCGGGGCATGTTGAGCTCCAAAACCCTGATCTAAGGGCCTAAGATCATGTACCCCTAGATGTTCTTCTAAGAGGGGTAGCCCGTTGTAGCTTTCTTTTCTTTTTTGCTTGTTTAGGACATAGAGCACATGGAAAATTAGGTTTGGGACGCTGTGACACATTCTAGCCCCGGTATACCAGCAGCAGGACGTTTTCCACCTACACGTCAAGGAATCTTCTTAGTGTTATCGTCCGAACATGAGGAAGGTCAAACCGGGGACCTATGTATTGCACCATTAAACCTTCCACCACACTTTCACACATATCCTAGATCCACACGCATGATTTGGTGGTATTCCGATGCCCCGAGGCACGTTTTGCTCTGAAACACTGACCTGTGTGACTCGGATCGTCTACCCGCTAGATGTTCTTCTAAGATGGGTAGCTGAATGTAGCTTTCTCTTGGTTTGTGATTTTTTAGGCCATATTCACATGGAAAACCTGGTTTGGGAGGTTGTGGCACATTCTAGCCCCCGATATACCCGCAGCAGGATAGTTCCACCTACATGTCCATGAATGTGCAAAGTATTTTCGTCTGAACATGAGGAAGGTCACAACGGGGAGCTATGTACTACACCATTAAACCTTCCACCATAATTTCACAGATATCCTACGTCCACACGCATGATTTGGTCGTATTCCGATGCCCCGAGGCACATTTTTCTCCGAAACCCTGATCTGTGGGCCTTAGATCGTCTCCCCTAGATGTTCTTCTGAGAGGGGTTGTCTGGTGTAGCTTTCTCTTTGTTTGTTCTTGTTTATGCCATAGGCATATGGAAAACCAGGTTTGGGAGGCTAAGGCAAATTCTAGAACCCGGTATACCCACAGCGGGAAATTTCCACCTACACGTCCTAGAATCTACTAAGTGTTATCATACGAACATGAGGAAGGTCACACCAGGGATCTATGTATTGTACCATTAAATCTAATCTGATGGTATTCTAATGGCCCAAGGCACGTTTTCTCTCAAACCCTAATCTAGGCCTCATATCATCTACCAACCAAGAAATTCTTCTGAGAGGGGTAGCACGGTGTATCTTTATCTTGGTTTAGGGTTTGTAGGTGATAGGCACATGGAAAACCAGGTTTGGGAGGCTGTAGCACATTCTAGCCCCCAATATAGCCGCAGCAGGACATTTCCACCTACACGTCTTGGAATCTGCTAAGTGTTATTGTCTGAACGTGAAGAAAGGTCACACCGGGGAGATATGTGTTGCACCATTAAACCTTCCACCACACTTTCCCACATATCCTAGGTCCACAAAAATGATTTGGTGGTATTCCGATGCCCCAAGGAATGTTTTATTCCAAAACCCTTATCTGTGGGCCTCAGATCATATACCCCGTAGATGTTTTTCTGAGAGGGGTAGCCCGGTTTAGCTTTATCTTGGTTTAGTTTTGTGTAGGACATATGAACATGTAATACTAGTTTTGCAAGGCTGTGGCACATTCTCGCAGCGGGACATTTCCACCTACACGTCCAGGAATCTGCTAAGTGTTATCGTCTGCACATGAGGAAGGTCACACCGGGGAGTTATGTATTGCCCCATTGAACTATACACCACACTTTCACACATATCCTAGGTCTACACGCATGATTTGGTGGTATTCCGATGCCCCGAGGCATGTTTTTCTCCAAAACCCTGAGCTGAGGGCCTCAGATCATCTACCCCCTATATGTTCTTCCGAGAGGGGTAGCACGGTGTAGCTTTCTCTTGGTTTAGGTTTGTTTAGGCCATAGGCACATGCAAAACCAGGTTTTGGAGGCTGTGTCACATTCTAGCCCCCAGTATACCCGCAGCGAGACATTTCCACCTACACGTCAAGGAATCTGCTATGTATTATCGTCCGAACGTGAGGAAGGTCACACCGGGAAGCTATGTATTGCACCATTAAACCTTTCACCACACTTTCACACATATCCTAGGTCCACACGCATGATCTGGTAGTATTCCAATGCCCCAAGGCATGTTTTGCTCCGAAACCACGATCTGTGGGCCTCAGATCGTCTACCCACTATATGTTCTTCTGAGAGTGGTAGCCTGGTGTATTTTTCTCTTGGTTTAGATTTTTTTAGGCCATAGGAACATGGAAAACCATTTTTGGGAGGCTGCGGCACATTCTAGTCCCCAGTATACCCGAAGCGAGACATTTCCACCTACACGTCTAGGAATCTACTAAGTGTTATCGTTCGAACGTGAGGAGGGTCACATAGGGGATCTATGTATTGCACCATTAAACTTTCCACCACACTTTCACACGTATCCTAAATCCACACGCATGATTTGGTGGTATTCCCATGGCCCTAGGATCATCTTGATCTGTGGGCCTCGGATCATCTTCCCCCTTAGATGTTCTTCCGAGAGGGGTAGCCCGGTGTAGCTTTCTCTTTAGTTTTTCTTCTTTTGGCCATAGGAACATGGAAAACTAGGTTTGGGAGGCTATGGCACATTATTGCCCACGGTATACCCACAGCGGGACATTTCCACCTACACATCCAGGAATCTACTAAGTGCTATCGTCGGAACATGAGGAAGGTCACACCGGGGAGCTATGTATTGTGACTTCTGATTCAATGGATCCCCATAGGAACGAAAAGAAAAAGTAAAGATAGATCGAGGGCTGGAATCGATGGATACCTCTTCGCGCCTGGGGGTAGGATCGGGATACGAGATGTTAGATTAGGTACGTACAGCCCGCCAAAGTCCGTAAGGGCCCAAAGCGGATCAGTATGCGCGTATTCTATGCATGCAACGTGGATTCCTGTAACACCCCAGAGATTAGAGTTAAAATAACCTCAGATCACCATCTAAGATAAGCTCAAATCCCTGCATGGAAGATCACAGTAGGATTCGGTAATATTTCCAAAATCAGGGATTCAATAGCATAAGTTTAAACTCTTACAGAGTACGATATCAGAGTTGTTCCAAACCAGAGGTCACAGACCCAACATTACATCAAACAGCAAAAGAAAAATATGTTGTTCTACACAACAACTTAGCAAAGGGCCGAAGAGGTCATAAGTAGAAGCGACGTCCATCCCATAATCCTCAGGCTTCTACCTAGGAACCCCAACTACTCGTCGATGTCAACATAGAAAGCACCTTTAGTCGCAACTAGATAATCTGTAGAAAAACAACAATGGCGCAAGGGTGAGTACGAGAATGTACTCTGCAACACTTAGATAACCTAGTATCTACATGCTCTGGCTAGAAAGGCTTTCTCTAGTTTTACCTTTGCATAAAGTGATCTTTATTTGTAAACAATATAGAGAAGAGGCTCGTCTACTCAGAATATTTTAAAATAGATAAGATAAAGACTTCTTCATTTTGATCAGCATGTCTCGATATCCACCAGTTTTATCAAAAATTAATATCTAGGATCACCCCCTCGAACCCTGAGGAAGCATCCTTAAGTACACGTGTATCAATAGGTTTTACTTTTAGTTGATGTTATCTATGATCATCACGTCCGTTCCCATGTTGTTTATAACCGTGAACATGGATTTTCGAGAAGATTAATACCCTGCAGGGTGTAAAACTTTACCACATGTACCAACCGACTCTTAATGCAAAATTATTAGCCCTCTTCCTTGGAAGGCTAGCAGAGGTTGGTTGACCACGACCTTTACGTTGATATCACCAATACCATGAGTAACGCCCTAAGTATGGTTCCGCCGTAACGGGTCAAGTGCCGAAGCCGGTACCCAGAGATGTGAGGCGAGGTTGGTTCACCAGGGGATCCATCGACCCCAAGCAACCCCGGCCATGCTTACCTACCTATTATGATGCACATCCTTCAGCTCCTCTTTCAAAAACGTTTTCAATGCATATGCCAAATGGAAATCCAAAACTATGTGAATCATGGAATCTACTAGGCAAGTTAGTTAGTCGAGGGCTTGTCTAGGCCCCGTGTGGTTGTACGCTCGTCTTGGTTCAAGAGGAAAGAACTCGGGTTCTAATGGTGGCGAGCATGGGATACAGAAACCATACCCAACGTGGCCTCCCATACAAGCCTTATCATGATTAGTTATCTCCTTTGATGATGTCTCCATATCCCACCTTTCTAGATTCCTCGACATCTCCGATTCATCATTCGGATGGATCGGACATTGTTACTAAGCATGGCTAAGCAGACGATCGCAAAAGCTCTAGCAATGCTCAGATGCCAGACCTAGGTATCCTAAGAGCGGTGGAACAGGAGTATAAGGCTTCAAAAGGGAAACTATGCAGCAGATAGGTAACTCTAGCTACTAACTAAAGACCACATTAGAAACATGTGCATCCTAGCAATAAAGTAAATACTTTGTAAAACATAGGTTCAAAATGAGAGGCTATGCTTTTCTTGTCCTTCAGTAGATAGGTATGGATCTTCGGTGTGGTTGACTTCGACCTCGGGCTTGGATCCTATCGCGAAGAACCAATACTGGAAAGAAAGGAGACAATCAACACATGTCATAATGTAGTGCGGAAACAATATGTATGACATGTCAGATTAGATATTACACATTAACCCTAGGTGAAACATCAATTTTAAGAGGGTTCGGAATGCCCTGGCGAAGGCACACCGCCGAACCCACATGTACATAAGGGGTGTTGATGTTTCTCCAACTAAACTAGGGTTTTAAGTTGCTTGACAATGTATGATGATACCTTAGATAGGTAGATCTCATTTTTCTGAATTTTTTTATATATTATTCATATTTTTATGATTAAATATGAATTAGTTATGAATTTCATAAATTTATATCATATTCTTCCATTTTTTACATTTCTTGAAATTATTAAAGGATTTATGACGTCATCCTTACATAAGCCAACCCTAACCCTAATTATTTTCTCACCGAGGCAGAGGATAGCCACTACGGCTGACGGGTGGGGCTGAGTCCATGTTGAAAAGCCACGCAGGCGCCACACAGGCTCGCCAAAAAACACTTCGGCCGGCGGCCAGGGATAGCGGAGGAGCTCGAGTTAGGGCGTGTGACTAGGCCTGCTCGAATCAGCGCGACACAGGCTACCTAGAACAGGCGGCGGCACTACCTATTGGCAACCGGAGAAACTGTGGCGACCATATCTATGGCGGCGTCTGGTGGACGCATGACGACATCATGTTATGGGATACAACAACGAGCGTGGTTGGTACGAGGAGATCTAGGAGGTCACCATGGAGCTAAAGAGGTCGACGGTGAGGCGTGAGATGAACCGGAGCGGCGGGAAGGTTGACAACGGAGCTCGTTGGCCTCGGGGAAGAAGACAGCTTTGCGGGGGATTCCGAGCACCCCTTCTCGATTCCTTTGTCGAGGGAGATTAACCCGGCGAGCCGGTGCTTCCTGTAGGCTCATAACGGCATGGGGAGGTCAGAAGCGAGCTCTATCTCGAGGCCATGGCAGCTAGGGTTTCGTCCAGAGAGAGGGAGGTCGCTGTGGAGAGCGGGAGTGGATGAGGGCGATAGAGTCGTGCTCGAGGTGGCCATCTTATCCTCTCCGGGCAGCGACAGACGGGAGTGGATGGTAGACTTCAACGACCAACTCTTTGATGCCGTGGTCCATGATGTCCGAACCGCGCCAATCGCCTTTATGGGAATCATATTCTTCCTCCAGCTGCTCCAGCACCGCTGGATTATGGTTGCCGCTGGTGGCTTCGACCACCGCGGACCTGGGGATTACCAGGCCCTCTAGGGGCATGACGACGGAGCTCGCCAGCTTCGCCGCGGCTTCGCTTGACGCCGCCATTGAAGGAGAAGAGCTTCTGCTGGCCATAGCGAGCGTTTGGAAGTGACTGGTGAGATTGGGAGTTAGGGTTTTTCGTGCGAGGCACGGAAAGCTCGAGGAGACGCTTTCCTGAGGAAGAAGAAGATGCAGGGGAGAATGAGGTGAAAAAGTAAAATTTCCACCGCAGTTACTATTTATGACACCCAGCGTCAAGATTCGTGTAGCTTGATCGAACGGTTACCGCGTAGACGACGTGTGCGGAGGCGTGCGCGGAAATTTCGCCACGTACCAACCTTCGCAGCCAACGCTTCGTATCGCTTGCGCAGGAAAAGTGGACATGTTTGCGTTCTCTGCATGTGTGAGTTACGAGGCATTGCTGACCTATGTCTACGTCGCCCTAGCTGACATAGGCAGATGAACCATCACATCAGAAGATTCCGGCATGGATGGATCCAGTCCGGCTACGGAAGAGTACGATGGAAGATTCAACAATTCTCCGCTTACAAGTTGAAGACGGAGAAAACCTTGCAGGGTTCTTTGGGAGGAATACAAGATATTGCTTGAAGATTTGCTGACATCCATCTAGACAGAGCATTCAACGTGAAGAGGCAAGACGGCGCAAGATCTCAGAGTTCTCCGGGGCCTACTATTGGGGATATGCTATATGGGTATCCTCATAGCATGTCTATTATCCGGCTAACCTGGGTGGCCCATAGTTGGTAGCATGGCCCATGGCCTGCTGGGCGGCCCAGTTAGATGGATCCAGAAGGGAGGCCCATGCCGGATAAAGGAAGGCTACAGTGGATTCACCAGCGTACCCGGAGCCTTGGAGTACAAGACACGCTAGAGTAGTAATAGACAGCGTAGGACTCTGTAACCTGTCCGGCTAGGACTTTTCCCTGTAACCCTAGGATCTGGCGACTATATAAGTCGAGCGTATGGGAGCCTTTAGGGCACGATAACTTAGACAATCTCAGACAACCTCGCACAGCGAACCTATCTCTGTAACTCGGCGTATTGCCTTATAGTGATTTATAGAAAGAGTAGGATTCCGCCACTGTCGTGGGATCTGAACCTGGGTAAGCTGTGTTACCTTGTACCTGTCAACCGCCCGCCTTCCCCCACGTCTCTAAACATGCACTGTGAGGACCCCTCCATGGCGTACTCATCGGCAATACCACGATAGGGTACTCAGATCGAAGACGATCTTCTCATTCCCAGGTTGCTTTGTCCTCAGAGTGATGATACCACTGAACTTTCATGAACTTTATGTTTTTATGACGAGTATTATGCTCGGTTTCATCAAGGACATGAACATGATACTCACGATAAGTCAAATCCTTCTAAAGATCAAGAGTTTCTTGATCAACACCACGAACAGGGTCATTGAAGCAATGCTTGAGTTGAGACACATGGAAGACGTCATGCACCTCAGGAAAGTTTGTAGGCAGCTCCAATTTCTATGCGAGGTTACCTTGTCTGGAAAGGACACGAAAAGGACCAACATAGCAAGGATCCAGTTTTCCTTTGATACCGAAATGATGGACACCCTTTAAAAGAGTGACCCAAAGATAAGCTTGATCACCAACTTCATATTCAACATGTTGATGGTGATTATCATAATAGCTTTTCTGGCGAGACTGAGCAGTTTTCAAATGATCTCAAATGATACAAACTTGATCTTCTTCCTGGATCATATCCGGTCCAAAGAACTTACTTTCGCCGGTATTCGGCCAGTTCAAAGGAGTACGACAGTTTCTTCCATATAAGAACTGGAAAGGTGCCATGTCTATACTGGACTAATAACTGTTGTTGCAGGATAATTCAGCAAAAGGAAAGCATTTCCCAATTCTTGCCGAAAGATATGACACACACTCTAAGCATGTCTTCAAGGATTTGGTTCACCCTTTCGGTCTGACCACCGCTTCTAGGGTGATAAGCTGTACTGAAGGAGAGGCGAGTTTCCATAGCAGTTTGGAAACTTCCCCAAAACTTGGAGGTCAACAAACTTCCACTGTCATGTAACTACCTCGGTGAATTACGCTCCTAGATACAAGCCTAGATGAACGGTAGTGGTTGAAATAGTACGGTGGGGCCCCAAAAGCCACTCACGGGTAGACCTTTCGGCCGTCCCAACCACTTCCAATTCATCGGGACCTGTACGGGCGGCGTAATCGGCAGGCGAAGGGATCAACTACATACACAAATGAGTATGTATGCAAGCCACCATACAAAAGTACATCAGAGCCATTCCATCTAGAAAGAAAGGAAAATATAGCAACGCCATACGGCAAGATTCAAATGACCTAGATAGATATAATATTTCAGGATAATTCCTCATACATCACACATCAGAGTATCAAGCGGAAGCGGCAAAACAAAGTCCGAGTACGTATAAGAAGCAAATCGGCATAAGATGCCATAGAAATAAGCACATCCCGCCCACAGATCTCACGGATCCCCGTTCCCGGAATCTCTACACCGAACGATCGTTGCCCACATCATCAGCCTCTTCCACCCAGTATCCGTCCTGCGAGTGTACCTGTTCATCTGAACCAATAATTTACCGTGTGAGACCCTAAGGGTACTCAGCAAGTCTTTATGCCTCTAAAGGGGACACAACCTGGGGTGACGCAATTGCAGCAAAAGATAAACCCTAACAGTTCTATAGATAAACGCTAACCATCCGCCTAACCAATGATAGACGGATGTCCGTGAATTAATGACAACAGTTATAGCAGTAATTTCATCAGATCCATCCTCCTCCTCGCTTACCAACGAGGAAGCGGACGAACAACCCCCATCCGTTGGCAATTTTATTAACCATTCCATGAGTGTTGCACTATTTACTAGTCAATTACTTAGTCAGATTAAAACGGTACTTTAGTTATGCTTGTCTATGATCAAGAAACTGTGCTCCAAGTCGTCCATAACCGCGGACACGGCTTTCAGAAAGTTTTACCCTGCAGGGGTGCACAAATAGCAACACACACTCGATCAACCTCGGAAAAACCAAATCAAAACCCAACGAGGCCTTCACGACAAAGCAATCACAGGATTCAGAAATATTTCAGGGGGCCACCCCATTGAGTACACCCGCAACGAAGCTAGCTGACTCCGAGACGGACCCAAGGTTTGCGACAATGGCTGTAAACGACTGGGAACCCAAAACTGGGATTGTCGATACCGCGAAAACACTCCGCTTACCTAAACAGTACAGTGTGCTATCCATCGCACAATCGTAATAAAGCAGTAAAACATGGCATAAGTACAGGATAGTAAATAAAACCTCAAACTAGTTTGTGGCCCCAAGAAATAAGAATGAATCAAGCTCTGGCTAAGGGGGGTCCCATAAGCCTCCCGGATGTGGATAGCGTGAATATTCAAGGAACAGGTTTCAAGTACTCGGGGTCCTACGAGACACAAGTGAGCAGGAAAAACCAAATAGCAGATATTGCCCACCGGTGCCGCTTTCATTAGTTATCCCATTACTACTCAGGTTAAGTTGTTTAGGCACCTCGTTATCCATCAGACTCTCACAAACCCTACACATGCTGTTCTACGACTCGCATGGCTCAAACAACTCCTGTAGTAATGGCTCATGGGATGGGGAACAAGCTTGGTGGGGTTTAAAAGTAAAGGCTATGCAATACTTGGGATTCAGGTTAATGCAATCGCGACTCAATGATGCAAGAATAAGATAGAGGCAATAGGTACTGTATGTATACAAGCATGTGGTAGTGCTTGCCTGGCAACTCAGTTGAAGCGAGAGACGGATCTGGGTAGTGCTCCTGGTTCTCTTGATATATCCCCTGCTCAGCGTCTATTCGAAAGAAGAACCAAATAAACAAGGGCCAACATAAATAAAGAGCGCAAGCATATGAATAAAATGCAACAAGCAAACAATCATGCCATGATGAATGATGCACAAGTTGCATGGCAATAATGTAGCATGGGATGGGTGAGGTGTAGAATACAAGAGATAACATTTTTATTGAGTTTTGGTCCCCTTTTATTGTCATATTAGTTGCTGCATATTATATATTTACATGATGCATGCTTCAATTGAAGTCATGGATAACATAAACAGAAAGGTCTCGTCGAGCTGATCATTTTAGACATATCATTTGTTGAATTTGGAATTATAAATCAAAAGTTATTAAATATTTAAGGAAGGATGGCATTTATTGTAATTTCATCAACTTAGAAAATAAGGTGTGCAAAATTTAATTTGAATAGCATATTTGAAATCCTCACATTTTTCTGATTCAAAAACATATATTATATGTATTATTTGAGTTTGTATTTTAAAAGTTATATTAAAACAGAATTTGAGTTTGAATTAAATAATTTGATTTAGATTTGAATTTAAACAGACAGCCAGCTAAAACTTTTTGCACCCAGGTTCAGTTAGCCCCAGTCGCCGACAGATGGGACCGGCGCTGACTGGACTCGCACGCGCGCAGACGACGTTTAACACCACGGGCTGCTCTAGGCTCAGAGACAGACAGGTGGGACCCGCTGGCGCGCAGGCCCACTTGACAGCGAGATGCTGCGGCTGACCACGTGGCTCAGGGGGGGGGGACTGCGGGTTGAGTATTAGGATCTTCGGGAGCCTTTTCAGAAGAAAGCCACAGAGGCTGACAGGCGGGACCAGGAAGGGTCGCGGGTTGACGCAACAAAACGCGAGGGGGTTATCGGTAAAAAGACCCGCGCCACTGTGGATCTTCCTCTCGCACGTCTGACAGAGCGTCAGAGAACGGCGCGGCGAGGCGGGATTCGAACGCGCGACCGCTGGCTCGCGCAGAGGGCGGCTGCCGCTGCGGCCGGGCTGGGTAGTTGCTAGGAGGGAGGGTAGGCGGCTAGCTAGGGTTTGGCGCGCACGGGAGCGAGACGACGACGACGTCCACACCGTGCACCGAGGGCGCTCGTCGCCGTGACCCGCTCATCCAGGAAACGAAAAAGTAGGGGAGGATGTCTGGGAGGTAGAGGAGCTCACCGTGGGCTTGGCGGTGGGCTCGGATCGGAGCGGGGAGCTGCGGATCAGCGACGTTGCTGGCGCACCGGCGGCTAGGGTTTGGCGTCGGCGTCGTAGACGTGCAGGGGGCCTGGGCCTCCTCCTCCTCGCTGGCGGTTACGGGGCGACGCAGAGGACCTTGCTGAGCTTCCTCGACACCCAGAGCGTCACGCCACCGGCTGGAAGAGGGGTGAACGGAGGAGTCCGACGGTGGAGGTCGGCGATGGTGGTGAAGAAGAGAGGGGCAGAGGGGAACGAGGCAGGGCCTCTGGGTGGGATCTGGGGGAGGCTAGAGGGGCGAGGAAGGGTAGATAAGGACGGGGGCAGGTGAGGTTGCGTGGGGGAGGGGAAGATGGGAAAAGGTGGCCTCGGTGCCACCTTTCTCCTCCCTCACGTGATCGGCAGGGGCTCGGCAAGGCAGGGGGAGGGGAGAGGGAGGCTGCCAGTTGGGCCAGGGGGGTAAGGAGCTCGTGGTGGGGCAGGGCAGGCAGAGGGAGAGCAAGAAAGGAGAGGGGGAGAAGAGAGGAGGTCCTCGGGTGGGGCTAGGGTTAGAAGGGAGAGAGGTAGCTAGGGGTTATGGTGGGGGCCAGCTACGAGGGAGAGAGAGGCCGAGAGAGAGGGGGGGTTAGGGCTTAAGCATGCAAACATCATCACCCATGGATGGGGATGGTTTAGAGAGGGGGTAGGGTTTAGGGTTAGATTAGGTGTAGATTAGGGTTTAGCTAGGATGGGGTAGATCATGGTGCTTACATGCATTAAACAAGACCAAGCAAGATCAAAAACAAGGTCCACAAGAACAAGCAAAAGGAAGAAAAGAAAACAAGGTTGATGGTTGCATGGCCCATGCAAAATATTTAATGCCTTGTTTACTCTTGTGAAAACAAAATAACTTCCATGGCATTTGTTTATTTGCATCCTCCCAAAGTTGGAGTAAGGCCAAGCAAAAGGATTGGTAAAGGATCCACCCAACCCACATGAGGTAGGTAAACTCAAATAAATGCCAGCTCATATGAATTGGATGGTGGGAAAAAAATATAAGGTGGTGTAGACAGAGGTGGTGGAGTCAATAAGAGATATGCCCCCAAATCAACTTGGGCATTTAACAATATATCAAGAACCAAATACAATATCAAGAGGCAATTACAAATATTAATGCATATGAGATAAGAACCAAAACAAAAGGGTTTTTGTATGATGCTCAAATGCAAGGTGGCATGATGACATGAGCATGATATGATGATGATGCAACAATTATATGTAGGAAGTGACCCTTTTATTACTAGATCCAGTAGCATTACAGGTGTTAGACAACTGGGATGCTACAACTCTCCCCCACTAAACAGGAATCTCGCCCCGAGATTCTAGGAAGAAGAAGAAGACACAAAGAGGGTAGGGTAGTTGGCACGGAGTTCATCTTCATGTTCCCAAGTGGCTTCATCAACAGAATGGTGTGACCACTGCACCTTGCAGAACTTGATGGACTTGTTGCGAGTCCTTCTTTCTGCGGTCTCAAGGATTTTGGTGGGGTGTTCTTGATAAGACAAGTCTTCTTGGAGATCGATTAGCTCATGATCCACGGTCCTGCCGGGATCTTTGAAGCACTTCTTGAGCTGAGAGATGTGGAAAACATCATGGACTTTGAGTTTTTCCGGGAGCTCAAGGGCATAAGCGACTTCTCCTCTTCTACCACGAACCTTGAAAGGACCGATGTATCTAGGAGCCAGCTTTCCTTTGATGCCAAAGCGGTGTGTTCCTCTCATGGGAGTGACATGAAGGTACACGAGATCACCAGGGGCATACACCATGTCCATGTGCTTCCTGTCATAATTGCTCTTCTGACGACTTTGAGCAATCTTCAGGTTCTCAAGAATGATATCCACCTTGTCCTCTGCTTGAGTCACAATGTCAGGGCCAAACCAGATTCTTTCTCCTGCACCTGACCACCCAATCGGAGTTCTGCACTTGCGACCATAGAGAGCCTCAAATGGTGCCATCTTCAGACTTTTCTGGAAGCTGTTGTTGTAAGAGAATTCAGCATAAGGAAGACACTCCTCCCACTTCATGCCAAAAGAGATGACGCAAGCACGAAGCATATCCTCCAGAATCTGATTGATCCTTTCAACTTGTCCTTGCGACTGAGGGTGGTAAGCAGTGCTGAAGTTCAACTTTGTTCCCAGAGCATTTTGGAAACTTTCCCAGAACTTTGAAGTGACGATGCTTCCACGGTCTGAACTGATCTCAAGCGGAACCCCATACAGAGAGACAATTCTGTTGATATAGAGCTCAGCCAACTGAATTCCAGAAATTGTTTCCTTGACGGGGAAGAAATGAGCCACTTTGGAAAGCCTGTCAATGACAACAAAGATTGCATTGTTGCCCTTCTGCGACCTTGGAAAGACAGTGATGAAGTCCATCTCTACTTTCTCCCATTTCCATTCCGGAGGTTTCAATGGCTGTAGAAGACCGAAAGGTTTCTGATGGACAGCTTTCACTCTGCGGCAAACATCACACTCCGAGACATACTTTGCACAATATCGTTTCAAACCAGGCCACCAATACTGTGTTTTCAAGTCCATGTACATCTTTGTGCTGCTAGGGTGGATAGATAGAACAGAATCATGCGCCTCCTTGAGAACTTGCTCTCTCAAACCCGGGTAGTTTGGAACAAACATCCGGTGGTCGAAGAAAAGCGTGCCTTGATCATCGACGTGGAAGGACTCATACTTCGGAAGCTGAAGCTGGGAGGTGATCTTTCTGGTGTGCGGATCACCACGCTGACGAAAACGAATCTTTTCTTCCAAGAGGGGAGTAGCCAGAAGGTTCGAGAGATGCCCTTGTTCCACAACTTCCAGGTTGAGCTGACGGAATTCCTTGCACAAAAGAGGTTGCTGTTCTTCCATCATGAGGTTGTTGACATAAGCTTTGCGGCTGAGAGCATCGGCCATGACATTAGCTTTGACCGGTGTGTAGTTGATGGTCAAATCAAAGTCATTGATTGCTTCAATCCATCTCCTCTGCCGAAGGTTGAGATCAGGCTGAGTGAAGATATACTTCAAACTCTTGTGGTCAGAAAAGATCTCACAATGGTTGCCAAGCAAGTAGTGCCTCCATAGCTTCAAAGCAAAGACAACTGCTGCGAGCTCGAGGTCATGTGTGGGGTAGTTGATCTCATGCGTCTTCAACTGTCGAGAGGCATAAGCAACAAGTTGTTTTTCTTGCATAAGAACCGCACCCAATCCTTGCAAAGAGGCGTCACAGAATATCTGGAAAGGCTTAGATGTATCCGGAGGAACCAAGACTAGCGTGGAAGTGAGCTTCTCTTTGAGTGTCTCAAAGCTTGCTTGACATGCAGGAGTCCACAGGTATTTCTTGCCTTTCTTGAGTAGATCGGTAAGAGGCTTCGCTATCTTCGAGAAGTTCTGAACGAAGCGACGGCAATAACTCGCCAAACCGAGGAAACTCCGCACTTCTTTGACATTAACAGGAGGAAGCCATTCAACAATTGTCTTCACAGTTTCCGGGTTGACTGCAATGCCCTTGGCAGAGGTGACATGACCAAGATAGGTTACTTCAGGCAGCCAAAACTCAAACTTTGAGAACTTTGCATACAAGCGGTTCTCACGCAGCTTGCTTAGGACATACCGCAGGTGTTCTTCATGCTCTTCCTTTGACTTGGAATAGACTAAGATGTCATCCAGATAGACCACAACGAACTTATCCAGGTACTCCATGAAGACCGAGTTCATAAGCCTCGAGAAGGTAGCAGGTGCGTTGGTGAGACCGAAAGACATCACCGTGTACTCATACAGGCCATAGCGGGTGGTGAAAGCTGTTTTGGGCACATATTCCTTGCGAATTTTGATTTGGTGATAACCACTTCTCAAGTCAAGCTTAGAGAACACCACAGCTCCAGCTAGCTGATCGAAGAGATCATTAATCCGCGGAAGGGGATATTTGTTCTTGATGGTTTTAGCATTGAGAGCCCGATAGTCAACACAAAGTCTATCAGTCCTGTCACGCTTCTTCACAAAGATTGTTGGGCTACCCCAAGAAGAAGTACTGTGTTGAATGAAACCCAACTTCTCTTGTTCATCAAGCTGACGTTTGAGTTCAGCCAACTCAGCAGGACCCATTTTATAAGGCCGCTTGGAGATAGGAGCCGTTCCAGGTTCAAGCTCAATTACAAACTCAACCTCACGATCCGGAGGCATACCCCGAAACTCTTCAGGAAAAACATCCGGAAACTCACAGACCACTGGGACTCTCTGAATATCTTCCATAGCATCATCATTCAGAGCCGCCAAAGAGAAAAGCTGGACAACAGGAGTCAGACTTGGAGAAAAGACTATATGGCCTTCAGGAATCTTCAGAGAAACCGAGCGTTCAGCACAATCAATCACAGCTGCATTTGCCGTCAACCAATCCATGCCCAAGATGACATCAATGTCATAATTGCCCAGAACAATTAAAGAAGCCGAGAACGACGAGCCACCAATCTCAATTTGATTGCCATGGCTGATTTTAGAAGCTGCCATTGTTGCTCCAGGAGAAAGGACCATTAACCGCTTCATAAGAGGATCCGACGCTAACCCATTCTCACTTGCAAACTTGATAGAAACAAAAGAATGCGATGCACCAGAATCGAACAAAACTCATGCAGGGACTGAGTTAACGGAAAGCATACCCATCACAACTCCCGGTGCATGCTCAGCTTGAGCGGCGTTGACACAGTTGGCACGAGCAACCGTAGACCCGGGCTTAGTGTTGATGTTGAGAGCCCGAGGTGGTGGTGCACGAACCATAGCAGAGCTTGCCGCAGATCTTGGCGGGGGTGGAGGAAGAGCTTTGTTTTTCATCGGACAATTCCAGTTCAGATGCCCAGGGTCTCCACACGTGTAACAAGCACCAGGTGGACGTGGAGCAATGTAGCCAGGGACTCCGCCAGGCGCTCCAGGGTAATGGTTGTTGTAGCCCCTGGGAGCAGCAGTGATGGAGTTTAGTGGCCTTGACGCGTAACTTGCAGGTCTTGGTGAAGCCGGGAGCGACGGTGGGGTGTTAGGAACCCAGACACGCCGCTTAGAAGGAGCTGCCATAGCTGAAGAGCTTGATGCATCACGGTTGTGTTTCTTGGACTCCTCAAACACTTGCCTGCTTGCTTCCTCTTGCAGAGCTGTGTGCTGTAGTTCCAGGAAAGATGCTGGCCTTGCATCTGTGATTGCATACTTGATCGATGCATTGAGCCCTTGCCTGAACCTCTTTTGTTTCTTCTTGTCATCAGATACCTCATCGCCACCATAACGAGAAAGATTCATGAAGTTCCTGATGTAGGTGTTGACGTTATCATTTCCCTGCTTAAGGTTGAGAAAAGCTTCCTTCATCCTTTCCATGACAATTTCTGACAGGAATTGCTCTTTGAAAGCTCCAGAGAACTGTTCCCAAGTGGGCTGAAAACCAGTGCAGCTTGCCTTCAGATAATTCTCCCACCAGAGAGGTGCATCTCCCTTCAGAAGGTGAGTAGCACACTTTACCCACTCTTGCTCAGGAACATCAGCAGTCTCCAGTAGCCTTGACGTCTCACGTAACCAATCATCCGCATCCAGTGGTCGATCAGAAACATCAAATTGGCGAGGGTTGAACTTCAGGAAGCTTTTGATGTCGCCCCGCTTGGGAGGTGGAGGTAGTGGAGCAAACTCATTCCTCCGAACACTCTCTTCCAAACGCTGCTGGTTCTGCTGCATTGCTGCCAAGGCATTGGCTATGTTTGACAACACGGCCCCAAGTTCCGGTGGTATGTCTTCATCTGAAGGGCGTGGTGGAGCCATCCTGAGATTGATATAAAACACAAGTCAGTACTATAATGGAGAATAATAATAATCCAAAATAGTACCAAGATGGAATTAACCAAGATTAAAGGATACAATTTACTAAGATGATATTAAAATATCAACAAAGTTCAAAGCACCTAAAAGATATTAAGCATATCGCACACGACTGAAAAGGAGTGTGGTACACAATATATCAAAGAAAAATTTTCCACAAATTTCGGCATTAAAATACCAATAGATGCGCAAAATTACTTAACGAATCAAGATTAGTGACTCTACCAATTCAATATACAAAAGCGAATGATAAGAGTAGTGGTATGGTCACGACTCCATCCCGCACTCAAATCATTACTCCGCACATGAACAAGTGGAACACATATCCTAACCCCTTCTTCTCGCGTTGAACCTAAAGATTAGCACTACGGAAACGAACGCCCCAAACAAGATAACGTCGGATAACAAAGAGTAAGACAGATCGCGTCGGTTTGCAAAAGACTGTCGGTATGGAATGTACCAACAGTTGATAACCAAAAGGCCGATTAGATAACAACTTGGATGCAACAGATAGACAAAGAATTACACACACACACACACACACAACCTATGGTACTACGGAAACCCAGAACACGTGAATCCTAGTTTGAACTTTTAAGAAGAGGATTGAAAATGTTACACTTCCTTACCAGAAAGGGTGGGTGGGTGGGTAAGAAGAAAAGTGGAAGCAGTCCTACTCTCGCGTTTTGTTTTTCCCTAGTATACATAACTACCAAAAATATTTGTTAGACTGACAACGACCGTTTGGCTGAGACCCTGAAGGTCGGGATGGCTCTGATACCAGTTGTAACTACCTCAGTGAATTACGCTCCTAGATACAAGCCTGGATGAACGGTAGTGGTTGAAATAGTACGGTGGGGCCCCAAAAGCCACTCACGGGTAGACCTTTCGGCCGTCCCAACCACTTCCAATTCATCGGGACCTATACGGGCGGCGTAATCGGCAGGCGAAGGGATCAACTACATACACAAATGAGTATGTATGCAAGCCACCATACAAAAGTACATCAGAGCCATTCCATCTAGAAAGAAAGGAAAATATAGCAACGCCATACGGCAAGATTCAAATGACCTAGATAGATATAATATTTCAGGATAATTCCTCATACATCACACATCAGAGTATCAAGCGGAAGCGGCAAAACAAAGTCTGGGTACGGGTAAGAAGCAAATCGGCATAAGATGCCATAGAAATAAGCACATCCCGCCCACAGATCTCACGGATCTCCGTTCCCGGAATCTCTACACCGAACGATCGTTGCCCACATCATCAGCCTCTTCCACCCAGTATCCGTCCTGCGAGTGTACCTGTTCATCTGAACCAATAATTTATCGTGTGAGACCCTAAGGGTACTCAGCAAGTCTTTATGCCTCTAAAGGGGACACAACCTGGGGTGACGCAATTGCAGCAAAAGATAAACCCTAACAGTTCTATAGATAAACGCTAACCATCCGCCTAACCAATGATAGACGGATGTCCGTGAATTAATGACAACATTTATAGCAGTAATTTCATCAGATCCATCCTCCTCCTCGCTTACCAATGAGGAAGCGGACGAACAACCCCCATCCGTTGGCAATTTTATTAACCATTCCATGAGTGTTGCACTATTTACTAGTCAATTACTTAGTGAGATTAAAACGGTACTTTAGTTATGCTTGTCTATGATCGAGAAACTGTGCTCCAAGTCGTCCATAACCGCGGACACGGCTTTCAGAAAGTTTTACCCTGCAGGGGTGCACAAATAGCAACACACACTCGATCAACCTCGGAAAAACCAAATCAAAACCCAACGAGGCCTTCACGACAAAGCAATCACAGGATTCAGAAATATTTCAGGGGGCCACCCCATTGAGTACACCCGCAACGAAGCTAGCTGACTCCGAGACGGACCCAAGGTTTGCAACAATGGCTGTAAACGACTGGGAACCCAAAACTGGGATTGTCGATACCGCAAAAACACTCCGCTTACCTAAACAGTACAGTGTGCTATCCATCGCACAATCGTAATAAAGCAGTAAAACATGGCAGAAGTACAGGATAGTAAATAAAACCTCAAACTAGTTTTTGGCCCCAAGAAATAAGAATGAATCAAGCTCTGGCTAAGGGGGGTCCCATAAGCCTCCCGGATGTGGATAGCGCGAATATTCAAGGAACAGGTTTCAAGTACTCGGGGTCCTACGGGACACAAGTGAGCAGGAAAAACCAAATAGCAGATATTGCCCACCGGTGCCGCTTTCATTAGTTATCCCATTACTACTCAGGTTAAGTTGTTTAGGCACCTCGTTATCCATCAGACTCTCACAAACCCTACACATGCTGTTCTACGACTCGCATGGCTCAAACAACTCCTGTAGTAATGGCTCATGGGATGGGGAACAAGCTTGGTGGGGTTTAAAAGTAAAGGCTATGCAATACTTGGGATTCAGGTTAATGCAATCGCGACTCAATGATGCAAGAATAAGATAGAGGCAATAGGTACTGTATGTATACAAGCATGTGGTAGTGCTTGCCTGGCAACTCAGTTGAAGCGAGAGACGGATCTGGGTAGTGCTCCTGGTTCTCTTGATATATCCCCTGCTCAGCGTCTATTCGAAAGAAGAACCAAACAAACAAGGGCCAACATAAATAAAGAGCGCAAGCATATGAATAAAATGCGACAAGCAAACAATCATGCCATGATGAATGATGCACAAGTTGCATGGCAATAATGTAGCATGGCATGGGTGAGGTGTAGAATACAAGAGATAACATTTTTATTGAGTTTTGGTCCCCTTTTATTGTCATATTAGTTGCTGCATATTATATATTTACATGATGCATGCTGCAATTGAAGTCATGGATAACATAAACAGAAAGGTCTCGTCGAGCTGATCATTTTAGACATATCATTTGTTGAATTTGGAATTATAAATCAAAAGTTATTAAATATTTAAGGAAGGATGGCATTTATTGTAATTTCATCAACTTGGAAAATAAGGTGTGCAAAATTTAATTTGAATAGCATATTTGAAATCCTCACATTTTTCTGATTCAAAAACATATATTATATGTATTATTTGAGTTTGTATTTTAAAAGTTATATTAAAACAGAATTTGAGTTTGAATTAAATAATTTGATTTAGATTTGAATTTAAACAGACAGCCAGCTAAAACTTTTTGCACCCAGGTTCAGTTAGCCCCAGTCGCCGACATATGGGACCGGCGCTGACTGGACTCACACGCGCGCAGACGACGTTTAACACCACGGGCTGCTCTAGGCTCAGAGACAGACAGGTGGGACCCGCTGGCGCGCAGGCCCACTTGACAGCGAGATGCTGCGGCTGACCACGTGGCTCAGGGGGGGGGGGGGACTGCGGGTTGAGTATTAGGATCTTCGGGAGCCTTTTCAGAAGAAAGCCACAGAGGCTGACAGGCGGGACCAGGAAGGGTCGCGGGTTGACGCAACAAAACGCGAGGGGGTTATCGGTAAAAAGACCCGCGCCACTGTGGATCTTCCTCTCGCGCGTCTGACAGAGCGTCAGAGAACGGCGCGGCGAGGCGGGATTCGAACGCGCGACCGCTGGCTCGCGCAGAGGGCGGCTGCCGCTGCGGCCGGGCTGGGTAGTTGCTAGGAGGGAGGGTAGGCGGCTAGCTAGGGTTTGGCGCGCACGGGAGCGAGACGACGATGACGTCCACGCCGTGCACCGAGGGCGCTCGTCGCCGTGACCCGCTCATCCAGGAAACGAACAAGTAGGGGAGGATGTCTAGGAGGTAGAGGAGCTCACCGTGGGCTTGGCGGTGGGCTCGGATCGGAGCGGGGAGCTGCGGATCGGCGATGTTGTTGGCGCACCAGCGGCTAGGGTTTGGCGTCGGCGTCGTAGACGTGCAGGGGGCCTGGGCCTCCTCCTCCTCACTGGCGGTTACGGGGCGACGCAGAGGACCTTGCTGAGCTTCCTCGACACCCAGAGCGTCACGCCACCGGCTGGAAGAGGGGTGAACGGAGGAGTCCGACGGTGGAGGTCGGCGATGGTGGTGAAGAAGAGAGGGGCAGAGGGGAACGAGGCAGGGCCTCTGGGTGGGATCTGGGGGAGGCTAGAGGGGCGAGGAAGGGTAGATAAGGACGGGGGCAGGTGAGGTTGCGTGGGGGAGGGGAAGATGGGAAAAGGTGGCCTCGGTGCCACCTTTCTCCTCCCTCACGTGATCGGCAGGGGCTCGGCAAGGCAGGGGGAGGGGAGAGGGAGGCTGCCAGTTGGGCCAGGGGGGTAAGGAGCTCGTGGTGGGGCAGGGCAGGCAGAGGGAGAGCAAGAAAGGAGAGGGGGAGAAGAGAGGAGGTCCTCGGGTGGGGCTAGGGTTAGAAGGGAGAGAGGTAGCTAGGGGGTATGGTGGGGGCCAGCTACGAGGGAGAGAGAGGCCGAGAGAGAGGGGGGGTTAGGGCTTAAGCATGCAAACATCATCACCTATGGATGGGGATGGTTTAGAGAGGGGGTAGGGTTTAGGGTTAGATTAGGTGTAGATTAGGGTTTAGCTAGGATGGGGTAGATCATGGTGCTTACATGCATTAAACAAGACCAAGCAAGATCAAAAACAAGGTCCACAAGAACAAGCAAAAGGAAGAAAAGAAAACAAGGTTGATGGTTGCATGGCCCATGCAAAATATTTAATGCCTTGTTTACTCTTGTGAAAACAAAATAACTTCCATGGCATTTGTTTATTTGCATCCTCCCAAAGTTGGAGTAAGGCCAAGCAAAAGGATTGGTAAAGGATCCACCCAACCCACATGAGCTAGGTAAACTCAAATAAATGCCAGCTCATATGAATTGGATGGTGGAAAAAAAAATATAAGGTGGTGTAGACAGAGGTGGTGGAGTCAATAAGAGATATGCCCCCAAATCAACTTGGGCATTTAACAATATATCAAGAACCAAATACAATATCAAGAGGCAATTACAAATATTAATGCATATGAGATAAGAACCAAAACAAAAGGGTTTTTGTATGATGCTCAAATGCAAGGTGGCATGATGACATGAGCATGATATGATGATGATGCAACAATTATATGTAGGAAGTGACCCTTTTATTACTAGATCCAGTAGCATTACAGGTGTTAGACAACTGGGATGCTACAGGTCAGATGTTATCTTCTTAGGAATACCATGAAGAACAACGATTCGAGAGATGTAGAAATCAACCAGTTCACTGGCTCGAAGGCTTTCCTTGATGGGAAGGAAGTGAGCGACCTTGGACAAATAGTCATCGATCACCTAGATTGCATCATTTCCTTAATTGAGTCTTAGGGATACCAGTGATAAAGTCCAGACCAATTACATCCCATTTCCACTCAGGGATATAATGTGGTTGTAGGAGACCAACGGGCCTTTGGTGTTCAGCTTTGACGTGAAGACAAACGTCACATTCAGCAACAAAATGAGCGATATCTTTCTTCATACCAGACCACCAGAATCTTTGAGGAAGATCCCGATACATCTTGGTACCTCCAGGGTGTACGGAAAAAGGTGATTCATGATCCTCTTGGAGAATTAATTCCCTCAACTTTGTTCTCTTTGTCACTACCCACCAAAGTAAACAAATCCTTGACCATCAAGTGATAAACATTTAGCAACTCTACTAGCAATGCTCTCTTTGATCTCAGCAACTTCAGAATCATGTTTCTGGGCAAGCTTGATTTCATCCTCTAAAGAAGATTTTACCTCAAGGGTAGAAAGAAATCCACGAGGAACTACTTCAAGGTTCAACCGAGCAAATTCCTCATGAAGAGAAGGTTGAGCTTGTGCGATCATCAGATTGCTGAATTAAGACTTACGGCTTAGTGCATCAGCAATGACATTGGCTTGGCCGGGTTGATAGTTGAGACCCAAATCATAGTCCTTGATGAGTTCCAACCATCGTCTTTTATTGAGATTCAGATCAAGTTGTGTGAACAAATACTTCAGACTTTGATGATCCGAGTATAACTCGCAACGACTACCGAGGAGGTAATGTCTCCATTTCTTAAGAGCATGAACAACATCTGCAAGCTCAAGATCATGAGTTGGGTAATTATTCTCATGTGGTTTTATATGTCGAGAGGCATAAGCCACCATAGGACCATCTTGCATTAACACACATCCGAGACCTTGGTGAGAAGCATAACAGAAGACAACGAAGTCTTTGCTGGTGTCTGGGAGAACCAGCACCATAGCAGTTGTTACCTTGGTTTTCAACATCTAGAAGATTTCTTCAGCCTTATCAGACCATTCAAACTTCTTATCTTTCTTAGTAAGATCAGTCATCGGCTTTGCAATCTTGGAGAGCTGCTTGATGAACCGATGGTAATAACCAGCCATCCCGAGAAAACTTCGGACATCCTTAACAGACTTGGGAGACTCCTAGTCGACTACAGTTTGGACCTTATTCGGGATAATAACACCCCTTTGGCGGAAACAATATGACCAAGGAATATGAGCTCTTGTAACCATAAATCACATTTGGCAGACTTGGCATAGAGACGATATTATCGAAGTTTTGTTGACACCAAACAAAGATGTTCGGCGTGTTCTTCTTCAGTCTTAGAATAGACCAGAATATCATCAATGTAGACCACAATGAACTTGTCGAGCTACTCCATGAATACAGAGTTCATAAGGCGCATAATAGTGGCGAAGCATTGGTAATACCAAAGGACATGGCGGTGTAATCGTAAAGACCATAACGAGTGGTGAAAGCAGTCTTTGGAATATCTTCCTTATGGATCTTTATCTGGTTATACCCCGACCTCAAATCCATTTTGGAAAAGATAGTGGCACCCCTTAACTAATCGAAAATATCGTTGATCCTAGGGAGAGGATACTTATTCTTAATAGTCACAACATTGAGTGAGCGATAATCCACAACCAAATGCGGTATATTGGTATCCCGCTTCTTAGCAAAAGATGGTAGGACATCCCCAAGAAGATGTGTTTGGGTTGAATGTATCCTTTTACTTCTAACTCCTCTAATTTCTTCTTCAACTCCACTATCTCATGAGGAGGCATACGATAAGGTCTCTTAGAAACAGGAGCAGTTCTAGGAACTAACTCTATAAAAAACTCCACACTTCGATCAGGTGGCATGCCAGGAAACTCCTCGGGAAAGACATACATAAATTCATAAACCACGGAAACATCTTGAATCTCTAACGGAGGTAGAACTTCAAGATCATACATCTCCTCTTGAGGAATAGAAACATCTGAAGGATATAGTGACCCTATGGTCCAGTACTTGAGTGTTATGCCAACAGGACTGGTCAGAGTCATGGACTTGGTTGTGCAGTCGAGGATAGCTTTATAGCAGGTCAACCAGTCCATGCCCAAGATGATGTCAATGTAGGTTGACTTGAGGGAAATCAGAGAAGTGGGGAAAAGTTGGTAGGCAAATTCAATTAGGTTCCCACGACTAACCATGGTGGAACGCCAACTAGAACTAGGAGACTAAACCAACATAGGAACAGAAAACCCCTCAAAACTTATCCCATGCATTTGAGCAAAAGCTTGTGATAGGAAAGAATGCGATGCTCGAGAATCAAACAAAACTTTAGCAGGAATTTGATTGATACAAAGTGTACCCATGATGACTCTTGGATCTTCCTAAGCCTCCTCAGCAGAAATATGGTTCATACGACCTTTTCCAGCACATTGAGGCCTGATATTATTCTTTGGTGGTGGTTCTCTCTTAGTAGAACTCTTTTGAGGACACTCCTTTGCATAGTGGCCAGGCTGGCAACAACTGAAACATATAAAACCTTATGCATTACCAGCAGAAGGATAGTTTGTCCCGCCAGGATTGTTTGGAGTAGCATTCGGACGAGGAGCATATCCAGAAGTCCTTGTGGTGTAAGGAGCACGTGGCACAAACTATAAGGCACAAAGACACGGTGCTTCTTATTGCTTGAACCAGCCTTGTTGTACCCCTCCCGAGGACGCTTACGGGTTTCTTCATACTCCACCTTTCCACTCTCGGCCTTCATAGCCTTGTTGACAAGACCTTGGAAGTTACGAAATTCCATGAGGTGCATATCAAGGCTAACCTTAGGATACAGTCCCTTGCAGAATAGATCTTGATTCTTAGCATTAGTGGAGACCTATTCAGTAGCATAGCAGACAAGACTATTGAGGTTGCGCTGGTAGTCACACACAGAACCAGTGACCTGCTTCAGCTTGACAAACTCCTCACTATTCTGATCAATCAGACCCTCCGGAATATGATAAGCTCAGAAGGCTTCAGTGAACTCTTGCCATGTAACAACATGTTGAGCAGCTTGCATTGCCAAGAAATTTTTCCACCAGGAACCAGCTGCTCCCTCTAGATGATAGACAGCAAAAGTCACCCAATCAGCTTGAGCAACATGACCAACCTGAAGTTTGTTCTCCATAGTGCGAAGCCAGTAGTCCGCATCAAGTGGCTCAGTGGAATAGCTGAAAACTCGTAGAGTGAGACGTGTGAAGTCCTTGATACCAACTTGATTATTCTGGCGTTGAGTAGTGATGACCCACAAGTATAGGGGTGTATTGTAGTACTTTCGATAAATAGGAGTGTCGATCCCAACGAGGAGCACAAGGTGTTGACTAGTGGTTTGGAGCAGGATATCTCTGTAAATACTTAGCAAACAGATTTTTAGGGGTTTTTGATAAAGCAAGGAAATAAAAGTTTCTTAGCAAAGGACAAGCCGGTAGTATTACTTATGAGGACCAAACGTTCTCGAGGACACATGGGAATATTGTCAAGTGCTTTCGTTTCATATAGTTGATTAATCTTCTTTGGTTTTATAAGTGTTGTGTGGGTGAACCTGTGCTAATGTACCGACTTTACTTGGACTAATACATACTTGTGATAAAACCCCTTGCAAGCATCCGCAACTACAAGAATAATTAAGATAAAAACCTAACCACAACCTTAAACTCTGAGATCCTACACTCCCTTGTGCAAAGGTTTCCTAATGGGGGGTCAAGTTTCTGTCACTCTGGCAACCCCACAATTACTTGCCAAATACATAATGCATTCCCCTAGGCCCATAAATGGTGAAGTATCCTGTAGTCGACGTTCACATGACACCAATAGAAGAATAGCACCAAAACTTAAATATTAACTGATTGAATAATACCTCAACATAATTCCACTACTAACAACATTACTTCTCCCATGTCCTCGAGAAATAAAGGAACTACTCACGAGACATCATATGGATCAAGATCAGAGATGATATGATGATGAATAAAAATCTAAACATAAACAATAATTCAATGGTTCCACTCACAAGCATCAACAACAAAAGTAATTAACACCTGGAAAGTTTCCCATAAGAACTATGCAAGACTCAGCACAATTGTTACAGCGGGATGGAGTGGTGATGATGGTGCTGGTGGAGATTGTGGTGTGGATGATGATGATGATCTCGATGAAGTATAGTTTGATGACGGTGTTGATGGCGACGACCTCCCCTCTGCGGGAAGGAATTTCTCCAGCAGAAATATATCTGCCAAAGAGCTCTTTCTCTCTCTGTAGGTTCCGCCCCGCATAGGCGGCATAATCTTTCTTTCGTCGCTCCCCGAACTTTAGGGTTTTGAGAGGAAGATATAGGCGAAGGGACAGAGCCAGAGGTGGGTCAGGGTGGCCACACCCCCTGGTGGCATGGCCCAAGGTGGACCACGGCTGGGGGGTGTGGGCCCCTATGGCCCATCTTCGCCTCCCCTTCTGCTTCCTTTGTCTTCTGGAAAAATATGATTTTCCATAGTTTTTCTGGTATTTTTTTGATCTTCGTGAAAATTGCATCTAGACACCGCTTTTTCCATCAGAATCCTGACTCTGGCAGTTCATCCTCCAAGAATCATCCATCATGCATAAATAGATGAAATAACATAAGTATCACCTCTTAATAAGAAATATATCAATGAATAACAACAAATTATGATATAGAATAGTGATGCAAAATGGATGTATCAAAACCCCCCAAGCTTAGACCTCGATAGTCCCCAAGCGAAAACTGAGCTCAGTAAACATGTCCACAGGTTTATGGAGTGAAGTGTCGATAAAAAGAATATGGACAAGAATAATCACACTTACCAATACACAACTCATAATAGAAGGCAAATCATCATTATATAACTTAACTTGCAACGAGTATGGAATTCACAATAAATATGCGTAAAGATAAATCATAATTGGGAATGACAAACTTTGTTCTTGGTCAGAGAACAGTTGGCAAACAGTTTTCAAGCTAAGCTTTTGTAAAGAAGTTTATAACAGGAGTACTCTTTGCTCAAACATAAAAGGACTTTCACAATAATGGCTTTCAAAGTAATAGTTTTGTGCAAAACAAGGAAGATAAGAAACATGATTGAATAAATCATCATATGAATAATTGAAACACAACAACTCAAATACTTGTTGTAGATAGAGAGGAATAGGTTTACTGACTCAACTGAGAAGTAAAAGAAAGGCCCTTCGCAGAGGGAAGCAGGGATTTCAAGTTCATAAAGAGCTTTCAAAAGATTATGGTACTTACTAGCTTTGAGCTCTCATTTCCCCTATCATAAGCATCTTGAGGTGATTAAGGTTAAAGTGAACAAAGATGGAGTATATGATTGACGAAATATAAGTTGGCAATCTCATGTCCCTTGAGTACGAGGGCCGCTCCTCATGCTACTCAACTTTAGTTACCGGTAAGTTCTTGTCATAGTAAGGACATGTGTATCATCGAGAACCGCCAATGGGGTACCCCTTGCACATGATACAGAAGATATCCCATATTAAAATGACAAGGCAAGCAGACAATGAGCATCTCAGAAATCTCTTATTTACGATGGGAAAATGGTGCTTTTTTCTCTCTTTCATCTTTTCAATGTCTCTCTTTTTTTATAGTAAGAAAGCTTCATACATTGCTCACTATGGTGATGCTGCAAGTTTGCACCATGATTAGGCATGGCTTAGGCTAGCGGCCCAGGCGTTTCTCTAACACACATACATAACTCCATGGACTTACAAGCTCCCCTTTTATTTCACACCGACGACATCCGCAAACAAAAGAGCATGATATCAACTGGGTATATATTTACAGGTGTTGAAAGCATTCCCTATGACAGAACGGTTCTGCTAATCTCAACGTATAGGGGCAAGCATATACAATTTCAATGACACAACGTTTCAAGATTATTAACGGCAAGAAAATAAGGTGTGCCATCACGTTCGTGAGATCTTTACTAACTAGTTTTCACATAGCAAAAGAAATTTTAATTTGAAAGATAGATGAAGCTTGAGAATTTACTTGGAATAGCAATAATGCTAATAGGTAGATATGGTGGACACATATGGCAAAGGTTTTGGTTAAAAGGATTGGATGCCGAGAATTAATCCCTCTCAGTACAGGTTTTTGGCTAGCAAGGCTGGGTAGCAAGCAAAAGAGTTGAAGGAAACAAGCAAGCATACAAGTGATAAAGTCAAACATGCAACTGCTTATGAGACAATCAAGAAAAAAAGAAAATGATATAAAATACCTGTAAGTGCTTTTCTCTTTTCCTTTCAAACCACAAAAGGTGTTGCTACTAACCAGAGCTTGGTTTGCCGAAACCAATTTAAATTTACTTGATGCTCCCAATACTAATAAACAAGATCAATCATATAATAGAGATTGCAAACTAAAATAAGAAGTGGAAAAAGTAAAATATGAAACTTCTCATTAATATTCCATAAAGGAACTCACATCAAGGCATACATAGATAACCAACTAAAGGAGATATACTTCCACAATGCAAACCATCCTATATGATAACTTCCCTATTCAAGATATGACTCTACTAAAAAGGTAAAAAGATGAAAGATAATGATGTGATACCGCAGCACTCCCCCAAGCTTGGAACAAACCAAGGAGATGCCAAAACCTGATGACTAATTACTCCTTTGGTGGTGGTGGTGTGCCCTTGTCATCGTCAGACTTCTAAGGTAAAGGCTTCCCATCCACAAAGGATGTCTTGGTCTCAAATATCCTGAAACTAGCAGTAGAGCTTATGTGTTTAAACCTAGCCTCATACTCACAGTTTTGATTTTGTATGTCATAGAGCTGTGCTTGTAATTCGTTGGTGGTCTGATGGAGTGAGAGGATTTCATCCCGAATCTTGGCAGTATCGCTCTTGTGCTCGGCGATGAGTTATGAACTTATCTTATGGATGACATCCACTCCGCGTTCCGCCATATTCTTATACCTAAAGACTTCCTGCTCCAATGCTTCCATCCTATCTTCCATACTGCCTTCTCCTTTAGGCCCCTAACCTTCTTTTATCTGCACCTCTCCATACTTGAGAAACAACTCCTTGGGATGCATCCTCAACTCATACATTTATGGGTTGATGGTGTCCGCGAAGGAATCCTCCTTGGGTGATGCAGAGGAAGACACTAAGTCTCCAAATCTGAGAATCTGCCTGACATAAATAGATTGAAACAAAAACACGACGAGAACACGATATACGAACCCCGAGGGATCCGGGGGGTTATATATTACAAAGTTTTACGATATAAGGAAGGTAATGTGCGAAAATAGTGCGGAGATGGACTCTAGGGTGGTCTCACCCCCTGGTGGCGTGGCTAGGTGGGGCCTACGCCACTGGTGGGTGTGGCCCACCCGGGCTCCGTTCCCTCCTCTTTTTCGTCTCGTATCCTTCCATATGGAATAAAAATAGCAACAATATAAAGAGATATTTTTTTCGTGAACCTTCTGTTTTCAACACTTTTACCTATTCAAAGACAGATTCTGCAGGTTCTGGAGTTTGGTCTCTAATAAATTCTTCCGGAGTTACCATTTGAATAACATCAACATCTTCATTATAAGAGTCTCCAGAGATATAATGTTTTATCCTTTGACCATTCACCACTTGTGTAGTGTTGTCCCTCAAAGAAAATATTTTTATAGCTCCTGAACGATACACCTCCTCAATAACAAAAGGTCCTTCCCATTTTTACAGTAGTTTTCCTACACAAAATCCGAGACAAGACCTATACAATAGAACTTTCTCACCAATGTGGAACTCCCTTTTGAGAATTCTCCTATCATGCCATCTTTTTACTTTTTCTTTAAAGTGTCTAGCATTTTCATAAGCTTCACTTCTCCACTCATCTAAGGTACTTAAGTCAAGCAATATTTTCTCACCAACAAGTTTAAAATATCTATTCAGTTTTTTCACCGCCCAATAAGCTTTGTGTTCTAATTATAAAGGCAAGTGACAAGCTTTACCATAAACCATTTTGTAAGGAGATATTCCCATAGGATTTTTATAAGCAGTTCTATAAGCCCATAAAGCTTCATTCAATTTTTTAGCCCAATTTTTCCTAGTTCTATTGACAGTCTTTTGCAAGATAGATTTAATTTATCTTTTTGAAAGTTCTACTTGCCCACTGGTTTGAGGTGATAGGCTAAAGCAATTCTATGGTTAACATCATACTTAGCAAGAGTCTTACTAACACCACCATGAATAAAATGAGAACCTCCATCAATCATGAGATATCTAGGCACACCAAACCTAGGAAAAATAACATCTTTAAGCATTTTTAAAGAGGTCTTACCATCCGAACAATTTGTAGGTATGTGTAACATCCTAAAATCATGTTTTCAAAGATCGCATATCATTCATGCATGCATATCATTTAGGGATCAATTTCAAAATCATTTCAAGAAAACAGAAGCACTAGGTGCTATCATTTTATGTGAACAAACATTATTTCAATGCCACTCTCTAGTGAGGGAATATTTGTTTTAAAACCATTGTTGTAAGTTCATAGGATTGGTTTGGTTATGAGCAAGGCGTGGAAATTTTTTTACAAAACAAATATGGTTTTAAACCATTTTCAAAACCTATTCAAATCATGTGCTAAGGCACTGTTTATTTTGATTTTTCAAAAATACCAAGCTAGTCAAATGAGACAGCAAGGTTTTATGTCCAATATTATGAGGTTTACACTTTACAAAAATCCAGGAAAAATTTGGAATTCCAATGCACTTGTTTTCATTTGAAAAAGATTCCTGAAATTCAATATAGAAAAAGAAAAGGAATTAGAAAACCCAATCGGGCCCGGCGCCACCATTCTAGCCCAGCAAGCAAAGCAGCCCACCCGGGTTCCCTCTTTCTCCTCTGTTTCTCACCGCGCTCGCGCACACCCCCTCGCTGACAACTGGGCCCCGTAGCCACGTCACCCTGTCGTCCCCAAATCTTGCCTGCGACCAGCGCCGCCACGGCCGTTTCCTCCCGACGCAAATGCTCTTCAATCCCATTGATGCCGCGCGTAAATCTCGCCCCTGCTCTGTCTATTTAACCTCCACCTCTCTGCGACCATTTCCCCTCACCTAGCTCCCCCACTCCGCCACCAGGCTGCCCACAATATCGCTTGCACCTCCGCGGTACCGAGCCACTCTGGCGTGCGATTCCGGTGAGCACTCATCGCCCCTTTCCTTCTAATCTTGTCAGCATGATTGCAGCAACCTTGCGCATCTTAACTACACTGGTGCGTGCTAGGACTATCCGGAGCCTCGCCAACGACGACAACTGCAAGTGCCCGACGCAGCCACAAACTCCGACGAGCTCTCCTGGTTTGTACTGACCATGCCTCTCTCTCTCTCGTTCATGCTCACACACTCGCCTCGTCTGCACGCATCCAAGGCCGTCTCTCTCGTACCTTAGCGTGAACCGTAGCGTAGCCACCGTCTCCAGCAGCACACACCCGACGACAACAGCGACTCCGGCGAGCAATCTCCATCGACCTCGAGTGCCCCTTCGCCGACAAGGCATACCCTAAGCATCAGCAACGCACGGCGAACTCGGTGAGCTAACTTCCCCTCTCCCGCGCGACCTAGATCGTTGGCAACGTCTCTGACAGAGCCGCCACTCGCCACCGCTAGCGCTGCCAGGCTTTGGTCACTTGATCGCGAGCCGTTAGATCGAGATCCAACACGTTAGATAGATCACTTAAACGAAGGGGTACGGAACAGATCTGGCCGTGCGATTTCATTTAGATCGTGCGGTCCACGCTAGTCAATCCGCGCGAAATGGTACCGACGAATCAGAAATCGCCGTGTGGCTGGTTCTTTGTTTTAAAAACAGAATTTAGATCTATTAGTGATTCAAACTTGTAAAATTCATATCTTTTGATTCCCATGTTCAAATTTTTCAAATTTTATATCATTGGAATCAGGAGAGAAAATCCTATCTGTTTATGCAATGTGTTTAATGTGTTGCCTCTGTAAAATGGTTATTTATGCAGAAACTTGTGTAGGATTATTTTGACTATACAAATTTTTTTGAAAAATGTTTTAAGGATGAAATAAGGTTTAATGTGAATATCTTGGTCTTGTTTATGTTTCAATACTATTCACTTGTCTTGTTTGGTGTAGAAAAATCATCACATGGCATTTGCATGCATTCATATATTTTGTATGTGATTTTGGTGCCATTATTTTATGTGTAGATTTTGGTGCAAATAGTGATTGTGATTGTGAAGATTGTTTCTACTCCCCAAACTACCAATGCAAGTGGTGCTTCATGATTTTATTCCTATGTTTTTCAACTATGCACTAGAAATATTTTGTATAGGACTTGCATGAATATTTTGATAAGTTATCTATATGCTATTCTTGGGAAATCCTAGTAGTTGTAGATTTGTTAGACGTTTCTCTAAGTTAAGATGCTTACCATTTCCATGCTTAGCCTAGCTAGTAGCAACCAAGGGTGTTTATATATTCATGCTATGAGAAAATATTTCTAAGTCTTTGGACTTGTGTTTTTGCTTAATAAAAGCAACTAAGTGAATGGAACACCTGGGTGGAATGGAAAGAATGGTTTGTGTTGAGTGGTTACACAAGGCCCATGTCTATGTTTTACCTTGTGTATCTCACTTGTGGAAAGCCACCCAGGAACAAAGGGATTTGAGATGCCAAATGTTAAGAAGCTTCTAGTGCAGCCACATGGCATTATGGGCTCTGCCTGGATCATATAGGTTGCAATAACTTAGCCATTTGAACAGTTGGTGGCAGTGGGATGATAGGTTTGGAGCGCGTCCATTTGGTCTAAGGGAAGGCTTCTGAAAGGTCCTGTCTTGTGGGGGAAAGTGCACAACCTCTGCAGATGTAAGAATCTAAGTACTTAGCCATGTCCCTGGTATTGGACAACTTGAGCATCAAGACATGGAAGCTATCAATAATCTCCTCATCCCAATTTCTAAGTTAAAACTTGTGGTTGAACAAGGGTAAAGGTTCACCAATGTCTATTGGTGGTTCCTTGGGAAAGTTTTGTCAAAGAAAAACTTAGTGTTTTCAAATGATAGGTAAAACCTATTTTGAGCAAAGCAAGCCTAAGCTACACATAGCCAAAATGCATATAGTACCTAGACTGCTAATATTTTACTAAGGTACCACTTGCCAATACAATTCCAATGTATTGACCCACTATGGTTGTAACTTGTGATGTTGCAGGTTATTCTGATGGTGAATAGGGGTTATGAGTCTACACTCAACATGCTTGCATGTGGCACATTAAGATGAAGACTTATTTATCTTATCATATATTTGAACTCTTATATTAGTCCTGTGGCCATGGAGTTTGTAAAAGACTATGTTTGTCTCTGGAATGATATGTAAAAATGACCTTTGTTTCTGTGTACTTCATCTTAAACTATGGATGCTAGCATTGATCCAGGGACTAGCATTGCAATCACAGGGATCCTTACCTTTATAAAGGGAGGGATCTTACAGATGGTATCAGAGCACTGTGTTGCCTGTAGGATTATGACCCTAGGATTGGAAACCACTAAGGAAAAAAAATTCAACAACTTCCACACTTGTCTTTTCTTCTCGTAAACTTTTCTAATCTTCTTTCTCATCTCTATTTGTAGATGAACTCCATCAACGAAGCCGTGAAGAAGGGACCACTCATGACCATGACTTTGGAATGTGAGACAGAATTCCCCAAGCTCTCAAGGACCTCATGGTTGCCATGGGAATACATGGTGCAGCTGTGTACAAAGGTTTTCCCGTGATGGATGAAGGAGTTGAGTACTGGTGGGTGCAACTTCACTTGTATAAAGAAAAGGAAGACAACCACAAGGAATCAGGATTCTACATGGTCACCAACTCAGTGATGCACACCACATTCTTTGATTCTTCAAGGGATGCAGCTTGGAAGGCCATCAAAGATCTTGGTGATAGAATCAAGTGCAGAATGCTCAACACCCAGAATGACCTTAGGGAAGAAAAGAAGCATACCCAAGAGTTAGAGGCTACCAACCAACATTTAAGAGAGGACATCATAGACTTAGCAATGGAGTCATGTGATCAGGATCGACAGATTGCCTCTAGGGATTCCCTGTTAGCCAACTTGGCAAGTGAGATGGGATTGTAACGTACTTCGTTAGTTGGATCACCACACTTATCTTTTTGTTTTCCAAAAATGTTGTTTAAAATAAGTCGAACCTTGGATGGTTGTAATGGATTTATGTATGCCATGACTTGTGTGTTTTGATTGTCAAAGATATGCATGTGATTCCTTGTATTGTGATTCATCTCTATGTATGTTGATTCTAACTTTTTCTATCTTATATAATAGATGCCTAATGTTACTATCAGCACGGCTGAAGAGTTCAAGGGAACTCGTTTTGGCACTCTTCTTATTGAGCTCACTAGTGTGCTCAATCTCCCACTTCCTACAATCATGATGCTTCCCCTCACCAAGTTCGAGAGGAAGGACCTTTGGGGCTTCAAGGTTACTCAGCCAGGACGCCAGACTGAGCCAGCCACGGAGGCCATCACCTTCAAGCTCATGCATGATGACAAGGAGAGAGGCCTAGAGGTAGTCATGCAGGATTTGCTTGGACGCTTGTTAGGGAGACACTCTCAGGAGATTAGAGGTACTCACTTCCATGCCTTCGGTAGACGTGATGAGGATGGTGAGGCCATTGACTTCGAGGATACTGCTAGAGAGACGGCAGAGCCGATTCGTCTATACCTACAGGAATTAGAGGTTCTTCTTAGGCACCTAGATACTGATAGGACCAACGTCATGCTTAGCAATGACGAACTCCAGGTGCAGCTTCGTGAGAAGGACAAGCTCTTCGCGGAGAAAGATGAGATAGTCAAGGAGATGGAGGCCAAGTTTGAGAGTCAGGATAGAAAGTTCAAGAGTCAAGAGAAAAGAGTCCAAGATAGGAACAAGAGGATTCGAGAGATGACTTCAGAACTAGAGGCCAAGGACTTCGAGATCAAGCATCAGCAGGTGGTGATTGAGAGACTTCATTCACAGAAGAGGGCTCTCAAAGCCAAAGTAGAGGCCTTGACTACCAATGTCGAGGAATACAAGACCGCAATGGAGAATGCAGGTCTTACACTTGTTGATGAGGAGGTTGATGCATAGGAGTAGTGATGACTACTCATTTAACTTTTATTTACCATGCTTTTGATTATTGAGTCGCAATGACCATCCAACATGTGGATGGCTTGCTATTGCTGTGTTTACTTTTCAAAACTTGTTGTCTATGTTGTTGAATTTTTACTATTATGATGCATGTTTGGTGATTTTTTATGTGATGTATTGTGCATGATAGCATCTATGGGTATCTCATTCTTATCCTTATTTAAAACCACAGATGTCTCCCCGACGTGCCAATCCCAACCATAACAACAACAATATCACCCCTAAGATGCAGCAGATGATGACAGCTCAGACGCAGCTGATGCAGATGATGACCACGTTCATACAAAATCAGAACAACAACAACAACAACAACAACAACAACAACAACAACAACAAAAACAACAATAATAATAACAACAACAACAACAATCAGAACAACCCACCGGGTTTTGACATGCTTACTAGATTCTTAAGACTGAGGCCAACAACGTTCTCAGGAACTACTGATCCCATGGTGGCCAATGATTGGCTACGCTCAGTGAACAAGGATTTGGTAACTGTGGGCTGTACCGATGAAGAGAAAGTCAGATTTGCAGCTCACTTGTTGGAAGGACTAGCAGCCACTTGGTGGGATAACTTCCAGATCATCACTCCCATTGCGGATGTGACATGGGGTATCTTTGAAGAAGGTTTCCGTACTTCTCACATCTCATCCGGAGTGATGAGTTTGAAGAAGAAGGAGTTTCATAACTTGAAGCAGCGCCACCGCAGCGTGGCTGAATATATTGAGGAGTTTAACAATCTGGCGCGTTATGAACCGGATGAAGTTGACACTGATGCTAAGAGGAAAGATAAGTTCCTCGAAGGATTGAACGATGAACTGAACCTGCAGCTATCTGTGGCCTATGTCCACACTTATCAGTCTCTTTGTGACAAGGCTGCTATTTTGGAGAGCAGGATGAAACAGGTTGAAAGCAAGAAGAGGAAGCACTCTGACAAGCACAGCTCGGAATCGTCTCACAAGCGTTCCCATAATGATGATAGTGGGAATTCTAGATCCCACAAGCATGGAAAGTACAACAGCCACCACAAACACAACCGTCATCATGACAACAAGCATCACCGTAGTCATGACAATGACAAGTACAAGGATCACAAGAGTGGATACAAGAACCACCACAATGGAAGTGGTAGTGGAATCCAGCCTGTCAAGTAGGATCTTAGTCAGGTTGAATGTTTCAAGTGCACAAAGATGGGGCATTATGCAAATGAATGCCCAGAAAAGAAAGTTGAAGGACCCAACAAGCCCAACCCATTCCAGAAGGGGCAAGTGAACCACATCAATGTGGAGGAAATCTATGAAGAGTCAGATGCTGTGGCTGGTAAGTTCAAACTCAATTCTATTCCAGCACTTGTTCTTTTTGACACTGGTGCATCACATTCATTCATATCAAAAGCATTTGTTGATAGAAATGGGTTTCCAACTGAAAACATTGGATGTCCAATAAAAGTAAGTTCTCTAGGTGGAGATATGATAGTGAGTCTTGGATGCTGGGATCTAGTAATAGAGTTTGGAAAGCATAAGTTTCCAGTGAGTCTGATAATCCTAGATTCCCAAGGACTGGATGGAATTTTGGGAATGGATTGGATGACCAAGTATGAAGGAGTACTAGATTGTGCTAATCGAACTGTTGCACTCACAACCCCGGAAAAGAAACGGATAAGATTCAAGTCTAACTTTGAATCGAAAGGGAGTAAGCTAAATTCTCTTAAGGGGGTTAGCATAGACAGTGTGCCAATTGTGAGTGAATATCCGGATGTGTTTCCGGAAGAATTGCTGAGAATGCCACTAGATAGAGATGTGGAATTCTTGATTGATTTGCTACCAGGATCTGGACCAATAGCAAAGAGACCGTACAAGATGTCAGTTGATGAGTTGAAAGAACTCAAGAAACAACTTGGAGAACAGTTGCAGAAAGGATTTGTTCAACCAAGTTCTTCGTCTTGGGGAGCACCAGTTTTTTTTGTGGAAAAGAAGGATAGAAGTCAGAGGTTATGCATAGATTACCGTTCGCTCAATGAAGTGACTATCAAGAACAAATAACCTTTGCCTAGAATCAATGACTTGTTTGATCAGCTAGAAGGAGCCTGTGTGTTCTCAAAAATTGATCTCCGATCAGGATATTTCTAGCTCAAAATAAGGGATCAAGACATACCTAAGACAGCTTTCACCACTAGGTATGGATTGTATGAGTACACCATGATGCCTTTTGGTTTGACCAATGCACCAGCTTATTTCATGAATATGATGAACAAGGTGTGCATGGAGTCCCTTGATAAGTTTGTTGTCATTTTCATCGATGACATTTTGATCTACTCCAAGAGCAAAGAAAGCATGAAGGACATTTGTGTTTGATACTTGAGAAACTTAGAGAGCATAAACTGTATGCCAAATTCAGCAAGTGTGAGTTTTGGTTGAATGAAGTTGGATTTCTTGGACACGTTGTGCCAGGAGATGGTGCAGCAGTTGATCCTGCTAAAGTTTCAGCTGTAACTGAATGGGAATCTCCTAAGTCAGTGAAGGAGGTTCGTAGTTTCATTGGCTTGGCAGGATACTACAGAAGCTTCATTGATAATTTCTCCAAGATAGCTAAGCCAATGACAGAGTTACTAAAGAAAGACAAGAAATTTTCTTGGTCTGAAGGATGTGAACTCAGTTTCCAAGAATTGAAGAAGGGGCTAGTGACAGCACCAGTTTTATGTCTGCCAGATTTGGAAAAGGATTTCCAAGTGTATTGTGTTGCATCTCATCATGGATTAGGTGCAGTACTTATGCAAGAAGGGAAAGTTGTGGCTTATGCCTCGAGACAACTCAAAACTCATGAGGTAAATTACCCTACTCATGATTTAGAGTTAGCCTCTGTTGTCCATGCACTCAAAACATGGAGACACTACCTTTTGGGAAAGCGATGTGAAGTGTTCACAGATCACAAAAGTTTGAAGTATATCTTCACCCAGAAAGAAATTAACATGAGACAAAGAAGATGGCTAGAACTCATCAAGGACTACGACTTGAGTTTGCAATACCACCCCGGTAAAGCAAATGTTGTAGCGGATGCTCTAAGCTGTAAGGTTTTTGTGAATGGCCTTACAAAGAGAGAATTGCCAGATGATCTGTGTGCCCAATTTAGAGATCTCAGATTGGAGATTGTGCCTGAAGGACATCTCATTTCATTGGATGTTCAACCCACTTTGTTGGACAAAATAAAAGAAGCCCAAAAGACAGATAAGGAAATTGAGGAGATTAAGGAAAAGATTGGCAAAGGGAAAGCCAAAGGATTTCATGAAGACGAATAGGGTACTTTATGGTATGGATAATGTATCTGTGTTCCGCAAGATCCAGAGCTTCGGAAACTGATTTTACAGGAAGCACATAACTCACCATATTCCATTCATCCGAGTAACACCAAAATGTACATGGATATGAAAGAAATATTTTGGTGGAATAATCTCAAGAAAGACATCGCCGAACATATTGCTTGATGTGATGTATGTAGTAGAGTGAAACGGAACATCAGAAACCAGCAGGATTGCTACAGCCACTACCTATTCCTGATTGGAAGTGGGACAAGATTGGCATGGATTTCATCACGGGATTTCCAAGGACCAGGTCAGGATATGATTCTATTTGGGTAGTAGTGGATCGCCTAACTAAAGTGGCTCATTTCATACCCGTGAAGACAACCTATACAAGCGCTAAGTAGGCCAAGATCTATATGAGTAGAATTGTATGTCTACATGGAGTACCCAAGAGTACTGTGTCTGATAGGGGAACTCAATTCACTTCTAATTTTTGGAGGCAACTACATGAGTCATTTGGAATGAGGTTCGAATTCAGCACTGCTTTTCATCCTCAGACTGATGGACAGACAGAAAGGACCAACCAGATTCTTGAAGACATGTTGAGGGCATGTGCCCTAGACTATGGAGCCAGTTGGGATGAAAGTCTACCTTACGCAGAATTCTCTTACAATAACTGCTATCAATCCAGTATTGAGATGGCACCATTTGAATTTATCTATGGGAGAAAGTCTACCACCCCATTGTTATGTAATGGTGTGGGAGAAAGAAATCTATTCGGACAAGAACTAATCAAAGAGGCTAAAGAGAAAGTCAAACTAGTTAAGGAAAGATTGAAGATAGCACAGTCCCGACAAAAGAGCTATGCAGATCCTAAGCGTAGAGAAGTCACCTATGAAGTAGGTGATAGAGCCTATCTTAGAGTGTCACCACTTCGTGGAGTTAAGAGATTTGGATTCAAAGGAAAATTGGCCCCAAGATATGTTGGACCATTCAAAATTATGAGTCGTAAAGGAGAAGTAGCTTATGATATTGAATTGCCAAAGTCATTGTCAGCTGTTCACAATGTGTTTCATGTGAGTCAGCTAAAGAAATGCCATCCAGAAATGGAAGAGACTTCTTTGAAGGATACTATACCTTTGGAGGAGGTCCAATTGGAAAGTGATCTCACTTACGAGGAGAAACCTATCAAGATTCTTGAGACTGCAGAAAGAGTTACTCGGACTAAGACTATTAAATTATGCAAAGTTCAATGGAACCATCATTCCGAAGAAGAAGCAACATGGGAAAGAGAAGATGAACTTCGGAAAGACCACCCTCACCTATTTGCTAGCCAACCCGAATGTCGAGGGCGGGATTCACCTTAAGGGGGGTTAGATTTGTAACATCCCTAAAATCATGTTTTCAAAGATTGCATATCATTCATGCATGCATATCATTTAGGGATCAATTTCAAAATCATTTCAAGAAAACAGAAGCACTGGGTGCTATCATTTTATGTGAACAAACATTATTTCAATGCCACTCTGTAGTGAGGGAATATTTGTTTAAAACCATTGTTGTAAGTTCATAGGATTGGTTTGGTTATGAGCAAGGCTTGGACAAAATTTTACAAAACAAATATGGTTTTAAACCATTTATAAAACCTATTCAAATCATGTGCTAAGGAACTGTTTATTTTGATTTTTCAAAAAGACCAAGCTAGTCTAATGAGACAACAAGGTTTTATGTCCAATATTATGAGGTTTACACTTTACAAAAATCTAGGAAAAATTTGGAATTCAAATGCACTTGTTTTCATTTTAAAAAGATTCCTGATATTCAATATAGAAAAAGAAAAGGAATTAGAAAACCCAATTGTGCCTGGCGCCACCATTCTAGCCCAGCAAGCAAACCAGCCCACCCGGGTTCCCTCTGTTTTTCACCTGTGCTCGCGCACACCCCCTCGCTGACAACTGGGGCCCGCAGCCACGTCACCCCGTCGTCCCCAAATCTCGCCTGGGACCAGCGCCGCCGCTGCTGTTTCCTCCTGACGCAAATGCTCTTCAATCCCATTGATGCCGTGCGTAAATCTCACCCCTGCTCTGGCTATTTACCCTCCACCCCTCTGCGACTATTTCCCCTCACCTAGCGCCCCCACTCTGCCACCAGGCTGCCCACAATATCGCTTGCACCGCCACGGTACCGAGCCACTCCGGCGTGCGATTCCGGTGAGCACTCATCGCCCCTTGCCTTCTAATCTTGCCAGCATGATCGCAGCAACCTTGCGCATCTTCTAACTACACTGGTGCGTGCTAGGACTATCCGGAACCTCGCCAACGACGATGACTGCAAGTGCTCGACGCAGCCGCAAACTCCGACGAGCTCTCCTGGTTTGTACTGACCACGCCTCTCTCTCGTTCATGCTCACACACTCGCCTCGTCTGCACGCATCTAACGCCGTCTCTCTCGTGCCTTAGCGTGAACCGCAGCGTCGCCACCGTCTCCAGCAGCACACACCCGACGACAACAGCGACTCCAGCGAGAAATCTCCGTCGACCTCGAGTGCCCCTTCGCCGACCAAGCATACCCTAAGCATCAGCAACGCACGGCGAACTCGGTGAGCTAACTTCCCGTCTACCGCGCGACCTAGATCATCGGAAACGTCTCTGACAGAGCCGCCGCTAGCGCCGCCAGGCTTTGGTCACTTGATCGCGAGCCGTTAGATCCAGATCCAACGCGTTAGATAGATCACTTAAATGAAGGGGTACGAAACAGATCTGGCCGTGCGATTTCATTTAGATCGTGCGGTCCATGCTAGTCGATCCGCGCGAAACGGTACCGACGAATCAGAAAGCGCCGTGTGGCTGGTTCTTTGTTTTAAAAACAGAATTTAGATCTATTACTGATTCAAACTTGTAAAATTCATATCTTTTCATTCCCACGTTCAAATTTTGCAAATTTTATATCATTGGAATCAGGAGAGAAAGCCTATATGTTTATGTAATGTGTTTAATGTTTTGCCTCTGTAAAATGGTTGTTTATGCAGAAACTTGTGTAGGCTTATTTTGACTATACAAATTATTTGAAAAATGTTTTAAGGGTCAAATAAGGTTTAATTTGAATATCTTGGTCTTGTTTATGTTTCAGTACTATTCACTTGTCTTGTTTGGTGTAGAAAAATCATCACATGGCATTTGCATGCATTCATATATTTTGTATGTGATTTTGGTGCCATTATTTTATGTGTAGATTTTGGTGCAAATAGTGATTGTGATTGTGAAGATTGTTTCTACTCCCCAAACTACCAAGGCAAGTGGTGCTTCATGATTTTATTCCTATGTTTTTCAACTATGCACTAGAAATATTTTGTATAGGACTTGCATGAATATTTTGATAAGTTATCTATATTCTATTCTTGGGAAATCCTAGTAGTTGTAGATTTGTTAGACGTTTCTCTAAGTTCAGATGCTTACCATTTCCATGCTTAGCCTAGCTAGTAGCAACCAAGGGTGTTTATATATTCATGCTATGAGAAAATATTTCTAAGTCTTTGGACTTGTGTTTTTGCTTAATAAAAACAACTAAGTGAATGAAACACCTGGGTGGAATGGAAAGAATGGTTTGTGTTGAGTGGTAACACAAGGCCCATGTCTATGTTTTACCTTGTGTATCTCACTTGTGGAAAGCCACCCAGGAACAAAGGGATTTGAGATGCCAAATGTTAAGAAGCTTCTAGTGCAGCCACATGGCATTATGGGCTCTGCTTGGATCATATAGGTTGCAATAACTTAGCCATTTGGACAGTTGGTGGTAGTGGGATGATAGGTTTGGAGCGCGTCCATTTGGTCTAAGGGAAGGCTTCTGAAAGGTCCTGTCTTGGTGAAAATCAAGTCTTGTGGGGGAAAGTGCACAACCTCTGCAGATGGAAGAATCTAAGTACTTAGCCATGTCCCTGGTATTGGACAACTTGAGCATCAAGACATGGAAGATATCAAGAATCTCCTCGTCCCAATTTCTAAGTTAAAACTTGTGGTTGAACAAGGGTAAAGGTTCACCAATGTCTATTGGTGGTTCCTTGGGAAAGTTTTGTCAAAAAAAAAACTTAGTGTTTTCAACTGATAGGTAAAACCTATTTTGAGCAAAGCAAGCCTAAGCTACACTTAGCCAAAATGCATATAGTACCTAGACTACTAATATTTTACTAAGGTACCACTTGCCAATACTATTCCAATGTATTGACCCACTGTGGCTGTAACTTGTGATGTTGCACGTTATTCTGATGGTGAATAGGGGTTATGAGTCTACACTCAACATGCTTTCCTGTGGCACATGAAGTTGAAGACTTATTTATCTTATCATATATTTGAACTCTTGTATTAGTCCTGTGGCCATGGAGTTTGTAAAAGACTATGTTTGTCTCTGGAATGATATGCAATAATGACCTTTGTTTCTGTGTACTTCATCTTAAACTGTGGATGCTAGCATTGATCCAGGGACTAGCATTGCAATCACAGGGATCCTTACCTTTATAAAGGGAGGGATCTTACAGTATGGCTTCCACCCACTTTGTAACATAATCAACATCAAAAAGAATATGAGTATATCCTTTTGAAGGAGGCAAAAGGACCCATAAAGTCGAATCCCCAACAGTCAAAAGGTTCAATAACAAGAGAATAATTCATAGGCATTTCATTGCGTCTAGAAATATTACCGACTCTTTAACATTCATCACATGATAAAATAAACTTCCTCGCGTCCTTGAAGAGAGTAGGCCAATAAAAACATGATTGTAAATTTGTTTGTGCGGTTTTATCTACAGCATGATGTCCTCCATAAGCACTATCATGACATTTTCTCAATATCTCTTGTTGTTCATATTCTAGAACACACATCTTCATAATACCATCTACTCCTTCTTTATATAAGTGTGTAACATCCCAAAAGTAATGCCTCAGATCATAAAATAATTTCCTGCTTTGCTGGGCTGTAAAGGTTGGAGGCAAATACTTGGAAAAAATAAAGTAAGCATAATCAGCATACCAAGGACTCTCTCGTGGGCTTACCATTATTGCAGCCAACTGTTCATTTGGAAAACTATCATTAACAGGCATAGGATCAATAGAAATGTTTTCCAAACGAGATAAATTATCAGCAATAGGATTTTCAGAACCTTTACTATCTACAATATGCAGATCAAACTCTTGTAAAAGCAACACCCATCTAATAAGCCTAGGCTTAGCATCTTTCTTTGTTATGAGGTACTTAATAGAAGCATGATCAGTATGAATGGTAACTTTTGAATCAACAATATATGGTCTGAACTTATCACAAGCAAAGATTACAGCTAAGAACTCCTTTTCAGTAGTAGCATAATTCTTTTGAGGAGCATCAAGAGTCTTACTAGCATAATGAATAACTTTCAACTTTTTATCTATTCGTTTCCCAAGAATAGCACCCACAGCAAAATCACTAGCATCACACATAATTTCAAAGGGTAAATTACAATCAGGTGGTTAGACAATAGGAGCAGTAGTTAAAGCTTTCATCAAAGTTTCAAAAGCTTCCTTACAATCATCATCAAAAACAAAAGGGTACATCTTTTTGGAGAAGATTAGTAAGGGGCTTTGAAATTTTGGAGAAATCTTTAATAAACCTTCTACACAAACCAGCATGAGCAAGGATACTACGAATACCTTTTACATCCCTAGGTTAAGACATTTTCTCAATTGCTTCAACTTTGGCTCTGTCTACTTCAATACCTCTTTTAGAAATTTTGTGTCCAAGAACAATCCCTTCATTAACCATGAAGTGGCATTTCTCCCAATTAAGAACAAGATTAGTTTATTCACATCTCTGCAAAACTTTATCAAGGTTGTGCAAACAATTATCAAAAGAAGTTTCATAGACAGAGAAGTCATCCATGAAAACTTCCACAATTTCTTCACAAAAACCATGAAAGATAGCAGACATACATCTCTGAAAAATGGTAGGAGCATTACATAAACCAAAAGGCACACGCATATAATCATAAGTTCCATAGGGATAAGTGAAAGTGGTTTTCTCTTGGTCTTTTGCTTTCAATGAAATTTGAGAAAACCAGAATAACCATCAAGAAAACAACAGTGAGTCTTCTTAGACAACCTTTCTAGCATTTCATCAATAAAAGGCAAAGGATAATGATCTTTCTTAGTGACTTTATTTACCTTTCTAGAATCAATACACATCCTATAACCAACCACTACTCTTTGAGGTATAAGGTCATTATTTTGATTAGGCACAACAGTTATTCCTCCTTTCTTGGGGACACAATGAACAGTACTAAACCATCTACTATCAGTAATAGGAAAAATTATACCAGCATCAAGTAGTTTTAATACCTCATTTCTTACCACTTCCTTCATCTTAGGATTTAAACGACATTGATGTTCAACAACTGGCTTTGCATCAGGTTCTATGTTAATAGCATGCTGAAATATAGTACGAGAAATCCCTTTTAAATCATCAAGAGTATACCCCATAGCTCCTTGGTGTTTCTTCAATACTTCCAATAATCTTTCCTCTTCCTTTCTTGAAAGTTTAGAACTAATAATAACAGGATATGTTTTCTTATAGTCTTGATAAGCATATTTAAGATCATCAGGAAGAGGTTTCAAATCGAAAATAGGACCCCCTTTAGGTGGTATGTGGTACCCAAGTCTTCCACGGGTAGGTTTTGCTTAAGCATCTCAGGTTGATGAAGGAAAATCTCGTCAATCTCATTTCTTTCCTTCATGAAGACGGCACTTTCATGATCTTCCATATATTGCTGCAAGGCATTGTTAGGAGCAAGAGAAATAGAAGCAAGTTGTTCAAACCTGAAGTCCTCATTAGGTAATTCATTTTCATAAGGAGTTTTAGCAAATTTGGAAAAATTAAACTCATGATATTCTCCATCAAACTTAGTTAATACATTCTCCTTCCTACAGTCTATAATAGCTCCACAAGTGTTCAAGAAAGGTCTACCAAAAATGATAGGACAAGTTTTACTAGCTTCTGAACCAAGCACTAGTAAACCAGCAGGATGTTTAATCTTACCACAAATAACTTCCACATCTCATACAATACCAATTGGGCAGACTGTCTCTCTATTAGCAAGGTGAATAACCACATCAATGTCATCATGTTCACAAGGACCAATTTCATGCAAAATTTCCTTGTAAAGCTCATAGGGAATAGCACTAGAACTAGCACCAATGTCACATAAACCATAATAGCAATGATCACCAATTCTACCAGAAAGCACATGGACACTAGCTTTCCTAGATCTACTAGGATGAGAGACAATATTAGAAGCATCTTCACAGAAGATAATGTGCCCATCTTCTAAATTTTTAGTGACAAGGTCTTTAACAATGTCTACTACAGGTTCAATGTTTATTTGTTCATCAGGTTCCACAACTTTCTTTGTACTTTTGCTAACCACATTATCCATAATAGAATGTTCCTTTACCTTAGCAGGGAAAGGTATTTTCTCAATATAAGGTTCAGGAAAAATAGGATCAAGAGTACAAACTTCAGTGTTTCTAACAGGAACATGATTAACAATATCTTTATAAGGCACATGATACTTGTTCAACTCCTTTTTGGGAATTTCAATATAAGAGGCAAAGGCCTTAAAGCAATTTGCAAGAACTTGAGAATCAAGACCATACTCAGTACTAATATCATGAAAGTCATCAGTTGCCATAAAAGATTTAATATATTCATAATCATAATTTATACCTGACTTTCTTCCTTCGTCATTCTCCCATGCTTCAGTGTTTTCTTGAATACGGTCTAGAAGATCCCATTTAGCTTCTTCTTTCATACGTGTGAATGATCCAGCGCAAGAAGCATCTAATAAATCTTTATCATGAAGTGAAAGCCTTGCATAAAAGTTATTAATAATAATATTGTTAGGGAGATCATGAATAGGACATTTTAGCATTAGTAACTTCTATCTCCCCCAAGCTTGGGCTGTACTCTCTCTCCATTACAAGGCCAAAAGTTATATATTTGATTCGTATCCTCATGAATCTCATTCGGAGGATACAATTTAGAATAAAAGAGAGGTTCCTCCCATTGCATAGATTGTCCATTTTTCAGCAGCTTGTACCATTCTTCAGATCTTCCTTTCAATTATATAGAGAGTAACTTCTTCTTAACTTGTTCAGCTGTGATACCTGCACACTTAAACAACACGAATAATTCATGGATAAAAAGCAAGTATTCACCAGGATGGACAGTTCCATCCCCAAAATAATAATTATCCATAACAAGATCAACAATTCTTGTAGGTATCTTAAAAGGATATATCTTAACAAGTGGTGGTTCATCTACTACCCTAACAGTGGTAGTAGCTTTCCCAAATAGGAAACCAAGTGGGTTATCCATATTGGAAACAAAGTAACAAACAGAAATAAAAAGCAATGCTCACAGTAGAAGTTTCCTTTACAAGGTCCACTTTTCAATAGCGCTTCACTCCCTGGCAACGGCGCCACAAAATTGTCTTGATGACCCACAAGTATAGGGGGTGTATCGTAGTACTTTTGGTATATAGGAGTGTCGATCCCAATGACGAGCAGAAGGTGTTGACTAGTCGTTTGGAGAAGGAAATCTCTATAAATACTTAGTAAACTGAGTTTTATGGTTTTTTGATAAAGCAAGGAAATAAAAGTGCAAGTAAATAAAGACAGCAAATAATTGCAGTAAGTGGCAAGCCAGTTGTATTACTTATGAGGACCAAACGTTCTCGAGAACACATGGGAATACTGTCAAGTGCTTTTGTTTCAGATAATTGATTAATCTTCTTTGGTTTTATAAGTGTTTTGTAGGTGAACCTGTGCTAATGTACCGACCTTACTTGGACTAATACATACTTGTGATTAAACCCCTTGTAAGCATCCTCAACTATAAGAAAGTAATTAAGATAAAAACCTAACCACAGCCTTAAAGTCTGAGATCCTACACTTCCTTGTGCAAAGGTTTCCTACTGGGGGTTTAGGTTTCTATCACTCCGGCAACCCCACAATTAGTAGCAAAATACAGAATGCATTCCCCTAGGCCCAAAAATGGTGAAATATCATGTAGTCGACGTTCACATGACACCAATAGAAGAATATCACCGCAACTTAAATATTAAACCATTGAATAATACCTCAACATAATTCCACTACTAACAACATGACTTCTCCCATGTCCTCAAGAACTAAAGGAACTACTCATATGGATCAAGATCAGAGATGATATGATGATGAATAAAAATATGAACATCAACAATAATTCAATGGTTCCACTCACAAACATCAAATACAAAAGTAATTAACACCGGGAAAGTTTCCCCTAAGAACTATGCAAGATTCAACACAAAGCGGGATGGAGTGGTGATGATGGTGTTGGTGGAGATGGTGGTGTGGATGATGATGATGATCATGATAATGATCACGATGAAGTCTAGCTTGATGACGGTGTTGATGGCAACGATGTCCCCTCTCCGGGAAGGAATTTCCCCGAAAGAAATCTGTCTGCTGGAGAGCTCTTTCTCTCTCTGTAGTTTCCACCCGGCACAGGCAGTGGAATATTTCTATCGTCGCTCCCTGAACTTTAGAGTTTTGGGAGAAATATATAGGCGAAGGGGCGGACCCAAAGGTGTGCCAGGGTGGCCATACCCCTTGGTGGCGCGGCCTAGGGTGGCCCGCGCCTGGGGGGTGTGGGCCCCCTGCGGCCCATCTGCACCTCCCTTTTCGGCTTCCTTCATATTCTAGAAAAGTATGATTTTCCATAGTTTTTCTGGTATTTTTCTGATCTTCGCAAAAATTTCATCTAGACACCGCTTTTTCCATCAGAATCCTGACTCCGGCAGTTCATCCTCCAAGAATCATCCATCATGAAAAAATAGATGAAATAACATAAGTATCACCTCTTAATAAGAAATATATCAATGAATAACAGCAAATTATGATATAGAATAGTGATGCAAAATGGACGTATCAATTAGTGTTGCGCTCAATCCTTTCAAGGAGCCTCATGTTGTCAGCACCGTACATGGCCATGAGTTGAACCATGAACGGCGGTGGAAGAAGGTTGGAAGATTCACCCTCATTTGCATCACCACGGGCATGAGCACGAGTACGAGCACGAGAGGTGTCACCCATCGTGGAAGAACAAAAAGGAGTTAGACATGGGATTCAAAAGAACAAGATGAGAAGATGAAAAAGAGTACTTGATATAAACGTATCATCTTATCAAGCATGGTAGTATCATAGCATACTAATGTATACACTAACTAGCTGACTTACAAACCATGACAATGGAATGCTAATATGTTAGACACCAAGCAAAACTGAGATATCTCGGTGCTCTGGGAATAGCAACTAGGTACAGAGTACTTAAGAAAACAACCCCAAAACCACGGTCCTAAGGGTTTGGAATAAGATGTGAGAAATGAAAACCTGTTCAAACCAAATAGGATAAGTAAACTCCAGCATCAGAAACACACTAGAGAAGGAGTAAAAAGAATCCTAATCAGAGTTTCTGCAAATAATTTTAACTTTCAAATAATTTTCTCAACTTCTTGACTCAACATCGACCAATAAAAGGGTTTCCTACAGGCAGTCCTGCTCTGATACCAAAACCTGTAACACCCCCGGGATTAGAGTTAAACTAACGTCAGATCACCATCTAAGATAAGCTCAACTCCCAGCACGGAAGATTGCAGTAAAATTTGGTAACATTTCAGAACTCAAGGATTCAACAACATAAGTTTAACTCTAAACAGAGTACGATATTAGAGTTATTACAAACCAGAGTTCACAGACCCAACATTACATCAAACAGCAAAATAAAAGTATGTTGTTTTACACAACAACAACTTAGCAAAGGGCCAAAGATTCCATAAGCAGAAGCGACGTCCATCCCATAGGCCTTAGGCTTATACCTAGGACCCCCAACTACTCATCGATGTCAACATAGAAAGCACCTTCAGTCGCAACTTGATCATCTGTTGAAAAACAACAATGGCGCAAGCATGAGTACAAGAATGTACTCCGCAAGACTTACATAACCTAGTATCTACATGATCTGGATAGAAAGGATTTCTCTGGTTTTACTTTTGCATAAGCAATATTTATTTGTAAACAAGATGGAGAAGAGTCTTGTCTACTCAGAATATTTTAAAAGATATAAGATAAAGACTTCTTCATCTTGATCATCATATCTCGATATCCACCAGATTTATCAGAAATTCCTATCTAGGATCACCCCCTCGAACCCTGAGTAAGAATCCTTAAGCACAAGTGGATCAGTAGATTTTACTTTGGTTGATGTTATCTATGATCATCACGTCCGTTCCCAATTTGTTCATAACCGTGAACACAACTTTTCGAAAAGATTAATACCCTGCATGGGTGTACAACTTTACCCACACGTGCCAACTGACTCTTAATGCCAAATTATTAGCCCTCTTCCTTGGAAGGCTGGCAGAGGGTGGTGACCTTTACCTTGCTTTCTCCGAGACCATGAGTCACGCCCTAAGGATGGTTCCGTCGTAACAGGTCAAGTACCAAAGCCGGTCCCCAAATATGTGAGGCGAGGTTGGTTCACCAGGGGATCCATCGACCCTAAGCAACCCGGCCACGCTTACCTACCTGTTATGATGGACCTCCTTCACCTCCTCTTTCAAAAACATTTTCAATGCGTATGCCAAATGGAAAGCCCAAACTATGTGACTCATGGAATCTACTAGGCAAGTTAGTCAGTCGAGGGGTTGTCCAGGCCCCATGTGGTTGTACGCTCGTCTTGGTTCAAGAGGCAAGAACTTGGGTCCTAATGGTGGTGAGCATGGGACTATAAAAACCAAACCGAAATTGGCCTCCCATACAATCACTGTTCAAAAAATAGGCCGAATCAGCGATTAATAGTCCGATTAATCACTACTAGGGACCTGACCGTGTCGATTACCGCTAATAATTTGTGTTAATCATTTAGCCCGATAAATAGCTCTGACACTCCAATTACTAGGTATGTTCCCGATTAACTACTACACTTGGTCAAAAAAGTTGAAAAATTATCAACACATATCGCCCATCCATCCGCTAGCCCGCCCCAATGAAGTAGGTTTTTGGAAGATCCCGCTCGATCCCTGCCTCCAGGAGCTCGATTTCTGCCGACACCATCCAGTTCCTTGTCATTGTTGACCAGTTCCTCATAGTTGCCGATCAGACCTCAGATAAAAGAGCTTGAGCGCCTTGAGGATCTCACTCGGGAGCTCGAGGCTGCCTTTAATAGGGTAGGTGTTTGAGGTGCAAGAGGAGTCATATGTGTTTTAGGTGCTAATTTTTGTAGGTTGCACCGATTAATAGCCGACCGATTAAATCAGTTAATCGTCCGAATTCCGATTAGTCGCTAATCCTAAGACAACCGAGCAGTTAATGATTACCGATTTCCTTACCATTGCATACAATCCATATGATGATTAGTTATCTCCTTTGATGATTTCTCCATCTCCTACCTTTCTAGATTCCTCGGCATCTCTGATTCATCATACGGATGGATCAGACGTTGTTACTAAGCATGGCTAAGTTGACGATCACAAAAACTCTAGCAACGCTCAGATGCCATACCTAGGTATGGTAGGAGAAGTGGAGAAGGAGTATAAGGATACAAAAGGGAAACTATGCAGCAGATAGGTAACTCTAGCAACTGACCAGAGACCACACTGGAAACGTGTGTGTCATAGCGAGAAAGTAAATACTTTGTAAAACATAGGTTCAGGATGAGAGGCTACGCTTGGCTTGTCCTTTAGTTGAGAGGTATGGATCTTCGGTGTTGTTGACTTCGGCCTCGGGCTCGGATCCTATCGCAAAGAACAAATACCGGAAAGAAAGGCGACAAACAAGACATGGCATAATGCAATGCACAAACAATATATATGACATGTCAGATTAGAGATTACACATTAACCCTAGGTGCAACATCGATTTTAAGAGGGTTCGAAATTCCATGGCGAAGGCACACCGCCAAACCAACATGTACATAAGGGGTGACGATGTTTCTCCAACTAAACTAGGGTTTTAAGCTGTTTGGCAATGTATGATGATAGCTTAGATAGGTAGATCTCACTTTTCTAAACATTTTGATATATTATTCATATTTTTCTGATTATTACAAATTTATCTCATATTGTGACATTTTTAAACATTTCACGAAATTATTAAAGGGTTTATGACGTCATCCTTACATAAGCCAACCCTAACCCTAATTATTTTCTCACAGAGGCAGAGGCTAGCCACTATGTCTGATGGGTGGGGCCGAAGCCATGTCGACAAGCCACGCAGGAACCACACAGGCTCGCTGGAAAACACATCGGCCGGCGGCCAGGGACGGCAGAGGAGCTCCAGTTAGGGCGTGCGGCTAGGCCTGCTCGAATCAGCGCGACGCGGGCTACCTAGAACAGGCGGGGCCGCTACCTATTGGCAACCGGAGAAGCTACGACGAACATATCTGCAGCGGCGTACGGCGGACGCACGACGACAGCACGGTACAGGCTATGCCAACAAGCGTGGTTGGTACAAGGAGATCCAGGATCTCAGCCTGGAGGTGAAGAGGTCGACGGTGACGCGTGATGTGAAACGGAGCGGCGGGAATGCGACGATGGAGATCGTCGGGATCGGGGAATAAGACGGCGTTGCGTGCGATTCCGAGCTGTCAACACCCGGATTTTTAATCCCAGATGCCTGTTATGCCATACATCGCAATCCCAGGATTACCATTTTGGCGAGACATAACAGAATAGGATACCATAGTGCATCATCCATTACAAACCGTACATAAGTTCTTACACAAATAGGGATCTCAGGATCCAGTTCTTAATACAACATCAAGCAGCGGAATACGTAATAATAACGGTAGCGTAGGCGAAGCTCCATCCTCGGGGTCACAGGCAATGCTAACGATAGGAGATGATCCTATTTGTCATAACCTTCCTGGCTCCATCCTCCAGGTACTCCTCTTCATAGTCTGGCCACGGGAATAGCCAGGGACAATGCCATGAGTACTCTTTAAGTACTCGCAACTAATACTCACAAGTGAAAGGGGTTTTTGATAATAGGACACTAGGCTCTAGGGTTATTTTGCAAAAGCCAGATTTATCTCTACTAAGTTTAGAAGCAACGAATGCTAGTTGAAATTTATAACACCTAAGTGGGAACTTGTATTTCAGATCACAACCATATTGTGGTCAAGTCAAAGTCTCAATTCATTTCACGAGTCATTTTGAAAAGTCTGACGGGGGAACAGTATGGCCACTCCAACTGTCCATAACCGCGGATGTGGCTATTCGAATAGTTTGACACTCTGCAGAAATAGTACACTTTCACCACAACATTCGATACATCCGTCAGGAACAAATCTTGAATTCACCATACTCAGTATGCGGATAATCAATCTGAACCTTTCAATTACACTCCTTAGTATAAGAACCTCTCCTGTGAGTTTGGTCTCCCAACCATGACCAACTATCATCTTGGGTACTTCATAGGTGTACAATCTTCACAAGGTAGCCTTAGCTCAGACCTTGGCCATGAGGGAACTAATACTAAGGTATATAAGTTTCCAGTCAAGCCCTACCCAATCTTCAGGTATTGTGGTTGTACGATAAAATTGGAATGGTATCGCATCCAGACAACCATCAGTTTTATAAAGGGCTAAGGCTCATGCCTCAACATTTTCATCACCAAAATCATCAAGTGTTCGGAAACACATGTCCAAAACATTTCAATAGAATGATCCATCATTCCAAGGTTTTCATAACCATTTTTCCACCAAGTATTCCCATCTAAAGTTGATCAAGTTTTATGCTTAGCACTAGCATCTACAAATGGGGGTGAGTACTAATGAGGGGTGGTCAACTAGTGGAGTTTTAACTAAGTTCAATCTCATGCCTTAGTATGACATCAAGATTATCTAGCTTAGGCCAAGTTTTATGCTCTTTATGCAACCTTCACCTATATTTCTAGTATCAACCATTCACTTAGGAAAAATCTAGGTAAGAGCTTTGATAAAGAAATAAAGTAAGAAGCTTGCAAGTAAAAGTAGGATTGGTTTATCAAGTGGAGATGATCATATATGCTTAAGGTATATGATTGGCATGGTAACAAGTAGTGGTTTGTTGCATCAGTAGAGTATCTTGCAAGTGTTAGATTGCATCAATATCAGTATAAGCCTGCTAATTTGCAAGTGTTAGCTTGCAAGGTTAATAGCTTGCCTTGAGCAGAGCAGTGGTTGAAGTTCTCCTCGGCTTCTTCTTCGTAGAATCTTCCTTCCTCCTCGTATCCTTGGTCGGTACTAGCGTCTATAAATAAATACGATGTACACTATCATCAAACAATACTTAACTACTTGCAATCATCACACAAAAGGAACCTATAGATGATCTAGCATCATCACTAACCTTACAAGATTAAAGCTTGGTTTAATTCCTTTTATTTTTAGAAAAGTAATTTCTACTCATTGAAAAACTAATTAAGATTTAATATTCTCCAAACCAAACATGGGATCACCACATATTTTAGTCCATGGGAATGTGATTTAAAGTGGTGTCACAATTTAATAAGGTTTTACCCTTTTATTTTAATTAAATAAAGTGACTAGAAATGCCTATGGGGCATTCTTTTATTACTTGAACATTATTTATGTAAGTAAACCTATATATTTTTAGATATTCTGAAAGGTATGGTTAAATGTGATTTTTGAGAGTTGGAATCAACTAAAAAGCTATTATGGTTTAAATTTGAAAAATGTTTGAATGCAGAAAAGCTTCTGCCTTATTATTTTTACCATGGATGATCTATAGATCCAAATGACTTGAATCCAACGGGCTTGGATTCAGCATTCCCAGACCTTTCCAACAAAATTGGTTTCATTTAATTTGGTGCAATGAATCGATCTGGGTTGATTTTTGAAACTGGGTACAAAAGTGGGTTTCCAATAAAATGGAAAAGGTTTAATTCAAATAACTGGGCTGCGCGGGAAAAGTTAACGGGCCGGCCCTGCTAAGCGTAGCGCTTCCGGGGGCTTTTTAAGTGGTTGTCCCCACTCTTCAGTGAGACAGGGGGGTGTGAAGCGGTATGGGGCAACGTGGGACGTTCGATCTGGTTCTAATCCAACGGCTGGGAGTCATCGTCGATGTTGGGCAACGCCGGCGAGACAGAAACCTAGCGCGGCCAGTGGGGGTGCTGGGGGCTCACCGGGGTGCAGGCGAGGGTCGGCAAGGCGGGCAAACGACGAAGTCGACGACGGCGAATCTCCTGGTACCGGTGGCTCCTCCTTGGGCGGCTCCAATCGCTGGCTCCCTTCTTCTCCAGAGGCGGCGGGCTCCGGTGAAATTCCGACGAAGTGTTGCTCGCCTTGCTCCAGGAACGGTGTGGCACAATCAGTTATGAGAGGGGAGTAGAATGGTGTGCTTAGTTCGGCTAGGGGTGGCCTCTATTTATAGTCGAGCAAGGCGACCGACGGGGCGCATGGTGAGCTCATCGGGGGCGATGGTACAGACGGCTATTGGCATGGGCGAAGGTAGGGGACGGTGCGGTGTTCCCTGGCGATGCTCAACGATACGGTGGCGAGACGTGGAACATGTGACGCTCTGCGCAGAAGAGGCGGCGTCCTCGACGGCGAGCGGTGGCTGTGCGGCATGGGGCAGCGAACGGGGATGTCTGGCGGTCTCCTGGGTTGGTGGCGATCGTGTATGCATGCGGCGAGGGCGGCGCGCGGTCTGTGGGCTTTGGTCGAGGGTGGCGCTCTGGCGCATGCTCGGCACGGTTGGCAGAGGCACGGGCGCGGCGTTCCTTAGTGCTCTGGTCGGTGTCTTCGAGGCAGGGCTGGTCGAGAGGGGGCGGTGAGGCATGGGTGATATCCTAGACAAGCTTGGCACGACTAGTTTCCTTCCTAGCTTGCTGTCTACACTGGGGTGGCATGGTGTGCTTCGGCTGTTCACCATTGATGTTATTGGCAAGATCACAGTGGTGCTAGTGATTAGTTAAGTTCGTTAGATGATCTACTAAGGCTAGTGGTGCCCAGAGAGGGAACAAGTTAGGCGCAATTCACTGCTCAAAACAGTGTTTGGATTTTTTTTGATTTGTGTCTGCAATGTGTTTGATGAAATGGCCGCATGAATTCAAGTTTTGAATTTTGAAAAGATTTTTTGGTGAGTGTGCTAGATTGGTGCTGGTGAGTCTGCAGATGCTTGGGTTTTGAAAGTTGAGTTGGTTTGAGTGGTTTTTGAAAAAGTGGGATCTTCCCATATGATAAAGATTCAATTTTGAATTGTCATTTAAACTATGCATTTGAAAGTTTCTGAATGATCACAAAGTGGGCCTTGATACTTTGTTATGAGTACAATCAAGGGGTGCAACGATCCAGAAAAGTTTATGTTAGGTTCTGAAAGTTTGAGACAGCCAAAGTAGGCATGGGAGTTAAATTGGTCAAAATGACCATTCACTCATTTAGCTTTGTTTTGATTTATTTGTCTTTGGGAAAAGTTTGGGAAATGTTTTAGATGATGTTTATTTCACCTCAGAAACATTTTACAAGCAAAGAAACACACAAGAAAGGTGGTTCAAAAGAATTTCAAATTAAATGCATACACATATGCATGCTTTCATAATTTTAATTAGAAAAGTTTTTGTTAACCCTAATTTTGATGCTTAGAGTTTGATGATCCAAGTTTAGTATTTTTGGGATGTTACAAACCTTCCCCCCTTAAACAAAATCTCGTCCCGAGATTTAAAAAGGACGAAAAGATTACCTAGGATTTGAAGAGATCGGGAAACTCCGTCCTGATGTGATCTTCACGGTCCCAGGTAGCTTCCTCTTATGTGTGGTTGCTCCACTGAATCTTGAGAAACTTGATGCTTCGGGTTCGGGTAGTTCAAAAAGCTTCTTCCAAAATACGGATGGCTACTTCGGGATAGGTCAGGTCATCGTTGATCTCTATGGTCTGGTGATCGATATTTTTGAACACTTCGGTCTTCTCGGGGACTTCGAGACACTTGCGAAGTAACGAGATATGGAACACATTGTGCACGGCTGACATCTCTTCGGGTAGTTCTAATTGATATGATACTTCTCCTCGATGGTTCAGAATCTTGAAAGGTTCGAAATATCTGGGGGCTAACTTTCCCTTGAGTTGGAAACGCTGCATTCCCTTCAATGGCGACACTTTCAGATAAACAAAGTCTCCAATGTTGAAGGCGAGGTCTCGAC